>OY728135.1:1280829515-1282217682 GCA_963277665.1 Viscum album
ATCACAATCAAGTTTCTCATTTAGAAACTCAATTATTATCATTTTTCATCATTTTAAAATCGTTTGAAATTCATTTTAGCCACTATTTTTTTTTAATCTCACAAAAGTGAAAAAACGTTTATGTCCACCAATATACCCATGACCTGTTTTCCAATGCTTGCATAAATGATGGTTGTCACAATAACCCTGAGAGACTAGAATAATGCCTAAAGATTCAAATATCAGGCAATTATAGTCCATGAATCAATACTAAAAAATTGTTATAAATAATTATCAAATCACACCACAAGTTCGTCACCCAATGCGAAATAATATTCAATTATAATAGAAAACAAAAATAATAACAATCCCACCCAGAGTACTTGGGATTCCCACCATACATGGGATTTCATCTCCGATGAACGAGCTCATTATCATGCCCCAAATATTCCTAGTCTCATATCTACCTTTCCCAAAATAGTAATAAAAACGAAGTAGAATAAAACTGGACCTCTGATACCACTTTGTAACATCATGGCACTTGTGCCTTGCGATGATGATCTAAGACAGTTCACCACACAACCTTAAGCACGCCTCCACATATACTTGAGGTTGCCCATTAGCACCGAGGGTCTACGATGTTAGTCATGGGGATACTATACCATCATTTATCAGAGTAAAAGACCAGCATAAATTATTAAACAAATGTGGAATCATATATGACCATAACAAATCTCTTGTCACAAGATAAACAAACATGAAATACAATAATCTACCAAATGGGAAAACATGATATGCCAATATAAGTGTCGTGTGTCTATAATGAAACTATAAATAAACACACTATGACTCCCCATGTGGGTTTCAAACCATGTTTGGTCCCCCCATACAACCTTTATCCTAAATTAGCAATCCAACCTAGGGTCTTTTCCCTAATTCTATCCTGTAATAGTATAATCTATTCAGTTATTGGTTAGGCATCCCAAATAGGGTAGGAGTACAACACAGTAGGCCACCACTAACAGTGTCTAAATCTGGTCCAGTCTTAATAGAGTATATGCAGTCCTATAAAATATAAGTAAAATACATTAATAACTAGTTATTATATTTTGATTTATTATTAACTTTATATATTTTCTCCAGTGTTACCAAAGAAACTCATACCCCAATACTAGCTTTGTCTCTTTCTAGATCATGATGTTTTCCCTATTTAGTATCATATCTTAATACATTCTTCTGGAACAATCTTGATGTATTGAAGTGTAATATGATATCTTATTACCTAATTTGACTCATGCTATATTTCGAATATTCTAATGTGAGGCCATAAATCAAAGTTCCATTTTGAAAAATATTTAACATAAAATTTAAAAGCCACATTTCCAATGTTACCTATATAAAAAGCATAAGTAAGATGACCATGTCACCATGCTTACTCCTCAATAGAATGACCATGTTCACATTATCATTACTCATAAGTATAATGTCCATGTTACCATATATACTTCTCAATTTAGAATGACCATGTTCCCATTATCTTTACTCAAAAGTATGATGATCATTTTACCATTTGTACATCTCAGTTTAGAATGCTCGTGTTCTCATTATTTATCACATAATACATTTATCAGTTAATTATCCACAAAAATCCCATTACTAATTCAACAATTAAATAACAATATCCATTTTATTAGTTAACTCAACCATTAATGAAAGGCTTAAAACTATTAATTAATTCTTTAATTAATTAATCCATATTAAAATTCATATTAAATTAATAATATTTATGAATTAATTATCTAATTATAATCTAAAAATTCTATAATTAATCCAACAATTAATTATTTATATCAAATTATTAGAGGCACAAAATTAAGCAACAATTAATTATCTCGACTTAACCATTCAAATATCTCATAGTTAATCAACTATTTAATTATCTAGAATACAAAATATTACCTATTATAATCAATTTATCCAAATTAATTATATTACAGGGCAGTCCTGTAGTCTCATGATCAATTCCCCAATTAAACTCCTATTTAAACAATGCTTTGAAAAATAAATTGGTTAATCAAATTATCCCAATTCATGACATTAAACTACTAAAAGATGATATAAATTATTCAATTTTCAATATAAATATCAAATCCATGACTATGGGAATTAAATTTAGACTAGCTACCTCAATTATTTGATGTATATTAGCCCAATGGAAATCCCAAAAATTCGATCAACACAAAAACGTAGTCCTGAGTTCCAGATCTAAATCATTAAATAAACATAATGTTATCAAGATGTTATCAAACTACTTCTAGATATAAAATCCTTGATATAGATCTCACCAAATAGGTTTAGATATAATGAAACAGTGGATATATTCCGTAAAAAGACCAAGGAGGAGTAAACAATTAACGAGATATGCATTAGGATGAGATCCACTTACCGGGAGAAGATCAGATCTTTGATTTGGGATTTGGATCTCGATGAATAGAGGTCAGACAGCTTTGGAACCCCCAGAAATCTTTAGAATCACCGAAAGTCTTCGGATCTCGAGCTGAGGTCAAATATGAGGTGTTTTGAGGATTTATGGGGATTTAAAACAAATTTTCAAATAAATAAAAACATTGTCCACTATTTCATGGGTTGGGGAACACTGTTAGGTGAACTGTGTTACAACCATGCAAACCTCACTGACATGGGTAACACACTTTCCTAAGTATGGGCACACAGTTTTTATAGCCTTGCATTAGTCGTGCAATCCTTTCTTCTTGGGTTCACACAATTAGCTAGGCTGGGCGCACAATTTACCCTATCCTTCCTCCATCCATGTATAAATCCATTTCCTCAAATTTCATCATAAAACTCCCCCCAAAATTGCCCCAAGTCAAAACTCCAAATAATGGTACTTAAATAAGAATTAAAAGAAAATGGATTTTTTATATATTACTCCAAAAAAGGTTAAGATCGTATAAAAATAAATTCAATTTTACACATAAACCTATATTTTTTAAAAAATAATAGATGTATTTTTTTTGCAAATTTTTTTTGAATATTTTAGAAAATTTATTTTAAATAATAATAATAATTTTTCATAATCATCAATTCAAAATTATCTTAGGGTGAATTTTTGAAAAAGTTATATAATGATAAATGTTTCGATGAAAAGTGAAAAATACAAGTTATTATTAATAATTTTCATTAATTTTAATGATTTTAAAAAATAATTTTTTTTAGGATGGTATTAAAAAAAATTTAGTTATACATATATTAATATTTTTTTATTATGGGAATACTTTTTTTTAATTTTTATATAATTCCATTTTAATCTTTTGGTCATATTCATTTTAGAAATTCATTTTCTCTTCTTATATATGATATTAATTTAAATTAAACCTTTAAAATAAATAGAATTTAATTTGAAAAATTAAATTCCATATTTAGTATTAACAAAATATATATTATTTTATATGGTAAAATGAAATTTAACAAAAATTTATTGTAAAAATAATAAAAAGTGATTATAGTGTTTAAGGTACAAAATGGGTTTACTCAGGGGTTAAACAAAAAAGATAAGTGTGAAAAATGACCAAAAACATGTAAAAATCCATTTTATGGACTTATTTATATGTTATATCTTCTATGATATATAATTATTCATCTTTTTATCATTTTTAACGTAAAAAACTTGGTCACACCTTTTTCATTCCAAAAATCACAATATTGTGGCTCTTCTAACTTATAAGTGGTTTACCCCTTTCATCTCCTCTACAGACATCCAAAACCCTTTGGGTATGATAATCCCATAAAAAATTATTAATTTTTTCCTATAATTATATATGCATTTATTTATTTTATTTAAATACAAATAATCATTTTTGTGCAAACAAAAAGAAGTTGTTCGGATAATGGAAAACCTCCTTAATTGTGAATTTTATTTTATTTATTCTATTGCCTACATAAATTATTTTAAAACCATTATGATATAAAATCATTAGTATTATAAATATGTTGATATGTTATTATATTAATCCCATATACTAAATCATTCTTTTCCTCCATAAATGGGTTATAAAATAACCATATGTGTGTATGGGGGCCTACCAGCTCGTGAACCGATGTTGTTCTGTCTCCATCTCCACATCTCATGATTGGATATAATGATATATTTATAATATATATATTTTTTATTATTATTCCTATTTAATCATGATATCACATGTTTCTTATTATTTTCTATTCCATGGGAAAACAATAACGCCGTTCGTGTGTATGGTGGACTACCACCTTGTGAAGTGGTGTTATTCTTTAATGATTTACATAGTAGGTAATAAGGATGTTTTTAGTGGATATTGGTGATATATGTGGCATAAAAATTATGTATATATATTATTTACATTTTCTTCTTTATTTATTTATTAAAAACAGGAACAATTAACATTCATACATATGTTCAACCTTATCCCTGAAAGATGTATTTCGTTTTCTATATCACAATTTTATGAATAAATCTAAATTATTATATAATGAATATATATTATATTTATATCACAGATAAAATTATAGAAATTTTTGATCAAAACATCAATTTATTAATAATAAAAATAAAAAATCATTATATAAATGAAAAACAAAACAATTATTTCCCAAAATACAACATCAACATGGAATTGTAACAAACAAGTAATAAATGGTAAAATGTAAATTTTATATTGTAATATATATATTTATATATTTATTATACACATTAATTAATTAATCAGGAAGTTAAAATATGTATTAATGAATTCGTGTTTTGTGGTAAGGGATTTATAGTCTCTCTTTTTCTTGTGGGAGACATATGTATATTCACCACCAATTTAATTTGTGTGGTGTATATATTTCCCATTTAGAAGGTTATATCATGAATATATATAATCTAATGATATTATAAGTTTCATTTTATGATATTTGTTTTTGTTATTATGATTCAAAATCTTACTAAAGTAGTAAAAAACTTCTATCACACTATTTACTTTTTTGATACACATGTCACTTCCACCACGTATTTCCTTTTTGGGTGTATATAATTCCCATAAATTTATTTTATAATCCTCACCAAAAATGTATATGTATTTACATATCCATTTTGGGATCTCCCTTTCAAAGGGTTTATGATTAAAAATTTACTAATATAGTGAGGGATTTGTTTCTCAATTTTATTTATTTGAGACGTATGGTTTGTTATGAAGCTATCTTGTTATAGGAGGTGTATATACAATCCAATATGAAAATTAAATTTATTAATTAATTTATTTTCAGGATATTATATGTTTTATTTAATGTGTTTCTTCCATGGGGCTAATTATTCAATATATCCAATGTGGTATGTGTTTTATGTTACAATCTCATCATTTATCGGATGTGTTCATGATGATTATACAAATAATGGAATCAAAATATCTTCCTCCCAAGAAAATAATTTATATTCTTATACTATAGTTATATAAATATATTACATGTATTACCATCCTTTCCCACTATTTATGTACTATATAGTTCATTTGGTGTTTTTAGAAGAAAATCATCGTTATTTTTATGGTCGATCAAAAACAATTGTTTTTCTTCAAAAATATGATTTAAAAAAATGTTTCAAAAAATGATATTAACATTATAAAAATGATTTAATAAATTTATTTTACTAATTTTTTAGTTTTTTAAAAACAAAATTTGAAATCATTATTCACGTATTTTTTTAACAATTAACGTTTTGATTTTACTAAAAATGTAATTGTAATCATTTTTTTTAATATATATATCATGAAAGGAATTCCTACTGTCATGACCATTATTTTATTGGAATATTCCATTATATATTTTAATTTTATTTTCAAATAAAATGATTTTAAAAATATTTTATTTTTTAAAATAGTTTTTTTAAATAGGAAATTATATTTTCTTTAAGAAAAAATATAAATGATTTTTAAACACCATATATTATTTTAAAATATTGTTTTCAAAAAATATTATTTCAAAAATGTTATATAATTTTTTGTTTTTAAACAATTATTTTAAAATTGGAAATAAAATTTTCCTCGTGATATTTTGGAAATAATTTCTATTTTTTTGTAATAATATTACATGTTTATTTTCTATAAAATGGTTTTAAAATATTTTATATTTTGAATGCAGTTTTTCAAGGTAGAATAGAAATATTCCACTCAAAATGTTCCAGTTGATCATTTGAAATGTTTTTCCATCAAAAAATAATTCATTTTATGTTACATATTATTTTTTGGGGACAATATGGAATGATACCATCCTTATTATATCGCTATATATTTAATTATTATTTTGATGAAATGACTGTTAATCCCATTTATTTTACATATATTACAATATAGCTATTTGATAAAAAAAATTACAGCCATTTCATTTACAAATATTATGATTTGACGATATTAGGAATTATTTATGATATTGAGAAACAAATAAGTATAATTATTATGAAAAAAAATTTAACCTATATATATCTCCAATACATTTAGTTATTCTTGATATCTCATGAGATCAAAATCAGAGACTAGTAAATTGGCTTGATCTGCTATCAGAAATAGGTGTGTCCAGATCTACTATAAGAAACATGTGAGACCTGATCCACTCTAGGAAATAGGTGTTTCCAGATCCAAAATGGGAAATAAGAAAAATATCATGATCCACTAGGTGTATAGTCATGGTATTCATCCTTGAAATATGAAATTTTTTTATACATTTATTATAGTGGTTCACTTTAATGACCCAAGCATATGGTTCTTGGTACATTTATGATAATTTCCCACTCTTTTCGACCATGTCATTGAAAATGATAATGTTTTATTCCTTGAATAATTTTTATTATATATTATATTTTGGTTATTCTGTTTTTAAGTTATGTTCATGATCAAATACCCATATGATTATATTATTCTTTTATATGATCATAAACTGAAATCTCTTACATTTACCCTTACTGGGCATCAAAGATCACCCTTTATTGTGGTTCCTTCAAAATGATAAGATGAATGGTTAAGGTCGGTTATTCCTAATAGGAGTAATAATATGAGAATATATTTTTAGGAGATGTTAAAGATTATTCAGGAAATGAGATGATTTTGTTTCTAGGATCTAAATACACTAAACTATTATATAATTCAATCCTTTTTTTGAAATGTATTAAATATTAATCTAAAAAGATTCAATATTTTTGTACAAAAATCATGAGTCTCTAAAAATAATTTTGATTTAAAATGATATTAACTATTTATTACCAAACTCTAATCAAATAAATATGTATTAAAGATTTTATTCACTAGAATTTGTGTTTTTATTTGATCTTTCATGATAATATTCATATAATATTTTTACTTCTATCTATATTTTTTTGTTGCAAGTGAAAATGTTATTAAACATTATTCTATTTTAATGGTTGAACAATATAGTAATTTTTTTATATTCCACCTATAAATAAATTATATCCTCATAAATTTTTTTTCTATTAAAAATATGAATATATATGTATAACTAGTTGATAAAAATAAAAAATATCAGGATGAAAAGTGAGATATCAAACTTACTATATGAGGTAATACTGAGAAACAAACCTTTTCCCAAAACCATATCAGGGAAAATAACCAATTTCATTAGTGGAAATTTTCTGATAAGTTAATTATAGGTTGATGAAATTACCTATTTTGACAATTAATATCAATTCTATTTGATGATAACAAGTCTATTTCCAAAATTAATAATTTGAGAGAAAATATATTATTCTTTGAACACATTAATCCCCATAAAAATAAACACGGGACACATTATCAATACAACTAGAAATTTTCCCTTAATAATTCAAAATAAAATCATTTGAGAATATATATGATACATTCATAGATGATATAGAGTGGCTAAAACTAGAATACAATGTTGCATCCAATAATCCATAGTGGACGAAAACGATACTTTAATTACTAGGATCCAAATTATTATCATGATCTATATCAACCTTAATAATTAAAAACGATTTTTCTAATTACCATGGACATCAAGTTTATTGATTTTTATTATCATCATTAACACATGGGATTGTGAAATGGTTGGAATGATTATGAAATTCACTAAAAATGAAGCATTATTATGTAGATGGTGCATCAGTCTGGACCTTCTTAAGATCATATTTTTTCATTGGACCTTTAATATTTGTATTAAAATAACTGTCTAGAAAATAGTTATTACACAACTAAAGCATTCCCTTGTTCATTTGTAAAATTCATTAGGATGTCTTGTCCTATATTTCAAGAAAACATGAGGCTGTTTTTTCTTCCCTATATGATATTTTTTCGCATGGAACACTGTTTTTATTTTACAGTCCTCAAAACCATATGTATAATATATGTACTCAATTTCCATATCCACCATTAAATCACAATGAAAAATATCATCATATCTTTTAAAATAATTTATAGTCAATGATGTTTAGAAACAAAACTATAATACCCTAAATAATGATCATTTTTACTCTCATGGTCAACATAAACCCTGTCACGACCCGTCCTCAGGACCCGTGCCGTGACTACCCCATGTCTGCCAGCCATAGGCATGGGGCTGGCGACTGGAACCAAGGTGTAAATCCTGACAAAAAGGGGGAGGAATTTCCATCAGAAAGTAAACAAACACAACAGAGTAGCCAAACATAAGGAAACACTAAGTAAAACTAGGTACAATAGTAAGTGCGGAAAGTAAATGGGCCAGAATAAAAACCAAAACTGAATGTAAAGTACAACTGGAAAGAAGTACAAAAACTAAAAGTAAAGCAGAAACGTCGAGCCGTCCACTGGAAGTCCCACCTGAAGGGTGGGTACAGATAATCTCCTCAGCTCCACGGTCCAGCTGTCCGCTCCGTGTACGTCCCACCCAGTAGTCCACCTCCAAGTACCGACCTGCTCCACAAGCCTCATCCATGATCAGCGCTGTCTTTAATCTACATCCAACACAATTTAGTGCGGGCATAGCCCGTGCAAGGGTGAGTATACGCTACTCAGTAGGGACCCCGAGACCCTCGAAGGGATCCCGAAATCCACAATGGAAAGAGACAATCACGAAGAAACAACAGACACTACTTAGGTATATACCCATACATATACCTAAGTCATAAATTCCACTTCGGCTCCAAAATATGAGCCCATGTTCGATGACGTCCACACAGGATAGTACAATCCAATCCACACAAGAAAACACAACGTAATTCACACAGGATATCAAGTCAATCTTATCGAAGATAAAGATTGAAAGTCAAGACTCAGCTCACACAAGTACACTTCTTCGTAAGGTGATAGGGATGATCAGATATAGCCACTGATTCATCTATGTTTAGACCCACGTAGGATACTAAACCAGCTAAGCGGTCAGACCCACATAGGATACAGACCAGCTACTCTGCCAGACCCATGTAGGATAGCAAGAACAGAGTCAACACTGCCAGACCCACATAGGATACAAGGACAATATTCATCACCGTCAAACCAATAGAGGATTTCAGTATGGTCTTCATCGTTGCCAAACTCATGGAGTATTTCAGTGATGTCTTCATCGCCGTCGAACCCACAGAGGATTTCAGTAGAATCTTCATCGTTATCGAACCCACGCAGGATTTCAGTGTAGTCTTCATCGCTGCCGAACCCACAAAATATTTCAGTGCAGTCGTCGTCGCTGCCGAACCCACTGAGGATTTTAGTGCAGTCTTCCTCACTACCGAACCCACGGAGGATTTCAGTGCAGTCGTCGTCGCTGGCGAACCCACGGAGGATTTCAATGCAGTCTTCATTGCTGCCAAACCCAGAGAGAATTTCAGTGCAGTCTTCATCACTGCCGAACCCACAAAGGATTTCAGTGCAGTCTTCATCGCTACCGAACCCACAGAGGATTTCAGTGCAGTCGTCATCACTGCCGAACCCACAGAGGATTTCAGCGCAGTCTTTATCGTCGTCGCAGACGCAGCCAGCTCTAGGGTTCCTGCACACAGCATGCTCGATTCTGGGAGGGTCCGCTCCACGAGCCAAGGGGGGTTCAATACATCAACTAACACGTAGTCCGAAGTTGATGTATCCCAATGTTCCATCTCGACAAAAGGAACTCAACGCGACAGACAACATGTTAATCAGACGTCCAGTCTGAGAGTTATTGGCTTTTTCGTTCTAGGGGCCTGGTTGATTTTTAAGTCAAAACCAACCCAACCGCACTACAACTGCATCCAGACCTCAAGAGGAGTAAGCCAAAAGGTTCGTCTCACTAAGAGGAGTCCAAAAAAGTCGACGACACATCAATCGAACTTCCGGAACACAAGTTACGAGTGTTTCCGCTATGAGGGCCCGGTTGGTTTCCTTTTTGAACCAACACAGCTGTACCCAACATTCTATAAAACCTTGAGTGTAATATACTGAAACAACAGTCTCGATCCAAGGATAGCTACGCAACTAAAAGTGCTTTGATCGGAGGTCCGTAGCCCACGATATGGGTAAATGACGGGAAGTGATCCGAAAATGCGGGGTCTGGGCCCGGTCCCACCCGGCCCAACCCCCCTGGGTCGGCCCGAACCAGGTCCAGGTCCGACATGGATGGGCACGACCCGGACCGGTCGGCGTAACCTGGCCCGAACCGTCTGGGTGGCACGCTGGCTCGACCAGCGAGACGAGCGGCCCTTGGCGCTCTGCGGACGCAGCGAACACCGCGTCCTGCTCCCCCGGATCTTGCACGACCACGGGATCCGGCCACCTGCCGCCGGGGCTTTAGCTGCGGCGGTTCATCCAGGACGCGCGCCGGGGCGCCACCGCCGGAGATGTCCGTGGGCCACTAGAGTTGCTCCCGTGGTCCGTTTTCAATTCCTTCTACTCCAGTGATCATCTCGGGTACCGAACGTTACTGGGAACTCATCAAATCGCCTCTACGGCCCATTCCGTCATCGCCCGTCAATCTGCACGTCAAATAAACAATCTTCAGAGTCTTTGAATTTCCTCTACGGCCCCAAATCTGGCCTCAACGGCGCAACGCGACAGCACCATGCTTTTCGCCGTGTTCCTCCTTGTTTCCACGCAGTGTCGTTGCACCGCGCTGCCTTTTCTCATACCGAAACAAGTACAATCATCAAAGGGGGAGGAGGGTCAGCTGTGTTCGTGTGGTCCGACCTCCTCCCATTATTACGATAACTGGCGGCCCAAATGGATGTTTATGAACAGAAAATAAATAATTCACGTTAAAAAAAAATTAACCCCTACCTCAAAGTGTTGATTTACAATGGTTTGACGCGGGAAAAGGATGTCGCGGAAGGAGCCTCCATAAGTGTCGTCGGCGTCGCGGAGGAGAGGATCGTTGGTGTCGCGGTACACGATGTCGCGTCGTCGATCTCCGGGGAACTAGCGTTCTTCGTCGTCTTCCGTCAAAGGTCGGTGTTCTTCATCGTTCTTCGCATTCTCCAACAAAGAAGATGAAGAATCAAAGGCTTTGAGCAAATCCTCTCCCAATCCTCTTTTCACAATGAAAACTTACACTTAATGAAATAAGACTTTGTCTTATTTAATTAACACACACAAGACAATGTTCAATTTTGAAATTCAAAATGAATTCCATAATTAATTACATTGAATAACATAATCAATTAATTAATTAAGAGAGTTGACTTTTCATTAAAGGGGGGTGCGGGTGTGTTACACAATTAATGGGGGTTTGAGGAAGTTGAAAGGGTGGGTCTCATGTGGGCCCCACTTCACTAATATTCTACCTAGTGGAGTTAGGATATTAGTGGGTCCCACTCCAACCACCAAGCTTAGGATTAAACTACCTAGAATATAAATAAAATTTGTAGCACAACATTTTATTTTTTTCTTTAGTTAACCCATTTAATTAATAACCTCAACCGAGAAAACGCAACTCCGGAAAAGGTGTTCTTAACCAATTACTGGCGTTGCGGTTTCATCAGGGCCCTC
Organism: Viscum album; assembly: GCA_963277665.1. NCBI lineage: Eukaryota > Viridiplantae > Streptophyta > Magnoliopsida > Santalales > Viscaceae > Viscum > Viscum album. The sequence goes on from OY728135.1 coordinate 1,280,841,485, forward strand.
GAATTTTGATTCTGAGCACCGGTTCAAAAGTAATGAAAACCCGCTCATTCGTTTACTGAACGTACCAAAGCTAAACTTCGGAAATTGATTCCGGGCACACCGGTCCTTAGAATCAGGCGCCGTAAGAAACTGCGTTCTTGTAATATCTAAAATAAAATTTAGAAAAAAAATCCCCTTGAATATTATGGTTCTTTACATTACTCCCACCTCAGGGATTTACGTCCCCATAAAGATACATTATAAACTATGGGAACAAATGTGGGTACTGAGCACGCATCTGAGCCTCCCGCTCCAAAGTGCTCTCCTAGAGGTTCCCGTGCTGCCATATGATGTGCACTAGAGGTATTGACCGTCCACGTAGGACCTGCTCTTGTCGATCCTCAATCTCCACCGGGACCTCTACAAAAGTCCCCATCATCAATGTCCAACTCCCCATGGTCTACTATATGCATCAGATCATGCACGTATCTCCTCAACTGAGATATGTGGAAGACGCCGTGCACTCGGTGCAACTGAGGTGGTAGAGCTAGGCGGTAATCCACCTCGCCAATCCTGGTGAGGACCTAGAAGGGTCCGATGAAGAGTAAAGATAGATTTCCGCCATGTCCAAATCTCCATAATCCACGTCGAGGTGTGATCCGTAAGAAAACGTGGTCACTATCCTCGAACTCTAGTAGTCTCCGCCTGCTGTAAAAAATAGACTAATGTCGGCTCTAAGCTGTCCTCATTCGCTCCTGGATGACTTGGACCTTCTCTGGTCCTACAAGAGATGCTAATATTTCTTCTTTGCCGATAAGAGAAATTCGGTCTCATCCCCTGGATGAACCACCTTATTTTCCTAATACAGTCAATCCCGACATTGATTGATACTAATCCATGCCAAGGATGACATCGTAAGGCCTTGATGCTACTACCAAGAGATCCAACCGTTACTTTCACCTCCAAGGGTTGAGTCACACTGTCGGAATCAGTGTGTGGTCACTGGGTATCCTCAAGTAGGAATCTAAAAAGTGAGGGTCAAGTCAACAGTTTAAACCGGAACCTCTTAGTAACAACTAAAAGAGAGGATAGGGAAGTAGACGCCACAAAGAAAGGTGTCTTTTATTACTGCAGATCAAAGTTCAAAGAGACAAAGCATCCATAAACAATCATCAACAAAGCTAGAAGAAACATGAACAAAAGTCTCTATGTCTGGAGCTAGTCCCGCTCCTATCCATCTGCCCCCGGAGCTCCATGATCGTAGGCCTTAGCTGCCTGAAGATGAGCCCTCCCCTGTCCACCTGTTACATGTGGCCGGGGAGCTCTTCCCGGTGGTGGTGATGTTAGGGTCTCAAAGCATCGCCCACCACCCACAGCATAGCCACCTCCTCTGCCTCGTCCGTCTGCTCCCTGTGGACCGCCACGATCGAACCTCTGCCTCGGAGGTCCCTCTATCGCCTGCTACTCATTTGTAGGACGAGTCGGGCAGTCTTGTGGCATGTGACCCTGCCCGCCACATGCGTAGCACTGCCTGCTCATCGTGTAGTTGGCTCTCCTTCCAGTTCCCTGCACAACCAAATCTGTATCCTTATATTGCTCTTCTGATGGTTTGTCCTGCTTGGACCTCTGCATCATCAGTCTACTGCCATCTGCAGAAGACTTCGCTATGGGTCGTCCTGCGGATTGTCCCACCGCTGGTGACTGCTCGATGAGAAAACCCTCTAATAGAAGGGCTCTCTCCAACACCCCTACCTACGTTGTAATATTGAGGGAGATCATCGAAGCCCAAATCTCATGCCTCAGTCCCTGCTTGAAGGTCCGGGCCTGGATGAATGGGTCCCGTACCATATCTTTTGAGTAGCGTGAGAGATCAGTACATCTTGCCGAGTACAGGGCTACCGTCATGCTGCCCTGCCGCAAGAGTAGTATCTCCTGGATGCGCACCGCACGGAGGGTGGTTGGGATGAACTCCGAGCGGAAGAGGACCTCAAAGTCTGTCCAGAGGAGTTATTCCTCGTCATGCACCTGGAGCATCACATTCCACCATTTTCCTGTTGTCGCGTGCAGGAGGCTCGCTGCAAGGATCACCATGATGTCAGCTGGTGTCCCAACTAACCTGAAAACTCGAACAACAGCCTCCTTCCAATCCTCGACTGCCTGAGGGTCCATATCCCCACAGAACCATGGTGGTCTCTAATGCTGAAACTCATGCAGTGCACAAAGGCAACGTGCACTCTCAGTATCTGGGGCTGGTGGCATCGGTGGCTTGGCGGGTTGAGGTACCATCGGTGCCTCCGCCGAAAAAGTGCCCTACACTGAGGCCTCATCGCTCAGTGGGTTGTCGTCTCACACAAAGCGCGGAACCCTAGCTGGATGCCATCGTGGGGCCATCCTAAAAAGAAACAGGTGCACCACGGTCAAAATAGTATACATGGTGAGCTGACACAAAGTAATCACAAAGAAAACTTTTGAAACACACATACAATCAATGTTTTCGTGCACTAAGTCGGAAATCGGTTGTCAGGGTCCTGATGTACGGATACGTCGGCCGCCGCACCAATATTGGACTCCCTGGACTGATAGCCACACTCAATACCCTTAAAAATATTTCTTCACAAAGAAAAAAGATCAGAGTTTTGAGTTCTGTGGTTGAACCGAACTCATCTAATACCAATTTGTCACGACCCGTCCTTGGGACCCGTGTCGTGACTACCCCAAGTCCGCCACCCATAGGCCAGGGGCTGGCGACTAGCACCAAGGCATAAATCCCGACAAAAAGGGGGAGTCATTGACTTTATAAAGTAAAAAAACTCCACAGAGTAAGCAAACAGAAGGAAACAATAAGTAAAACTGGGTACAATAGTAAGTGTGGAAATTAAATGGGCCAGAATACAAACCCAAATTGAAAGTAAAGTACAACTGGAAAAAAAGTACAGAAACTGAATGTAAAGCAGCAACGTCAAGCCGTCCACTGGAAGCCCCACCTGAAGGGTGGGTAAAGATAATCTCCTGAGCTCCATGGTCCAGCCGTCCGCTCCATGTACATCCCTCCCATTGGTCCACCTCCAGGTACCAATATGCTCCACTAGCCTCAACCACGATCAGCGCTGTCTGTTGTCTGCATCCATAACAACATAGTGCAGGCATAGAATGTGTAGGGGTGAGTATATGATACTCAGTAGGGACCCTGAAACCCCCAAAGGTATCCCAAAACCCACAAAGGATAATCCACAAAGGAAAGATACAATCACGAAGTAACAACTGACACTACTTAGGTATATGCCCATACATATACCTAAGTCATCAATTCCAGTTCGATTCTAACATCTGAGCCCAAGTTTAATGACGTCCACACAGGATAGTACAATCCAATCCACACAGGAAAACATAACCAAATCTACACAGGAAAACACGAAATAATCCACACAGGATATCAATTGAATCTTATCGAAGATAAAGATTGAAAGTCAAGACTCAGCTCACACAGGTACACTTCATCGTATGGTGAGAGAGATGATCAGATGTAGCCACTGATTCATTTAAGTTGGGACCCACGTAGGATACTAATCCAGCTAAGCTGTCGGACCCACATAGGATACAGACCGGCTACTCTGCCAGACCCACGTAGGATAAGAATGAACAGAGTCAACAATGGCAGACCCACGTAGGATACAAGGAAAGTAGTCATCGCCATCAAACACATGGAGGATTCCAGTACAGTCTTCATCGCTACCAAACCCACGGATGATTTCAGTGCAGTCTTCATCGCCGTCGAACCCACAGAGGATTTCAGTACGGTCTTCATCGATGCCGAACCCATGGAGAATTTTAGTGTTGTCTTCATCGCTGCCAAACCCACAAGGGATTTAAGTGCAGTCGTCATCGCTGCCGAACCCACGGAGGATTTCAGTGCAGTCTTCATCGCTGCCGAACCCACAGAGGATTTCAGTGCACCCATCGTCACTGCAGAACCCACGGAGGATTTCAGTGCAGTCTTCATCGCTGCCGAACCCACAAGGGATTTCAGTGCTGTCGTCATCGCTGCCGAACCCATGGAGGATTTCAGTGCAGTCATCATCACTTCCAAACCAACGGAGGATTTCAGTGTAGTCATAATCACTATCAAACCCATGGAGGATTTCAGTGTAGTATTCATCGTCGTCGCAGAAGCATCCAGCTTTAGGGTTCCCTCACACAGCATGCTCGATTCCGTGAGGGTCCGCTCCACGATCCAAGGGGGGGGGGGGGGTTGATACATCAACTGACAAATTGTCCGGAGTTGATGTATCCCGAAGTTCTGTCTCGAAAAAAGGAACTCAACGCGACAGACGGGGCGTCAATTGGATGCCTGGTCTGAGAGTAATTGCCTTTTTTTTTCCAGGGGCCCGGTTGTTTTTTAAGTCAAAACCAACCCAACCTCACTCCAACTACATCCAAAACTTGAGCGGAGTAAGCCAAAAGGTCTTTCTCACTAAGAGGAATCCAACAATGTTGACGGAACGTCAATCAGATGTCCGGAACTCAAGTTATGAGCGTTTCCGCTCCGAGGGCCTAGTTGGTTTCGTGTTCAAACCAACCCGGCCATAGCCAAAGTTTCCAAAAACTTGAGTGTAATTTAATGAAACGATCGTCTCGATCCAAAGATCGCTACAAAACTGACCGTTCATCGATTGGAGGTCTTTAGTCCATGATATGGGCAAAAGACCGGAAGTGATCTGAAAATGGGGGGTCTGGGCCCGGTCGGACCTAGCCCATCCACTCCTAGGTCGGTCCGAACCGGGTTGACCCGAACCGGGTCTAGGTCCGAACCGGTTGGGCGCGGCGCGGCGCGGCCTTGTCCGCGCAACCTGGCCCGAACCGACTGGGTGGCACGCTGGCTCGGCCAGAAAGCCGAGTGGCCCTTGGCGCTCCGCGGACGCGGCAGACGCCACATCCTGATCCCCCGGATCCCGCGCAGCCGCGGGATCCTACCGCCTGCCGCCGTGGCTAAAGACGTGGCGGTTCCTCATGGTGGCGCGCCGGGGCACTGCCTCCTCCAGGCAGCTGGCCGGTGCCGGCCGCCGGCGACCCGCGCCACCGGTGATGTCTGCGGGCCACTGGAGTTGCTTCGGTGGTCCGTTTTAAATTTTGTTTGCACCGGTGTTCATTTCGGGTCCCGAACATTTCTGTGAAGTCATCCAATCGCCTCTACGGCCCGTTCCATCATCACCCGTCGATCCGCACGTCAAATAAAAAATCTATGGAGTCTTCGAATCGCCTATACGGCCCCGAATCCGGCAGCGGATTCATTCGGCGTCAACGACGTGACGCGACAGTGTCGCGCTTCTTCACCGTGTTCCACCTTGTTTCCACGCAGTGTCGTTGCACCGCGATTCCTTTGCTCGTACCGCAACAAGTAAAATCATAAAATGGGGAGGAGGGTCGACCATGTTCGTGCAGTCCGACCTCCTCCATTTATTATGACAACAGGCCTCCCAAATAGATGTCGATGAACGGAAAAGAAATAATTCACAGGAAAAAACAATTAACACCTACCTCAATGTGTTGATTAACAATGGTTTGACGTGGGAAATGGACATTATGGAAGGAGGCTCCGTAAGCGTCATCAGCGTCCTGGAGGAGAGAATCGTCGGTGTCGTGGTACACGGCGTCGCGTCGTCGATCTCCGGGGAACTAGCGTTCTTCGTCGTCTTCCGTCGGAGGCCGGATTTCTTCGTCGTTCTTCGCGTTCTCCAACGAAGAAGATGAAGTTTCGAAGGCTTTGAGCAAATCCTCTCCCAATCCTCCTTGCACAACAAAAACTAACACTTAATGAAAAAAGGCTTTGTCTTATTTAATTAACACACACAAGCCAATGTTCAATTTTGAAATTCGAAATGAATTCTCTAATAAATTCCATTGAATAAATTAATCAATAAATTAATTAAGAGAGTTGACTTTTCATTAAGGGGGGTGCGAGTGTGTTACACAATTAATGGGTGTTTGAGGAAGTTGAAAGGGTGGAGCTCGTGTGGGACCCACTTCACTAATATCCTACATAGTGGAGTTAAGATATTAGTGGGTCCCACTCCAACCACCAAGCGTAGGTTTAAACTACCTAGAATAGAAAGAAAATTTGTAGCACAACATTTTATTTTATTCATTAGTTAACCCATTTAATTAATAACCTCACCCAAGAAAACACAACTCCAGAAAAGGTGTTCTTAAGAAATTACCACCACTACGGTTTCATCGGTGCCCTCAGATTTCGATTCCGAGCACTGATTCAAAATTTAGGAAAACCTGCTCATTCGTTTACTGAACGCAACTGAGCTAAACTTCGAAAATTGATTCCGGGCACACCGGGGCTCGGAATCAGGTGCCGTCAGAAAATGAATTCTTGTAAAATCCCAAAGAAAATTTAGAAAAAAAATTCCCTTGAATTTTATGATTCTTTAAAAAACCCATATCCATACCAAGAATGTCTTATGTTGATTCCTTCATGGGTACTAATGTTTTTTTTTCTTTGGGTTCATCTCTGAAAAATTTCTCTATATTTTTTTATGATGGGTTTGGTGGAAATATTTATCGAATAATACCTCCCTAATGATTTCCATTTCATGGAATCAATTTCATTTTTTATTTTGTATTAATCATTAGGTTCTAGTTTTAATTAGTATCTCCTTTAAAATAATAAATAGATATAAACAACTATTTCATGTTCTTAATTCTTTAGAATTTAGAATTTATTTTCCATTTAATTGAGCCATAACTCATTACTTATTATATTGAGAAGCGATTATAATTTCATTGGGAATTGATTCATAGAATACGCTATAAAGTTTTTAGCCTTTATGTGTTTGGATACTCAACATTCTTTAAATTACTGTTAATAACCTAGGTTAGCATGATCATGAAGGATTTCACTCCATTATTCATCCCATAATGTTTCTTATTACGAAAATATACTCATTTTCTACGATAACCATTATTGTCTAAATCTATCAGGGTTAAAACCATTAAATATACTAAAATAATTTTATGGTATAAGAATTTTTATATTGATATGTGATATAAATATTAGGATTAAATGATATACAAAGTAAATCATAAAAAATGTCTGTATCCTAACATAAAAATCACATAGTTTCAATGTCTATTATACAAGGTAGTTTCCCTACTATGTTTTCAAATTTAGAAAATTATATTAAAATCCCTCGTAATGGTTCATTTAGATAATGAATAATTAACAAAGCGTATCCCCTAATACTTTTTATATATATGTGCGATCTCAGACCCACTCATCACACACCATGTAAACAACTATATGTAACTGAACAGATTTATTTAAATTGTTTACCCAAGGGTTCATTTGTTCTATAGCCACATAAACACTCTAGTATCAAGAAAAGGATACAATTTATATGAAATATTCAATCAATTTAGTTAAAAAAATTAGTATATTCTCCTGCACATATTCATATCCCTAATATCTCAAATATTGTTATACAATGTTAATAAAAAATAACTAAACCAATCCCTAAAAATAACTATACGAACAATTATACCAAATTTAAAGACTTGGACCTACCCTTCAAAATCCTGTTCTAAATCACAATCTTATAGTATTTGATACAAAATGAGATAACTCGAGATAATCTTATATATATCATACCTCATTAAAAAACATATCTCACAAAAATATCACAATCCTAATTTTTTAATGGTTTAGTGCTCTATGATATTAGATGCATGTGAAACATTTTTTTGAATCATTAGTAATTAATTTTCATTTCTACAATAGTAAATATCCCCTTCTAGTAATCTACTCTATTATAATTACCTTCATATCTTAGGGATGGGAAATATATGAAAAGGGTGATCTCAAATGATCATATTGGAAATCATTGGATATATTAATAGATGATCACATGGGAGCATAAAAAACATATAGTATAATGACATATTCATGATCCATCGCCTTGTAAAAAATATTTCATATTGAAATGAACATCTTACAAAAAAAATAAAAAATTATATGGAAATGATAAAAATAGATGACATAAGACATCATAATAAGTTTTTAATTTAAAAATATGTGGATGTGTCAGAAGGATTGTCCTAGAAAAACAGAACATAATTAATATAAGTTAATCATAATTTTTATTTAAAATACACTCTTTAACATATATTAACCATAACTTGACACATAAATAGTCTTCTGAAAATAGAATAATCAAAATATGTTTGACACACACTCAAATAAATGTATAATAACCACAACTAGGTCTATGCACAATCATGTGAACATTGATTAACAACAACTAGGTATATGAATGATTGTGTCAAAAACATAACCACACATAGAATCACACTCATAGATAATTATTCTATTAGATATCAAATTTTCATACACATTGTGTTGTTTTAATAGGACAACTAATCTCATTTCAATATTTTAAACCTTTGGGTGTCACATGAATAAGAATTTAAATAAAATTATAACATAACATGAATAACAAATGAGAAAAACGTAGTGGTTTTATGAAAATATCAATAGGTTATTTAAAAATAAATTGAAATAAACAAGCTTGATTCTAAAATATAGGGAATAACATTAATCAGGCATGCGATACATCAATATTTATAGTTGGAAATTATTTTATCAAAGCATTTTGAATATAACTTTGGAAACAATAAATATACTTTTTTTCTAAAAATATTTATTAATATAGAATCATTTTAAAATAAAAGGTAAAAATATATAATATTTAGAATACATTGAAAGTACTTGAGGGGAATTGTAATGTAGAAAAAGTTTTATCAATTGAATTTAACTTATTATAATCAGGTCATAAAGTATAAAGCTCACACATAACATAGTGAAACCAAAATTAATTATCCTTATAAAAGAAGAAATATAGAATGGTTAGAAAATAAATAAATAATAATTCCAAATATTTCATCACACAATAAATGGAAAAAAGGAAAATAGTAATAAGAACATTTTCATATGACAGATCCACTTGAATTACCACACACATGAAAAAGGTGTTGAGATAAAACATAGTGTTAAATATAAAATATTCATTTTGATGATAAATTAATATATAACCATGGGATAAAATATAAATGAATTATGAATGTAAGAGGTGGTGTTTGTTGGAAGTAGTAAATCCAGATAATGGTTAGATATCTCACTGTTGGAATAGTAATCTAACCATTGGAATAGTTACCAGACCATAAAAATTGAAATGTGACTTTTTAGAAATGAAATTTTACCCATAGAATAGTATCCTCAGCTATGAAAATATAATATATATTTTTTGTTATATTATAAATTAAAATATTATATATCCTGTTTCATGTAATTTTTTTGAAATGATTAATTATGTTTTGGTTTTTTTAAAATTTAAATATTTAATATTTAATTTTATAATGAATATTATTATTTAATTGAAATTTCACTTTTATTAAATTATTTAATAAATTATTGTTATGTTTTATTATAATTAATTGATAATTTTATAATACAATAATTAATTGATTAAAGTGTTACAAAATATAATGTAATATTAAAATCATTATCTTTCAAATAAATGATGATTTTATTTAAAAATTAAATGTTATAATATTAATAAATTAATTTCATTAAATTGAGTCCATTATTTAAATCTAATCATTGAAAATGATTGGGGTGAATATTTGGACTTTTCTAGAATAATTGAAATTTTTGTGATTAGTGAAATATGTTAATTTATCATATTTAATGTTTTAAGCCAACTGCATGAATTAATGTTTTATGGATAATGGGAGAATCCATTATATATATGTAAAAATTATCTACTTACATTATATATTCACAATAACTGGTAATTTTTATATTATTGAGTAAAAATAATAAACTAATATATATAATAATAAAAAACAACCCTCTCCTCACAACTTCTTTGTTTTGGAGATTACTAATATTCTTCCTAATTAACTCCCCAAGATTCTTCCTCATTTCCTAGTGTTAACGATCTGATAAAAATAAAAAAATCATGTTCCTTAAGAGGGGTTTTAAGGATATGAAATTTAAGAGGTAAAATCCTCCTATTGTCTCTTTTAAATTAATTCCTTATTCTATATTCTCCTACCCCCCAAATAAAAAGAGACATGATAACTCTAGTACAATATCTATTATTTTATTGTTTTTTATTTTAATATAAATCCTCAAATATATTCACTTTTCATTTTATCCTAAAAATTAAAACATCATCCATGAAATGTCGGTTCACCACCTTCGTGGATGGTGATTTTTCATATTTCAATACAGTATTCAAGTATAGACAAAAAACCACTATTGTTGTTTAATAATATAATAATATGTATCTTATAACCTATTTTATGATCTAAAACCAATATATAATCATAATATTAAATAAAAGATACAAGTTCAGGATGTCTATAAAAATTGCCAATATAATGTAAACATTTTTTATTAACATTTTATCAAATGAATCATCTATATATGTGGAAAAAATGATATATCATACCATTAAAATTATATAAGTTCATGAATATCATATAATTTATCTTCTATAGCACTATTCCCATTTTACGATAACATACCTATATATAATAAACTTAACCGACTACAAAACCATGAAACGAATGCTCCTAGAATAATGAAATTAATCACTATAACTTGTAGAAATAGCCTTAAATAATCATAAGGAAATTATATATATATGTTTAATAATATATTAATTAAATGTTTATGAAAATAAATTCATTATCTATGATATTAAGTTAAATTGAAGAGAACTAGCTAACATAAGTTATGAGATCTCTCCAAAACTCGATTTTTTCTTGTGGCTAAGATTTCCCTCTATTTACCCCAATTATTTTCATTATTCATATTATATAAATTTCCTATATTATTTTTATATGATCTATAAATCTGTATATATCTGAATATATCAATCTTTTATGGGTAAATGATTTTTATAAAAGGTTCCCTTTTAATTCCTCTTGATAACCATGACTGATTGAATACAAATTCTCTGATTCATACCCATTTTATAGTACAATCCATAAATTATTTAAGACACCAATATATTTCCAAAATATGTATTTTGTATCATGAAAATCTTCAATAGTTCATTTTTTGTTTTATGGAAATTATTATTCATTAATGACATTTTATTCTTTTCTTAAAAATCATAATTAAGTGGAACATTTCTAACCTAAACACTACTTATCATGATTTCACTTAAGTGGAACATCATTATTCATGATCTATTATTATTTTTTCTCTATAAAATTAAAAGAATTATATTTTTTTTTTGATGTATACCATTATGATACACTCATTATGAATTCCTTATGGGATGATTACAAAAACACATTTCATTACAAGGGTAACACATATGATTATTCCCTCTATTTGATTTTTCATGTGGAAAATATATTCATGACCATGTTATGATGAGTTCACACATATATCACTCCAATTAATTAGGTAAGTTTTTTCTCTTGAGATGTTATTTATTGGATTAGGTAGTAAATAGAATCTATTATAAGAAACTTTCCCCCATGTGTTATAGTCTTGGCAGTTATCCTTTACTCATTATGATGTCATGTTTTTTGTTTTATATGCATTCTAATACTAGCATGATAATATGATTCAATATTTTATATGGGTTTTTAGACATGTTTATTCATGATCTGCTCCTTACATGTTAATATCTGATTCTTTTTGAATCATGTATTATGCATCTTTTCCATGCATATTTTATTACTGGGCCTTTTATCTCATCCCTTTTGAAAAATTATTATCTAGGTCAACATATGATTTTGAAGGATCTTAATAGAAGTTAGGAGATCATTGTAACTATTAATAAAAATACCTTTTATTCTGGTTTCATGTTTTCCAATTATGTACTTATTATTCAATGATGTTATACTTTTCTATCATCGGTTGGTATTTGATAGATAATAATGCTTCAAAAAATGTATTAGTATGTGTAATGGGTTCAGTTTTCTATTGATGTTATCTAGGTATAGTTTAGTTATTTTGGTGGTTTAATAGTAGAAAACACTATTAGTAACCCTAGTGATAATCTATCACTATGGATAACCTAGATTCAAATTGAAAGAATCATAAGTTATGATATAAATTTAATTTTTAAGTTTAAAATTATATTTTTAGGGTTGCATTGTTTTATTCTCAATAGCTAAGTATTTAAAACTTCTAGTTTTTCCCTTTTTCGGCTTTATGAATGTAAATATTATAATTTGTTTCAACAAGAAATTTTACCATTAATATTCTCTAATTATATGACAAACATAATGGGAATGGGAGAACAAAACTTCATGATAGTACTATATAAAATGGATTATGTTATGAATAATAACCTGAATCATTCGGAACGCCCTCTTTATTATAAGAATGAAAATTATAAGATTGAAAATGTTATGGTCAAATCCTAACTATGAAAGAACCCCCATTTTATTATTTTATCTTCAAATCCCCTCATTATAAAGTAATGTTATTACTCCATTGAGGAGATATTCCATGGCCTCCAATTCTATGAGGAAGGAAATTTCATGTTAGTGGTCTATTGTTTTGATGTGTTAGATGATTGGCGGTGGAATAAGATAAAGAACAAAAATTATATGGGGGAAATTGATTCCATGAAATGATATTCATTCAAAAAAACTTTAGAAAATACATATTTTTACCAAATTATACATATTATAATGTTAAGGTTGTACCATCCTAGGTAAATAAAAAATAATACATTTTCATATTTATTAATATTTGCGAATTATATATTAACTTTTCTTTAAAGGGGTTGCTATGTTCGATAGCATACCCGATACACAACAAAGAGTTTCTTTGAAATATTACGTTACACACTAGTAATATTATAATATTATTTTAAATGGTAGTTAACACGTAGCCATTTTCATGGCAGGAATGAATAGAAATAACTAAAATATAGTTATATATGTTTTTAAATGTTTTTACATTTATCCAATAAAAGATAAATGCTCTAAATAAAAAAATAATTCAGTTTTAGGCATAGATTCTATAATATTCACTAAAAGGTCTACTTATCGCCATTTGATAGAGAACCCTCTTTCAATATAGTTTTTTTCACTCCTATACATTCTATTAGACCAAATAAAATTCTTCTTTAGAATCGGGACATCAAAATTTACTTTGTGTAAATTTTTGGTATTTTTCTGATAAAGTTCATTTTTTAATGAATAGTGATAAATGTTGTATTTTAATTCAAAACCACTTTATAATATAATTTATTTATATGATTAGATTATATTTTTAATTGGTTTTAAAGTGCAATTATAATATATTTTTACCATTTAATCCAATGGTGGTCATTGTAATTAATTTCACTTTAAAATTGGACTTATACTAGTGTCAATCTATTGATATATATTGTTTCATAAAAACACGCTATTTGTTTTCACAACAAGAATTAATTATTAAATTAATTCATAAAACTTATATTTTTTGAATTTTTTAAAATAGACATAATTTTTTAATTTGGAATATCAAATATAGCTTAGGGTGAATTTTTGGTATTTTTCTGAAAAACATTAATTTTTGATGAATAGTGAAACCACTAAGTGGTAGTTAAAAAAACCGATTTTTCGTTTAAATGAATCTTTACCACTTTTGTGAATTTAATTTCAAAAATACAACATTCATGGTTGTCATTAGTATGTAAAATGTGGTTCAATGGGATGAAAATAATTTTTTGGTGAATAGTAACTTTTATGTTTTATTAATCGCGATTAGAGGTAATTAGTGTAATTTATGTTAGAAATAATGTTATAATAATATTAAATTACCTTGACACATGTCTTGCCCTTATTGGATGTGTCATGTCTGACCAAGACAATGCATGGGTCAACTTGGGGACCCCATGGATCCACTGGGTAAATAATTACATTAATAACCTTTTATTTAAAGTTAAAATAAAAATGTCACAAACATGTATTGTTTTACTAAAAAGATTTTCACATGGGGTTATACAAGTCATATTTTTTACTATAAATATTCATTATAAATCTAAAAAGATTTTCTACATCATGATATTTTTTTATAATTTTCAGACATTAAATAAATTAAATTATTTATGACACCATGATGATGCAACGATTACCTCATTATTTAACGATTTAAATAAAATGAAATAATAATGTAAAATCTAATACCTAAACTTGTAAAAAACCTATTGTATGGGTGGATTTCGAACTCTTATCACCTTATCATCGAAATATATAATTTTGGGACCTTTAAAAACTGAAAATCATTATATAATAAAGTAACATTTTATAACTTTCCAAGAGTGCCCCTCCTCCCTCTTATAAAAGGCCCCCACCTCTACCACCATAACTACACCTCTAAAGCCATTATCTCGGCCAATATCTACTCATTTTATCTCTACACAACCCTATAATCATCCTATAAGCCTATCTGTATGCATAAAGCTCTTCAAGAAACCCCTTTTGTTCAAACCAAGACGAGTTACCCGATATAAAGGCAATGTCTTCACTTGTGTTCTTATGTTTTATTATTCTTCTCCACCCCCAAAATAGTTTTTATTACTTTCTTTTGTAACAAAAAAAGTATCATAAATATAATAGGATTTTTTTATGATAAGGTTTGATTTACACTTACACACACCTCTGTCTAATGGTTAAAGAATATACTGTTTCTGTGGTTGGCGAATTTCGGCCTCACGAAACGATGATTGTTCAATCTTCTTTTAACACCTTTCATTGTATCCATTAAGATTTCACTCTATTTATGTACGATATATATTATGTTTATGTTTTCCTAATGGTTCTGTATTTTTAATTTATGGCATACCTTTTTGGTTTCCATTATGGGATAACATGATATCTTCATTTTAGGAAGTGCGGACTACCGCCCCCTCAAAGTGATCTGATTCATTAATTCCATATGTGGGACGTATAAAGGATGGAGTTAATGATATTATATATTATATTATATTGAAATTATAATAAACCTTTATATCATTATGATTTCACTCCATTAAATATGAAATAGAAATGAAAGTAGCATTCATGCGTACGTACGGTTTACCGTCTCCATGAATGGTTCATTTCATTTCTTACCTCTAAATGTTATATAATATTATAAATACATGTATATGCAGGATATATATGATATATATGATATCAAAATCATGAATATAATTATGGATAAAATGAAACATTGACCATATGAACATCTTGTAAGTGTAAGAAGTCCATTTTTGACTAAAGAACCAAATATCGACAAAATGAACATTATTAATATTAATGATTACATAATGTTTAAAACACGGAAACAAGTGATATAAAAGAAATATTAAAAATGAAAAAGGTTCTTAAGAAAGTAGAAATTACCACTAGTTTATTATTCAGGAGATTAATGAGCGATCGAGTCAAGTAGGACACGAAGTAAGATACATTGTCTCAATCTCCATTCATTGAGGCATATTTTGTTCTAATACAAGAATTTATTTTATACACTGTATAAAAAACTGTTGAATTTACATTTCATTCAAAGGTAATCATTTTCTACGAAGCATTTTACTAAACAAAAAAAATTAATGTTTATTTTAACGTACGGTGTGACAACGACCTTTGCCTCTGCCGTGAGTATTATTTCGTCTTTGGATTCCTCAACAAGCTGTAATGTTTTTAAAATGAAATAAATACCATATAATATTTTATGTATTGTCATATTGAAAATGGTTTTTATAATGTATTTGTTATGTCAATATATTTAAGTGATATATTGGGATCAAAATTTGGAAATGTTTTCTTTCCATTATATTTGTTTTAAGTCTTATGATTTTATAATGGAACTTGGTCATTTGATGGGAGGTTACATGATAAACCATATAACGAGTGGTGCCATGAATTCCAGGATGGTTGGTTATGTTATAACCTCCAATGCATTGGGTGTGGAAGTCGGATGTATGGCTATTCCATTAAGTGATATGTGTTGAAGTCAACTGTACGGATATTCCATTTATGTATGTTTATGTCCCAAGATACCTTTATATGTTATGTGTTCTTTATATGGGTTTTATAGTAATATTTTTGTTACAAAAGGGTAAGTAATGATATTTTATTCAGTGAAGAGTATTTACTACTTCATAAAGGTGAAAAGTATTACTTTGATAAAGTATTCATGGTTTACTTGTTGTTTTGAAAAACTAACAGTTTTCCTTCTTTGTGTATCCCCTAATGAGCTTTTTATGATGATCCCAAGTTTTTTTTTGAAATGTTTTTTATAGGAAATAATGTGGAATATGGTCAATGATGGGATTAAAGAAAAGTCAAACTATCTTAAACATGGAACTAGACATGAATCTTTTTTTAGAGTTCATGTTTTGTAAAAAAAAGTAAATTTTGCAGAAGTGTCTACTGTTTAATCTTTTGAGATGTAATAGTTATGATATAATTCTCTAAAACTCAAAACCTGAAAAGATCTTAAATTTTAATTATTCATTTAATTCCATATTACATAATGTTTAAGTCCATCACCTTATAGTTGGTATCCAAGGTCGGTTTAGACAACTTTAGGAGTTAGAAAATTGTTAAATTATAAATTAATTTATGGTATGATTGAAATGATATAGCATTTAAATATTACCATGTTCCTTTTCCTAAGATATGTTTGTGTTCAGAATGGTTTTCCATGGAGGAAATAGGGCAGCTATGTTGGGACGACATCAAGAGGAAGGAAACCTTCCAAATCATCAGCCGGAGATGGTCGGAATCGGAACTGAGCAGTTTGTTGCAGTGATGGAACAATTGACTCAAGCTATAAATGGTAGTGGTATCCATGCACGAGATCAGCCATATCAACCGTAGATGAATATGTCAGTGGTGTAACATTTCATGAGGCAAATTCCCCATCATATAGAGGATCATCTGACCCTGTGCTAGCAGGAGGCTGGATTAATGCACTGGAGAAAATTTTTGATGTCATGGGGTGTTCAGAACATCAAAAGGTTAGTCTTGCTGTTTACCATTTTGAAGGTGAAGTTGATTAGTGGTGGGTAACGATGAAAAATATTAGGGATGGTGATGAGATTGATGATATTCCCTCGGACTAATTCAATGGTTTGTTTCATGAGAAATATTTTCCTAAGGTGGATTGTCTTAAGATGGAAAAACAATTCCTAGAATTGAGTCCGGAGGATGACTCAGTGGCTGCTTGTGAAGAAAAGTTCACGCGACTGGAAAGGTATGGTCCAAATTTCATACGATATCTTGATAGTAAAATCAACAGTTTTTAATCAGGTTTAATGCCAAGGAATCGAAGGGCTTTAGCTTCTCGTGGGTTAAAAAGTTATTAAAAACTTATTCAATGTGCAGATTAGGTGGAAATAGAGTTTGTCAATGATCAAGTGTTCGTTGACAAACAATAGAATTAGAGGTCCAGTTGGCAGGAAAAGGGGAATAATTCATCAAAGAAGCAAGGAGGTAAGAAAACCAAATATCCATCCGAAGTGTGGTAAAATTTATCCTGGATAATTTTTATCCAAGTCTGGAAAGTGATTTTTGTGTGGTAAGTCTGGTCATATTGCTCATAATTGTAAGGAAGATGAACAAGAAGGCAATGAAAAGCCAGCGGTAAGATGTTTTAAGTGTAACAAAACGGGTCATTATGAAAATGAGTGTCTAACGAAGAACAAAACTGAGGAAAAGAAGACAGACTACAAGAAGAAAGTGGTGTTGAAATCCTTTGCAACTACTTCAGTAGATTTTGGGCCATTGAATGAAGTAGTATCAGCTCTAGGGAGCTGAGTATTTTTTGACGATTGACGTGAGGTCAGGGTACCATCAGTTGAATGTAAAAGTAGAATATGTTCCAAAGACTGTGTTCCATACTAGATATGGCCATTATGAATTTGTACTTATGCCTTTTGGGTTAACCAATGCACCTACTATATTCATGGACCTTATGAATAGAATTATCCATCTGTTCTTGGATTAGTTTGTGGTTGTTTTCATTGATGGTATTTTAGTGTTTTATAAAAGTAAAGAGGGGAATAAAAGTAATTTAAGGGTTATCTTGCAAACCTTAAAATAAAAGAAACTGTATGGAAAATTCAGCATGTGTGAGATTTGGTTACATAAATTTTCTTTCCATGGTCACATTGTTTCAAAAAATGGAAAAACTGTTGATCCTGCTAAAACAAAAGTTGTTGAAGAATGGCTAAGAACCACAAATGTAACCTAGATTCTTAGTTTTATTGGTTTTGTAGGTTACTACAGAAGGCTTGTTGAAAGTTTTTCACAATTATCTTGTCCAATGACTAAGCTAACTCAGAAGGGTGTTATGTTTATCTGGACAAAATAATGTGATGATTGTTTTCAGGAGTTGAAAAGAAAATTGGTGAATGATCCAGTTTTGGCACTTCTTTCTAGGAATGGTGAGTTTTTTATCTACATAGATTCTTCGTTGAAGGGACTTGGTTGTGTCCTTATACAAAATGATCAGGTAATTTCTTATGATTCACTTCAGTTGAAAACTCATGAGTGAAATTCACCTACACATGATTTGGAATTAGATGCTGTGGTTTTCACTTTAAAAATTTAGAGGCATCATTTGTTTGGAGTAAAGTGTGAAATATATACTGATCAAAAAAGTTTAATGTATATATTCACTCAGAATTAATTGAACATGAGACAGAGGAGATGGATAGAATTAATCAAGGATTAAGATTATACAATTCATTACCATTTGGGAAAATCAAATAAAGTGGATGATGATTTGAGTCCAAAAATTAATACTTCATTAACAATGCTACATTTGGAACGAGATCCTTCGATTTTTGATTTGATGAACTTTGGAATAGATTTTTTTGGTGTAGGAAGTTCTTATGTTTTGTTTTAGGTGTCAGTGAGATCATCTCTATCAGACAGAACTAAGCAAGTGCAGAAGAAAGACGGTGGGTTGCAGAAAAAGGTAGAACTAGTTCAGAAGGGTAAGTTTCCTAAATTTAACATTGATAATGATTGTGTTTTGAGGTTTGGGAAGAGATTATGTGTGCCTTGTGATTCACATTTGAAGAATGAGTTGTTATGTGAGGCTCATAGTTCTCCGTTTTCCGTTCATCCTGGAAGTACTAAGATGTACATAGATCTGCACGAGAATTACTGGTGGGCTGGAATAAAAAGAGATATTTCCGACTTTACTGTAAAGTGTTTAACTTATCAGCAGGTTAAAGCAGAGCGACAGTTACCAAAAGGGTTGCTTCAGTCATTACCAGTGCCAGAGTGGAAATGGGAAAATATATCCATGGACTTCGTTGTGGTATTACCAAATATTTCTCGAGGTAATAATGAAATATGGGTTATTGTTGAATGATTGACTAAATCTGATCATTTCCTTCATATTCGAGATAGATTATCTCTATAGATCAATTTTCTCGATTGTATCTTAAATAGATATTCTGGATTCATGGAGTCTCCCTCTCCATTGTATCATATCGTGATCCCAGGTTCACTTCTAAGTTCTGGAAAGGCCTTCAAAAGTCGTTGGGTACTAAATTAAATTTTAGTACAGCTTTTCATCCTCAGTCAGATGGGCAGTAAGAACAAACAATTCATAATTTGGAGGATATGCTACATGCTTTCTCGATGGATTATTAGGGAAGTTGGGACAAACATCTTTCTTTGGTTGAGTTTTCATTTTATAATAGTTTTCACTCCTGTATACAGATGGATCCGTTTGAATCATTTTATGGAAAACGGTGTTGAACTCTAGATTTTTGGGATGAAGTAGGGGAAAGGAAGCTAATGGGACCATAATTGGTAGAAAAGATGGTAGAAAAAGTTCATTTGATTCAGAAACACATGAGAACAGCTCAGAGTAGGCAGAAAATTTATGCGGATAACTGGAGGAAGGATATATCTTTTGAGGTAGGTGATCATGTTTTTCTCAATGTTTCACCATGGAAAAGTGTGATGCGATTTGGTAAGAAATGAAAGCTGAGTCTAAGGTTCATTGGACCATATGAAATTATGGAGAAATATGGATCGGTTGCTTACCGAGTGGCTTTACCTCGGAGTTTATCTCAGGTACACAATGTTTTTTATGTTTCAATGTTGAGAAAGTATATGCCAGATCGAACTCTTGTTTTGAGCCCAGAGGTAGTTTAGTTGGAAAAGAATCTCTCTTATGAAGAACAACCAGTCCAGATTATTGACTGTAGAGAGCATATTTTGCGGAATAAGGTAATTCACCAGGTAAAGGTTTTGTGGAAAACCCATATGGTTGAAGAGGCAATGTGGTAATCTGAAAATGCTATGATGGATAAATACCCCCACTTATTTTGATATGTGAATAAAATTTTGAGGACGCAATTCCCAAAAGGGGGAAGGATGTAACATCCCAGGTAAATAAAGAATAATATAATTTCATATTTATTAATATTTTCGAATTAATTATTAATTTTACATTAAAGGGGTTTCTATGTTCGATAATGTACCCGATACACAGCAAAGTGTTTATTTGAAATCTTATGTTGCACACTAGTAATATAAGAATATTATTTAAAATGGTAGTTAACACGTAGTTGTTGTATTGGCGGGAATGAATAGAAATAACTAAAATTTTATTATCTATGTTTGTTAAATGTTTTTACATTTATCCAATAAAAGATAAAGGCTTAAAATAAGAAAATAATTCAATTTTAGGCATAGATACTCTAATATTCACTAAAAGGTCGACTTGTCTCCTTTTGATGGAAAACCCTTATTAAATATAGTATTAGTCACTAATATACATTCTATTAGACAAAATAAAATTCTTCTTTAGAATCGGGACATCAAAATTTACTTTTTGTAAATATTTGGTATTTTTCCGATAAAGTTCATTTTTTAATGAATAGTGAAAAATGTTGTATTTTAATTCAAAACCTCTTCTTAATCTAATTTATTTATATGATTAGATTATCTTTAGAGTTGTGTTTAAAGTGAAATTAGAATATATTTTTACCATTTAATCCAATGGTGGTCATTGGAATTAATTTCACTTTGAAATTGGACTTAAACTAGTGTAAATATTTTGATATATATTGTTTCATAAAAACACTCTATTTGTTTTGACAATTGGAATTAATTATTAAATTAAATAATGCAACTTATATGTTTTGAATTTTGTAAAATATACATCATTTTTAAATTCAGAATATCAAATATATCTTAGGGTGACTTTTTGGAATTTTTTTGAAAAACATCAATTTTTGATGAATAGTGAAACCACTAAGTGGTAGTTAAAAACCGATTTTTCGTTTAAATGATAATTTAACACTTTTGTGAATTTAATTTGAAAAATTAGACCTACCTGGTTGTCATTAGTAAGTAAAATGTGGTTCAATGGGATGAAAATAATTTTTTTGGTGAAAAGTACCTTTTTAGTTTTATTAATCACGATTATAGGTAATTAGTGTAATTTAAGATAGAAATAATGTTATAATAATATTAAATTACCTTGAAACATGTTATAACCTTATTGGATGTGTCATGGCTAACAAAGAAAATCCATGGTTCAACTTGGGGACCCCATGGATCCACTTGGGTAAGAAAATGACATTAATAACATTTTATTTAATGTTAAAATAAAAATGTCACAAACATGTATTGTTTTACTAAAACAATTTTTACATGGGGTTATACAAGTAATATTTTTTACTATAAATATTAATTATAAATAAAAAAATAGTTCCTACATCATGATATTTTTTTTACAATTTTTAGACATTATAAATATTAAATTATTTTTGACACCATGATGATGCAACGATTACCTCATTATTTAACGATTTAAATAAAATGAAAAGATAATGTAAAATATAAGACCTAAACATGTAAACAACCAATTGAAAATGTGGATTTCGAACTCTTATCACCTTATCCTCGAAATATATAATTTTTGGACCTTTAAAAACTGAAACTCATTATATAATAAAGTAACATTTTACAACTTTCCAAGAGTTCCCCTCATCCCTCTTATAAAAGGCCCCCACCTCTACCACCTTACCCACACCTCTCAAGCCGTTGGCTCGGACAAGATATTATCTTTTTGTCTTTCCAAATCCCTCTCCTCATCCTAGAATCACTTCCTTAGGCCTAAAGCTCTTCAAGAAACCCCTTTTGTTCAAACCAAGAGGAGTTACCCGATTTAAGGGTAATGTCTTAACCTGTCTTCTTTTGCTTTATTTTACTTCTACATCCCCCTAAACACTTTTTATGACTTTATTTTTTAAAAAAAACAGTATATTAAATATAATATGATGCTGTTATGAGAATTATTTGATTTACACTCACACACACCTCTGTCTAATGGGTAAAGAACATACCGTTTCTGTGGTTGGTGAATTTCTTTCTCACGAAACGATGATTGTTCAATCTTCTTTTAACAACTTTCATGGTGGCCATTAAGATGTAACTATATTTATGTATGATATATATTTTTTTATGTTTTCCTTATGCTTCTGTATTTTTAATTTATGGCATACCTTTATGGTTTCTATTATGGGTAAACGCTATATCTTCATTTTAGGAAGTGCGGACTACCGCCCTCTCAAAGTAATTTGATTCGTTAATGCCATACGTGGGACGTATAAAGAATAGAGTGAATGATATTATATATGATATTATACTGGAATTATAATATACCATTATATCATTATGATTTCACTACATTAAATATGAAATTTAAATGAAAGTAGTGTTCATGCGTATGTACGACTTACCATCTCCATGAACGGTGCATTTCATCTCTTACCTCTAAATGTTATATAATTTTATAAATACATGTATATTCTGGATATATATGATATATATGATATCTAAATCATGAATATCATTCTGGATATAATGAACCTTTGACCACATGAACAACATGTAATTGTAAGAAGTCCATTTTTGACTTAAAAACCATATATCGACAAAACAAACATTATTAACTTAAATGATTACATAATGTTTATAACATGGAAATAAGTGATAGAAAAGGAATAATAAACTTTAAAAAAGTTATTAAGAAATTATAAATTAACAGTAGCTTATTATTCAGGAGATTAAAGAGAGATCGAGTCAAGTCAGACACTAGGTAAGTGACTTCGTCTCAATCTCCTTTCATTGAGTAATATTTTGTTCTAATACAAGACTTTCTTTTATACACTGTATAAAACAACTTTGAATTTTCATTTAATTCAAAGGGAATATTTTTATACGAAACATTTTAATAAACTACAAAAAGGAATGTTTATTTTAATGTACATGGTGATAGGGACCTTTTCCACCACCATGAGTATTATTTGGTCTTTGGATTCCTCAACAAGCCGTAATCTATTTGAAATGAAATAAATACCATATACTCTTTTATGTATTATGGTATTGAAAATGGATTTTATAATGGTTTTTTATTTCAATATATTTAAGTGATATATTGTGATCAAAATGTGGAATTGTTTTCTTTCCATTATATTTGTTTTATGTCTTATGATTTTATAATGGTACTTGGCCATTTGACAGGTGGTTATGTGATAAACCATATGACGGGTGGTGCCGTGAATACGAGGATGGGTGGTTACATTATAAACTCCAATGCATTGGGTATGGATGTCAGTCGTATGGCTATTACATTAAGTTATATATGTGGAAGTCAACCGTATGGTTATTCCATTTAAGTATGTTTATGTTCCAAGTTACCTTAATAAGTTATGTGTTATTTATATGGGTTTTATTGTAATCTTTTGGTTACAAAAGGGTAAGTAATGATCTTTTATTCAGTGAAGAGTATTTACTACTTCATAAAGGTGAAAAGTATTACTTTGATAAAGTATTTATGGTTTACTTGTTTTTTTGAAAAACTAACAGTTTTCCTTCTTTGTGTATCCCTTAATGAGTTTTTATACTCATCCCATGTTTTTTTGAAATGTTTTTCACAGGACATAATGTGGAATAGAGTCAAGGATGGGATCAAGTAAAATTCATACTGTCTTAAACATGGAACTAGACATGAATCTTTTTTTAGAGTTTATATTTTGTAAAAAAAGGAAACTTTGTAGAAGTGTCTACTATGTAATCTTTTGAGATGTAATAATTAGGATATAATTCAATAAAAGTCTAAACTTGAAAATATCCTTAATGTGAATTATTCATTTAATTCAATATTAAGTTATGTTTAAATCCGGGGCCTTATAAAGGCAGTACCTCAGACTAATGAAAAAAGAAGAAAATTATATCACGGTGTTTGAGGAAAAATTTACAAGGCTTTAATGATACACCTATAGATTTTTTGGGAACACTAAAATAATGGTGGATTAATTATTTGGTGGAATGATGTAGATTTTTTAAATGCCCATGGTGATTCGAGACTTTGAAAATTATGAGGATAGTTTCCATTTTTCCCTTAAGGTGGATATTGTTATTGGTGACTCCTAGTGGTCCTATAGACTCTGAGATAAAAAGTGGGAAATAGAGTTTAATATTGGAGAATCAAAAGATAAATCCCATGGAGGTAATAAAATCCATCATACCACATGTCAAAAGTTTGGGAAGAAAAATTATGTGAACAATATAATGGGAACTAAGAGATACTTCAAATGTTTAAAGAGGGTCATTAGGTTAAAACATTATGAAGGGTTATGAAGAAGCCCATAAATGAAAAACAAAAAATGAAGGTTTATTTCAATACTCATCCAACAATAAAGTGTTTGAACAAAAAATATATATGGAATTATTTGAGACTGTGACCTATGAAAAAAGTTTCTAAAGACAATAAACAATAAAAACACCAATAATTAAAGGAAGGTAATACTCTCTCACTACTACTAAGGTGCTTCCCGACAATGATGATGTGACACATATTCTAGTTTTTCATTCATGAATAGTGATCATATATTTTTTTCTATTTCTAAACAATATTCCAAATATTATAAGTTTAGTATAACTATTTAAACATACCATGAAAATATGGAGGTTGAGTTCTCTATGATAATAGTTAATAGAGGAATTGTTGAATACAATGTATATAATTCCTCTCATGCTAATGTTTATGGACTGAACCTCATAGAAAACATCATCTTACTTACTTTGGTAGAGTTTTATGGAATATGGGGAATATATTGGATATATTTATATTAATCAAACATCAACTTTTGGGAAAGGGATGTTAGTCTTCACATACTAAGGAATCCTCCAATTTTATACAAGTGTTATGAGGATGAAAATATATGTTAGAATCATCATATCAATTGTGGATATTATTTATGTATTAGAATAAATATTTAGATAAAATGATTGAGACAAAGAAGAGGATCATAATCACCGACATGCTCATTGTAAGGGACTATAATAATGTATTCACTAAAGAATTTCATAGTCTTCCTCTTGATTGAGAGGTTGATTTCTCAATTGAAATTACAATAGGATCTCCACTAATATCAAAAACTCCATACATTATGAAAACCATTTTAGTTGGAATAAATGATGAATTAGTCACAAAATAGTTTGGAAAAGGGATTCATTTTCCTGAGTGCTTCACCATGGGGTATGATAGTCGTCATTGTCAATAAGAATTATGGATCAATACACCTCTACATTGATTATCATGATCTAAATAAAATCAAAATAATTAACAATTATCTTATACCATAGATAGATTACTTGTTCGATCAAATATATGGGTCCATTTATTTCTATATGGTGGACCTCTGGTTTGGATATGAATGATTAAAGTTGAAGAGGGAATATATTAACATGACTAACTTTCAAATGAAGTATGGACCTTATCGGTACATTTTTGATTCCCTTTAGACAGACAATATATATTTTTATTTTCATAGTATTAATGAATAGAGTCTTTAGGTATTATCTTTAAATATTTATAGTAGTCTTTATATATAATATTTCAATATACTCTAATTTCAAGGATAATCATTAGGAGCATTTGAATAACATGATACATAATTTTTATAAGGAAAAATTAAATGCAATGTATAGTAAAATTTTCTTTTGTTTCGAATAAGTATCACTATTGGGGAATGATATCATAAGAAAAGGTATATCAGGGGACCCTTCTAAAACAAATGTAATCAAAGTGTTTCCCAGTCCAATATCTATAATAGTGATCCATCATTTCCGAATTTTAGTTATTTATTGCTAACAATTTGCGAATAACAACTAACTATTATAAATTCCACTACCCATAATGACTCAGAAGGGATTAAAGTTCTTATTGACTAGTGAATGTGAATACTTCATTAAAGTGTTGAAAAAGAATCTTATCACTACACTAGTATACACACTACTCATATGTGGTGAACTCAATATGTTCAACTATGATGATCCAATGAATGGATCATGATGTGTACTAGTAAAAAAATGATAAAGTGATGTAATATAGATCAAAGAAGATAAATGTCCATGAGAAAAACTATCACACACATGATCTGGAGTTGGTAGTAGTGACACATGCATTCAATACCTACTGACATTATTTATATGGGGGAGAAATGTGAGATATATAAAAATCATAAGAGTGTAAAATATGTATTCAAAATAAATGATCTTAATATGATTCCATTATGATGGTTAGAGAACATCAATGATTATAGATTCTCATTAAACTACTATATTTCTAAAAAAAAAGTGGAAGATTCTCTATGTAGAAAGGATCCTACAACATTATCAAGGATGATATTGGAAAAGGATCCAAACTTTTTATCCATGAAAAGAATGGACATAAGAATCATTAAGAAAGGAATATCATTAATCATTTATGTATTTATTTCTCAACCATTTATTCAAGACATGATAAAGGAAACTCATAGAGATTATTTCAAATTTAGAAGAAGGCAGAAGATACCAAAAATAGAAATCCTCAGTGTTTAAAATTGATGATGATTGATTTAATGGATTTGGGATGTAACTCTTTGTGCCATCAAATAATGTGATAACGAAATATATTTTGAATGATTCACATAGCTCCTAATTCTCTATGTACATAGTGAGTATGAATATTTGTTTAAATATACTAGGGAATTAATGGTTTTATAATATGATAAAGGTGATTTTTGATTTTACATCAAGGGGACCAGTCTATTAGAAAGTGTAGGATAAATGGAAAACTTCTAATGGTATGATGTAACCATTAGCTATACATACCTTGAAATGGGAAAAAATACCCTAGGAATTTGTCTCTAGACATACAGATAAATATAGAATATATAATGTTATATATGTTAATTTGGATCTTCTTACAAATACATATTACTTTATTGAATTTTGAGAGTAATTCAAACTCTTTAAACATTAATTTATATAAATAAAAGAGTGGATAAGGCTTCATAGAGTACCATTATCGATTGTATCCATTCAAGATCTGATATTTACCTCTATATTTAGGAAGAGTCTATAATTTGATCTAAACACTGTGTTGAATGTCAATATGTCTTAGAACCTCAAACAAAAGGATTTTTTAGTGGACTATTCAGATATAACAATATATGTTAGTATACTTATTGTTGGACTTTAATGGAGGATGAGACTAATATCTTCCTCTGGTGGAGTTATCTTATAAAAATAATTATCACTCTAGAATCCAAATTGTTCTATATTAATACCATTATTTTATGATTCATAAAACAACTATATACTGGGATGATGTAAATGAGCGTAAGATGATAAGACCTGAAATTGTATAAGAAATTTTAGAAAATGTAAAAACCATTCATAAGAACATGAGACCATCCCAAATTCAAAAGAACTACTACGTAGACAATTTTTCACATGACTTGGAGTCTGAGATTGAAGACATGGTATCCCTCTACATATCTACATACAAGAGAGTAATGATATTTTGGAGGATGAGAAATATATTTCCCAAGTACATCGATAGTTTTTAGATTCTTTATCATGTTAGAATTGTGTCTTATCAACTTAAACATCATCCAACCATGTCTAAAGTACATGATGTATTTTTTGTGTCCCACTTGAAGATATACAAGCAAGATCCCCCACATGTACTGAAATTAGAGGTGGTACTGCATGGAAATTTTCTCTCTCATGAGGAGCAGCTAGTGAAGATCATATACCACATAGATAATGTTCTATGCAATAAGAATACTCACCTAGTCAATGTTATATTGATACACCACAAGTAAGAACAAAAGACAATGTTACTATAAGAAGCAATGAAGGATAAAAAACCTAAATAGTTTTCACAATAGTACGTAAAACAAAATTTTTAGGGAGAAATTTTATATGGGGTGCTGAATGTAATGACAAAAAATTTTATCAATGGAATTTACCTTCTTATAATTATTTAATATCATATAAATATTATAAATTAATAAGAGAAACCAGAATCAAATTATTCTCATAAAGGAATAATGATAATTTTTTCACTAAACAATCCAATAAGAATTTGAAATATTATAGTAGGAAAATAAATTGAATATAATATGTTATGAATAGAAAAATTTGGAAATACTCGATCCAATAAAATGACCACACTCATAGACAATGTTGTAGAAATAAAAAATAATATTAATAATAAAATAATAATTTTGAAGATTAATTTATATATAGACTTGGTAATAAATAGTATTTAATGAATAATTTAATATGAGGAATTAAAGCCATATGACCGTTTGAAATTTGATGGTTGGAATAATAATTTCACTATTGTATTAGTAACCTGATTGGTTGAATAGTAATTTGACTATTAAGACTAGTAATCATACCATTAGAATAGTAACCTCACATATGAATTTGTAAACTAATATTTAGTTGCATTTTTAATGAAATCATGATATATCATGGCACATGAAAATAAATGTTTTAAAAGTGATAAATTAAGATTTATTATTGTTGTAAAAGATCAATATTTTAATAGATATTTTATAATGAATATAATTATTTAGAAGGATTTTTTTTTCAGAAAATGATATCAGAAATTAATATTAAGTTATTTTATAATGATTAGATAATTTTAGGATCCCATAATGAATTTTTCAATGGGATATAAAATAGAATTAAAAATTAAAATATAAATTTTTAAATAAATCATTATTTTATTTAAAAAATTAATTTATCATAATTAGCAAACTAGTTTTATTAAATTAATTCCATTTTTGAAATTAAAAAAATAAAAAATGGTTGGGTTGAATTTTTGGTATTTTTATAAAATTGTTGAAATTTTGGGGAATAGTAAAAAAAAATTACTTTAAATATTTAATATTTTAAGAAAACTACATTAATTTTAGAGTCATGGATGATGTAATAACCCATTAGTTCTAAATCGCGTAAACTAAAAGTTGTATATAGTTACAGTAATAAATAGTTTTTATAGTCTTGAGAAAGAAATAACAAACTAGTCAATATAATAATTAAAAAAACACCCATTTTCTCCACTTAAAAATACCACCCCCTCACATCACACCTTCATTGATGTGGAGCCAATTATTAATCATCACATTTACCTTCAAAATCTTATTCCCTACGTCATATTTTTTTTGTCTCACCAAAATACCAAACCTATGTTCTTTAAGGAGGTTCTCAAGTAGACGATATTGAAGAGGAAAAATCCTCCAAATTTCCAATTTAATTTTTTTATTTCTTCTTCCTTATCCTCAAAAAACGAATCCAAAGAGTCATTATAAATCCATTATCATATATTTAAACTACTTTTATTGTGGTAATTTAATATACATCATAAAATATCTTCCCTTATCCTTTTATACAAAAAACATAATTTGTGATATGTCATTTCACCACCTTCATGGGTGATTATTTTCCATTTTCCATTATAATCATCACGGATAGTCATAAAATCGTAATTATAATTAAATAATATTATAATATATATATTATAACTTATTCCATTTTTAACCAACATATATACATAATATTGAAAAAATGTTAATAGTATGTAATGGCTATAAAAAGTGACAAAATAAACTAAACATTTGTCACTAAGACTTTATCAAATGAATTATCCTCATTCTGGATTGAAAAATGATATATGGTACAATTTAAATTTATCTATGTGAATTAATTCCATATAATTTCACTTATACTATGATATTCTAATTTTACAATAACATCTATAAATATTAACAGGTTAGTCGGTCATTGAAGCATAGTACAAACTCTCCATGATCCAAAGAGACAAACATTATGACTCCGTGAAATAGAAATAAATGAATATAATAAGATTATATAAATTCCAAAGTGGTTATTAATTAAATTAATAATGCATCTAATTTAGTTATCCATGACAATAATTGTAAGTGTATAACACATTCAATCATAAGGTAAGTGATCTCTCCAATCCTCAATTGTTTCCTCTAGGTTTCACTTTATCTGTCTTTACCCTAATTAATTTCTTCATTATTCTTTTCTAATTAAACTAAATTATTTTCATATGTTCAAATCATATGTATATATCACAATTCAACCTTCATTAATGGGTAAATGTCTGTTTTAAGAGGTTCCCTTCTTATTTCCTCTCAATAAGCCAGAACGATTAAAGGAACCTCTCAATTTATTACCCAATTTCAAGTACACTCCATAAACTATTTTATGTCATCACTCTTTTCTAAAATATCATTTTTCTCATGAAAATAAATTTTATTTCAATTATGGTTTTATGTAAAAAATTATTCCATTAAGAATATTTAATATTTTCTCAAAAAATCACTTAAATGGAAAATTTCTAAAGTAACATAACCACTTTTTTTCATGTGTTCACATTAGTTGAAAATAATTATTCATGAAATTTCATTATTATTTTATGTATGAATTTACAAGAATTATTTAAATTATTTATTTAATGTATAACATTATGATACATCCACGGTAATGCCATATGACGTTAATCAAAAACCCATTTTTCCATGGGTGACTTATATGTTAATTCCTTATGATTTATTTTTCATATGGAATATATATTCCAGAACATGTTATGATGGGTTCACTGAGATAGTGATACTATGTGTTGGGTAATGTTTTGTCTCATGGGATGTTATGGGATTACAGAGTAAGCCTAATCAATTATGTGACTATGTCATCTATGTGATATAGTCTTGGAAGTTAAGCTTGAATGTTGTTTATTCCATGTTATGTATTGTTTTAAAATTACAATGTTTCCATGATAAAATGATTCCATGATTTATATGTAATTTTTCCAAATTTTTATTCATGATGTGTGCCTTATATTTCATCATATTATACTTTCTAACTCACTTTCTATTCATTTGTTTCATTCTAATTCCCTTTCATTGATTTTCAGCTCATCCCTTTTGTCAATGTTTTACCCAAGTTATCCTATGAATTCTTTGGATATCAATTAGCGTTAGGATGTAAATATGTTGATTAATAAAAAAATATTTTTTATTCTAGTTTCATGTCTTTTAATTGTGTGTAGATTTCAAATACAATAACTATTTTATCCTTATGTTTTATTTTATGTATAATAATGCTTAAAATAATGTATTAATATTTGTAAAAGGATAGGGTTTATACAATAATATTAATAAAAAATGATAAATATGGTGATAAAATTTATTTATGAGATTTTTTATAATTAATTTCAATTTCAAACTTTTTCAAAAATTACAATTGAGTAAAACATAAAATGATTTTCATTTTATCATTTTTTAAGAAATTATTTTTTTTAAAATGGAACTATTATTTTTTTAATTCAAGGTATGTCATTCAAAAAGAGGTCGTAGGAAGATAAACAAATTATTATATAAAATTTATGTCCAAAAACCTACATCACATAAGAATAATAATAATAAATCAAATAAAAAACTGAAAAGAAAATATTACAAAGATGACCAAAGGGGAAGAAAATTATGGTTATTTTAAGTAGAAATACAATAATATTAACCCCAAACCCACTCTCCTTGATTTTGTGCAAAAAAATAGTTTTTACATTAATGGATATTTAAATGATAACCATGACCCAAATGTTATATCCAAATCATTAAAAATCCAAAATAAATATTTGATCACATACATATTGATGGACATTTAATTTTATAGTTTTAGATAATTATAAAAATCTATTACATAACATTACCCAAGTCATTAAGTTAGCATTTTTTCTACTCCAACAACATTTTGATGTACCTCAGTAAGCCTCCATCACAATCCATATGAAATAGTTCTTGGTATATCATATATAACAACATTATTTATAACCTATCTAAATATAATATTATAATTGCGAGATAAACTGATCAATAATTTTAAAATTAAGCATAAAATTTAAAATGTTTTAGTGGGAATAGGATGAGATTAATGTTATGGGAACATATTTAAGATGTATGAGACTTACATAAGAGAATTTACACCCATAAGAACCAACATTATTAAGTATTGGGCAAGAAATAATTATTCAACAAAGGAAAGATTCAAATAATCAATAATCATGGGCCATGTGATATAGATATTGATTAAATAAACCATTAAAAACACAAAAAAACATTGAGAAAAAATGTTGGTATCTTGAAAAATTATCATCATCATCTTTGTTAACTCATATTAGAAATAAATAGATCCTAGTATTAAACATAGGGGACTCCTTCTTGATTAAATCTCTGTTTCTTTCCTTTAAAGACAAGGATCCTTACATTATGCAATGTAGATCATTATCAGTCTCACCAATAATATATTATATATCTGGATAAATCATCACATTGGTCTATATTGGTATCATGAATAATCATAAATAATTTCCAAAGACCATAAAAATATATATAAAATGAAAGATATAATTTTCCTTATAAAACATTTAAACACAACAGGTATTCCTTTTTAGGATGATCTACCCACATAAAATAAATGGTTTTTATGATGTATTATTTAAATAAAATCATCATAGTACTTAAACATAAATAGTATTTAATGTATTATAAGACCATATTACTATAAAATTGCATGAATAATTAAAGTATGTTGATGTATACAAATATAATAGTTAAAATAACATTTAAAAAATTTCATTGAAAATGGGGTAAACTATCCTTTTATCTCAGTACCATTAATAAATAAAAAGAATAAAGAATATAAAGAATATTATTTTATTTTTAATAAAAATTTAATCATTTTAATTTACCTTCAATTTAAGGAATAGTTAAGATAATGGGAAACTATAATCAATTCATATATGATAAAACAGATTACCATTACACTGTGGTAAAAACTAAAAAAATTAAAGTATGAGAAATATCAATATTATTCATTTTTAAAAATTTGTATATAAATAAAATACAGTAGAAACATATTAGGGTTTAACAACCATTAGAGTATATTAAAAAAATTCCTAAAAAATTTCTGAAAAAGATCATGAGGGAGTGAAAATATTCCCAAACAAAATGTGAAATAATCTTATATTATAAAAAAATATTTTTATATTCCAATATAAAAAAGAGTGTAAAATGAAATGGAATCGTGGAAATAATATAACTAATAAATTTTGATTAATGTATATATTTTTCAATAAAATATGATCTTACAATTTCCTCTCAAATAACATTGATTATAAAAAATTCCAGAATAAAATGTGATTATAACATAAAACCTTTAACACTTTTTAAAATTCACATAAAAAGAAAATGGGTTTAAATTGAGATATTGATCTATAAATAAAATGAATATAATGATTTAATAATTAATATTTTTTAATAGGGTTGTAAGACAAGCTTATGAATTAAATTATTCTACAGAATATAAACATGTCTCATGGTAATGTGATTGAGACCAAAACCCCTAGGAAATGCAGTTACATTTTACATGAAAATTATTACATGAAGATATTATGACAAATTATATAAATAGAAAATGATCCAATACATCATAAAACATTTATAGATTACTTAATATATAATTATGGAATAACAGATTCAATGAGAATTGTCATAACCTAATAAATGGAAATAGAGTTAAGAAACCTCTTACCTCAATTCTTGAATTGGTTTCTGAATCCATTATATAAAGTATAAATAATTTTTTTAATTATTTTATATACTCATTACATATTATAGGTTTATTTATATATTGTTATACCATTTATTTTATTGATTTAAATAACATATTTAAAAACATAATATGATAAGTTTACATCGCATGTTTCGAGGAAGTTCATTTCTTAATTACAAAATTTATTTAGTAGGCTGATCATGTTTATAGAGTTAGATGATCCATAACCTAATGAATAGTTATTATTAAAAAATTATAATTTTTCATCATTAATAATAATTTTAAAATGAAAAATTTAGGGTTATAATAAATAGTGAATTTTATTACATTATGTTGTTGGTAATATGTAACTATGCACGAGTAACACTTCCATTTTTAATGAAGGTGATGGAAATATGGTAAGTAGTTTATATATATCATTATATATTAAATGTATTATTATTTCTTTAAATTCTGTTATATATATAATTCGTGTGAGATAGTGAAGAAAAATAAAATAATTTTTTTTGATCTTTTAATCATCATGTACACACGTGCAATGTTTTTACTGGTCAATAAATCGTAAAGAGGTATATAAAATGTTTATTTACCAGAAAAAAATAAATTTATATCATATATGTTGCACTATATAATTTTCCTATCAATTATTAGAAAAATTAAAATGTGTTAATGATGAAAAATTAAATAGATCATCTTCACGTAGTTATAGTCTGCATATAAACCCAAAATATGTTTTCCATTTTGAGTAGAGGAAATGAAATGTGAGAAAAGGATATGAAATAAACATAATAAATTTTTCATATATGTAAAATATAGATTTTATTATATCATAATAATAGATATGGTTTTGAATAAGTAAAATAAAATATAAAAAATAAAACACTTGGTAAAGATATATTCACCATCTATATAAAACCTCCTTAATTTTATACATAACGCCTTCATTTAAAATTATTTTTATTAAAAAACATGACCTGTAAGATGAGTGGAAGGATTAATGGAAGGTATTTGTTTATTAATTGGTATATATTAGAGTCTATTTATGTATAGATAAGGGAGGATAAGAAATTTTTATTTTTTGGGAGGTAGAAGAAATACATCAAATTTTTAAAAATAATAAAATTTATAAATTATTAGTTAATATAAATGGATCCAAAATGGCTCATCATATAAGGAAAGATGACATATGAAAAAAATATTACATGTAAATAGGATTTATACATGTTAAATACATTTTATATTTTATCATTTTAGTTTAAACCCTTTAACAAATTTCACCTTTTACCCTAGTAGGAAAATTTATTTATGAATGTTACAAATCAAAATAACCAAATATGAATTTTTTATCATTATTAAAATAACACATGATGATTCCAAATATATTTATATTTATGTATATTTAATATTTGTAATGTGGTGAAGCTATATTTAAAATAATCCAACAAATATGATGGAGAACAATATTCAATACAAATGCATTTTTATGTACAAAATTATTTTTATAAAAAAATAATGCATATAGTATTTAACATTGAATATTTTTGACATATTTTTAATGAAAATTAATGATTAATTTTTAAAATAAATTAACAATAAATTGTTATATTGTAAATTATTGAATGGAAAATATGGTTTTTATGGACCCTACCATAGTAAAAATATTCTAATATTTTTAAACTATAATTCAAATTCAAAAAATCCTTAAGATCTTTTTGGTTTTGTGTTTAGATAATTAGGTCATAATCATCAAATAAGAACCATATATTGTAAATAGTTCACCTATATTAAGTATTCTTATATTCCATAATAGAAAACTACTAGAAGAAAACATGTTCTTTTCAGGACAAATATTCATTAACTTCATATTTAATTAATTATTTTTATACCCACCATTAAGCCCTATAATTATTTTAAACATGCAGGATAATAAAAAAATATCATTAAGAGGAATAAAATAATAAAATATTATATTACATTGAAAAATATGAAAACCGATGAAAATAAATTTATTAAATCAAACATTTTTTCACAATAAAATGAATCATCTTTTAAAAAATGCTATTATTGTACCTTTTTAAAATACACCATTCTCCATAGATGCTTGTTATAAATTATTTAATTTTTTAGCTATCCTTTTAACTTATTTTTTATATCACTCTTAAAAATTAATATTTTTTATTGTAATCTTCTATCTTTGATAAAAATAATGTAGTGGTGGTTATTATGTAACCACCCATGCTTGGTCAATAAAGTAACAATTATCCCATTGTTAATAATGTAACCTCTCTTCAATTTTATATAGCATAAACAAAAATCATCATAAAAAATTTCCATGAAACATATCTTTGACATAATGTATTTATTATTTCATCACAAAAACATTCATATGTAAAATAACCATTTCATTCTTAAATCGCTTATTTTTCAGAAATATAACACGCATACCAAGGAAAAACCCATCATTGAAAAGATTTAATTAAAATTGAAAAGGGGTATTCAAATAAGTAAGTATTAAAAAATTTATTAAAATAAACTAGTTGCATATATGTTAAAAAACATTCCATTTTTACTTTAATAAATAATTACTAAGGAATTTTAAATGAGATTTTTTAATAGAAATTCCCTTTACTCGAGTTGAATTCACCACAAATTTCATTTATCTTCCTAAATATTAAACTTATGATAGTTATATACTTCATTATGAACATTTTATTAGTATTTATTCCATTTATAACACTTATTAAGATGTTATATTTAATTAATTAAACATTTATGTTCACGTCATACATTTCGATGATATTTAATAATTTTGTCCTAAACGAATTTGTTCTGATGACAGTGGTCAATGTGATCATTAGTTTATCATATATAAAATAACATTAAAGAAACAATTATAATTTTATAAATAAATTATTATTTTATATCCTTTCATTAAATATGGTTATAGTAAATGAACTATGTTACAATCATAAAGACAGTAGGTCTTACCTATGCGTGAGTAAAGTTTCAATTTTTCAATGATAAGTATGGAAAGAATGTAAGTATTATTTTATATTTCCAGAATTATTTTATATAACATTTATCATACTAATTTTTAAAATATACTTATATATTTCATTCATGAGATGTGGTGATGATAAACAAATCATATCTCTTGATGGAGGTTGTACACCCCATGTTCCCACAAATGACTTTATCATTTTTTATATGTAAATAAAAGTAATAATTTATATGACATATTATATATTATGAGTAATAAATATATCACTAATATCATATATGAACATTAATTTCTCCATTATAACCAATCTTGAGAGATGGTGGTGTAAATGAATTATATTGGTTGATGAGGTGGTTGTCCTCCATAGATATAATTGATGAATTATTTTCCCTTTTGAAAGAAAAACAGACGGTTATAGATAATTACAACAAAATAATAATATTTAAATATAAATCGAATACTATATTTGTCATTTTAACATGTATAAATAATTTTATAGGGATATAGAAAAATAATGGAAACTAAAACATGCAGATGAAGACTACACTTATCTATATAAAAATACCATTGATCAACATTGTAAGCTTTCTATGGTTGTTATTTTTACTAAACAATTCCTATATAATTATGTAATGGATTTAATTATTTTATTTTTAATGGTATTGGACGAAATGGATGATTATTTATGTGTGCGGAAATGAGAAGAAGAGCATCCCATTTATAAGAGGTAGAGGGAAACTCTTGGAATTTCTAAAAATATTGAATTTACATAAATTATTTTTTAATTGAAAAATCGTAAAAAGTTATATAATATTAATTGAATATTAATATGGGTATAACGTAAGTTATTAAACAAAAAATATACAATTTTTAAATATATTTATACTCTTATCGTTTCATTTTAATACTTATTTAACCCCTAATACTCTTAAATGACAACATGGATTTTTATACTTTTGGGTCAATATAGTTACTAAAAATGATATAAAACCCATAGATGGACCTTTTTTATAAATATAATATTATCTAAATGCCATGGATTAATTTTCGACTTTTGGTAATTTTATATCATTTAATAAAATATTTTTCATGATAAAATATTCGTAATGTAAATTCATAGAACTATTCATTATTTTTATATTAATAATTAAAATACAACATTTATATTTATAAAACAAATATTATTATATCCCTATAATTGAATATTCATATATAATTTTTTTATTACACTAATTTTCTCAAATTAAATTTATTGTATTATTATTAATATAACTTATTTAATTTCTACATTAATTAACTAATTTCTCTACAAGAATTGTG
The DNA here is from genome assembly GCA_963277665.1 of Viscum album. NCBI lineage: Eukaryota > Viridiplantae > Streptophyta > Magnoliopsida > Santalales > Viscaceae > Viscum > Viscum album. The sequence goes on from OY728135.1 coordinate 1,280,879,817, forward strand.
AAATAATTTAATGTAATTTTGTTATCAATAAAAATAAAAAAATATATTAAAATTATAAATCTAAATATATTATATTTCAAAATATTTATATAGTTTAAAACGTCCTTGAGATATCCCCATATTGAAAATGATACACGTTTTAAAAACTAGAGTGTGAACTATTTGACTTATCTTTAAATAAAATATTATAACAGTCAGTGTCTCATCCATTTGGATGTAAGATTTAATAAATTATAATCTTGGGTTCAAATTATTTATATATAACCATCCAATTTTATTTAGGCACGTTTTTGTATTTTTGATGGTTTTATAATTTCATTTTTAACGAAAATTGCCGAATTTACCCTATATTGTGGTATTAAAGTTTCTATTTCTATTATTTGCATTAATCCAAAATTAATTAAAATGGACCTACATATAAAAATTTTACCCATTTATTCTACATGTGGGAAATGTTTTGAAAAATTTAAACCATATATGATTTTTAATTTAATTTAAAATTGAACTAGAAAAACGTGAAGAAATTTTTTTTTTGAGAAATTCCCTTTCAATAATAAAATATTCTTACACTAAAATAAATTATAAAATCCATGTAATATTCAATAATAAAATTATTTTAAATAAAATTGATTTAATGATAATTAAAAATTATCCACAATATAATTTTAATTTTTATATACATTACAATAAAATATTGTTTTCAAAAAATCATTATTAATTACAAAATTCAATATTTTTGGAAAATAAAAAACAAATTAATCCTAAGATAATATTTACATGATTAATTTAAAATTTAAATATAAATTTGGAAAAAAATATTTAATTTTTAGTAATTATTTATAATAATCCCCCAAAAATATTAAAAACAATCATTTAAAAAAAACTTATTTATTGAGAAATAAAATGAAATTCTAATAAATATAGTAACTATATAAAAATAAATAATTAATATATTATAAATATGTTGAAACATTATATGTTTCCTAATGTTGTTATCACTATTTATCACTGCCAATTTAATGACTATGTTATGACGATTACATTAAAATAATAATATTTCATTTTTCATTTTTCTCGGTGTTGTGTATCATCTACAATATTGAACATAATTATTTTTTAAGTTTAAATATGACAAATTATCCCCCCATTTCAGAAATTCTATCCTTACAATTTTAACACATGCTCAATAAGAAACTATCTGAATTTCTAAAATGTATTTTTGGAAATATCACATTTTAAAATGGATTCATAATTATTCCGCATGGAAAAAAGGAAAGGTATGTATGAAGGTCATCTATATTAACACATAGTATGATTCAAAATATTAAAACAAAATTGGGATATGTAATAATGGATATTGAAGAGAAAAATAAATACTAAGGACTGATATAGATTGATAAAGAATAATAATATGATAAATTTAATCATCAAAAAACTATAAATTTGTGATGGGTTTAAAGTACATTGATTTCTCAGTAAATAAATAAATGTACAATTATACTGTTACAATATAAAGTATCTTTATTTGAGTAATAATTTAATACCCTAGATTAAAAACATAGGAAAACATAGTTATGTGACAATTATAGTTTCATCCTTTATTAAATTTCGACCACACTCGCATTTGTGGCTCCAATCGATTAATATTTAAGAATAATTTTTCAAACATGAATCAGTAGAACCAAATTCTACATATAAAAAATTCCTAAAAAATGACTACATATTCTACCAATATTTATACATTTACCAAAACCAATGTTATTTATATAGAGAAGATATTTTCCCAAAATAAAGAAACCATAAATTTAGTGAAAACTACTTTTAATATCCAAAATTCAATAGTAATTCCAAAAATTCACATTATATTATTCAATAATTAACTATCCTTAAAATTACTATAAAATATTATTGACTATGATTGATGCCCAACAATCTGAAGGATATTATAACATAATCGTCCAATTTTTTTCTAACATTTTTCTCATAATAAGACCATCCACTCATTTAGTCTCATATAAAAAATATACTTTCTTAAACCACATAATCTTAACTATGTTCTACCCGCATACATTAATAACTGGAATCTCTAGAAATACACAATAAAATAATTTCTACATTCAAAATATAATTCAATATTTATTCCTCCAATAAAATCTCATAGTATTCTGTTTTTTTAATCATATAGGGTTTTCAAAATTATTAACATCCTTATAAATCACATTAATTATATAATCACTAAATCATTTTTCAATCACATGGTTATATATTCTATGAATCTTATCTTCCCAAAATGAAAATAAATTTTTTCTATCAAATAATTTCACTATAAAGTATGTTTTATACTAATCAAGACATCACATACGCCTTTAGAATGTGTTTCACCATTGTATCCCTTTGGTTGTGGGTTCAATCCACTTGACCTTACCAAATGAGATAAGTTATCACCTGGTCTGTGGGCTTCTATTTTTCAAAATATATAATTAACATATTTTTTTTGAAATATGATGAAAATCCGTAAAAATAAATTTAATATATTAAACTTTAAAGATAATGGTTTATCGACAAAGGTAATCTCATGCCTTTAATTTTCCAACACAACCAATAATTACCATAAAATATTAATTCATGAAGAATTTAATATGTTTACATTTCATATTTCAACACTCGATGAATAAAATAAAACCATTCCAAGATAAAAGAATAGTGTACCTTGATCATGATTCCCACTTGATTTCACTGTCATTTTGAAAATATATATTTATGGTTGATGCATCGCAGTAATGATTTAGAGATTCTTCAATGTCCAATTAAACATTTTCCCAAATTAATCTTGTATAATTCTGGTTGTATTGTTTTTTATAGATAAATAGTTTTGAAAAACCATTTTTTATGATATATTTTTTCCAAAAACTTATAAAATAGGTTTTTTATAAAATATTCTGACCATGTATGTTTTATAATTTTTAGTCAATTTTCCTTTTAAAATACCATATGTATGACCCGTAAGAATATAATATAATCCAAATATAAATAGTTGGTATGAGGGTCTCTTTAATCATCTACTTTATTAAAATCATAATATGATTCATAGTTATGTGATAGGGAGAATTATCTAAAAATTTGAATACGATATTTACCTTTTTTTTTGGAATGATTATAAAATTTGAAAATTAGTATCTGATTTAAAACATTCAATAAAATATTGTGGTATCAAGGTACATTTGAGGTGAATTCTATTTATAAAATTATTTTTAGGATAGTCATACGTTATTAGATGTTTTAAAATAAAGAAATGACTTTGTAATGATTGTTACAACCCAGTCATGAGGTATAGATAGAAATGTTCCTTGATATCCTCCTCCTTTCAATTGAATCAAATATTACATGATTTCAAAAATATTAAAAATATGTATTTTCTTAAATAATATTTTAAAAAAATTAATATATACTTAAAAAAATTCATAATCTACAAAGTTGTCTATACACTCCTCGGATTCACATTGTAAGGTCATAGCCTTAGACATTACTTATTCTACTATTATTTAAGGAGAATTTAATTTCTTAGAATATAGAGGATATTTTTAGTTTAGTGTTTTATAGAATTAGGTTTTAAATTTAAAATAAATTTCCTATATATTAAAAATCATACACTTCTACTCAGTATCAAGTATTTTAATAATATAAATATTTTGGAGAAAAACATGTTTTTTGTTCATATAAAATATTAATAACATCCAGCATTGATTATTTTTTGTTCATACCCATCCTTAGTCCCATTAAAATACATGTTAAAAATTAAGGATGGTCAAAAAATTCATTTAGTGACATAATATAAAAAATATATGTTTTCCAGTGAAATATGTGAAATCCCACAAAATACAATTTTGAAAAAAATAATTTTTTACCTTGGAAAGAGAATCATATTTTCATAAATATCACAATATAAACATTTTAAATTCCAAAAATTTAAATGAAAACTCATTGTATATAATATAATTCTAAAATAGGTTTCTTTGGACATCATTCTACATATCACTATTACCAATGGAGTAACCAATATGATCAATTTCCATCTTCGTAATATATAGTGCATGAGAGGTGATAACATAACCACCCATCCATTATTAATAACATACCCACTTATCCATGGCAATTATATAACCGCTGATAATCAGAAAAAAATAAGAATATCTATATAAAAAACTTAAACTGCTAAATATTGCAACAAAAAAACATTCATAAGAAAAATAACCTTTTTACATTAAAATCAATTAATTTTAAAAATATAATATTGGGACATTCAAACAAAAACATTTTCATTAAATATATCCAAGAAAAAAATGAAATGTAATCTTTGAAGAATTATGATTTCATGTTGGTCAGAAAACCCTGGGATTCTACATAAGATAAAATCTATTCCTTTTTTACTTTCACAAAAAATGAAAGAGGAACATTAAAAGAGGTTATTTTTAAGAGAAGGTCTCTTACCTTGAGTTCGATTCATCACATATTAACATTATCATGATAAATAAGAAATATATATTAATTTAGTACATTTTTAAGAATGAATTCCATGTTAATTATTCCACATATGTCACTTATTACCATGTTAAATACAATTAATTAGTCATTTAAATTCTTGTCAATCATTTTGACTGTATTCGGTACAAAAGTTCAAAATGAATTTCTTACAATTGAAATTGTTAAAGTGGGAATTATTCCATTATATTCAGGATAACAATAATTTAATAATTTTCATAATTATTAATTAATTTTATGTTTTTATCCCCCATAAAATATAATTTGAAAAAATGAACTATTTTATAATCATGGAGACTGTAGGTCATACGTACACGTGTACAACATTTCTATATTTCAATGAACATTACGAATAGAAGGTAAGTATTATTTTAACTTACCATAATGATCATAATAATATAAATATCATAATAATTCTTCAAATACAATTCTATATGTAGGATTTCAAGGATTATATTAGATTTCTATACTTACAAGTGGGGGTGAATTTTATTTTGATGCCATTTTTTAATAGATTTAAACTAATAAAAGAACAGCCTCTTTAACTAATTTTATTTTACATGGATTGAGTCTAATTTTTGATGTCACTAAATATGATCTACAAACTCAATGAATATATTATATTGTTATCAGAATTATATTGGATATGATTAATCCGAGTTTATTTATCATCATAAGAGTAATATAGGTAAAACAAACTAAACAGAATTACAAATATGATGAATCATTAGATATTATATATAATGAAATATAAAATATGTAAAAACAATAAATAATGTAAAATGTTTAAAAGTAATGGTTAATAAGTTCTTATGTTAACAAAATAATCTCTTTTAACCCCAAGAGTATGTTATTAAATAACCCAAACTAAAGGTATCCATTGTTTTGTTGTCATAATAATGTATGTATCTCCTTGATAGTAAGTCCCCTGATATGAAGATTATATTTTACCTATCATTATATCCTCAAAATCCCTCAATAAAATGACCAGCTCTATCTTCCTTACACTAGAAGCCCTTGATAAAATGGATCTAATTCACCATCTTCCTATCCACAATAACCCTCAATCATTACAATGATCATACATGGATTAGAATTAAAAAATTTTGTAAGGAGGAAATTGGAGAAGGTTAACATAGAATGAAAACACTGTAAATAATTACCTAGACTAAGAATAATCTAATCAAACATATAAATCTTTAGAAAAAGGTAATTGATCATATCCCAACCCATAAAAAGACTCGTTACTTATTAAAATGATCCCAACTGTCATATTTCTATTTTTCTTGTAACAACCATATATAACTGGCAATCAATAGATCACTTGTAACTAAATTTCCAACTTAATATTTATTATCACCAATATATTGTTAAATATCTTCCCAACATTAGAAAAGAGGACTTTTATTCTAATTATAAATTTATATTAGTCCTATGGACTTCCTTATACATTATCAATATGATAATATTTGTGAGTGACTTTAAGAATTTTTTAGTATCAGTATTAGTATGATAGTCATGATTTTATTCATTATGATTGAAATGAATAAAATATATCCTCTGGTCTAATAAATATGACTTTCATAAATCATAAATATTTTCATTTTGATTTACATAATGATGAATAGTAATATTATTTTTGTAATGAATTATAACTTTTAATATGTTTGTTAAAATATGATTTTTTCTAAAAATCATTATAAAAATGTGGTACATAAAATCTTAGTAAAGCTATTTTAAGAATATTTTTGTGATTTAAAAATTTAATGTGATGTAAATGTATGAAGTGAAACTTATGACTCAATAATATCCCCTTTATTGGAATTCACAAAGCTAGAAACATAAATGAAAAATAATTAGAACTTGTTACATCCCATTTTTCTTTTAAGAACATTATATTCATAGTTATTAATTAAATCTTTAACTCTCCCTGAGTTTGTAACTCTTATGAATAAAATTATGAATATGATTATAGTTTTTAGAGAAATTATTCCTTAAACAAACTTCTCCCCATTAGGAGTAATTCTCTCCATAAGGATCATTATCTCCCCAAAAATAAAACATCTCAAAATTAATTCCACTTAAATAAATAACTTCCACATTATAATTTATTCTCAAATTTATAAATTATTTTCCCCTTTGTGACTTCCCAAACAGAATGGGGGAATAGTTCAAAAAATCCAAAAATGTTAGAAAATTAATGAATGAAACAATATTCAAATAAATAACCTTCTAATTAATTATAAAAAAACTAATCAGAATTGGAAAAACATTCAAGAATAAGACTATTAGATGAGAAGATAATTCATTAACAATACAAATATTCAAATATTTTTCAAAAAAAAAAATTTACATTTGATAAAAAAATAATTGTTTCTTCATCAATGTATTGAAAAATGACCTCTTATTTTGGAACTCTCATCGATATTTATCTGTATTGACAATAATTTGTTCTTGACTCTGAAATTCCACAAAAAATTAGTTTGATCTAGTATCTTATTACAATTAAATCTTCATGAAATGATCTCACCCTAACCAACTCCATCCCCATAACATGGATCATTTACTTTAAATCATTCAAATCCTCAGTAATTTCATCATTTTCACCCCTAAATTCATCAATGAACATTACTCTATCATCCATACCGTTAGATAACTTTTTGAAAGAACATGTCAAATATACCAATAATTTATTAATCTCATTAAATTTATCATCATGTATTCTAATATTGGAATCAATCTGGTTTGGCCACTTATCCATTTGATTACATGAATTTATGTGTGTTTCAGAACATTAATGAAAAATATCCAAGTCTGATTCAATTTGTATTATATACTTAATCAAGACTTTTATAGATAACAATATTTGATTGTGACTTTTATTTTCAGTATCTTAGCACTGAGATTCATTGTTTGGAAAATAATTAATAGTTCTTTATATCCTTTTCAAAACATTAACAATATAATCGAATCATTTAGATGCTATTATTTTCCACATGTGTGATAGTTCGGGATTGGGATGGGGAGGGTTTATTTAGCTTGATCTAAATTTCAATTATATACCTTTCTTCTTATCTATATTTTTGATGACCTTTAAAAAATTATTAGAAAAACTATTTTCATATGATATTTCTATATAATATGTATCTTCCTTGGTATTGGATTTATCATCCTCTTTGGTATTCGAAAGATGATCGTAATCTTATTTCCAAGATGATGATTTTGCTTCTTATACTGATGAGGATGCATTTTATTTAAAACTAATATCATTAATTTTTTTATCAGTCATGGAAGGCATATCGCATGATATTAATGATTAATATTATTTTTTTTCAGATTGATTTTCTTCTTCATCAGACTCTTCATTCTCATCCTCATAATTTTATACTTCTTCAATTTCTGGTTCAACTTCTTCATATTCTTCTTCTTATTTCTTTCTTAACACGTTATTTTTCACATTCTTCTTGTTCTAATTCTTATTCTTTTCCTAATACATCAACTGCCTCATATATTTCCTCTGAAATACATTTTTATAATTTTCATGCTATTCTTAGAGCTCATTTTCTAGGTGTCACTAGTGCCAATTCATTTTATTATATTTTGTGGACTGATTCTTCCACTATAACATTTTTATCTTCCTTCATCTATGAAAAATGGAATTTCATCATAAAGAAAAACTATTTCTTCAAATAAAATTTGTTCTTATATATAGACTGAATAATTTTTTATAGTGTAAATAAAAACCTTCTTAGATTCCTTTTCTACTCCTTTCAATAAATTTTCACAAATTTGGGTTTCATGGAATATCTTATTTTTCTTTTTCTTCATTTCCTCTTATTATATGATTTTAGTAGTCTGAACCAATCATGCCTTATATATAGAGGGGTCAATTACAAACTCTATATTTTGACTATTATTTTCATCCATACTGTTCATAATATAATTTAATGCAACATCTAGTATCTTTTTGTGGTTATTTTATTTCTTCAGATGAGTGGTCGCTACCATCCTATTCTTATTCATTTCCTCCTCATATTTTATTGATTGATGGGTTTCAAAGGTATCCCCATCATCCTTTTTCAACAAACATTATTGATTTATCATTAAAGATAAATCTCATTATGTTCATCATATCATCAATGAAAAATGAAATCCCTTCTCTCGTTGGATATTATTTATTTGAACCATGAAAAACTCAAAACTTTCAAAAACCACTTTAAATATAAAGGCTGAAAAAATAATTATTCTTTCCTTGATTAATCCGGGTTTGATGTTGTCAATAGTGATTGAGATAAACAGGATTAGATCAATATTCTTTTTTTATACAAAGAAATAATGTATAATAAAATATGATACATTCAATGTATATCTGTCTCCATTTACCAGAACTAGGAACCCTTGCATTCAGTATGAATCTACTTGATTATCCGTTATTAGGTGGGATAATTTTATGGGCATTAGAATATTCAAATTTATAATTATTTTGTGATATGGATTTGTAAAATTTAAAAATAAAATTCTGAAATTTGTGAGATGTGAAATATGCTTCTCTTTAAGATTGTACAACTACAAGATTAGAAACATTTTATATGATATATTATACTTATTCACATACAATACGAAACAAATTTTATTTTATTCAGTTATATTTAGTGAATTGGATGGACGCATAAACTCATTGACTATATGATGATATAAAAGATAATAATATTTATCTAATTTTTCCACACACACCGCTTCCAAACCTTGGAATGATATTATATTATTATGTTTTAAATTATATTTCTCATACCATGATCTTGGAACTAAAATTTCTATAGAGAAAAACTAAATTTAAAAATATTCCTTTGTCACCATTTTCTTTCAAAATGAAATTATTAATAAAAAAATAATATCTTTCGGAATAAGAGCATTTAGGGGAGTATCAATTAAGGATCGCAAACACTGGACCTCCAATGTGGGACACAAGGGTGGACCTCCATTATATAGGTAATTTGTTGATTTTATGAATTCCATAAGATATCCAATAGTTAATCTTGAAAAACATTTTGATATGACGGTCAATATTCATCTGAAAAAAATTTAAAAGATTTTTGAAGTATAAAATTTTAAATACTTTTATCAGATTGATGTTCATTCATATTAAGAATTTTTTGTAAATAAACTTGGAATTTTTTTTTAAATAATAGTATTATAATTAAAAATTATGTATAAAATAAATTTAATAATATGGTGAAACAAATAAAATAGTAGAAGTGTACCTTTTAGAGTAGAAAGGTCAATCATTTTGATTATCCGTAACTTCTTTATTTTTTTAAACAGAATACTATAGTTTCGATAGAAAAAACTGAATACCACAAATTTGAAAAAAAATATCACAATTTTTAATCATAAAAATGAATATTAAGGTTTTTAATTAGAAAACATAATAAAAAATTTTGATTTTGAAAAAATTGTTACAAAAAATTGATTTCGAAAATTTTTAAACATTTTATATGTATGAAAAACATTTTGAGGATTCCAACTTCCAAAAGTTTATAAAAAATATAGTATCTGTAAAACTCATTTAGATAAATATTTTATAAAAACAAATAATTTTTTTAGAAAAATGAATATTTAAGAAAAAAATAGAAATTTTAGGAAACTAAATTTTTTGAAAAATCTAAAACTTATGTACACTCATTATGAAAATGAGTAACATAATGTAAAAGATAAGAAAAAAATAAGTAGAAATTAATTATTACATTACATTAATCATTAATTTGTATATTCTATTTAATTTTGTAAAATATATTGAAACTAAAAGGTTTAGTAAAAATAAAATAAAGTTGATCTTGTATTCTGATGAATTGTAAAATGATTTCCACTTTATGTCTGTGATCCTCAACGAAATAGTGTTTATATCTTTTTTCATAGAACCATATTGATGTTCTGTGTTTTTACAAAATGAAATAACACTTTTATTATCTCAAAGTATTTTAGTTTTATTATAACTCATGCCATAGTTAGGGATTGTGTGCTGCATCCAAAACACTTGAGCTTAACATCTTCTAGGTGCCATAAATTCAACTTCATCGGCCGATAGAGCTATTGAGTGTTGTTTCTCTCTTGAACAAGAAAATGAAGAGCCTCCTAGTAATTGAAATTATGTAGATGTACTTTTCCTATCTTGTCTATATCCACTAATGTATGCATGCTCTAAACATTCTATTGAAAAAACATTTCAAGAAGAAAAAAATTGATTTAGTACATAGTTCCCTTAAGATAATGAAAAATTATTTTTAAAAAATTTAAACGGGATTGTTTTAAATTTGATTAATATCCTTTATATAGTAATACTGAGAACATTATGCCTCGATGAATATCATTTAATAAAGGTCAAATTCTTATCATACATCTAAAAATATTTTGATCAACTGGTTTCCTAGCCTCATCAAGATTTGAAGTATTTGAGGTATCGATTGGAATAATAATACTCTTAGTATTTTCATATCGAATTTTCATAAGAATATATTTTATATACTTATATTGAGATATAAAAATTTATTCTAGTTTTTTTGAAATTTGAAAACCATGAAAATTAGTCAACACACCCATCATACACATTTCAAACTCAAATTTCATAAGATTTGTGAAAGAATATATTATAGATTCTTGAGTCAATTCATGTATAATGTCCTCCAAAAATATTTTTACAGCCTAATTTTTTTAACTTATTATATTCAAATAGTAGTATCTGTAGCTCCCTTAACTATTTTTTTTACAAATATACAGTTAATCTTTCATTCCATGATCTATAATATTTTTTATGTCTATATAAAATTTCTTTATATTTAAAAACATGTTTAAGATGATTTTTATCTTCAAAAATATGTTTCTTTTTGACATAAACATCTTCTAGAACATTTATGTTATGAAAATAACACTTCACATCCATTAGTATTTTTTTAAAATTAATGAATTATGAAATGTATTGAAGTATTATTATATCTTCAAGTATTAATACCGGTTCATAGTATTCATTATAATCAATTCCCCTTTGTTAGTTATATCCCTTATAAATAAAAAATATTAATTTCTAACATTTATGCCATTTTCATTACCTTTTTTTGGAAAACACTATTTTACTAAAATTAAAATATTTCTAATGGTCATTCAACTAATGTAAAAACTATGTTTCATTAAAAATGATTGAGTTCATCTTGCATTAGTTTAATCTAAAACTCATTAAAAATAACCTCATCAAAATTATTAGGTTAAAATGGGGATAAGAATGCATGATGTTCAATTTAATTCCTTAAGTATCTTCTTTTCCTCAATAGTTGATCTACATAACCCATGATACATTCACTAGGATTTTTCATAATAGACCAATTACTACTTGGGTTTTCAAATTTATATTCATCAATAATATGTAGAAAACATTTCTAAGGATAAAAATTATAAACTAACACTTGAGTTATTTTTTTATGAGAATAACATTCTAAAAATGGTAGAAAATCGGTTTTATAAATAGAATTAGAAACTAACACTTGAGTTATTTTTTTTATGAAAATGGTACAAAATCGGTTTTCAAATTTCAATTCTTCAATAATATCTAGAAAACATTTCTAAGGATAATCATTAGAAACTAACACTTGAGTTATTTTTTTATGAGAAGAACATTCTAAAAATGGTAGAAAATATTTTTTTCCCTCAACAATACTTAAATTTTTATTAAAAACTCTATAATCCTTAAATGGAATGGAATAATTTTTTTTTCCTTTATCAGATTTAAGGGAAAATTTATGTAATTTTTAATTTGTATTGTAATAGATTAGATTTCAAATAATAATATTGATTTATGAAACATATATTATTCATCCTAACCACAAATATTAAAGAGTTTTATGAAGAAAATGTGCAATTGAAAGATGTTTTATTGTATAGAATACATTACTATCTATTTTAATCCAAAAATGTTTAGCAACAGAGTATTCAATTACCATGTTCTAGTTATTTCGTGAAAAATTATATTTATTATTTCAACTATACCATTTTGTAAGGGGGTTCAACGTGATGAAAAGTTATGTTCTATATCATTCTTATGATAAAAATATTCAAAATCAAATTTTAAAAACTCACCTCCATGATCACGTTGTATAGTTATCAAGAAGAGGTTTTTCTCATTTTTAACTTTTAATATAATGTCATTAAAATAACTAAATATTATGATTTATTGAAGAGAAAATAAACCCAAGTATATCTACTATAATCATCAAATAATAGACATATATATTATTTTTAACCAATACTTACAGTTTTTTTAGGACCCAAAATGACCATATATGCAACTATAAATCTTCATAAGTTGAAATATCACATATTTATTTAAAACATGACTTGTGTTTCCAAGCATATTGAATGTGGTCACATATTTTTTATGTATCAAACCTATTTTTTTGTAGATCATTAACAATTATATTATTAGTCTACTTAGATATATTTTAAAGGTTATAGCATCCTAACCTACTAATCCATAACAAATATTTTTCTTCTATTTTACTAAGGAAAGGTATTTCTAAGCTCTTACGGTCTTCAATATTGAGTGAATATAAATTATAAAGCCAATTTTAAGGGAACAATAAAATCATAACTGGAGCTATTTTCTAAAAATTTATCATTCTTAAATCTCAGAAGGTAACCATCATCACATAATTTATTATTTATTATAAGGTTTGTTTTAAGACCATTAATAATTAAATCATTTGAAATAAGTTTTTTTATTAGAAGAACAATGTTACACATTCAGATAATATCTCCTTAAGCATTATCTTTGAAAGTTATATCGCCACATTTCAATTTGATTATCTTCTTGAGGATGTATTTCATTAAAGTCATGTTTTTGGAAAATACATTATCAATGTACAATTTATTCCTTTTGTTAGTACTGTATTTATAATCATGAATAAAATAACATTAGATTTTAAGAACCCAATCCTTCTTGTGTCCTATATTTTTAGAAAAAATTAATAGGAATCCAAATTTGTTTGATTTTATTTTAGTAAAATTTCATTTAATTAATTAAAAAAGATTAATGAAAACATAGTGATTTTAGTTTATTTAGGGTATAGTTTATTTTTTAGTAACCACTACTTTGTCTCTTAGTGAAAAGGTACAATTTTTGAAATAATTTAATTTTTAATAAAAAGGGTTTTTATTTGTAAAAATATTTCTGGGACATTTATCATGAGGGGTAATTTATTTATATATTCTATAAAATGTTTACAAACTAGTGGTAAGGATTTATATATGTTTGTACAAGGAATAAATTTCATACTTTACTTTCAGAACTAGATTCTTATCCTCATTTGTGTTACTTTTAGAACTATGTTTTGTTACAAAAACTATTTTCAAAAAATTAATTTTTAAAATTAATTTTAAATATTAGATTTTTCAGAAAAACATTTTTCAATATATTTATAAATATCTAACATTAAATATTTTTAAATGGTTATTCTTTAATTATAATTAGCAAGTGTAGATATAACATTATCAAATTTTTATTAATTCTATAATTTTCATTTTATAAATGTTATGAATAAAATAAAATCTTCATCCTAACTAGAATAATATTATCGTTTGTTGAGGATTATTATTCATCAGATGATGTAGAATTTTCACATTAGGATAATAGAATTCAAATATAGGTTTCTAAGGTTTTTATTTTATTAAACCTTAGCCAGAAAAAATTTATTTACAACTTCTAATTTTTCAAAAATAGTTATGTTCTTATTTTCAGAACATTTATTATAAGAAGAACATTCAAAAGAATCAACACCACCGGAAATCCATGTGTCAGAGGCTTAAAATACATTATTGAATTTTTATTTGTAATAATTTTTTGGTTTCATTCTAAATTATTTTCATTCATATATTTCCCTTAAATCTTTGAAAAACATGGTCTGATATTTCGAACATTTTACATTCATAGAAAATTAAATCATATTTATTATCACTTCGATGATTATGATAATACTTATATCAGTACTAAAAATATTTCTTTCTAAAAATATTATCCATAATTCTATCAAGATTTTATAATTTACTCTCAAAATTTTAAGACGTACTAGAATAAGATTGAAGAAAAAAAAACTCTTCCCTGATGATTAAAAATTTTCTTATGTGTTTAAACTTTAGATGAAATAACAGTAGTAGTAGAAGCAACACCACTATTGTTCTAATTTTCATTATGACCATCTCTCTTGAGACTACCTTTATATTTCATAAGCTTTATAATCAAAAAATAAATTGTAAATTTATTTATATTTATTTTATTATTAATAAAAAATAATTTTGATTCCTACTCGCTAGGAATGGTATCAATATTCATTTTAATAAGGATATCCTCAACAAGACATTTTTCACCAATAGATTGTAAACTGTTAATAATTGTCATCAACCTATGGTGCATATTTTCAACTAATTATCCTTGTATGAAATCAAATTCATGATGGTATAAACTTAGAATATATATTATAGTCCCAACAACTTTACATGTACAAATTTGTGTGACTTAAAACTGTTTACATATACTATTGGGAGCTTCACAACAAGATATATGACTATAGATACCTCTTATCATTGAAAATAACATCATGTTCCTTTCTCTATAATTTTTAAAATACTTTTTTATGTTAAAAATCAATAACATCCATATTTTAAATCTTGTATTTTGAATTAAGCATAACAAAATTATGAACACCAATGTTTACAACAAAAAAATTCATCATATCTCTCCAGTACTCAAAATCATGACCATGATTGATATGTGGTCTGTTTGTATTTTTATTTTCTATAGAACTATAATTAATAGCTTTAATCTTAAAAAACAACAAAAAAAATCCATAGATACACATTAGAGTAACAACGTTTATAAACATAATGATTAACTAAACATAAACTACAAGAAAAAATTAACGAATGAAAAAACTCTGCATGTGTATAGGTAGTAGAAACCAAATATGATACCAATTATTTGATCATATGAATTAACATATTTGGATATAAATAAAATATGGATAATTTAAGTTAAAAAATTATTTTTAATCTTTTAAACATAATAAAATAGAAAGCCTATTTAAGTAAATTTATCATAATCCGGCATTGTCTGATTATTAGATGAACATAATAAGAATGATAAATACTATGATTTTATTTTGGAAAATATCATAATTATATAGGATTCGGTTATACATAGTTTTTCATCATAATCATAGTTATACGAATAAAATAAAGAAAGTAGAATAATGAATACGATGACAGAAATTCTATTATACATAGTGGAATAATTTTTTTAAAACAAAGTAATATAATAGTTATGTAAATGTTAGAATTACTTACTAGATATATTAAAAAATTATATCTTTTAATCTTCATAGTGAGGTATTAAATAACCCTAACTAATGGTATCCATAGTTTTGTACAAAAAACAAAAGTCTTTATTTCTTTGTGAGGAAATTACTCAATATGATAATCATAATTTCTCTGTCATCCTATCCCTAAAATCCCAATATTAGATGATCATATCTATCTTCCTCGAACTTGATGACCTCGCTCAGATAGATATAATTCACCATCTTCCCATAACCATAATCCCTCGATCATAATAATGATCATACATGGATTAGAATTAGAAAATTTCATTAGGAAACAACCTGATAAGGTTTCTGTAGAAAAAAAAACATAATGAATTTCCATGTCTAATAACATGATTTTCACATAGATAAATCCTATGTATAGAGTAATCGATTAGCTACAAACACTTTAAATGAATCCCTGTTTATAAGCATCCCACAAACGATATTATATCTGTGTTTAGGGAAACGACCTGAGATAGCTGGTGACAGACATCACACATGTAATTGAATGTCACACATCATATTTATTAATATCATTATTGTGTTAATATATTCCTTAGAATAGTATGGTAAATTTAGTTCAATGTAATTATTTATATTGTATATACAATAATTTTTATGAGTTTCAGTCTGATTATATCAGTAACAGTATCAGTTTGATATTCATGATTTTTCATAGAATGATAGGAATGAATAAAATATATCTCTTATTATGAAAAATATGAATCTCATAAATCATACACATAAGGATTCTGATTTCTATAATTATGAATATTATGTTTATTTTCATAATACATTATAACTTTTTCTATGTATGGTAAAAGATAATTTTTTCCTACAAAATCTTTCTACAACACTTGGGATATAAAATTATGTAAAAATATATTAAGAAAGTATTTGTGATTTAAAAAATTAATGGAATTGAGATTTATTAAGAATAACTTCTGACTCAATAACATATATCATCCATTAGACGTGGTGATGAAAAATGATCTCATTGCATCGAGAAGGTGGTAGTCCACACGTATGCCCTGACAACATTATTATTTTTCTATGCATGGTAAAGTAAGAATGTAAATGATATATAATATCATTACAATGATACATATGTCATGATTTTCTTATATGAAAATCAATTACATCATTATAACTATTATTGAGAGATAGTGTTGGTAAATGAATTACATAGATTCGTGAAGAGTTTGTCCTGTGTAAGCAAGAATGGTAAATTATTTTTTTTCATATGATGGAAATAGATATGGATATATGTTGTTAAACTCAAATTAAAACATATTTTTATTTCAAGGATAGTATAAATTTTATTTTAGAACAGTTTAATAAGTATTGAGGAATATGGATGAAGACATAAAACTAAAACATGCAGATAAAAACTATACATCTTTTTTGACAACAATGAAATATTTACACATTAATTCTGTAATGGTTAGTGTTATTCTAAAATAAAGGCCTATATAAATAGGGTATGGACTGTAGGATTGTAAATTGGAATGTATTAGCCAAACCAAATGTGTTTTTATGTGTGAATGAATATGAATAATAGGTTCCAGTTTGTAAAAGAGGGGTGGGGTAGTCCGAGAATTTTGTTGAAATATTTAATTAATAAAAAAAATTATAACTAAAAAATGATAAAATTTGATTTATTTATTATATAACATGATAATAGTGTCAAAATAACATCATAAAATATTATACATGTTTTGACTATATCTATACCCTTATATTTTGTTTTTAACCACAATTTTACCTCTTTAACTCTTACTATGACAATACAAAATTTTAATTTTAGAGTTTCAAATTAATTTACCACAACGAAAAAGTACCCATAATTAGATGATTGATGATATTTGAAACCATATAAAATTACCATTTCTAAATTATAGTTTTTATGAATTTTATATCATTCTCTAAAATATTTTTTACTATAAAATATCCATCCGGTCATTTTTTTTGAACAATTCATTAAATTGACATTAATAATATGAATGTAACACCGATAATTTGAAACAAATACTTAATTATATCTTTAACAAGTTAAGGTAATTAATAAAATTCATTTACTATGTTAACTTTCTCAGATTATATTTATTTTACTAATTTTAGTATCACTTATTTTATTTTCCCATTAAGTAAATAATTACTATATTAGCGTTGTTAAATCATTTATGTTAATTATTAATTAAAAAAATAACAGTAAAATAGAAATGATGTAGATGAATCTACTATATTTCAAAATTATATTGAGAGACTAATATACCCTTTGGATAGAACCATATTAAAATTAATGACCTTATTAAAAAAATAGTGTGAAATGTTTGACATTTTATTAAATAAAATACTACAAAGCTTATAATCTCATCCAATTTTTCCAATAACATAAAATTTACCCTGGTTTTATTAAGGATTATATATACATATAATAAAATAATTATGTATTTTTTGGGTCATTAAATGGTTTTTATCATTTAATTATTAGTAAAGACTCATAATTTTCATGGAATTTTTTTTCTTAATTATTTGGAATTTTACGAGTCTGTGGCTTCTGACGGCACTTGATTCCGAGGCCTAGTGTGCCCGGTATCAATTTCTAATGTTTTTTTGGGTACGTTCAGTAAATGTACGTGAATGTTTTTCTATCTTTTGAATCGGTGCTTTGAATTGAAATCCGAGGATACCGATGGACTTGCAGTGCTAGTATTCACTGATGGGGACCATTACCGCAGTTGTGTTTTATGCATGTTGAATGTTAATTTGGGAAATTTTACTAAACTAAATAAAATTTTTATCTTATATAAATTTCATTTTGTTGGTGGTTTATATCTCCAAAGGGTGGTTGGTGGTGGAGCCCACACCCACATCACCTCCCGTGGGAGGATAACATGTGGTGGGGCCCACACGAACTCCTAACCCCCTTTTTACCCCCTTGAACCTTTGAGCTTCCATTTAATGTGCCATCTCCCCCTTAATGAAGTGATATCTTCACCTCCCCTCTCACTCCATTTAATTTTCCAACACAAGTTAATAAATGAATTCAACCTCATCTAATTAATGGGTTGAGCTAATCAATTAAATAATTATATGTGTTGTCATTCTTTCTTTTGAAATTTTTTGAATTTAATGGGACCAATATAATTATAGAGAGCCTATTGTTTCTTTTGAGGCTTGGATATTATTTGGAAGGGCTTGGTATAATACACCGTTCTTATTTCGACGAAGAACACCTCTGATGAAGGACTTTCTCCCTCGACGAAGAACGCTCTATGATTCGAAGAACGCAAAGTCACCAACGTCGTTTCCTCCTCGGACACACCCCAACGTCCAATCTCTGTGACACCGTTCTCCGCGACACCATCTACCGTGACGCTCGTCTTCTGCATCTCGATGACATGAGACGTCATTAATCGAGGTAGGGGTATTATGTTCTGTTTTAATTGATTAAAATTGTGCCTTCTTCGTCGTTGAATATCTTTGTTTGTCTCCGGCCTATTTCTATCACATAATGAAGAGGGTGCGGGACGAAGGAACACGACCTGATGACTCTCTTCTGGATCTTGAATATTTTTTTCGAATCGGTTACCGGAGGTGGAACGCACAAGAGGCCTGTGATGCAAGGGCCACTGTCGCACATGCAAAGAAAATCCGCGACCAAGCGGCCCGCGGTGGAGGAAGCACGACGTCGTTGCACCGTGCTGGGGACGCGACGCCACAACAAGGGCAGGACACAGTGGAGGAAGCTGGCACTGTCACACCGGCTATGTGGAAGGAACCGTGACCCGCTTCGTGTGCCGCTTCGGCAGGAGAACCGGTCATCTCGTCAAATGATCAGGCGGAGGATGGCCACGACGCCAGGAGGGCGGCGTGCTGGAGAACTCACGGCCCGCCTGAGCGGGCCACTTGCTCCAAGGAGGCCGGACGACTTCGGCCGGTGTGTTAGGGAGGGCGGCGCCGTGTGGCACCGCTAGTTTGGGTAGTTGGGGGCCCGCGCCCCTCCCTCGGACGGCACCCTACCGGGTCGGGCCACGCTACGCCGGGTCGGGCTGCACTGGGCCGGGCCGGGCCGTGCCCCGCCAAGCTGGGCAATGCCCTTTGGGCCGAGATGTGCGTTTTATTGGTCTCGTACCACCCCCTGCCTGGATGGACCCAACAAAACTAGGATGGCCCGACCCGCCAGCCCATTGGGCTTAACGGGTCGGGCCCGATTTCACATAAATGTAAATAACATGAAGACCGCGCGTCTGATTGATGCGCCGTTTGCGGCACCGGGACCCTTGCAATGAGGCGGTCCTTTTGTGATACTCTAAGTAAGTTTTGGACTACTTTTTAAAATGTCCAGGTTTGGGATGAGCATAATTCCAACCGGGCCCTCGGAGCAGAAACACTTATAACATAAGGACCAGACGTCCGATTGACGTGCCGTTGAATATGTCGAATTTATTTTGATGAGACACTTATTTTGGAATACTCCACTTGTGGTTTGGATGTATTTGGAGTATGGCCGGGTTGGATTGTAACTAGAATCCAACCGGGTCCCTGGAACGGAAATGCTAATAACTCACAGACCAGGGGTCCGATTGGCGCATCGTCTGTTGTGTTAAGACCCCTATGGTGAGGTGGTCCTATGAGATACTTCCACATGATATTACGTGACAATTGGAAGTATCTACCAGTAGCTCGTGGAGTGAACCCTTCTAAAGACGAGCATATGGAGTGGGGAGGCTTAGTAGCTGTAGACCTGATAACTGCTTGTCTGATACGTCTCGGAGTGAATTGACTAGCCGAGTGGGGAGCACTACTGTGTTGGGGCGGAAGAACCACGGCGGAGGAGCACTACTGTGTTGGGGCGGCAGACCCGCGGTACTCGACAGGAGGTGTACCTCTGTAGGCTATTAGGGGGGGTGCTACTTTGTTGGGGTGACAGACCCAGGGCAGGGAGCACTACTGTGTTGGGGCGGCTGATGTGCGGTACTCGACAGGAGGAGTACCTCAGCAGTATAAGGATAGTGAGTAGCACCTCGAAGTTGCTATAGGACAACTGTGATCGACAGCGGAGCAGTTCTCCAGCAACCATGGTTTTGACATGATGAATAAAATCCTGGTTTGCACTGAGTCAATGACATTTTGTGTTTTCCTCATGATTGAGATGGGTAACTTGATACCTTAGGTACATGTTTGGGAATATAAATAAGTATAGGTTATCTGTTGAGATCTTTCTTTGTGGTTTATCATTATTGGATTTAGTATGACTTTGAGTGTCTTAGGGTCCATACTGAGTATTATTATACTCACCACTTCACGGGCTATGCCCACACCTCATTGTGTTGGAAGCAGATGACAGAGAACACTGACTGAGGCAGAGTATACGAGGACTGGACGGTAACTGGCGGTGGACACTCGGTGTGACGACACACGGAGAATATTGATAGACACAGAGTGCTGAGATTGTATTTCCGACCCCTTAGTAATTTCAGCACACTTGTTATACAACTTTACTTAGTGTTTGCTTCCTCTTGTACTCTGGTTGTGTGTGTTTTGTTTTATAAAGGCAATTCCTTCCCAGTTTTTAGGGAAATACGCATTTGGTGCTAGTTTCCATACCCTATCCTATGGAAGGCGGGCTTGGGGTTATCACGATACGGGCCCCGGGGGACGGGTCGTGACATTATTAATGGAAAATACAAAATTTACCCTTTACCATTGTAATAAAAATAATATGTTTTCAATTAAAATTAACCAAAATTAATAGAAGATAAATATTTAGTAAATTGTATCCCACTGATTCAAAATAACGAATCCAATTTTCAAAATTCAAATCATATAATTTTGTAGAACTTTAATTAAAATCAAATTTGTAAAATTCATCAAAAAATATATTTTTTAGAGAAATAACCTTTTATAAAACCAAATGTTCTTATACTAATTTCAATTATAAAATCCATTTCCTAAACCATAATTTTATTATTTTAAAAAAAATTGTATTAATTAAAAATTTAAATTCATCCAAAGAATATTTTGAACATGTAAATACTTTAAAATAAAATACATTATTCAATAGAAGATTATTTATATATATTCTTTAAAAAATAATCATTTTTAGAAAATTATCAAAAAGTAATCCTTAGATAATTTTGAAAAGATAAATTTAAAAATGAAATTCATTTTTTCAAATTAATTTCTAAAAATTTACTACAACTAGCTATAATAATTTCCCAAGAAATGTAATAAAAATAATTTTTGATAAAAGATTAATTTCTTAATTTTAAAATTAAATTATGGAAAATAAAGTACTTATTTAAAAAGAATATATTAACACCTTATAAATTTGTAGTTCCATGATATATTTTATAATTTGGTAAATAATATTAATTCCCACCAATTGAACGACTATGTTATAATGGTAACATTTCAAAAATATTATTGATTTGTTCATTAAGGCTCGATGTTGCATAAAATTTATGATATTGAACATAATATTTATTTTTTAAAATATCATGATGTTATCCAATTCACTATATAATCAATATTGTAGCACAATTAACTAAAAAATAATCATTTTTAAAAATTCTAATATTTAACCACAATAAAATTTTGATATGATATATTCAAATATTATATATTTTTTATAAATTTAAATTTATAATTATGAAGGATCATTATTATAATAACCATGAAGAAAATGAAATAAAATCATTTTTGAAGAAAATGTAATTTTAAATAAAAAACAGACATTTTTATGATTCCTTTCAAAACATACATAATGACACACGATTTAATTCGTTCAATTGAGGATTTTAGATTCTTATTTCACTTTAAAGAATTATGAATAGTGATTAATATAATATATATAATAAATGAAAATACGCACAAAAAATTATTTTATTATAAAATGTCCATTTTAGTTTCAAAATAATTTTTATACATTTCAAACCAATTATAGATAAATATACTGAAATACTATATATCTTATAGATATAAATAAACAATGACTATGAGTCCAAATACCATATAAATAATGATCATATTAAATTACTATATATACTCTTATATTATTTACTAACATTTATTCATTAATTTTTCTCTCATCAAGTCAATTAAAATCTTAATTAGTTGAATTGTTTCAATGATCGTAGTTTGTGACAAAAACTTCTTAGAGAAATATGAGGATAAGTATATCATATTTTTGGTATTTTATTATATTTTTATTATTTACAATACTTACACGTTTATTCAAGATATATTATATTACAACTTCAAGTTAATTAGTTTTTTCTTTCTGGTAATTTTTTATTCTACTAGAAACATAATTGTTTATTTTAGTCTACAGTATTAAATTTCAAAATTTATCAAACATAAAATTACTTTTATAGAGGTATACATATCAAAATATCTTGGTTTTAATTTTTCTACCTCTTTAAGAAATAACACCCCCATAATTTTTTCTTGCAATTGATAATCATGGTTTAACATTTAAAAGTATGTTCATTGAAAACCCATATTGGTAAATGGGTTAATAAAATATACTTATGAAAATAGGAAATGGAATATATTAAGGAAATCTATAATAAAACATAATATGAATTACATCTAAGATAATATTAGTTGGATGTGAAAATGTAGGTATGGAATAAGAAATTACTTTCCAAACACATATTAGTTGTGATTGGGAACATTGAACAAAATAAACAGAATGATCATGAGAAATTAAATAACTATAAAACTAAAAATCAAATGGTATTTCTAAGATAATAAATTCATTAAAAATTTTGAAAATATTATTAAATTATTATTTCAAGTTTCTTTTTAAATTTGTTGAGTAATTCCATTACCGTATAGACCTAGAATATAAGGAAACTTAATTTCCGGATTTTAATCAAATACATAATCACCATTTTGTCATTTGGTTGTATGTTTCACTGAATTTCCACCAATATCTCATCTTTAAATCCAAATAATGATTATGAATATTTAATCCATGAAAAACCATAATATAAATTTATTTCAATGTATGGTAGATAAATTTTTTATATCATAATGTTTAGGATTGGTGGGTATGAGGTAAAATAAAAAATAAAAAGAAAACACACTATTATGAAATATACCACTTCTTCAGAAAGCCTAAATAGGTTTATTCCTAAAGTCATCATATTATATTATTACGATAAATAAATAACATTAGAACATGGGGAAATATGTTTACAAAGGATTTGGGTATGTAATGTCCTAGATTAGATTATTTTTATGTGTCCAAAAGTTTGTATATGGTGTGTCCTTTTATATGTGAGGGAGAGGACACACATGGTAATTTTCACAAGACTAAAATATCTTAATTTCTTACTAGAGCCAAATGAATATAATGTTTAGAATCAATTAATATGATATGTTATAGGAAATTAAGTATTACCATTAGAAAGTGTTTATAAAACATTTTACATAATTTTTTTATATTATTTTAGTTTTACAATATTTAACATATTTAAACTCTTAATGTGGTAGTCGATCTTTTTTTAGTATTGTTACTATTCATAGTGAACAAAAATGATTGTGGAATCATTATTAAATTTTTAAATCATTATTCCAAGTATTTATTTATATTTATAAATTCAAAAATCAATAAGTCTAACAAATAATTTTAAAACAAACTAGAAAAATGTAATGAAAAACATTTTTCCAGAATAAAGGATTTTGGAGTGTAAAATGTTTTTATACCATATTTAAGAATAATTATGAATCCAATGATATTAATTATATTATATTTAATAAAATATAACTATTTATAGTTTAAATACAATTTATTAAAAAATGGGACATTTTAATACTTTAATGGAAAAAATAGTTTTATATAAAATCAACATTATTTCACAATTCAATAAAAAATTACTATTTTTACAAATATCCCAAATTACACTATAATTTAATTTTGATATTATTTTATTTAATAATTAAAATCTCTTTTATAAAACAAAATCTTTAATATTTCTATAATTAATTATTATATCCATGCATAGAATTAAAAAAATCAATTTTTTGGAAAATAATTTTTTGTATAAAATTTCCTTACTCTCATTTAATTCATAATAACCATAATTAATTGAATTTTAATTCACTAAATTTAATATATAATATAATTATTTATTTATTTATTATAATTTATAAATTGTTGCAAATTTAATATATTAAGATAAAAATACAACTTATACATTTAAAAGGATTTGTTGAAAATATATCTTTTACCATCAAACAATTCTAAAATCATTTCAAACCAATCGAATTTAAAAATACATAAAAAACATATATTTATTGGTTATAAATTTATATGGTGAATTTTTCTAATGAAAAATATAAAATTTTCATATTACATATATATATGTATATACTTATATGCTTCACTAAAATGCATTCGTTTACTTCTCTCTCAATCATGTCTAATATATTCTTAATTGTTTTCCTAGTCTCTAAATTTTTTATGGTATCAAAATATACATATAGAACCTTGAGGATAATTATTTATGTTTAGGATTTTTATTTAATATATGTAAACTTAATCAAAATTTACTTTTCATCAAGTGGTTTCATATTGTAACTTCATAATTTATTTTTGTTTATCTTTCAATATAATATTTTATTTTAATTTTTTATATTAATATTCTATAGGTGATGATATAATTTCAATAATTTTTATTGAATTATTATTTTTATGTTAAAAATGAATAAAATATTGATATTACTATTAAAATAAAGATATTATAATTAATCATTACAATTTAATACGACTATTAATTTTTTTTATATAGTCATCCATAATATAAAATTTTAGAATTCTTAATGAACATAGTTAAACAGTAACAAACACGAAAATGTTATATCCAGATGAGTAAGTATAGTTAAGATACTATTTATTTTAAAATAATATCAGTTTTATAGTATAATAATGATATTATATTATTATATGATGTAATATATTTTAACTTATTTGGAAATATTATTAACATATAGGTGTAAAAAGAAATAAAATACTTTATTGAGATGGATGTCTAGATGTACCCTTTGAATAATGTTCTCATTCAACAAAAAATGAGTAAGGATGAAGGTAGATGATAATTATATTTTTAGAATAACAAATAAATTAAATATACCCTACTTATTTATTAATTCAATAATTAATAAACATGATGTGTTATGAAAATATGATGAATACGCCACTTCATTGAGGCAGTAGTCTACATATGCATATGATTTATATTGATATTTTTTCATAGTGGATTTAAATGATTAAATATATTTTTTTAATAAATATCATTACAAAATATTATACTAATTTTACTAAGGTCGTTAAATTAATTTTTTAGTATAGGTATAAAATATGATGATTATAATTAAAATATTAATTCTTATTAAATACTCATTTTGGGACCATGAACATTATATTAAAAGTATCCTTTGAAATGAGGTGATTAAAAAAAGATACATTTAACTAAGGATTTAGGTAGATTAATATACTAAAATTAGAGGACAAGTTAGATAGGGTTTGAGGAAGTTTTTTATTCTTTAGTGTATCCTTGAGAGGTTAAAGTGAACCCCCATTATAAGTGGTGAATAGGGAAATTTTTAGGAAAATCCATTATTTTTTTAGAATATAGTGATGAAATTTAAGATTAAATATATCCAAAAATAGAAAATAATTGATTTGTTTTTAATAATTAGTGAATAAATTCATCAAAAAAATCCCACACATGATTTAAATATATTAATTTTATATTTTTTATATGAACATTTTTGTTGTTTCTACGTTGGTAACTGATTTTGATCAAATAAATTTATTGTTTACAAAAATGATAAAGAAAAACATCCTAGAGAATTATTATTTAATTGATACTAATTTCTTCAATATTCATATAAAATTAAATATATAAATATTTAAAAATTACTTTTAAATAAAAATTGATAATGTTAAGAAAAACTTTTTTAGAAAAATGACTTCTTGTTCATTAAATGTCCCTATCCTTTTTTGGTATTGATGGAAAACATTGTGGCATAATAGATTTGTAACACCCTGAACCTAAAATCTAAGAACATGTGCATTATTTTAATACATTGGCATTATTACAAGGAATCAAGTCCGGAATGACCGATCAATTTAGTACTCTCAGAAACAGGATACATACATAAGTTCAACATTACAACTTAAAAAGAAAAACCACACAAATTTATTCCATAAGAAACATCCAAGCTTCTTATATTACTCTTGAAATTCACTCATAAATAACTTCTTCATATCCAGGGAAAATGAAATCTAAGAATGGGGTGAGCTCAAACACTCAGTAAGAGTAAGAAATATAGCATAAGAAAACATAAACATTAGGTATGTTGAATAATGGAAAACACATACCTTTAAAAATAATAAACACAAACACTTTATCGCAAGAATATTAGATGAGTAAATTATTCCATAATAAAACATATTCATGGGTATTATACTAGTCAAATAACAACATTAAATATCAATATATAATCTCATAAGGATGGAATGCATAATGCCAAACATCATAACCACATAGTCAAGGCTTCGTGCCAAGACAACAAATTTGATTTTGACAAGGCCTTGTGCCAAGACACTAGTTTGTCTCATGAGACATACTGATGCATCTAGGAGCTATAGTGGGCTCCACCCGTCACGTACAATGTCAAATTCAATCCTCATATGAAAAGGTTGAAACATATTCTAAAAATTTGTATGAAAACTAGCATACTTAATGCTAGTATTTTACCACAAACCATGAATGGTATAAAAATAGCACATGAAAAGTCAAACATAACTCATTAAATACAATATGAAAGATTTTATTATAATATATTAACCTCAATCATGAATTATTTAGGATACTAACATAGATAAAAATGATCATCAAAACGATTTGATAGAAATATCCCCCTTTTTCTTGAAACATTTAAAAGTCACTATTTATCAAGAATCAGTTTAAAATAGATTTTTGAATCAAGGTGTCCCAAACCACTTTGAAAATTTTAAAATGAATTTTAATTTTAATACATTAATGTCCATATAAATAAATCCTTAAAACCATTTTTAAAATGTGGACATTAATGAGAAATATTTAGAAGAATAAATATTTAAAACATTTAAAAGGATATTTTAGTTAGAGTTCCTAACCAAAAGAGACACACATGAATAAAAATAATTGAGGAAATAAAAGCTTTATAATATCTTGATAATAAAGGATTTCATGATATTCTATTTCAAATTATATTATATACACCATATAAAAGTTAATTGGTACATAACAACAAAGTAGTCTTAATGGAATGAAAATTGAGATAAAGTCCCTTATAAAGAATGTATCGTTAGGTTAATGATAAATAAATGACACAATTATGTGTGAAAAATATAAATTAACTATATTTTATTGGATATTCTGTGTAAATAAATCTGAGTAAAATCACACATATTATTGTAAAAACAACACCAATGACTTGGATGTTTAACTCAATGAATGGAAAATGAGTTAAGATTACTCTTATCAAGTTTATATCAATGACTGGAGAAATTATCAATGGAGTGATTATGTGTATCAAAATTATATCAAAATAAAGGGTTGTATAAATTACTACATAAATAATAAATAGTGATTCCACACAAAATCATGGAGTAAAATTATCAATAAAGTACGCGTAAAGCCCAATGAGTGGAAATTGAAATTTGAAATTCCCTTACCGATATAGTGACTTATGAAACATAAAAATCATGAAAGAAGGATCATATATTGAAGATATAAATACCAATAAATTAAATTATATTACATCATGAAGACAATCATCTTAAATACATATGCCACACCAAAAGAAATAGTGGCCAATATAGCATAAATCTCACGGGAATAAAAAGTGAGGTAAAAACCCCTTTCTTCATTGTAATCAATCGAGTCATATGACCAAAAGTTAATAACCACCAAATCAATCACAAAATACCATGAATATAAGGGGAACCATGATAATATATATCCAATTTAAGTACACAATACACCATATGCAATAAATAAGTAGCGAGTAATGGAAATCTCATAGAATTAAAAGTGAGATAAAAAACCCCTTACCTCAAGTCCGACTTGTCTTGTATGTTCTTTGTTCATCCTGAATAATAAATTTAGTTAATTTATACTTTATTAAGAAAATTTATTCATGTTTATTATTCCTTTTATATCACTTATTACCTTACTATAACAATTAGTTAATTATTTGAGTTCATATAGGATATTTTATCAATTTTCGGAACTTGAGTCAAAAATGAACTTGTTATAATTACAATTTGTCCATGTGGTAAAAATCCCATTATATCCAAAATTATATACAAGATTTAGATATCACACACAAATATATATATATATATATATATATTATATCCATTATATATATGTATTTAAAACAGTACATAACATTTGGAGATAATAAATGAAATGCACCGTTCATGGAGACGGTAAGTCATACGTACACATGAACCCTACTTTCATATCTATTTTTAAATTTAATGAAATTAAAACTAAATGATATATAGTTATATTATAATTCTAGTACAATATAATATATAATATAATTAAATTCATCCTTTTTACAACCCACATAAGGATTTAACGAGTCATATAACTTTGAGGGGGCGGTGGTCTGCACTTCCTCAAATGAAATTATCGTGCTTACCCATAATCGAAACCATAAAGGTATGATATTGATGGAAAATACAGAAACATAAAGAAAAAATAAACATAATATATACCATATATAAATATAGTTCCATCTTGATGGTCACCATGAGAGGCGGTAGGTGATAATTGAACAATCGTCGTTTCGCGAGGCGTTGGTTTTCCATCCATGAAACATTCGGTTCTTTACCTATTAGATGGAGGTGTGTGTAAGTGTAGTTCGAATATCTCTCATAAAATGTCCTAGTAAATTGAGGATACTGGTGTTTTTATAACATAAATTAATAAAAAGAGTTTTTGGGTTGGAGAAGTAAAATAAAAGAAAAGAAGATAAGAGAAACCATTACCTTTAATTTAGGTAAATCCCTTTGGTTTGAACAAAAATTATTTCTAGAAGTGACTTCTACCTAATGTAAGGATTACAGGTGGAAGAGAGAGTTTTTTAGATCTTATTTGGGTAGGTTTTGGACAAGCCAAGGGGTTTGAGAGGTATGAGTAATGGGTTAGGAGTGGTGTCCTTTTATAAGGGAGAGGAGGGGCTCTTTTGGAATGTTTGAAAATGTTATTTTATTATAAACTTATCATACGTTTAAAAAGTTCCAAAACTCATTAAATATGAAGATAATATGACTAATGTTCTAAATAAAATCATCCAATAATAATTGGATAGGTTTTGGATATTTTTTTATATTAATATCTTATTTATTTAAATCATTTATTAATGAGGTGAATACTGCATCATTATTGTGTCAGAAATAATTTAATTTATTTGATGTCTAAACTTTATAAAAAAATACCATTATGTAGAAAATATTTTTATCATTCCAATGAATATTTATTGTCAAAAATATGACTTATATAACCCCATGTAAAAAATTTATATACTAAAATATATTTGTTAATGTCATTTTTGTCATTATTTTAAGTTAATTAAAATAAAGGGTCATTATCACTCTTAAGTGGCTCCATGGGGTCTCAAAATAGACCCAAGGATGCCCATGGTCAGCCATGACTCATCCAATAAGGTTAGGACAAGTGTTATGGTAATTTTGTATTATTATAATAATCTTTTTAACTTGAATTACCCTATTTATCTTTAACTGAAGTAAATAAAATTCAAAAGTTACAATTCAACAAAAAATATTTTCATCTTATTGAGCTACATTTTATATACTAATATCAACCAAGTATGTTAGAATTTTTAAATTCAATTCAAAGAAGAAGTAAAATTTCATTTAAATGAAATGATGTATATTTTACGAAATTCAATATATAAAAGTTTCATTAATAAATTATAAATAAATTCTTGTTGTCAAAAAAATAGAGTGTTTTTAAGAAACAATAACTATCAAAAGATTAACACTTGTTTATGCATACCTAGAAAATCAGGTTCGGTTAAACCGTACCCTTAAAATATTAAAGAAAAACTAATTTTACATAGTCAGACAAAGAAAGGGGTTTTACAGATCCAGGAATGAGACACTCCCCTCATATCAGCCTTGACCAAAGATGTACATAAATCAGGTGCTCTAAAGGACCACCTGGTAGTCATCTACATGACTGCCCTCTTGGACAAGGCATCACCCACTTGATTGGCCTCCCGATATTCATGAGGGATTACCAAGTTGAGATGTTTTACCTAATTAAGACATCTGATCCAGTAAGGTAGACGCCTCCATGGATCTTCCCGAGTTCTCATTTTGAGGGAATGCACTACAAGTTAGGAGTCTGATTCAATCCATAAGATATTCTGGTTATGAAAGACAACTTGCTTCACAAAATAAATAATGGACCATAATTATGATTCATAAGAAACTCTCGTCCCAATAAAATGATGAAATCAACACTTGACAAATCCACGATGTGTGTGGAAGACACCACCACAACCCAATCTACACGGAACTCCAGATGTCGCTCCATAAAAATTATCCTTAACACATGGAGAGATCGGTGGTATCAAGAAAATAAACTTTAAAACCAATGTATTCTTCATTTTACCTGAAATTCCAAGCATCCATAGTGCAGTTAAATATGTAAATGTATTATCCATGAAACCATTTTTTATCACATTAGAAGCATGTATGTCCCGATGAATCAGCATTACACTTGCATGAAAGGACGATGCCTTGTTGTCCAAAAGGAGGTTATTCCAGGCAATCTATATGGCGTGCCAAAAAGCCGCTGTAACAACCAGCAATATGTTCTAAATCTGTGCACTCCATCCAGACATCGAGATGAACACCATAAAGTCTTACAAAAACTTTTATGAGTAGAGATCCATGTTGAAGATGTCTCCAATTTATTTCCAGATATTCTGAGCAAAGGGACAGTAGATGAAGAGGTGTTGTACAGTTTCAGTTTCATTCAGGCACATATAATAGGTATACACAATACATTGGCCAGCCTTACTTAATTGATCATGCGTTGGAAACCAGTTTCTCCACATTCTCCAGAGAAGAAGAAGCCAGGAGGGTTGGATAAAAGGAACTTTAAATGTGAGTTACCAAGGGGCGCTTTTGTGGAGCCAACAAGCTTCATGTTATATAACTCTTTTAGATTAAAATTTCCATTCCTGTTTCTCCACCAAACCAATGTATCAATTTCCATGAAAGAGTAGGTATGGTTTTAATGTTTTTCCTGAGGAGTAATCATGGTTTCAAGTCCATGATAATGATACAGAAAATCTATTATAGACGTATCCATCAGGTGGGGGTGGATATTGCCAGTATACAAGGGGATATCCATCCAAGGATTGTTAAAACCATTAAGACTAGAGTGTCTGCAGACAATACATTTAGAATTTTGAATAACATCATTGATGGACTGCCGAAGTCCATACAGATGACGACATATAATTGGTGTATCCATTAATAAGCTTTATTTTTAATCTGCATGAAATAAAATCAGTATATGAGTCATTGGAGGTTAATAGATTCCATGTGAACTTATTAATAAGTCTCTCATTAAAAATCTGAAGGTCCTTGACTCCAAGACCACCCAACTCAATGTGTTTGATGAAGTCCTTCTAAGAAATAGTGATCAACTTCCTTTCATTAATATATCCCATCCAGATAAAATTCCTCATCATGCATCGGAGTTCTTTGAGCAGATTATTTGGACATTTATAAATGGAAAAAGACTATAAAAACTTTGATGTGATCACCTAGTTAATGAGGAACACCCTTGAAGCTTGAGATAGGGATTTACCGTTCCATTTAGCCATCTGATTCATTATACTAGAGGAAATTCCATCAAGGTAGTGCCTATGTATCCTACCAAAAAATATTAGAACTCCAAGATAAATAAATGGCAGAGATCCTTTTCTGGCTCCAAGGAATTTGGTGACCCTGTTTTGTTTTCCAGTAGTGATCCAATCACCAATAACAATGAAGGATTTATTCTAGTTTATATGATGTCCAACAACAGTCTCATAGTATGAGAAGAAGGATTTGATCGCAGATATCGACTTCCATGAGGCTTCCCTTAAAATAAGAATATCATCAGCATATAGTAAATGAGATGGGACAAGACTGTCCCTCCCGACCTTTATCTGTCTAAAACTACCAATTTGAGATATCTCATTAAGGCATCTACTCATATATTGTTCAGCAATGGAAAAACGAAGGCCAGAAAGCGGATCACCTTATCGAAATGTGATACTAAATCCAATGACCAACATTGGATTAAATGGTAATAAAACAATATAATTATAATTCCAAACCATTCAAATGTATAATTGAACATGATAAATTATTTTGATTAAAAAAGTTGTTTTCAATTAAAATTTAGTATTTTCACTATTCACCCAAATATGAAAGTTATCATAAGAACACCAAAAATTTATAAAAAGTAAATTTTTATGTCCCGATTCTAAATGAGAAGTATATTTTTTCTAATTGAATATATAAGTGTAAGATATTGGATTTAAAAATAGTTCTTCATTAAAAGGTGGTAAAAATTCATTTTTTTAAAAATACTTTTTTTATCTGAATAATGAATTTCTTCTTATATTATGTCTAAGAAACACATAATATGGATTTTAGAATTATATAGAGTATATAAAATTCAAAATTTAGTAAATATTATTCATAACTGATTTTGAACGACTAGTTTGGTAAGTCAATGTGCACTCAAACTCGGTTTTGTGTGAGGTGCAAGATATTGAATTATTTTAAAGAGATAATGTAATATAAAAACATTGGGTGTCACATTCTCCCCTCCTTCAATAAATTGTGTCCTGGAAATTTATGATTGGGATTGAAAACATGGGTTTTTACATTTGAAAATATCTTAGTTGAAACCACACATCGAAAATGGGTTTATGAGGCCTCTATTTTAAAATAAATAATGGTAAGTATGAAGGTAACTTAAAATAACACATACTAGGGTTTCATCTTGGAAAATGGATATGGAAGAGAAAACTAATCATCATGTTCTTATGGAGAGTGATGAAGAATATTATTAAGAGAAGTTAACGATCTGAAAGCCAGAAACCTGTGTTGGTTTGAAAGGTCTTCGATTACCTAGTAGGAAAAGTAAACAAACAAAAATTTTGTTTTATGTTCCTTTTCATAATGCTGATGAATTTATTTATGAGAATGACAAAGAGTATAAGGAGATATAACTACGTTACAAGTAGAGTTTCATCCATTAATAAATTTCTACCACAAACTAATCTTCTCTCCAAATGATGAGTATTGAATATGACTTGGTTACATCTGAAGAGATACAATCAACTTATAGAGAATCACATAACCCAAAAAGGATGAAATATATATTTCCGTTATCATAAAACATTAACCCATACCAAAATTGTTTTTACATGATCATATGATCTCCAAAAAGGACATTCCTATATAGAAATAAATAGTACTCTTAATCTCCAAAATTTAAACAAACAATACCCAAAGGTCAATAAACACCCTTCAATGAACAATTATAATGTAAATCCTTCAATATAATCTTAACTAAGATTGAAAACAAAAACTTAGATGAATTTTATTACATAGTATTCCACGTTAAATTGTATCTCCAAATAACATTGAATAATATTATTGTCATATACTTAAAAGTAAATAACCTAATTACATATTCCCTATGATAGGTTAATCATTTCCATAAATAACCAAAATTGCGATAAATCGACAATAAAAACCTTAAAAAATATACACCATTACTCCTAAAATTAAATCCCAGAGTATTCTATTTTCCTTAGGCATATAGTGTTCCCAACAGAGTGAACGTCTTCAGAAATTACATTTATCACTTAATCACTAAATCATTTTCATAAACTAAGGATATACATTTGATAATAAATAATGTCCCAAATAATCTTAATAAAATCATTTAACAAAAAATAATTAGTCACCCTAACTAGGGGCTTCACTTTATCTAGTGGTAGGTGATAAATCCCAATCTCACTCTGGTTCTGGGTTCGATTCCCACAACTTTTTCTGACACGACAGGTTGTCACACGGTCTGGGTGTTGTCCTTTTTCAAAAACGATATTTTATTACATTATGAAAAAGAGATAAATTCCTTAAAATAACGATACTATAATTTAACAACAAATGTTATCTCATTCCTCGAATTTTCATCCCAAAATTTAATAACTTGTAAATGCATCAATTTCAAGGATCATATAAAACCAAATGATTATTTATAACTATATCCAAAAGAGAAAAGATAATTCTTCCTCAAATATCATTTTCATATGAAAAACTACAGGGTTACACATACAAAATAAAATTCGTCCATAGTAATCCCATGAACAAAGAGCACTAATACTTTTAAAAATTTTGCGAACCATTTATTCCCGCATAGCTTCTTCTTTGATAAAGAGGATATCCTATAAAATTAGGCATTCAATTGGGTAATTCCTAGGTCGGCTACATTTATGACAAATGACTGTAAATGGAATCTTGGGAGTATTTTTATTTTTAACCAAAGTACTCTTCATTAATCCTTGACAATTTTTTACTTTATGTCTTTCTTTCCCACAAATAATGAATTTATTTTTTCTAATGAGACACATCCCTGGGTGTCTCCTTCAACATTTTCTACATGATGGAATTGATGTTTCCTTTCCCTACGGTCTCCACTATTGGAGCTTTTATCATTCGTTTCCTTTCTCTTCTTTGTTGAGTCCAGGAGTTAGTTAATATTTATGTTGTTGATCATATTTTTGGAAAACTGATTCGACATGAACACGATATCGTTTACGCCTATCAACATTCCAATATGTTTCTCATTTCCACCACCTTTACCACCTTGAAAATCATACTCAATGTTAATATGAATTCCTTGGAATTCATCCATTGAATAAAACCAAAAAGCATTATGTGAGTAACAATAGTCATAAAATCATTTATAGAATATCATGAAACTATATTTTAAATTTGAAACACCTTGGGATTAACCAAGGTCATTTACTCTTATCTTATATTAAAATCCATCAAATCTGTTTGTAAAGAAAATGTAAATTATCCTAAGCATATCCCCCGGGAGGGTCGTAACCAAGAGTAAAGTAAGGCCCATTGTCATGTTCCAGGATACACCGGGTCAAGCCCAAAACTCCTTGTCAGAGTTTTAACTCCTAGGTACTTTTGTGCCAGAGCTACCTCTACCTACTTATATCCCGATAGGTATGTATTCCTTGGAAAATAAACAAAATATCTACATTACCAAAATTTTAGGAAGTTCTTTTATACTAATCCTTAAAGTCTATCTTAGGGTAATTTGCTCTAATCAGAGTTTATCTTAATCTAGTTTCAAAGGTTTATACTAAACATTCTCTAATACCAACTGTAATGCCCCGACCCAGAATTTAGTAACTGGTTCATTATTTTAATACATTTTCACGATTACAAGGAATCAAATACTGAAGGACCGATCAATTTAGTAGTATTGGAAAAAAGATACATACATAAGTTCAACTTTAAACTTGAAAAGAAAGACAACACTAATTTATTCCATTATAAACATCCTAGATTCATAGATTATGCCTGCAATTTAGTCATAACTAACTTCTTCATATCCTGGGAAAATGAAATATAAGAAAGGTGTGAGCTCATATTCTCTGAAATAGTAATAAATACAACAAAAGAAAACATAAACATTAGGCATAATAAATAATTAAAAACTCATGTCTTTACATATAACAAACATGAACACTTTATGGAAAGAATATTACATGAGTAAATAATTCCATAATAAAACATAATCATGGGTTTTCTACTAGTTGAATAACCACATGAAGTATAAATAGCTAATATCATAATGAAAGAATTAATAATGTCTTACATCATAACCACATAGTCAAGGCCTCGTGCCCATACTACAAATAATATTTTTTCAAGGCCTTGTTCCAAGACACTAGTTTGTCTCATGAGACCTACCGATTCATTGAGTAGCTATATCAGAATACACCCATCACATACTAAGTCTAATGCATCCCTTATATGAAAAGGTTGAAACATATTCTAAACATTCGTATTAAAACTAGCATATGAATTGTCAATATGTTAACCACAAACCATGAATGGAATAAAAATAGCACATCCACAATCAAACAGAAATCATTGTATACAATAATAAAGATTGTATTATAACATATTAACCTCAATCGATAATAATGAAGGATATTTACATAGATGAAAATAATCTTCAAAACTATTTGAGTGAAATATCCCACTTTTTGTTGAAAATAT
Source organism: Viscum album (assembly GCA_963277665.1). Lineage (NCBI taxonomy): Eukaryota > Viridiplantae > Streptophyta > Magnoliopsida > Santalales > Viscaceae > Viscum > Viscum album. Next base: position 1,280,917,185 of record OY728135.1, read on the forward strand.
TTAAATGTCACTATTTATCATGAATCTGTTTAAAATAGATTCTTGAATCAAAGTGTCCCATTCCACTTTGAAACTTTTAAATGGAAATTTAATTTTAAAACGTTAATGTCCATATAAATAATTCTTTAAAACAATTTTTAAAACCTGTACATTAATGGGAAATATTTAGACGAATAAATATTTAAAAAATATTAAATGATATTTTAGGTAGAGTTCCTAACCAAAATAGAGACACTTGAATACAAATAATTGAGGTAATCAAAACAATAAAATATCATGAGAATAATGTATTTTCTGATATACTCTCTAAAAGGATAGTATATACACCATATAAATTTGAATTGGTGCATAACAACAAAGAAGTCTTAATGGAATGTAAATTGTGATAAAGTCACTTATAAAGATTGTATGCTTAGGTTAAGGATAAATCAATGAAATAATTAAGTGTTAAAAACAAAAATTCAATAAATATGATTTCATATTACATGTAGATCAATCATAGTAAATTCACACATATTCATGTAAATACAACACCAATGACTTGGATGTTTAACTCAATGAATGAAAATTGAGTTAGGATTACTCTTATAAGGTTCATATCAATGACTTGAGAAATTATCAATGCAGTGATTTTTTTTATCAAAAGTATATCCACACAATGGGGAGTGGAAATTACAACATAATTAATAAATAGTGATTCCTCACATAATCTTGGAGTAAAATAATCAATGAAGTATGCATAAATCCCAATGAGTGGAAATTGATATTTGAAATTCCCTTAACGATTTGGTAACTTATGAAACATACACCCATGAAATAAGGATTGTAGAATTAAGATGTAAATACACATAAATTAAATTATATAACACCAATAATACAATCATAGGCAGTACATATGCCACACAAAAGTAAATAGTGGCCAATATAACAAGAATCTCACATGAATAAAAAGTGAGATGAAAGCCCCTTAGTTTGTTGTAATCAATCAATTAATATGAACAAAAGTTAATAACCACCAAATTAATCACATAATACCTTTAATATAAGTATAATCATGATAATATATACCAAATGTCAGTACACAATACACTACATGCAATAAATAAGTGGGGAATAATGGAAATCTTCCAGAATTAAAAGTGAGATAAGAAACCCCTTACCTGAAGTCTGACTTGCATTGTATGTTCCTTGTTATTCATGAAAAATAAACTTATCTACTTTATAAATGATTAAGAACATATTTTAGAGTTTACTATTCCTTTTATATCACTTATTTCCTTACTAAAACAATTAGTTAATTATTTGAGTTCATATTGGATATTTTATCGATGTTCGGAACATGAGTAAAAAATAAACATGTTATAATTACAATTTGTCCATGTGATCAAAATTATATTATCTCTAGAATGATATACATGATTTATATACCATATATATACTATATATATTGTATAAATATGTATTTATAATTGTACATAACATTTGGAGATAAGAAATGAAATGCACAATTCATGGAGACGGCAGGCCGTATGTACGCATGAACATTACCTTCATTTATGTTTTGTATTTGAATGGAATTAAAAAATAATGATACATTAATATAAAATAATTATGGTATGATATAATATATTATATAATTAACTCCATCATTTATACGTCCCACAAAAGGCATTAACGAGTCATATCACCTTGAGGGGGCGGTAGTCCGCACCTCCTCAAATGAAATTATCATGTTTACCCATAATGGAAGCCATAAAGGAATGATATAAATGGAAAATAAAAAAGTATAAATAAAAAATAAACATAATATATATCACATATAAATATAGTGCCATATTAATGGCCACCATGAGTGGTGGTATGAGATAATTGAACAATCATCATTTCGTGAGGCGTTAGTTTGTCATCCACAGAAACAATGTGTTCTTTACCGATTAGATGGAGGTGTGTGTAAGTTTAGTTCTCATACATCTCATAAAAACATCCTAGTATATTGAGGATATAGGTGTTGTTATAAAATACTATAATAAAAAGAGTTTAGGGGTTAGAGAAGCAAAATAAAAAATATATAAGTTAAGAAAAACCATTACCTTTAATTTGGGTAACTCCCTTTGGTTTGAACAAAAAGCACTTCTTGAAGTGACCTCTGTATAAGGTAACGCTTCAAGGTGGAATATAAGGTTATTGAGAGCTTATTTGGGGAGGTTTTGGGTGAGCCAAGGTTCTTTAGAGGTGTGATTAATGGGTTAGAAGTGGTGTCTTTTTTAAGGGAGAGTAGGGGCTCTTTCAGAATGTTTGAAAATGTTATTTTATTATAAAAATATCTTCGGATTCAATGGGTCCAAAACTCATTATATTCATTGTTAAGATGACTCATGTGCGAAATAAAATCATCCAATAATAATTGGACAGGTTTTGGATATTGGTATAATATTAATAATCTTATTTATTTAAATCATTTATTAATTTGGTGAATATTGCATCATTAATGTGTCATAAAAAATTTACTTTATTTGATATATAATTTTTTTAAAAAAATACCATAATTTAGGAAATATTTTTATCTTTCCAATGAAAATTTATAGTCTAAAATATGAATTATATAACCACATGCAAAAATTGATATACTAAAAGATATCTGTTAATGTCATTTTTGTCTTTGCTTTAGGTTTATTAAAATAAAGTGTCATTATCCCTCTTAAGTGGCTCCATGGGGTACCCAAATAGACCCCATGATGCCTATTGTCGGACATAACTCATCCAATAATGTTAAGATATATTTTAAGGAAATTAATTATTATTATAATATTCTTTTTACGTTGAATTAGCTTATTTACCTTTAACCAAGGTAAATAAAAGTCAAAGTTACTATACACAAAAAATTATTCTCATCTTATTGAAACAAATTTTACTTACTAATAACAACCATGTTTATCGTATTTTTTAAATTCAATTCACTAAAGTGGTAAAATTTCATTTAAATGAAAAAGTTAGTTTTTTAACTACTAATAAGTGGTTTTACTATTCATAAAAAATTGATGTTTTTCTAAAAAAACCAAAAATTAAGCCTAGGATATATTTTATATTTCAAATTAAAAAATAATGTCTATTTTAACAAATTCAAAACATAGAAGTTGAATTAAGTAATTTAAAATTTATTCTCGTATAAAATAAAACATCGTGTTTTTAAGAAACAATATTTATCAAAAGATTGAGACAAGTTTATGTATAATTTCAAAGTGAAATTAATTCCATTGAATAATATTGGATCAATTGGTAAAAATGAAATCCAATTATACTTCCAAACCATTCAAATTTATAATTGAACACATTAAATTATTTTTATTAAAAAAGTTTTTTTCAATTAAAATTTATTATTTTTCACTATTCACCCAAATATGAATGTTATCAGAAAAATAGAACAAATTTATTTAAAAAAAAATTTATGTCCTGATTCTAAATAAAAAGTTTATTTTTAAAAATTAAATATATAAAAGTCTCAAAATATTGTATTTAAAAAGGGTTCATCATTAAATGGCAGTAAAATTTTTTTTCTTGAAAAGTACTTCCTTTTTCTGAAAAAATGAATTTTTTCTTATATTATGTAAAGGAAACACATAATATGAATGATAAAATTATATGGAATATAAAAAATTTCAAATTCAGTTAATACTATTCATAAGTTCTTTTGAACAACTAGTTTGGTAAGTCGTCATGCGCTAGAACTCGATGTTGGGTGAGGTGCAAGCTACTGAATTAATTTAAAGAGATAATGTACTATGAAACCTTGGGGTGTTACAAGATTTACATATGTTTTTATAAATAATATATTCATAATTATTTAATATATATTAATATGATTGATTGTAAAAAATTACATAGTATTAAAAAAATAAATCATCAAAATGGTAGTTTCTCCCTCAACAAGTTAATTTTATTTAACTAGTGTAATCTTACATTGATTCAAAAAATAAATTTTTTTATAAAATAATATGGAAACATGATAACAATTATTAAATTTATTTTAATATATTTAATTTTAAAAACTAATACAATATAGTTTTTTAATATATGATAATATAATATTGTTTTTGGAATGAAAAAACTATATTGGATCCCAAAATCTTAATAACGAGTTTTATAAATTAAAAATACTATTTTTAAATTAATTAATTTACTTATAAAATATATCCATTTTTTAAATAAAAAATTATTTTCTATTTTTCAATTCATTCTTATTTTATCATAATGTTAAAAAAAGTGACAGTTTTAATAAAATTTTAGTTCTTCACTTTTCACATAATTATCTTTTTTAGAAAAGGCATAGAAACAACAATTATATGATATTTATCTCTTGAAAAAAATGTGGCTCATTTTATATAATTGAAATTATAAATTTTTTAAAATAATCATTGGAATGAAAATAAAAAATTAAAAGAATAACTCCTTCTATTGAAAAACATCATTTTTAACATTATGAGCTTCTCATATTATTTCTTACTAATTCATTTTTTTATATTTTCAATATCTTCATTGATATATTGAAATATAATATATAACTATAATAATATAAGAATTTTTTTAATTAAGAAACTTTTTAAACAATATTTTTTGAAAGAATAATACTTTTAATATAAAATAATATTAATTATTTTTTCCATACTCTATTATTTTTTATTTGATTAATATATTTTTCATTCCTAGTGGGGTTTCTATTGATTTAGTTTTATTAGTAAGAGTTATCTAATTTTCCTCGATTGTTTTAATGTGGTTTTTTGAGTTGAATATGAATTCAAAGATAATGGTTATTTAATGGATGAATTATATATAGTTTCATTTTTGGTCAATAATACATAAATTATAGTTTAAAAATATATAAAAATGGACTAAAATCATATTCAATATAATTTTTTTCCTTAATTGAGGTGTTGTGACATTATATAAATCTACAAAATTGGTGATCACTGATTTTATTGTAGTGTTTCTGTATATTATGGCCTCTAATGAAACTGTATAAATAGTGAGGATACTGAAATTCATCAAGGACCATGGGGAAGTACCTATAATAAAGGCCTTTGTCACTATAAGTGGTGATTATATCACCTCAATGGTTCTATAGATGAATCATGGGTCACATCAAAAAACGAAGAATATACATTAAAAGTATCACCACATGTGGTATTTTGTTCAATTGGGTGAAGGTATAGTATGAAAAGTAACTAAATAAGATAATTTGGTGGACACTTTGGTTAAATTATTATCTTATTAAAAAAATAAATATAATGTAAGAGATAAGAGAATAAATGTTCATAGTAGTTTTCTTATGTTCAAGTGAGAGTTTTTTCAAAATTAATCCCTTAAAATTAATTGAATTTATTCTTTTTTTATTACTAGAATATTAATAAAATGTCATATTACATGACATTTTTTATTATATATAACATAAATGTGATAGTTTCCATAGAGTGTTTTACAAATCTAATGGTGATATTAGTTTCCAATTATATTGTGAATATATATTAAAATATTCACATCCCAACTATTGTTATATCAAAGTATAGAGTCAGTGAATAATTGATAAATATTTTATTGAAATGAGTTAAAGAGTTACAAATATAATTATAATTAATTCTATGAATGGTAAAAACTATGTTTTGAGGAAGTAAAATATTTATTCTTTAAATTTAATTGAATATTGATATGTAGTTTTTTATTAATATTTAAGGGTTAAATATCATATAGTGGATCCTAGGGAGTAGTCCCATGTGATTATGTTGAGAAAATTAATGAGATAATTGTAAGAGGTGACCTTTTTAATAATTTTATGTTTTTCAAAATTCAAATATGGATATAATATTTATGTTAACTCTGTAATAATAAATATTATATGAATAATATGAAACAAGGAAATGAATGATATAGCACAATCTAATATTAATCACTAATAGATATCATAATTTTTAATTAGTTGATAATGGGATATAAAACATGAACTATAATTATATTTGTGATTTGGTGCGTCAGTGTGAGGGTTAGATTCAGTTTTTCTTTTGAATGATCATTCATTTATATTGGAGGTGGCTATAGAGAGATATCATTATATATTTTGAATATATTACATGTCAAAGAAGTGGAATTGAGAAGAGAAGACTATGATATCTAAATATCACAATGATTAAAGTACCGGTATAGTGTTTTGTATCCATTTGTTTAATAATTATCAAAGGAAGGATACAATAATGTTTATGTCGACTATGAAGATGTATTATTATATCTAATCACAAATCAATGTTGATCTTTGAAAATTTTGTATTTATGGAGAGTGTTTTGGAAAGTTTAAGAGATCAAATAAAACAAGGTAAGGAATATATGTATTTTTAGTTGCTTTTAGTGATTAAAAATGTTCAATAATAAACCCAGTCCTAGGTTTTAAATAAATTATAAATGCGATGTTTTTCATGAGTGAGGTAAGAACCACCATGAAAATGGAATGTAATCATCCATCGTGGAGGACATTACTATTAATAAATTCTTCTATTGTTGTTCTTTCATTTAAACTTGTATCGCATTGATGAAAAATTATTGTAATGAATGGGAATGATATCCCCAGAATAGGTACACATGTAAATAGGTGAAATGGTTTTAATTAATAAAATGTCACCCATACTTATATAACCCCTCTCAGTGTGGTTTCTTCAAATCAAGTGGAAAAATACATGTTATAGAGAATAATAAATTTAATCAACGTAATGAAGAAACAACTTTATAGGTTTTGTATAAGGAAATTGAGATTGAAAATATAATATAATTCCCAATAATGTTAATATAACGGAAATTGAGATAATGTGCAGTAGGTACAACTAGGCTAATCACACTATTTTGCAATACATCATATTCCAACAAATAAAAAAGTAGATTCTGAAAAAAAAAAGTAAATTTTTGAATATAAATAATATAATTAATATATCATTATATCCAATATAAAAATATTACATTAAACAATGTGAAATAATAAAGGTAAATAAATAAAATTATTTCTAATTAATCTCATTCATAGGGAATCAAATTTCAAGAAACTATGAAATATTCTCACCAAACTAGAATTTGTAGAAAATTATTTTATGGGTTGATAAAAAAACACATCCATGTTACTATACCAAAGGGCATTTAGAGACCCACCTTATTCCAATATTCTTATAATTATTATTATATTATATTAATTGAAGGGCATGTAATTAGGTAGAGAATAATAATTAATTAAAAAACGAACACTAGTAAGTGTTATCCACCATTGTTTGAATTGCGTATTTCACCCAAAATAAACCTCATGTGGTTTCAAGAGTGAGATATTTTTAGTATATTCTAATTATTAATACCCATGATAAATATTGGTGGAGTGATTTACATTAGGAGAAGATAAGTGGATAAGATACCGATCATATGATATAATTTTATGTCAATTTAATACTTAAAAATTTTCTGATAAATCTACAAATTATGTATGGTAATCACATATGACATTAACTATTTTTATTGTATCAAATATATTTATTTTTGGGGAGAGTATGAAATTAAGAATGGTACATTAAAGGGTAATTAATATTATTTCCCTTGAATACATTTTATGTGTTTGTTATATTATGCACATGTGATAAAATTACTTGCAAAATATTTATGAAATATCACCTAGAAAAAGTTATCTGAATGGATATCAAATGTTTGATAGTATATTGACATCCTTTATGTGCAGATTAATTATTACTATTTTCATCACTGGGATATTATAATTATACTTAGATTTTATTACTTTATTTCGCATCTATATTTGAAATGTGATTCCACCCTCCCCCCAAGGAAAGCATACTATAAAATTCAAACATAGATTAGATAATAATTTAACTACAAATTAATTCATGAGATGAGTAGGAATTTCTCATACTATTATAATGTTCAAATTATTTTTAATATATGTTATAAATATATTTACATTATAATTGAAATCATAATCAAAAAAATATTATAGGGGTAAATTGAATTTTCTCATGGTATTGTAATGTAGTGATCTATATTTTTTTTAATATGAAAATGAGTGGTGAAGTCAATATAAAAATATATTCGGTGGTTATGAAGATGCGAAATATTAAGGATTTACTTTAGATAAATCTTAGAGTTCTATTCAATCAGTTGTATTAAATATTTATATCCTTGGATATATTAAGGAATATCCATGTATATGATGGAAATTTTGTTTGGAATAACTATTGGATATGTTTAATGGTAGGAAGGAACATACAAATAAAATCATTATATATCAAGTAAAGTAAAAAATCAATAAAATGTATTTATGTATGATGAGAGATCTATCTATAATATATTTATTTCTGAAGAGAAATATGGATATGTTTTATAGAAATCAAGAATGCTAAAAAGTTAGAATACATTATTTTATTATAATATGTGGATTCTAATTATTCAAATTAAGAATACAACATTTATTGTGGATGAATATTACTAAGATTAATATTATTATTGTTATGTTTATCAAGGTGTAGTTCTCAATCTGGATTGACCACTTAGAAGGGGGGAAGTGGGTGAATTAGTAGTAGAATTTTAAAACATTCATCCCCCTTTTAAGTTAATCTTTTTTATAAGGTTAATGTTCTCAATCACCTCAATTCATTATCACATCCCCACTTCATTTGAAAAAAATAAATTATAAATAGCATCACACAATATTTATATGGTTTGGAAGAAATTGAATCTCGTATCCATGATTTTTTTATCCCCAAAATAGATTCTCTACCAAATTTATTAATTTCTTACTACCATATAATTCCTAGCCATATAAACAATGATTTTATTATGTTCCTTTAAAAAATATATTAAAAAAATGGAATCCACTCTGTTCTATTGGTTTCAAGAATCCCTTTGAAGAGACATCACATATTCTAAAATTGATATCGCACCAAAAAATTATTGGACCTCTTGATTAAATTTCCCCTCAAAGGTAAGTTGTGTAAGTGGTTCTATACATGTATGAATATCAAATAAAGGATAAGAAACTTATAGTTAATATCATTTTTTGCCTTAAGACAAACTCATAAAATGATTGATATGAGTTCTTCTGCTTATTCTGAATACTCGAGAAATGTTTTTTTATTATCCAGTGAATTATATCCCGACATTAGAGTCCTATATATTTGATAATGGATATTATTAGGATCACAGAATATATATCATGTCCTAGAAAAACTAAATAAACTATTTTTTATAACTATATACAATATTAATAAAATTTGATATATATCTATAAATATTTACAAATGAAATATGGAAGAAATTGTAATATTGTTTGTCACGACTCATCCTCGGGGCCTGTGCCGTGACTACCCCAAGACCACCTTCCATAGGACAGGGGCTGGCGACTTGCACCAAAGGTGTAAATCCCGATAACTGGGAAGGCATTGCCTTTATAAAAGTAAAAAAAACACCGCAGAGTACACGCAGATGTAAAACACTAAGTACAAAAGAAAGCGATGAAAAGTAAATGGGCCAGAATACAAACCCACCTGAAAGTACAGCTTCAACTGAATGAAATTACACCAAAAAAAAGGCAAATAGCTGGAAGAAAGGAAGTAGGTCCTGGTTCGTCCTCCTCGAATCCTACCTGAAGGGTAGGTACAGATAGCGCAGCTCCTGGATCGTCCACCACAGATCCTACCTAAAGGGTAGGTACCGATAGCGCATCTCCTGGATCATCCACCACAGATCCTAGCTGAAGGGTAGGTATAGACAGCCTCTACAACGCTCTCTCCCATCAACCTCCTCCGAGTGTCGCCTCATCGTGAAGTCTACCACCGGATAATTTCTCGTCGTGAGGTCCACCTCCGGGTACCGTCCAGTCCTCGAACACTCGGCCTCTGTCTGCGCTGCCCGTCGTCTGCAACCAACACAACGAGGTGCGGGCATAGCCCGTGCATGGTTGAGTATAACGATACTCAGTAGGGACCCCGAGACCCTCATGTTCTCTCTAAAACCAACAAGGATAACCACAAAGAAGATCTCAATAGATAACCTCTACTTAGGTATATGCCCATACATACACCCAAGTTATCAAGTAACCCATCTCAATCATGAGGAAACACAAAGATCATGAAATCAACAGATAAGAACTACCCAGGTATATGGCCATACATATACATAAGTTATCACGTGACCCATCTCAATCATGTGGTAAGCCCAAAGGTCTTAGACTCTACTCAAACCAGTATTTTCATTATCGAAACCGTAACTACTGAAGAGACCCATCTATGGAGTGTACAGTAGTCCTATCACGACTTTGAGGTACTTCTCACTAACCTAAGACTGCTGAGGTACTCCTCCTGTCGAGTACCGCAGGCCAGCCACCCAAACACAGTAGGGCTTCCCGCCGGGGTATGCCACCCAAACACAGAAGTGAACACCCCCTAATAGCCTGTAGAGGCACTCTCCGGACGAGTACCGTGGGTTTGCACTATCAGACAGGTAGTGCTCCATCTTCCATGGGTCTTCACCCAACAAAGTAGTGCTCCGTCCACTGGGCTAGTCGACTCACTCCATGTCGAGTCGGTCAAGCAGTCGTCTGGTCTCAGCCGACTACACGGTCACTGTACTCTGAACGCTCGTCTCCGGGAGGGTTCGCTCCATGAGCTACAAGTCGATAATCCAAGTATCCCAAAGTCCCACGATGAAGTATCTCAAAGGACCGCCTCGTCATAGGGGTCTCAACGCAATAGATGGCGCGTCAATCGGACGCCTGGTCTGTGAGTTATTAGCCTTTTCGTCCCAGGGGCCCAGGTGGTTTCGTGTGTGAACCAACCCAGCCGTATCTCAACTGTACCCCCAACTCTCATAGGGTATACTCTTAGGGACCGTTTCTCAACGTTATCACTAACGCCACTGACGGTTCGTCAAACGGACGTCCGGTCTGAATGTCATCAGCTTTTCCGTTCTAGGGGCCCGGTTGGATTTCTGGTACAATCCAACTCAGCCTTACTTCAACTGCGTCCAAATCTCAGGTGAAGTATGCCAAAAGTTCCGTCCCATCAAGAGGAATCCAACAAAGTCGATGTCACGTCAATCAGACGTCCGGAGCTCAAGATATAAGCATTTCCGCTCCGAGGGCCCGATTGGTTTCGTATCTGAACCAACCCGACTGAACCCAAAGTTCTCCGAAACCTTGAGTGTAATATACCGAAACGACCGTCTGGATCAAGGATCGCATCACAACTGACGGCTCGTCGATCAGAGGTACGTAACCCAAGATATGGGCATTCGAACGGAAACAGTCCGAAATGGGGGGTCTGGGCCCGGCCCGGCCCGAACCAGGTCGACCCGACCCGGGTCCGGGTCCGGCCCGGCTGGGCGTGGCCCGGCCCAGCTACGTGGCCCAGCCCGGCCCGGGCAGCCTGCCCGGCTTGGCGGCCCGGCGCGCTGGCCTGGCGGCTGGGCCGTTCGGCTGAGCCGATGAGGGGGGGGGGGGGGGCACCTGCCCCCTGTTTTCGTAACTGCGAACCCCATAATGACGGCCGCTCGAGCTGGATGTCGGGGGTTTGTAACCCCTGGCTCTTCCCTTGACCGGCCGGCCCGCACCGGCCGACCGTCTGCTTCGGAAATGGGACCGGCAAGGCTGGTTCCCCTACTCCGATGCCGGTGGCCCGGAACCGGCTGACGGTTCCCGTGCTCCGCCGCGGCATGGAACCGACCGCGGCCTTGGTCCGTCCGGTGCACCGCGACAGCGTCAAGCCCCTCCGCCGCGGCCCCTCACCGGTCACGGTGCCTCGAGGTTTTTTCAAGGTTCTTTGGCGCGATGCGACAGCGCCCTGGATTAGTTTGTTTCCAATGGCGCGGCGCTACGACGCCACGTTTCTCCGTCCTTGCTTTAACATTTTCCGTGCGGTGCTTCGGCACCGCACGACCTTACATGAGCCGCAACAAAAATCAACCAACAAGGGGGAGGAGGGTCGGCCGTGTTTGTGCGGTCCGGCCTCCTCCCATTATTACGATAACAAGCGGTTCAAAATAGAAGATAAACCAACGATGAAGTAATCATGAACAAACGAAAAAAATAAACCCCTACAACCTCTTAAATAAAAAGAATCATACCAATATTCCAACCTGCAAAAATTAATCATTCACAGATCAACTTAATGATGAGTTGACCTGGGTTCTTTTTTTTAGAAAGAACAACCAAGGGAAAAAATACCATTCTCAAAATAATCCCCCTACCTCGTCGAATTCCATGAGTGAGTATTCGTCGCGGAAATACCATCGTTGAAGAAGGAGTCATGGAGGGAGGATCATCACGTCGCTGAGAAGCTTCGCGGAAGAAGCATTACGGAAGTCGATCTCCAATGGTTCAGTGTTCTTCGTCAGAGGTCGGTGCGTTCTTGGCATTCTTCGTCGAAGAAGAAGGATTTTCTACCAATCCTCTCCACGCAACAAGTTCCAACAAGAAATAAAATAAGAGTTGTCTTATTTTATTAATGCATAAGCAAAAGTTTTAATTTCAAAAGAAACGAAACGAATAATTAATTGAGGAGTTTAAAACCGCCCAATTAATTGGGGCGTTTAATATCCAGTTTAAACGTAAGAGTTGACTTCATTTAAGGGTGGGGGGCGTGAAGGTGCGTTACTTAGAAGAAAAGAAACTATGGGGCTCGTGTGGGCCCCACCTCACAAATATCCTACCAAGAGGGTAGGATATTGTGTGTACAACATCATCCACGTAACTTAGGTTAGGGAAAATAAAATAAAATATTGGTTGCACCACTTTAATTTTATTCCTTAACTTTACCCCAAAAATTAAAAAACCACACCCGAGCAATCTCAACTCTGGAAAAGGTGTTTCTAAGAAATTACCGGAGATGCGAGTTTATCGGTGCTCTCGATTTTCAATTCTGTGCACCGGTTCAAATGTTAGAAAAATCCACTCGTTCGTTCACTGAACGTACCCGAGCTAAACTTCAGAAAATGATTCCGGGCACACCGGGCCTCGAAATCAGGCGCTGTCAGAAACTACGTTCTTTTAAAATCCAAAAGAAAATTGAGAAAAAAATTTCTTTGAATTTTATTGGTCTTTACATTACTCCCACCTCAGGGTTTTACATCCTCATAAAGCTTTAACCCAAACTAGGGATACAAAAGAGGTATTTAGCACGCATCTGAGTCTTCCACTCCCATGTGATTACCCGGAGGTCCCCATACTTCCAAAAAAGCGCACCCGAGGAATCGACCATCCTCGTAGGATCCACCCCTGTTGATCCTCTATCCCCACTGGAATCTCTGCGTATGTCACCTTTTCATCGACGTCCAACTCCCTGAGGTCGATTATGTGTGAAGAATCATGCACGTATCTTCTCAGTTGAGATATGTGGAAGTCATCGTGCACCTAGTGCAACTGAGGTGGATGGGTCAAGCGGTACACCACCTCGCCTACCCAGCTGAGGACCTAGAAAGGTCCGTAGAACCTCAGAGATAACTTGTTGCCTCGGCCACATATCGGTAAACCTCGTCGAGGTGAGACCCGTATAAAGAAGTGGTTGTCATCCTCGAAATCTAGAGGTCTCCAATTCCTGTTAGAACTAAAACTCAAAACAAATGCTACCACGAGGGTAAGGTTGACTGAATCAAGAGTGATCGGTCCCACCCTCCTGTGCATGAGTTTATCCTGTGCTTCCTGGGGTTTCTTTTTCACTGACCAAGGGAAACCCATCCCGACGTTGTAGTTAAACCACAGACTTTTTGCCTAATACCATCAATTTGTGTATGAAATGTGATTGCCCAGTCCATACTCAAACCAACGTCATAAGGCCTCGATGCTGCCACCAAGAGATTCCAACTGAAACTCTCGCATCGAGGGTCTAACCACACCGTCGGTGTAAGTGTGATTATCGATTCTTCTCTCATGGTATCTCCACACGTGAGGGTAAAGTCTACGGCTTACCGGAAACTCTAGGTCTGAGACAAGATTCGTGGAAGTAAGGAATGATTCGTATCACCATCTATTACTACGACAACTAGTAGTGGACATAGACTATCCCTCAAATCATTCTTAGAGTCATTGGGTCACTCTCCCTGACCGCATGCAGCTACCCTCCTACCCTGCCCTCTAGCTCCCTGAGCCTGGCAGGGACAACTAATGCGGGTGGTTGTAGCATGTTAAAACGAACACCACCTCATACTGATCTCCTAGCTCTGCCTCTACGTCTGCTGCTTCGCAGACTCATCTCTCCTTTAATCTTACACTTGTTGAAACATTTAACACGCCCGAGTCTCTAAGACTGGCGTCAGTTTCCCATTTTTTACTGCACTGTGCAATCTTCATCTGCTTCTGGATGATTTGCACCTTCTTTGCCAACGATCTGAAGGAGCTTCTAAAATTTTTCCTTTGCCGAAAAGAGAAACTCGGTATCATCCCCTGGATGAACCACACCCACTGCCTAATACAGTAAATCCTGACATGAATGATGTATTCATGCCATGGATGACGTTGTAAGGCCTCGACGTTATTACCAAGAGATCCAACTGTCACTCTCTCCTCCAAGGGTCGAGTCACACTGTCGGCATCAGTGTGAGGTCAATGGGTCTCCTCCAGCAGAAATCTCGAAAGTGAGGGTCAAGTCAACAGTCTTAACCAGGACCACTCAGTTTCATCCAATCAAAAGGACAGGAAAGCAAAAATCACAAAGATAAGTGTCTTTTTATTATTGCAGCTCATAGTACAAAGACACGAATACAACAGCAACATTGAACTAGAAGTACAAGGGACGTATCCACTAGTTCCGCTCCTGTCCACCTGCTCCCGGAGTTCAACTTCCTTGTCCACTTCTCGGTTGTTTCTCAAGAACCCGCCGCTGATTCTGTCTCGGTGGATCCCCCAACGCCTGCGGATCAACTGTGCGAGGAGTTGGACAGTCATGTGCCAGGTGACCCTTCCTGTTTCAGGAGAAACACTATCCGTTTCTAGAAAGCCTAGCTCTGACCCCACCCCTGGTGCCCCGCACCACCGATCCTAAAACCCGAGATCACCCAACTACTGGTCTGGTCCTCCTGGACCTCTGCATCATCTATCTACTTCCCACAGATTACTCGACTACTGATCGAAAAATACGCAGAAAAGGTAGCAGCTCCTGAAAACGCTCAGGGTGTAGAGTCATTGGTATGAACTCCACCCTTAAGAAGGTATCAAAGTCTTCCCATTTAATGGTCATATCATCACAAAACTGGAACAAGTGGTTCCACCCCCTACCTGCTGCTGCCTGAAGGAGGTTGGCAGCAAAAATAACCATGAAGTCTGCTGGCATCCCCACTAGCCTGAAAACTCTCACCACAGCCTCCACCCAATCCTCATCCTCATGCGGGTCCGTCTATCCCTGGAACCTGGGTGGCCTATGGTGCTGGAACTCTTGCAGCATGCTCAAGGGGCGTGCATCGCCTATTGCTGGGGCTGGTGGCATCGGTGGGCCAACGGGTGGTAGTACTGCTTCTGCCTCCGCTGGTGACTCAACTGCAAGAGGGCCCCGTACCGAAGGATCGTCGCTCGGAAGGTTGTCAGTATGCACATCCCTCTAGGCTCTAGATGGTCATCCATGAAAAGGCATCCTGAAAGGAACATACGTGACATGGTCAAATGATTTATACATGGTGAGATGATCTGGTTTGAGCTGTTTTAAGGGAAAACCATTGAAAACACACATGCAATCAAAGGCCAGGGGATGGAAACTAGCACCAAAGGTGTAAATCCCGATAACTGGGAAGGCATTGCCTTTATAAAAGTAAACAAAACACACATAGTACAAGCAGAAGTAAAACAATAAGTACAAAATAAAGTGCTGAAAAGTAAATGGGCCAGAATACAAACCCAACTAAAAGTACAGCTACAACTGAACGAAAGTACAAAAAGAAGACAAATAGCTGGAAGAAAGGAAGCAACTCCTGGGTCATCCTCCTAAGACCCTACCTGAAATGTAGGTATACATAGCGCAGCTCCTGGATCGTCCACCATGGATCCTACTTGAAGGGAAGGTACAGATAGCGCATCTCCTGGATCGTCCACCACGGATCCTACCTGAAGGGTAGGTATAGATAGCCTCTACAACGCTCTCGCCCGTCAACCTCTTCCGAGTGTCGCCTCGTCGTGAAGTCCACCACCGGATACTGTCTCGTCGTGAGGTCCACCTCTGGGTACCGTCCAGTCCTCGAACACTCGGCCTCTGTCTGTGCTGCCCGTCGTCTGCAACCAACACAACGAGGTGCGGGCATAGCCCGTGCAGGGGTGAGTATAACAATACTCAATAGAGACCCCGAGACCCTCATGGTATCTCTAAAACTAACAAGGATAACAACAAAGAAGTTCTCAACAGATAACCTCTACTTAGGTATATGCCCATACATACACCCAAGTTATCATGTAACCCATCTCAATCATGAGGAAACACAAAGATCATGATATCAACGGATAACCACTACCCAGGTATATTCCCATACATATACCTATGTTATCAAGTGACCCATCTCAATCATGAGTTAAACACAAAGGTCATAGACTCAGCTCAAACCAGGATTTTCATTATCGAAACCGTAACTGCTGAAGAGCGCCATCTCTGGAGTGTACAGTGGTCCTATCACGACTCCGAGGTACTGCTCACTAACCTAAGACTACTGAGGTACTCCTCCTGTCGAGTACCGCGGGCCAGCCACCCAAACACAGTAGTGCTTTCCACTAGGGAATGCCACCCAAACACAGTAGTGCACAACCCCTAATAGCCTACAGAGGTACTCTCCGGATGAGTATCGCAGGTCTGCAATGTCACACAGGTAGTTCTCCATCTTCCATGGGTTTGCACCCAGAAAAGTAGTTCTCCGTCCCCTAGGCTAGTCGACTCACTTCAAGTCGAGTCGGTCAAGTAGTCGTCAGGTCTCAGCCAGCTACACGGTCTCCGTACTCCGAACGCTCATCTCTGGGTGGGTCCGCTCCACGAGCTACAGGATGATACTCCAAGTATCTCATAGTCCCACAAAGAAGTATCTCGATGTACTTCCTCGTTAAAGGGGTATCAACGCAACAGACGGCGCGTCAATCGGACGCCTGGTCTGTGAGTTATTAGACTTTTCGTCCCAGGGGCCCAGGTGGTTTCGTGTGCGAACCAACCCGACCGTATCTCAACTGTACCCCGAACTCTCAAAGGTTATACTCTTAGGGACCGTTTCTCAATGTGATCACCAACGCCGCTGACGGTTCGTCAAACAGACGTCCAGTCTGAAAGTTATCTGCTTTTCCGTTCCAGGGGCCCGGTTGGATATCGGGTACAATCCAACCCGGCATTACTCCAACTGCGTCGAAACCTCAGGTGAAGTATGCCAAAAGTTCCGTCTCATCACGAGGAATCCACCAAAGTCAATGTCACGTCAATCAGACGTCCAGAGCTCAAGATATAAGTGTTTCTGCTCTGAGGGCCCGGTTGGTTTCGTATCCGAACCAACCCGGCCGAACCCAACGTTTTCCGAAACCTTGAGTGTAATATACCGAAACGGCCGTCTCGATCCAAGGATCGCATCACAACTGACGGTGCATCGATCAGAGGTCTGTAGTCTATGATATGGGCGTTCGAATGGAAATAGTGCGAAAAGGGGGGTCTGGGCCCGGCCCGGCCCGACCCAACCCCCCCCCCCCCCCATGGGTCGGCCCGAACCGGGGCTGGCCCGGCCGGGCACGGCCCGACCCGACCAGGGCGGCCCGGCGCGCTGGCCTGGCGGCTCGGCCGAATGGCCGAGCCGATGAGGGGGGGGGGGGCACCTACCCCCTGTTTTCGTAACCGCGAACCCCATAATGGCGGCCGCTCGAGCTGGCCGACGAGGGTTTGTAAGCCCCGGCTCTTCCACTAACCGGACGGCCCGCACTGGCCGGCCGCCTACTTCTGACATAGGACCGGCAAGGACGGTTCCCCTGCTCTGACGCCGGTGGCCCGGAACCGGCCACCGGTTCCCCTGCTCCGCCGCGGATTGGAACCGGTCGCGACCTTGGTCCATCTGGCGCGGCGTGACAGCGTCACACCCCTCTGCCGCGGACCCGCTCCGGTCACGGTGCCTCGAGGTTCCTTCAAGGTTCTTTGGCGCGGCGCGACGAAACCATGGATTAGTTTGTTTCCAATGGCGCGGTGCGACAACGCTGCGTTTCTCCGCCCTTTCTTTAACATTTTCCATGCGGTGCTTCGGCACCGCGCCGCCTCACACGACCCGCAACAAAAATCAACCAACAAGGGGGAGGAGGGTCGGCCGTGTTTGTGCGGTCCAACCTCCTCCCGTTATTGCGATAACAGGCGGTTCAAAATACACGATAAACCAACGATGAAGTAATCAGGAACAAACGAAATAAATAAACCCCTACAACCTCTTAAATAAAAAGAATCATACCAATATTCCAACCCGCAAAAATAAAACATTCGGGGATCAACTTAATGATGACTTGATCCGGGTTCTTTGTTTTAGAAGGAACAACCAAGGGAAAAAAATACCATTCTCAAAATAATCTCCCTACCTCGTCGAATTTGATGAGCGAGGATTCGTTGCGGAAATAACCGTCGCGGAAGAAGGCGTCATGGAGGGAGGATCGTCGCGTCGCGGAGAAGCTTCACTGAAGAAGCGTCAAAGATTTCGAGATCCGATGGTTTGGCATTCTTCATCGGAGGTCAGCGCATTCTTCGCGTTCTTCGCGTTCTTCGTCGAAGAAGAAGAATTTTCTCCCAATCCTCTCCACACAACAAGTTCCAACAGAAATAAAATAAGAGTTGTCTTATTTTATTAACGCAGAAGCCAACGTTTAAATTTTAAAAGAAACGAAACGAATAATTAATTGAGGAGTTTAAAACCGCCCAATTAATTGGGGTGTTTAATATCCAGTTTAAACGTACGAGTTGACTTCATTTAAAAGGGGGGTGCAGGTGCGTCACTTAGAAGAAAAGAAACCGTGGGGCTCGTGTGGGCCCCACCTCACAAATATCCTACCAAGAGGGTAGGATATTGTGGGTCCCACACCATCCACTTTACATAGGTTTAGTAAAATAAAATAAAAGATCGGTTGCACCACTTTTATTTTATTCCTTAACTTTACCCCAAAAATTAAAAAACCACACCCGAGCAAACACAACTCAGAAAAGGTGTTTCTAAGCAATTACTGGTGATGCGAGTTCATTGGTGCCCTCAGATTTCAATTCCGAGCAACAGTTCAAAAGTTATAAAAACCCACTCGTTTGATCACTGAACGTAGCCGAGCTAAACTTTGGAAAATGATTCTGGGCACACCGGGCCTCGGAATCAGGCGCCGTCAGAAACTGGGGTTCTTGTAAAAATCCAAAGAAAATTATGAAAACAAATTCCCTTGAATTTTACAGGTCTTTACATTATTTGTCAATAATAGTATAGAATGAAACAAAAGTGTATTTCTCCCTTTTGAATTCCCATTAAAAACTCAGTATGTATGAGTTAGCATTTTTTAAATCTCCTCTTAATTGTATTGATTTTTTCTAAAAAATATTTAAATTATTATGACCCAAAAAAATATTATCTATAATATCTGAATATTATGATATTAGAATCCACTAAAATCTATTATAATTAATTTTCTCGATAGATAAAATGAAATCATAAATCATTTTCAAATACATTTTGTGGCCTCACAATTATTAGGTAGATTTTTATTTTATACATCGACTAATAGATATATATTTGGAATTGTATTCATGATGTGGATCTCTTATCTTAGCCTTTAGCAATGAGTGATTCTTAATAGAGACTACCACAATACACTACAAAATTTTCTTATTCCCCATTTCTCAATGTTGAATGTCACTTATTGAACACTATTCACTATTGTGTGGAATTCACATTCACCCCATTTTTCATTTCCATCATCTCTAAATATTTAATTTATCATACATGTTCGATAATATAAATAATCTATACTAACCTCCTACCGAATGATTTTGTGGTTCATGGTTGGACCATGTGGTATTGCTCTATCTAGTTGAGAGATCAAATAATAATTCCTCCTAGATTTTTTCAGGAAAAATTTTTGGATTGAAAACATGACAAAATGTCATTACACAACCAAGTAGTTTACAATTACATTTGTATTAATATTATAGAACTATGAAAATGTTAATAATAAAAATATTAGAATAAAATTACACATCTTTCATGTACATTTAAGAATATAATTTTAATCATAATTTACAATAATGTGACTATGGAAATACTTTAGGTGGGTATTTCAATATTTATATTCCTTTTACACAGTGATGGATTCACCTTTATATAAAAATATTAATTCATGAAATACCTCTACATTACCATTGTGAAACACTTATGTAGTTCCTGAATGTCTCTATTTCCATTATAGTGGTAATTTAAACACATTTTACATTCGCACAAAATTATATAACCCAATGTAACCTTTACATAGGGAATGAATTCAACTAAAAATAAGAATTTTCCCACCTCAATCACTCTTCAGGTATGTTAACATCCATAGAATGTTAAAGACAATGTTCCATCAATAGTCATTATCTTCAAAACTAGTAAACAAATCATTGAAATTAATTTGATGAGGATATAATCAATGAAAATCATACAAGAATAACTGATTTCCAAAAAAAACATATTTATATATATACTATAACTGAAATCATAAATATTGTAAACAAAAATATTCCCCTTTTTAATTTTTTTCAATATCACCAAACATCCGTAATTTAAAAATGTATGATCATTTATTTCTCCATCACATTAATAGTCAAATGAAAAGGGATTGTAAGGCCCAAGTTGTGTTTTTTTGTCAATATATCAAATATGAAAAATGTTGAGAAGAAATTGATATTTGGTTTCCAGATAAACCAAATCTGACCAAACAAGATGATTCACTAGAATCAGAGTGATAAAAGGGGAACACAGTTATGGACATAGTCATTTGGAAAAAGGTTTTTATCAAAGATAACCTTATAGTGATTTTATGATGTTTCAATGTTATAAAATGATAAAAAAGAATCATTAATTTTAATTTATAGGCCATATTTAGACATGGAATCAAGAATTCCTCCCTATAAAGTAGAGGCTTCCAACTAGTGGCATGGTCCTATAGTGTAATTTTGGGGACCCTATTTCCAAATATTAGAGTAAGAAATATTGAAAATAACCAAACATGAATCCTAATTATAATTTTTTTGAATGTGGAATGAATGAATATAAATAATATTTTACTTATTGAAATGATTTAAAATACTGAACAATCATATCATACATATTGCATCAATAACCATAAAATAAGATCACATATTTAAGATTAAATAATAGAATAACAAAAAAAGGAAAGGATTTTACTACTAAATCATAGCCAGACCACATGCCAGGACACCAAGCCCATTCTGAGATGCTCTAGCCTGATCATAAGAATCTACACAAGTTTGTATAATCAATCAGAATACAAAGGGACACAACCATATCCTTCATGTATCCAGACTCAACATAATAGATGACATAAGATAAAATAAAAACACAGAGGTTCAGGTATAATGGGTGAGAAGTAAATCTCAATATGATACCACAAATAAATAACCTATTATATGATATCATTAGTGAATTATGATATAATATGATCAGAATTTCTAGTAAACATATATATATAAATTTAACATATAAACACATAGTCAAACATTTGGTATATGATCCTAATAAACATGATATCCTAAGAATAAGGTATTGATCGGGATTTCATTCCATGAATTCTTTGTCTAATGATTAAAATCCTTGGGATTGTAATCTTCATCAATAATACTAACTTTATCCAATGATTTTAATATTTCTTTAAATGTTCCTATGTAATGGGGGATACATGTATTATCCATAGGTTCACCCATACTCACCTCCAATCACTATAATGAAGGAATACATGTAATATGTTGACATTCTATAAGTATGGAACTAGGACTAATTTCATATTAATCATACCATGCAAACCAATTCCTATGTATGAGTTTTTGACCATGTTCTATAATAAATAATGACATTAGAACTCAATTAATAACTTTGAGGAATTATTCTTATGAGATTTGAGGGGAATGTCATCATGATTTGTTACAATAACTCCCAATCCATTCAATAAATTTCTCAAAACCTCACTTCCAATGATTTTTTATTAGAAAAATAATTGTACATCCACCTCAACTATATGAATAATCTCAAAAGTTTCTCAAGGGGATCATTATTAATCCCTAAGAATATGTTAATGAAGGGTGATAACACATCCTCAATAACATCCTATGTAAACCTTTAGTTGTACAGTATGCAAATGAAAAGGGGACTTCATATAATAGTATCAACCATTCATGAAGGTTATATGGCTGGATCCTATGATGTACCTCTAAAAATCATGAAAATATAACCATAAAATATACGGGCTCAATATCAGTATCCCATGAAGTATGATTGTGCATCAAAATAATATAATATTCAAATAATGGATAATAATATTGATTCAAAGAAATATGTCTAGAAATATCAAGCATGTATAAAATCTCAATAAGAACATTGTCTATGTACCATTATGAACCTATGGTAATCATATATATATATATATATATATATATCATGATTTAACATATGAATGTGTAAAAATGGAGAGAGAGTGGAAAAAGAAATAAACCCATAATTAATTACATATCCCCATGGGAATATATGTTTTATAGGGGTTATAAGGTTACACAATATCAATTGTCAACCCAAAACCATTAGAAAATATCTACTGATCTGTTAAAAAATGGGGAAACTACTTGATCCACTAAAATAAATATAGACGAGGTATAATAATCTAGATCCACAAGGTATACACAAATGTAATGGAATCCCTCTTGATATAACTAGATATGTTGGAAAATGAAACCACACTCAGATCATAGAAAACATTCCATATGTGGTTCTATCCCTCACTGGATCCTACAGATGCATACAAAAAAAAGTGGAATCCTACAAGGGATCCTATATGTTTTTAAACAAAGAGTCATCCCATAGTGGATCCTTTTTTATTAACTAGTCTCTTATTACAATGCCTATATCATTGGAAAAACAAACACCACAACCCAAAATATAATGTATCTTAACACTCTAGGATAAAAATAACACACCTAATAGTCGAGGTTCCTTCAAATACAATACCAATGTTTCAGTCCAAGGATATATACCTTATCCCATCCTAGATCAAGGTCTCACATTACGGTTTCCCAAATACCCAATCTATCATTTACTGAAGTCACAACTGAGTCTCACTAACCAATAAAATTTCCAAGAAAACATAAATTGAAGAAATTCATGATTCCATTTTATTTCCACAATACATTTATCTGTTACCAAAAATGGGACTCACTTCATGTCTCACTCTTAAGAATTATATTATGTTTGGAATCACCTCTCTATTATGGCATTACCGCCCAAAAAAGGTTTTTTAAGATTCCATGAAATACACCAAGGGGTCCACTATCTTGATTTATTATGAAAAAAAACTCAACATGGACTAAATATGTTTTTATGTCTAACTAAATGATGTGAAAAAAAAGAAAATATATCAAAAGTGTGGTAAGGGTGAACTATAAAATGTCATTATCCAAGTACACAATATGTACCCTCAAATCCCCCAATGGGAGTGTACTTTATCCTGATTTAGAATGTAAAACCCAAGAACATGACATGATGTACACAACATATACCCTAAATAGGGTTCCATTAATCTTATATTTCCTAGACATGTTTCTTTCTATATTTATGATCTTCTACATTAGGTGAAACCAACAAGGGGTTTGGTCGTGTTCCCTCCACAGTCATATAACACTATATGGGTTGTCTAGAAATATACTTAGTGAAAATTCATATGAAAATACATGGAGAGTAATCATAGTAGATGGTTATTATTTCTCAAACACCATCTTCCAAAATAAGAAGTTTCTATGGTGTTTTTTCATATAACCACACATTTTTTATTGGGATTTAAAAAAAGGATCCCCTGTAATCATCTCGAAACAATAATTTCCCACCATTTAATTATAGATCGCACAAATGGTTGTATATAGAAATAAAAATTTGTAACTAAAACTATGAAGGGTTAAATATATTTAGATATATAATGAAAAAATTAAAAAAAAATAATACATTTTGGTGTAGTTTAATGAAGTATCATATTGATCTACATTCTGCAACTTCCATATGACCACCTGACTCCTCATGAGCTCCGGGATGGAAACGTCCTTATTCTTTATCCCTATATCTCCACTCATCTAAATTTTCCATATCATTCATTGAAATTTAAAATGAACATGGGTTGTATGGGAGAATTCATGGGTCAATATTAAATAAAGTATGAAAAAGAAAATGAAGAAAATGAAATGAAAAATAAAATGGGGCATGGGCCGGGCCCCAATGCCTGACTCAAGGTTATGTCTTGCATTAGAAAAAAATCATTCTAGAATGAATGAATAAAAGGAATCTTAATCCAATTCCACATTTAAAATACACCCTTAATAAAAAAACATGAATATGTTAATATTTAATTAATTAAATATTTAATATTAAATAATATGTTAAAATTAAAATGGCTTAAAATACCACCAAACTATTTTCATGGGGTAAACACCCTATTATATTATAGCTAGAGTAGTTATAAATATTATATAAGATCATAAAATAGGGTAAAATTCCATTTTAACGATAACTAATACTTGAATGATGAAAAGCGTATATCAATTGAATTTTATAGTTCAAAAAATCACTAGTCATTACAACTATCCCTCTCTAACCCTTCTCATCCTTCATAAGAATTAGTGGAAAAACAACAGTATTCCCCTCATCTTATGATTATTCACAACAAAACTGTGTATACTATCCAATTACATTGTCATAGTGTTTACAACTCCCCTAGAAAAAATATGTTCAAGGGATAATTACCTCATACTCCCCACCATAAGAATACTATTATTATCACTCTTTAACCAAGATCTAATATAATAGGCCACATATTAGAGATCACCAAAATTAATTACAAGCATGGGAAACACCTCCCATTCTTAATATCTATCTCAAAATATTAAAACATCACCTCCAAATATTCCCCAATAATGGTTTGCATGGAAAAAATCTTATTACAAACCATATCGATGATCACCTCCCTCAAAAAGTCTATGGTGCACTACCCACCTTATTAATTACCATATTACACTGCTCAACCACATACGTATTATGTTTCATCACCAATCATGTGCTTCTCATCCTGAGAAAAAACAAATTATCCTATCAACACAAGATGATGATTGAGTCAGATCAACCATGCCACCACACCAGATACAAACACAATGTCCCCTCTATGAGAGCGGGATATTTTCCCATTTCCGGAAAACATAGGGGAGACAATTAATATAAAATTTCATTGATTACATCATTCATCATCCTTAACAAGATATTTCAATGGTATAATTATTTATATAGTTCCACATGAAGCATAAAAATAAAATTACTAACTGGGCTAGAATAGCTTGTGTACAATCCCATAAAACACAGTTATCGTAGGACCCAGACTCCCATAAATCGCACATTATAAAACAACCATTGACCTATCTATATTTCTTTTATGTATTAGGATGTTATAATATGACATGGTACTCCTCTTCAATGTCATTAATCTCATATATTCCACAACTTACTCCACAACCACCCCTCACACGATGTCATTCTAATCTTGAGCATCTACCTAAACTAATAAAACATTTCAACCACAAAAACATTATTCAATAAAGACAGAAACCCCAAAATGCCTAATCATTGAACATAGTCTCAATACATAAGACCCCATTTTGATTTATTAGGTACAAAATCCATCCTCATGACTATAACGCAAAACCTATGGACCTTCGATGATTCAGTATCAAAACGATCTTACTACTAAGATCACTAACAAAAAAGGCATCCATAACTGGAGCCAACCCCTCTCATAGGATTCCAGTAAATCAAATATACATAGACTTTTATGTTTATGGTTTATAATTAAGGGTTTCTAGGTTTCCTTATATATGTAACTAATCAAGTATCATATCAAGGATTCAAAAAATGACCACATTTCCCATAAGTCAAACAAACCCCTAAGGTCACGTTTGATGTGTGTCATCTATAAACTCATCTTAAATAAATGAATAAAAAATGCCTAAAAACCCTATCGAATATAGATGAAAAAATATTTCCATATAAGAGTAAAAATATACCAAAATGGGTTCAATTATATATGTTTCCAATTCCATATTAATGGGGAAACACCTATAATTTGTAATTGGAAACACATTTTAGTGAAACCCATTGTAACTAGAAACATAAGGAAATAACACTGATAGAATCACCTACCATGCAACAGAATAGCTATAAATTATTCTCTCAAAGTATCATCATAATGTAATTCTCCCAGAGGGTCATGATAAAAAAAGAAGAAACTGATGTGACACTCATTGGGTATTTACATATGGTAATACACCATCGATGTCCCAGTTCTCCAAAGATGATTAGGTGCCTAAGGTAATCTCATTTGATGATTTGACTAGATAAAAATAAAAAAACATTAGGTAAAATATTATAAAATTAAAGATAGGTAAACACTATATAGTTTTCAACAAACATTTAGTTAACTACACCTATCAATGATAAACATATAAAGGGGTTTATTAAAAAGGATTCAACTTCCAATGTAGAACAATATAGGTCAATGGTATAAACTGAATGTTAGTTAAAAATATTTTTTTTCATTAATAAATAATGTTGTATGGTTTAATAGATTTATATTATAAGATGTGTAGAAAATCAGTAGATATGTTATTTAAAAAAATTAATAAACAAACAAAGGTAAAAAATCCCCCAAAAGGAGTCCAACATCGAATCACAATGTTCTATATTAATAATTCAGATATCGTTCATGAGGACTGAGTCATCTTCCACAATGTAAAATGTATCATAGTAGATCCGTAAATCCATTTATTTTTCATTGCTATATATATATCTAACTATTTATAATTTAAATAAGAACCTATATAGAAAACACCATTATGGATGTTTTGGGAATATTAGATAGTTTTTCTCATATTTAGTAGTAAAATATCACACTATAACAACTATAACATTTCCACCCTATGCTCCAATTATAATTCATAATCAACAACATCTTACCTCTACCTACCAAGATTAAAAATAAATCATTGGCCTATCACCAATGGTCCAAGATCTAGAAATCCATTATAACTAATAAACAAAAAAACATGTGCATCTCTCAGTGAGAAAATTATATACAACTATAACAACACATATCTAAAACAAAAAACCCATATCTCTTGAAACTAGGAAAACTTATCAGAACCACTGTTCTTGATGCAACAGTCTGATAATCATCACAAGATTGGACACATTCCTAATAATTCTCTAGAAAATATATCAAATAATAGTATAAATGGAAATGAACACCTCTAATACCACTTATTCATGTCCCATACCAAATGAAACAATAAATATTAATCAAACTGGTTTGATATAAGGCCTCTACTACACCTTCACATACACAATTGTAAACTGACTAGTAGGTAGGGTGTACTGTGAGATAGTGGGGAATCTAAGACCAAATATTAGTATAAGAAACAATGGAAAAAACCCAATAATAATGAATAGAAGTAAATATTTGGAGTGTGGAGGAAATAAATATAAACAAAGATGAGTAAAATTAAATGTTGTAAAAGTATGAACAAAAAAATCATACAGAAATCATAGATCACCAATGCATCTATTCACATATGCATGAGTAATTAGATGATCAAAAGACAAAATTACAAAGATATTCTACTAATTATGATTTGAACTATATTCCTAGTCTCATTGAACCTTCCATAATGCTCTGTACCGATCATAAAAACCCAATCGAGAGGATTTACTATATCATGCAACACTAGGTCTGAGCCCTATCAATTGAACATGAATTATCATTCTAAAAGCATATAATATGTATACATACACGTCAAGGTGCATGTATAGGTTGATGCTTTGGACTGTGATCTCAATCTACTAGAAATTATATTAATAAGGTATTTAGTTCGATTTTATACCACTAATTCCATGTGTATTCAAGTATATCCATGGGTTTATAATATTTATCAATAATCCTATCATTTATTATCATTAGTAATATCATTGAGAAAGCTAAGCTACAACATAGGGATAAATTTCCTTTCCCTATGTTCCCCATAATATACTACAATCACAATAATTAGTTATTATAAGACATATTCAGATATCTTATAAAGAGAAGCTGATTTATATTTTATACTACTCATGAAATTTAAATTGAGTTTAATGTATATGTCTTAGGTAATAACACACAGGAAATTGAAACATTGAAACTCAAATAATACCTAATATAGATGTAACATAACTTATTTTTAAGTTATTATCTCATCAAATGATGTAATATCTTCTGGTCCATTCAATTAATGTATCATCATCCCATTCAAAAGAAATTTAGGTGAGTACAATAATTGTGTATCCATTCCACCCTTGGGGAGTCCCTCAGGAATCACTCATGGATATCATCCTTAATCACCAAGAATATCTCAATGAATGCTTATAATATATCCTTTGTAACCTCCCCAATAAAGCCTCTACATAGGGAATACTAGAGAAAAATGTGACTTTTTATAAGTGTATCAACCATCCATAAAGGCTCATATGATAGATCTCTTTATGTACCTATCTGAATAGAGAAAAGATAACTATTATATAAGTAGGCTCATAAGAGAATCCAAATATGCACATCTGGGAATCCCTATAGTATAAGTACTAATGAACGTATCAAAATCATGGTCCCATGAAGTATTTTTGGTAATATAAATCATATAACAGACCCTTTCAAGCTCATATGCCATGTACTAGGATGAAATTGATATAATAATAGCTTCATTAAGAGTAACCATGTGAATATATATATAAAATGTAGCGATGATGGAATAATTCCTAAAACCATCACTACTTCAACAACACCTTTGGTATAAATGTTTAGTATGGGTTCTGAGGTGACACTTACTAAAATTTCTACCAAAACCCATGAATCACTATCTCAGGGCCGAGAAAACATTGGGGGAACCCACAAGTCCCCATAAAACAAATATAGGATATGCATCTTACTTGGGATGCAAAACGTTCATAGTTAAGAAAAGGCATCATCCATGAGATCATTGGAAACAAAAGAGAAGGAAATAATGC
Organism: Viscum album; assembly: GCA_963277665.1. Classification (NCBI taxonomy): domain Eukaryota; kingdom Viridiplantae; phylum Streptophyta; class Magnoliopsida; order Santalales; family Viscaceae; genus Viscum; species Viscum album. The sequence continues at coordinate 1,280,946,540 of OY728135.1, forward strand.
TGTGATCCAAGAAAATATTACATTGTATGATGTATCCCTCCTGATATCCATATAATGGGTTGAAAAATTGTGGAATCATGCCTGGTATCATCTAGTTCAAAACTTATACCATGAAATCACATAATGGATCCATGGTTACTAACTATTCTCTTTCTTCAATGCCCATATCATGGGGTTAACACATCCCAAACCTCCAAATATAACTAATTATAACCTCCAATACTAAAAGGGGAACACCAAATAGGGAATTGTTCATCAGGGAATGTACCTAAGAATCATTACATGGAGATGGAACATGTACCATAATAGATAATGGTCTCACTCTATGATGGCCCCGATTCCCAAACTGTCTTTTCCACATGTCACATATGCATTGAAGTAAATAGGGTTTTTCCTAAGAAATAATTTAACATGGTATGTAGATATTCCCTTCATTTTCCATTAGCCATTTATCAAAACCCTAGATTGTGTCCCGTTACATGTCTCCCTATTAGGATATGACTGAATTAAGTTATTAGAGGAATATTATCTCTATTATAGCTCACTCACCACAAAATCTGTTTTTTATCCTTTAAAACCCCCATGGGTTCCACCATCATGATCTACATGAAAAATGGTCATAATAGACAAATCATGTCTCTAAATAAAACTCTAAGGAATATCAAAACCCCTAGAAATTATATAAAGGGATAAGTACACATCATGTATAACTAAGTAAATGGTGTGTACCATCAAAGACCCCCATGGTGTGTACATCAGTCTGATTTGGTAAATAAAACCGAAGTGAAGAGTTTTTAATCCATGAACATATTGTATACCATACATGTGGTACCTTATATATATATATTTTTAAATTGACCTAGACATTTTTTTCCTAGTCATTTCATTCTATGTGGTTTGTTACCAATACGGGTTCTTGCCATATATCATACATGACCATGTAATCCTACATTAGTTATCAAACCATGTACTTGTCTACGAGCCTAGAAATAATACTCGATGTGTACTCTTAATAGATAACATTTAGTTCTAGAAAATAATATTCCTCAAATAGAAATAGTTCACTAGACGTGTTCATAGAACTAATCAACATGTGAACGTGATTTCCTAAACATGAACCCTTGTAATCTGGCCGAAAGACTAGTTTCTCCACATTTGAGCATATATCAACCTTGTGGGGAGATTTAGTAGTAAAATAAGGGAATGAAAAGTAGAAAGAATTTAATATTTGAGTAATTAAGGTGAAGTAGAAATAATAAACTATCATTTTGATGAATTCACCAACGATTCATACTCATTCGTGTTCTACTACTGATGTATAATGATTTAGCACGTCCCCAACATTGCGATGACACATCCCATTATATCTCCCTATATATCTCTATATTTTTATCTATATCTCTCTCAACATCTACCTCTCCCATTTATCACTTAGTCATGTTAATGTGAAACCCATAAGTTTTGTACACACGAATCTGAGGGTGTGAGAAGAAGTAACAAAAGAAAAATAAAATGATAAAAATAAAAGAAAAAAATATGGCTTCAACCCATCCCCAATTATGAACTCAAGGCAACGAGTCACCTATGAAATAGCTCATGTTATGAAATCTATATAAAATAGATAATCTTAAACCCAGACTCCATTTAAAATATATTTCCAAAAATACATGTATGAGTAAATTAATATTTTATTAATTAAATATCAAATATTAATTTTTCCATGAAATTTAGAATAGTCAGAAATTCTACCAAAATCATATCCAAAGATTAAAACCCTAATCGAAGACAAATATAATGGTTACAAAAATTATCAAAGTTTATTTGTATGGTAAATAATTCCATTTTACGCTTAATAATCATATGAAAATAAAAAGTAAAACTTATACTCTATTTCACAGTTTGAAAAACTATGTTCCCATATATTAATTTTAGTGTATATCCATAGTATTTAATAAAAATCATAAAATTCTGTATTCATATATAAAAATACCCTAAAAATAATATTTTATACTTTCTTTAAAAACATGGGAAAAATTCCATTCCCATTTGATATCATTTTAAATACGAGTTTCATGAATATTGAGGAAATTATCTTATTTGAATATGACCAAAGAAAACATATAAAGAATGATACAAGGAAAATATTAGATTTAAATAAGGAAAAACTGTTTATTTTTTAAATTTTAAAAAAACCATTCCCTCAATATTGTTCAAAAAAAATGAATTTATATTCTATAGAAATTGAAAATAAGATTCCTTTTAAACCATTATAACGAAAGTGAAATATATTTTTTAATTAAAATAAATAATAATTTTATCTCTAAAAATAAAATTCAGTAAATCATTTTAAGAATAATATAAATGGATGAAAATACTCATCGGTAAAAGAAGAAATTAGATCATTTTTAAATTTTAGATCATTTTCTCGACCATAGTTAGTACCAAAGAGAGTAATGTTAAAAGAAAAATGTAACAACCATTGATAAGAAAATTAAATGAAGAATTGTGGAGTTAGAAGAATGAAATTATTATAATTCCATTAAATTAAAATTTAAATGATAAAAATCCCGTATAAATAAGGAGTGTATGGGAAACAATTATATAAAGTCAAAATCCACATGTCCATACTATAACTCATGTGTAATACAAATGTATTAATTTTATACATTATCAATCAACGTTATTTGGTTTATTCACTTTTCAAAATTGGTTATATTGCACTTATTATCATGCATTAAAGAGTGAGTAAATTTCTAAATTTTGGTTATAAATTTTGGGTCCTTCGATTTAAAATCCAAAAATAAAATCATTGTGTTGACCATGGTTATAGGGGTTAGAGTTCCGCTATCTCCAAAAAATAACCATTAAATAATTATAATTATTAAAAATTTATCAAATTATTATAATTATGAATGATAGAAGGACATGAAAAATGAATCACATCAATTTATGAAGGTGGTCTTCTACACAAATGAATGAGATACATTATCATTTTTTAAATGTTAGAAACTAATAATGTAAATTATATTTTATATCTATAGAATAAATATTATGTAATAATGTTTTGGATATCTCTTTTATATTTGTCTTTATAAATATCTGGATAATTTTGTTCTGAAAAAGGTATTCCACCGCTATGATAAAATAAAACTCGTTCATATGAATTAGTGATGATTTTATTTTCTATAGAATGCATATAAAAGAAAAATTAGTTATTCCAACAAGAGAGTAACATTAATTTTCATGAATGATATTGAATTTTTATTATCATTAGGGTTTCAAAATATTTTAATGAGTTTGAAAAATAAATAAACATTGAAAAAAATAGTTAAGTGTTATACATATTCTATGGAAAACATCCTTTGGCTTACACCTTAAGCCTTAGAGGATCGTACTTTTCATGAAACCATGACTTGTATTAAATTTCTAGATATGTGGGGTTGTTATTTGGGTAGGTATTGGTTGATAATAAGTTAATGGGGTTTTTATTCCTAGAGAAACAAGAGGGGTGTTTTTTCCTAATGATAGGGCCATTTTAGTTTTCAAATATTGTTTATTTTATCATTTGGGAGTAATAATTTATAGTACTAATGATTAATAGATATATATTATGGTTTCTCATTATTAAAATTTAGATTATTTTGAATTTAAAAAATCAAAATTTTAATTTCATCATTTAAAACAATCATTAAAAAAAAACTAATAAAAAATATAATCAAATAAAATATTACATAGGCTTCAAAATTTAAAAAACAGGTCTATAAATTCCAAATAATAATTTTAAATTAATTATTTTACTTCATAAATTTATATTTTTATTGGAATAATAAATTAAAAAAATTAATTAATTATTACATTATATTAATGACCAAAAAGTTATGATATAAATTAAATGATATTTTTCTTTATTCATTAATGATAATTTTGAAAACAAAATCACAAAAAATCACCCTTAAATAAAATTTTCATGGTAAAAAATATTATATTCATTATAAAAAATGATTTTTTTTAAATTTCTTAATTTTTACTTTTAAATATAATTATAAATTATTTCTATAAAAATTATAAAATAATTTGTTTTTCATTTGGAAATAGTATATGGATGTAAAATTGAGCTATTATTAGAAGATCATGGACACTATATTATCCCTCATTAAGTAATTCCATCATCCATATTTTTTAATGATATGGTCATAAATAGGAAGTTTTAATCCTTCCTCACAGCTTCTTTGGGATCCAATGCCCACCCTTCTAGTTTATGATTTATCGAAAGTACCTACACCAGCCAAGTTGTCTGATTCTAAAACACTACAATTTTGTGTCAATAATCTGAACATACTCATCATTCTATTTTAATTTATGGTCTAATTATACTTCCCTATTTGTTAGGACATTCATTTTGTATAGTATTTAAATCCTTAATAACATGTTGAGGAACACATTTAATAATTTAGAGAGGCTATGAATAAATTTGAGGTAGAAATCCCAGGCTCCAATTCCTTCTAGAAATTTTGATGTCCCAAAATACTAAGGATATAGTTTCCATTTCAATTTTACCCTTATAACACCCTTCCATGGATATTCCATGTAGAAAGAATAACTCCTCACTTGTAATTATTAATCATTGCTTCGATTATCATTATATATTTTTTTCTACTACGTGAATCATTAATATTATGTTAAATTATCATAAAATTTAACATTTAATCTTCAATTATATTTTCACCTATAGGATTCCTTTATCTATATTTCCCCCATCATGTTATACTATGAGAGTTATTTCTAAAATATTTCTTCATATGGTTTCATTTTAATTTTTAATTGGAATCTATTATATTATAAAAAACACAGTAAATTGTAAATATTGATCCCACATACCATGAAATTCAATGAATAATGACATCAAAATATTTTAGAATTACTAAATAGTCCTTTCAAACTACCCATTAGTTTGACGATGACATTAAATGGAAAAATGTAGATAAATGTCAATATCCTTCTGCAAATACATCCAATAAGTTGATGTATATTATAGATCACTATCAGATAAAATCATGATTAGAGCACTATCAAATACCAAAATACTATTAATAGAGATCTTTGTGAGGAAATCAATAGCTAAATGTCCACATATTTAGAGGAAATGGGTGAACATGGTTAGATAATAAATATTAACCCATATCATGTTATTAATTAGTGGATTAATATGGAATAATGTCATAAAGATCATAGTATTTCCATACCATATACACACATGAATAGGTAGAGGTTGTATAAATTATTTAGTACACTGCATATTCGTATTTACACACAAATAAACCCAGCACCGTGATACATAGTCAGCATTTCGTAGTTCCATGTTATCCTACTAAAAATATAACATGAAATCCATACAGATTTTTCTGTGAAAATGGTGTATAAAAATTGTTATCTGTAAACTTTATCTAATACTTTACTTTTGTATGGTGGATGGAAAACATATATTCATTCAATGTTTCAATATATCATCATTATTTTCAATGTCAAACAACAACAAGTTTTTAAAAAATATTATTTTTTAAGGAATATGAAAATCATCAAGATGACAAATTTTTATATTCCCCCACATGGATGATTTGGAGATAATTTGGAATAGATATGATGTTTTTGTAATGCCTCAAAAATATAATGTAGGAACATTGTATTCGATAGAATATATGACATAAGACACCAAGAATTTAAGGGAATATAATACCCCAAGTATTTATAATATATTAACTACTTTAATTGAATTTAATATTTCTATAACCTAAAATGCATGTGATACAGAGTCAGCATGCGACAAATGCAAAAATGAGTTTCTTCTATGTACTGTGTTACACGTAAGACCATGTTTTACTAAACAATAATATATTATTAAAATATTATTATTTAATATATTAAGATTTAAACTATCCATTATGAATAATATTAACTAACTTATAGAAATATATTTTTTACAAAACTATAATATGGATTCATTAAAAAAAATTATTGAGGGAAAAATATAATAGGTAATTTATAATAAAGTGAATATTTTATAGAAAACTATTTTTAAGCTTACAATTCAATTTTACCCCCAATAAATTTAATATTAATTAAAATTACAAATAGATATTGATTTAATATATATATTATTTATTCAACATAATATTTTTTATATTCATCCAATTGATTTTTTTAAGCATAAGATAAGAACAAACCCAATTTTATGCATAAAAAACTCTATTTTTATATCATAATATTCTACAAATTTAAAGAAAGTTAATTATCTCATCAATATACTTGGGATCGACCAAAGTGATGTGATTAATTCACACTATACATGGAACATATACAGGATGAATTTAATTAAACATAAGTGACCTAAAATTTTATATATGAAATGGACGAGAGAATTACCTTTATTAAATTAAAATATATCATTTTTTCTATTAACCTTTCAGACACAAACTTAATAAGTGATAACATCATTCATGGACAAGTGGGCTACCACCTCCTCAACATGATGATATTACTTTTGCATCATATTATTTATATATATACTAGCATTTTTTATTAAATAAAATTTTATTTATGGTATTGTTATCATTATTTAATTATATATTGCTACTTTTCAACTTTCCAAAAATAATTATTGAAAAATGGGAACGTTACACATGTGTACGTACGACCAGGCGTCTCCATGACTGTAAAATTGGTTTATTTTTCATTTCCATTCTTCCTAACTGGTTTTAAAAGTATAATTGATTTAAAAATATGAAAATTATATATATATTATTATTATGAAGATATTATGTAATTACTCATTAGACCATAGATTACCTATCAAATATTTTTTTGACACATAAACTGAATTTGGTTAAAATACTTGACATAAATATAATTGGTTATGTTTTTCTATAAAAACTGGTAATAAGTTAAATAAAATTAATGATAAACATGATAAAGGATCTTAAATTACTATATAAGTAAAATAATTTTTTTATACAATATGTAATGGGTTTCTCACCCAAAAAGAAACACCAGCTAAGGTATTTTCATCTCATTTTTTACATTCGTGATATAAATGTCATGTTCACCACTTACTTATTTTGTGTGGGGTACGTACTTCAATTTTCAATATATTATATCATTAATCCTTTATATTAATGGTATTTAAAATTTCCAATTAATTTTATTCCTTCATCACGATTATGAATTAATATGAATCATTGTGATATAGGAGACTTTGGAATATTTTATGATCATTTTCCTCAAGATTATTTTTAATGACCTTCCCATGGTATTTCCATTCAATGAAATTATATAAAAATTATTCGAAAATCCATTTAATTTACCAATACTCTGGTTATTCATAATATTCTTCAAGTAATAGTACCATTTTACGAATATATGGTACTGCAAATGATTTAGAATTTTTTTTAAGAAATCCCAAAATCTTGTCTCTCTTTTGTAAGAGAACCCATTTTCTTCTAAAAACCATGATTTATTAAAATATTTTATAAAATTATTCTAACCATTTAAAAAAATTTAGAAATCAAATTTTTAAACATTACAAAAAAATTATGTTTTTAAAAGTCATTTAAAATGGTACGTTTTTTCAAATGATTTTTTTAAAACCAAGAATATCTTCATCAAGAGTTGTTTTAAAGTTATTATTCAATTTAAATAAGGGAATATAGACATATTATTAATCCAATCGGTATATTCCATATCCATACCATCCTTATTCTTCTAATGGATGTTTTTTGATTGATTTATCTAAGGATTGTATTCACATTCACTTCCTTATTTCATTGTAGTCCCCTTAAATTATTCAATTTCTTATGATCATTGAAAATTGAATTTCCCCAAAATATCCATATTGTTTATCATGGATATGATCATTGAATAAACCATATACCATTTCCAATATGGTGTTTACATTTAATGTTATTTAATTATTTGGGGAAATATTGAAAATTTTGTATAATTTATTCAAGATGAATATTTGATAAGGCATATTGTTTATTCAATATGAGTAATGCATTGGAAATGTAAAATATGGGTTGGGGACCATTTAAGGTAAGAAATATGGGTTGGGGATCTGTTTATAAAATCCCTTAAATGAATTAGTATTCTCATGAGGAAGTGTTAGGTGGTGAAAAACCCTCAAATTCATTTTCTTTGTAGAATAGATGCGTTTTTACCTAGCATACGGAACAATCTTGTAAAATGTCTCGATGGTACAACATCCATGTACCTAGGAAACATTACATCTAATAATTAATAATTTCAAACATTTATTTTCAATTAATATCCATCCACGAGATTTTTACATGACATTTCTCTGGATTCATTTCATTTTTTGTTCATTGGTTAAATGAATTGAATTTTAGTTTCAAACCTTGCCATATTTATTTTTCCTTATATAGTTATTTGAGTGGAATGTATGTCCAGTTATTGACCTTCCATATTGTTTATACACTTCCTTCTCTAATTTTTGATTACATGGTATACAATTTATATTATCTACATTTCCATTTGATTATTCTAATTAATTCATTATTGCTTCTGTTGTACGTTATCCTTGCTAAGAATTTCAGATGGCCTATATTATGTTTTCTTTCCCTAGTAATCCAAGAAGTGTACAATGATTGATATTTAAGGATGTTATATATGGAATAAATTTATCCTTTATGAGATTTACAAAAATAATATTTTATAATTAGTGTATTCATTTGTAATACAAAAACCATGTATGTATATTGTTTACCACTACTACTACACTCTTCAATCCATTAGTATTTGATTCCTTGTAATCATGATAATGTAATTAATAACTAACACAAGCTACAGTACTTGTGGTGTTAGGTTTCTATTGTTTCTATCAATTAAGGTTTGGTAGAAACCTTGGAATCTAGAATGTGGACAACATTGTTTATAGAACATAAATCTAATGTCAAATTTTTGGATATGTGTAAAATAACACACAATAGTCTTTTTAAAGTAGATATTATGCGAGTTTTCTTGAAATACATCTCTTTATGGATATTACAAGTGGATGTGGTTATAAAACATATGTACCTTGGAGTAATAACACAGATACAATGTTTCAGGACTAACTCTTTATAAGCTGGTACATAACAATAGGTCTTACTATGCACCTCGATTGACACACTCAAGGGATATCCATCGGATAATGCAAATTTTCGTTACAATCCATTATGAAGTACACTGAAAATAAAAAAATAGGTTAAACATATAGTTTTTTAGACTAAAAGTAGGGTTTCCTAATTTATAATTTCCAGATATGGTACTATCGATAAACATTAGACCAAATAAGTACCTATATTCAATGAAAATGGATCATGTATTTATGTATTTGTGTTGCGTTGAAACCCATATTTAAATTATAATTAGTAATTATACCAATTTCAAGGATTTATATCTTATTTGTTTTTAAAATTATATAAATATTATTTTAAAAAAAACCCAATATAGTGGGTGGAAAAAATCTATTTTGGGAAAGGTTGCGGGTCTTGAACACTAGACCGAAGGACGATAAGGGTTTCATGGAAACCACTGACCTATGCATTATACTGGTTAATATGTCATTTTTTTTGTTTTTTATGAATTGATATTAATGATGGAAAAATTGTATTAGTAATTATTTTTACAGAATATTTTCTTAACAATATTTGTTTATAAAAATATTTATAAACAAATAATTACACTTACCACTATTTTATGAGCCTTGAGTTCCTTTATAAATGTATTTTAGTGATTCTTGCATCAAAAATATGTTTTGGAAGAATTTGAGAAATGATTGAAGAAGAAACAAATGATGATATTTTGTGTATATGAATATATCAAGTAATTATATTTCCTTAAATTCTTAGGATGTAAAGGAATTACCCAACATTAGGAAAATCACATAGAAATAAAATGTTCTCCTAATGCATTAATATTTCTTGATATGATGGTCATATAGATCATTATTGATTTATTGATTCTAAGTCCTAAATATTCTATAGACCATTAACATGGATTTTCGTTATTATCTCAATCACTCTATAAAAAATATTTACACATTTCCTCCAAATATGTACCTCTAATTTCCCCTAATGTTCCACTACATAGAGACCCAGTAACATATTTGTCCATGTGAAATTTTTAATTCCAATTCCTCTTTTATAGAGGATTTCTTATGAAACCTTATCAAAATGTGGGATCTAAAACATAGTAATTATTAAAATCAATTATCACCATTATCGAGTTAAAATTTCTAGGATGAAATCTAATTACAACGGGGATAATGTAATGCCACAAAAATCTAATGTAGGAACATTGTATTCGATAGTGTGTATGACCCATGAAACCAAGAATGTAAGGGAATAAAATAATATAAGTATGTATAATATAATTACAAAATTAAATAAATTCAATATATTCTATATCTTGAAATTCACATGATATCGTTTTATAGTGTGACATAAACAACAATGAGTTTATTCTATGTCTTGCGTTACCTGCAAAACATTTTTTTTACAAACAATAAAATATTTTTAATATATTATTAATTAATATAATAAGTTATATACTAGATATTGTGAATAATATTAACTAACTTATGAAAAAATATTTCTTAAACAAATTTAAGTTGAATTTATTAGTAAGTAATTAATTATAGATGAATATAATATCCAATTGAAAATAAAGGGAATGTTTCATAGGAAACTATTTTTTTATTATTATAAAGCTATTTAACATGATAAATTAAGTTAATTATAATTAATGAGAGATATTGATGTAATATATATATATACACACATAGATATGTATTATATTAAATATAATATTTTTGATATTCATTTAATTTATTTGATAATGATAAGATAAGAACAAAACAAATTTTACACGTAAAAAATTTTATTTTTATTAAGGAACTTTTACTGTCATTTAATGGAGTACCTATTTTAAATTCAATATTTTGAACATATATAAAATACATACGTCAAAATAAAATTAATATTTTAAATATAAAAAAAATAGTTTTCTATTATAATTTGGTATTTTTACATTATGTTTCACTTGTAATGAATATTGAAAAATACAGAATTTTAGTTCAAAAATATCATTTTATATAATTTATTTATAGGAATAAATTACATTTAAAATTGGATTTAATTTTTTATTAGATAATATTTTTTATCAATTAATCATATTTATGTAATTATAAAAAATTACACTGTAAAATTGACAATAAAAACATATTAAACCATTCGATGTTTTTACATTAAAAACACACATTGTCATCCAGTGTGTGAACTTAAATTTAAATTAATTTCTCCAACTTCTGTGATTATAATTTTAGAGAATTTATTCATTAAATTTAACTAGCCTAATTTTTAGTGTATAATAAGGTAAAATTAGAAATTTTCCAAAAAAATATTAGTGAATGTAATTAAAATTATTTACAACGATTAAGGTAAAATTAGGCATACTAAGGGACTAAACCATAATCATTAGGGCCCAAATGAACTAGAAACAAGTCCAGGATCCATTTCATGGCCATATTTTTACCCTATACTACATTTTCAATAAATTAACCATCATTGGATCTACTTGGATGAGAAAAATGTGGGTGTAATTCCCATTTACAAAATTTACAAGAGTGTCACAACTCCTCTACGATAAAAATGCATCATATCATCCCATCTACTAACACCTCTCCATCGACATTATAGAGAATAAGATATGTGCAAATATCTCTAAAAAATCCATCCCTCAATCCTAGAAACATAAAATTTTCCATAAAATAATTCATGGATTCCTTTTGGTGCAAACCAAAAGTTGTTACCCGATTAAGAGGTAACATATTTTCTCACATTATTTAGTTTTATTTCTAGTCTCCATCATATAAACAGTTATAATTCCATTATCTTATATCAAAACTATTATAATAAAAATAATTTGAATTTTTATGCTATTTTTTATGACTAGAATCACACACACTTCAATCTAATTGGTAACAAATGTATTGTTTACGTGTACGACGAACTACCGCCTCTCGAAATGATGATTATTCATTTTACATTTACCACATTTCTAGTTTAGGAATTATGATGTAAAATGTATTTATTTATGTTAGATATGATTTTTATTATTTCCTTATTCTTATTTAATTATTTTATAACAAATTTTCATATACATTCCATTTTGATTAAATATGTTAACACAGTTTGTGATAGTGTGGACTACAGCCCCATCAAAGAGATTTGATTCGCTCAAACTATACATAGAATGTGTACAAGATAGTTTTAATTAAAATTATACTACATAGAAACTTATATATTATATTCATCACATAATTACCTTTATGTAAATATAATATATCATTTTCTTTATTACCCATTTGCACACACTTCAAATGTTCTAACATCATTTGTGGACGTGTTGATTACCTTTTCTTCGACATGATGTGATTCTATTTTCATCGATATATATATAGATATATTTAATTTTCATTTAATTAGTTAAATATATTGTGTTTCAATTTCTTACCATTATATAAATATATATTTTCAGATCTAGATGTTTTAATGCCATGTGCATCCATTTATTAACTTTCTATATAGTTTATGCACTTCTTTATCAGTTTTTTATTCCATGGTATGTGTGTTCTATTGTTTACCTTTCCATTTGGTTGTTATAATTAATTCATTATTTTTTCCACAATACATTACCCTTACTACAAATTTGAGCTCAAAATTATTATGTTTCCTTTCTCAAGGAATCGAATATTTACTGTGAAATATATAAAAGAATATCCTAGATGGAAAAAAGTTATCCTTGATGTTATTTAGAAATAAGAATAAATTATAATTAGTGTATTAATTTGTAATGAAAGACTCATGTATATATATATTCAAAGAAAACTACTACACTCTTTAATCCTCTAAGATTTTATTCCTTGTAATCAAGCCAATGTAAATGACTGAGGAAATCATCTTTAGGTGTTCTAGGGTCGGGTGATTACTATTAACCCTTACAAAATTATTCCCACATCCAAAAGTACTAAATCCTTGAATATAAGATCCTTATAGATCCTATATTTGGAAAAAACATTGATAATTCATAAAAAATCTATTATCTACCTTATATGAAATACAAGGTTACCAGTGTTTGTAGAAATCATAATGATTGAGTTTTTCTAGCGATCACTGTTTCCAGTTTATGAGATCTATCTATGAGAAGATGTTTTTAAATCATTTGTGATCCATATATATTTCACAAATTTCATAGTAAAGTTAATAACTCTATATCATCAATAAAAATATTATAGATTCTAACTGAATATCATGATCTAGATAATTCTATTCATAAATATTTAAATTCATTGATGCTCTCGAATCAATACAACCATTCTTCTATAAAAAACATCCATGTTCCATATTTTTTCATTACAATATGTCACAAATTCATTAATTTTTTATGGAAAAATATAGATTTGTTTTTTTTCTCGTAAACTTCATAGTTTTTAGAAATATTATTTATATTTTTCTTTCCATATTAAATTGACACCTTTTAGTGGAAGCATGATTGACAGGTTAGAAAAACATTACATTTTTCAAACATATAATTGATAGTAATCTATTAATTCAAGGAAAATATACAACTTATTAATATTAATTGGTGTTTATAATTCCCTAAAAATCATTATTATTGAATTATAAAACAATATTTAGTTCTCATAGATAACATTCCCATGAAAATGAACTCCAAGAAGGCAAAATTTCCATTTTTAAAATTTTCCATATAAAACATTTTCTAACGTAATCTAAAAAATATTTTGAAAATTTCTCATATATTGATCGTGAATATAAAACTATAGCAATATATAGTAAATAATTACACCAAATAATGTATAATTATTATCCTTAAATAATTTTTCTCTCAGATTCACTAAATCGTAGGATTTTTTAGTCAATCCAATGTAAATTATAATAAATTCAAAATTCCAATTTCCCATATAAAATGGAATATTTAGAAAATCATCCTTTTCATTTAGTTGTTGAATCCGAAAATGAAAATAGATCCTTGAAAATTGTTATTTCGTTGAATTTTATCAAAAAAGTGATCAATATAGTTAAAACAATATTTTACTTTTTAGTGATCAAATTTATTTACCTATATTCAATACACAACAAAAAATTCATGCATTTCTTCATAAGATAATAATTAGGTGATACTTATAGTGAAATAATAGTGTGTACAAATACCTTATAAAAGTATCATACTATTTTTTTAAAATATTTCACTAATTACATTAGGGTTATCCTATGGAGAGTCTTGGATATAGGTTTATCATCTAGGATAAGATAAATTGAAAACGTAACATCATGCTCATAAGGTTTTCTATGTATTTATTTAGGAAAAAATCTTATTTATTATAAATTAATAGTTTCCATACTCTATTAAATGAAACCATTTACATTAATAGGATGTATCTTCTCTTCTTATCTATGAATTCAATTAATAAGATCTATTAGAGGGTATATTCACATGATTCTGATGATGTATTCATCCCTTTTATGAAAAGGGATTCCACATCTCTATGAAAAATCATAATTTACATTTCAATAAAATATATGTTTTCATTATTATTTGAAATAAATTCCATACCGAGGATTATATAAATCTGAACAATAGGTATAATAATGATGTTTTTAAAATGGGTATGTTTATCTGTATTAATGGAAACTGAGTAACATTTATTTGATACAAAAATATTAACACTAAGAGTATCAGTAGATAACTCCCCTATTATTGTGCTAAAGAAAATTTTAACTTTCTAGGAAACATGAAAAAAAATTACATAAGTGTATGAGAACATAGAATAAAATAAATAGTTACATTTAATTTGGGGATAAAATCAATGTACCATCCACCATATTTTTATGAACATAATCAATAGATTTTTTGAATGAATAATTTTTTAATTTTTAGGGGAAATTCTGTTGATTTTCTAGCCTTTCATATGAATAATTTTCAATCTACTTGTAGTTAATGTATTAAACATTATAAGATTATTTCATTATAATTCAATAATTAACCTAATCTATTTTCTCTAACCACTTGAGGCAGGTTCCAAATCCAATCAAGAATATTATATAGTTTTTTCATAAAAAATTATTATAAGTTTGAAATTCCACTATTAAATTCTCCCATTTCCCATAGTTCTTTTCGTAGATTTCTCAACCTCCCAATTATCTTCTTATTTAACATAAAAAACTAAAAACATTGATAATTTTTTCTCGTTCATCATGTCATGATAATATATCCTCATATGCATTAAATGTTTCATAGACTATTTCCATTTTAGGGAATTCTTTATCCTTTAAAATAAGTTTTCAAATTAACTTATTACAATTCATACATAATTTGCATACTATGTTTCTATAAATATAATATTAGCCTCATATTCGATGATATTTTCACCTTCTTTGGACCATATATTGAGAATTTTATCCTCTATATCTTCTCATTTCACAAGAATAATATATATTTTTATTAATATGTAATAGAAATAATTCTAATACAAACTACCTATTTCTACTAACTCTGAAGTTTTCTTGATCAATGGATACATTTTATTATTGTATCCATTAAAATGATGAACTAATAATATTAAATTAAATCTTTAAAAACATCCCAACATGAGAAATATATTATCTATGGACTTGATCCATGACAAATTTACTCATTGATTTGCTGTACCATTTAATGGTTTTAGTCATTATCATAGGGATTTGTTAAACAACGTTGCACTACTATAGGTACTTTCTAATTCCTCAATATGGTCAAGATTGGTTTTAATAACATATGTCATCTGCAACTCTATATTTATATTTTTTCAACTCTAACTCTAGCATTATAATCGCGAAATAGAGGGAAATAGCTATATATATATATTATGGTAATTCATTCAGTTTCAATTTCTTCATCATTTTCCACTTCAAAAAAATTGAATATAATGAATTAATTTTTTAAATTATAAATTTTAAATATTATTTTTATAAATATTATTCTAATCTAATA
The DNA here is from genome assembly GCA_963277665.1 of Viscum album. NCBI lineage: Eukaryota > Viridiplantae > Streptophyta > Magnoliopsida > Santalales > Viscaceae > Viscum > Viscum album. Next base: position 1,280,962,644 of record OY728135.1, read on the forward strand.
CTTATTATAAATAGTAATTTAATTCATAGCTAATATCAAAAACATAATCATTATATTTTTGGTAATATATTTAAATCATAAAAGTATTTTAAAATATAAAATAATGTTTTATAAATAATGTTTGAATTATAGAAACCATATATAGTGGTATTTTATGGTTATTAATTTAACGATAGGTCCACTCATCATTAAAAAAGTGAATATCAAGTTTATATTCCAAAGGGTTTATTTGGTTTCTTCCCTAGGATTATCTATTCCACATTAGTTCATACATGCCCATATCTAGATAGAGATGTAATATATAGAATACCACATATTCTATAACATACTACTACATCATGATATTTTCGTATACTACATTGATCCAAATAAGTTGTTATAATATTATGTTCAATAATCATTGTTATATTAAACTCATTACAAAAATTATTATTATAAACCTCCTTTCATAACAATTATAACACACTGAATCTAAATTTCTAGAGCCTATGGGTTTTCCACATTTTCACAAAACATTATAGATTTCATACTGATGTATATAAAAGTTTAGTAGTCTTGTACGAATAGATAAGTAAATTATTATCAAAAAACGTTTTAATAAATGAAATATGGAATAAAATTTTAGTTGCTGTAAATTATTTATTTTCAGTATTATTAAAAAAATTCCTCAATATCGTATTTTTATCCTAGAGAATGTAAATCAAAATAAATAGTTATCTTAGATTATATATAAGATAAAATGAACAAAAAAGTATTATATAATAAATTAACTAGGAATAAAAAGTATTTGAATATTGAATATAACTAAAATCATAACTGTAGAGTATATATTTGTGAGAAAAATAAACATAAATAATGACTTGGATAAAAACTACTAGATTCAAAATGATAATTCCATATATCCTAATATTACAATCAATGTATCATTCTATGGAAACATACATAAATAGTTATGGAATCTTAAAAATACTCAATATGTATTGTCTTATGAAAAATATTGATGTGAAAAAGATGCGTAACTTGTGATTTCCATCACTTACTAAATAAAATTAATTGATTATTTAAATGAAAAAAATAACAATTGAATACATAATAATCCTAACCATTTATTTTGAAAATATATAATAATGAATGTAAATATTTTCCCTAGAAAATAAATCAAAAAAATGATCATTAGACATGTAGATAAGTGATATTGATAACATAATTAAACTATATCCCTAGTAATGTATAAGAATATTTAATGAAAATTTTCAAATAATAATACAACTTCAACATTATATTCATTCTTTCATTGAAAGCAAGATAAAAATAAAATATTTTTTCAGCATATTAAATATAAAAGATAATTAATAAAGATAAAATTCATTTATTTGAATACAAAAACCAATAAATGTAATATATGTATTAAAAAAAATATTTAGGACCATGGAATAAGCCATTAATTAAGCAAAATTTTAAAATAATGATTCACACCACAAATCAGGTAAAACGAAAAAAATAAATTATTTTGAAAATGAATAATATAATCTTTTTAATACATAGTAATAAATGTATAATATGGTTGAGAATGTTTTTAAATATATTTTTTATAATATAAAATAACATTATTTTAAAAATTATATGAATATTGGACATGGAAATAATTTATTGACTAAATATGAAATAAGTTCGAACATCCATTAATAAAATCCATTTCTTAATCATATTAATTTTGAAAGAGGGTTAAATAAATTGAAATCATATAAATTCAATTGATTACTATATGACAAGAAAATAAATGGACTTCAATATAGAAAGATATTATAATTACATTTAATGTAATTTTAAAAATAAATGATGGTAAATAAAAATAATACTGTTCAATAAACCCTTACCATGAGTCATATTTTCCATGTATATAATTTAACTCTTATATCATAAACATATGTTAATCAGATACTAACATTACTAAATTTTATAGGTTTGTAAAATATTAATAATTACATTTATTTCATTTATTAAAATGTATTATATAGTTAGTGAACTAGTTAATTTCACATTGTTCATTTTTGGGTCTTTCGGTATATAACATCAAAATAAAATTAATTAATTAACCATTTTTAAAGGGGTCATGATTACATTATACCCATAATGTTAATAATAATATAATTATCATTTTTATAAATAAAATAAAATTGTATAATCATGTATAATTGACAAACATGAAAAATGAATCACATTACATCATGGTGGTTGAAGTCCACATGTACTTATGTGATATGATATAATATTTTTACACGTGGAGGGGGATGAAAGAGGATAATAATTTTTTTTAAAATAAAAATTATGAAAAAGTTATCATATATATTGAAACTCCTAAAACCAGTTTCCCAGTGTTGGTGAATTATTTTTTTACATTGGCTTCTTCAAAATAAATCAGATCTCAAAGGACTGATCAGTTTAGTAGCCTTGTAAACACTAGATACAAACATAAGTTGTAAATTATATCTTGAAATAAAAAACAACATATTATCCCCTTTGAAAACATTAATATCCTTAATAATATTCCAATAGGTAAATCAAAATAATCTTCTTCGCATCTTGGGAAAAAAATGAAACATATGAATTGGGTGAGCTTAAATGATCTGTATGGATAAACAATATTATGGAAGCTATCATAAATTAGCATAAAATTTTAAGGAATGGTATAAAATTGAAACAAAAGAATTTAACCATAATATTCAGAATAATATTGAAATAGTAAATGAAATAATTCCATTTAAGTATTTATATTGATATTATATGAGTCGAATAATCACATGTAATATCAACAACTAATCTTAGAGTGAGAGAATGCATAATGTTAGACGTCATAACCATACCGTCAAGGCCTCGTAAAAAGAAAATACATAATCATAAAATCAAGGCCTTTTGAAAAGACAATCTTTTGTCTCATGAGACATACCAATGCATCGTGGGTCTATAATGGCCCTACTCAGCATTTATTAAGTCCAATGCATTTCTCTTATAAAAGGGGTAAAACATAATAATAACATTTTTATTAAAAAACGAATATGAAATGTTAATAATTTAACCATAATATATTAATGGTATTAAAATAGGACATCAACAATCAAATATATCATAAAAACGTCAATACAATATGGAATATTGTATCATAATAAATCAACCTCAAATAAGCTTAAAATATAACGAAGTATGTTGACCTGGATGAAAATAATCTAATAAAATTATTAGAACTATTTGAGTAAATATCCCTTTTTTACATTGAAGTCATTTAAAATCCATGAAATTATAATGGAGAACATTTGCTTTGAAAATGAACCAGTAAGATTTTATGGGAATCCTAAAAATATTAAGGCATTATACTGATAGAAAATAGTCAGTCGCACCATATAAGTTAAAAAACATTCTTTCCATAGTTTGTCAAAAAGGACATAAATTACTTCATTTGGAAAATGAAGGAAGGATTCCTCTCAAAAAAATTATATAAAAACTCAACCATGGGTAAAAATTTCTTTAAAAAATTTTAGTAATATTTTGAGATACATTTTAAGAAACATGTTCATGTAAGATAAAGATGTCCCATTAGATACTTATGTGTAAATAACCTCATATAACAATGAGATTGTGAAATTTATCCTCACCTTATACTTTATTTTAGTTGATGGTGATTTGAACTCCTATATTATGGTTAATTTATGTTATTAAATTATAAAATAACTATATCTATATTTATTATAACATATATAATTCTCTTATATCAATTCGGTAATAATATTTCAGTATTACCATTGTTTTGAGTGTTAATTGCTTCATTTTCCCATTCCTCATTTGTTATGTTTGTCATGCTTATTATAAAAAGGATGTATTTTTTTCATATAATATATTAAATTAAGTATATATTTATTATTTTTACTAATATTATAAATATAATAATCAAACTTGAATGGTTAACATGGAGAATTAATCTCAATGCGTCTTGGAGACGGTAGGTCGTATGTATGCTCGAGCGACATTATCATTCCCATGATGGTTAAATTATATGAAATTAGATTGTATATTAATTATAAATAATCATTTTCATGTTATATTAATTAATTATATTCATTATACTCAACATTATAGTCATATAATTAAATAATTTTGGAATAACTAATTACACGACATCGTGGAGATGGAAAGTCGTACGTACCCACAAATAGTTATATTATTATTCGTATGATGGATAAAATGAGGAATATAATTTTACCATGACTACAATATCATCTCAGTATATTTATGATACTAGATTTATTATTTTTATATGAAAAAAAGAGATCAAGGAAGTATAAGAAGAAAATAAATTTGAAATATGTGATAAAACAAATACCATTTTTTTTGGGTATCTCCTTTTGGTTTGTACAAAATGACTCCATATAAAGAAATTCATCCTAAATCATAGCCTCTAAGTTGAAATTAGGGAATTTTTGAGGATAAATGTTCAGGTTTTGGCTTAAATAAAGGGATTTATTTGTGTGGATGAAAGAGTAGGAAGGGTTCCCTTTTATAAGAAAGGTGAGGGACACTTTGGGATGATAATTAAATATTAATTTAGTATAATTTTATTTTCCATTATAAATATATGAAAAGTGATTTATTTGAAGTATAATATGATTATGTGTCTAAATAATATTATCCAATTATTTTTAGACATGTATAGGTCACAAAATTAACCTTATCATTTGGATTTAACCCTTAGTTAAATAGTTTAACTCTTATCGTGTTTACATTTTCTTTTTTAATATGGGGTTAATATAGTTAGTATAAAATTAAAGAATAACCCCTATTGGATAATTTATGAAAATTGTAATATTATCATTGTTAGTTGGCTGAAACTGATATTTTTATGAATTTTATAACATTTAATTAAGTATTTTCTATTTTAAAGTATCATTTATGTAAATTTTGATAATATTCAAACATTTCATTTTTAAAAATTTCAAAAATAAACATGATTACTTCTAACCAATAATTCAAATATTTTTCTTACATGACCATGTTATCTATAAAATTAAATTATTTCATTAATTATGTTTAATTATTTTTATATTATTTTTTTCATTTAATTGATTCACCCTTTTATAATTCAATCACTACATAAATATTGTGTCACATTTTAATTTAATTATTTATTTATGAAAATTATAAATAAATTACCATTATATAGATAATAATTTTATATTTGAAAATAATATTTATTGTCTACCATATAAATTATATATCCTCATATTAAAAATTATATAGTTATTAAAATATGAATTTGAAAATTTTAACTCTTCTTTAAATAAAATATAATAATTCTTCTAATCAAACAGAAGATTCTTATAAAGGATCATATTTTGACCATAAAGAATATTTTGGTTGAAAAACATGTATCAAATAAAATTAGTACAAGTGTTCAAATAATATTACATTATTATATTATCATTTTTACCTCTAATTACCATATTTACCCTTAATAGTGGTAAATGAAATTCAAAAGATACTATTCATAAAATGTTGTTTATATCTTATTAGAAATTTTTTTTATACTGATTAGGATCATGTTTTCATATTTTTTGAAATTAAATTCAAAGAATAGGTAAAATTAAAATTAATGCAAACCCAAAAATGTGGTTAGAATGCGGGTAAAAGAGATAATCAAAAGTTTTATATGATTTTTATATCTAATTCTATTATAAAAATGATTATTATAACAAAAATTATTATATTATATTATTTATGTATCTATTATTACATTAAAATAAATTTAATTTAAAATAAATATTTTAATGAAAAATTACATTTTTTAACAATAATGCAGTATTTCTCACTTTTCATCCAAATTGAAGCTTTTCATACGAATAACAAAAATTAACTATATGCTAATTTTGAGATTCTGAATTTAAAAATGAATTCTATTTTGAAAAATAAAATTTAATAATTTTATAATGATGTTAATACTATTTATAAACTCTTTTTAAATGGCTAGTTTGATAGGTCATGGTGTGCTAAAACATGATGTTGCTTGTAGCGCAAGCTATGGAATTATTTAAAAGAAAGTATTCTATAGAAGCTTGGAGTGTAACATTCTTCCCTCTTAAAAATAATGTTTTCCTCAAAATTTCTATAATATAACTTCATAAAATGATTTGGCTGGTTCTTCATGATATGTTGGCCAGATTCCGACATAGCCTCTTCCATTTTATGGTTTCTCCAAAGAACATTTACTAGAAGAATCATCCAATTTCTCAAAAAATGTTCTCTAGTATTAATAATCTTGATAGGATTTTTGCAGTAAGATAGATCAGGTTCGAGTTCTATTTCTTTATAGGTGAGTACATGCATTGGGTTTGGCATTTATTTCCTTAACATTGATACGTGGAAAACATTATGAAAATTTGAGAGACTTGGCAGCATTTCCAAATTGTAAGCTACAACTCCGTTTCATTTTAAAATATCAAAATAAACTATGTACTTGGGACTCAATTTTTCCAATCGTACCAAATCATATAACACCCTTCCATGGAGATATATTCAAGAAGACATGATCTCCCAATTGAAATCCCAAATTCTTCTTTCGGTTATCAGAATAGTACTTTTTCTTACCTTGATATATTTTGATATGCGTATGAAAAGTATTTACCTTTTCCATATTTTCCATATTTTCCACAAAATGTTCTAAGCCTATGAGTTTTGTTTCACCTACATCTTCCCGTCAAGTCTGTGTACAACATGTATTTCCATATAATTCTGTATATGGTGCCTTCTAAATACTTGAATGGAAGCAACTGTTATAAAAAAAATACTAGAGGTAAATATTGATCCAATGTACCTTTAATATTAATTGAGAAAGATCTCAACATGTGTTCTGAGGGTTGAATAGTCCTTCCAGATTATCCATCTTATAGAGGGTGGTAGACAGTGCTCCAACAAAACTAAATATCTAAGGCCTTCAAAAGAAATTTCCAAAATCATTATGTAAAAAAAGGATCATAGTCAGAATAAATCTATAAGGGTTACACCATGAAGTATTAAAACTTCATTAATCTAATTTATTGCTAAATGTTGAAGTGGTAAATCTCCTCTAATAACAATAAAATGTGCTGATTCGGTAAGAGGAACAACAATCACCCATATTACATCATTTATTATGGAGTCTTTGGTATCCCAATTAAACCTTACATTGTAATATCATCCCATTTCCACATAGGTATAAGAATATGTTGCATGACTCTTCTAGAATGTTTTCTTCTAGCCTTCACCTGTTGAAAAAACCAAGCATATCAACATATAATAAGAAATATCCCTCTTCATTTTCCCACCAATAATGTTTCTTCAAATCTCTATACATCTTAGTTCCACAAGAGTGTATAGAGAAATCAGGGCTATGATCATCATCCAATAATTTCCCTTTTAGCTTATGTATAGCTGGAACACAAATCCTCTTCCCAAATTTCAAAATACTATTTTCAAATACGAAGTCAATTAGTCTCCAATAATTCATAGATTTAATTTTATTTAAAAACTCATCATCATCATACTGAGAACTTTTTATCCTTTCTAGTAAAGAAGGTTTTGAAACCATTTGAAAATGTAGTGATGTATCACCTTCAATGATAATTCTCATATCCATCTTTACTAGATCCATGAACATAGGATCTGTTTCAACTCTCATTTTGTTTATTAATACATGGTTATTTCTACTCAAATAATCTAGCACCTTATTTTCGTCCCCTGGGTGGTAGTTTTTTGTTCAATCATAATTCTTTATTAGCTCAATCCATCTCTTTTGTCTAATGTTGATTTCTTTATATGAGATAATATATTTCAAACTCTTGAGATCAAAATATAACTCACATCATTCACCGTAGAGATAGTGTATCAATATATTCATAGAAAATTTTACCACTAATAACTAAAGATCATTATTTGGTTAGTTTTTTTCATGGTTTTGTAATTTCCTTGATGCATAAGCAATAACCCTATCGTTGAGCATAACAACACTATCAAGTCCTTTATTTGATGCATCACTATAAATCACAAACACTTAATTTCTATATGGTAAATTCAAGATATTATAATTGACTAATATTCTTTTCAATTATTCAAAACATTCTTCAAACTCTTTTTTTCAGATGAACTTAACACCTTTATAGGTGAGATTGGATAACAGGTTTTCCAATGGAGAAATATTCTATTTGAAACACTGATAGTAACCTTCTAATCCAATAAAACTGTGTACATTGGTTACACTCGTCGATGATAGAAATTATTGGATTTCATTTTTCATTGGAGGATCAATATAGATTATATACTTTGAGATAATATTCCCAATAAATGAAATTTTATTAAGCTAGAATTCCCACATTTTAAACATCCCATATATGTCATTTGTTTTTACAGTCATCAGAACAATCCACAAGTGGATCTCATGGTCTTCATTATAGTATACCAATACAATCAATAAAAACTATGAAAAAATATTGACGATATTATTTTAACACTATTTTAATTATATCTATGAAAACAAAGGGAGCATTAGTCAGTTTGAATGGAATTACTTTAAACTCATAATTTCCAAACCTGGTTTGAAGGTATGTATTTAGAATATCTTACTTATTTACAAAAAATGATTATATCTATAATGAAGTTTAATATTTGAAAAATACTGAGCACCATGAAGTTGATCAAATAAAATATCAATGTGAGGAAGAGGATACTAGTTCACTATTGTAATTGAATTTATTTATCTATAGTCATATCACCTCCTTATAGATCCATATTTCTTCTTAAGAAAAAGAATTGGGAATCACCATAGAGAAAAACTAAGGTAAATAAATCCATTATTACTCAAATCCTCTAGTACATTCTACAACTCTACTAATTCCATAGTGGCCATTCTATAGTGAGTTTCTGATATTATCCTTAAATCATGTATTAAATCAATTGAAAACTAAACATACCTCTCTAGAGGATGTCCATATAAATACTCTATAAATACATTAATATATTATCGTATAATAGGTAAATACTTAGTTTTAATATCTATTTCTTAATCCCAAAATATTATTTCCTCTTCCTCCCTGATAATCTCATTCAGTAAAGCTATTGGGGGTGAATTTTGATAAGAATCAGGTGATGAAGTTTCTTCTATAAAGATAATGGATTCTATATCTTCCTCACAAATCAAAACTTCATTCATCTTGTAATAAATTTTTACATCATATTTTGATAGTCATTGCATAAAGAGGATTATTTCAATGTCATCAATGTGTATGATGACAACGTCAGTGGATAAAGAACATTTATATGCCATAATGGGACTATCAGACACATCTTTATTACAATGATTCTTCCCTTAGGTATTTGACTGAAAACTACCTTGTTAATGTGAATTTGAAGTATATATTTTTTTAATAAAATTGTGATTATATAAATGAATATGAGGATGTAGAATCAAGTATTTATTTGAAAACATTTGAGAAATTATTAAAGTACATACCACCACTTCATTAGGAATTTCATCCTCAACTATTGTGATCTCAAAATCTTTGCCTTTCCCTCTTGGTATTTTCTTGGGGAAGTTTCCTTGAAGCTTATGAAAATCATTTGAATAAAGTCCCATATCATTACAATTGTTTCACTAATCATTGATAGCTTTTTTCTTCCCTTTCAATCATGATCTTGGTGGACTTTTTTCTCAAAACTTGCAACAAACTCCCACCTCCATTAAGCAATTACCGATGTGTTTCTTCCCAAAATTATAAAAGGGTGGAATGTCTTATTTTCCATTATTCCCCTTATTTACATTTTCAAAGTATTAGACATCTCTATTATTCTCCTTCATTCCTTTAATGTCATAAGACTTAGATAATTTATTTTCTATCTTTATAGAACAAGATTCCATATCTTCATATGATGAGAAATATTGTGAGACCAGTTCCCATTAGAGAAATAGTTTTCACCAAACAAATAATCACCCAGTATTTGTTCTTGGGTTATTTATGTAGTATATAACATGCCTTGAAAACCTTATGAAGTTAGCTTCATACTTTATAACATTCTCATCCTCCTTCTACCTCATTCTCAAAAATTACCTCTCCATATCCTCTCATAGATCACGAGGAACATATTTTTCTAGAAATAGTTCTTTAAATTCCCTACATTACATATTTGTTACATCTTCATCCTTCTTCTTGTGTTGAAATAATCACCACCTTTGATATGTATCTCTTGAAAGATGATAGACTACCATTACAACTCTTTCCAATTCGTTACTCCCCAAATCATGAAATATTTTATCTAAGGAAATTATCCACTGCTTAGAAATGAAAGGATTTTTAGTCCCATTGAATGATTGAGGTTGTTACCTCATTAAGAGGTATAGCATTGATCCTCTGCATTGTGGATCAGGTTGCTCCAAATGGGTAAGGATACTGTTCATAACATCTATAAGTTGTCCCAGTATAGTTATATGTTGTTCAACGCCGGTTGTATCACCAGCTCCTCTATCATTACCATAAATCGGTTTGATATCCCCTCTGGGATTACATGTATTAATAAACATTTCATTACTTCCATTGGGATTTATTTCTAAACAAAGACATACACTAGATTTGGTTGTGAACCATAATGCATAATTATAGATGAGTAAAATACAGAACATAAATTGAAAAATTTGTCAATATCTAATAAATAATCATAAAAATGGTTCTTTGGGGATATATTTCATCATACATCCTTCATTATGGTTTGTAAATTAAATATGAATAATACTATGCATATCCCCCGAGAGTGTCAAACCAGGTGCACAGTAAGACATGTTGTCGTGTGCCAGGTTACCCCGAGTCACGCCAATAATAGTCTTTTGGAGTTAATACTCTTCGGTATATTTGTCCCAAAAAAAATTCTCTTTTTAGTATCCATTCATGAATATATTTTATTGTAATACTCACATAATATCTACATTACCAAAATTCTCAAATGGTCTTCAAAACTTATCCTCAATATCTATCTTAGGGTATTGTTCCATAATCAATATTTTTCTAAATCTAGTTTCTAAGGATTATACTAAAATTCCTCTGATACCAACTATAATTCCTTGACACCATTTTTCTAGAGTCAATTCATTATTTTATTACATTAGCATGATCACAAAAAATCAAATCCCGAATGACTAATTAGTTTATTTTCATTGGAAACAATAGATTCAAACATAAGTTTTACATGACATCATGAAATAAAAAAAACATATTATCCCCTTTGAAAAATCTAATATCTTTTATACTATCCCTGAATGTCAATCATAATATAATTATTCACATATTGGGGAAAAATGAAGCATAAGAAAAGGGTTATCCCAAATTCCTAGTAAGGATAAACAATATAGTGAAAGCTATTAAAAATAAGCATAAACTATTAAGGAAATGTATAAAACTAAAACACAATCCTTTTAAATAAAATATTCCTCATAATATGGCTAGAATTAGTCAAATAATTACATTTAAACAATCATGTAGATATTCTACATTTTGAATAATAACATGTAATATCAATAGATAATCTCACAATGAGGGAATGCATAATTTTAGACATCATAGCATACCTTCAAGGCCTCATTCCTAGAAAATTCATAATCAGACCATGAAGGCCTTGTACCACGAAACCAGTTTGTCTTATTAGACCTACGGATGCATTGAAGGGATATAGAAGGCCCCACCCATCACTTACTATATCTAATGCATTCCTATTATGAAAGGGGTAAACCATAACAATAACATTTGTATTAAAACTAGTATACGAAATGTAAATACTTTAACCATAAACCATGAATGGTATCAAAAAAATCACATCCACATTCAAATATATCATAAACCATTCAACATCATATGGATTATTGTATCATAATAAATGAACCTCAACTATGCATAAAATCCAACAAAATAAATTTTAAAAAATTAAAATAATCTAATGAAATCATTAAAACTCTTTGAGAGAAACATCCATTTTTAAAATTGAAATCATTTAAAAGATGTACAATTATAAAAGAAGGAACTAATTTTGAAAATAAAATTGAAATATTATAATGGAAGCATAAATTTTTTAAGACATCCTAATGGTGGAAAATAGTCACTCACATCATATAAGTTAAAAAAAATTTATTTCTTTAATTTTTTGAATAGGTCATTAAGTTCTTCATTTGGAAAACAACAGAAATATTCTTTTCAAAACGTTTTATCTACAAAGTCAAACACGGGTAAAAATGTATTTAAATAAATGTAGACAATATTTTGAAAAACTTTTAATGAAACATGCTCATTAATGGTAAATATGTCCAATAGATACTTAAGTATAAACAACCTCATATAATAATGAGATAGTGAAATTAAACATTAATATGCACTTTCCTATAGTTGAGCGTGACTTCACCACATGTATAATGGTTAAATTATATATTTAAATTATCCAATAACCATTTCTATTTTTATAATATGATATATAATCCACTTATATCTTTTTGGTAATAATATTATTGTATTATAGTTGATTCAGGTATTAATTTATTCATTTTCTCATTCCTGTTTTGTTTTGTAAGTCATGTTTGTTATGAATACGATGTATTTTATTCATATATATAATTAAATTAAGTTCATGATTATTATTTTTACTCCTTATAAAAATTTTATAATAATTTTTTAATGGTTATCCAGGAGAATGAATCTCACCACGTCGTGGAGATGATAGGTCGTACATACGCTCGAGCAAAGGTATCATTCCCTGTATAGTTTAATATTATTCAATTGGATGGTATATTAACTATTAAGAATAATTATAATGTTATAATTATTATTTATTTCCATTATACTCATCATTATTCGCATCCAATTAAAGTAGTGTTGAATTAAAAATTACAGCATATTGTGGAGATGGTAAGTGATACGTACGCATGCATGGTGATATTTTTAATCGTATGATTGATAAAATAATGAATATGGTTGTACCATGAGTATAATAACATCTCAGTATATTTATTACACTGTATTTAGTATTTTTATATAGAACAAACAAATAAAGATAATGTAGAAGAACAAAATAACATTGAAATATGTGATAGAACAATTACCTCTTTTGTTGGTATCTCTTTTTGGTTTGTACAAAAGGATTCTTTAGAAATGATTTATGCCCTAAATATAACCTCTTTGTGTAATTTAGGGAATTTTTATCGTGAAATGAGAAGTTTTTGGCTGATCCTAAGGTCTTTAGATATGTGAATCATTGAGAAGGAAGGGTTCCCTTTTAAAGAGAGGTGAGGGTCACTTTTGGATGATCTTGAAATATTTAATTATTAGAAATTTATATTAGGTATTCAACAGATCAAAAGTGGTTTATATGGATAATGAGATGATTATGGGTTTAAATACTCTCATAAAATTATTTTTAAACAAGTTTAGGTCCCCAAATTAACCTTATCTTTTGGATTTAACCATTAGTTAAACAGTTTCACTCTTACAATGTTTATTTGTCCTTTTATAATATAGGGTTAATATAGTTACTATAAAATTAAAAATGAACCAAAATTGGATTATTTATGGGTTTTTTAACATTATCATACTTAGTTTACCAAATCTAAAGTTATTATGGATTTTATAACATTTAATTAAATAATATTTTCTTAAAGTATCATTTTTGTCAATTTTGGAACTACTCAAAATATTGATTTTTAAATATATCAAAACAATATGATAACATCAAAGAAATACATCCAACATTTCACTAAAATTTATAAATCTTCAATAAAACTCTATCATGTCCGTAATAAAGTCGTATAATATTTATTATAATTTTTTTGATATCATTTAATTTATTCTTCCTTTAATAATTAAATTACCACATCAATATTGTGTCACCATTTAATTTAATTAAATATTTTAAAAAAATATAAATAAATTACCATTATGTAGATAATAATTCAATCTATATAAATACTATTTATATTTGACCATATCATTTATATATCCCCATATTAAAATTGATATATTTGTTAAAATTTGAATAAGACATTTTCAACTCTTCAATAATTAAAATATAATAAATGTCCAAATATTACACAAGTGGCTAAAAAGAGATCATATTTTATACCTAAGGTTTATTATGGATTAAAAAACTTTATCCAATGAAATTATTATAAGTTTTATGGTAATATTATATTATTATAATATCATTTTTACCTTTAATAACCCTATTTTTCCTTTAACCGTGATAAATAAAATTCAAAAGTAATTATTCACCAAAAAAATATTTTTATCATATAAAACCACATATTTCATATTTATTACAACCATTTATGTCTATCTTTTTAAATTCAATTCATAGAAGTGGTAAAATTCCGTTTAATGTTAATCCACAGATGTTGTTAGAAGTCAAGTAAAAGAGAAGTTCAAAATATTAATTAAAAATTTTAAATGTAAATATATTATAAATATGATTATTATGACCTAAATTTGAATAATATATGTATTAATTATGTATTGTGACATTGAAATAAATTTAAAGTAAAAATACTATTTAAATGAAAATGTCGATTTTTACCAATAATGTAGTATTTTTTACTCTTCATCAGAAATCGAAACTTTTCATAAAAATAAAAAAATAACTATAAGATAATTTTGATATTCAGAATTAAAAAGATAATTAATTTTTGAAAAATAAAATTTATAATTTCATAATTTTGTTTACACTATTCATAACCTCTTTTTAAACAGTTGGTTACAAAGTCCATGGTGCGCTCGAACTCGATATTGCGTGCAATGAAAGATATTAAATTGTTTAAAATAAATCATACCATGAAATATGAGGGTGTAACATCTATTTATTAGTTCTATATTTAGAACCGTCTATGCAAAATAGGTAGGAAAAATTTGTTTCACCTTTTTGTGTAGATGGTATGTTGTACGTACACATGAGTAATTTTTCACTATCCATAGAATGCAATGGATATAATAAATAAGTGTATCATCAATATAAAAACATTAATGAATTTATAGGTCATTTTATTTTTATATTAGTATTATTATCTAATATTTAAAATAGATAGAAAATGAAATAAACCTTGAAACATTTTTTAGATCAATATCTATTCTTTTCAAAACATATATTTTCATACCCCTTAAACTTATAAAATTTGTATTTTAATAAATATTGGAAATTTATGATGTTTACAAGTTTTTTATGGATATATTTGTGATGATATTTATCCAAATAATTTTATTGGTAAGTATTATTCCATTGGTAATGAGATGGGGTACTTATACTGGTGAATATGTGTTTTTTAGGAATACAATATTGATTAATTTTTCATTTTGATCTATGATTCTTGAGGATTGAGAAATCAAATAAATTATACGGTTTATAATAAAAAATTTAATGGATTTTGGATTTAAATTTCCCAAATCTATGTATCCTTCTAAAAAAATTATTATATGTGAGGAATAAAATATAATTTCATTATTTTAATTAAACATAAAATATAATTCAAAAGATCAATAATTGGTTTCTAAATTCAACTAAATACATTAAAACAAATGATTTTACTACTTAAATACATATTTGGTTGAGAAAAATGTTTTATAAATATTATTTCATAATAAAATAATAATTACTTCAAAATATTTGTGTTATGAGTAAAAATAATAATTTTCATTATTTAAAAAAACTTTTTTTCTAAAAAATGAAAAAAATCTGCCTAATATAAATTTAAAATAATAATATCAAAAATGATATGCACTTTATAAATGAAATTTTTTAACAATATTAATTTTTTATTTTAAATATATCTATGATATATTTTTATAATAATGATAAAATAATTGGATATACATTGCAAAATTTACCAAGGTTGTATTATTTAAATGTTATGGGTTGATCATTAGAATTATACTGTAAGAGAAAAAAGACTAAAAATTTTAATTTTCGAGAGTTAGTGTGTGATAAATAAAAACCGATTTCCTATTAATTAAAAATTTTCAAACTATATTTATAATATTACTAAAATGGCATAATATATGGAAATATACCCAAGACACTCAATAAGACTATAGATTCTTAAAGGTGATATATAATGGTCAATGTTCATTAGTTGGAGCGCATTTATGTGTGGAATACAAACTCTGATAATTATATAGTATCTCTATTAGAGAAAAATGTGAACACAATACTTCTTCCACATTCACTAGAGGATCCTGACTAGTAATAATGGTCTATGGTAATACCTTGGGGAGAGAACATAATCCCGTTAGAGTAGAAATAATACAAGAAATAGGAAAAATAAGACATAAAAATTCAAAAATAATTTATGAAGCACAATAAAAAATATACTATAAAAACATATTGTTTTATAAGTACCCAAACATTCACACAAACCAAAAAAACAATAATAAAATCCTCCAAGTGATGTTCATCTGTTAATAAAAAAATACTACAACATGTTCACAATACCTATCATTGTCCCATCTCTCGACTCCATGCAGGATACCCAACATAGTCATCCCAAAATAGTCCTCTACGCAACCGATAATTGTGTCCATGATGTTTTCTAGGGTAAATAGTTACTAGGTACACCAGAGTAGGTTGTGAGTATAAATCGACAAGTCACCACGAATGGTGTCCCAAAATATATTTGGTCCAAATTGTAAGCCGGACGATGTTTCTTTTTTAATATCTAAATCATAAATTAATAAATAACTTCCAATCCAAGAGTTCTTATCTAATTCCCATGATTGACCATTATAGCTTCATATAGATAAAAATACCTATATATATGATTCATAACCGAACCATGGGACAAAAAACACCCACCAATAACACCATCAATGTATAAAAAATGATCTGAAAGATTAGATTCTATCCAATATAAGCATAATATATTATATAACTTATGGGGTTAGAACTCTCTAAGTTTAAATATCATATTATATTATCTAAGGTATTTTAAACCTCCTCATATAACATCATATCACCACCCCAACCAAGGGGGAATAACAATATTCCCATAAAGCATCCCATATCTGATCACTATATTGGGGAAATATTACCCTCCTATTAAACTCTACTATATCTCATTACCACCAAGAAGGAATATCACATCACACCAAAAATACTATTCATTAACATCATACATGTAGGAATATAACCACACATAAAAACATATTCTATTTCACATCACCCTGGGGTAATACCACCGCACCACAGAATCAAATTCAATTTATCCTCAAGTAGAAGGGCATAATTCATCATAGAACAAAATAATTTCCATTTTACATCCCCCATAGAGAATAAAACCTCATAATAGAATCAATTTCCACATGTCATCACCAATAGATTAATAGTTTCAAATGATTAAACAATATTCCACATCACATAACCCATGGAAGGATGACACAACACCTTGGAACAAAATTCCTTTTTGTAATCACTAAAGGGAGAATATTGACCCAACCCAAATATATTATGGGCCAATTTAGAGACTAACACATAATCCTTTTATATTAAATCAACTATTAAATGTAATTTTATATGATATATCAATAAAACTCACTAATTTCCTCCCATTATGCATTAAAATATTTCAAAATTTAACCTTTATCATATTTTCTCATCATAGGTATAATATTAGGGAATTTAACTCCAACATGATAGGTCATAAATTGACATAGGATATGACTTTAGTAACCTCTCAATAATTATCATTTCATTTGTAAATTTTAAATTACATATGGCATCAAATGGTTTATGATTTATATATATATGGAATGATCTTGTCAAGAATAGTGTCATTTTTATAGGAAATATAAATATAAATATTTCATCTAAATATTTTACAAGAGAACCTTATGATGTTGTGAGAACACATAACACATATAAAGGATAATAACTATGACTTAATTATATCTTAGGGACCACATACCATAAAAATAGTTATTCTACTTAATCCACGATTATAATATATATAATAAGCCCATCCATGCACAAATTACCACTACCTATCAACATGAGGAAGAAACATGATATTATACCCACTTTAATCATTTTTAATAACACATGACTTATAGACATATTAATCCAATTTTGATTCCACAATTTATAATTTCGTAATAATTAATGAATATCTTATTGTGTGACCTTATTATGAGATACTTTTTGAGAAATCAGGCCCACACATCCCCACAATATCTACATAGAGTACATGAACATATATAACAAAATCATGTTTAATATCCTCCTTAAATTATTCCCAAACTAATTGAAATAAATAATTATTAAATAATCGAAATTATTATATGAAACCATATAAAATATTGAATATAAATCCTACAAACATCCACTTTATCAATTTGATACTAAAGAAACAATCTTACCAATATTAATCCAGTATACCCCTCTGTAAATATTGTTATACCATATCCTAAAGACCCTATAATAAGTGATTTACCCAGGGAGAGAATAATTATAACTTATTAATAAAATAGAAACATAAAAATGTGAAAACAATTATCATTAATGGTAAAAGAGTATTAAATGGGAGAAGAGGTTGGGAAGAGTATCTTAAACTATCCCTATTTTCAAGTCATGGAAATGAATAATATTGGTTTTTTTTCAATTTTAAATCCTTAAATACCGTGATAACATTTTAACCAAAATTTAAATCATTTATAAGTATTTGAGAAAATTCAATAATTATTTTATCAAACTGAATTTTTGACAAAATCTAGTACCCTTGTGCATGTACCATGATGAATCTTATAAACTACCCCTTGAGGACCCTTACATATCACCCATTTATTATAATAGTTTTCTACTTATAGATTTGTTATATACCATGGAAATGTATCTAATATATCACTTATATTTATGGAAACAATTAGTGGAAATTTTGAAAACGACTCTTAGTTATCCCACAACCAATACTATTTGATGACCTATATATTTTACAATACAATATCTTATATAAAATATGTAAAACATAAATAATAAGTTAAATATTATTTCAAAGGGTAACTCAATTTAAACATTATTTATCCCCCAATGTTACTCTATTGTGCCATTTATTATCTCAACAATTAACCATATTTTTCAATATAGGGTTCCCCATACAGTTGAATATGTTTCTCCAAAGTATTGTCATTTTCACTAAGTTACTTATAATTATACATAGAAACTATGTATCGATCCCCATGAATCAATACCTTTTGAAAATACACCAACTAATTTAATGAATTCTATCTATCATGGGTTACTATTTACATATAAAGATGTCACTATTTCTTATTTCCTGAATTCCTATAGTTATCAATTTCGACACAAAGAGGTAATATTAAATATGCATTACTCATATGTTTGAGGAAGTTTACCACATGGTGTTTTAAGACATATTTCTTTTTCTCCACCCATTTACAGGATGTATATTCATCCATTGCATTTTTCAAGTTTATATTCATCAAATTAATATAATTTTATGTTATATACATCAATAAATATTAACCGTGGCTACAAAACACCTCCACCATCATCATTAATAAAAACTTAAACCTCAAAATCAATCCAACATTTATTTCTTACACTCAATAGGATAATGATTTATTCCCAAGGCTGATATTTTGAAAATTATATCTTATAGAAACCATAATATGTATGACCCAAAAATCAATTTTATCTTTTTAATTACAGTAATATTTTCCATTGAATAAAAAGTAGAACATTATTTTAAATATTATTAACCTTTGAAAACAAAAAAAATGATTCTAGTCCTTTATGATTTTCTAAAATAAATCCATATTATCAATAAAATAATTTAAAAACAACTAGAATAACATTTTGAATTATTCAAACCATTATAAATCCATTTATTTGAATTGTTAATTTATTTGGATGTCAACATTTTAAAAAATTACAAATACCTAAATTATGATTCTATAAGAATGTCTTAATACTGAAACTACTACACTCCCTCTTATGTTTCTCTATTTCAACACCTATATCCTATCAAGGCAACCTGACCCTATTCGAATACTTAGAGGACAATTAGAGTCACCTCCCAAGCCTTTGAATTTTTTTTAAAAAATTACTAAAATAAGTTTCAACAATTTGATTCACAATTTTAAACCAAATTTTGAAGAAATATCCTTCCCATTGATGAAATTCAAATTTCCCATTTTCACCAACCTATAATGGAACGACTAATACTATAACAGTTTCCAATGCATATATTAATGTAACATTAATCTTTTTAGAGAAAGTTTCTCTTATATAAGGATAACAAAAATTTTACATTAATTTTTAATGGATGGTTGATGACATATGGAGACATATATGGGTTACTGGTGCTTGGAATATGACATTTATTGTGATTCAAATCGAATGATCAGAAATTTTTATTCATGAATTAAATATCATGATTCTATTAGTAATTAAATAGTAATTCATCCCATGATTAATAGAGAATTTAATAAGAAATTTAGATTACCAATGGTAAAAAAAATTCAGTATTTTTAAATAATACTATTTGAATATAATTAATTATTATAAAATTTGGATAATTTTATTATAATTGTATCAACAATTTAAAATGAAAAAATTTATATTTTGAAAATACTATTTGAAATATATTTGATAAGAACACTGTGAAAAACACCATTGTATTTCAATATTAAAAATATTAAAATAATATTCATGTGATTCTAAGAATATAATGAACCAAAAGGATAAGTATATTTGATGAGAGTTGGTGAGAAAATTGAAACTACATTTTACTAAATATATTATGTATTTAATGAATGGAAGATTGACAAGGATTTCAAAGTGAATAAAACAAAATATAATATGTATAAAAAAGACCGTATATTGTATAAGAATACATATTCTAGAGAGGGAATATGGATTTGAATTTTTTATCTTCGATGTTATAAGAGTTGAATGAAGGAAAATAGGTGAAAATGAGATGTTTTAGGGATAACCCAATTAACACCATCTATGTCTTTGACCAACTGTGTCGATACAATATATAAATGAGGATATTATATGATATATAATCTTATTATGTTTTGAAAAGATTTTTTAGTGGGAAAATATAGAGATATATATTTTGAATATGTTTTATAAATTAGGGTACCAAATACAATAAGGCAGTAAAGCATGATTCTTTAGTAAAAGAATAATTTGCAGTCCAAGATCCATGGCTAAGGAAGAAAATATTATTATTGTGAAGTATTCATATCCCAGAGTATAGGAAATATATTTCTCATTTTTAGTAAAAAATAACACATTGAATACTTGTGGGATCTAGTATTATCTATAAAAAATAATTCAAGAGACTATAGTTCTGTCTGGAGATTAATTTTATTGGGGATGATTTTTTGGTAGTCAATGATGTATTTTATGGTTCAATTATAATCACCGAGACTATCCCCATGGATTAACATATTTAGTATTAAATTCTCTTATTTATCATAAATGAGTAAAGGATGGAATGTATTCTTATATTATATTCGATTGGTAAATATAGTGATTATATTTTTATCAAAATAAACACAAACACATCAACGATGATATTCCCACATTTTGGTCAATCCTATAAAGTTATCTTGGTATATTTTACCTTTTTTATTAAATAAATAACATATGGTGTTGTGTGTTGGTAATGTACAATAATATCTATACATATTAACTAAGATAATTGTATGAATATAAGAATGATAGACTTAAATGGGGATGTATTAGGAATGATGGGTTCCACAAAATCACCCTAACCTCTCAGAGTGACTAAATGGTACTTCTAGGGATTTAGACATAGATTATTCCAAGGTGGAATAATTCTAGAAAAATTAAATATAAAATTTACTATTCTTTATAATAGAAAAAAAATCATAGTGGATGAAAAAATCTATACTCATCCTTCTTCTATGAGTGGAGCCCACATCTTTCTCATTTTTTATAATATATTGATTGATGGGATTTAAATAAAAATGTGTGGTTTAAAAAACCACTTAATCCTATGAAAATATTTATGTTAATAATATATGAACTATGTAATAACTATTACTTATATCTGTATACATTTTGAATAATTTTGAATTGTATTACAATAATTCATATTAACCAATATATAAATCCTAAGAGTGTACAACCCCCAATCATAAAGGGAACACCACCTTTATCTTATTTACTCCACTATGATCATTATATCTCATCCATACCTTTTAAAAACTTATATTCACCTGATGAAACATTAAATATATGCGGTACTTCTATAATACTTATCTTATGGTCCATTATTGATGGTTTAAAGGATTTGTTTCAATGAAAAGGAATTCACCTAAACCAATAAATTCTTTTTTAATTTTTATTTTAACAAGTATAAATACATTATTATCTTCATAAAATAATTAATTTATTATCCAAAACATAATAAATGTTATTATTATAATCATGAAAAAATTAATCACCCACTCATCATCAAATTTTAAGTGAATGTATCCCTTATGCGTATTTATGAATTATCATCTCCACAAAAAGATACATTTCATTTTATATCAATATCTTTCATGGATGGTTATTATGATGATTTTAAGATTAAATTGTTTTTATGATAGAATTTATATACATTAATTATAATATAATATCGAAACTATTAACATCCAACCCATGGGAAAATTAAAACATCTCTAGTGTGAATGTGAGCACTGCCACCTCCAAGAAGTGATGTGATTAATTTTTCATATCATATTTGAATAGATATTATAAATGAATTATTTTATGAATATAAATGATGTATATTATATAAATATGGTTCCATAATGGTGAATTATTTTATAAATTTCATTCAATACATATTTTGATTTGTGAAAACGTGTCCATGTGTACGCACGACCTACCATCTCCACAAACAATACTATTCATTTTTTAAACAATAACATTTATGGATGTCTCAAAATATTTATTAACATCATATATATCATATATAAATCATCATAAAAAAGTAGATATTATTGTACCATGATAAAAGTATGTGGTCCAATACTACTAAACTAAAATATACATGAAAGCAAAGCAGATATCCCACAGAGAAGTGATTCGAATAATGAATTTTCAATAAATGTTTAATATAAGTATATAAGAAAATAACATATGGAATGATATATAATAATATGGATCTGTTAATGATTTATAAAATATATTTATTCATAATATATGAGATTCTAATGCATATAATTATTTGTGAGACTGGTGGTAAGGGATTTACATTTTAATCCTATTTTTATTCGATATTGTTTATGAATGAATAGAAATTATTGAAAATAAATGATCCCTCTATAATAAATATATTTTATATTTTTATCATATGGTAATTTTAATGAAAATATTTTTTACATTAATTTTCTCTACATGATGAATTTTAGAGTCTGAGATAATTGTCTTATGTAAAACTAACTATATTTCTCTCTTCGGTCTAAAAGAAATTTTCTTCCATACCTATATTTTCTAGTATTTTTTTAAATAAATGATTAAATATTGAATTATTATTAGTAAAATCAGTTTTTAAGCATGATTTAGTTATTAAATAATGGTTTAAAATATATATTATTGAGCTTTTTTGAATGATGTACTTCTTGAGTTTTTTTATAAAATGTGTGAAATTAATATTTTTTCATTGTTTATATAGTTATAATGGAATATATGGCCTCATAAGATCTTGATTCAATGAAACATAACAAAAATATGTATTTTTTATTCTATAAAAAAATATCCTTAGCACTTTGAAATTTTTTAGATTCTAAATAAGTCATTTCAACATGAAAAAGGTAATTTCCTCATGAAATATTCAACTGTTTTTAAATAAATTTTCATACACGAAAACATCCTTAGGAAAAATTTATTTTTTTAGGGGATACGATCTAATTTTTCCTTTTTTATTCTATTTCAAGTTATTTTGTTATGATTATATGTTAATGAATCTAATTTATTTATTATTGTTTATGCTATGTTGAATTTATGAAATGTTT
This sequence comes from Viscum album, assembly GCA_963277665.1. Lineage (NCBI taxonomy): Eukaryota > Viridiplantae > Streptophyta > Magnoliopsida > Santalales > Viscaceae > Viscum > Viscum album. The sequence continues at coordinate 1,280,986,724 of OY728135.1, forward strand.
ATGAAACCTATATTTTCAAGGATAATGACATGATGATATCATGAATGTTTTATTTTTGACACACATGTGTATGATTATAATTAATTAAATGGTAGTAATATAATTATGTATCCCTATAATTAATTATGCATTGTTTTATATCTCTTGATATAACTATGAGAAGCAAGTTGGTAGGATTGATATATTACAAAACGCAAGTCTATTTTCTCAATCTGTTACTATAAACAAGTAAAAGTACATGATACACATTAGGAAATATTTTTTGAGGACAAATCATTATGAATTTATGGTCATGGTTGATAAACATGACATATAAAATTATTTCTATACCTATGATGATGCTTAACATTTATGACATCAAACAATATTTCAATATTAATTTATGATGATTTATCACTCTTATGATTCATTTTTTTTCAAATGATAATTATTTATTCCATGAATCAAGTTTATGATGTTTTTTATATTGAGTATGAATGTTTTATTTTATTATTATTATCTTATGAACATATTTAAATATTATTCTATTATATGATCATTTTTACATATCTCTCACACTGACCCCTACTAAAAAATTGAGATCTCCTTTTGTTTTGATTCCATTCCCTACATTATGAAGAATGGGTTTAAGTGGGGTGTGTTTATAAATAGTACTAAATAGATTGTTATTAGGGTGATATGGTGACTATATTTTAAGAAATGATAATATTGGGTATTATTTCACCAAAAACTGTAATCATTCGTGGTCCTTGGGAATGTATTTGTAAAATATTGTCAATATTAATGTAAAGAGATGTTATATATATATATATAATAGAAAAATATAGCTCGTATCAGAGAAAGGATTATTTAATAATTCGAATGTTTGAAGAGAAAAAATTAGTTAGATCCTTGGGGACAAGTCTAACTATAGAATAAAATCCTAATTTTTTGGTAATGACCATGGATAAACAAGGTTAATCATAAGGTCCTATAGATTGATAAGAAGGTGTACTGAATTTTACAACCTATGAAATATATTTCTGTAATATATAATATATCTCTATTATTATTTTAATTTAATATTAACACAAAAATGGATTTAGTTAATGGCTAGAACCAGAAACAATTGTGCTAATAATGAATGTGTTGGAAAATGTAATGATTTTCCACCATATTCTGAAAATGGTATGCGAGATGGAATACAAAATATAGTTTTTAGTATCATGTAACATTATCAAGATATGAATCATGATAAGGTTTCAAAAATAAATAAACAGAATAACATATTATAGATTAAATCATAAGTAAACATTAACCTTCTTTTATTTGGTCTTAATATCCAATAGTAGATGGGTAATGGATAAGAAACATTAAAAAAATATTTTCAGTTATTCAATGATCATAAGATGAAACAATTTCCTTAGTTGTTTATCAATTTGGATGTAGGATAAGATCAATTGTGGAATATTATTATGAATACAATTCAAGAGGGGAATATTGAATCCATTTAATGTGATGATTTTACGAATATATTTTATTGTAATAACATTCATCATATTCTATGTACAAATATATAGAAGGAATTCCCCATGCAGATGAAAAGGGATGATGAAATCCATTGGTACATATGAGGAATATTTTAAAGGAAATACATCGTATGGATTTGGTTGAGTTATTATGGGTGAATGAAATATTAATTTATTATATAGTGTGTTAGAACCAAGTATTATATAGAGATTATATATAAGATTAGTTAGTATCTATGAATAAATCATTTGATTTGAACTTAGTCATGAAATAGTAATTAGGGAATCCATCTTTTCACATGGTTTTGACAAAAAAATAAAGATATAGACTCTTGAAAACTCATATATGTTACATGATGGAAGGAAATCCTACCAATCTATATGAAAAAATGTGTTAAGAAAAATTAAGGGATTTCTTGATTAGAATTGGAATATTCTTTACAGGTGAATTATAGGTTCATGAAGACAGTAAATTTGGAAATGTGATTAATAGGATTAAAACCAAAAAGTGCATTAAGATAGTCGTATCTCAACTCTATAATTGGAATCTTCTTAATTTTTATGTGAATGTGCATCCTGAAAATGTTTCATTTCACCCATTAGATAAATTCTGTGTGTTTCGTAGAATTTATTGGATATATTTATATGGTTCTCATATGAATTACCAAGGAAGGGATGCGAAATTTTATATTCGAAATTTTTCAATGAATAGTAATCATTATGAGGATTATTATTAACTTTTAATAGAAAAGATATATATATATATATATATTGGATCATTTTTCAATTCCATAAAGGATATGTATCTAACATTGTTTGTTAGAAAATAAATATCTATGATATTAATTTTTTTGGATTTTGTGGGTGTCTATAGAATAATTTATCATCCGTATTCCAAATTTTGATGTTGAGTTTCTAATAAAAATATGATATAGTGCTATATGTATTATAATGACTCCACATAGTGTATACCTGATTTAGTTTCATGAATTGAAGAAGAATCTACAAGAGAATTTTGATAAGGAATTCATTTTTCATGAGCATCATAGTCGATGTACCATTTATTTTTGTTATTATTAATGGTGGATAAATGAATCTTTTTCTGATTATCAATAACATAAAATGATTAAAAAGAAGATGAATTATTGTATCCCCAATATCGATGACTTGTTTGATCAACTATGTAGAAGACAATGAATTTATATTGTTGAAAACCATTAAGTATAACTTCTAATGAGGATCAAGATGGGGGATATACCCAAGACAACATTTATTATAATGTATGGACACTATGAATTTTTAATGATTAGATTTCATAATAAAAATTCCATTTCTATATTCATTAACATGATGAAGAGAATATTTATATATTTCCATGACTAGTTTTTTGTACCCTTTATTTATGATATTCTTATATATTCAAAGTGTAATGAAAGGAATGGATATTATTTGAGAACTAGGTCAATGACCCTGATGAAAGATAATATTTAAGAATAATTGAAAAAGAGTGAATTTTTGATTTGTAAAGTTCCATTTATGAGTCATATGATAACATTTTATGGAATATATTTATATTTTTCAATGATACATGTTATTAAAAATTATTCTAGACCAACCACTATGACTTGGAACAAAATTTTTCGAAGCTTGGATGGATATTGTTGGAACATTGTGGATAATTTATCAACATTATCTAATACACTAAACAAGTTAACTCAAAATGGGATACATGTTCCTTTAGTCATATGAATGTTAATAAAAATATATTAAGATAAATTAAAGTATAAAAAATACCTACATTCTTAGTTTACCACATAGTAAAGATGGGTTTGTGATGTATAATGATGTATTGAATGAAGGACTCAGATGTGTTCTCATGTAGTATTGAATGGTGATAGATTTTTCTTCATTCCAATTATTTATTCATGAGAAAAAATATATTAATAATTATATAGAGTAACCTTTGGTAATTTTTTCATTATAGATACAGATGAATTTCCATTATAGATAAAGGTGTGATATATATACTGATCATTAATGATTAATGTATATATTAACATAGAAAATGTATAATATGGTCTCAAGAAGTTCATTGAATCTGAATAAATATAAATATTACTTAATAAATCACTAACATAAGAATGAAAACAATGTGGAAGATGATCTGAGTCCAAAAATCATGCTAGTGTATCTAGGATAAGGATCACTAAATCTTCAATTTTTTAAGATTATCAAAGTATTTATCTTGAAATATTTATGTAATGGGAAAAATATTATCTTCGTAAAATGAGTGTTAAGAAATTATACAATTGAAAAATAAAGATCAGAAAAATGAATAAGTAGAGTTGTATAAGAAGGGGAGAAATGTTCAAATGTTTAACCATGATTGTGATGGAATGATGAATTTCAAGAACCATGTATGCATTCTGTCTATAACATTTTTTAAGAACAACCTATTGGATGATGCTGACATTTAAAAAAGATCTATTCATCATAGAAGTAAGATGTTTTATTCATATTTAACATAATATTTATTTTAATACAGAATAAGAATAGATATTGACATGTATTATTCATAGTGCTTTGTATGTTAGAATGGTAAGGCCAAGAGGAAGATGTCTAATGAGATGTTATGACCATTTCCTACAGTAAAATGGAAATGGTAGAAATCTTAATAGGAATTTTTGATTGACTCAAAAAAACATATATGAGTAATAATTTGATACGGGTTGTAGCTAATCCACTTATGATGTTAGTTTTGTTCATTTTCAACAAATAAATTTTTTCCCTTGACCAGCTTTCCATAATACACATTAATAAAGTAGTGACTTTTCATAGAGTACACGATTATATTATATCTAGTTGATATATGAGGTTTACCATGATATTTTAGATAATTATTCAGTATTATATGGTTATAGAGTAATTTTAATGTATCTCTTAACATCCATAGAAAAATTTCTAGTCTGAGAGAAACATTAAATACCTAAGGCATATTTTCTGATCTTATTAAATGGATTTCAAATGGGGTCCGATAAACAAGTACATATGGTCAAGTTATCATACAAAAATATTTTCCACATGAAAAAATATATTGTTACTTTTGAATTTACATAGTTAATGATTATTAGAACTGCATCCTACAAGGATGAAGTTATATACAATATGCTATTGGGGTTAAGAAAAAAATGCATCACCTAACTAGTTTGATGTCAAGAGGATGTAAACTGGAAATCACCAAAACAAAACATTTTAAAAAACTCATGATAAAAGAAATCCACTTGAGTATCCTCAAAAATCCAATCCAAATCCTCATAGTACCAAACATAATATGAATCCAAACCACATCAATAAGAACAAATTACCACTTTAAAAAATAGAATTTCTAAATAACAACCATAAAATATATATGAAACTCAAAAAATAAGAGAACCAAAATGATTCGCAATAGATGAAACCAAACACCAGACCCACAATGAAGATATTCTACCTTGACAATGAACGCCCCACCAATAAAATCCCAAAACTACCATAAAATGTTTATAATAGATATATGTGGATTCCAGTAAAACCACAAATAATATAGGATTAGAGTTCAGAATTTCTGTTAAGAGGAGATCCACTAAGCATCAGTACCAATACATCTAAAACCACCAGATTTCAATTAGGTCAAAACACGTGGGGTTTATGGAGATGGTTTAGTTGATAAGAGCATGGAACTAATATTCAAGGAACACAAATCAATAGTTATGGGAATAAATAACCCCAATTTTGAACAGGTACACCACTAATAAATTGGTCTTTAATAGAGATATAAAAGTCATTTATTAAGGATAAAAAAGTTATGATAAATGAAGAGAAGGTAAAACCCCAAAACATTTATCAGCACTAAAAAAGTGTAATTAAAGTCCCCATTTAACAACGCTTAAACAAATTTGATAAAGGCTCATCTGGTAAAGGGTATATACTTTATTTTGAAGGCCCAATCCCCCACCATTATTAGTGCTCCCCCACCCTTGTATCTGCACTTCCCCCACTCATTCATTAGTGTTTTATCCTCCCATGTGCACCCATGCCTCTAGCGACTTTGAAACCCTATAGCTCCAGCATGTACATCAAAGCATTTTCCACTCCCCTAAACTATTTTGTTACACCTTTTATGATATATCTATATATTTAAATATATATCATTACATTTTTTATCCATATGTATATATATATATATATTACTAAATATATTTTATAGGTAAATATGTTTAATGTATTTATTTATAAAATAATTTTTTTTTGAATATATAAAAAATTAGTCTGTATTGTTATATATTTGATTGTAAAAAAATTATGATTTGAAAAATTATAATATTTAAAATCCATAATATATGTATGAATGTAATCCCTGTTAATATATTCAGTCCCCACTGAAAAATTGAAAAATTACTCCCATAATAATGCTTAAAATCCATCAAAATTTTGGAAATTGGAAACCCTGACTAAAAACTCAGTTTTGGAGGCCTTCATGGACTTTTTTGGCCTTGAAAATATAGTTATTAAGGTCCTCATAGGTCATGATGGTGTATAGGTCATTTTAGGCTTCAATTTGATATGTGGTAGAACAACTAGAAATTCATTATATAGAGACAATATATAGCCATGGATATATGTCAAAAAAATTTGGCTATAAGTAATAGCCATGGTTTGGTGGACTGTGGAACCTATTAGCGTGGCTATAGGGCAACAAATATATCCACTGTTTGTAACTATTGCTATACGGATATATCCTCGATTAATATCATGGATAATTCTTATAGCCACAGTCTCCAACCATGGCAGTACACCTATAGCCATGGATGGAAACCGTGGCAATAGGTTCTTCCATAGTGACCTATATCCATGGTTTAAAACTATGGATATTTGTATCTATCCATCGTTTAGAACCATGGATATATCTTGCAGATGCATTAAAAAAACTCTTTCATCAATTTCAATATAATATTTCATTTATATAATTACTAGAACTGAGCCGTAATTTCAATATGGTATTTCACTAATATAATTTCCCGAACTGAGTTCTTTCATACAATGAATCCGAGGAGTCATGCCTTGTGATGAAATTTTATAAGTACCCATGCTCACAGGCTGATGATATTATCAAACAACAAGTCAACCTTATATACAAGAACCACTAAAACACTACATTCTCAAGCTTGATGAACTTATTCCATCATTTCACTATCCAGTGAGGTGATGCTTCACTGCTGATGGATTCAAAAAGGATCCTACTGATTGATTATTTGTCTAGTCTTTTTATGCTTCACTATTGATTAATAATTTAACCAAAACACCACAATACCATGAATTATTTTCATCGCAAATATAAAATAAATAAAAACTAATAATAAAACAATGAAACTGAAATTACTACTTCAGACACTGGGTATGGACAACATGTCATGCATCATAGGTTTGGTTTTGTAGTATAGATTCATGCACAAAACATATATGTGTTACCTAGTATAAATTTATACAACTAGGACCAATACATGATATGATTTGAATAAATCTGGTACATACAGAAGAGAAAAATAGGGATTCAATTCAATGAGTGTACATCAAGGAAATCGACATAGAATCAGGGAAACACAAACACTAAAATGGAATAGAGTAATATAGGGGATTTTATTACATAGTCTTTAGTTTTTAATGCATTCTGGGATGACTTGTATGTAATTTGAATCCATAAACACTAGGACTGTATTATTGAAGCTGTGAATTTTTTTAATTATCATAGTTTTATGCATAAATAACCATATGATAAAATTCATGACTCAGATAGGTTTCCCTACCAGACCTTCCCCCACATTGCCTCCACGACTCATACATGGAATTAATATGGGTTCTGAAATAGCTACGACTCAGATCATAGTCTCGCATGGCAGGATGGTTCATTTTTAATGGCTTAGGACTTTCAACGTTGGTTTTCCTTCTGTAACTCCATTAAAGATAGTGGGTTTCAGGTCACCTATACTTCAGGGGCCTTATTCGCTAGGTTTCAATAGTTGTTTCTCGGAAGTACATTTCCAATAAACCCTTGGGTGATAAGATTTTGGTGAATATTAAAATACCCAATGAGAAGACTCCTCTGGGTATTTTTCTACCTACTTCTTCTCTAGAAAAACCTTAGGGTAGTGAGGTTGTTGTGGTTGGTGATGGTAATACAATTATAAAAAGGCAAGTGGACATCAAATGTAAACACTTGTACCAAAGTGATCTATTCAGTCTACGAATGAACATAATTATAATTTAATGGAGTCAATCATAATATACACAAAGAGGTTGATATTGTTGGAATTATGGAATAAGATGATATTAAGGACCTCAACCCTCTTAATGAAAGAGTCATAATCAAGGATACTGAGGCTATTGGACAGCTAGAATTTGTTATTGGGCATAATATAATGGATCTTTTTGTTACTAAATATCACATGCGATTTTAAATCAACCCATACATTGTTCTATAATGTGGTGAAGAAAGAGGATAACAATGACTGTTTAAGTAGAAATCCTCACATGTTACTATGAGAAGATAATCATGTAGTTTATAATGTAATAAAAAATCTATGAGCTAAATAATTTAAGGTCGTATAGCAAGGAAATTGGTTATTCTACCATTTTATGGTTTTGGAATTTTGAAAATAAGGGGATTGTTTTATAATAATTTTTGGGTAATATAAAAGAGTATATAACCAGTAAGAAGAGAGCATCAAGGAGGACTATCAATACATAAAACATATCCAAGACAAGTTTAAAATAAATTATTCTAATGATGATTGAACCAAAGAGGGATTCAACCAATTTAATTTCATCAGGTCCAGACTAAATGGTGGTTCTATTCTATTTTATAATGTTTTTCTTCCTCAATAATTATTGGGAAACATTGATATATAAAAATGAATCTCATGTGACCTCCAATTAGTGTGAGATACATGGAGGGATAAGGTGTTCCATATTAAAAAATCAGTTCATAATAAAATGTGAAAAGTATTTTTCATTTTTAGTGTCCCAACAATTCTTATTTTATTTTTCATTTTGTATAAATGCATGTGGGAACAACATTAGGTGTGTTAAAAATCCAGTAGAACTGTGGGAGGTGGGTAGAGAGGTATATAATGTCATTTGAAATTTAGTATAAAAGGGGGTGACCGATGTGTAGGGAATGACTACTAAACAAGTTCAAAACATAGGTTTTTCAACATCACCAATCATTGATGGGGATAGAAAATACATGATCGAGCATTGACCATGTTTGAAACATGTGAATTGTAATTTTTTTGTTGAAGATACTTCGAGGAATGTGCCAAAGATAAGAAGTGATCTAGTTTGGATAAACATTGTTTCCATTAGAGATCATGTTCCGATCAGTAAGGTAATGAGGATCCAAATAATGGAATTATTAATTTATGGAAGGGAAATTATTGGGATGTTTAGGGAAATTTTGACACTCTTGGAGGTATTCTTTCATGCACTAAAATACATTAAATGGGAATATTAGTGGGAGATAATTTTAAATGATCCCAAGGGGGTAACACTAATATATGTTAGTGGTTGGGATAGGCCCACAATGTGTAGAATTGGTATTTCTATGTATCTAATTAGAAACATGGAAAAACAATTATATACATCAAGAATGGGATGTAGTAGGAGACAAAAACTTGAATTGATGGCTTCCCCTATAATGGGGAGCAAACATATCATATTTTTTTAATTTATGCAATAGGGATGTGGACCATCAAATTTAACATCATATATCAATGAAATTAACCATGAAATTTACGTTTTATACAATTATAACATAAGCATGTGTAAAACATGCACAACACATTTTGGTTTCTAAAATGGTAAACAAGAATTAAGACAAACATAAAATAGTTTAGAAAAAATAATTCTTTTCTAGATACATTAGATATATGTGAAACCACTACTATGTTATGTGGGATGAGAATTTTTATGCTTTTCAAATACTGATCAAAACAAGTCTTTATATATTGCCTGGGTAGTAACTAGGGAGTATTAATAAAATTATAGGTAATAGAACATGTGTAGTATTTTTCATAGACAATACGTACCTGGTTCAACTTCTCTTAAACAGAAACTTCTCACATGTAACTAACACTACAGATGAAGATAATAAATTAGAAAAGAAAGATGAATAGGAGAAACTTCCAACTCAAAGAAGGAAAAACACATAACATGAAACTAAAATGAAAAGAAAATTTCATATACATTAGTTGGTAAGCTTCATTATAGTGACTATATCCTATAAGTAAATTTTTGAGCCATCACAGCCTTAGCCCTATAGGCTCCATCACGAGTCATAACCATGTCGATGTCCGTAGTTGGTAAGCTATATGCTTGTGATTGCATTAAAAATTTGAAAATGAATATAAATTAGAAACTTAGTTATGATATCTGATAATACCACCCCCCACTGCCCACCCCTGACCCCGCCCCTAAACACCCCTACCCCTGCCCCTCCCCTACACACCCCCTCCATTTCCACCAATAATTCATTGTGGCCCTTGCACACTGCCCTACACACCCACACACCCTGCCACCTTCACACCCCCTACCCACCCCTTTCCCCTACCCCTACCCATTGGACACCCCCATTGACCCATGCCCCATCCCCTGCACACCCCTCCCCCTACCCCCTACACACACCCTCACCCATGAAAACCCACAGACCTCTACACCCTACTATCCCCCTACCCCAACCCGAGAACACACCTTACCTCTGCACACCCACACCCCCTGACCCCTTTCACATCCACACCCCCTACCCCCTGCACCCTAACCCCCCCCCCCCCCCCAACCCACACCCCTTTCCCCCCTACACACCCACTCTTCCCCTACGCCCTTACACCCCCTCCCCTACCCACCCCTGCACCCCCACTGCTCACCTGCACACCACTTGCACCCTAAAACAGTACACACAACAACATCTACTAGACACTAACATAATAATATTATAGAATTCAATTAGTAAACGAATTATAAAATTTACATCTAAAATGTACCTCAATAACAATATACCCAATACCATCACAACCCTCATAATCACCTTCGAGTGACCAACATCATTGTATGCTCCTCTTTGAACACAATCATCATCAACATCCCCATTAGCATATGCACATAAATAAATTAAACGAGAAAAATAATCCCCATAAATTAAACATAAATAAATGAGAGCACATTTAATTAATCAAAACATAAAATTGTTATTACTAATATAAAAAAATTAATCCAGAGTTATTTTACTCATAGAAAATACTACAAATTGTTAAAATATTTCAATGCCAAGGATTGTAATGGAAATTGAGGGAATAAAAGAAATAATTACATATAATAATTTATGAAATTTTTAGTTTGATCACTCGCCCACACTTAGTTTATTGAACTCCAAGGTAATGCATTGTCTATTGGACTTCATAAAAATAAGAATTGCCTAATGAATTTGAGGTTTTCATCCCTATCATCTCATCCAACAAATAAATTATAGATAATTTAAAATTTTTAAACCTATGTCTTCATTTGGATATAAAAATTCTTAATAATATTAAGATTATAGTCAACTCCTCTCATAAACCTAAAAAATGGCAATTTTCAATCATTGAGTTACATGCTACGTGTGCGTGTCTTAACCCACAAACGGCATTATTAAACATGAACAAAATATTATCAACATCATTTATTTGAAATCCACATAGTTTACCAATTTAATCTTCCTTAAAAAACATTAATGAGAAAAGAATACATATTATTATATCTTAGATATACCTTGATATTCTATATATAACTATGGTAAAAAACCATTTGATAACTTCAATAGAATCTATTGGTGAAAATATTTTACTATAATCACCCTATCAACCAATGAATTTCCCTTTCATGAAATTCGGACTGTGAATTTTATAACTTCTCTATTTTCATTAAGCATATTTTTGAATACCTTTTTAGTGAATATAATATTGTCAACTATTTTTTTTGAACAAATTTATATGTGTCATTATTTTATGTCTAATTTAACTCCAAATTCATATCTTCAATATAATTTTAATCACTTTAATCTTAATCAAAACTTTTTTACACAAATAAATATAAGAGGGTATTTCTTGTAATTCTACATATCCTCTTAATTTATATTACAACATATTTTTCTACCAAAAGGATCTCTTCATCAATATGATTAGTTCTAGAAAATATTGTAGGTGTAACTAGAATCTTTATGTCCATTTCTTAATCATATTCATCAAAAGATTCAATGATAGAGTACTAACTATGTCTAAGAGGCTCTCTATACTCTTGTAAAGATTCAATTTTCTCTATATTATCTTGAATTCTATTATCATAGATTCATTTTTCATTACTATCCATTATTACATATTTTATTTCATAAATTTTAATGAAAATATTATTATAAAATTGAGAAACCTTATTTATTAATGAATATATATGAAATATAACATCATAGTGTTATTTCTAAACATTCCTGGATTCCCTTATATATTATGATATATAAATTACTACCAAATATTCATAAATACATAAATGTTGGTTTCATTTTATACCTTAGTTCAGAAGGAATTTTTTTACCTATGTAAAGAATAACTCCATTATATATATGTATACATTACATTTTGAACCACATATTTCTAGAGGTACCTCTTAATACCACTAGATATCACCATAGTTTGTGTAATATTATTTATGTTTGTTTCGTAGTTCCTTAAAACATGTGTTCTAGATTTAAGAATCAGTGAATCCAGGCGGTTTCTATTGGATTTATTCATGGAACCAAAAACAACCAACCATTATTTATTCAAAAGGTATCTTCATTCCAGAGGATGGATTTTGTTATATTTGAACTTCACTATACTTAATAATGTGCATCAGTTGAGAGGATGGGAGGTCGGACTCATCACACCCTTTTAGGGGGAATTATTGTCAACTTCAGGACTCTATTTAAAAATTTATGATATTTTATGGAATCCTTATTAATTCACCAAGTATAACAAAATATCCCCTTTGAATTTTCAATCATTTTATTAAAATGAATGAAATTTAGAATCACTTATATGTATTTGAGGTTATTCATTAATGTAGATATTCATATGTATTCGAGGTTTTCCATCAATATAATATTCTTATATACTATTTATAGATTTTTTTAATCACTGTTATGATAATACTAGTTTTAAAACACTTATTGGGGAATTTTTGAATTTATTGTCATCCATGGTGATGAATAATTATTTTGATACTGGGATCATACTCATAAAATGGGCTACCTATGTATCCTTGTTAAAGGAATAAGAACCCTCATAGTTCAGTGCTGCTTAATGGGACACAACATACCTTTTATGGTCATGTGATAAGGACATAACGATATAGATTATGGTCAGGTGATAATGAAATCTATGAAAAAGGAGCTTTGTCAATATTTGGTGTGGGACTTATGCCTATGATGCCCTAGGAACTCAGAAACAATATGGATTTCCCAGTATTATTAGACTTTTTTGGGAATAAACCACAAGGAGAACTGAGTTGATTTGAGTTTTTGTGATTGAACCATAGGATGGATTCCTATGTATCCCATATGAATGGTAATCTAACCCCACATAGTTCAATTAGTCTAATAGAAGAATATAGTCCTCTAAGAGAAATTATTTTTTGTCTTAGTTCCTGAAAAGGATGCCTTGATGATTTGGGGGGTTTAATTTGGGCCTTATTCCTATGAAGAATTCCCAGATTAAGGGAATTAGGGTTGGATTCCTGAAAAGGATATCCAGTGATCTCGAGCCTGGAGAAATTTTTATACGTATCACAATTATGGAGGTAATCAGATTTCACGTATTTTATTCATTGTGGGTGTTTTTACAAAAGTAATAACCATAAAAAATCTATAATCGCACATGAGTGATGCTCGGGGTGAGAAACAAGAGGATATGAAACATTTAACAATGACACACACACTTTTCCTCCACCTCTGGAGGAAGAGGGTGAATCTAAGGTAGCCAGGTGGGAAGAGGGAGAGGTGACGAACCTTCCCTCTATTGTATTTACATTGGAAAATCGTCCAATGAATGGAAGAAGGGATAATGGTTAAATACATACACTAGGATGGCTACCAAAAAATGGATCTTTGATGGGGATGGATAATTTTCATTCACTTGAATGGAAACAAATTGTGAATTGTACCTTCTCTACTAGAGTTTGAGGTTCTGGGTCTCATTGATAAGGGAGAGGTCAGGACCCAAACCCTCCCCCAAACCAGGAACATCCCAACACTATTTCTGGGAGAAAGGTCCCAGTGACTGCAGATATACAAACCCATAGATGCTTCATGAAACCAAAACCCATTGTGAAACAAATCTGGGAAACCTATGATTGCATATATACAAACCCAATTTGGACACATGCTAATGTGACTTTCCCAAAGGTTTGATAAGTCCAAAGAATTTAGTGGAGGTCTCGACAAAATCCCTTTCAAACATGGGATCCAATGAATAAGAAGCCTTCTTATGAATGGATTTCAGGATGTCTTGATGGATTGTAGATAGAAGAGAATAGGTGAATCAAAGAGGGGATCCCAAGTAGGTATTTGTGCTCAAGTATAGGTGCACAAGTAGACTTGGGAGACCTGATGTTCACTTATACGATGAAGATCATGTATGTTAATACTTGGGTGAGACTTTTCTCAAGACTTAATAAGTATACACAGGTGATCCTGAAAGTGGTGTGCTCAAGTTACAATGAAAGGAATATGTGGGGCACAAGTGTTTCTAATTTAAGGAGGTTTGGTGATTGAGGGGAGAAAGTGTTGTGGATTTCAAACAAGAAAAGTAATTATATCCTATTATCCTTATATAAATATTCCACTTTAGGTGTTAATGAACTAACTTTAAAGTATCAGAAGACTTGGGAGATGTACTAGGTTGACCATAGAAACAATTGGGCTTCATGGAAATTCGTTCATACAAATGAAATCCCTAAGGGTCTATTTATAATGAAAGAAGTGACCTTGGGTGAATGAAGATTGGGTGCGCAAGTGGCTTGCACACCAGATTGTGGCACACATGTCCTTGCGCGACGATGGTGTTTGAGCTATTCTAGGGTGACACATTGAGGACTTGTCAAAAATTATTACTTCAATCATCTCTAGAATACTGGTGCACATGTATTTGTGTGCAGGTACTTTGGGCGCCACTTTAGGGACTTTGCCAAAATAATTGTTCCATACCATGGGGGGTGCGCCCCCACACCCCTTTTTCAGATCAGGTTTGGGCTACGTGCCTTCACTACCATCATTTACCCCCATGAAAAATTTAGAGTCACACCATGAACTATTTCAGCTCGGTTAAAGACATTTTTTGTAGAACTGCATCGAAAACATTTCATGGTATCTACAATGGTTCTACTTTACCTCTCAACCACCACATTTTATTAGGGTGTCTACATTATAGTATCTTTTTTAACAATATAATAATTATCTAGATAATTATTAACTAAATAATAACTGAAATAAATTCCATTATTGTAACTTATCACTTTGATATTCATTCCAAAATAAGAATTACACTATCCTTTTATACATCTAAAGATAATCAAGTAAATCTATTTTTATACATTGGAATAATATATCCTAAATAATTATATCCCCCAAAAAATAAAAGATATTAAAATCATCATTTTAATCTATTCATCTTCATTGGTCCACACACATAGGTATGAACTATGTCAAATACCTTGTTATATCTTTTTTTCTTTGGTTTATAATATTTAATTATGACATTTTATTTTTCTTATACTTGAAAATAATTTTCTATATCACTTCTTAGTTATGGAATATTAAAATCAATTTTTACAGAACTAGTTTCTCCAAGATTCCATGATTGAGATAACTAAATATTTTAATCCATATATTAACTCTATCCTTCATAGAAAAGGATAAATTACTTTAATCCCCATCAACTTCTAGATACTTCTCAGCTAAAATTATTAACTATGCTTGTGCGCTTGATATTTTCTAGACCACCATTAATAAAAATAACTTTTTCATTCACCTTAGAATTTATATTTATCAAAAGATTGATGATTTCATCTATATGTGAGGAAAATATATTATCAAACATCTATGTTCCCTCATTAACATTCATTTAAATCTATATTAATGAAAATTTCTTTACATCACATTTTTTCAAAGAACATCATGACTTATGGGATTTTAAATCACAATTCCCATGATTCTCCCATATGAAGTGTATAAATATTTATTTTGAAAATAAAAATGAATAGAAAGATTCACATGGTAAACAAATTTATTTCTCAATTGACTTATTAGTGAAAACATCTTCCATAAAATCATATTGCAAACCCACTTAAATGATGAATTTTTTTAAGTTAATATTCACTATATACAAAAAGGCAACTAGAAAATATTTGAACAATATCTTTTGATTTTTTTTATGAATGCTAAATTTTCAATATCCCAGGTTTCTACACACACTCATAATCTTCCCATACATTACGTAACATAAACACATGTTTATAGTTAAATTAGACTACATACCAAATTATTTTCTTATCAAATTTCACTTTTGATTCTTCACAAATTTAATATCTTTTGTATCATTATTGTATTTATCAGTATAAGGGTCATATAATAAACTTTATTCACTATTACACTAGATCACTTATTTTTAAGACATCCATACATCCAATTTAAAGATTCACAACTAATTTCATGTGTGTATTCTTTTGAAACACGCCCAAAAATAGATACATTTTATTAATTAGTGACTTTCTCTTATCATCCATATACCTCCTATTTTACACATATTTTAAATACTATTTTATCAACATTATATGTTTTGTTATTCAATTCAATACATTATTCAAATGACAGTGTTGGTGTAGAAAACTATATTCATATTTTTTATTAATGCTTAGTGTAAAAAATAGTATTTAGAAAATGACATAGAACAATGTATAAATTGAAAAAAAACCTTAAAAAATTGTACTATTAACACAAAAATTGATGAAATTATAATTTTTTAAATTTTATCTTCACCACTACAAATCATAATATATAATTAATAATTCATATCAATAATGACATAGACATATGTTTGGATGATCCAAACATATTTAAAGGAATGGATTAAATGGTTTGGAAGATAATGATGAGTGGTATTATAATCATCCCCATAAATCATGGGATCCTAGGGGACATGATTAGGCCTTGGGATATTAAAGTCCAGAAAATTTTCATCCCAAAAATCTAGATAATTTTTTGGAATAAATTGATGGATTTACCCGATATAAGCTGGAAAGGGATGAAAAAGAGCCCATTTAAATCATTTTATCTTCAATGCTAGACAGTGACATGTCTAAGTCAGTGTACATAAATCACTGTAAAAAACATAAAAAATTTAAATGAAAATAAAGTGTAGAATAAGTTCAACCTCCAATCTACAGAATGGAAAATATGAAACCAAAATACCAAGTTAGAGCTGAAAATGAGAAGATACCTAGAAAGGCAAAGAGAATAGTAGGTCAGAATTTCACATGATAAATTGAAGAAGGGTGGAAATCTCTGGGGTCGCCTGAGTGGGGTCAGTGATAAATCACTAAAGGAGGAATATCGTGAGGGTATGACATGGTATGAGTGAGAAATTGGGAAGGTGAGTCCGCTGTGTCGAAGGAAAAGTATCAAGGATAGGTGCATGGAAGAAGTAGGATTCTGAGAGGTGGATTGGTCATGTCTGAACTGACTCTAGGCTTCTTTGAATTCGATTTAGAGCCACGTCGGAGAAAGAGAATCGCATTGAAGAGGGGTGGACACATCAAAGGCATGCCAGAGGAGGAGGTGGGGAGTCCACGTCAGATTAGTTACGATGGGGAAGTGGAGTGTTCACACCATAGGAGGAAGATCATGGTGAGGTTGGGTGGCCTATCAGAGGAGGAGGATCGCGGAAACATCAGGGAGAAGAGTCGCGAAGAGGAGGAGGGTCGTTAAGAGGAGGGGCAAGAGGGTTAGTGTAAATTGGCGAGTGGGGTGGGCTAATTTCCACAGGCAGTTAAATTTCAAGGTATTAAATTGGATATAGACACGTTCCTTATTGTCTGTGGCTATAGCTCCAATGTTATAGGCCTGAATTCTAGAAGTGTAGTACCTAAATGGACACCTGAATTAATAGTTATGACCATTTACTGTTTGAGTTACGTTTTTTACTTATTTTAGATCTTTTATTATTGTTTAGGAATTTTATTATCATCAAATAGATATTAAATGACTATCAATCAATAATAATAAAAAAATTAATAATTTAAAATATTATTTTTGTTATTTTAGAAGTCATTTTCACTAAATATCTTATATTTTAAGTGTAAATGCATATTTTATTTATCTAAAACATATTTCATAAAATTTATATTATATTTATATCAATATAAATATATTTATATTTTACGATATTATTTTTAATGAAATACATATATTTTTTGAAGTATACTATTCTCTATTCTTGTAAAGAAACACTGATCGGGGGGTCTGTATCAATGCTTCTAAAAAAAGAGATAACCCCCTACCTCACCCTTTATCATTTCTTTTTTAGAAGCGCTGAAATAAGATCCCATTTATCATCACTAGAAATCAAGTGAAGATAATGTTCCCCCTTTAACAATTCTAAAAAGTCATTGTTAAATTCCCCCTTTAATAGCACTTTTTTAGTACCCACAAAGGGTGTCTTTAAAATTATTTTTTACCTCACACTGTTAATGACCTAGCACTTGGTAAACCCATTTTTGTAGTAGTGAGAACAATAGTGGAATGGAGGAATGAATCGAATGAGAATAAAGAAACAGTACTAAAAAATGAATCAAATAACAGAGCAGAAGAAATGGGAGAGATTACCACTGTAGAGGTGGGTGCAAGGGGAATCTGAGAAAAGGATTACGGAAACCATTGAAAGTAGATAAGAGGAGGTATAAGGGAGGAGAAACCCTATATTCATCTAACAAGTTATATTTAATATCATTAATGTGATATATAATATGTTTTTTGTGATAAGTTTTTTTCTGTAATTTCTCCATGGAAGAATGTAATATGATTTAGAAGTAAGGAACATCTGATCCCTATCTATATTGACCATTTCGAGATTACTGATTGAGTATGGATGGTAGCTTATCTCATGGTATTTCCAACGAAACTCTCTCATATTCATGATGTGTTCTATGTATATTCTTAAGGACAAAAACAATTGACCCTTCAAATGTACTAAAAGTAGAGTTTATAAAACTGGAACAAAATCATTAGTATGTGGAACAATTGGTATAAAAATTGCATCATAGAGATAATTTTCTATATAACAAGACCACTCACCTAGTTAATGTTCTCTGTATAAATTAGAAATTTGAAGATATAACATGGGAACCTGCAGATGTGAGGAAATAGATATATCCTTATTTTTTATATTAGAAGGAATAATTTTAAAGATCAAAATCATTTGAATGATGCATGAATGTATCGCTACTATATTCTGGAAAATATTTCTCTATAAATAATTTTATTTTTTCAATAGCTTATTTTACATGAAACACTGAGTTTAAACGAATCATGATAAGGAAATAATATGTTAATATGTGATGTTTATCATATATTTTTTTATAATATAGGGTATGAATAATTTAAACTAAATTATTAAAAAAAATTGTAACATGTGTATAAAATGGGTTTTTATTAATTATTAAAAATTAAAAAAATCATTTCATAATGAAAAATATGTTTTTCTAAAAAATTATTTTTTTGTGAACACTTCATGTTTTTCCTAGTGAAATATTTTAAATAATGTTAGTGAATTATTTTAATGAAATTTAAATATTATAAATTCAAATAAATTAACAATCCATTATTAATTTTTTTTTCAAATAATGGGATACATATAGTTGATGTTTAATGCTTAAAAAAGAAATTTTTTTCAAAAGATATTTTCATTATATTTTGTATGATTATTGTTAGATAAATTTATAGGAATTTAATCATAAGAAATTGATTATGTATTTGGAATGAAGCAGGGATTATTTGTCGAAAATGACACTTTTTTTCAATTATGATAAATATAAACCATGGAAAATTTTATCACCAGTGTACATTGTAAATCAGGTTAATCTAGGTTAAAAATATGTTTCAAGGACATTATTATTTCATCTAAATTCCTATTGGATAAAATTAATTCGATTCATATCAACATATTCTCAAAATCTATTTTATTATTGGAATATTTTCCAAGAATATTACCCATTTAATATTTCTTGAAAATAATGTTAAAAAAATGTAATTCTCCATGTTAAAAATATTATTATGTGTCCACATAGTATAAATGTAAAGTGATAAACAGGTATACATGCCTAATTTTTGAATAAAAAAATTATGTTCTGATGGATTTTTTTCTAATTTTCAATGATTCAATAATTACTTTAAATAATTTCTCTATGCTAATATAATATTTCTTCATATGATTTAAAAATTAAACAACTGAGTTTATAAATACTAATGGTAACAAACATTCTGTGATTTATAGTTTTACTTAAATTTTATTTTAATATAAAACCTATTATTGATTTTAAATTTATTATATTGTATTCCAATTGTAGTTATTTCTATTAAGTCAAATTATGTAAATAGTTTCGAAATTGTTAATACTGATATTTTAAAAAAATATTCTTTTGTTAAATTATATAAAAGTATTAAAGAAACATTAATAAGAAAATTTTGATATGATTTTACCTAAATTTCCATGTTATAGATATTTATGGTTCATATATCAGCATATATGTAAAATTATAACCCTTTAAGATATAAAATGACATTACAAGGTTAAGGTTAAAATAAGTATACAATGTGGTTAAGCCAAAAGTCAAGGTTTAAAATACAACATCAACTAATAAAAATTTAATTTTATGATGGAATTTCAACCCCATGCTATATTATCATTGAGTACCTATCACTTTTATGTACTTGGGTTGATAATTTCATTATTATTTATTAGACTTTTATGAAATCCTATTAGTGACCCCCACCCCATTTATTAAAGGGAACCCTTCCATTTTCTTCCTCACACAATAAAGATCAATCTAGATTGACCATACCCTAACAAAATTTCTTCTCCTCTTCCAAATCCAAATTATATTTGTGTCATTATTATAAATAATTCCAACCTTATGGTCTTTAAGAGAAGATCTAAATGAGTTATTTCAAATAAGATATAATGGTTTTAACTAATCATATACTTTTTAATTCTTCTTCAACCTACAATAAATAAACTATACACTTCATAAAATAATAAATTATTTATTCTGAATGTGTGGAAATGTTTTTATGTTTATTAAACCACTGTTTTCAACCTATCTGAACAAAATATGAAGTGAAATTATCTCTCTTGCATATGCATGAATTACCATCTCCAAGAAGTGATACAATTCATTTTACATAACCATATTTTATTGATTGATATTCTAATGGGGTTCATGTTTATATATTTTATTTATAAAATATTTATTATTATATAATTATAATAGCTTATATAACATCTTACCTTCCAAATAATTTGAAAATGATAACATCGCTACTACGTACATGTAGAGTACCACCTCCAGGAAGAATTGTGATTTATTTTTCATTTCTAATTTAAATATATGGTAATAATGATTTATATAATGATAATATAAGATTTATATGATATAATAATGATTTTGTTAATGATATCTTTTGTTTACCTTTCTATTGTTCCATCTATAAAAAACTGAAAACAATGTTTATGTGTACCTATGACTTTTCATCTCCTGGAACAGTGTGTTTAATTTTTGTATTTATAACATTTATGGATAAAAAGAAATATGTATATAATGAATATATATGTTATTTCAATCATTATTATAATTATTTATATGATGGAACCATTATCAATGTAAAAGGAAAAACCCACCCGAGCAAAAAATACATGAAAAATGAACAAAATGTCCCCAGAAATAGTGGTTTGGATAGATAAATGTAAATAAATAGAGGATAAAAGGTTATATGTAAATAATATATGTTATAAAATATATGAATATGTTTCTATAATATATTTATAATAAATATATATTTTTATATAGGTTTTTTGGAATTTTATGAAAACATATGAGACTAGATGATTATGATTTACATTTTAAACCTATTTTGAAATGGGATTCTATATGATTTGATTTACATTATAAATATTATATAGTCCATACATAACTAATTAATTTACTTTTATTCTCTTATAGTTCAATATTAATAATATTTTTTCCTTTAATTTTACTAAATGTAATTATTTATATGATCAAAGTAATGTTTGTAGTTAAAATTCTATATATTTATTTCTGTGGTCTAAAATCCTTTTTCGTCCAGACCCATGTTTTTTAGATATGTTTTCACTTATGTTTTTAAATTAAATTCAGACAATGAATACATTTTTTTAAAATTTTTTAAATGGATGGTTTGTTAAATTTTATCAATGTGTTACATTTTTTCTCGTTCTATAAAAGTGTTAATTGAATGTTTTTTTAAATTATAAGGTATGAATAGAAACACCATCCACCAACAATGATCTATTTTTTATTATTACTATAAATGTTTTCGTTTTTAATTTCAAATAAAAATGTGTTCCTTATTATTTTTCTTTGCCTTTTTTTAAATATAATTTTCAATATGAAAATTTATTTTCCTCAGTAAATATTCGAGCAATTCTATTAAATGAATACTCTTATATGATTACATAATTTTGTGTTAATTATGATATAATATGGATGTTATCCATGTAAACCATCCTACTATTTCTCTATATGGTTCATTATGGTGTGTTTTGTATCAAAATCCATTTGTTTTTCATGCCTTATGGTATTATGAATTTATGAAATGATTATAAATCCCCTTTTCTGTGAATGTTTTGTGATATGATGAAATAATTAATGTTCAATGATCAGGTTGTAAAAATACATACAGTTTTTCATATATCATGTGTCGTCCAATAATTATATAGGCCTAAAATGAATTGTGTGATTCTATATATTTCATGATAAAACTACCAGAATTATGTCGATGTGCTTGATACATTTTGGGAAACAAGTTAATGTGGTCAATTTGTTATGAGAAAAAAGTAAATGATCTTAATCCACTATGAGAAACATCTTTTAAGGGTTGATGAACTATAAATTAATGATCATGATGGTTATCCATGATGTATGAAATTTTTTAAAATCTATTACTGTTCCAAACTTCTATATCATGAACATATTCTTTATGTTTTATTTATAATGATTTATCACTCTTATCATTCATGTCATTAGAAATCCTAATGATATATTCAATGAATCTTATATAGGATATTTCATAGTTTAGGTATTAAATTTTTATGTTTTTTTCATTATATAACACCATTATACTTAACATATTCTTTTATATGAGCATCTATTTATATTTATAATGTTTTTCCTTACCGAGCATCTAATATCACACATTCATATATTTGATTTCCCCATGTTATAAAGAATGTATTTATGTAGAGTATGTTTATGAATAATTGTAAATGTGGTGATCTTTTAAGAAAAATTTAATGTTATTTCATGAAATTATATGATTTTGTATCTCATATCTAATGAAATTAATCCTTTACAGTCAATGAGAGTGTATTTTTTAAATTTATTGCATATTCATTAAAAATATGTAACGTTTATGTATGTAATTCATGCACGATTAAATTAATTTTATCCATTTCCTTCCATACACTAAATAATAAATCATGGTGGCCTCTAGTTTGACTCCCATATATTAATCATTGTTTCAAATATCTTCTTCATAAATAAATATGTCAATTTTCAATTAAAATAACCTTTTAATCTTGGATTCTTTTTTTATAATCAATGATCGATTATTTTTATTTAGTTTATTCTTCCATATTATTCAATAATTGATATATTTTTTTTATTTAAAATATTATAGTTGATACAATCAATTCCGTTTTATTTTATGCAACTTTTGGAGTTGGATTCCCTCCTTGTTTTTTATTCATCATCCATGTAGGCTTATTTAATGTAAATGTTGTAAGTGTTTTAAATTTTTTTTGGTCAAAAATTCAATGAAATGTTTGATTTTATTTAAAATTATTTCTAATTAATTTATTCTTATGTCTACCATACATCATTTTTAATGGAATATTATTAACTATTTCTACACATGGAATAAATGGATTTGAGTGTATTTTGTATTTTTTAATTTCAAAAAAGATAGTGTTTCATGCCAAAAGTTTGTAAAAATTCATAAATAGTTTTTTCATTTGATTTAAAATATTTAAAAATTATTTATGGGAATGATTTTTTACAAAAAGTGTGATATGATTATTTTCAATGGAATATTTTTAAAACAAATCTGTTTGTATTTGAAAATTGAAAAATTGTTTTCATAACCTATTAGAACTTATGATTTTTTTTATTGGGAAAACATTAGTAGCCAAATTACATCCATGTTTCTTAAAAAACTATATATAACATGATTAAGGGATTCCTTATTATTGAAAAATGATGTTTTGATTGCATTGAATTTTGAATTAGTTTTATTGAATCAGTTGAAACATTGTAAAATTAATCGTTTCATATTTTGCGAAACCCACATTTATTATCATTTTCAATGTATTATATAGAAAAATTTCCTTTAATGTCAGGTGAATAAGATATTATTATTATTTTATTCTTATGTGATTTGTAAAGAATATATTTTTTGTAAGGGTCTGGTTTGTTGGATGGGGTTTACTCTTTACACTTTATTGAATCATGTTATGAACCTAGAATGATTATATTCACACCTCAAATTAAATTAGGTCTTAAGGATATGGGTATATAGTTGAGATATTGGGATTTATGATTCACTAGATAGACAATACACTAGTTAGTACTCCATAGATGTATACTTCACCCTATATTGGGGAGTTACACGAATAAAATAAGTTCAAGTGAATCGAGTGGATTTTCTCTATGAACTAAAAATTGGTAAAAATTGGTTACACATATTTATTAATAGAATACTCCAAAATTAATACCTATAGAGTTTACCATGACACATATTAACATGGAATGGATATTATGTTAGGTGTTCACATTCAAACTCTATTTTTATCCCCTATTCTCAGTGTGGTCATGGAACCATCTACACTATCATTGATAATAAAATTATATTTACAAAGATAAAGATTCATATTTATGTTAAAAAATTAATGATATCATGGTTACGTCTATTTATAAATTATTTTTATTGTTTATTTAATTGAATAATTTTAAATGGAAAATATAAATTTTTGTTTAATACATGAGTTTTGATGAATGATTTTGATAGTAAGACATTCCATGATTTCATGAAATAGGAAATTTTGGTTTTTTAAGTTAAATGTATTTTTATTTACTAAGAGTATATTTCACTGGTTTTTATATAAAATAAGTTCCTCTTTCCTTATGTTTTCAAGAAGGTTTTATTATTTTATTTTTGTTTATTTATTTAGGAAAACTGGTTTCATATAAATTTCAAACTAGTATTTATAAAATTATTTTTAAAATTAAATCAATATAATTTTTGGTTGAATATATATGGACTTATCTTAATGAAACTTTTAATAAAAACCATTGTGTATATATATATCATGTTTTTATATAGATTCCCTAGATGTGATCTTGATTGATTTATAATTTTTATTCCACTAATTGATTTGGTATGTATGGTGTGGGACTATGGCTCACATGGAGGTTTTCGTGTGGTGGATCTATTATCTAATATATTTATAAGGATGTTTAGTATAATCCATTTCAACCATATATTTTTTCTATTTATTTCATTTCATAAATTATTTTATTTTTTATATGGTGTTGTATTTACATTTCTCATTTAACTTTTATGTTTCATTGCATCTTATTCCATGTTAGTCAAATATACTAATCTAATTCAAATCATTTGATGTGACTAGTAGTATAATTTATAATAATAACTAGTTGAGTATTTATAGTTTATATGATTTATTATGATAATATTTATCAGAAGAAATCATTACCCTATATTGTATTCTTGATTCTCATTCACTAGTTTCTTAGCCTATGATGTTTGGAAATTTTCATTATGACTAGTTTTAGATTGAGACATGAGATATTAATGTTTTCCTTGGTTGGATTATGACATTAATGTTTTTAAAATATCAATTAATATTAAATAAATATTTTTAGTGAAAAATTGAATATTGGAATGGATTACGAACCACAATGATAGGGTTCAAAAAACATATAGGGGTGAAAAAAGCTATCATTTTATCAACATCTTTATTTTAGATAATTATAATCCATGAAAAAAACATTCAACTTTAAAATCATAATTTTTTTATGATACTCTAATAATTATTATCTTTTATACTATTATTTATTCATATTAACAATCATTCTACTCAAAAATTCTTTTTTGTTCAGGGTCCACGTTAACTTATTTCCCCTGATTTTAACTGTTATATAATTTATAATATTTCATTTCTATATATGAATCTCCCTCTTACAATGATCATGATTTCTTTTTCTATATATAGTGATTAACACTGAAGGTTTTCCATAATGTATGCGTAAACCATCATGAATTGTATAAATTTTTTTGGGGTGTTACTAAATGATTCAATTAGGGATATTCAATCCATTGGTGTTGGATTTAGGATTGTATTATTGTATAGTATGTATCATAAAAATTTCATCCCATTTTATGGATTCTCAACATTTCAATATAATAATAATTTGGGATCATATTTTATTTTACTTCATATGACAATTTAATGATCCAATATGTTAATATTTAGAATTTGGGATGTGAATAGTGGTTGGTGGCCTCACTATTTTGGATTGTTTTTGAAAATATTCATGAAAACATTATTCATGAGGAATTTAATAAAATATTTTTTAGATTATTATTTATGTTATTATTTTCAATGTTCATTACTTATAGTCAAATTAATATTTATTGACCTATGGATTGGATTATAGTATCCAATAGAATTCTATTTTCCTTTCAGTAATAATTAAATAACCAAAATATAAAATTTTATTTTATAAATAGTTTATTTATTTGTGTATTTATTGGACACATAGTAATTTTCTAATTTATTTTTTATAATATAATAAATTATAAATACAACATTTTTAAGTAAAAATTAATGATCAATGAGACTTAAATTAATTAAGTAATGTATTTTTTATGTTATTATCTCAATAAAATATAAATTAATATAGGTGTTTTCAATTTCACTAATTTTTTATTAGATTTAAAATTATAATTTGTTAATACTTCCTATTAACTATTTTTCTATAATATTTTTTTAAAATAAAATAAAATATAGAATTATTTATTTAGTAAGATAATTAAATATTTATGGAGATTTATTAATGTCATTAAGTTAGTTCAAATTAATATATTATAATATTTTATGTGATTTTAATATTAAAGTTATATTTAAAGTAAGGATAATATTTTTAAAATTTGATAAACAATATTTTTAGTTCATTGTTTGAATAGTTAATTCAATATGAATGCAATTTTTGTATTCATTACCCACTTTTATAATACTAGATTTGATATGAAAATATTATTATTAATGTTTCTTAAATAGAATAGATTTTTTGTGTGAGTGATTTTTTGTCCTCATTTTGTTTTGGATTAGATGGATAATTTTCTTTGATTTAGATTGTCAAACAACATTATGATGTAACAATATTTTCGGTTTTCAATTATTATTTGATTTATTGAAACTAAGTAGTTTGTAAATGTTATATGACTTTGTGGATAAAGATTTAGTTGATATAATAGAAGTTACTCGTGGATTTGTTAACTATGTTGATTTTTTATTAAGTAAATTTGGTTTTTAATAGTAATTTTAGTGTTTTAGAGAACTAAAATTATTTATATTTTATTTATGGATTTGTTCATGACATTAAAAACTATATTTGGTCTTGAAAATTAAAAAAATGGATTTAGATAACAGACATGATAGATAATAAAAAATGTTATAAAATTTTTGAGTCAATATTTTAGTGTTTTTTATTTCTTTTGATTTAAAACCACATTAATATAATATTTAGACCATAAAGATAACTCAAGAGGATGCTTATGTTCTTTTATGGGAAATTCATTGGTTTTATACCCTTAGTAATGTTATAAAGTATTCATTGTGGGATGATTGAGTAATTTATTACAGAAATTTCTTCCAAGCATGAGAATGTAATTTTGTCTCTATTTATTTCTTTAAAAATGTGGCCGAGGGTTCCGATTTGGTTACCATAAGGGATAATGGTGTTATCTTGAGTGACTTTTCTATTTCTTAAACCCTTTTAATGTAGTCGATTTAATGGTATGGTGCTTATATAAATTTATTTAACTTTTAATATTTCATAAGTAATCCTCACATTTATAGTGTTCCATTTGATTTTTTTTTCAAATAGTTATTGGGATTGTACGATTAATGAGGATAGAAGGAGACAAAACACCATGGGGACATTAATTTTTAGAAAATATAGGTCAAGAAGAGCTTATCATAATGATTCTATTTAGAGCCACCATTATATTATGTTGTTTTTTCATACACACAATGTCACTTTCTGGTAAAAATACTTTTATTTACTAATTTTTCTTATAAATTATTTATATTTATTTTTGTTGGAATTTTGGTTCTCAAAATCCCCATATTAATTTATTGAATTTGTATTTTTAAAAGTCCAAATATTCAATGATTATGACAGAATGACCACTCTATAGAAAACCTTAAACCTATATTGGTTTAAGGAAACATCATTTTCTCATACATATAATATAACCTCTATGAGTGCAACTCAAATGAAGATATTTCAAAACATATATGGATATATAATGGAGGTAAGGTTTTTCTTTGTGTACTAGGGAACATCCTAGAAGTCTATAACATGGTTAGCTGAGTCAGAATCCTCAAACCTCTATCTCATAGAGGCGCACCATGGGATATCCTATGGGCTATTGAATAGATGTGTCTATTGGTGGTAAACCAATACGCATCCCTATTATTTTGATATAGTATACACTTTTGTACATTCTCTTAAATGAACAAAAAATCATAAATTTCCTACATAACAACCATAGAAGAAAAACCTCTAACAGCTTATTTACTATCTATATCTCTCTCAAACTATATTCCTTAAAAGATATAAGGATCCCATAATCCTCATTTTTGGTCAGATTATAACTAGTATTTTTTCCAATCAACAAAAGAAACAACATGTAATATCCCCATCTCCCATCATTCAAGTCCACCCATCATAATTTCTTATTTTTAATTTTCTATGAAATTATTGAATCATACTGTTCAATATATTTAAACCTAAATGATGTGGGTTTCATTTTGATGGATTTTTTTAGTTTTATGGGTTCTACTTATACCTTTCATAACATTGTAAATAATTTAGAGATGGTACATCATGATAGATCGAGTCGGTTCTATTTTAATTATTTTTGTTGTGATGTATTATATGAATCAATCATTAAATTGAATTTTTGAAATGATATGATAATAAATACCATGTTTCATTAATTGAATATGTTGATATTATATATTATTATTCCTTAAGGGTTATTTAACATGGGAGAAAATGTCTCATGAATTAATTATACTGATTTATAAATACTTAGTCGTATTGGAATGTTTTTTCATAGAAGTTGAATTTCGTGACTCTCATGATAAAACTAGTGTAAATTAGTTAGATGACCTAGAAATTTTTGATTTGAACAACTAGTCATGTTATTGATATGAGTAGTGAAATTAAAAAATTTACCCCATCTTCTATAAAAGTAATTATTAATCCAAAAAAACAATTTTGGGTTCTCCATAGATTTTGATATAATATTTTTAGGTATAGTATCCCTAGTATCATTACTGAATTTTCTAAGGATGTTAGATATAGGAAAAATGAATAAAACCCATTCCTATTATTTATATATATGTTTTAAAATATATATTTGTTATTTTTTTTTATAAAAATGGAATGAAAATTGATCTTATTATTTTTATGTTTAATCAATAATCCCATAATTTTATAATAAGGGATTTATAATTTGATAATTAGTGGGATCTTATTGGGAGTTCTATGATTACAACCTTAAAACACTAATTTTTAATTGCAACCTCATTCTCTCAAATGTTGGAAAGTGTAAGGAATTTATTTTATGTGGTGTGAATCTTAATAGACTATACTAGCAATATGGAGTTGACATTGAGGAAGTTTAATTCGCAGTGTCACACAGAGATAGGTTTCTCATTATTTTATC
Organism: Viscum album; assembly: GCA_963277665.1. Classification (NCBI taxonomy): domain Eukaryota; kingdom Viridiplantae; phylum Streptophyta; class Magnoliopsida; order Santalales; family Viscaceae; genus Viscum; species Viscum album. Next base: position 1,281,016,673 of record OY728135.1, read on the forward strand.
CCTTCTGGTAAATATTATAGTTTATCTATATTGATATCATATTTCTATTAATGTTTCTAATGAGTTCACTTTTATTTTTTGGTTTATGATTAAAGAGTAATATTTTTCATCGTGTTATGTTATTTGGTTCAATTGTTTTTTCTTTTTATTTATATGATTTTCTGTTTAACTTTTAACAATATATTTGTGAATAACTCACCAAAATATTTTAATCACTTATTAGGTTATTGGTTTAAATAGTATAACTTAATCATTTTGTGTGTCATATTCTACCCAATGTATTGTTCATTGATTTCCCTGAACAATTTCTCACTTCATGGAGATCTGAAACACCCATTGGGTTTTTGAAGGACCGAATCAGGTACATTGTTTATTGGAATTTTGATTTATATAATTATAATTTGGTATTGATGCTCTGTGTTTTTAATGATGTTTTGGAAGTCTTATTAGATAGGAGGTAGGACTTACATGACTAGAGGATTGTGGGAATGATATGGTTTCTAGATAAAAGACTTTTCTCAACACATTGATATTCCATTCATCTTAAAAAAATTTATGTTTCAATTTTATTAGGATATTACATCATTCTTATGATGTATGTGAGGTCTATAGGCTTCCGACTAGGGACTTTCCTTGAATATTAGAAGAGTTTTTCATGGTTATTTTTTATATTTATTTGACTGATTGAATGAAACTTTTTATTACATCTATGATTTGAAAGAAAAAATCAAGATTTCATTTTATTTGATTTTATAAAGTATTATACCTCCATGAAGTCCCCTAGTAGACCCCTTGAAGCGAGTTCCTTATAAAATTTCAGGATAGACCCCTCTCTACAATCAAAAAATGATATAGTAAGATTTGAGAATGGTTATTCCAATGACCAGTGAATAGCTCCTTGTCCCCCAAGATAAATAATATGGTTTGGGAATGAATAAAGTTGAAACCCAACCAAAACCTTCATATAAAATTCCATCCATTCGATGAATTACCCAGGAAAATAAAGCTAAGAGTTTGATGGAGATGTTAAAATTAACTTTTGAGTTTATCTTTACTCTTGAATCTGTTAAACTGAAATGTGTGGGCTTTGTACTTGGGGACCGATCTAGAGATGTTGGGAGTTTGATAAATATACTAGAGAAATGGATAACATGTAATTAATGAATTTAATCGTGATCATTTCTTATAATATTTATCCTGAGATGATGGACATAGGTAAATTTGAATAATTTTTAATCCTCCATTAAGGATATCACATGGTTATGTAGTATAATAACTTATTCTCCTAACTCATCTATTTAAGCACACAAATATTGTTAAATGATACATTTAATTTATAGAGTTTCAAAATGGGAATTCATACAGATATATGAACCCACGTCATCCACAGGAAGCTCTTTATATACACCAATATGGTAAATCAATCACATAATGTAGTGATCAATCTAGTTAGTATGTAAGGGTTGGTTGAGGAATCTTACATTACAAGTGTAATCATGGAATGAATTTAAGAAAACAATATAATGAGGGTGAGACTACGAAATTAAACTAAAAAAGTCATTGAACCCTATCACATTCCCTCACTTCTTCCCCTTGGGAGGTAGAGCACCCATTTTCAATTATTGTTTCATCAAGGGACTTATCACTGAATCCTACCCAGAGATAATAAATTCTTATTATCTATGAGGTTATATGAGTAATATTCAATGATTTTAATGAATTATTTATCTAACAAAGAGTAGTGAATGATCCCCGTCTAGTATGGGATATCAATGTAATTTTGATGTTTTGAAAGAAGGTAAACCATTTCATTTTGAGAAAAAAATATTGATGTGGATTGAAATATGTGTATGGATTTATGATGGAATAGACTCGAAATTTTTTAAATACCAATTTCATATAGAGGAAATGAACCATCATGTATTGAAGTAGGAACCTATAGAATCAGAGGTGTACCCAGTGAAGAAGAGATAAATGATTCTCATTCCATCATATATGGACATTTATATCTTTATACTAGTTATTATTAAAAATTTATTTATACTTATAGATATTTTAAATCTCATATACAGTATCATGATAAGTTCCAGGGAAATATCAACTCATCTTGATATGAAAATAAAGCGTAGTTTCTAGTATTGTTATAGTTTCACTTTATTTGATGTGGAATTATCATAGGATTTAATTGTGCTTGAAATAGACCACTTTTTTAACATCATCATGATATATATGATGATTTAATTCACAGAAAATGTATAAATTTACCACAAAATGGGTTCTTTTACTTCCCCAGATGATATATTTTATCTATTCTACATTGTTTTCAGGACTTTTGGAAAACATTTTCGCTCTGTTTTATATCAAGTGAGAGGACAAGTTCTCTATTGACCTTGTTATGGGGACACAACTAGAATCCATGACAACATATCATATATATATCTAGATAAATTTTTAAATTTTTCAATCAAGATGGTATATTTAACATCCATGAGTTTTATTCACCCAACTATGTCACCATTAGTGGAATCATTGATACTTGGTAAATAGGAAGACATTTCTCTTTTTTTGTATGCTCTATAGAAAACAAAATCTTGAAAAAATAATGAATGAATATCATTTTCCAAAACATAGATGACTTATTTGAACAATTTAAGGGTTGTATTGGTATTCTGTTATTAACATTTAGTCATGGTATCACTGGACTAGGGTGCGATGACTTGATATTCCTAAGTCTAATTTCCAATGTAGATATAGAAACCGTGTGAAACTTGTAAATACATTTTCCTTCATTAACACTCCTATATTCTACATTGATTTAATGATCATGTTATCACATCAGTATCTCAAATTCTTAATACTATTTTTTGATGTCATCCTTTTCATTTCTGAAAGTCAAAATTTACATGGGATTCATTTGGAAATATATTCATATTTTTTGAGAGAATAATCATTATACCACGTTTTCCATGTTTTTCATTTGGATCCAATATGTGAAATGATTAGGTCTTGTTGTATATAAATATAGAATATTAGTTGATCTTGTCTAGATGAGGGGTGTTATTCCTTTATAAGAGACCAATAATTTCATTGAGAATAAAATGTTATAGGGATTAATATTTTACTACTGATGAATAATTATGTTTTTCTCAAATCCTTCATATCTCTTGGTGATAATCATCTAGAAGAGAGATAAATGTTTTGACGACCCAAAAAATATACGCCTGGTTTGATGACCTAAAATTTAAAAAGGAATACTATGATCAATGTATCACTGAATATGGGAAGTGTTGAATCATTGATATCATTTTTTATGATATATTATTTTATAAATACCTTATCCACATGTTAATGAATTATCACTTTTCATAAAATAAGAAATCATAAATACAATAGAATTAAAATATTTTCAAAGTTCCCTACTCAAAAGAGTATCTATTCCTTTTCATGGTTTGGATATAATCCTACCCCAAAATATCTACTAGAAAAAATCCTTTTATATGGATACAATAAGTTGGAAAGACCCAAACACTAGTGTAGAACTATGATCAAAACAAAATTGCATGAGATTTTTCAATTAGAAATGAAGTAAAACATGATTGGGTGACATGTTATGAAACCTTCAACAATTTGTTTAAAACATGTTAATATACAACGTCAAATATTTCAACTTTTAAAATCATAAAAAACAGTTCCTCATTTTCCTACCCAATAATAGGATTAAGAAACCATTCTGATCATTCTAAAAAAACTAGGTATGGTGGATCAATATTATTTCTTTAGTCTGATTTCTTCATTCTAATTTCATTATTCCAGAAATAATAAGTCTTCAAATATGCTATGGAATTTTTTTGAACATATTCCATCTATCTATTGAAATATTAGTCTGATTTATTTGTCGGATCTAGTAAAATTTTCCTTCTTCATTTCCTATCTGCAAAACATCATCAGGAAAACTCTATCCGGAAACCATTCTTATCTTCTTATTCTCAATAAAACTTTAGTGATATATATATCTCTATTTCTATCTCATCCACATGTTAGGAATACAATATTTATCAGAAAATATATTTTGCATCCTTCTATTTATATATATTCTAAAAGTGTAATGGATGGGAGACTTGTTTTATATTCCTACTCAACAAAGTCTCCACAAACTCAAAATTTTCATTAATTAACACAACAACATTTAATCTTTTAATTATTATCAACTAATCATGGTTATTCTCTAAACATCTCAAATATTATTAGATGTTCATCCTTATTTAGAATATATAAAAATTCTTTACCCAAATTACTATTGACATTGCAATATTTTTGGTTTCTCTGATACTTTTCCTCATTGATATGAATCATATGTATAATTGAAGACTCCTCCTTTTTATTCTCTATACCAACTAAAAGACATAATCCATTGAATCCATTATTCCATAACTATATTTTTTTCATCATTAGACTTGTATTTATTTTCATTAAAATCATTGAAACTTATAAAGATTCTAAGACCCCATTGAAAATAGTTGAGAAATAATTTCAAAAAAAATATTCCTTTTCTTCAAACGATCAAAAATTACACAAACTAATGATTCTATGTCTGATGATGCCCAATTTCCAACGGATTATCGGTTTCATCATGAATATGTTGGATCCTTCTATATTACCAATTATATATATAAATATAAATGTGATTTTGGTGTGTCTTGAAGCACTTGATGAATAATAAAATAAGCTTTTGGTTATGAAATTTTGTTAATGCAATTTTGATCATCATCTGGTTGATTGGTATTTGATATCATCTGATGGATCATTATCTACAACTCTTCTCCTGAAATTTTTATAACAAATCTACCTTCAAACATTAATTTGTCCCAAAAATTCCCACGTACTGATATGAGTCAAAAAAATATTCCTTATCTTCCTCCAATAGGACTCTGCATCTGATGCCTTATTCATACTAATAGTGTGTCTGATAGATTATTGTCAGAACTCCTCTGATGGATCAGTGGCACACCATGTCTGATGGACCAATGATAGTAAGAAAAGCATTCTATAAAACTATCGATTGATCCTTATTGATTCATTCATTGGGTGGATCATAAATTATGATTAAAAATCCTGTATGATGGATCATTTGATCAGTACTCATCTTATCATATGTCTGTAGGAATTTTTTACTTATTAATATTTAAATAAATTCAGTTTTTATTGATACTCACATCGATGAAATGAGACATAATGACATTGAATTCATAATCACTTTTTTTCACAATATCCTATTTTTATCATGATTTCATCATAGTGTTAAAAACATTAGGATTATAAAAGAATCATCTAACTAACATTGGAATGTTTTTGGGACATTACATCATCTTACTACCATTTCCTTATATAAAAATCGCAAACTAATTTTCAAAACTCAGACACTTTATCAACATGTTTTTATCACTATGTTTGAATGAAAAGATCACAATCAACATTTGATATTTTAAAAAATACAAAACATGAAATAATCATTATATTTTTAACTGAATGTCTTGATATACATATATAAATTTTAATACCTTATCTATCTAATCCAAATATACTTTCCAAACCCATAGAGATTCCAAAAAACTTGTTCACCCAAAAACCCCCTATATATATGATTCCTTAAAATATTTGGAAAATATCAATGGAGAGATTTATGACGCAACATTATTCTTCCACATTGAAAACACAATAAAAACACTATTTGAGTGAGGGGATAGAAAAAAATACCTCAACCATGTAGAGAATGAGGTTACATTCCCATTTTCATCATCACTTTCAAAAATTTCTCACCCAGTAAAGGTTTTTTTGAAATTTTCTACTACTTTTTTCAATATAGAAACATACTTGAGCATGAGATCATTATTCTCCAAATAATATTTAATGAAATGACATTAGATATCAATATGTTTTGAAATAGAAAGTTGCACATGATTTATTTTAAGGATTATAGAACTCCAATTATCACTACCCAAGAGAAATGGTTTATTACCTTCAACAAGTATGTCTACCACCTTAGACTTACTCAACATTAGTTATTTTTCATCTTCAGTGGTAGCAGCATACTTTACTTTAGCCATGATAAGTGTTACTGAATTTTTTTTTCTTATTATTCAAAATTATACAAAATTTATCAAGAAATAACACTTAGCATGTTTTGGATGTTATATCATATATAATTCATTAGTAATCATAATTTATTTAACCAAAAAAGTAACTTATTTCTAAGAAATAAGAATTGTTTTTTATGTCTGTTGTTCCTTTTATTTATCCATGAATTAGCTTCCAATAAATGCGATGTGATTATTTTGGAGCACCTTGGAATCATAGAAATTATATACCATCTCAATCAATGTCGTTCCTTGATGTAGTCTGATATAAAAAAATTTCCAATCATCTTTCAAAACTCATTAGAGTAATCTTCTTAACATTATCCATATTTAGTCACCATGGAATATCCTAAAATTGGTGTGGAAAAAGTTTGATTTTTCCATGTCTAACTTATTAAGAGGTTCCATGGCATACTATTCTTGAGAAACAAATTTGTGTTTCTTGTTTTCTATGATATTTAAACCAAGAAAGTAGTTCATTTCACCAAGAAAGAACAATTAAAACAACTTATTTATCTCTTTAGAAAACCATTCCAAAGTTATTTCATCATCCCCATCAATGATAATGTCATCAACATATGAAATATTTATAACTGAAATCTATTGAAGTTATTTAATATATATATTACTATCAACCATTACATTATTTAATTTCAAATTCCTTATGAAGGTATCCAATTTGGAGTACCACACACTTGGGTCATGCTTTATCCCTTTCAGAGATTTCATCAAATTTCACACATAACTTTCATCCATCCCAATAACTTACCCATATGGTATTTCAACATAAACATATTCACCATGTTCTCTATTAAAAAACAATGACATCAAATCCATATAAATTTTTTTATAAAATCATTGTGTAGAAATTGCAAGAATTATTCTGATTTCATTTATCATTACCAATAGAGGAAAGTATCATCAAAATCAAACCCTTATATCTTCAAGTAAACATTGTATACGAATATTTCTTTATTTATTAGTACATAATAACAATCATTAAAATAGTTCAAGAACACCAACTTCGTGCCAATAACAATTTTTTATTAGTTTTAGTTATGAGTTTTCAAGTATCGTAAATCATAATCTAATACATCTCTTCGTTATTAGATTGATTCCATTACAGATGCTCAAAATCCTTATTCACATATTTTGGAACAACATCTGAATACAATGATGTATGTGTTACAACAATTGTTTTTATTCTTGTTTGAACCATTTTATATTGATCAATAATAATTTTTTGATGTTCTACCTATTTACTTATCCTTGGATGAGATGTATGAAAATATACCTACTCACTAGAAATAAATAAATCAAATTATTTTATCTATGTGTCATCAAAAACAAAATCATCTTTTTCAGGTTTCTTAATAACAATTATTCCGACATCCTAATCTTACTCATCTATATGTGTTTTTTTGAATATTTTTCCTCTACTTTCTAAAGTACATTTACATTAGTAGGATAAAACACACTTCCTATATGTTGGTTTAAACATATATATCATATTCCACATAAAGTGTATCCATGAAAAATACCACAATCATATCTCTGATCAAACTTCCCATGGCTTCAACCTTTGTTCATTATCATATAGGTACTCCCAAAAACTCTTATTTGTCTCAAATATTAATTTTATCTTAGTACATTTCATGAGGAGTCATATTTAAACTAGCACTATATAATCATCGATTCTGAATATAATTTTTGCTCATAGCACATCTCTAAATATATCCAGGAACACCATGGTGAAGTTAAATTTTATGCCACATTTCTACCAAACTTCTATTCTTCATTTCAGTAACACCATTTTGTTATACTGTGTTTATTTTATTAAACTCTTAAATAATTATATGATTTTCAAGATAAATGTTGAACTCTCCATTCAAGTATTATCCAATATTATTATTATCATATTCTTCACAAAATGACCACATTCATTTTATGCAATTTTCATGGGACAATGTGACTTCTATTACAAATAAAAAACACAAATTATTCAAGTGAAATCTTCAACGAAATTAAATAAGTACTAATCATTGATTATTTTTACTCATTAGTCCAAAAATATTTGATTAAAATATTTCAAGATACCGAGTTGATGGAATATCAACTTCCTTATGCATATAGTTTATAATCATCCCTTTTCGAATGATTTTACAACACTAAATCATTATTATTAATATATTAGGAATACAATAGAAATGGTCTCTCTTTGGTAAATATCACATGTTTCTATAAAACATATATCCCAAAATATTATTTCATAATTGATTTTCATCCATCATTCTCAAGTAACATGAATTTTGAACCTCACTAACATGATATAAGTGTCCTTTTGTGCGTAGAACTTTTGTATCATATTTTCCATGATCATCTATTTTCAAAAGAAAGAAATATTTTATAAATTCATTCTTTTTCTTTAATAAAAATGTTTGGAAACACTAATGAGATATAATTTCACACCATAGAAAAACAAGGTTGTGTTGGATTTTAAACTTTCCTCCCCAATAATAGCAGATCCAACAACCATTATTAATAAAGATTCATCATTACGAAATTCATAGTTCATTTTTGGATATCATTAATATTCTTTAAATTAATCAAATATCATGTTATACTAGAAGAGAAACCACTATCCATGATCCAGGTTTATTCTCCATTTGTTGCTTTGAGTGCAGTTTCTATAATAATAGACATTTCCTTACATTTATCTTCTATACAGCTGACTTCTCAGAATTGTTAAAATAGGTTTATGTTCTATAATAAAACATGATATCATTTATCATGATGTATAGGATGCTCAAATATTTCTCAAAGAGTTTCTAATGGTTGGAATCTATTTTCAACATTCAATACACCATTCTCATATTTCTTCATTTACGAAGATTGACTCCCCTAATGATTTTCCATCATCAAATCATGTAGAAATTATAGTTTTTTAGATTGAACCAACACAAATTTGATTTATACTCATATTTACCACAATACCATTATTATCAATAGGAATTATAATTTTCACTGAAACATCCATACTATCAAAAATTATGGACATGTTTCTCAGAAAAATTATATTATTTCACATTAGAACATTGTTCACCCCCAAATATTCCATTATCATTTGGTGTATTCATTATTAATTTTGGATTCTTTGAAAAATTATCAAATCTAGAAGTTGTAAAATATTTTCTTTCAAACACATAAATTTTATAAACTTCTATGTTCTGAACATTATTGTTTTTGGAATCATACACAATTTACTCAACTTTCTTCTTCTTCGGAACAAATTCAACTATCACTCCAATAATTGAAGGAAAAAATTTTCTATCCTTCCCATGTTAACCCATTATATAAAATTCACAAAAATTATAGGTATTTACATTGAATATTTTAACTACATTCTCAGCATTAGAATTTGTTTTGAAAAATTTACATCTCTTCATCATTTTCATTTTACTTTACATCAAGAGAGTCATTATGATTCTTTTCCTTCACAAGATACTTAATCATATAATCAACCTATTCTATAAGATTGTCATTATTAAATATAAGAAATTATATACTGGTTTCAATAAAAAAGTACTTATTTCATCTTCTTGATTTCTTTATCAAGACTTATCATCTATCTGAGGAGTTATTTCAAATCTCTTTTTAGATGAAAATCTAACTCAGCCTCTTATCAGAACTACTGCTTCCAAAATCATAATTTTTCACTATTGAAATAAGTTTATTATAACTAATAAGAAATTTGAACGTTTCAACATCAATTCCACTATCTTCATATTTATCATCTTTATATAAAAAAATATCATTTTCGTTTTTTTATACTTTCTATATTTTACCATAGAAAAATATTTTGACATATCACCATGATTCTTCAAAAATTATCTTAGACATGTATCAACTTCATCATCATCACCATAATTAAATTTGTGAATAAAATTAGCATGAAGTCACCCAAAAGGTCAATATTCAAAACATTCATGGGGTAGCTTATCTTTGTATATTCATTAACCTATTTTCACATTTTTATAAAGAAAGGATAAAAACTGATAAATATTTTTACTAGCCTCATTTTTGGATTCATAATCACTACCTTATTCATCATAATGATTATTATTTTAATTTTTTTCTTAGATTCCTTGAAGGAAATTACTTGATTAACTTTTGTTAACCCTTTCATAACATCCCCCTTCTCATTTCAGAGGTTATGAGAGTACTATAAAGGTCATCCAAATAAATAGTTTCAACATATATATCTTCCAATAATGAAAAATTGGAATCATTTTTATCATGAATAATTAATATCATCTATTCAATAAGAGTTGAATAATTCAAATTCTCTACAAGAAATATTTTGGTGCTAAACATATTATCATTCCTTTAAAAGTACTCTCCAATAAATTTATACTCACCCATTTTGAAATGTTCATAATTTAGACTCAGGATTTGTATCATTTACTTTATCACCTTATTATTGACCTCAAAATTGTTATTTCAATTTTTATCAAATACCATTATAAGTTAAAACTCCCTTTACTCTTATAAACTCACTTTTAGATAGTGAGGTGAGTAAATGATTCTTATATCTTTCATGATTCTCTATAGTTTTCTTCTATTTGGATGTTAACGGAACATTCTCAACAAGTGGAGGTTATCCACATATAGTTTTTTAAAAAACAAAATACCTAAGAGAAACTATATAAGGAAACATTATATCTTTCTAGATATGATAGTTCATTCCATTGAAGACTGGAATCCCCTTATAGTTCACAAAACATAGATTATCTATCTAAAATTCTCTTAAAAAACATCAGAATATAGAAAATGAAGGGAACCTTCACATTGATGCCACTTGAAATGTCCCAACTATGATTAATATATCCCTAAGAGGTGGAGGGATTGAATTAGTGATATTTTTTTAATATTACTGTTATTTTATGACAAACTTCACCCACTATTAAATAATTGTCACTTTCCTAAAAAATCACACATCTATAAGAGCACAATTATTCACAATGTTTACTAATTAATATGAGTATATAATACTTAAAATTGTTGGGAAATAATCTAAAATAAAATAATAAATGATTAAACATTCCTTTTATGTAGATTCAACAAGTATTAAATACCCTTACACCTTTATTTCACTATGATCTACTCGACAGTTCATGTGATTATTCTAGAATGAATGATGTAAATAAAGTTTCTGTAACAAGCCAAAAACACATCAACAATTGATTCCAAACAAGTAATGGTGATTCATTATACTCATACACTTTTATAATCTTCAACGAAAAATTATTTTATTTCCTACATAGTAGTAGGTAGAAAAAACCATTTGAACATTTTATGAAAGGTGGGTCTGATAGCTTTATAATATTCCTTTAATCAATAAAAGATAAATTCATAGAGATAATTTGGAAATAGTTCCAAACCACAAGATTCCTTTCCTGGAAATATATATTCGATATATTGGTCTGATCTAGTAATATATTCCTTCTATTCCTTTTATTTGTAAAAAACACAAGAAAAAATTGTTTGAAAACCAATCTTGTATTATTATTATTCTCTCTAAAACATAAGAACTCACACACTCTATCTTCCACATGTGAATGTTACAATCATCATAAAAAATTACATTTTTATGCCATCCATTTATAGGTGAGATAAATGTGGAATGGGAGTGAAACCAGTTTCATTTTCCTGCTTAACCAAATTTTGGTAATGTCTTACTTTGCCTTGGTTTCGACTTCATCATTGACTCTTTCAGCACTTCCCAACAATTTCTTATTCAGATCTAAACTTATAGAATCTACTCACCACTTTATGTTTATTCATACTTCATAAAAAGTATTCAGTTTGATGCTGATTAATGTTCTGATACTATTTGTAACAATGATATTTTTCATCATTCGATGAAATATATGTACAACTAAAGACACCTCATTACAATATTCCATACCAACTGAAAGGAATAAAAAATTGTAACCATTAATCCCTAAACATTATTCTTGCCATGACCCGCCTTCTTCATGATGAAGGATATATAATAACCCTCGTGAGTCCATCGTCATATAGGACCTGGGGTGGTGACCATCACTAATGGTATATAAATCTCACAAAAATGGTAGGCATTTCCCTTTTTATAGTAACCATGATCAAGAGATAAGATGTATCAACCTCAAACAACTCCAAGATAGATATATATAAGGAAACAAAAATCTATTCCACAAGAATGTTTAAAGTAGAACTACCACAAATACAAAAGAAACTCCAATCTAAGTACCAAAATAAAACTAAGTAGTGTCACATCAACTTTCACCAATGTCCGAGCGGGTAAGGCCCAACACAACCCGTGTAATCTCCTAGAAATACTGAAAATAGTTTTATATACATAGGTTGGGAGTAAAATTATACTCATTAGGGGAAAACCAAAGTCACTATGCACAATTGGGAGAATTATACTAATGCCCATGTGAGAAAAAAAAATTGAAACAAAAAAAGCACATAACAAGGTATATTATCCACCCTGACCTCACCATGGCATGATAACCAAATAACGAAAGTCAAGTAATGTAGTATAATAAGAATTTGGATAATAGGGTACCCTGTAGTACTTCACATTGTTTAATTGAAGCATCCTGACACATATACCTCTTCCACAATCCCTAATTTCACAAACCACACACACACACACACCAGATCCACAAACCAAACACATCTTACCCACAAACATTTGGGCCACTATCACACTGCAACCCTGCCTGCAGACACCCAGGCATCACACATAACAAACCCTACCTGAAAACACCTTGTCCTCATCCCAAAGACACATAGGAAACAATCCACATCTCACACAACCAGTACCATAGATCAGGTAACAAACTTCAAGCATTATAGACTGCCCGAAGAGTCTTGGGTTGTAAAATACTAGGAGAGGGAGCAAAAAAGATCCAATAATTATCCATCCATCCTCCCACTGGGATGTTGGGATAGACACCCTTACATAGTATTGTGGGTGTTCGGAATATAGTGCTCAACACGAGTGTGGTACGTATAGAAAACAAAACGAACCACATATATATATAGGTACCATGAACTCTACATGACCTATGAATTTAAAAAAAAACTATCAACCCACACAAAACAGCCCTTACCACCACCTATAAATTCATGTATCACCATGAACGACAATCACTTCTGTAAGTTGAAGGATACCCCCATGAAATTAATTTAACCAGTTTTCATTCTTTATTTATTAATTTGTTCATTTATTTATTCCATCCCCACCAGGGAAACAAAAAAGAACAACATCTTTTACCATTCTAAGAAGGCTAAAAGCCACTAAAAACACCACATAACAAAACACATAGAAAACATCCCACTTTTTTCTTCCTCTCTAATTAACACGTATTCGTATTTTGAAACTACCAACAACATTATTCAAGGTTATCCTACCTAAGTCTTCCTCTCACAACCAAAATCGGCAGCCTCGATGCACAACAACACCACACCTCGCGCACCCATAAATATGAAATTCTGACATAGCCCAAACCTATAGCTCCTCTACCTAACCACTACCCAGATGTAGTCCCAAAACATAACATGTCCATCCATAAAAAAATCAATCACTCACTCAAACTGAGATAGCATGACGTCGCCAGTACCACCCCGTACACATAGTCACTCCACCAAAAAAATCACCACACTACCAAAACCCATATAAGGCACAAAACCGAATAGAACAGAGCAAACATACACACCTATCAAACACGGGGAATTCAGATTTGGCCAAGTGTTCGTTAAATTTCAAATGGATAAGTAGGGATGATCACAGATGTGTTTTCATCCTTGGGAACCCATTTTATTTAACCAGGTATATATGATTAATAATAATGATATTTATAGAAAATATTCACTAGGAACCTACTAATGTTATATGGAACCACCCATACACACGAAAATACATCCAAGGACCATAATTTTCAGTAGCCACGTGGCCACAATAGATCACATCATCAAAAAAGATAAAAAATAAAATAGGTGATCGACATCAATCGATCCCAGCCCATTATTAAGTTCGTTTTAGAATTTATCTTTCTTAAATGAATGGATTCATAATTTTTCACAAAAGAACATTACTATGCCCACCTTGTATGACACATAATTAGAATAGAGATGAAAAAAATCCTTACCTGGAAGAATAGGTGACCAAAACTCCTCCTTGTTTTAGTTGCCGGAAAACTCCAAGGAAAAAATAGAAGGAAATATCGATTAATGGCTATGACACAACAGGTGAATCCAAAGGAAAGGAAGGATCTAGGCACAACAAGATAAAATAGAGGATATGATCTTATCTTTAAAAAAATAAATTCTGATCCTATATCAGTGGAACGTGAAACTATTTCAAAAGTAATTAACGTGGGATCATGGTCAAGATTATGTAGTTTGAATATCTCAAAGTTCCTAGTACATTAGGATTTTAATGATATAATTAATATCCTTTGAAACTCCTTTAGAAAATCTTGAACAAGCCTTTAAAATTGATTTATGTCAAATAAAATATAAGAGGGGTGAAACTAGAAAAACTGGAAATGAGCCACTGATGGGTGAGTCACTGACACTAATAGCGAGTCACCGATGGGTGAGTCACCGACACGACATGCTGATGCCTGAGTCACCGACACCGGTGCCCTGAGTTATTAACATTGATACCCTGAATCACTGACACTGACATGCTAACTCCCCGACCCCAACACCATGACTCACAGAAAATGATTTATTGAGTCTTCAACATTGACACCCTGACTCACTATTATTGAATCCCAGACTCACCAAAACCGACGCCCTAACTAACAGACACTAACTCCCTAAGTCACTGACATAGATTCTCTAAATCATCGACAATGACACCCTAACTCACCAGCCCTGATTCCCTGACTCATCGACATTGATGGAAAAACGGGAAAAAATATGCAAACTCTTAAAATAAGATATCATTTCCCCCCAGAACACCACATATACTAGTTTTTCCCTAATTAATGGACCACAGAGTCTTCGACCATTACATTATATACCTCTCATACTACTCCCACCCTCGATAACTCAATACTGAACCCAGGAGAAAGAGGGGTCCGAACAACGAACTCGTAACATACCTCCCAAGGATGAACGACCTTGTATTGCTGGAGTGAAACCTCAAAATCCAAGAACACATCCTCCCACATAATCTATCCCAAAAAAACACAAGACATACAACAAAAGAACTAAATGTCACACTTCCCAAACATATGAATCAGATAACTCTTTCCATCATGTCAAGATATTATCTTCTTTGGGTGGCACTAACTTTCCCGCACGGGTTTAATTGCATCCTCATTATGGTATCTTGATTAGGGATCTGATCTTGCCATGCTATTATTCAAGACTTTATCGTACATCACGTAACAAGGAAGCAACACATCTCATATAAAATAGGGTTCAATAATTACATCACTAATAAAAAAACATGAGTAAAACTCAAAACAACTCTAGGTAATGGGCATACGTGTGCATCTCTTGATCTCAAGTACTCTCTTCCAGACCACCATGCCTTGACAACACGGGAAGCAAGAGGATTATCCTTCCACACAACATCTTCTCTCGTTGATCCTAGATCCCCACTGGTCGTTCCATGAACAATACACCCTTTTTGATATCCAACACCCCCAATCAGTGATATGGGATTCAACGTGAAGATACTGACGATTCTGGGAGCCTTGAAAGACATCATGGATTCTCCCCATCTACAGTGGATATGTGAGCAGATATTCCACCTTTCAAACTCATCCCAACACCTAGAAGGTTCTAATGAACTTGGGTGAAAGCTTATTCTCTCTCATGATCCTTTACTGCCCACGTTGAGGGGAAACCATCAAGAACATGTGGTACCCAACCTCTAACCCCAAAGGACCTCTCCTATGATCAGAATATGACTTATGTCGGTCCTTTTCTACGTTCATCCTCTCATGGAATAGATTCATATTCTCTATCTTACACTACACCACGTCCGGACCAAGAACAACTACCTCCCCAACTTCCATCCATCACAAGGGTGAACAACACGACCTTCCGTAAAAGGCCTCAAATAGAGCCATGCCAATGGAAGTGTGGTAGCTATTATTGTAATCAGACTATACCAAGGGAAAATGTCACACCAAAGACCCACTATATTCCTAAACACATGTCCATATCATGTCCTCAAATGTTTTTATGGTACTCTCAATTTTTCATATGTCTAAGGGTGGAAGGAAGTACTGAGGCGTAATGGGTGCCAAAGGCATGATGCAATCGCCTCTAGACTCATAACATAAAACTTGTATGACGATCCAAGGATATAGATCATGGAACCCCATACAGTCACACCACCTCATCCACATACATCTGTGTTGTGGAATCCATTGAAATTGACTCCTTGATCACTAAGAAGTGAGTTTATTTAATCAACTGATCCACTAGTAACCAAATGGTATAATGTCCTTCCTGATCCCTCAGTAATCCTGTAACAAAATCCCTCGATATTTAATGCCACTTCCATTCTGTGATATCTATGTGTTTCAATAATCCACTAGGATTATGTTACTCAGACTTCATGTGCTAGAACACCAAGCACTTTTCTATTAACTTCTCCACTCCCTCCTTCATCCCGGGCCACCATAACAATTCCCCCAAGCCCATGTACATTTTGGAAACTCGTGGGTGTACTAAAAGGGGTGATTTATGGAACTCACAAAGAACATCCTCACATACACCTAATAGAACAAACAACTCCCCATGGAACAACATATGATTCTGACCAGCCTCCGACAATCCCTCTAAATCATCAACCTAGACAAAGTGATCACGCACTACCTCCACCTACGAGTCTCTCCACTAATAATCCTCCACCATCTTCCTTATAGATTATGTTGGATTGAAATGATATTGATTTTATTATTGAAATAATGATGTATATTCTTTATATACAAGAGGGGGGTGAATTGTATACTTTAAAAAATTCATTTGGAACTTCTAAGGATTGTAATGTTTAACAAAGTTAAACATGGTAAATTCCCAAGACCTCATAGTTCTAAAAACATGATTGATTCCAGAAATGTGGTTCTAGAAATGAAACTTAAGAAAAGTTTACAAAGATAAAGATTCTACCTTAGTGCATATAGAATCTTACTAATCAGAGTACAAGTATAATAATGTATAAGACAATAATACTTTCAATAACAACCAAAATGCAGTGGAGAAAATGAAACAATACTAGTAACAAGTAGTAAATCTCATAATCCAAATAGAAGGTTATCCAACAACCTTGGATAAAGGTCCCTTGATTTATAAATTAAAGAAAGTCTGTTGTACCAACACCATGGTAATCCCTCAATACGAATATTAGAATATGTATTGATATCCCCGCAAGCCCTCGAACATCAAGGTAGTCGGCACCTCTGCCTACTTTTCCTCATAAGCCCTCGAATTTACTCAGCTACATTCAAGTACACACGATGCAATTCTAAATAAGATGTTTAGTACTCACCAAGAAATAATGTATCTCTCTCTATAAATAAATTTAGAAGCATGTAATCTTTAGATCGATCAACCATTTTCATTTGAGCTCATTCAAATGAGATTCTATTTATAGGAACATCTTCAATGGTTGGATCCCTCCTCCAATAGTCATATGTTTCGTTGAATTTTGGAGGGATCTATACATGTTTCAATAAATCAATGATTGGTTAGAAACATAAAGCACGACATCATTTTATAACTATAACAAGATTAAGAAAAATATGGTTGCTTAACCAAATCCATTTTTTGGGGTGTAGGAGAAAAATAAAAGTTCTGAGTCTAACCAAAAAACAATTCGGTGTCTATAATAGATGAATATTCCGACTCTTTCTTCAAAAGTATTCGAAACCTAAACTCTATAGAATTCTAGAGTCAGAATACCATTGAAATTTGGAGTCTAAATTCATAATGTCCGGATTCTGAATTTAGAGAAATCGGAGTATGAACTCATAAAGTTAAGAGTCAGAATTCAGAGAATTAGAAATCGGAACTCAGAATGTTGGGAGTCTGAATTCAGAGAATTCAGAGTATGAACTGAGAAAGTTCAGAGTCTGTATTCAATGTATTTGGAGTATGATCTCTGAATATTTAGAGTCTAGATTCATAGAATTCAGAGTCTGAACTCAGAATGTTCAGAGTTTGAATTCATAGAATTCGGAGTCTAAACTCAGATTCTAAAAACAGAATGCTCTATATCTAAATATTTAAATGATTCTGAGGTTTTAGGTATGAAGAATAATATTATACTTAGAAATAAAATGATTCATATTTTTATATGAACAATGAAAACATGGTAAGGATAAAGTTTCTTTGGGAATGAAAATTTTCCATATGAATAAAAAAATATAAGGGAAAATAAATTTTTCTTTCAGATAGAGTATTTGTGATTTTTAGAACAAGATGGAATGTAAAATTCACAAGTAAACCTTATTGACTCAAAAACCTCAACTTTTTGGAAAGCACAAAAATCCTTAATAAAATGAATATAAGGGCTTAGAAAATATTTTTTTGGACTTTGTAAATAAAACTTATCTCCTTTAACACATGGGAAAGATGAATATGACAAACTTTACCTTAGTCTTTGGAAACACTAAGGATCATATTCTTGATTTCTGGATTGAGACATAGCATTTTATTTCATTTTAAAATATTTTAAGATAAGAACTCTTCCTTATATGAACTCTCCATTTGATTAACTCCCCCTTACTTAGGGAAATTTCTTCTTTTACTTTGTATTCTTTTTTTTAGAATTCATATCTCCCCATCTGTGATTTTCAAAAAGGATTAAAGGGAATAGAAATGAAAATATGGTACCTGAAATATTAGTGCTAAAAAACCAATAGACAAGCAATGAAAAATTTTCATTACGATTGTAAAAATATATACAAGGAAGAAATACAAAAAAGATCAGAATTGAAAAAGATTATCCTTCTTTCTCGTTCGGCATCAACGTCTTCACAATGGTTTTGAGATTCTTGAGTTCCTTGTGATCCTCCTCTGCACATTTGGGAAGCTGATCCCAATCTTTGGTTTTCTTCTCAAAGGCTTTGATCTTTTCTTCCTGAGCCTTAAAAGATTCTGCTTATCCCAATAAAACTTCTTCTAGCCTAGAAAATTTTTCTTCTAGTTTTATTCTAATATCTCTTTCCCTCTACCAACAATGAGCTACTGAATAAAATTTCCCATTTAGATCTTCCACTTCTTACTTCTGAGTATTTTCATTAAGATATAGATTTTCCTCAAAACTATTTCTGAGATCCTTGATCTTCACATATTCAGTTTCAAATGAATCCTTGACACATTATCAGAATTAATCAATAATTATCATTTATTATATAGTTTTCTATGACTAGGTAGTCATTTTATTACTAGATCTTATATGGGCTTTGTAGTTTTTCAAAAAGGATTTGATATCCGCCGCAAGTTTGATGCACTTATCCATAACCATGGATAATGAGTCCGATTTCTGATTACAGGTGTGCAGTAGCATCTAGCATCTGGATTCTATGCTTGGAAATATTGGAATAGTCCAAAAAATCTGCTTCATAGGATGGAATATATAATCATGTCCAAGAGAGGATGATTTCGAATTATAGATTTTTCTTGGTGAAGATTCATTTTCAATATCAACAGCTCTCTACTTTGATAAAGAACCAAATTCTTTCTTCTTCACCACTGATTTTCTAGGTGTATCAACAACCACCTATTTTTCCTTATCAGCTTTCAGAATTATTTCTTCTTGTTTCGGTGATTCATGTTCACTATCAGATAGTTGCACAACTTTATCTTCATATACCTATTCCTTCTGAGCTCCTTCCCTAGCATCCTTTGGCTGAATGAAATCATGGTTACAACTATTCACATTAGATAACGTGTTCACTTATTCCTCACCATTCTCATCTATTACTGGTATAGAATATTTTGAAGACTCGGTATGAGAGGTTCAGAATGATAATTTTTCAGAAGGGATTTCTTTCTCATAAAAATCCTCTACTTGCTTTATCAAGTCTTTGGTATCACCATTGTTTTCTTCTTCTTCTTTTTCTTCTAATTCTTTTTTTCTCGATCTTTTTATAGAGTCATGGACTTCTTTCTTGGAGACTCTAGTAAAGGATCTATTAGGAAGGATTCTAGTACCAAAATACTCTTGGATGCTTTATCAGCAGCAATCAGAAGTGATTGGACTATCCCTGCCTCAAAAAACATTTTCTTCTACTTCTTCTCTTTCTCTTACTTCTCAAGCTCTTCAACTGCCTTTTCATTCAACGATTTTCCTCAGCAGGGTCCAAGTAAAACATAGGTTCCCCTTCTTTTTGATTTTTCTTGCCTTCTATCAACTTTTATACTACTTCATCTGGATAAGATTTTTTTCTTTAGCTTCGAGGGTGCTTGGTGAATTTCCTTTTCTACTAGAGTTTTTTCCTTCCCTAACACTTCCTTTACCTTCCTCTTTATTCCCCCTTTTTAGATGTTTTATCCACCTCCTATTTGATTGAAAAAGATTCAACTACCTCTTTAGGAAAATCATAGAATTCTTCATATTCTTTGGAAAAACCACCATTCATCGGTCTCAAGGTGTCATCACTCAGCATCATGACCTTGAAATTTCATGACATAGATTTGCATGGAATTTTGAAGGATTCTAAACAGTGAACAATCTTCTTTGACAGAATTGCTGGATACATAATAATCCGAGCCTTCAGATTTCCATTCTTTATGTTCTCAATCATAACCAAAATATTCTTTACCATGTTTATCATTCATAAGATTACCAAGAAATCTAGAATGTAGTTCTCATTCTTCTTTAATGTATATTTATCACTGTTTCTCAGAATGATGAATCCTTGAACCAAAAATTCAAGAATCTGAAAATTTTTAGACATGTGAAGAATCGTTAGATTCTTTACCTCTAAAATGCCAAGACAAGCCATGGATTTTTCTTTAAAAAATATTCCTTGAGCATCAGGAAGCTTATGTGAGCAGAACTCTACTTATCCTTCATAATAGATTCCAATCAAAATATAAGCCTTGGTATATGAAAAAAAATATGTCTTCTCGTAACACATGAAAAAAAATTCTCCTGCCATCTTCGTTGATGGATGTTATTGTCTCGTAGAATTAAATCAACAATTCGGTGATACACCAGATCATGTTATTTTAGTTTCAAAATAAAAACACTCTCCCACCCATTCAGATTTAAATTCTTAGAGGTAATGGAATCATACTTATTGACGAAATTCGGATGAACCAACATTTCACCTTAAACCTACCATTCAGGGATATCTTTTATGGATGAAATTTCTTTTTGAGAAGAAGCTTTAAGAAACATTCGAAGTTGAGGAAAACTTGTTGATCTAAAGCGAGATTATGTAGGATGGCCAGAGCTTCAGCATGAAAAGTCTTGAGTTTTGATGTGGGACAACCATTGGGGGTCCTTAATATAGGCATTTGTGCCACCGATTCAGCTTCCAAACTCAATCCAATTGTTGAAAAAAATTATAATCAGATCTGACAACTTAAAAAATGATCGAAGATTAATTTTGATGGATTCTGTTCTTTTAAGGTTTTTAAAAAAACATTCAGGTTCAAGGAAAAGTGAAAATGAGAAATCTAAAAATAAATGAAAATACCAACAAGTAAAACATTATTACGAAAACTTAAGAAAGAAAACATACCTTTAATATTACTAGGAAGATTATTTTTGATGAGGAAAAATCTTCCTGAAGAAGTTTAGATTCCAAAAAAATTATTATTAAAACTTTGACTACGAAAAAAAAATTAGACCTCAAAAATTTTAGAGTACAAAAAATTTAAAACTACAAAATATTTTTGACTACGAAGAATTATCATTACTCAAAAACTACGAAGAATTTCCATTATGAAAATACTATACTACAAAAATCTTCATTATGGAAAATTTTAAACTATAAAAATTCTCATTAATAATAATTTTGAAAAAAACAATCTTCCTTACGATCAAATTTATACTAAAAAATATTCACTACGAAAATCATAGAAATACACAAATCATCTTTAAAAATACTTTTGAACTAAAAAAATATTCATTATGAATAATTTTGAACTACAAAAATATTCATTAAGAAAAAGTTCGAACTACAAAAATCATCTTTAAAAAAAATTTTAAACTACAAAAATCATCATTACAAAAAAAATTAACTATAAAAATATTCATTACGAAAAATTTTGAACTATAAAATAATCCAACGTACTCCCCCATTGAAGAAGAGTTTGTTACTATAAGGAGATAGGTTTCAAAAAGAAGTTAATAAGGATGATTACATTATGGTTATCATTACTAACTTCTTTTTAATGTATTCAAATATATCAGATACTAACGATTTTCTGAAAATATTTTCAAATTGATCTTGCGTTCTGATAAATTGAATAATGATATCCCTTTTTTGTGTGTGATCCCTAAGAAATTGATGACTAATATATATATATTTTGCACGAGAGTGATGTGCAGGGTTTTTACTTAAGGTAATTGCACTGGTATTATCACACAATATTTGTTTTTTGGTAAAACTCATACCATAGTCTGTGAGTGTGTGTTGCATCCACAAAACTTGAGCACAACAACTTCCAGCTGCTACAAATTCATCTTCAGAAGTGGAAAGTGCTACTGAGTGTTGCTTTTTTCAAAACCAAGAAACTAATGAATCTCTTAAGAAATTAAAAGTTCCAAATGTACTTTTCCTATCCATTCTACATCCACCAAAGTTAGAATTTGAAAAAACATTTAAAACAAATTCATTACCAGATGTATAAAAGAGTCTTAGATCTATGGTTCCCTTTATGTAGCGAAAAATCCTTTTCAATACCTTTAAATGTGATTCTTTAGGATTATATTTATATCTTGCACATAATCATAAAAAAACATTAAGTTTGGATGACTATCTATCATGTAATGTAGACTTCATATCATACCTCTAAAAGATTTTTGTTCTACTAGATTCCCAGCTTCATCTAGATCAAGTGAGCCTGAGGTACTAATGGGAGTACTTATACTCTTAGTGTTGTCATATCCATAATTTTCAAGAAGATATTTAATATACTTATGTTGGGATATATAGATTCCTTCTGGTTTTTGAAAAAATTTAAAACCTAGGAAAAATGATAACTCACCAATCATAATCATTTCAAACTCATATTTCATTAGATCCACAAAGGAATGACTTAAATATTATTTAGTTGAACCAAATATAATGTCATCACGATAAATTTGAACAATCAAAATATTTTTCGTATCTTTCTTTATAAAAAGGGATGGATCAACATTTCCGATGACATAATTATTTTGTAGAAAACATCTTCTAAGTCTATCATACCAAGCTCGAGGTGCTTGCTAAAGTCCATACAATGCTTTGGTAAGTTTGAAAGAATGTTCAAGATGTTTTGTATCTTCAAACCTAGGAGGTTATGCACCAAAAACATCCTCTTGAAAAAAACCATTAAGGAATGAATATTTGACATCAATTTGAAAAAGTTTGAAATTGAAGAATGCTGCAAAGGAAAGTAGAATACGAGTAGATTCAAGTATAACTAGTGGATAATAGGTTTCCTCATAGTCTATTCCTTCTTGTTGATTATATCCTTTAGTAAGAAATCTTGATTTATTTCTCACTATTATTCCATTTTCATCAAATTTATTTCTGAAGACCGATTTTACTCCAATAACAGATGTTTCCTTAGGTATTTCATCCAAGTTCGATACTTTATTCCTTTTGAATTCATTTATCTCATCTGGCATAGCATTTATCCGATCATCATCATCTAAAGCTTCATCAATGCTTTTTTGTTATAATTGGGAAAGGAATTCTAGAAGTTCTACTTCATTTCTTAAGGATCATCTAGACCTTACAGGTTGATTTACATCACCAATGATACTATCACTTGGATAATTTTTATGAAACAACTTATTTGGGTTTTGTAAAACCTGTTCATCAATGTAGGGTAGGAAATATTCAAGGGTAAATGCTTTAGAAATACCTTCTCGAAAATTTTCCTTATCAGAAGGGTCTTCTAATAAAGATTCATAATCATTTTCTGAAAATACATCTGAAGATGTAGGTTGACCTTATTTAAAAACAAAAGGATTAGTTTCCTCAAATATTAAATGTGCTGTTTCTTATATAGTACAAGTATTTTTATTGAAAACTCTATAAGCCTTAGAAGATGTGGTGTAGCCTAATAAAATTCCTTCATCAGATTTTGGTGTGAATTTGTGTAGATTATCATTAGTATTCAGAATTAATAACTTACAACAAAAATCCATGAAGTAGGAAAGTATAGGTTTTCTACCATTCCATAACTCTTAAGGAGTTTTCTTAATAAATGGTCTAATTAAAACACGATTTATAGTATAACAAGTAGTAATTACACCTTCAACCCAAAAATGTTTGTCTACCAAATATTCTCTCAACATGGCTCTTGTTATCCCTTGAATAATTATATTTCTTCTTTAAATAACACCATTTTGTTGGGGTGTTCTTGGTGCTGAGAAGTTATGAGTAATTCATTTTCCACTACAAAAAGTTTCAAAATCAGAATTTTGAAGTCCTCCTCCATAATCACTATGAAGAGTTATCAAAATAATGTTTCTCTAATTTTTATCATGGGATCTAAAAATTTTGAAATAAGAAAAATCTTTAGATTTATTTGCTATAAAATTGACCCATATAAATATAGTGTAATCCTCAGATAAGAAAAATAAATAATATTTTCCTCTAAGGATTCCAGTTTGTTTTGGACCAAAAAGATCCGTATGCACTAACTGTATTGAATCAGTAGTTGAGACTTCATCGACTGATTTAAAACTTGATTTATGTTTCTTTCCATATTGATAAGAATCACAAACTTTTGAATAATCAAATCTATGATCTGGTATATCCTTACTAGTCTTTTCATAGATAATTTTCATAGGTTTCTAAGTTTACAGTGTCCTGACCTTCTATGCCACAACCAAGAATGATCATACATTACATTAAGGCAAGGTAGATCTTGGATTCTAAGGTCATCTATGTTTAGTGTGTATACATTATCTTTCCTATTGGCAGAAAGAATAAACTCTTCCTTGGAATTGTGTAATAAGAACTTGTCATTCCTAAAATTGAGAAGGAAACCTTCATCACATAATTTAATTATGATAATGAGGTTGTTCTTAAGACACTTAACAAATAAAACATTCGAAATCAATGTTTTCCCAGAATAACTATGTTACCTATACCAATAATTTCTCCATTAGAATTATCTATGAATGTTACTTTTCCCCTTTTCATCTTAATAATATTTTCAAAGAAGTTTTTGTTACCAGTCATATGTCGTGAACATTCATTATCCATGTACTATGTATTGATGTTGGTACTATCATTATTTTCAAAAAATAGGAGAGTTAGACTTTTGGAATCCAAACATTCATGGATCTGGAAATTTCAAAGTGAAAAATTTTTGGTATCCACATTTTCTTTGAAAAATAATCTTTATGAAATCCTGGAGACTGAGTTTTGTTTAAGGAAAATTGTTTTCCCAATTCCCACCACACTAACACTTAGTGAAAAATGGAGCACTTTGAGGAACAAAATAATTGTTACTAAAAATCAGTTTTGAACTTGCATAACCATAACCATAATTATTCCTTAGAGGTTGAATTTTGGAATACATCTTAACAAAATTTTCCTTACCTAAGTTAATGTTTGACAAAAACTTCATCGAGGAAAATATTTATGACTTTAATCTAATAATTAAATTATTACCCTTAAAAACATTAGTTTTAGCACTAGAGTTGGGCTCAAAAATATTTTTCATAGAAATTAGTTTTTCTAGATCCTTAGAAATTTTATCCTTCTCATAATTAACTTCTATAATGATTTTTAAAATATTTTTAAAATCAATTGTATTCTTATCAAGATCATAAAAATGCTCTGATATTTCTTTAGTAAGAATAAAAAATCTATAAATTTCATTATAAATATTTTTCTTGACATCAGAATTTTCATTCTCAAGGAGCTTAACAGTCCTAGAAACTTATACATAGATTGGTAAAGTATTATCTTCATTAGAAGAAGATTATTCATATGAGGATTCATAATATTTTCATTCACTATAATTATCATTCAAGGATACATTGGTTATGGATTCACCATTGTGTACCTTAGCCATTAAACAATGATTTTCATAGGTAATCTCGTTATTGGACCAAGATTCTTCAATCCATAAGATTTGTAATCTAAGGATTCATCAGAAGAGTCTCCACCATTGGAACTCCATGTGTCATTTCCATTGAAAACATTATTTGCTTTATATTTGTAGTTCAAATTTCGATTCCTCTCAAAATGTTTTTCATTTCTATCTTCTCTCTTAATCATATGACAATATGGCCTTATTTGTTCAGCTCTTTTGCATTCATAACAAGTGACTTTAGAGTATTTCATATAATATCAATCTTTCTTCTTTTATCTATAATGAATGTCTTTCTTCCCAACTATCTTGTTCTTCCTTTCGAGCAAGACTGGTTAGTTCATTCTCAGAATGTTCACATTCACATGATTTAGATAAAATAGTGACCTTCTTAGACATAGATCTTGTAACTCCCTCAGGAGTCTTGTCTTTTTTTTATGATTAGAGGTAGTTGTAAAAGTGACACTTCCATTCACATTCTTTTTCGTAACATTGTCAGAATCTATCTTCATTAAAGTCACATGTTAAAGAAGAGTTCCAAAAATCTCATCAAGAGTAATCCATGAGACTTTCCTATTCTCGTATATAGCTGTTCTCTTGGATTCCCACTCATTAGGCATGGTGTCTATAATCATGTATAAATGTGCCTCATCATCCAAACCTTTTTCACCCATGGATTGTATGTTGTTGAAAATAGACATAAATCTCTGTTTTACCTTACATATAGGATCTCTATAAGGAAAGAAAAACCATGGTACTCATCTCTGAGCATAGCTTTTCTAGTTTCAATAACATTGAATGTTCCAAAATGAGTTACTTCAAGCTTCTTCCGAATACAATTTGATGATACACAAGAAGAAAGCTGGATATATATATTCTTGGTCATGGAACACATCAAAGTATTGCATAACTTATAGTTAAGTTTATATTCAGACATCTATTGATTATAGAAAGTTATGACTTTTATTTCAGGAATATCGTAATCTCTAGTAAGCATAACAAAGTTGTCCACTCTACTATTAATGAAAAAAGTCTTCATACGATCTCTCTAATATTCATAATAATTCCCATTAAAAATAGGTGGTCTGGTAGAATTATGATTATCAATTTAACCAACATTCATTCCTTCCGTCTCAATGAAAATTTCTTTCTACACAAACTTGTTAGTAATAAAAGTTTTTAAACTATGATAAAATATTCCTAAGAAAGGAAAATATATAAAAATGAAAAACTTGAGCATGAAAAGTTATATGTGAATATAAGTATTTAAGAGACCTCCTCTAATAACAATTGTAGGATTGAAATGATACTGATTTTAGTGTCTAAATATTGATGTAGATTCTCAATATATAAGAGGGGGTTAATTTAATACATTATAAAATTCTTTTGGAACTTTTAAAGTTGGTAATTTTTAGAAATGATAAACAATGTAAATTCATAATAACTCTTAGTTATATAAATATAAGGCCCGAGATTTAAACATTAATTAATATTGAATTAAATGAATAATTCCCACTAATGATATTTTCAGGTTTAGAGTTTTAGAGAATTAGATCATAACTATTACATCTCAAAAGATTACACAGTATTCACTTCTACAGAGTTTCTTTTTTTATACAAAACATGAACTCTAAAAAAAAGAATCATGTCTAGTTCCATGTTCAAGATAGCATGAATTTTACTTGAACCCATCCTTGAACCAATTCCACATTATAACCTATGAAAACAATTTCAAAAAAAACTTCGGATGAGCATAAAAAGCTCAGTAATGGATACACAAAGAAGGAAAACTGTTAGTTTTTCTAAACAAAAAGTAAACCATGAGTACTTTATAAAATTAATACTTTTCACCTTAATGAAGTAGTAAATACTCATCACTGAATAAAAGAACATTAATTACCATTTTGTAACCAAAATATTACCATAAAACCCATATAAAGAAAACATAAAATAAAAAGGTAACTTGGGACATAAAAATACTTAAATGGAATAACCATACTGTCGACATCCACACATATCACTTAATGGAATAGCCATACGGACGACTTCCATACCCAATGTATTGGAGGTTATAACATAACCACCTGTCTTGTTATTCACGACACCACCCATCATATAGTTTATCATGTAACCACCCGTCAAATGGCCAAGTACCATTATAAAATCATAAGACATAAAACAAATATAATGGAAAGAAAAAATTCCCAAATTTTGATCACAATATATCACTTTAATATATTGAAATAACAAATACATTATAAAAACCATTTTCAATACCACAATACATAGAAGATTATATGGTATTTATTTAATTATAAAAAACATTACGGCTTATTGAGGAAGACAAAGACCAAATAATACTCGCGGCGGTAGAAAAGGTAGTTTTCACCGCGTACGTTAAAATAAACATTCCTTTTTCTCGTTTAGTAAAACGCTTCGTAGAAAAATGTTCCCTTACCTCGTGTCAGACTTGACTCGATCACTCTTTAATCTCCTGAATAATAAACTAGTGATAATTTATACTTGCTTAAGAACCTTTTTCAAGTTTATTATTCCTTTTATATCACTTATTTTCATGTTATTAACATTATGTAATCATTTAAGTTAATAATGATCCTTTTGTCCATATTTGGTTCTTAAGTCAAAAATGGACTTCTTACAATTACATGTTATTCATGTGGTCAAAGGTTCATTATATCTAGAATGATATTTATGATTTGGATATCATATATATCATATATATCCATAATATACATGTATTTATAATAGTATATAACATTTAGAGGTAAGAAATGAAATGCACTATTCATGGAGATGGTAAGCCATACGTACGCATGAACGCTACTTTCATTCTATTTAATATTTAATGGATTGAAATCATAATTATATAAAGTTATATTATAATTCCAGTATAATATCATATATAATATCATTAACTTAATCCTTTATACATCCCACATATGGAATTAACGAATCAAATCACTTTGAGGGGGCGGTAGTCCGCACTTCCTAAAATGAAGATATCACGTTTACCCATAATGGAAACCATAAAGGTATTCCATAAATTAAAAATACAGAAGCATAAGGAAAACATAAAAATAATACACATCATACATAAATAGAGTTAAATATTAATTTCCCCCATTAAAGGTGTTAAAAGAAGATTGAACAATCATCGTTTCGTGAGGCAGAAATTCATCAACCACATAAATAGTATGTTCTTTAACAATTAGGCAGGGGTGTGTGTAAGTGAAAATAAAATCCTTCTCATA
The DNA here is from genome assembly GCA_963277665.1 of Viscum album. Classification (NCBI taxonomy): domain Eukaryota; kingdom Viridiplantae; phylum Streptophyta; class Magnoliopsida; order Santalales; family Viscaceae; genus Viscum; species Viscum album. The sequence goes on from OY728135.1 coordinate 1,281,046,377, forward strand.
ACATCATCCTATTATATTTGAGGTACTAGTGTTTTTACAAAATAAGGGAATAAAAAGAGTTTAGGTGGATGGAGATGAAAAATAAAACAAAAGAACACAAGTGAAGACATAACCTTTAAATCGGGTAACTCCACATGGTTTGAACAAAAGGGGTTTCTTGAAGAGCTTCATACCTAAGGAAAGGCTTCTAGGATGAGGAGAGGGATGTGGAGAGATAAAATTAGCAGATCATGTCTGAGCCAATGGCTTTAGAGGTGTGGGTAAGGTGGTAGAGGTGGGGGGCTTTTATAAGAGGGATGAGGGGCACTCTTGGAATTTTATAAAATGTTACTTTATTATATAATCAGTTTCAGGTTTTAAAGGTCCCAAAATTATATATTTCTAGGATAAGGTGATAAGAGTTCGACATCCACCCATCCAATAGGTTTTTGACAAGTGTAGGTCTTATATTTTAAATTATCTTTTTCTTTTTATTTAAATCGTTAAATAATGAGGTAATTGCATCATCGTCATGGTGTCATAAATAATTTAATTTATTTAATGTCAAAAAATTATAGAAAAATATCAAAATGTAGGAAATATTTTTATATTTCTAATTAATATTTATAGTAAAAATATATGACTTTTATAACCCCATGTAAAAAATCTTTTAGTAAAACAATACATGTTTGTGACATTTTTATTTTAACTTTAAATAAAAAGTTATTAATGTCATTTTCTTACCCAAGTGGATCCACGGGGTCCCGAAGTTGATCCATGGATTGTCTTGGTCGGTCATTACACATCCAATAAGGGTAGGACATGTGTCATGGTAATTTCATATTATTATAACATTATTTCTACCTTATATTACACTAATTACCTCTAATCACGATTAATAAAACTTAAAAGTTACTATTCACCAAAAAAATTATTTTCATCCCATTGAAACACATTTTACTTACTAATTCCTACAATGTATGTCGTATTTTTGAAATTAAATATCAAAAAGTTGTAATGTTTCATTTAAACAAAAAATCAGTTTTTTAACTACCACTAAGTGGTTTCACAATTCATTAAAAATTGATGTTTTTCAGAAAAATACCAAAAATTCACCGTAATCTATATTTGATATTCCGAATTCAAAAATGATGTCTATTTTACAAAATTCAAAACATTTAAGTTGAATTAATAAATTTAATAAGTAATTCCCATTTTCAAAACAAATACCTTGTATTTATGAAATAATATATACCAAAAAATTGACAGTAGTTTAAGTCCAATTTCAAAGTAAAATTAATACCAATGACTACCATTGGATTAAATGGTAAAAATATATTCTATTATCACATCATAACCAATTCAAAATATAATCTTATAATATAAATAAATTATATTAAAAATAGGTTTTGAATTAAAATACAACATTTTTCACTATTAATTAAAAATGAACTTTATCGGAAAAATACAAAATATTTACACAAAGTAAATTTTGATGTCCCAATTATAATGAAGAATTATATTTGGTCCAATAGAATTTATAAGAGTGACCAAAACAATATTTAAAGTGGGTTCTCCATCAAAAGACGATAAGTTGACCCTTTAGTGAATATTAGAGTATATGTGCCTGAAATTGAATTCTTTTCTTATTTCAAGCCTTTATCTTTTATTGGATAAATGTAAAAACATTTAACAAACATATATAATAATATTTTAGTTATTTCTATTCATTCCTGCCAATAAAATGGCTACATTTTAACTATCATTTAAAATAATGTTATTATATTACTAGCGTGAAACGTATGATTTCAAAGAAACTCTTTATTACGTATCGGGTACACTATCGAACATAGAAACCCCTTTAGAATAAATTTAATATTTAATTCACAAATATTAATAAATATAAAAATGTATTATTATTTATTTACCTGGGATGTTAAATCATTCCCCCCTTTTGAGAATTGCGTCCTCGCAATTTTATTCACTTATCAAAATAAGTGGAGGTATTTATCCCTCATAGCATTTTCAGAATCCCACGTTGCCTCTTCAACCATATGGTTTTTCCACAAAACCATTACATGGTGAATTACCTTATTCCGCAACACTTGCTCTCTATGGTCAAGAATTTGTACTGGTTGTTCTTCATAAGAGAGATTCTCTTCCAACTTAACTACCTCTAGGCTCAAAACATGAGATGGATCTGTCATATACTTTCTCAACATCGAAACATGAAAAACATTGTGTACCTGAGATAAACTCGGAGGTAAATCCACTCGGTAAGAATCTAATCCAACTTTATCTATAATTTCATATGGTCCAATGAACCTTGGACTCAACTTTCCTTTCTTACCAAACCGGATTACAATTTTCCATGGTGAAACATTGAGAAAAACATGATCACCTACCTCAAAAGATAGATCCTTCCTCCAGTTATCCACATAACTTTTCTGCCTACACTGAGCTATTCTCATGTGTTTCTGAATCAACTGAACTTTTTTCTACCATCTATTCTACCAATTTTGGTCCCATCAGCTTCCTTTCCACTACTTCATCCCAAAAAGCTGGAGTTCGACACCATCTTCTATATAATGCTTCAAATGGATCCATCTGCACACTGGAAAAAAACTGTTATTATATGAAAAATCAACCAAAAAAATATGTTGGTCCCAAATTCCCTGATAATCCATCGAGCAATCACGTAGAATATTCTTCAAAGTCTAAGTTTTTTGTTCGGAATTCACATATAACTGAGGATGAAAAGTTGTACTAAAATTTAATTCAATACCCAACATCATTTAAAGGTATTTCCAAATGTTATAAGTAAACATGGGATCACGATTAGATTCAAAGGAGAGGGTAACTCCATGCAACCTGACTATCTCTTTAAGATACTATCGAGAAATGTGATCTAGTGAATGTATCCCAAATATGAAGGAAATGAACATATTTAGTCAATCAATCAACAATAACCCAGATTGCATTATTACCTCGAGATTTCTTTGGTAATCCCACGATGAAGTCCATGGATATATTTTCCCATTTCCACTCTGGCACCGGTAATGACTGCAACATCCCTTTTGGTAACTTCCGCTATGCTTTAACCTGCTGACAAGTCAAACACCTCACAGTAAAATCGGCAAAATCTCTTTTCATTCCATCCCACCATTAATACTCCCACAGATGTCCGTACATCTTAGTACTTCTAGGATAAACTGAAAATGGGGAACTATGAGCCTCACATAACAACTAATTCTTCAACTGTGAATCACAAGTCACAAATAATCTCTTCCAAAACCACAATACACAATTGTTATCAATGTTAAATTCAGGCAACTTACCCTTCTGAACCAGTTCTACCTTTTTCTACAACCCACTGTCTTTCTTCTGCGCTTGCTTAATTCTTCCTGATAGAGATGATCTCACTAACACCTGAATCAAAAAAGATGAGCTTCCTTCACCAAAAACTACTATGCCGAAGTTCATCAAATCAAAAACCAAAGGATCTAATTCCAAATGTAGCATGGTTAATGCAGACTTACTTTTTCGGTTCAAAGCATCAGCCACTTTATTTGCTTTTCTTGGATGGTAATGAAATGTACAATCGTAATCCTTGATTAATTATATCCATCCTTTCTATCTCATGTTCAATTATTTATGAGTATATATATACTTTAAACTTTTTTGATCAGTATATATTTCACACATTACTCAAAACAAATGATGCCTCTAAATTTTTAAAGCGAAAACCACAACAGTTACTTCCAAATCATGTGTAGGGTAATTTAACTCTTGAGTTTTCAACTGACGTGAATCATAAGAAATTACCTAATCATTCTGTATAAGGACACAACCAAGTCCCTTCAATGAAGAATCACTGTAGATAACAAACTCACCATTCCTGGAAGGATGGTCCAAAACTGGAGCATTCACCAATCTTCTTTTCAACTCTTGAAAACAATCATTACATTATTTTGTCCAGATAAACTTAACACCCTTCCAAGTTACCCTAGTCATTGGACTAGATAACCGTGAAAAATATTCAACAAACATTCAGTGGTAACCAGCCAAACCAAGAAAACTTCGAATCTTAGTTACATTTGTGGGTCTTGGCCATTCTTCAACAACTTTTGTTTAAGCAGAATCAACAGTTATGCCATTTATTCAAATAATGTGACGAAGGAAATAAATTTGTTCTAACCAAAACTCACACTTGCTGAATTTTCCATACCATTTATTTTCTTTCAAGGTTTTCAAGATAACCCTTAAATGTCTTTCATTCTCCTCTTTACTTTTAGAAAACACCAAAATATCATCAATGAAAACAACCACAAACTTATCCAAGAACTCATGGAAAATTCTATTCATAAGGTCCATGAATACATCAGGTGCATTGGTTAACCCAAAAGGAATAACTACACATTCATAATGGCCATATCTAGTACAGAACACAGTCTTCAGAATGTCTTCTACTTTTACTTTCACCTGATGGTTCCCCGACCTCAACTCAATCTTCGAAAAATACTGAGCTCCCTGGAGCTGATCAAACAAATCATCGATATGAGGCAAAGGATAATTTTTCTTAACAATGATGTTATTCAATGCTCTATAATCAATGTAAAGTCTCATTGAACCATCATTCTTTTTAACAAACAAGACAAGAGCACCCCGTGGTGATGTGCTAAGTCGAATGAAACCGTTATCTAATAACTCCTTTAATTGATTCTTTAACCATAAATGTTCAACTTGAGCCATTCGATAAGGTGGTTTTGATATTGGCTTAGAATCAGGAACTAAGTCAATAGTAAATTCAACATCTCTATAATGAATAATACTAGGAAACTCATTAGGAAAAACATCAAGATACTCATTTAACACTGGCTCACATTAATCTGATCAATTCCTTTATTTTCAACAATATGTGCAAGGTAACATTCATTTCCATCTTTTACTAGTTTCTCAACTTCTTGATATGTTATCAAAAGCAAGGGTTCCTTATTGTACAAAAACTGAAAATATTTCTGAAAAGAAACCATTTTAGCTCTGCAATCAATCTTATCATGATAAACAGAAAGCCAATCCATGCCCAAAATAACATCAAACTCTACTAGAGGCAAAAAAATAAGGTTTTCAGGTAGATTCTTTCCGCACACAGGGATAAGAAGGTTCTTATAATTTCTTTTTGTCTCCACGTTTCCTCCGAGTGTTTTTACCATAAGTTCAGGAATCATATCGTTATATGGAATTCCCAATTTACTAGAAAACATCTCAGAAATTAAAGAATGTGTAGACCCTAAATCAAACAGCACATTGGCATAATCTGAACAAACAAATAGTGTACCTAATACTACTTCATTTGATCGCCCAAAATCTGTTGAAGTAGTTGCAAAGGATTTCACCTCCCCTTCCTGCTTGTAGTCTGGCTTCTTTCCCTCAGTTATGTTCTTCTTTAGACAATCACTGTGTAATGACCCATCTTATTACACATAAAACATCTTACCGATGGCTTTTTAATTCCTGCTTGATCATCTTCCTTATAGTTACGAGAAATATGACCAGACATACCACACCGAAAGCACTTTCCAGACTTGGATAAACATTCTCCAGGATGCATCTTACTACACTTCTCGCAGGATGGATATTTGGTTTCCTTACCTCCTTGCTTCTTTGATGAATTCTTCCCCTTTACCTACCAACTGGACCTCTTATTATGTTGTTTGTTAAAGAATACCTGATCATCAGCAAACTCTATTTCCACCTTCTCCTCACATCGATCAAGTTTTTCATTACTTTTGAACTCACGAGAAGCTAAAGCCCTTTGATACCTTGTCTTTAACCCTGAGTAAAATTGGTTGATTTAACTATCAAGATATTGTATGTAATTTGGAGCATACATTTCCAGTAGAGTGAACTTTTCTTCATAAGTAGCCACTAAGTCATCCTCCTGCCTCAATTCTATGAATTTTTTTCCATCGTAAGACGAACCACCTTAGGGAAATATTTCTCAAGAAACAAACCTTTGAATTCGTCCCAATGAAGATCATAAATCTCATCACTATCCCTGATATTTTTCATCACCAATCACCACTGATCACCTTCACCTTCAAAACGTTAAACAACAAGACTAATCTTTTGATGTTCTGAACACCCAATGACTTCAAAAATCTTCTCCAGTGCTTTAATCCACCCTTCTTCTAGCACAGGGTCAGATGATCCTCTGAATGATGGGGGATGTTGCCTCATGAAATGCTCCACCACTGACATGTTCCTCTATGGTTGATCTGGATGATCTCTTGCATGGATACCACCGCCATTTATAGCCTGAGTAAACTGTTCCATCACTGCAACAAACTGCTCAGTTCTGATTCTGACCATCTCAGGTTGCTGATTTGGAATGTTTTCTTCCTCCTAATGCCATCCCAACATAGCTTCCCTGTTTCCTCTGTGGAAAACCATTATGAACACATAAATAGCTTAGGTGAATCAACATGGTAATCTTTAAATGCTATATCATTTCAATCATACAATAAATTAATTTATAATTTAACAATTTTATAACTCCTAATGTTTTCTAAACCGACATCTAATAGCAACTATAAGGCCCCAGCCTTAAACATAACTTAATATTGAATTAAATGAATTATTACCATTAGGGATATTTTCAGGTTTAGAGTTTTAGAGAATTAGATCATAACTATTACATCTCAAAAGATTACACAGTAGGCACTTCTACAAAGTTTCTTTTTTTACAAAACATGAACTCTAAAAAAAAGAGTCATGTCTAGTTCCATGTTTAAGACAACATGAATTTTCCTTGATCCCATCTTTGACCATATTCCAAATTATGTCCTGTGAAAATCATTTCAAAAAAAACTTGGGATGAGCATAAAAATCTCAGTAAGGGATACACAAAGAAGGAAAACTATTAGTTTTTGAAAACAACATGTAAATCATGAATACTTTATCAAAGTTATACATTTCACCTTTTATGATGTATTAAATACTCTTGAATGAATAATAGATCATTACTTACTCTTTTTTAACCAAAATATTACCATAAAACCCATATAAATAACACATAACATATAAAGGTAACTTGGGACATAAACATACTAAAATGGAATAACCATACGGTCGACTTCCACACATATCACTTAATGGAATATCCATACAGCCGACTTCCATACCCAATGCATTGGAGGTTATAATGAAACCCCCAATCCTATTATTCACGTCACCACTATTCATATGTTTTATTACGTAACCACCCATCAAATGGCCATTTACCATTATAAAATCATAAGACATAAATCAAATATAATGGAAAGAAAACATTTCCACATTTTGATCACAATATATCATGTAAATATATTGACATAACAAATCCATTATAAAAACCATTTTCAATACCAAAATACATAAAAGATTATATGCTATTTATTTCATTTTAAAAACATTACGGCTTGTTGAGGAAGCGAAGTACCAAATAATAATCGTGGTGGTGGAAAGGGTCGTTGTCACCACCTATGTTAAAATAAACATTCCTTTTTTTGTTTAGTAAAACAATTCGTGTAAAAAGATTCCATTTGAATGAAATGAAAAGTTAGAGGTCTTTTATACAGCTTATAAAAGAAGGTCATGTATTAGAACAAAATAAGCCTCAATGAAAGTAGATTGAGACGAAGTCCCTTACCTCGTGTCGGACTTGACTCGATCACTCTTTATTATCCTGAATAATAAAATAGTGTAAATTTATAATTCCTTAAGAATATTTTTCAAGTTTATTATTCATTATATATCACTTATTGACATGTTATAAACATTATGTAATCATTCAAGTTAATAATGTTCATTTTTTCGATATTTGGCTCTTAAGTCAAAAATGGACTTCTTACAATTAAATTTTGTTCATGTGGTCAATGGTTCATTATTTCCAGAATGATATTCACGATTTCGATATCATATATATCATATATATCCATCATACACATGTATTTATAATAGTATATAACATTTATTGGTAAGATAAAAAATGCACAGTTTATAGAGACGGTAAGCCGTACGTACTCATGAACGCTACTTTCATTTTATTTCATATTTAATGGAGTTAAATCATAATTATATAAAGGTATATTATAATTCCAGTATAATATCATATATAATATCATTAACTCCATCCTTTATACGTCCCACATATGGAATTAACGAATCAAATCAATTTGAGGGGCGGTAGTCCGCACATCCTAAAATGAAGATATCGCATTTACCCATAATGGAAACCATAAAGGTATGACATAAATTAAAAATACATAAGCATAAAGAAAAACATAAACATAATATATATCATAAATAAATAGAGTAACATCTTAATTTCTACCATGAAAGGTGTTAAAAGATGATTGAACAATCATCGTTTCGTGAGGAAGAAATTCACAAAACACAGAAACAGTATGTTCATTAACAATTAGACGGAGGTGTGTGTAAATTTAAATAAAATACATCTCATAAAAACATCCTAGTATATTTGAGATACTTGTTTTGTTACAAAATAAAGGAATAATAATAGTTTAGGGGGATGGAGAAGCAAAATAAAACAAAAGAACACAAGTGAAGACATTACCTTTAAATCAGGTAACTCTTCTTGGTTTGAACAAATGGGGTTTCTTGAAGAGATTTCTACCTAATTCAAGGCTTTTAGGATGATTATAGGGATGTGGAGAGATTAAATGAGTAGAGCTTGGCCGAGCCAATGTCCTGAGAGGTGTGGGTAAGGTGGTAGAGGTGGGGGCCTTTTATAAGAGGGAGGAGGGGCACTCTTAGAATGTTATAAAATGTTACTTTATTATATAATGAGTTTCAGTTTTTAAAGGTCACACAATTAAATATTTCCAGTATAAGGTCATAATATTTTTAAATCCACCCATACAATAGGATTTTTATAAGTGTAGGTATTATATTTTTAATTATCTTTTCATTTTATTTAAATCGTTAAATAATGAGGTAATCACTGCATCACCATGGTGTCATAAATAATTTAATATATATAATATCTAAAAATTATAAAAAAAATATCATGATGTAGGAATTATATTTATCTTTCTAATTAATATTTATATTCAAAAATATGACTTGTATAGCCCCATTTTAAATTTATTTTAGTAAAACAATACATGTTTGTGACATTTTTATTTTAGCTTTAAATAAAAAGTTATTAATGTCATTTTCTTACCCAAGAAGATCCATGGGGTCCCCAAGTTGACCCATGGATTTTCTTTGTCAGCCATGACACATAAAATAAGGGTAGGACATGTTTCAAGGTAATTTCAGTTATTATATTATTATTTCTACCTTAAATTACACTAATTACCTCTAATCGCGATTAATAAAACATAAAAGTTACTATTCACCAAAAAAATTATTTCCATCCCATTGAAACAGATTTTATTTAATAATGACAACCATGTATGTTGGATTTTTGAAATTTAATTCAAAAAAGTGGTAATGTTTCATTTAAACAAAAAACCAGTTTTTTAACTACCACTTTTTGGTTTCACTATCCATCAAAAATTAATGTTTTTCAGAAAAATACCAAATATTCACCCTAAGATATATTTGATATTCCAAATTCAAAAATTATGTCTGTTCTAAAAAATTCAAAACATATAAGTTTCATTAATTAATTTAATAATTAATTCCCATTGTCAAAACAAATAGCGTGTTTTTATGAAACAGAATATATCAAAAGATTGACACTAGATTAAGTCTAATTTCAAAGTGAAATTAATTCCAATGAGCACCATTGGATTAAATGGTAAAAATATATTATAATTGAACTTCAAAACTAATTCAAAGGATAATATAATCATATAAATAAATTATATTAAAAATAGGTTTTGAAATAAAATACAACATTTTTAACTATTCATTAAAAAATGTTCTTTATCGAAAAAATACCAAAAATTTACACAATGTAAATTTTGATGTCCCTATTCTAAAGAAGAATTTTATTTGGTCTAATAGAATGTATAGGAGTGACCAAAACTATATTTAAAGAGGGTTCACCATCAAAAGGCGATAAGTCAACCTTTTAGTGAATATTAGAGTATTTATGCCTAAAATTGAATTCTATTCTTATTTTAAGACTTTATCTTTTATTTGATAAATGTAAAAACATTTAACAAACATATATAATACTATTTTAGTTATTTCTATTCATTATAACCAATAAAAAGGCTACGTGTTAACTACCATTTAAAATAATATTATTATATTACTAGTGTGCAACGTAAGATTTCAAAGAAACTGTTTGTTGCGTATCGGGTATGCTATCGAACATAGAAACACCTTTAAAGTAAAATTAATATTTAATTCTCAAATATTAATAAATATGAAAATTTATTATTCTTTATTTACCGAGGATATTACAATAAATTTTCTTAATTCCAGAATTGTGGTTCCAGAAATGAAACTTAAGAAAAGTTGATAATGAGAAAGATTCTACCTTAGTGTGTATAAAATCATACTAATCTGATTACAAGTATAAGAAATTATAAGATAGTTGTACTTTCCTTAACAACCAAAATGCAGTGGAAAACATTAAATAATACAAGTGACAAGTAGTAAATCCTTTAACCCAAAGATAAGGGTATCCAAAAACCTTCGATAAAGGTCCCTTGATTTATACTTTCAAACATTTCTGTCTTACCCACCCCAGGGTAAGCCCTCAATGAGAATATCGGAATATATCTTGCTATCCTCGTAAGCCCTCAAACTTGAAGGTAGTCGACACCTCAATATTCCTATCCCCGGAAGCCCTTGAATGTACTCAGCAACATTCAATGATACAAAAAGATATTCCAAACAAGATGTTTAGTACACACAAAGTAATAAAGTCTCTTTATCTAGAAATCACTTCAACAACCTATAATCTCTAGATCGATCAACCGTTTTATTTTGAGCTCGTTGAAATGTGCTCCTATTTATCGGCACATCTTCAACGGTTGGCTCCTTCCTCAAACATTCATATTTTTCCTTGAATTTATAAGGGACCTGTACAGTGTCAATCAAACAACAGTTGGTTAGAAACAGAAAGAACAATATAGTTTTATAACTATAACAAGACTAAGCCAAAATCTGGTTTCTTATCCAAATCCATTTTTTCGAGTGTAGGAAAAAATAAATTATCTGAGTCTAACAAAAAATCCATTTGGTGTATATAATACATGAATATTCAGATTATTTCTTCAAAAGAATCTGGATCCTGAATTCTATAGAATTCTAGACTCTTAATTTCAATGAAATTCGGAGTTTGAATTCATAAAGTCCAGATTCTGATTTTGGAGAATTCAGAGTCTGAACATAGAATTTTCAGAGTCTGAATTCAGAGAATTCGGAGTATGAACACAGAATGTTCAGAGTCTGAATTTAGATAATTTGCATTCTGAACTCAGAAATATAATAGTATATATTTAGAGATTTTGGAGTCTGAACATAGAATATTTGGAGTCTGGATTCAGAGAATTCTAAGTCTGAACTCAAAATGCTCAGAGTCTGAATTTAGAGAATTCGGAGTCTGAACTCAGATTCTAAAAACACAATACTCTATATCTAAGTATTTAAATGATTCTAAAGTTATAGTTACAAAAAAAATTTTATACTTAGAAATAAAATGAGTTAGATTATAATCTAGACAATGAAAATATGGTATGGATAAATTTCCTTGGGGAAGGAATATTTTCCTTATGAATAAAAAAATATAAGTGAAAACAAATTTTTCATAATATAGAGTGTTTGTGATTACAAAATAATAAGGAATGAAAACGTAATAAGGAAGCCTTATTGACTCAACAAATGATTTTACTATTAACTGAAATTGGTAGCCTCTCTTTTGATCTGTTCCCTGATCTAAGGGCATTGTAGCCAACTCCTCCATTGCTCTCCAAGATCCTAAGGATTCCCAAACTACCTCCTTCTGTGACTTCATTCTCAAAGCACCGACCACAACATTTCCCTTCCCAGAGGTGTATGATATCTAAAAATCATAATCCTTGAAAAATTCCTTCCACCACCTCTGCCAAAACATCAAATATCAGAGGGAAAATATTCACCTGAGGCTCTTGTGATCTGTGGAGACCACCAACCTCTCCCCAATGAGGTAATGTCTCCACAGATTTAGTGAAAACCCTACAGCTTCTAGCTACATATCATGGGTGTTAAAGTTAAATATGGGGGGGGGGAATACCTGCCTAGACCTGTAGGAGATCACTCCCTTTTTTTCATCTGCACACAACCCAATCCTAGATGGAAGCATCACAAATCACCTCAAAGAAAACTCATTCCTCTAGAAACCGGATCACTGGTGAACTAACCAAATTACCCTATAGATAGCTAAAAGATTCTCAAAACCGATCACTGCACAATAATTCTTGTTCTTTTCATGTTAGAGTCGTCAATAGAGCTACTTCTCAAGAGAAATATGCCATGAATCTCTGGTATTAGCCTACAAGGTCAAGAAAACTATAAACCTCTACCACATTCTTTGGTGGTTCACTAGAAACAATTACCTCGACCTTAGATGGGTCCACTACTATACCCTACTAAGACAACACTTGTCCAAATAATTGATCCTCTGTTATCCAATACCTAAACATGGACAAATTTTTATAGAGATGGAAGTGTTGAAGGACCTATAGGATAATATTGTGATGCTCAATTTGCTACTCCTTTTACTTTGAGTGATAAGTATGTCAATAATGAATACCATGATGAAATGGTCCATTAACTCACGAAATACGGAGTTCATAATTCCCATGAACACAGTCGTTGCATTCATTACACCAAAAGACATAACCATGCAATCGAAGCTCTCATATCTGCACATGAAAGCAGTTTTCGGGATGTCACCCTCCTTCAAACTTAACTAGTGATACCCAGAAAATATATTGATCATAGAGAACCAACACTACCCCCTTAGTTAGTTGAAAATATCATCTATTATAGAGAGAGGGTATACATTATTGATTGTTACTTGATTAAGTCTCTGATAGTCTATGTAGAGCCTCAGACCATAATATACCTTTTTCACAGACTAGATGAGTGCCCCCTAAGGACACACTAGGTCATATGAAACCCTTCCACATTAGACCATAAATATGAATCCACAACTCCCGCAATTTGTAATGATCCATCCAATAAAGATTCATCAAAATCAGATGAGAACCAGGCTCTAAGTCTACCCCAAACTCAACATCACATCAAGGAGGTAGAGTCACAACCTCCTTGGGGAAAAAATACAGAAAATCATTGAAAACTCCTAGAAACTCCAATATCTCATCATCCATCCATCCCACTAATAACTCAGCTATCAAGTAAAAAAGAGGCCCTATGTTCTGGCTACCCAACTGACAACTCTCTTTTCCAATGAAAGACACAATTTGTATAACACTATCTAAAAACACAAATCTTCTACAAAAGTATTCAATAACTTCATGTATATATTACTACCACTAGATTCCATGGATTACACATAATGGATGCATCTATAGAAGTAATAGATACCTGGTTGACTAATGTGACCCCAAAATCAGTCTATATCCCTGGAAAACATGAAACAAGATAGTCTGGCCTCTAACTGGTGTACTGAAATGTAGTGGCACAGAATGTCTCTCTATGTCCATTCCCTGATCATGGGATAGTCAGGGTGCAGCAGAGGAGTGAAAATCACTAGAATCAGATAAGGCCAAAGAAAGTGTACTAAAAAAACTGATCATGCTTCAAATGATCTACGACCCTGATAGAACTACTACCTCTATGGTATGAAATTGCCCAAACCCAGCTCCTCTTCCCCTCAGCTATCATCCACCCCCCTGACCATGCCCTGGTCGAGGTCCCTGAGGAGCTCCCTGAGTTCAGACTCCTCCTATATATTTCACCATTGGTGAAGCAGGGGCCTGCTATCCATGTTGCTGGAAAGGCCGGGAAGGAAACTACTTCTGAGGAAGGCACTGAACCTCCCCACCTCTACCAAAATGTGCTCGAGTCAGGCACCATCTCTAGAGGTTCCCACAGTCCCCGCAAGAAAAATCACCTCAACCCCAGGCCCGTGGGAAAGGGAGAGGACCAGAGGGTTTGAACTGAAACATCAGGGGTCGTCTCCCCACTGGCCGAAACAGAGAAGGCCATGAAACTGGAGACTGGATACTGACGACCATCCACATAAAAGAGCTCTGCTGACTCCCCTTTCACCGCAGACCTCACCGCAAGTGTATCCTTTCCTCTACCTCATCCTTGTTCTGAAACTCTATGTATTTCGGTAGGGTGAAGGGAGTAACTGCATATTGAACAGAAAGACAAAGTTCCTCCTCTAAGAACCCTTCTAGAGACTCCACATACATAAATAGTTCCAGAGAAAAACATAGGAGATCCTTGAACATGATCCCCAATTCCCTTACCGACATACTCATCTACCAAAGGGAGAGAACTTCCTACCTCTTCTCAACATTCATCATGGATGAAAGGAATTAAACGTGGAACTCCATCTCAAAGTTGACCCAGAGAACATATATCTCCTTCCGCTCCTCAAAGAAAAGTGTCCACCACTGACTCACTGCTCCCCTTATCTTACTGACAACCATGGGAACCCATTACTCCATATGAGCCCTGATCAAGCAGAAAGTGTTCACTAGATCCTCGAGCCAACTCTCTGTCTCTATATCCAAGACACATACCCTGTATATTCCCTGAAGAATCTTCTACCACTGATCATACTCCTCTACTGGATTGACCTTCTGCTGTTCGATTGGGTCAGGCTTCTCTCCCTCCACTACTCGTACCAAATAAGTGCGGCATCTAGGATTCATATATGAATGGAAGACAAAGAAATCCTAAGCCCGAATAGTATGTAATTTTCTTATTAATATCCATTTTAACTCTTTATTTATTTAAATTTTCTAATAATGCATGAAAATATAAGAACACATGTCATCATGATGCACATACCTTTCCTATGGTCTCTACCCTGTAAACGGTGTAGCCTCACATGGGCGTTTGGTATGTTCAGAGTCCTTTCATAACATCACAGGGGCCCTAAAATCCTATATCCTGACCGGTCTTCCCTTACCTTTGTCATGGACCAAGATCACCTAACATTGTTTCTCTACAAACCCATGTAATCCTCACTATGCCTAAATCCAATATATATCATATATCTCAATCATAATCTCCCGTTGATGCCATTTTGTCACGACCCTCCTTCTTCAGGATGAAGGAGAGATAATGACCCCCCGAGTCCCACCTCCAATAGGCCCCAGGGTGCCAAAAATCCCCTAGGGTGTATAAATCTAAAAAACAATGGGAGGAATTACCCTTTTTATAGTAAAAAATATCACGAGATAAGTTGTATCAACCTAAAAAAATTCTGAGAGAGATATATTTAATGAATCCAAAATCCATCCCACATACATGTTTGAAGTAAAACAGCAATAAATAAAAATAAAAATCTAATGAAAAATCCAAAATAAAACTAAGTAGTGGCATAGAAACTGTCCCCAAAGTCTGAGCTAGTAAGGACTAGCATGGTTAGTGAAATCTCCTTGGAATCCTAAAAAAGTTTTATATACATAAGATGAGCATATAGGTATACTCAGTTGGGAAAAACCAATTTCACTCACGCATGATTGGGAGAAGCATAGTAATTCCCCTGTGAGAAAAAATAGAAACTAAAAATCACCTAACAAGGTATACTATCTATCCCAACCTCACCAAGACATGCTCACCAAAAAACACATGTCATGTAATGTATTATAATAAGCACATCGATATTTGGGTACCCCAAACCACTTATAAATGGTTAACTGGAACATCCTAATGCATCTACCTCCTCCACAAGCCCCATTATCACAACACGTCTGCACACACCTGTGCCACAAACCACACACATCCTGCCCAGAAACACCTGGGCCACTACCACACTTCAATCCTTCTCCCAGACACATGGGGATTCACATATACCATGCCCTGCTTGAAAACACATGGGCCTCATCTCGAAGATACCTAGGAAACAAACCACCTCTCACATAACCTGTACCTTAGATCTGGAAACAAACCTCAATCCATTACATCCTATTGGCTGGTAAATGAATAGAAGAGGGAGAAGTGAAGTGTCAATATCCAGTCATCTATCCTCTCACTGGGATGTTGGGAAAGACACCATCCCCTATAACAATGGAGGTATTCGGAAAATTGTGCTAAACACAAGTGGGGGACTTATAGAAAACACAAGGAACTATATATATATATATTGGTACCAAGAAGTCTACCCAACCAACGGGTTTTCAAAACAAACTATCAGCCCACACAAAACTTCCATTTCCACCACCTCTAAATGTATATATCACCAAAAATTATGGTCACATCCCGAAGACAAAGTATACACCCATCCAACATAGTTACCCAATTTTCATTATGAATCTTTCAGTTTATTCATATATTTACTTCATCCCTACTTGAGAAACTAACCAGAACAACATCTAAAACTATTCTCAGAAGGACAAAAGCAATTAAACACTCCCCATAACAAAACACACAGAAAATGACCCACTTTGTTCTTTCTCTCCATTTAACACCTATTAATAATTCAACACTATCAACATCACCCTTTATGTTTATCCCACCAAATTCATCCTCTCATAACCAATATCGGCAACTCCAATGCACAACAACACCACACCCAACACACCCTTAAACCTGAAATCATGACCCAACAAAAACCTGTATCCCCAATACTCAACCACGACCCAAATGTAGTCTTACTCCATAACAAGTCCATCCATTCCCCAATTAATCAATATATCCAATTAGGATACCATCACACTACTATTACTACATCATACACACAGTTACCCCCATTCATAGCACCACACTACTAAAGCCCACACAATGAACAAAATCAAATAGAATATTGCACACATCCACACCTATCAAATACGTTGAATTCAGATTTGGTTAATTGTTCTGTAAATTTAACTATGATATGCAGGGGTGATCACACAAGGTTTTTCATCCTTGGGCATCCATTCTATTTAACTAGGTATATGTGATTAATTATATTGATATTTACAAAAATTATTCACAAGGAAACAAAAACTATTATAAGACATCACTCATGCGTAGGCAAACACCACAACATCTATTATTTTTAGAATCCACACAGACACAATAGATCACATATTCAAAAAATATATTAAATAATAAAATTTATAAACATCAATCTTCCCCTTACCGTTATCAAGTTCCAATTAGCACTTATATTTGATAAAAGATTGGATACAAAATTTTGCACAAAATACATTTCTGTACCCACCCCGCATGATACAAAATTATAAGAGAGATGAAGGAAATCCTTACCAAGATCAAAATAAAACCAAAACTCTTCATTGAGAGAGTAGTATGTAAACTCAAACCAAAAACTCTAAGGAAAACATGATTGTTAGATATGACACAAAAAGACACTCCACGAGAAGGGAATGCTCTAGACACACTAAGAGAAAAGAGAAGAGAGGGCCTCATCTTTAGAAAAGGAAAACAAGATCTTATATCAACAGAATAGAAAATGGTTTCAATGTTTATTAACGTATGATCATGGTTAAGATTACACGGTATGAATATATCAAAGTCCCTAGAGTGTTAGGATATTTAATATATAATTAATATCCATTGAAATGACTTTATAAATGCTTAAACAAGGATATAAACTTGATTCATGACAAATAAAATGTATGAGGGGTGAAACTGAAAAAACTTGAAATGAGCCACTGATTGATTAGTCACCGATACCGATAGTGAGTCACTGATGGGTGAGTCACCAGCAAGACCTACTGACGCATGAGTAACTGATATTGATACCCTGAGTCATGGAAACTCACGTCCTGACTCACAAACATTGACGCCCTAACTCACCGACACGGACGCTATGGCTCCCTGACACCAAAACCCTGACTCACTGATACTGACGACCTAACTCACCGATGCTGACACCCTGAGTCACCGATGTCAATGCTCTAACTACCTGACAGCAACAACCCGATTCACTAACACCAATGCCCTAACTCACCGACATTGATGCTCTAACTCACCGACATGGATGCCCTGACACATCGACATTGATGGGAAAAGTGTAAAAAAGGAAAACACTTAAAATGAGATAATGTTGCCTCCTAGAACACACTAGACAATAGATTTTAAAAAAATCATGGACCATGATGTTCTGGTTTATTACAATTGTAACTTATTTAAACTTTTGTTTCTTTTTATAAACATTTTTTTTAATTTATAAGGATTCTATCACCCCATTAACTACAGTTTGTAAACAACTTCAAAAATTCATTTTTTCTTAAATAGTTAAATAATTAATCTAACTAATGATCCTATGTTAGATGATATCCAACACATGATGGATTATCTATTCCATCATACATATGATGGATTGGCCTCTATTACCCCTATGATGTATCAGAGTCAAGGCTATTCTGATGAGTGTTGAACCACTTGAATAAAAAAATTGATTTCTTTAAAAATGGTTGACTACATTACTAATCATCATCTAATTGATTGTTGTCTAACATCGTTCGATGGACTTGTGTCTATGGTTCTTATCATTCATCATTCTTAACAACTCTAACGTTCATTATTAATTGGCCCGAACAATTTTAACTTTTCTCTCTATATCAATAAATAATTCCTAGTATTCCTATGATTGGATCCCATATTTTATGCCCTGTTGATGCTAAAAATGTGTCTTATAGACATGTAACATAACTCTACAAATGAATTGGTGGCACACTATGTTCGATGAAGTAGTGTCAAAAACAAATATATTCTTTACAAATGTCAATTTATCATTATAAATTGGTTCATTTGGTAGATCAAAAAGTCAGATGGATCAATCGATCAACACTCTTTTACACCACTATTAGTAGTAATTTAAGAATTATCATTATTTAGACATATTCATTGTCTTATGATAATCACAACAATGAATTGTGGCTAGAATATTTTCACATAATAACCTATTCTTTCACAAACTACTTCTTTTATCATGATTTCATCATGGTGTTAAGAACTTTAGGATCAATAAAGCATCATCTGAAAAAAATTGGACAGCTTATATGACATTGTATACATCCATCACCTTATTTATTTATTTGGGAACCACAAACTATTTTCATAGACTCAAACACATTTTCTCCCACATTCTTTTACAATTCATGAATCACAAGTTCATAGATAAATTATGGTATTGAAAATATACATAATAGAAAAGAATCATCATATTTCAAAGGTAATATCTTGAAAAAATTTAAACTTCATAAAAAAATCTCGATCTAATCAGCAAATTATTTCCATACACAAGGTGATTCGGAAAATGTTCACCGAGAGAAAATTTCAAGAACTGAAAATTGAAAATAATATATTTTCTTATCAAACATGTGTATGCTATTCTTATTTGGGTACACATTCATTAAATTCCAAAATCATTAAATTTATTCTATTTTTTCTAAATGATAACAAAATAAACAAACATAAAAAAATTCATTCAGTATCTAAATTTCATGAGTTTTCGACATAAGAGTGGGATATAGTGTTCATACATTTCGACGTGACCTTAAAATACCTATGTTTTCCACATCTTTTTTTAGTTTTCTAATGATTTATTTAATCCATTTTTCCATTTTTGTTAATTAATTGAACTTTAATAATTGCATAGGTTAATTTATCAATTTTTTTATACATTCAAAATTATTATATTTTGTATTTCTTAATTTTCTTATCCTTTAATTCTCTAAATAATTTTTAAAAATTATTCCTACTTGTGATTTTAATTTTATGTCATGTATATTTCTAATAATTAAACATTTATTAATTTTTTTTATTTAATTAACGTAATAATTTTTTTAATTTTTTATAGTTTGACATTCTATTATCAATTACATTAACATCAATTAATCAATTTTAATATTCAATTTGAATTCTTATTTAAATTTAATACATTAAATTGAATGTTTCATTTCAGTTTAATCCTGAGTTTGAAACCTTTTATTAGTTATGTTCAATAACATACATTAATTTTTAATTTAAATTTAATTTTTATTTATATTGGCTTTCAATTTATAGTTTTAAAATTTAATTTAATTTTCAACTTCATATTTTTTTACTTTTATTTTAAATTTTTGAATACTTTTTATTTTTATAGCTTGCAAAAAAACAAGTTCCATACACTTGTGACATACCACCAGTGGTGTCAATTAACATGTCGCTATAGTAGAGGACAAGTCACCACCATGGAGGGAGGAGCACTTCAGATCTCGCTTTTTTCAAGTCGTCGATGATCGAAGATAGATCTGTGGGTCCCCGCATATCTGGAGCAGGAGATGTGGACATTGCAGCTTCTAAGCACCATCACTGAGGCTACTGAGAAGAGGAGCGACAGCACAACGGAGAAGTCGCAGAACTCCGTGAAAGAGGAACCATGGTTGAGGGATATGTAACTACAAGGAGAACCTACCCAGCCCATATAAGAGAAGGTAGAATAAAAAAAATGTAATTAAAAAATAATGTAACAAATAAGAATAATAAAATAAAAATTTAAAAATAATAATTATATATTAATAAACTACATTTAATAAATAATAAATAAAATAAGAAATAATATTTAATTATGATAACAATTTATATAATGATTATAATTAAAATCAATTACATAATAATATTAATAATTAATTAATAAAATAACTATAATTCTAATTAGTTACTTTAATAATAATAATTTTTAAACAAAATTAATATTATAATAAATCAATTTAATAAAATATTTTTAATTAATCATCAATAAAAATAACTGAATTGATAATTATTTATACAGGTATTTAAAATTTAACAAAAATAATAATTAATTAATATAATTATTAGTAACAAATAATAATTATTTTTTGTAAAATAAATATATGAAAATAATAATTGATAAGTTAGTTATATAAAAAAATATTTACAAATTAATAATTTAATATTAATATAAGAGAAAAAATTATTTTCAATGTTAAACTATTTAATTTGTATTGCCTGATTTTTCTGTACAGATTTAGGTCTAATCTAAAATCACGTCTAGATTCAAGCAAACCACATGATGTAGTTATTTTGAGGCGGCATTGATAATTTCATAGGGATTGCACTAGATAAAGCCACACATTCGGTTGAATGGAGAGAAACAATGATGAATGAGCGCATGCAGAGTGTGAAAAATTGAAAGTTGAAAGATGACTTAAATTCAAAGGAAGATAGTTGAAAATAACATTTATCATTCACATACATCACATAAAATTCATTCAACATATTCTAGAGACCTAGAGAGTGGAAGCAAGAGACAAATATGTGGACAAGAAACAGGAAGTATACATCATCATTTTTTGAGGATATCTCTTCCCCCTTGTTTTTGATTTGTTTCATGTAATATAAATTAGTCATTCTTAAATTTGAAATATGATATTTGGGTAAAATAATTTTGTTCAGGGAATTTTTATTCTTTTGTTCAATACATCTTTTATTATTATTAATTTTTTTTATAGAATTCAATTTTGGTTGGTGAGATTATCTTCGAATTCATCAATAGTAAATCTTGAATTTTTTTCAAAACATCACAACATAAAAAAACAATGCGATTGATCTTGATTTCTTTTCTTTAAAAAATAAATTTGAAATCGTGGGATATCACGGTGAATTTTTTCCCTTGAATTCTTCTTTAATTATCCGTACAGTTAATGAATTATGCAGTGGTGAACTCCAATATTTCATTTTTGTGTGTGTCTAATCTTCTGGGGATAAGTATTGAACCAATATTTTTTTATGTTCATTATATAATTATGTTTCTATGAAGAATATTTTTTATTTATACCAGTAATGTTAGAATTCCTTCGGTGTTCCATCTTAAGTGTTAGTTCATCAATTTTCTCATGCCTATTGATGATCATCCCTTTTGTTTCAACTTTTACATCACCATTAACCATATTTTCTCAGTTTATATGAAAATTCACTATTTCATCTTTTCACATAAAAATTTAAAAATAATATTCACCAACTCTTAAAAACATTATAGTCTGGTTTTGAAATTTGGTCGCTCCAACCAACTGTTTTAATTGCGAGTGGATTCAACCATACATTCCACTATATAGTAGTAAGTAAGTACTATAAATTTTTAAACATCGGTATAGTTTAATGATGATTATGTCAATTATTTTCGTATCTTTGTAGCAGAAGGCCTTAGGAGACAAATTTTTTGTAAAAAATTAAAAAAAAATTAACAAAAAAAAAAAAAAAAAAAATTAAAGACAACATAATTTTTTTTCTTGTTTTGTTATTTGATTTTTTTGGTTAATGTTTTTTCTATTACATTCAATTATATTTTTCCAGTTTTATCGATTTGAATTATTTATGCTAAACTTCATGTGCAATTATCTAATATATGAGCACAAGAACATTTTTTGATAGATTATAGCCCCTAAACCCAAAAATTGAAAAAATACATAGTGCTCTAAAAAATAAAATAATGTTGAAATGGAAAATTTTAATGATAGTGTTCCAACAGTTAATAATCAACCAAAAATTCACCGTGAACTCTTAGAAGATAACGAGAGACCTAGGATGAGATAATTTCAACTTCCTCAAGTTTCAAGCAACCCATCTTCTATTTGACTTTCACTTAAAACCAGAAACAACGATCTTAAGTAGTTTTTCATTACTCTTCTTTCATATTTTAATGTAATCTCTATTGAGGACTCTCTTACCTTCATTATTGATTTCTATAATATAGTGCAGTTACTACAGCTCTTTGGTATCATTGAAAATATTCTTATAATGAGTGTATTTATGTTTTTTCCATAAATTGAATTGAATAAAATGTTTATTGAGTCTAGAAGAAAATATCATTGAGAATTGAATCCAAGCCTATAATTCATTAATAATTATATTTTACCCTAAAATAATTAAAGTTTAAGTTAGAACTAAAATCACAAGTTTTACCAAGAGGATTGAGAATCATTTCACGGGGATTTGGATAGATTTAGAGACCTTCTTAGGTAGTGTACAAATCATCAAATCACATCCCATGTTATCATGGTCACACTCTATGATAGAATATCCTTCTTTCGTCAAATCCTTATTGATCAATCTACTGGGGGTAACTATATTAAAAAAATAGACGAAGTGTTAAGATAATTTTTTAACAAACATTCCTTGAACTCTCAACATAAAAATACAGGATGAAAAATAGTGAACATGAATGAAAAAAATGGTTCATGAGTAGATACTCAATCACAACATGATGATATAACTAGTCAACGTTAACATTTAATGAACCAAAATTCTAAAAAATTATTAGTCTTATGGTATTTAGAAATTCAAATAAAACTCTTAGGGGAATGTGTTCTCAGTGTGTCATCTTTGGGAACACTGAGAATTTTTATCCTAACATTGAAAAGGTGTCTCAACAATAAGAAAATGACATCTTTGAAAACATTGGTTGTAGTATGTCTAAAAAATATGACACATGTTCAAATAAATATAAACAATTCTATAAAAACAATCCAAAACTCTGTAGTAAAGCACATGGTATAATTAAGCAACACACTTCTCCAAGCTACCAAAACAAACATATAATTTTTTTTAAATTCAACCAATGGTAGAGACTTCAAATTCACAAGGAAATTTTGAGTGTTAAATAGTTAAAAAAATGGATATAAATTTAAATATATTTGAATCCCTAGATGAATATTTAAATCACAATTTTATAAATAACAATCCCAAGAAGAATATGAATAAATTCAATCTGATGCTAGAATGAAAAATATAGAAAATAAATTGGGATAAATTGCTAGAGACATGACTTATAGGGGTAGGTGGTGGCTTCCTATAACAAATGAAATCAACAATACTGAGAATGTTATGGAATTTGTAACAAGAAGTGAGAATAACATTCAAACTGAAGCGGAAAAAGACTCTAAAAATGACCAAAATAAAAAACATTATAAATATGGAAAAAATATATTGCACACTCAATTTTGAAGTCATGATAAAAATAAAGAAAATAAAGATAATTTGAAATTTTCAAATGAAATTAAAGATGAAATGTTTTTTAAAACAAAATGAAAAAGAATAAGGAGTCAACTCTAGAAGAAATGAGGGATATTTCATATGTTCTTAAGAACATTTCTCCACCCATAATTTTCATAGAAATGTTAAAACAATAAAGTAACAATAAGTATGATCATATCCAATTCCATGGGATTTTAACCAATATCGTCGTGAATATTTCTTTTATACAAACATTGATTCAAATTCCATATTAGATGAAATAAATTATTAAAATTATTTAAAACAAAAATACTCGTGTAGAATTTTCCTCCTTTAGCCTCACAAAATAGGGTAGAGTTGTACTCCAAAAGAAAATCTCTCCCAACATTAAAGTCCCAGTTATTTTTTCATACCCTACTCCTTAGGTAATTATAGTCAACCGAACTACTTGTGTGACTTGTTTTCTAGTATCAACCTTCTCTCATATTCACTATATCAACAGTTGACATTGGTTGATTTGAAACCAACCATTTTAAAAAAAAATTAATTGACCATTCATTCAAACACATGGTAGGAAAGGTAAATGACATTATACATGGGGAATGGAAGTTATTTCTATAAACTGAATTATTAGTTATTGATATGGAGTGTGGACAAGAGGTTTCTATCTTTCAAGGGAGTCCCTTCTTCACTAGTGGAGGAGAATTCATAGATATAACTAAGGTTCATGTTATCTTTAAAATTTGTGAACACTTTGAGGAATTCAATGTCTTTAAAAATATCAAAAGACCAATATTTTATGAAATTTGTTTTAAGATAGAGTCATTCAACGATGAAAACTCATTTTAAATGGTTTAAGAATCTAAAAACCAAACAGTTGCTGAAGAAATAAATAAAGAATATGAAATTATGTCTCTAATACTATATAATCTATTCAAATTGAGAGTTTGTAAAATTTTCTAGAACTGTAAAATTGTCCAATTTCTATAGTAACTGGAGATGTGTCATCTGATTATGATCTTAAAGACATTATGAAGGAGCTTGAGTGTAAATATTTTTTCACCAACACAACTTAGGAATTTGATGAGGTAGAAAGAGATATTATTAAACAACTTGATGTTTTTTTAATACTATGTTGAATTATGACCTAGAGAGTAATGAGTTTGAGATGTCTAGTTTGGGTAGCACTGATGAAAAACATAATTTAGAATTTGAAATTGAAAAAAATAGACATTTCAAACTACATAAAAAATACATGTTGAATAACATGGAACTCTTGGTCCTAAGAGTCTTCTTTAAAGTGAAAAATATCCCACCTTAGAGCTTAAACTGCTCCCTGAATATCTTAAATAATCTTTTTTAGGAGAGTATTTTACACGGCCTCTTATTATTTCGATTGCAATGAAAGCCAACCAAGAATAAAAACTATTGGGTGTTTTAACCAAATTTAAATCCACCATAGCATGGATTATATATCATATTAGAGATATTATCCCAAAATTTTCCTTTAACAAAATTCCAATAGAACCAAACTATAAACCTATAGTTGAGTTTCAAAGAAGACTAAATCATAATATGAAATAATTTTTTAGAGAAACATTTGTCAAAATTCTAGACACATGAATTATCTATCCTATCTCAGAAAGTACTTGGCTCAGTCCATTCCTTGATATCCCAAGGAAATGTGGATTCACTATCCTAAACAATGAGAAAAAATAAAGAAAATAAATATAAAAAATAATCAAATTGGAGGGTCTGTATTGATTAAAATATGCTTAATTCAGCCACTAGGAAAGGCCATTTTTTAATTCTATTATTTGATCAAATTCTTAAGACCATAGACTAAAATGTGTTCTTTTGTTTTCTAAATGGTTATTTTGGTTTAAACAAGATCCCAGTAGCACTAGAGGATTAAGATAAAACTACCTTCACATTCTCATTTGGGAAATTTTCATACCAATGTATTCCCTTTGGTTTGTGTAGTGCTCCAACAAACATTCAAATGTGCAAGATGTCAATCAATTTTGATATGATCAAAAGAATTATATAGTTTTTCATGGATGATTTATCCATAGATGGTAGAACATTATATACTAGTCTGAAAAATTTGGAATTGGTTTTAGTGAGATGCATAGAGGACAACATTGTTCTTAACTAGGAAAATACCATTTAATGGTCACTAAAGGGATAGTGTTGTGATAGAACATATCCAAAAGGGGTTTAGAAGTTGAAAC
The DNA here is from genome assembly GCA_963277665.1 of Viscum album. Lineage (NCBI taxonomy): Eukaryota > Viridiplantae > Streptophyta > Magnoliopsida > Santalales > Viscaceae > Viscum > Viscum album. The sequence continues at coordinate 1,281,072,704 of OY728135.1, forward strand.
TACCAAGATAGATTCGATTTAAAAAATTATTACATCAAAAAAAAATTAATGTGTTAGCAGTTTCTTAGGGAATTTCATATTTATACAATAAATTAATAAAATATTTCTCAAAAAATAACAAATCCCTTGGGTAATTTTCCTATGAAGGACATACCCTTTAATTTCAATGAAAACTATATTAAATCATTTATCCTATTAAAAGAAAAACTAACTTCATCACCTATCATTACTGCACCAAATTCAAATTTTCCATTTGAATGAATTTGTGATTCATGTGATATGGCTATTGTAGTTTTCTTATGATAGAGGAGTGGTAAGAAGTTTCATATGGTCTACTATACTTCCAGGCTACTAGATAATGCTCAAAAGAACGACAACACTAAAGAGAAAGAGTTGTTAGTTGTGTTCCATGCCCTTGATAAATTTAGGTAGTATATTCTAGGTTCTCAAAAGAACATTTTTTCTAAATTTGGAGTGCCAAAAGTCTTTATAACCGATAATGTGACACATATTACAAATTAAAAATTATAATCTTCAATGGATAAATAAGGATGTTCCTGTAGGACTGGAATAACCTACCATCCAAAATCTAGCGGATATGTAGAAATCTCTAATTGTGAGATGAAACAAATCATATAGAAAACTGTCTCAAACTCTAGGAAGAATTTGTCTTTTATGTTAAATGTTCTTTTATGGTCATTCATAACTGCTTTAAAAACACCAATCGTTATGTCTCCATATAGGCTCTTATTTTGGTAATGCTATCATTTTTCAATAGAGCTACAATACAAGTCTTATTGGGATGTTAAGGCCTTAAATGTTGATTATAAGAGTGCCAGAGAGTAGATATTTCTTGAGTTGAGTGAGAAGGATGAGATAACATGAGAGTCTTATGATAAATATAAGATATATAAAGAGATTTCTAAAATATTTCATGATTATGTTACCCAAAATAGACAATTTATCCCTGGACATAAAAACACTCTCTTTATTTCATGACATAAGCTCTTTCATGTAAACCTGTAATAAAAATAGTATAGACCTTTTAAAGTTGTTAGATTATTAAAAAATGGTGTTGTATATATTTTTAGAGAGGAAAAAATGATTATTATAGTGAACAATCAAAGATTCAAACATTATTTTAAATGAAATATGAAGGTCTTGGATTCCATCACTATACTAGAAAACTGATAATTAAAAAATTCTAAAAAGACATAAAATTTAGTGCTTATTAGAAGTCAACCCATGTTTGTTTTGTATTTTTAATTCTGTTTTTGTTTATTTTGAATAATGTGATGATTTATCTATCTTAAAATCATTGTTTCTACTAGATAAATCAGCATAGTCTTTCTAGTTCTTATTTTCAATGTATGATATATGCTGCTAGTTTCACCAGAGGAGAAAAATTCCCTTATGTTCTCAAATCAAAACAAGATACATGTGAAAGATTCATTAAATTAGGGAGTTTAAATTAATGAATTTCTTCTTTACTCTCCTTCATTATAATTCACTTACAAGATTTTAATGTAAACCATTTATCTTGGATAATTGTTATTGGAAAATTTGAATCATTTCATGAAAATCATGTAATTTCTAAAAAACAAGTCATTGTTTGGTCAGTGACTCATTATTGCATTTTAGTGACTATTCCACTAATGATGTTGATTTACCACAATGGTGAATCATTGTATGGAAATAGTGGTAATTGATTGTTTATTTTCTATTCCATTAAAAACATTTACTGCATATGACAGTTTTTTGAAAATTGATGTTCATTTATTTTAAATCTCTTCACTATTTTAAATTAAGAGTAGGAGGAATTACCCCTCTCTTATTGTTCTTCATGTAGGGTGTTTGGAATTCATTCCTCCACTCTATTGTACATAAATTTGAATCATAATTTTGAAATTAAATTCACCATATTATCATTATATTCATGTTTTATATGTTTTTCTTGAAAATTAATTGAAACAACTATATTCAATGGGTTTAATGAAAATGCATATTATTATGTTGTAATATAATATGTTTATTGTAGAAAAAGAACTCTGTTTGAGTTTCAATGTGACCCTTAACCTATCATTAATCTATAAAATTGGAAATATATTTTCAGAATTTAAATTCAAGTTGTTATATTCTATACCTTTGAATTCAACTTTGGGGAAAAAGTTCAGTTTTATGTTTGGGGGAGGGGGTCAACTTATATTGAGGCGTTATGTGCTATAATGGAAGATAATCAAATCCCTCTGCCTCTAAAAAGTTTTCTTAAAAATTTACAATTTTTTCAAGAATTCATTCACATATTTAGTTTCTTTTGGCTTTGTTCTAAATTTTATATCTTTCTTTCCTAAGGATAATACCTTATTGGTTATTAAGAGTTTCCATAAATATTATATTTCTAAATATGAATGATTGCTGAGTGATGTTTCATATTGTTTTTATGAATATTTTGTTTAGGAACTATGATTTAGTGTGATATTGGATACCTATTAATAGATTTCAGTTCATAACTTTTACGAAAATGGAATATTTATCTTTATCCTAGGGGACTCATATATTAATTATTAAAACAATAATAATATTTGTGGGACAATTTAAATGGTATACATATAAATATTTTTTAACTAAATGTAAAATGGTATTTGGAAACCCATTGTGATCCTTTTAAACAATAGGAATTGTGTGTTTATAATCCCTATGTACAATAATAAATATGTTTATATGCATAGTTCTTATCGCAAGTTACATGTATATAAATAATTCAAAAAATATAATAAAATACGTAATGTTCCATGTTTTTAGAAATGAGTTCATTATGTTGAGAGGAATTAAGAGCACCCGATAAAGGATAAGAAAATTCATTTGTATGAAATAATTTATGTTGTATCGATAAGTTGATTCAAAAATATTAAAATAATTTTGTCTTTTTCGAACCTAGAGAAATCTAAGGATTAACATGCCTTTTTAGGGTTTTTAATTACAAATATACTTCACAAGATACCTGTCTTATATTTAGAACTTGGATTTGAATTGAAGTAATTTATTATGTAGCTTAATATATGAGGCATGCAAATCTTATAATTAGATATTTCTTTTCTTTCTTAATCTCCCAGAGAGTATTAAAAGATGGGAATAACATCATTTGAATTATTCTTTTAAAAATCGTATTTTAATGTTTATGATCCCCTTCTTTATAACTCCTTTACAAGCTTTTATTTTTAACTGATTAATAAAAATGTATTTCTGTTTTTTCAAAATATAATAAAGCATGGTATTGATTAAGGACAATTAAAGATTATGTGAGAGAATTTCATGTTGCCTTAAATTGCATGATTTTTGTCACATCTTTTAATTATGTTTTTAATTATTTTTTATTAAATTTTACCATTTTTGTTAATTAATTACATTTTAATAATATTAGAGTATATTTTATAGATTAATTAATTTTTATTGTTATTTTTTATTTTATGATTTTAAAATTAATAATTTCTTATTTATTAATTATATGGTGAAATAATTATGAAAATGCATTTTAAAATTTAGTTCTTATAGTGATTTTAATTTTATGTGATGATTGATTTTTATAATTAAACATTTATTAAATTTATTTTGATTTAACTAAATTGATATTTAATTTTAATCTTTTAAATTCTTATTGTAAATTAGTTCAACTCTAATTAATAAATTTTAATATTCAATTGTAAATCTTATAATATTTTAATCCTTTGAATTGAATGTTTTTATTTCAATTTAATATTTTTTATCAAATGATTTATTTTTATGTTTAATAACATTAGTTAATTAACAATTTTATTTAATTTTTAATTTGATTTTGTTTTATATTTTAAGATTTTAAATTTTGTTTTATTTTCAGTTTCTTATTTTTTTACTTTTATATAAATGTTTTGATTAATTTTCATTTATTTAGTGTACAGTAAAAAGTCTTAGATGCTATTTCAAATTTACGACACCCTTAACAATATTCACATAATTCCAACAACTTCAAGAAAAACACTGCCAACATCCTTGTGGTGCTTCAAAAACACACCGCCAACATACTTTCGATGCTTCACTGCATTATCCTTTTGCTTCAAAGTCATAAAATCTAATCCTTTAGTCACTACTTAGCTTCACACCGATAGTTAAATGGAAGTATCTCACATTCAATACCGCTAGCATAAGAAGATGAAGTTTAAGATGCCACCAAACATATCTACTTCCATTACATCCATGTCTCTATTTCCTTTCACTACTACACCTTATTTATTCACACCATAGGCTTCACCAACAACATACCACAAGCCACAAAGATCAAGACACCTCCATTGTCTCATTCTTCTATTGACATATAACTACAAAAAACTAGACACCATCAACACATCATAACTCCCCATATAAAAAATGGACTTCACCTCACCTAGAAACCATCACCATAGATCTGGACTCTTGCAATTCGATATAGATATGAGATCCCGACTTAAGAACAAGTCAATATCTGAAGAACCAGGATCTCTTCACCACATCTTTGAGAAATCCCATTTTAAGCCCCCTTCTTCACTCGGTCACACCAGATTCACCGTTAGGCCACAAATATGTGAGTTGAGCCCCTAGCCTACGATGTTTATCCCTTGCAGCACAAGCCATTGTGTATGCTGAGCCACTGCCATCAAGGGAGGATCTCGTGGAAGATCATTGTTTTTAATTCACCTCTAGTCAATGATAAATATGTGGGTCACTGCAGATTTATAAAAGGGGTTGTGGACTTTACCACTTCCAAGCCGCATCACTATGGCTACTGTGTAGAGGAGCGAAACTGCCAAGGAGAAGTTGTCGAACACCGTAAAGGAGGAGGAATAGTTGAGGGATATAATGTTTCTAAGAGAAGCCACCCTACACGGATAATAGAAGAATGGGAAAGTAAAAAAATTAAATAATTTAACAAATACCAAATAAAAACAATAACATAATAATAATAATAATAATAATAATAATAAATATGATAAAAATAAACATAGTAAATAATAGTTAAATTATGAAATAAGAAATAATTATGATAAACATCTATATAATAATTATAAATAAAATTAATCACATAATAAAATTAATAATTTATTGATCTAATAACTATAATTATAATTCAAAACTATAACAAACATAACATTTAAATTAAAAATTTATAATTTTCAATTTAATTAAATAATAGCAGTTAATAATGATTAAAAATAATTGAAATGATTATCTTTTATAAAGGTCTTTTAATGTTAACAAAAAAATATTTAAATAATTTAATTAGTAATCATAACTAAGTAATGTTTTTAATAAAATAAATAAATTAAAATAAATATATTAATAAATAAATTAAATTAACAAAAATAAATAACTAAATTAAAATAATAATTAATTAATTAATTAAATATAACAAATAATTAAAAATTATTTATTTAATATTTATAGAATACAAATCATTATTTTCAACATTAAACTAATTATTTTTTATTACATAATTTCGATGTAAAATTCAAAAATCAGAATGGAGTCATGTCTATATTCAACCCAATCACATGAAGTAGTTAGTTAGAGGGAATTTGATAATTCCATAAGGATTGTAGCTTATGAAGCCACACATTCAGTGGAATAGAGAGAAACAAAGATGAATTGGCACATGTAGTGGGTGACAAATTGTAAGTCAATATATGACATAAATTCAAATTCAGATAGTAAGAAGGGTTATTGATCATTCACTTACTTAACATTTATCTCATTCGACACATTATGGTGAATGGGAGACCAAAACCATGAAAAATATTTATGGACAAGCAGTAGGATGTATATTTTTCCATTTTTCGGGGTGGTCTCTTCCCCCTTTTTCATATGTTTCTTGTAAGATATATTAGTTGTAATTAAATTTGAAATATAGAATTTGGTTAAAATACTTTTGTTTTGGGATTTTATATTTTTCTGGTCAATAATTTTTTCATTACATCAAATTTTTCATTTAATTCAAAATTTTTCAGTGAGCTTCATTTATAATTCCTTAATAGTTTCTCAAAATTCATTTTCCTAATTTAAAAACATCAAAATAAATCCTCATGATTGATCTTGAATGATTTTCATTAAATCTAAAATTTAAAATCATGGGATATTATTGTTAATTTCATATAATAAATTCAATAAAATTTTCATTACACTTAATGACTCTTGGAGTGGTGAACTCCATGATTTCATTTTTCTATGTGGTTGATCTTTTGTAGAAGAAAATTTAACCAGTCATTTTTTGTGTTCATGACTTAATTGTGTTTTTTGGAGGAATATAACCTTTTTAGACTACTAAATTTATAATTACTTAGGTACTTAATCTTTAATGTTAGTTCATCAATTTGATCTTTCATATTGATTATCATCACTTTTGTTTCATATTTTCTTCATCATTAGCCATATTGACTCAGTTTTTTAAAAATAACTATTTTATCTTTAATCATCAAAATAAAAAAATAAAAAAGATAAAAACTAACTTCCCCCACTATTAACAACATTGTGGGATTGTTTTGAAATTTAGTCAGTCAAACTCACATTTTTCCTTCCCTTTAGGTTTTACCAAGCATTATACTCTATAGTTGTAATTAGAAACTATAATTATTTAAACATTGGCATTTTTTAACAATGATTATGTTAGATTTCATTAATAGTAACCTCACATACCTCAAGAAATGAATACTATTTGGGTAGTAACAGATTTGTTCTATAAATATTTTGACATTATACAAATAATGGAATATACAAAGCCTATGGATAATTAAATATTGTATACAAATGAAATTATAGGGATTCAAGGTTTTTGTTATACAATTATATATACCATGGATCCGAAATGTACATATTGGTTCTTATAAAGACTGAAACATGAAATCGGTTACTATATGAAGTTTAGTACATCATATTATTTATAGATAGATCATAAAATTGACCAGTGAAATAAAATTATAGAAAATATCTTTTGATCATATGTTTTAGACACCAATGGTGAATTGTATATTCATAGATTACTATTCATGTTATATATAATACAATGTACCACTCTTCTATACAAATTTTGTTTTCAAAAAATATTAAGGTAGAAAATTTTATTCACCCTTTAGTTGCATAGTGGTAGGTGAGTCCTCTCCTGTGCAAACAAGCCTTTCCCAAGAAATGATTAGGAAAATCTTGATTATTTATGAAATCATGGTGATATATTAAATTCATCATAAAAATTATATTTATCCATTTCACCATACCTTAAACTATATATTTTTGAAATGGGTGTTTAAGAGGGTATCGTCCAATTTGGACCATATGATATTGGGGATGGAGGAAAAGTTTTCCCATGGATATTTTATCCATTTGAGATCATGTAAATGATTGAAAATTATTCTTATATACTATATTTGTTTCACTAATGTTACAATAATCTGTATGTGTTTCATGGTTCTTAATTATTGACGTACTATCTTGACCCATTATTTGATGAACTCTACCAAAATACCCTCTCCAACTGGTACCCAACCTGATTTTCCACATACCCAAAGGTAATTTTCGATCACCACAGGCTGGAGTCTAGCACCCTGGAATAAAAAAATAGAGGGAATGACGTATCCCAATATGATGTAGATAATATGACATATAATTTTTTTTTTACAATGAAACATTGTAGTAAAATAAAATAAATATAAATTTCATAATAGAAAGAGATCAACAAAAGCGATACAAGTAAAATGGTATCACTATTATCTCAAAAGGGCATGTCTAATTGAGAGTGAAATGAAAACTAAATAGCTACTCAAATGTTGTCCATGTGATACAATAAGATATCTAAAACCATATCATCATCCATATACCCAAACCTAAATGACATAAAACATTACCACCCCACTGTGAAACCTTTCCATTCTCAACAATGAAATACATAACCAAGTCTGCGTATAGTCGAAGGGGAATATAATTTGTCAGATAACTGGATTAGTAAAGTCTAACCCAAGTGTTCAATGTTCAGTGTCTGAATAATAATCCATAAATGAAAATATTTAATGAAACAAATTCCTGATATATAGTATATAAGTTTTATCTCAAAAGATATGATAAAGAATTCGATTTTCAATTTTACCAATTTTTAATGTAATGTTGGTAAACCTATTTCAATGAATTTCATGTACATATATCAAAAAATATGTTTCATTTAAAACCAACAAATGAATCACAAAACATATCAAAACAATGTTATTAATTCATAATAGTATAAAAAATAGCTTAAACCATCCAAATGAACATGAAACATCACACCAAGGATCCCACTATGCTTGGATAGCTAGAAATATCATATCTAAAAAAATATGATCACACATACAAAAATACATTGAACATAAGCCTCAAATATAGTGAGAATAGGAACACCCATCAAAGTGAACCCCTAATAATTCAAACATGTGTGTAGAAAAATATGTATATGGAGGAGAGGAGAGCCCTATGAGAACCCCCTTGATAGTTCAAGATCCCTGTTACTACATGTTCTGCCAACATACCCAAGGCTTCCAATGTGCTCTATTTTCCATGATATTTCATAAAACCATTAAATTATATCATTCCTGGAAAATTGTTTCATAAAACCATCTACCAATGTTTTGGAAAACGCTTTATATTTATTGAAACTTGTGGAAACCCATATTTTATCAGAGACCCATTTCAATAAAAAAAATTAGGAAATCAGGAGAAAACATTTTATAAAAAAAATTATCCAAAACTGGAGTAACACAGATCACAAACAAAATCTAGAGTAAAAATGAACTACCAATAAGCATGGGTTTCACATGCCCATGTTGGTATTAACCAAAATAATAATAATCCAAATTTGATAATGGAGACCCTAGAATGAATATAAACATATCATAATTGATTCTATTCAAAAAAGTGTCAAAAATAGAAGAGGTAGCACCACATAACCCAAGAACAAACCCATGTCTCCCATAACTAATAAAGGATCAGATCCCGGAATAATATTACATGACGGTTCTAGAAGAAATAAAAAGGAACATAAACAAGGATCCACAAAACCAATAGCGTAGTGAAATTACTCCACTATGATCAAAGGAAATTAAAAATAAGAATGGATATCATACCTTAAGAGATGAAACAAAACATCCCTAATGGAACAATGTAAATCAAATCAATCTGGAAGGAATGGAGGCACCAAAAATCTCTAGAGAAGACCCCTATGTTGAGATTAAGGAAGGCTATGGAGGAATGAAATATGAATCAACTGATGTAGTTACCTAATTCTTTTTCATGACATGTACATGGTTTATAATCCATTTATACATTTTGTTGTTCATGGGTTCTATATACGTCAAAAAATACATCACATTTTAAAAATATATATATATTATAATTACATGCTGTGTGATAATTAGATGACATGTTATCCTTCACACTATGTAATTAACTAATTAATTGATCTTTTTGAACATTACATGTTGTGTACTCCTTAAATGGAGTGTAAATTATCACCATACAATGAAAATGATAGATTCTTACAAAAAAAACCCAAACCACCTCAAACGTTATCTAATCATCTGCACAACCCCAAATATCCATTAAATTATATATATGATAAATCCATTAATTCAAACAAAAATTAATCCCTAAATATTAAGTCATTTTTATGAGAAAATGTTCTCCAACCTTGGGAGTAAGAATATACACCAAATTAAAATAAAAAACTTGAAATGAGAAGGGGTTTACATGAAATTAGCTAACATGCTTTTAAAAAATCACCACCATAAGACTTTTCAACCCTGGGAAGTCTTGTTGAGGAATGAAGTTTGTTAAAGTGGTCAGGACTCATATATCTCATCAATAACCAACCCTCTCTTGTCACATGATAATATAATATGTTGGAGAATTACACTCTGGCCATTATGATTGACATCACACATTTTAACTTCACATGAGAGTCAACGATCTCTACTTGATACTCTACAACATACATATCTATCTCAAAATTAATATCTTCATAAACCTAAATGTGATAGGTTTCATGATGTTATTTCTTGAGATGTCATATTTGGATAACATCTCAATTCTTATCAACTGAGATAAAAAAAGATCTATATGAATCCCTCACAACCAACTCAGTGACCTCAAATGGTCTATTATATCTTGAATAAAACATTCCGTATTTTCAATGTAGTCGGTGACCCAAATGAGAAGAAAAATTAAAAGAAATGATCCACCTAATGAAAAATCCCAAGGAAGATGTCATTGATCTAGAAATTATTCATTGGGAATTGATCTATAAACCAAAACTGAGTGTATAATAAATCATCATAGACATATCTAAAACAAATCCATTCCCCATTTGAGAGGATTTTATTACTTATACTGAACATAGAGATCACCTTAACAGGAAAACATAAATATACTCAAAAGGATCCATTCTAAAAGTGGAATGATAAATATTTTTATTTGAAAAACCAATCATTCCTAGATGGCTATCCTAATTCCATTATAATCAATGAAACATGCAAGAATTATATCCTCCATGATATGAAGATAATGCTCCTTCATTCCATATTTATTTGGATTATAAGATGTACTCAACCTAACCAGAGTTCACATCACCTCCTGTATACTACTCTAGAACCTCAATGTAATCCTAGGAACCCAATCTGAAATAATGGCAGAAGGTACCCCATTGGACCAAATAATCTCATGTACATAAAACATATAGATATTCCAATTTAATTGTGTCCCTGATTGGAATGAAATGAGAAGACATTGTCAAATGATAAATCACGAGAAAGATAAAAAACATCCCTCATGGAGTCTGTGGAAATCCAAAAAAATAATTCCATTGATATCATGTCCCATTTTCAATATGAAAGTGGATTAGGTTTGAGAAAAATAGAAGGTTTTAAATTTACTACATTTTTTAGTTTATAGTTTTAATAGTCTGATACAAAACCAGTAATTCCACCATGCATACTCGGCCATCAAAATCACCTTCTAATGTAATAATTCATATTCATAGATCCCAAATGAATTCCTCACAACGAAATGTGACAGTTAAAAAACTGATATCCTCACAAATGATGGAATGAAAAATTGATACCAAATTATGATAATACCATATGAATAGAGATAATAATATGAAAATTTTCCCCCCTATATAGTGTTTCTATAATTCCTTTGAAATTATATTTATTATTATAGCACTCTTGAATAGACTCAAGGTGAAATGAAGATAACTATGAACTTTTCAAAACCATACCTAGGACATTCTCCAGATAATCCAAATAATACTGAAAAAAAGTCTCAATAAGTTTCTTCTAGTAATTAGATTCAATAATAGACTATTTTGAAACATCATAATAAGAGCATCTGTAATGAAATTTTCCTTCCTCAGGTTATTGGAGATATTGATTTTAAATGTTTTCTGGTATTCCATACACATCCTTGGTCTGAGATTCAGGTATATTTTAAAATATATATATGTAAAACTCGCATGGTTTTAAAATAATGTGATCCAATCCTGAAAAAAATAAATTTTCACTAATACTGAATGAGATTAACAATTACGAAAATCTCTATATGATGAGTGCGAAAAGTATTCTCATGTGGTATAAGATGATGAGATATTTAAGCCACCAGATGATAATCCAACATGAGAAAACAACCCAAACTATAACTAGAGGAATCATAGAAAACCTCATACCCTTTACTAGTCTCAGGTAAAAACAAAATAAGATCTAAGGTTAAAATTCATTTTATCTCATCAAAATAAGATTGAAACTATGCTTCCCATATGGGTTTTACCACATTTTTTGTAATATAAGTCAATTTGGATTCCATCCTTGATAAATACATGATGAAACATTTTTATTATCTAGAAAAAATTAAGAATCAATAAATATAAAATACAATATGTCGTTTTTCCCTGGAAGAAACTTCTTTTACCATCACAAGATATACAAATAATCCATGATCAAAAACACTTTTCCAAAAGACATTCTCTTCATCAATCAAGAAACTATATTTCAAAGGCATTCCATATAAATAGTGACTCCTTCTGATTACTAGAACTAAACCGAGATTATTCTTATTATCATCCTCGAATATCAAAAATAAAATTTCATCCTTGAGAAATAAAAAAAATGGATATATATAGATTGAATATATGATATATCAAATCGATAAAAAATGTTGGAGTGTTAGTCAGACTAAACGGTAAGATAAGATATTTTCAATATCCAAACAAGCTTCTGAAAACAACATTCAATATATCACACAACCAAACTATTATCCGAGGATAACATGAACAAAGATAAATATTCCATATCAGTAATATTTTACATTTTCATAGCTGTTACGTAGTTCAACTTCTGAAAATACACACACAATTGATGTGAACCATATTCCTTATTGAAAAATATTACTAATCCTTCCAATGAAAAAATCTTTGAGTGAGGACAACCATTTCCATCAGATCATCCAACCAAATCATGAGATACTTATTTTCCATAAGTTACATATGATAAGAATGTAATTAAACTAGCTGTGTATTTGGAACCCTACCAATCATAAACTCTACCTCCCTTTCATGAGGTATCCTGTAGAAATACTCTTAGAAAATGATAGTAAAATTACAAAACTTTTGGAATGATCAATAATAGATGAAACTTCATTAGTTTCAACTATAACTATCGCAACCCATCCCCTGGTGCATGTGCCTTGACTAACCTAAGCTCACCTTCCAATGGCTTAGGGTTGGCGACTAGCACCTAAAATGTATTTCCCTAAAATTGGACATTCATTTCATATAAACCTGCAATCACACAGACCTAGAACATGCAATGTTACAAACCATGTAGTATTATTGTAGTAGTATATGTATGTAATGAATGTAAAGGGTCCCAAAATACAATACAAACTAAAAGGTACAACTACAACAGAAAAACTCTAGTGAGATCATCCACCAAGGATCATTCTTGAAGGGTAGGTACAACTTGTCTCCATAGCTCTCCACATCTACCAGTCACTTCTGTGTACTACATGGTCCTGGATCCTTAAAGTCTCAGCCAAGATTCTCATCATGTACACAAGACACAATAATTTTTGGGCGAAACCCGTGTAGGGTTGAGTATAACAATAAACTACAGGGAATATGAGACCACTAAAGGTATCGTAGAATTCCACAAAGGAAAAACCAGAAATCATGACCTCAAAAACAGAGAACAAAGTAAAATCATCTTACACCAGGTATATAATTCATAGATCAAGAATAAAGATTATTAGTCCTAAGCTATATCATTTTATTTCAATTAGGAAGTTCCACAACTGAACCACGGAGAAGTTGTTCCATCATTGATCCACACATGGTTGTATGTCACTGATCCACTATGGACCTCTCTAAGGCTGGTCCTTTTCAGGTCAGACACTACTAATCCACACAGGGTCACAAAGATGCTGATCTATATAGGCTCACTATGATGCCGATCCACACATGGTGTCTATGATACTGATCCACACATGGTCAATATGATGTTGATCCACACAAGGTCTGTATGATGCTGATCTACACAGGGATGCTATGATGCTGATCCATAGATAAACCCCATGATCCTGATCCACACAGAGCCGCTATGATGTTGATCCACACAGGGTCACTTTTCACTTAACATCCATCCACAGGATTTCCCGCACTCGGTGCGCTTGAGTTTCATAGAATCTGCTCCTCAATATCTCAATAATGACTCAACTCCCAAGAAGTTCCAAAAATGAGTTACCCAAAGGACCACCATGTCATAAGGGTCCAATTGAGACGGACGGCATGTTAATAAGACGTATAATCTATGAGTTAAAAGTGTTTTAGTACCGAGGGCTTGGTTGGATTCTGGTTTGATCTAGCCCGAATGTACTCTAACATTATCCAAAGCTCAAGTGGATAATTTCAAAAGTATTTTCTTGTTCCAAGGATTACAGTACCATATATGGTTCTCCAAATGGATGTATGGTTATAAAAAAGGGTCTCGGTCTTGTCCGACCCGGCCAGCCTAACCCGACCCGGTCGGACTGACCCGACTAGCCTCGACCTGGGCCGACCCGCCCTGACCTGAGCTGACCCAGCCCACATTGGATGGGCACAACCCACCGGGCTGTGCATGGGTCAACTCCCCATTCTAATAAACATTTTTTTGTTCGGTTTGAAATATTGGTGCCACGTGGTGCTGCCCCCTCTTTCAGTGGGACCCATTGGGCACGGGTCCCCCTCCACTATGGCTCGAAGCCACAACCTCCAACCGTGGTCGGCTGCACCTGCTATCCACCATGGCCCCCATGGGCACCACCTTCCTCTGCCGCCGCTGGTGGCCATTGCTGCTGGTCATTGCCGCCGACTGCCACCATAGGTCACCATCGCCGCTGCCACCAGTCATCGCCATCGACTCCCGCCAGTTGCTGCTAACCCTTCCAGCAGGTCGCCGCTGCCACCGGCTACTGGATTCATCTTTCCAACTTATTTTTTAGTATCCCCCGAATAATTCAATCAAATCAACAAAGGAAGAGGGTGCATTGCTTATATGGTTGGTTGTTCCTTCTGCATTTTCAATATAACAATGGTGATAGTAAAAACATCATCGAGAGAAGACTGAACCCCATTCAAAACTCCCGAAACAACGACCCATAATTTCGTACGAATAATAGATTAACTTATTTTGGTTAATATTCATTCGACATGTTTTTCTAGTATGATAGTTTGAAATAAAATCAGTTCAATTTATACAAAAACCCTACCCCAGATTCATATTAGATGTCACGGTTGTGAGAGAATATTCCATGTTTTTGAAGCCATTAGCATTCATTATTTCTGGGTTGATTCTTCCAAATTCATCGTTTAAGCCTTCGTTTGTCATTAGAGGGAATGTCTATTCTTCATTTCATCATCAAGAATTATCCCATGATTCCCAAAATCCCCTTTCCCCACCATTAAAATAATCTAAATGAATAGTTAAGAGTTTCACTGTCCTTTCAATTGATGGTTCATTAATTGGTGTAATTAATGAACATTATTAATTATACGAGGGGTGGTTACACAACCAATTAGTAAGTGCACATTTAATGTCCCTCATCAAATGCCTGATGTATTGCAGTTGAAGCTATGATTCCCGTAAGAGAATCCCAGCACTGCCAATTCTGTGGTGCCCTCATATTTCAATTCCTAGTACCTGTTCAAAATATTGATAATTCTTCCAGTACGTTTACTTAATTTACCTTAAAAAAAGTTCAAAATTCCATTCCGGGCTCTCCGGGCCTTGAAATCTCGTGTAGTTAATTTTTTCAGACTCGTACTAATACAATTTAATTATAAAAATAATTATGTGGAATTTTTGGGTTTTTACAATTAGAGTTGACAACAAACTCTTGATCTACGAGTAAGAAGGTCCCCCATGACTAAACCTCATGTCCCAGTATCCTTTAAAAAACAGTGATCTCCCATCAACCTAGGTAAATTAAACAAACTAGTAAAAATAATCTGCCCCATCAAAATCAAAAACATACCAATATATACCAATGATGGTTTAATAAAGATAAATTTCAAGAATGGAAGAAAATCACAAACTATCTCTAATTCAGTTATCAATAGTGCATATTAAGTACGCTAAAACCAATACTCATTCTTCTATATTTCAGGTTTTTCTAATTAAATAAAAAGGAAATGAGTTCCAATACATGGTTAAATATACCAACCAAATGGCTGGATATAAATAGGTGGGAAGAACCAGTATCAAATAATGAAATCACTGAGGAAGATGTAATAAAGATGTTACATCTCACTATCACAAGACCCACATCTACGTCTATTGAAAACAAATATACATCCTGAATGAGACTAACTCCTGAGGTATTTATTTTGGGCCTTATATTCAATGAAATATTTGACTATATCTTAGTTACCATTGAAGTTGACAATCCTTTCCCATATAGAGGAGCTGGCATAGCCTAACAGAAATGCTGCTGATGAATATAAAATCCACAACCAGTTTTCATTGTTACAACTAAAGAACAAGATCATATTGTGTGTCTATACTTTAAACATTGATATCAATTCATATGCACACCACTATCTTCAAATAGAGTTTTGGAATAGGACTACTACTGAGAACCTCCCCCACTATTCCTTTGATGATCCTATCACATCCTCTGTTTCCCTATAACAGAAATGATGTTTCCACTAGGCAGAATATTAGTTGAATAATAGCAAAAAATTTCTTCCATATTAATTTTATCCATCATAGAAATATTCAATGTCTCTACGCTATTCAAAATCTCTATCATAATATGTTAAATTTTATATCTGGTCTCAAACCTAGTAGGTACTTCTACGATTTCAGTAGGCTATTTTTTATAATATATGAAGAAAGAAGAACTAGATCAACAAAATTAATGGTATATTCTGGCACTGAACACTCTCCCTAATTTAAATATAATAAATCCAATGACTTATCCATCATTATAAACTCATGAAACTTGTAAAAAGAGATTATTGAAACCCTTATAGTCCAAACCCACGTGATTATCATTATGTACTATCAAATCCCACCATTAATTGTTGGAACCCTCAGGTCTGAATGCCACACATTATACCTTAATACTCTCAGGTGTATCCAGGAACTGAAAATTTTGATCAGTCTTGTCATGGAAGTCCTCCGCTTCATCAGATTCATTTGCGCCATTAATGGATGCTTGATTCTCATGAAACCAATCCTTTAATCGATCTTAGTATCCTTTCACGACTATCCTAAAACAAATACATTCTAATATAACATTTTTAGCTATGTCATGTGCTTCCTACACAATCACCTCAATAATTTAATGACTATCATAGAATTCGCATATAAAGCATCTACTACACCCTCCCGAGGAACTCACATAACACATCTTAGGGAGATACTTCTTCACACCAAAATAAATTAAATGATCATAAAATATAATAAAATCATCTCAAACCATAAATATCATAATAATAAATTATTATTATGGCCAAAATAGTAATATAGGAGAAACACATGACACAAATCTATAGTAAATTGTGTTTTTTCATAGAAAGTGATATCCATGAACCCAAGATAATATAACTCTCATGATCTAATAATCCTATCTATAGTCTTATGAAAATCATAAGATAAGGATTCGTGAGTAAAAAAATCCTTTGATACCAAAAATTGAGGAAATTGTATCGAATACCATCTTTTTTTTAAAATAACACTAATTTTTACATACTTCAAGCGAATTCTCAATCCCCATAGGGTGGAATCTAGAACCAATGAATCAACAAAAAATAGAGGGAATGATTTCTCCTAACATGAAGGACATAACATGAAATATAAACACATGAAAAAAAGAAACAGTAGAAGAAAACATGGATATATATATATATATATATCATAACATAAAGAGAACAACATATGCTATATAACTAAAATGGTACAAACAAAATCTCTAAGAGACATGTTACCTAGCCCCGACTTATAAGAAATATATTTTCCTCGATTCCTTTCATTTCATAACATCTAAGGACATATCTATGTAAAAAAAATTGAAGGGGTACATTGGACTTGAGATAATAGGATTAGTAAGGTGTAATCTATCTTATCCATATGATGTGTTTGAACAACAATAAATGATTTATAATCATTAATGAAAACATGTTACGATATATAGTTTTTCAATTTTAAATCAAAAACAGGAGAAAAAAATTTAATTTTTCCCTTTTTCACATTTTTATGTAAATAATGTAAAATAGTTTCAAATAATTTTTATCCATTCATCAAACCAAATATTTCATGTGAAACCAAATCATTGATCACATATCATATTAAAACTATAGTAGTGAAATCAAAATAATAAAAGTCAAAATAGAACGAACTGGTGAAAATCATATGAAACATCACACCAAGGATCACAGTAATTATGGATATCTAGAAAATAGACAAATAAACATTGAAAATATTGTGCACATCAATCCTCTAGAAATTTTCATCGATCCTTGAGTATAGAAGAACACCCTATCAAGTGAACCCCCAATAGGTCTAGAAAACCCCTAGAATAACATGAATAGGGAGAAAAGGAATGACCCTTGAGTAAACAACTTGATAGTGGATGAGGCCTTTTAATACACCTTCCACCTATGTACCCATGGATTCAAATGTACTCTATTATCCAAACCACATCATCAAAACATTTCACCAAATCATTATTTTAACTATTTTACAATACCATTTTACAATGCTTCCAGAAAACCTATTATTGGACTAGAAATAGGTGAAAACTATATTTATTCAAAGCCCCATTTCCATAAACAAAAAAAAAATTATCTATAATGGAAATTATTTTAATTAAATAATTTATCAAAAAACATAGAAATTCGGTTCACCAACAAAGGCAAGATATATAACCACCTACCTCAAAACTCATGTTACACATTCATGAAAAAAAATCCACCACACAAAAGAATAAAAAAGAGACAACATTGGCCCTAGAATCAATCTACACATCTCATAATTTATTTAATTTAATAAATGACTCACTTGGGAAGAGGGAAAACACATAACTCAAGAACACACACATGTTACACCACAACCAATAACAAATCAACCCTTGGAAAAATATCACATGATGGATCAAGAAGGAAACAGTAAGAAACATCACTATAGACTAAAAAAAGTAGAACAATGCAACAAATCCACCATGATGAAATAAAATGATGAATAAAAAATTATCTCTTACTCATAGAGATTCAACAGAACTTCCCCAATGATCCAATTACAACTGACTCGATCAAGAATGGATAGAGGCTCCCATAATCAATTGAGAACATCCCTAGGTCAAGACCTAGGAAGGTTATGGAATAATAAAATAACAATCAACAGATTTAGTGCCCAAGAATATATTTCCCCATTATTTACCAACATTGTAATCCATTTACATTTTTTGTAATCCACAGGTTCCATATGTGCCAACAAAACCCATCTTCTTTTTAATAAAAAAATCATTTATCATTATGTAGTGTGTAAACATTATAAGTAATTCAATCCTTCATGCTATGTAATCTGCTCATGACTTGATCCTAGAGAAAATGACACCTTGTGTACTCATTATAGAACCTGTAAATTCCTATTAGAGAAAATCTATATAATCTTCTTGCATTAAAAAACCACCACATGAATTCTCCAAACTAGGGGTGATCCCTAAAAATCCATTAGATTTTTATAACCAAGCTACATTAATTCAGATAAACATAAAACACTAAAAATTAGTTTTTTTTTCTTAGAAATGTTTTTTCACCCTTGATAGTACAAATATGTGCCCAATTAAAGATGAAATTAGGAAAATCTAAGGGATTTATCTAAAAGTAGGTAATAGGGTGATAAGAATCTAATATGATGGATTACGGGGATCTCAAATTTCATCATAGTTTATCGATAACTAAAAAACTAGTTGGGATCATTATGTCTTAATATAATGCCTTGTGTGGGAAATATATTTGGTTAGTTTTTGATTTTTGGTAGCATGAATTTTATTTTCACGATACCTGGTAGAACGAAGCCCCTATAGGGGAGAAATGGAATGAGTTTATCATAAATTGATAAATATATTGACTTTATTGGAGGTATAAAGTGATATGGTTGGAGGAATTGCGACCCCAAAAAGGTTTTTTTGGATGAGAACTTTATATATATATATATATGTATATATTAAATTATCTTATATGTTCTTGGCCAATCTTTTTATTAGTAATTTAGTTATCTGAATAACTTTTTAGAATTTTGGTATGCTAATTTTTTTGGGCATGTAGAAGGATTCAATATGGCCATTATAACCATACCAATAATAACAAAGAAACTAAACTATATAGAGGAAGAACCCATTAACCTTATGTATAATTACACATATATAAGGGTAACATTGGAAAGGATGTGTAAAAGATTATAGGATATGTTTTGGAGGCTTGGTTTTGTTGTGTAGACCACAAAGTATCTTAGGATGATACACATTGGAGTTGAGGGAGTTAGGAACCATGCACAATTATCTTCTAGAGGTGAACCATTGTGCAGCTAATGGGATACTCTGCATTGGGATCTAAGGTTGTGACACCATGATGAATCATCCTTAGTTTTTTCTTTTTGTACCCACGAGTAGTGTTATTTATAAAAACATGAAAATTAAATCTCTAATGTACTCACATAAATTTATACCCTAAACCCCCTTATTTACTACCTCTATCTATCTTTCATGTAATGAATCCCTATGTGTTTTTAAAGTCCACTTTCACTCATAGGATTTATTTTCTCTGGATTTGATTCAATATTAATCAATGAATAACTTTGTATACTCCTCCACACCCTTCTTCAATGTTTTTACTTCTTATTTCATGATGTTATCCTCACACAATGTTCATAGACCCTAAAAGGTTTCACATACATGAACTAAAATAACATGGTTAATAATTATAGGGATTGTATTTGTGGTTTGGGGTTATTTATCTCCCTTTATTTATGTTTTACATCATCTCCATATGTTCCATCTTGATTAAGGATGGTTGTTCAATTTTTATTTATTTTTGGTATACTCTTAAATTATTTCCCTTTAACTATATTTTTATAAATACTAAAACAAAACATTTCATGTTTCATGATATTGACACAATGAGATGTTATATTTTGAATTATTATTATAAGTTAGAAGTGAAGTAAAATAAATAATCAATAAGATATTAAGTTTATAGTTAGAATGGAAATTTTAATCATAATATTAAATGTAATACAACTCATTATAAATTTTGGGGTAATTGGTTGGATCACATGCACTGGGGGAAGACTAACCAACTAGACATTGTTTTGACATGACTAGTGATGTAATTTATACATCACTCCCACTAGAATGTGAATTCATTATAAATTAAACCATATAATTGACGGTTCTCCATAGAATGAAAGTTTAATTCCTAGGTGGCCATATACATAGTAGACACATGATATTTTCCAATTATGATTGACCAAGAAATATACCATTTATTTTATATATTTTTTCACATTTATATGATATTATTTGGTTACTTTTACAAATAAAAATGATCTAATAATATTATATTTTTCTTAAATATTGTATTATATAGTTTTCCAACATGGTACATATTATAGAACACTTATTCTGAACATATTGCAAAAGACATGATAACAGTGAACACAACTTAATGGTGTTTGTAGATCTCATTCATGAATTATACTATAGGAGAGGCCTCTAAGTACATATGGATCATACAAATCCTTCCATCATTACGTGTCCACTTATAGAGATCCGCCTAAAACTGTCCCAAAACTCTAGACCGTGTAACCTTCAATTTTTATTCCAACATAAATTTCCACTTCCCATTCTTTTTAAAATTGTTCGTTCGAGTTCTCTAGAAAGGGAAATGTATAATCCAAACCATATCCCTCTGTAATTACTTCTTATTTTATATTTGTACCATGGTTAAGGAAATTGAGATTCCTATTAATCCACCTTATATCATCATAAGGTAATCATATTTATAGGCTTTTATTCAATACAATTTTGGAGACCCTATAAAGACCTAAAGGTATCATTGAATGGTATATGGATTTAAAGCTTCCAATCCATAAAATTTCTATACATCCTATAACAGATTTATTCTTCTTTGTTGAAATATATATCATTATATAAATATACTTCCCCGAGGACTCTTTATATGTCATTTCCTTATAAATATTTAAATGTTCTAGGATATACCCTTCTTCCTTATATTATTTTTTCTTCATTATATAAAGATTTTTTTAAGGGTTATATACCATTTTTTGTATAAGGATTATTATTTATGACTGATACAATAATTACTTAATGAAGTACATTAGACCATATGTTAATTCATATTGATATATGAACTTTTTCTATAGTTTCATAGGTTAGATTTTTTTTCATTATCATTCCATGATTTACTTAACCCTAATTTCATTTATTCCCACACTAATTTTTTTTCATTATTCTCTTTGCATTATTGAAATTTCATCCCAGTTCATGGCCTATCAATCATACACCTTGATTTATATTTTCACTTATCCTATATTAATTTCTACTTATTTCTTATTTTTTCAATTAAAATTTCTACTATAGTGTCATAATATTGGAAATTTATTAAAATAAACTGTCAAAATTATTGGTTTTACATGATTTAGTAGTGTCTGTATACCCTCAACATTGGGTACATGTGTTCTTAGTTTTCCTGAATACCTCCAAATTAGTTTTTATATTTGGAATAAAGATGAACGAGGTCATTTAAAATTATCATTTTTTCTATAATTGGTACCCAAGTATTTTTAACCCATTTGTATCTTTAAATCACAAGTTTTAAAAAATGATGATTTTAGTTACCAGAAGGATCTTCCTGCCAATTTTAGATCACCATGAAGTTGAATTTTAATTCATACTGTAATTTATTTAATTTTAATCTTTTAAATTTTAATTTATTTTTTTTCCATATATTCCTTTTCTTTTTGAAATAATATTTCATAACTATATTTTAATAAAAATTGATTCTCAAAGGAAGAAATTATGTTTTAGAAATTAACAATGAAAATAATATTCAACCAATTAATTTTTTTATATGAATTTAATTTATTTTATCATTTTTAATATTCTAAATTAAATAATAGTTTCTTGGAAAAAATATTATATGATGTTCATAAAGTAAAATTTGTGAGATACCAAAGGCTAATAAAATTACTCAAGAGAATTTAAACAAACATTATGACATTTGGAATTTAATAATTTTCATGAATGGCTCATTTTCGTTTATATTTAATGAAATTTATTTGTTTAATTCTAATTTCTACTTTCCATTTTGACAATAAATTTTTACAATATAATAGTTTTACTACCTTAACGTATAAATCTAATTTATTAAAATCTGAAAGGTAATGGATTAATCTGTATAAATAAATAACATTTACACCTATGCGAACTTATAATGAAAAAAATTCAAGAAATTTATAATGAAAATCACTTCATCTAGTTCCTCCTCTTAAATTGTTTAATTATAATATTGCATCTAGAAATATTTTTAAAATAGAAATGTAATTTTGATTTTTTTAGAAGCTATTTAATCACGTAAAAAAGAATTGTTGTGGGACACTAAAATCCACATAAACAAAACCACTCGATGGATTATTCCCCTTTTAAGAACAACTATAATAAACAACAATATATTTCCTTCTACATGTATATGTTGTTTTCCATTAAATATAGTCAACACCACCAATCACCATCAATGATTTGAAATCAGTATTAAAAATACTAGAGAAGATATTGTTTACCATAGATAAGGGATTTCGAATACTATATGATATTCCATTATGTCCCAGCTTCTACATATGCTTTCAATGATAATATAAAATTTCTTTCATTAAAATATTTATTTTACATGTTTGGTGGATATATAATATTTATATTCCACTATGATACCTTTAAATATTAATATAACATTGTAGGTAAAATTTTATATCTTACATAATAATAAATTCCAATTAATGTTATCTATTTTCTCATTCAATATCTATACATTGACATGTCATATATTTATATAATCCCTTGATATCTTTGATTGATATATATTTTTTATAATGTGGAAATTTACCAATCAATATAACATATAATAATTCCTTATTTATGATATTTATTACCATCTGAAAATATACATTAATTTATATTTTTATACATTAAATTGTTTCAAAGTGTTAAATATGTACATAAAAATTTAAAGAAAATGTAATATTCCAACAGATTTAGAATAATAAAATTCAACACTCTCTAATGATCAATTATTTCTAATAAGTTTAATTTATTGTGATTTTTTATTACTATAAATTTTCTAATTTTAGGGTTATATGTCAAAAAAAATTAATTCATCTAATTTGAATCGATCACATTCATAGTCAGTTTAATATTGTCTCCAATATTTCATTGAGATGTAGTTTTGGGAACTTATTGTAAAAATCACGAAACACCCATTTAAATGTTGTATAGAAATAAAAGAAAATTATCATAAATCCAAAAAGGAATCTGGAGAAAAAATCACTTTTAATATATAGAAGTAACCAATGTTTTAGGTAAAGATTTATATCCTTTTTATAATTAATAAATAGATAAAAATGATCGATATGATTTTAATATGTTTTGAATATCAAAATATCATAGTTTAGGGTAACCTAAATAATTTAGCTATAAAAAAACCAGGTAATGATAGTTATTAATCAATTTCATGAATTTTTATTAGTCATTATGTTGATTTTATAGATTTATATTCATTATAATAGTATTAGGTAATTTTTTTATTAAATAGGAAAAAGATTTATTTTTAGAAAAATTGTTTCTTCATGAATTATATAGTTTTATTTAAAAGAATTATATTTAAATGAAAAAATATGAATTAGAAAAAATGAACATTATTTTTGATTTCATCATATCAATATTTTATTATGTTAAATTTTTGTGAATTTTCTAAATAGTTTGAGTTTTCAATGAATTGTGAAAAAAATTATTTTATTGAAAAATATAATTTCATTTTCGGAATTTATAATGAAACATTATAATTTTTAATATATATAAAAAACTATTAATTCATGTTAATTATTATTAAAAATTATAAGGTAATTAGAATCCATATTATGCATTAATATTGTACAAAAAAATTGTAAACAAAAGGCCTTTTTTATTTCTTAAAAATCTTATTTTATCGATTTAATAAATGATTCATATATTTTAAATTAACCTAATTATATTTAATAAAAAACTATCCATATATTGAATTTAAATAATTAATATTACATAATAAGGTCAATAAAAATTTATTTCATTATGAATAGTAAAAAGAGTAAAAATATGTTACATTAGAAATGGTTAACACACGATTATTAACGACATAAAAGAAATTAATATAATTCATTCATTTTATATTTAGGATCCATTTTTTATAATTAAGACTTTCATATGTTTAAATAATATTTAAAATTCCTATTATGTCCTCTCATGCACTTATAAAATGAAATCATGTCTCTTCTCCTCTCTTCACATAAGAAGCCTTCTAGTTCATCAAAGACATACCAAAAAAACCTTAATAACATCCCACCATATTTCATAGAGTCCTTATTATTGTCATAAAATCACGATTTTAAGGATTAAGGTATAATCATGAATACGTTTTTAAAAGAAGTGGTATAGTTCTCAATCGAAATGTCTCGTTTTATTTATTCTCATACCTCCTTATGATATTGTTCAAATTTATTGAAATAGTAAAATGGTTATATTCCAAAAATTAAGAACTGATTATATTTTTATCCTAAATAATATATATATCTTATTATATTAAATGGGAAATGAAACCATCATTCATGTGTATAGATGACTACCTCATCACAAAATGATATAATTCATTTTCCTATACTATTAATAAAAAATAGATATAATGATGGATTTCATATATAAATATGATATAAATGAAATAGTTATAATTAAGTAAAGATAATATATCATATATTTTAATTCATTTCCATCCATTGATTTAATGATAATGTCATTCGGTGTATGTGTGAATTACCACCTCCAGGAAATGATGTGATATACATTTAATCACGTCATTACATGTATGGTATTTGTAGTTTATTTCAAAATATCATATGATTTTTATGATATAATGATCATTATAGAGAGATATTTTTTCTTATGTTCTTTTCCTCATGATATTGGTAAAACTAACATGTTACTCATGATGATGTATAACCAACCATCTCTATGATTTTACAATAATTCATTTTTGATAACTATTATTTCATGTAGATTTTAAAGTATAATTAACATATAAAAATGATAATTATTACAGGATTATTATTCTAGATATTATTTAACAATAATCTTAATTAACATAGTCAACCTACTAAATTAATCATTTACTTATAAGTAGAATACCATGAAACACCCAATGTGAATTTAATTGATCAACTAATTTAATATAAAAGTGTAAAAAAATAAAATAAAATGAATAATAAACATGATTTTCTTCAAGAACATACATAATTATCATAAATATATTATTCTAGATGATAAAAATGTATGATATTAGTTGGAATTAAGTTGAGGGACACTTTACCATAAATACCTATTTTAAATGTACTTTATATTTAATTTATAAATAAATTTCTCTCTTTTTTATATTAATAAAATTATTTTATTTCACATTTAAATTCGATTCAATGGTTTCTAAAAAAGAATATTTTTAAATATATATACATAATATTTCTGAAATATGAAAAATGAATGTAATATTTTAATATGTATGACATAGAAGTATTTTCATGCAACCATAATATTTTGTTGTTGTTTTGATTCCATTAAATGATTTCCAATGTTCGTTAAGGTAAAAATCCCAGTTAGTTTGTTCTATTTATGTAAAAAAATGATTTTATAATGAAATAGATAATTTGATATCCATAGATTCATTTCTTAAGGGTGAGAATAATAGTTTTATGGCAATGGGGATGGTATGGAAAGTTTTCATGTGTTATGAATATGTGATGGTAATTTAAAAATTTAAATGGTGGTAGGTGAGACCAATATATCCCAGGAATATGGGTGAACTAGATATAGCTCATGATGATGGGTGATTCTAATATAGGTCTCCAATACATTTGTTAATGTAACAAAGTGAACATATTTTGTTCCTCCAAAGTTATTTTTGGAATTTACAAGGTTGGTTATTCTATTTGTAAGGGTGACATGAAATGATGTCAAAAGTTACATACTGGATTTAATTATTAATTATAGGTGTATCTAAAGAAATACTATAATTTTCAATGTAAATTAATGAGATTAATATTAAAGGTATGTTATTATTACACATTAAGGGTGAAATGTATCAGCTTTTAAAAAATCTTTAATGATTTTTCAGGATTAAAAAGATAATTTTATGAGTATTATTTTATCATTAATATTTTATTATTAAATGATTGATTGAAATAATTTGGTAAATAATTTTACTTATTGTGTATGAAAATTATTATTTTCATCTAGAATTTTTCTTTAAAAACTGATAACGATGATGATTATTATTATTAAACAAATGGGTTTATTTATTCATTTTTATATATCCTTAAATGTTGTTCTAGTTCTGAACCCATTTTATAAATTTTTTAGTGGTATTTAAGTGTGATATTAGATGGTGATGTGTTCATGATTGGTATTGTAAAGACATGAAATGAATTATTTTTTTTAACATAACCAATTTTAAACTAGAAAAAATGGATAAAGAATGGGAAATGACAACTTTGTAATGTATTATGTATTTTTTTTGGGGTGATGATCTTATTCTATAAAACTCTAATCCTAAAATGTCTCTGGGAATGTGAGGAAATTAATTCATATCTAAATATTTTATTTTATATTTTTTTTATCGTTAGAACCTTTTAGTAATTATTATAGGTAAGGTTTTGATAATTTTATAAGTTATGATAAAGTTAGTAAATAACCATTATATAATATAATTTATGGTTTTCAAGATATATTATTTAAAAATAATGCTTTTATTTTTGTAAATTATTTATGTTTATAATGGTTTTACATATATTAGATTGATAAAAGTGATAAAATATTATGACTCTAAAAATTATTTACCACAATGGAATGAAAAATAGAGTAACAGATTCTTTTAGGTGAAATGATAATGCATCTTTAACAATAATACATCCAGAACATGATCATTTGTTTAATAATTTGATTAGTCTTAGGTTATATATTATGAATTTGGGAACACCCTCATTTTTTTTCATGTGTTAGTAAAATTCTCTATTTCATAGAGGAGTATGTGTGCTCAAAAGAATGATTGTTTTATAGGAAAATATATAATTTGTTAATAATGGTCAGTTACTTAGATTTAAGATTAATTTGTTTAAGATTCATAAAAATTTTATTTGTTCCATTTTACCCACAAAAAATGATATACCTATTAAATGATTCCCATATCTCTCTATTTTTTAACCATAATGATATAAAAACAACTATAATGACCTGGAAAATATTTTTTTGTTTATAGAAATTATGAAATAAATTTATGATTTTATTATGATATATTTTACTTATGAATATGTTAGATGTAGACAACAATTTTTGAAGTATATTCCTTATCCATTTCCAATTCCTAAAATTAAATGTGAAAATATATCAATTTATTTTTTGGTTTGGATTACTAAATAAATATCATGGTAATAATGATATTTAGGTAATTAAATATAGATTAATAAATCTAGTTCATTTTCATCACACATAATATAATTTTTATTTATATTAACTTTATCAAAATTATGTCAAATATATATTTACATTAAATGGACTCAAAAGTTTCCTTGTATCTATTAATTTTATTATATTTACTTCTAATTACTGGAATGAAATTCATAAGTATATGGTTTCTTACATAAAATTTAGATCATTATTTTATCCTAAATCTAATTGGAAATCAGAGTGAATTATTCAATCATTGAAGGATATGAATTTTCCTTGGTAAATGGATTATAATGAATGTTGGGATCAACATCTAAATTTTTAGTTTTCTTAAAAAAATTATTTTTTTTTACAAATGGAACCTCTCAAAGCCTTATATAGATAGATTTGATTGACTCTACCATTTGTGATTAATTCAGGTTAATAAAATTTGTGGGACTATTATTGGAAAAATAATTGATTAAGAATGTGAAGTTAATATATCATCACCTCGGGAAAGATAAAATGAGGTAAAAAAAATTGTGTATACAATTTTAAGAATGAACCTTCAATCAAGTTTGAATTTTTTTTCTCTTAACATATCTCTATGGAAAAGTGTTATTCATTTTAGATAAATTTAATGTTAAGTCTAATATTTTTTGGACCATATAAAATCATGGATAAGATTTTCTTAATTACATAATGAGTGTCCTTTCATCTGAGTGTATATTTTATATGTGATATATTTCATGATTCATTTTTTATTAAAATAATTACTTGATGAATCTCAAGTTTTTAACCAAAATTTAGTTATGATGGATGAAAAATATATTAATGAGGAACGTTCAATATAGATTCCTGACCATGGAGGTCATGTTTTAAGAAATAAATAGATTTACCTAATTATTATTTTATTTAATGACCATATGATTTATGAAGGAACATGGGAATCAGAAAATACTATAATGGAAAAATATCCCCCATTATTAAGTAAATAATAAAATTGTGAAGAATGAATTTATATAAGGATAGAAGAATATAAGAACCCATGAAATGTTAACTAAAAATCAATTGGATTCCATATTAATATTCAATAACTATATTTTATATTGTAATATTAATTTTTTGAATATTCTGTATTTGTTTTATCAAAAAACATTATTTATAACTAAGTTGGGGTTTTATGGATTAAAATGTTTTCATTATAATTTTTATGTTAAAATTATTGAATTTAATTAAAAAATTATTTATGAAATATATCAAGATTTTTTTATCTTAGGATGAATTTTTGAAAACATTCTGCAATTTCTTATTTTTAAATGAATATTGAAATCTAATGATTTTAATTAAAAAATGCCTTTTGTTTTCAAGTATTTCACAAGAAACATTATAATTTTGATTAATTTTAAAAATAAATTAGATCTTTAAAATTAAAAATAATCCAATAAATGTTGAATAAATCAATATTAAACTTTAATTAGACTTAAGAGAATTTTTGTAAAAAAATGATTTATTTAGAAAACAAACGTTTCCTCATGTTTCATGGGTTGAATAATTAATTAAATTCTAGATGTTTTATGTATTTAATATAATAAATTAGATTACATAATGTGAATCACAATAATATATATTATTTAATATGTTCAACAAACTTTTTAGTTATAAGGAATAGTAAACATATCAAAAACCTATTACCATGATTAAAGATAAAAATGGTTTACCAGGTGTTAAACTAAAGAGATTAGGATTAAAATGGTCTTATAACATATATATATATATTAAATTTATATCCATATTTCATCCAAAAAACATCTAAAATTTAAAGATGGTCCATTTTGGAGTTATTTATCTTGTGTATGAGATTAATATATTTTAATCTTTTTTAAAAACTGAATTATGTATTATCCCACAATTTTAGAGGGACAACCCCGCTTCTATATCATCCAAAATTTAAAATAATTTTGGATTGGGAAATACATAACTAAATTCAATCTTAACATATTTCCCTATATAATTTATTCTTTTTTTCAGAATCATACTTTATAATAATTATTTTTGTATAATATTATAGAGGTTTTCCAAAAAAATATATAATTATTAACCGGTCATTTTCATTTATTTCTTTATCCTAGCCCTTAAAATATTTATCCACCATGGATAAATAATAAAATCATAATATGAATATAATGATATGTTATTATTTTAATTTCATCACCTCTATTCTAATCCACTTCAATAAAATTGGAAATGAAATTATTTTTATGTGTATGGAAGACTATAATCAAAAGAACCAGTGTAATTGTTTCCATTATTTCCTCCCATAGAAGGATATAAATATGTATTTAATATAAAAATATTATATTCATTTCATAATTAAAATTTTATAAATTTATTATATAATCTATTTTATTAACTTTACACCCATATAAATATTAATTCATTTTTAGTGTGCATGTGCGGATTACCACATCCAAGAAGAAATGAGATTAATTTATCATTGTTGCATTACATTGATACTATATATATGTTTTTTTAAATATATAATATGATATTTATGATATAATAACACATCTAAAATGAAATAACGTCACTGAATTTCTATTCATCCTTCTCATTCAAAAATAATTATGTTACTCTTTCATATGTATGACCTGCCATCTCTATAACCGTAATATAATTAATTTTCCATGAACATAATTCATGACTGGTTTAAAATTATATCTAATTTATAAAAATTTAGGTTATTTAGTGAATGTTATTTTGGATATTATATAAATGTTAAATCATTGAAAATTTTGATCTTACCAAATTCAATCTGGACCAATGATCCAAATATAAAAAAATGACTAATTTTATTTTAATTATTTGAGAAATTTAATATTAAATGATAATCAAATAAATAATAGGAATAATAAACTTGAAAATTTTATTAACATAGTACATAATTAATATATTTGTATAATTCATGAATATAGATATTGTACGTGATGAGACAAACTTGAGGTAAGGGACATGTTACATCAAAACCTATATTTTAAATGTTTGAAAGAATTATTTTATAAATAATTCACCTACATTTCAAAATTCTGAATTTTTTTATTAATTTTTATATATAGAAATATATTAATTATAGATGAACATTTATTTCATTTTTTTAATTTCTTCTATAATTTTTCATGAAAATTATTTTTATGGATTTTATATAGAAAGTTGTAATGAAAAGGAAAAAAAGAAATATTCTATTTTCATGTATATTACATCAATGTTTTTTCCTCCCATCATAACCATTATATTATATTTTTATTTAATTACAATATTTATTGTTTTCATCAAATTAAAACCCTCCTTCACTTTTTTCTTGGTATTCTGAAAATCAAATTTTAGATGACAGGTATTTTTTGATGACCCTAAATGTTTCCATTATGAGTGAAAATTATATTTTTATGAGCGTGATGAGGGAAATTAAATAATACATTTTCTGTGATTCGGTTATTGTTCTTGGTATTTATTTATGATGATGTGAAATAATGATATAAAATATGATTATTGGTGAGCTTGATATATCCCATGATTATGTGTGACCTAGATATAACACTCATATGAATTGGGTAGTCGGAAATAGTTAACCAGAAAGGTTTATCCTTAGAGATTATTGGAATTTACATTATAGGTTATTAAATTTGTACAAGTGATTATAATATTAATATGAAAATTATGCCATATGTCCCCAACAATTACATATCTAATCGCACTATGGGTTTTTATAGATATCATAATATCTCCTATAGTATGCTAATGAGTTTAATTATAAAGGGAAGTTTATTAAACATTTTATGGGTTAAAATCATAACAATGTGAGAAAGATTTCATGATTTTTTATAACTCTAATAAAATATTTATTATTATTATTGTAATGAATTTGACTTTCCATGTATTATTTATGAATATTGTAGGGATTATTTTCTAGACTAGTAATTGAGATGGTGTGCGATTCCAAGGACTGGTGTCCCAAGAATAAATATATGAAATATATTATTTATCACACATACATAGGTTTACTGAAATAGTGGAATAACTTCTAAAAATGAATCTAGATAAGAAATCTAGGGGAACTATTGAGTTCAAACTACAAGGTTTTATAGAAGGCATGACATAACCATTGTCAGCATATGATGTGTTTTGAATCATAGTGAAAGATGAGAAAATGAATAAAATAATTAATAAAATTATTTAATTTTTAATTTTTTTGGTGTAGAGACCTAGGTGTATTTAAGTATATTGTAATGATGGGATTCCAAGGTTAGACGAATAACCCTAGAGCTATTTGATATCCAATGCGGACAGAGTTGGAATATCCATCTCCTTCAAGTAGAAACCGAATCATAGATCAAAGATCAACATGAATAGAAATCAGAGTATATTTCCAACAACAATTATGTTTCGTAATTATTCATCGAAGTTAAATAAAAATTTAATTATGATGTTTTTTTTCTTATTTCATTCCCCATTTATATTTATATGATGAAAATGTATTAATCAACAAACATATTGATCCAAGGATTAGTTATATTGTAGAATGATATAATTTCATGGGAATTACATTGGGAGTTTAATTTATTATTATTATTCATTCATAGTTCTAATGGAAACAATTCTAGGCTAACTGATCGTGGTGATCTTCATTCGCATTTTGGGTGTCTCAAAGGTTTTCCCGCATTGTCCTAGGTGTTTTAATCATTGAGGTTTTGTTTTCCTATTGATTCGACCCAAATATTGAGGAATCAAACATTTTTATCCAATTTCATGGCATAAAGATTTGATATCAAAAACCCAAACTTGGAATGGAATATGGATCATGTGACTATAGTATATGTGATCAGATCTGGAATTGTTTGGAACACATAGTTTATTTATTGGATGTACAATGATGATATATGATCGGGAAGGTTCCCGAATGAATCACGTCAATGAACATCATCTCTAAAATGATGATCTTCCTTGATTGCTGAAGATCAAGTTACACGGGAGTGATAGGTGGTTGGGACAATGTATATGGGAATTTGACATGTTTAAGACAATGAGTGAAATTAGATATAAAAATATGGGAATTTTCACACAACACAGCATGTAAGTCAGAGTGACATATCATTTGGGCCTATCCAAGTAGAAATAATGGTTTCTAGAGGGAGATAAGTATTACATGGTGTCTGAACTTGTCACATAGTGTGTTTCCCTCTTTGGTGAGCTCTATGTGTACCATGGAGGGTATAAAGACATGAGATGGAGTACACAAGATTGGCTATTCCATGTAATACACACATACACAACCATTAAAAAATTTATATGTGATAATACATGTACTATTATAGGGACAGAGTTACATAAGAAATAGCACATCCTGTTCTTCTATAAAGACACAATCATAAGAATTTTTATATAAGAAAGACCTAGGGTTGAAGGGACACGATTTGTAACCCTACTACATGTCTTGTAATCTCATATTATTGTTTTGGAGCCCTTATCATTTATATCATGTAAACTTTTCATCAGGGTACATTCCCCATAACCTTTACTTCAAGGATATAATCAAATCACCTCTTACATATAAGAAAACAATCCCTTCAGTATGACATCTTTAATAGAGTTTTTTAAATCCCTCCATGAAGCCCAAAGGGAGATCCTCTATTAATATTGATTCATTATGTGGAGTTCTTGGTATTATAATGACCAAAACATTTATTTTTCCAATCCTCTACACATTAGATTAATTAAGACTAAGTTTCTGTTAAAACCTGTATCCCATGGAGAGATCCTCATTTGTGTATCACATCTATTTATACTTCTAGTGCATCAAATGGAGAGAACCAATATGATTTACCTCTTTGAAAAACATCATTAGTGCTATTACAATCATGGTGTTTGTTCTCCCATACAAGAGTTTTTTGGAAGCCTCTATCTCAAATCCTAGGGTAGAATAATAATAGATACTTTAACAAAATAATATGTGTCATTGTTGAGTATTTTTGGATGTTATTGTTTTATGTGTTGTAGAAATATACCTTTGAAGAGATGAATGTTATTACTTGTTGTATGCAATGTTCTTTCACAGTGTCCTACTGGGTATTTTTATAGTCACCATACATGAGATTTTCCAAAACATTTTATTTTTTGTGCATATGATCGACCTTTTTATAGATTCCAAGAGAGACCTAGAACATACAGTGTTTAGTGAGAATAGATAGACCAGGGTTTTTTTCCTGTAGCATCTTGATAGTAGTTCCATGTTTTAAATTCAGGATGGAATTCCTTTTAGACTCATTATGGTGGCATATTATTTGGAAATTTTTGCATTCCATTACGTTATTTTGTACTATCTTTGATGATTTAGATGTTTGAAAACCCGTCAGTTCTTTTTTTTACAGTACATTATTTTATAGTCATGGAGATGTGTGTGTGTGTGTGTGAAGGTACTTAGGGTAAGAACTCCAATGATAGTGAAATGCCTCCTCAATGGTAGTCGCTAGCCCCAGTCCTATTGGAGGGAGGTTAGGGGATTATTGGAATGAAACCATATTGTAGGTTTCATGATAGAATATAATTAGATTATTCATTTCAACCTCAATACCAGAGTCTATGAGATTTGATTAAGACATCATTGTCATATGTTTCATGTTTTACTTTCAGGATAGGGACTCTAGTGTTGGTACGGGGGCCGAAATATCCATACAAAATGACACTAATCATCTTATTTTTGATTTTGTACATAAGAAAATTTGTTTCAAGGAGAACAATGGAACATGCATCATACAATAATGGGTTATGGTTCCATGTCATTGTCGAGTGAGCTCTCTAGATATACTTATTGACTGTGGTACATTTTATTTCTTATCTAGATACTTCTATGAGGTATGTCATCTAATATTGATCATTATTATCATGATGATGATCTCCTTATTGATGAGGCATTGATAGAGGGACCAATTCTAGAAATGTTACCTCTAGGAGGTGCAATAGCTATACCACCACCTCTGGAGCAGTAGATGGTACCCATAGTACCATTAGATGAGGTGAAAATTTTAAGCATAATTCAAGAGTTTCAATGAACCATCAGGTTTTGATAAGAGCCCAACCCATGGGAATCTAAGGACTAAATTAAGGTGTTGACCCAAAATTTCATTTTATTTAGGACACCATTAGATTTGATGATTGTTCTAGAAGGGGCCCTTCTTCATGGCTCAGAAGGGAGATCGTATAATTCGGTGTCCTAGTCAAATGATGAGGTGACTATAGCATGTTTAGAGTTTTAGAGTCTAATTAGAGACCAGTTCTATCTAGATAAGATGAGGTATGTACATATCCATGAGAATATACAACTCCAGAAGGTGAACACGATGGTAGGAGAGTATTCCTCGAGGATTACCAACCTCTCTAAGTACTCGATGTATACAATTTATAAATAGTTCATCAGTGATTAGGAATTCATGAAAAGAATTTCTAGATATATATAATATATTTTTATCCCTCTATGATGTCATAAAAATGACAGGGTTTTAGAGAGATATTGGGTGGTTAAGAGTTTCTCAAATAAAAAGACGTAACCAATGATTGATGATAGTGGGAACAGTGGGGAAAATACATCAGATGAAGGGATCCAACTTCATTATCAGGGACATCGGCATGCCATAAATTTGAAGAGGAGGTGGAAAGATAGAGTTCTTATAGTTTGGGGTTCATAGGATGGGCTCAGTCAAATCATGGAGAGGTGGTTCTACTCATGTGACGGTTGAGGAAATTGTGACTTAGATTTTCTGACATTCTATTCGGTTGAGAGTGAAATTGTGGATGGGATACCAGGTCAAGAATAATGTTAGGAAGGTGACGGTTTGTAGGGTAGTATATGTGGATGATTAGTTGGGAGAGTATAAAGAGTTTTTATATGCTTTTAATTGTTACCAACACCACCCCTAGGTGGTCCACACCAGACACATAGACCTAGATGATATGGATGGGGATAGCTGCAGGTGGTCGAGGTTTAAGAACTAAAGGATCCAAAAATGATACAAGTTACAGAATTTCTCTTTTATACTATCTCTACATTACTAATATACTCTTTTGTCATCCATTCATTTCTCTCTACCTATTTGGTTTTAGAATTTGATATTCAAGTTGATCCCTTTACTCAACCCTTACAATTGGAGACTCTTACTGATGATTTATCATCAATAAAACACTTGTGTCAAATGTGTGACCTGAATCATGGAAATGAGAGTTTCTTTTGAGATCTCTTATTTGATGTGTTGAGGCCTTATGACTGAATTCTATATATGGAATGGTTATCTGTAATTTATTCATAGATTTACTATTTTAGGAGGAGGATGCAGCATGTTCATTGTGATTAAAGTAGGTTCTCCTTTATTGGTGAAAAAGAAGCCAATAAAAAACAAGATTAAATCATGAATAAGATTTTATAGTCGATTACGCTCCAGTTTTCTAGTATGACCATTGGTGAAGTGGATGTTATCAGTTTTCAATTCCTTGTAGTGGTAGCGGAGTATGGGGATTTCTTCCACAATGATGTTCTTGGATTGAGTCCCCAATGGGAAATAGAATTTTGCATTGATCTAAATCCTTGTACAATACCAATATAATTATAGTATATCATGTGTCTCTTATAGGGATTCATGAGGTCAGGGTGCAGGTCGAGGACTTATATATTAATGTTTTGTTTGACCCTTTGTTTCACCCTAGGCAACCCCCGTTTTGTTCTCTGAGAATGTGTATGAGACCATGTGGATATTTGTGGAATACTGAAGCCAGAACTAGGTGTCCATAAAGAACTGGTATGCACTATCAATGATCAATTAACTTTTTGATCAGCTGAGAGGGGAATGATGGTTCTTGAAGGTTGAGACAAGGTCCGGATTTTAGTAATTGTTGGTATGATATTGGAATAAAATGAATAGGGAATTCATATGTTACTATAGAAAATTTGATTAATTGTTTATTCCCTTTCATGTGAAAAATTATAAATAAGTGTATATGTTACACATGAAATATATTTTCCTTCCATTCTTACACATATTCATGGTAGTATTTATCTATGATATCCTTGCATACTCAGCGTCCAAGGAGGAGCATGTGAGACACTTGTGGATGGTTCTGGATGCACTCCACAAGGACCATATTTATAATAATACCTCTAAGTTATAGTTATGGGTTCAAGTGGAACACATTATGGGACATGCTAACTCAGTATATGGAGTGGTAGTGGGCCCAACAATAGTCAAGGTAGTGTTAGCTTGGGAGACATGAAAGAGAGTGAAAGAGGTGTGAAGCTTCCTTTGGTTGGAGGGATATTACTAGAGATTCATACCTCACATCTCTAAGATATAAATCCCATGATATATTTTATCCACAAGGATAAGACTATCATCTATATGTAGGGATTTTAGTAGGGTTCTTTGCAGTTGAAGTAGCGATTGATGAGCACTACCATATTGAGATATTCAAAAGAGGGTGTTGAATATGTAGTGTTCTGTGAATAATAATAAACAGTGAATAGTTTTTATTTGATGTAGAGGAAGGTGGTAATTTCATATGGTTAACATTAGTTGAGACCACATGAGAAAAAAATACATGAACTCCGACCATCAGTTAGAAGTAGTGGTCTTCTCCCAAAAGACGTGGAGTCACTACCTGAGGGGTGAGTGGTTTATAATCTATTATGATAAAATTATTATGATGTATATCTTTTATTATGAGGATATTAACTTGAGGTATAGGATATGGAAATAGTTCCTTCAAGAATATGAATTTGAAATTGTACGTACTCATAGGAAAGAGAATGTACTAATAGATTCTCTAAGGATTAGATCTTATTTGTAGTTGATGAATGAGGTGTCATGGTTGATGGCCTAATTATGGTTTTAATTTGTGGATGAATATAGAGTGTCTTACATATAATTGATAATTTTCACCCTTAGTCTCTTATAGTGATTCAAGGAGGAATAAGTTGGGTTTGTTGACTGTGAGACCTTAAATAATTATATATCCACTGGACTAATCATGCTGGTTATTTTGAATGTGGGATAATTTCGTTTTTTTAGAAGAATTATAATGGTACTAGTAATGTTTTTAGATGAGGTTTTGATAGAGTTTCAAACATCTCATTTGGAAGTAAATATAGGTGTAGAAATTATGTACCAGGACCCTTGACATCCATTTTATTTTCCAGGGATGAAGAAATGAGTTGAAATGTTTATCTATAAAATCCATACTTATATGAAAGTGAAGGTAAAATACCACATTCTGGATTATTTTGATTCAAAACATGAATTTCACAAGTGAAAGTATGATTATATATCCATGGACTACATGACATGACTACCATGCACATCCAGGGGACATGATTTTATCTGGGTGATTTTAGATAATCTCATATAATCAACCAAATTATTAACTATTTTGGAGTAGATATTAATAAACTAATTAGGATTCCCTACATGAAGGAGATAGTCCGACTCTAGGGAGTTCCATTTACATATGTCTTTGACTATGATGGTCTTTACACATCCTAATTGTGTAAGGGATTACATGAGGTTTTTGGGACATAGTTGTGCATGAGAATAAAATTTCATCCCCAAAATGAAGGAAATAAATTGCACACCATTGTGGTTCTAGAGGAAATATTGCATGATTTTAGGTAGGACTTTCTCCATAGTTGGAAAGATAAAAACCCACTGGTAGATTTTTTATAAAATGGAAGCTTTAATTCCTTCATCAATATGGAATTATTCGGTCCTTTTTATAGGTTAACCTATATTCCACCACTTTGTTAGACTATACAATGAGAGTTAGCACTTATGGGACTCGAGTGGGTTTGAGAAACTATTGAGAAGTAGAAAATAATATAGTAGAATATGATGAATTCACATATCTAATAAAAGTCTTATGTAGATAGTCGATAGAGGCCTTTGGAATATGTTGTGGGATACCGAGTTTTCCTATTAGCTTCAGCTAATCTTGGATTCTAGAAATTTGGATTGTTGGTAACATATATATGATATTAATATTACTTGTCTAAATACTACTTAGTGTTGGAAAACTCAAATATAACATATTTCAACCTACATTGTTAGATAGGGTACACGATGTCTTCCACATATCATAACTTGGGACATATGTTCATGACCAATAACATGTTATCGACTGTGGAATGCTAGACATTGAGGATGGAGCTACATTTATTGAGTGCATGGTAGATATAAAATATTTGTTTCAAAATGATACTTCATGGATGATTTATTCCCTTAGTGTCTATGTGGTTGAAGCACCAAAATCTCTAGGAGAGAACCTCGGAGTGAGAGTACCAAATTCGTGCTTAGTACCCACATCACTCTATGTGGCCCTATTTATGTATTTTCGGGATGTCAATCCCTAAGGTATGAATAATTTAATGAATCATATATTTCATTTAATATTTTTTGGATATCTTATTGTTTGTTTTTGTGACCCAATGATTATAAGGCATGAAATTCCAAGGTTTTGTGTGACTGTAAGAAATGTTTGAAATAAATTAACTAACACACACACACACATATTTTTCCTCAAAAGGTGGATTAACTTTTAAAAGGGGTCCATATCACAATTCATATGAAACCATTGAGTAATGAGTGTGATTTTACCCCATTTGTGTCATAACCTTTTTTGGTGAAGGGAATTTGTGAAAATTCATTAAAGGCATGAAAATAAATAAAATAATTAAAAAATTATTTTATTTTTATTTCCTTGATCCCGAGAACAATTTGTTTTTATGTAGACCGTTATGATGTAAATATATGGTTATCAACATAACCGTATAGCTATTGGAGATCAATTAGAATGATAATTAGAAGATATCTCTTAAACCAACAATAAATAAATCATATATAAGTGATCGATGTGCAATGAAAACAGAGGATCTAGACAATTACAAAGATTCTTCTTCATTCTTCATTAATGATCAATCTAAATTGTTATAGGATGTTTGTTTATATTGATTTATTTCCCATTTTTTATTTATATATTGAAAAATGACCAATCCATTAAAAAATTGATCTATGGATCAGTTTTATTGTGGTATTGGATAATTTTCCATGAATTCCATTGGGTGTTTTATTTATAATGGTTAATTTCTCTTCGTTATAATAGAAACATATCAATGACAATTAAACATAACCTAGGTTTGTTCTTTATTTTCATGTTACTATATTTTATACCATTTTTAAATGTGTGTTCATTATCATGGTTTCACTCTCTTGTAGATTCGACATAGAAATAGATGAATCGAACGTTGTGAACTAGTTTCGTGGTGAAACAATTTGATTTCGTAGATCCAGACTCAGTGTTGCCAATGTATCGTGTGATGATGGAAGAGAAAATTAAATCATGATTGGTTTGTCCGGAGAAGGTGTGGTTCATGGAAGTACAACGATGATGGAGTATCATGATAGTTTCATAATAAATGAGGCCATTGAAATTCATCTCTCTGAAAATGAATGACCTCAATTGACCATTATCTGAGTTCCATTTGCATGATTGGTGGAGTCAATGGTAGATCCAAGAATTGGATAAGAATATGTAAATGTGTGAAACTAGATATAGAAATATACAAATTTACATACTTAACTACATATAAATTAGGGAAACATGGTTTATGGGACCCTCCAAACAGTGGTTAGTGGTTTTGGAGGGAGATAAGTGTCACATGGAATGAGACCCTCTAACATGGAGTGTGGCCTCCTTCAGTGAGCTCAGTGTGTTCCCTAGAGGGTTCATGGACATTGGTTGGAGTACATGGGAAGAGAAACTCCATGTACTCCCACATAGACATGTCTTGGACAAAATGTACATAGGCTGAGCCATGTACTTCTACACATGCATACTTACAAGGGAAATATCACATCGTATACTTATGCATTGACACATACATGGGATATTTTACATTGGAAGGACCCGAGATAATAGTGTTGCAGTGTGTAACCCTAATACACATATTATAATCTCTTAATGTTATATTAGATCCATTTTCACTCTATATTCTAGTCATGTTTTGTTAGGTTACGTTCCCAATATCCATTTCCCAAGGGTTATTATGGAATCACCTCCTATGTGAGATCCCTAGACATTGATCCACTAAACCAGTGCCCTTATCTAAATCACCACATTACCTCAAGCATTCCTCCCTGTACTTTGGGTTTTTTAGATTTTGTGGGTATACTATACACTATTTATCAGAGTAATCCAAGGAAAATAAAATATGAAATAAGGTTTAAAAACATAATTAACAATAAAAATGCATTACGATCCATTTCAAAATAATAGATAGAAGCCGCCAACCAAACAATAAATACAACGTGTTATTTCAAATAGTGCCAAATGAAATGAAACCCAAAATAAAGATAAGAATACGAATGCCCAAAATTGTTCCCAAATCCATGTCAAGATCCATCATCAATGCACATCCCAGTCCAAATCAACCCTCCAGTATAGAGCCCTTTCCCTTTTCACAACCTACAGTAATGAAATATGACTAGGTACCCAATGACAACTTTGGGAGGGTGTGAGTTCAACTCAGTAGGCCAAAACCAATGATGCCTATTAAATATCAAATCTTGATGATTATTTATTCATGTAATAAAGTGAGCAATAAGGTAAAAAAAATAAATAAACTTGGTTCAATTTGTTAACAATAATCACTAAAACCATTTTCATCATTTGTTCCATGGGTTAGCATATTTTTATCAATTCTACTATAGCCTATGTCAGTCCATTACTATGAATAAGGGGATATGTCAAATTCCATGTATCAATAGGGAAAAAGTTTCTTTAAAAATTTCATTACACTTACCATAGATCTTAATTCTAGGTAGTGCCATCCAACTCAACCATTTGTGGCATAGATCATCAGTATGACTCCCTAACATGTCCATTCTATGTATGTGGTTTAGTGCATGTGTCTAGCCTAACCTATTTTCATATAACCTCAAGTCAATACACCACATACCACAAATCCATGTTCACCTTCTACTTTAATCATTCACCTCATTATCTAACATAACCATAACCATTAACACATTCATTATTTATAACAAAACAACATTTTAACACCTAATCCATTATTATTCCTTAACAATTTACAAAATCGTATATATGACATAATTCAATTAACCCATTAATCATTCACATGAAATAGCCAATCAAAAAAATTAATATTTTCAATCCATTACTAATTTATCTCGTTAACAATATACCAAACAAGCCCTTATTCCAAATAAAAAAAGATACATAATTACTAATATTTCCATTAGATTACCCAATATAACAAGTTAACTCATTAATTATGGGCTATATGTCTTGTTAATTCAATTATACTATTATCATTACAATTTACATGTTCACGAAGCTTCACTTCCCATGGTTGGCCATTAACTCGATCAAATCAACCTCAACGCATCCCATGGGGATCATGTGGGGAACAATTAAACTATTACCCAGTAAATTTATCATTTCTACTATGTCAAACCAAATAGAAAACACAACCACATAAAATCACATTCACATACACATAAATATAAAAAAATAACATGGGATATAACTTCTGAACCACAAACCTCAATTCTGAATTTTAATGCTCATTTAACATAACCTTTGATTTTATTTCAAAAACCTTTAGAATCCCCAATATAAGATGCACTAAAAAAAATACATTTTTTGGGGATCCAGAAGATGAATAAATTCTAAAAAATATTTAATCAATAAAAGATAAGGGTTAGGGGTGTTAGAATAACTGAATCATGTATTTACAACAAACTATGTTCCAAATGGAATAGGAATAAGTGAGATAGATCATTGTGAGCTCTTGGTAGATTTGGTTCACCACCAGGGCATCTAAAGGAATAATTAATGTAAATATTTAGTTAGAACACTAATGGATTTAAATGAAAAAATGGTAAAATACTATTTTTTATGGAGTGCATGGTTTGGAAGCATGGTTGGCCAACCCATGTGCCAACAGTGCACCACACTCTATCCTAGAGGGGGCTAGAACACATGGCTCCTTTGGAATCTAGTATGGTTTGGAAAACCATCTGATGATCATATAGATTGGATCTATCCATGACACAACTATTTCACCTCCCCCTTTCATGGTTTCATCAAACTATGCACCTTTCCTATAGAAAAACATTGTTAGGGTGCATGGTTACTACTAACCATGAAAAAACCACGCAACATGCACTTGATGGAACCATTCTAACTTCATTTAGTCTTTGAACCCCTCAAACACCCTCAAACAACCCCATGGTATATGAAAAAATTTCATTAACCATATTAAAGGTATTGAAACCAGAATTCTAAACAAGAATGATCCCCAAGAACATCCCAGATGATACAACCACCCCACCATATAATGGATTGTCATAGAGCCACACACCCAAGCATCAATGAGCATCCATGTTATAGAGATCAATAGATTGAGCCACATATCTATCTCCCTCTCTCAAATTTTTTCCATAACATTACAATGCAGCCACAAAACTCAAACCAAAGGCACAATATTTTCTCAAAAGTCTTTCTATCTAGGATCTATGATATGAACCCAATGTACCTCAAAGGATGTATCTTCCTCATATGAACATCATTAATTTCAATCACGTGAGATTGGTCAAGCAGATACTTATGAATTTGTGACACATTTAAAACATCATGCCTTACAATATTCAACTATGGAAGAGCTATTCGACACACCACTAGATTGATCCTCTTCACAATCTGAAATGGCCCCACATACCTGGGAACCAACATACCCTGTTTTAGAATCTAATGGTGACTAAACCTTTGTTACACCTTATGAAACACATGATCACCCACCACACACACAAGAGGTCTATGATACCGAACCACATATAGAATTTTCCTGCATTGAACTTTATCCATTCATTTCTAAATAATCTAGACCATTTCTGACATATCTTGGCTTATACTCTTCCTTGATAACTCTAAATCTCTAGTCGCTATCAAACACATGGTAAACTATACAACCTTACATAGAGTTCCAAAAACAATTCCATCTTAATTT
This sequence comes from Viscum album, assembly GCA_963277665.1. NCBI lineage: Eukaryota > Viridiplantae > Streptophyta > Magnoliopsida > Santalales > Viscaceae > Viscum > Viscum album. Next base: position 1,281,117,168 of record OY728135.1, read on the forward strand.
CCTCATGGTAACTTTTGTTATTGGATATCTTAAATGCACCAAGTGCTTCTCCCAAGATCCAAAAAATTCAAGGACCCATTCCCTCAACATGTCTTTTAGTAGCTAAATGGTATGCTGTGATTTTTTCCTTTCTCATTTAGGTGGGAATACATGGTCAAAACACTTGTGTACGAAGCGCCTTCTATATCCCCTTACGAACCATGAAGTGTAATTACCTGACCCCAGTTACCCAGAGTCGGTGCTTTTTTTAATACATTTGAATGATTAAAAGTAATCAATTCCCAAAATACCAATATGTTTAACAATCCTGGAAAATAGATTAAATATATAAAAATTACATTATAATTTCTAAAATAAAACACAACATAAATAATCCTTTGATAATTCCACTATTCCCCTATATTAACCCTACATATAATCCATAAAACACTTCTTCACATCCTGGTAAAAATAAAACAAAAGAAAGGGGTGAGCTCAGATGCTTAGTAAGGATAATAATATAGTGGAAACTATCATAAATAAGGATAAACATTTAAGGAAATGTATAAGACTAAAAAAATCATTTTAAACTAAAAATTCAACATAATATGGAAAATATAAATCATATAATTCCATTTACTTATTCACATGTATATTATACTAGTTGCATATTCACATGTAATATCAATAGATAATTTCATAATGATGGAATGCATAATGTTGAACATCATAACTACATAGTCAAGGCATCGTTCTAAGACTAAAAATAAAGATTTTTTCAAGGCCTTTCCCCAAGACACTAGTATGTCTCATGAGACATACCAATTCATTGGGTAGCTATTGCAGGCTCCACCCATCACATACTAAGTTCAATGTATTTCTCATATGAAAATGTTGAAACATAACATAAACATTCATATTAAAATTAGCATACAAAATGTTAATAACTTAACCATAAACCAGGAATGGTATAAAATTAACATATCCACATTAAAAAATTATCATAAATAATTAAATAGAATATAGAAGATTATATTATAGTAAATCATCCTCAATTAATAATAATATCTAATAAAGCATATTGACATAGTTGAAAATAACAAATAAAACACTTTGAGAGGAATACCCCTTTTCATGAAATAATTTAAATGTTGCACACATTATAAATGAAGTCATTTAAATCGATTTTTGAATAAATGTGTTCCATACCAAATTGAATCATTTGAATGAAAATTATACATTAAACCAATTATTTCTACATAAATATATATTTAAAATCATTTTGAAAACAGTGACATTAATTAAAATATTTAAAAAAATAAATCATTAAAAACATTTAGAATGACGATCTATTTAAAGATTCCATTCCATAAAAACATAAGATATACATTTTTAAATAATTTTAACGAAACATGGTCATAGATGATGAATATGTCTCAGAAGATACCTACAGATAAACAATCTTGGAAAATAATGAGATTGAGGAAATAACCCTTACCTTGTACTTTACTTTGGTCGATGGTATGTTTAACCTCTTGTATAATGAACATAGTATGTTATTAAAATATACCATAATAATAATAATATTAATTATACCATACTTTATTCATTCATGGATGTATACTACCCATTTACTAATAATTTCTATGTTAAAATAATATTTCAGGTAATAATCGTTTTCTCTAGCGTACATGCTTAAACTTGTTATCGTTGACCGTATCACTTATATCATGATTTAATTACTTAAAGAATATAAAAAAATTATTTATGTGTAATATATATTCAGAATATAAATATGAATAATAGATAGATATAGGAAATGGAAAACACCATTTATGTAGATGGAAGACCGTACATATTCATAAACATTGTTTCCATTTTCATATCGTATTGAACGGATGTAAGTGAATGATTTATATGTAAATATATATATATATATATATATATCATATATAATTATTATGTCATATACTACATACTTATTAATAATATATTTTATATAATGAATGTTGAATGGTGAATGCGGAAATGAATCTCATTGCGTTGTGGAGATGATAAGCTGTACGTATGCACAAGTGACACTATCATTATATTGATGGTGAAATCATATGTAATTGGATGGTATATTATATATAAAAAATCATTAAAATGTTATATTTATTATTTACATCAATTATACTCATTATTATACCCATCCAAATAATGAAGTGTTGCATAACAAACTATACCACAATGTGGAGACGACAAGCCGTACGTACGCAAGTATGGTTACTTTTTCATTCATAGGATGAATAGAATAATGAATGTGGTTGTACCATATTCATAATAACATATAATTATGTAGAAGTTACTATAGTTATTAACTAATTATGGAAAAATCAAATAAGGAGGACGTGGAAGAAGAAAATACCTTTGAAAGAGGTGATTAAGTAATTACCTCTACTTTGAGTTCTTCTTTTTGATTTGATCAAATGGGCTCTATAGTATTGCTTCTGATCAAATAAAGGCCTATAGGTTTAATTGAGTTTAGTTTGGAGGATATTTTAGTAATGCTTGGACAAGCCAAATGGCATTGGAGGTGTGACATTGAGAGAAGGTGAAGTACCCTTTTATAAGAGAGGTGAGGGTCATTTAAGGAAAATCTTGAAATATTATTTTATTATAAAATAATTTTCGGTTTATAATATATAAAAATGGATTAATTTAGTGACTAAGGTAGATATGTGTCCAAATCCTCTCCTAAAATATATTTTTTACATGTTTAGGTCACCATACTAACCTTATCTTTTTTATTTGACACTTAGTTAAATAATTAAACTTTAACAATATCTTCTTGTATTTTTATATTACATGGTTAATAAACATACAATAAATTGTCAAGAGAACCAAAATTGGTTAGTTAATTACATATCAATAATTATAATTTTTTTTGGGAGAATATTATATTTTTTGGAATATTATATCATTTAATAATATAGTATATGTTTTAAAAAATCATTTACGTCAATATTGATACTATTTAGTATTTTGTTTTTGTGAAAGTCGAAAGAAGTTTATTAGTTAAAAAAATTAAATTAAATCAACCCTACCATGTCATATTAACCTATAAAATTCTTCGAAATCATCAAAAGTCTATGTTTATATTTATTTTGATATTTATAATTTAAATTATTTTAATCATTCATTAATATGGTATTTACTACATCATTATTGTGACATAAATAAAATTAATTATATAATGTCTAAATATTATAAATAAAATACCATGATGTATTAAATATTTCTATCTTTATAATTAATATTTATAGTTCAATTTATATTATGTATAACCCTATATTAAAAATGGTTTAGTTATTAAACCTTTAATTTAACACTTTTAACACATCTTTAAATAAAAAAATAATAAATGTACTAACCTAATCCATGTGGACCAAAATGATCATATTTTATTCCTATGATTTATTGTGGTCCAAATAAATTTATCAAATATAATTAGTACATTTTTATGGTAATTATAACATCATTTTTATATTTCATAACCCCATTTACTTTTATCCGTGGTAAATAAAATTCAAAAGTTACTATTCAACAAAAAATTATTTTCATTCTATTGAAGCAAATTATACATACTGATCTCAAAATTGTATCAAGGATTTTGGAAATTTAATTCACATATGAGGTAAAATTATATTTTATGCAATGTTTCCAAAGTGCCTAAAAGGTGGGTACAAGACATTAAAAAATTCAATAAAATTTAATACATCTAATCTTATTATAAAATGAATTCAATAAATTAAATTGAAATAATATAGTTATTATGTATCTATTTTGACATTAATATAATATTAAATAAATATAATAATTATTTAAATAAATTCATGTTTTAAACAATAACGCAATGTTTTTCACTATTTATCAAAAATGGAATGTTTTTAGAAAAATACCAAAAATAAACTCTAAGCTAATTTTGAATTTAAAAATAAAAAAATGATGTATATTTTACAAAATTCAAAACATATTAGATACATTAATTAATTTAACAATAATTTCCGTTGTCAAAACTAGAAAGCAGATTTTTTAAGAAGTAAAAACCACTAAATGATTGACATATGTTTATGTACAATTTAATTGTGAATTTACATCCATTGAGCTAAATTATATTAAATGGAAAATAATTAATCTAATTATACATTAAAATCTCTAAAATGAATAATTTACCACTATAAAATTTTTTCGATTAAAAAAGTTGTTTTCATTTAAAAGTTACTAATTTTCACTATTCATCAAAATATGAAAGTTATCAGAAAAGTACTTAAAATTTATCAAAACGAAATTTTTATTTCCTTATACAAAAGATCAATTTAATTTCATTTTATTGAATATATAAAAGTGTCAAATATTGGATTTAAAAAGGGTTCTCCATTAAAAGGTGGTAAAATATCATTTGTGGAAAATGCTTATTTTATCTGAAAAAAATGAATTTGTTCTTATATTTTGTCTAAGAAACACATAATACGGAATCTAAAATTATATAGAGTATATAAAAATCAAAATTCAGTTAATTCTATTTATAAACTCTTTTTGAATGGCTAGTTTGGTATGTTGTGGTGTGTTTGAACTCAATGTTGCGTGTAGCGTAATCTATTGAATTACATTAAAGTGATAATGTAGTATGAAATATTCTGGTGTTATATGAAGTAAAAAACATAGTATGATTCAAAAAAAAATTTAAGTTACCCTGTCAAATTTCCCTATCTCCCAAATATAAAACTCACCCATCTGGTCAATGGTAAAGTTCTCTCAAATTGTTTTGTAATGTTTCACCTTTTTCAATTGATCCACAACTAACTAGATTCCATCATTCTGTCATGGAATCCTTAGAATTCCAACCATAAAATACATCATGAATTATTCCAATATCCACTCAAGAATCAGCAAAGTAGGTAACAGACCTCCCAGTCCTTGATGCTTTTCCTTCACATACCGACATGTATATCATCGCATCTTAAAATTTACAGCTTATTTCTTCATACCCTACCACTAATATTCTCTACGAAAATCATGATACATTTTAGATATAATAGGAAGAACTATCCACGTTGAGTAATGGAACTTAGACATCATCTATTCCTTAATTTTATTAGTCACCACAACATAACCCCAAACATAAATAACCTCATTATCACCGAAATTCCAAATGTAAGGTTACTCCATTTAATCAAGAGTTTTCATCATGTCCAAATATTTTGTTTCCTCATACTACCTCTTCTTGATCCATATGAAAAGAGTGGACTAAAATTCCAAGGATTCTAGTGTAACCTTCCCTTGTCTATCGTGGACCTCTAGTTGCTATTCCTCAAACAAATCCATCTTTCTCAACTCAGAATAGGATTCCCAAACTATCTGTTTTTGAGTATTCTTGATCAAATCATCCACAATAGTATTTTCCTTTATCAGACTGTATAGCAGCTCAAAATCAAGGGAATGAATGTACTAAACCCATATTCACTGTTAGTGAATTAAATCACATTTATAAAAGATATAATTAGTGTTTTTAGGATCTATATACATAGTAAAATTTTATCTTAGTAAGTAATGTCACAAGAATATAATACATAAACCACACCGACCAATTTATGATCATGCATAGGGTAATATCATTCATGAGTCCTCAACTTCCATGAGTCTTACACCACAGCCCGATCATTTCACATCAAAACTATCCCAATCCCAACATCGGATGGATCACATAAAGAGTTTTACTCCCTACCCAGCTCAGGTAGGACAAATATTGGTGCAATAGTCAACCACCTATTTAACTCCTAGAAATAATTCTCAAATTATTCACATCATTAAAAGATAATTCCATTCTTGGTCAATCCCGAGAGTGGTATTTACAAATGGGAAGATTATTCTATAAACCTTAAATAATATCCCACCAAAACCATAACACATTGGATATTATTATTTTTTTTATTTTCCCAATAGAAAATGGCATGTACTTTCAATGGGTCCATTGAAACACTTTCCTCATAGATAATGTTTCCCATGAAATGTACCTTGTAAATCCAAAATCCTCATTTGGATATCTTGGTGTATAGAATATTCTCTACTAGTGTAATTTGCATGATTTCAAGAAGTTTGGTATTGTATTAGTGATTCATAGAGTATAGAATGATTTCCTAAAAAAGAAAACTACAAACTGCTCCAGGTATAGTTTATTGATTTGGTTCATTTGGTCCATAGACACTACCAGAGAAATGGTCAAACCAAATGACATCATAAAAACGCATAAAAAAACTTATTTAGAAATTAGCCTATAGTAGATCATAAATATTCAACCTTATATTATGATACCCTAATATTAAATCAATATTAGAAAACACTAAAGAACCACTCAATTGGTGATAAGATCAACAATTTTTGGAAGAGGGTATTTATTTTTAACTGACATCTGATTTAGCTTCCTAAAATAGAAACCTAACAGCAAGGATCCATTATCTTTTTAGAGAAAAACATTGGAGATCCCCAAGGTGATGTAGTTTAATAAACAAATTCCTTATTCTCTTGTTCCTCTAATTGATTTTTATGCTAATATTTCCTTTTAGATGCCATTTTGTAGGGTGGAATAGAAACTGGTTCTTCTCCCAAAAGCAAATCTATCATGAAATCAATATATCTCTTAGGTGGCATCCCCGATAATTTCTTTGGAAACACATACTATTATTGATCCACCATAGGATGAATGAAAATTTTCTCTACTCCCATATTATCAATCATAAGAAAATTGAATGTCGATGCGAGTTCACGAAACCACTGAATGACTAGCCCTACATGACTTACCTAGATATTTCATTCCCCATAATGAACATAGGTATTCCCATCCATGGATGTAATGTTACCTAAAGTGGTAACAATAAATTTAGTCCTAGTACAACACTAACTAATAAATTAAATTGATCAGATCAAAACCCAACATCTCAACAACAAACAAGTTCCATTAGAAATGATCTCCACTAACCTTGAGGGTACATACAATACATTATCATATATTTTATACGCCCACCACGAATGATGTATCAATATAAATAACCATGAACATATGTTCCACATTATATACCAAAATTATCACAAATTGAGTAAATATAAAATAATCTGAGGAACCCATATCAAATAATGAAATAGAAATATTGGAAGCTATAAGAATTGTACCTCATACAGTTGATGGTCCAGCCACTCCACCTCCAAGTGATGGATAAAATGCATGAATATAACTTATCCTTGTACCCTAGATTATGGAATGAGTCCATTGTGTAGAACTACCCAAGGAATAATGACACCCCTATAATCGATAACCATGTCCCCTACCCCGAAAGGTATGGTCAGTGGTGCCCCAACTCAATTTTCGATATGGTGTTACTGACCCCTAGATTACACTATGTACTATCCTTGGTCCTCCATTATCCACCGAAAATTGATGGTTCCTATAGAACCTCTAAAAATTATATTACATACCATATGCCTGAAACTCAATTGTTTTTCAAGGAAACTAATCTCCCATGTGTCTCGACCTTGGGCTCTACTAGCAGAAATATTCATCGCTACCCTAAGATGTAGATTATTTTTTCTGCATACACATTCAATCACAACCCTAGTTGAAATCCAGGAATTTTCACTTCCTACCATTGGAATCCACACAACTGGTTCCTTATTTTCAACATTTTTTATTTTTTAAATCTTGAATTGTTATTTGTGGTCCAAGGCGGTTTTGCGGTGGGATTGAGGTGACTGCATGGTATTACAGTGCTATGTTTGAAATTTGATTTTGAATTTTGAATCTGATTGGTGTTTTGTGGCACAGTAGCTGATGTTTCAAATTATTCTGATTTTGAAATTTGTATTTTGTCTCTTTTTGAGGAATTATGTTTGTCAGGTTTCCACTAACCCAAATAGTGGTTTATTATAAAATGAAAAAATATATTTTGAGTTAGTTAGAAAAAACCTCTTCAAGAGGAATATATTCACTTGGAACATGATCTGATGTCTAATTCCATCATGGAAATGTTTCACCACAGTGGAATCGTACCCTTCTAAATAAGAAATAAACTAATTCAATTTAGTGAAGTATCCGACATTATCCATCATGGTTGTAGTCCCCCGAGTGAAACAAAAAAACACTATATCCATTCAATGCCACAATGTATTTGGACGTAAGTGTTCTTGAAATTTTTTATGAAACAATTCCTCTGCATACCCTCTACATGATATTTCTAAACCAAAATACCCCTCTATCACTTTTCATTCACTAACAACATGTAACAAACATTACAATATTCTCATGAGGTGAATGGTGGTGGTCAAAAATCATCTGGTTGGACTCTATCTAGATCTTAGATGCCTCATTTCTACCCGATCCAACAAATTTCAAAGGGTGTTGTAGTTGAAATTCATTATGAACCTCAACCATGTTTGAAAAAAATCCTCCCTGGGTCTTGCTTTAGAAAATGAGAAAATTTCTCATGGAACATATCCTCTCTTATATTACCCTGAATCACAAGGGTTTCTGGCACAAAATTTGGAGGAACATTGTTTTTGATGTGATATTGTCACCCAACTAGAACACATAATCATGGTGGAATGTATATAATGAAAAAATGAATCTCTAAACAGATAACATAAAACATCCACATTTTTCACAAGAGATGGTTCCTCACTATCCATAAGAAAACTCATTCTTCATAAACTATCCCCAATGGATATAGTCTTGACTCTATCTGAACCAATTGTTATCCCTACCATGGGTCATGGTCAACTTGGGGTAAAATTACTCATACTACAAAAATAATTTTCACTAATCATCCGTTTTAACCATTTTAACTTCCAAAACCGAAATTTTTTTCTTTTAGAAACATTTTCATCTTTAGAACATATTTCAACCAAAATTTTAACCCATTTACTACATATCAATAGGCAGAAGTCTTTAACTATTCATTCCAATTATTTAGATTTACCCATTTTAATAATCATTAGTAGAAAATTTTTCTTTCTAATTTTCCACAATGTTAAATGTATTCTTTCCCTCATATCCCACAAAACATCTTCGTGTGTTCCCACCATGATGAATTCCAAATTTATCCACAGGTGCCTAAATTGATTCATGAATGAAAACCCTCATGCGATTTCAACCATGAGAAAGATATTATAAAATAGTCAAATCACACAATAACTGAATCCTACAATGGTTAAATATCATTCATCTATAACAAAACACATCATGAATAACAATCCCACACTGATTACTTGAGTTTTCCTTTATACCAGGGTTAATTACACCCATGCACAAGCTCATTTCCAATGATCAAAACATCATACTCACCTTTCAACCATTCCAAAATAGTAATATAATAGATAATAAAACATCATATTACCCAACATTAGAAACCCCCTATCCTAGTATTAAAAAACTAGGGCCCCGATCTTCGTTTCCACATGACCTTAGGCACACCTCTCGGTATACAAAGGATGCCGAATAGCAGTGAAAGTCTATTAGATCATGTGGGGAGTCGATTACCTCTTTATCTGAGTAACCCACAATAGATAAAATAAAAAATAATGGTAACAAATGATAATAAACAATAAAAATGAAATACCAACCATTTCCCAAGAATATGTATAATCCCACAACCAAATAATAATTACATTATGTCTTGTCATACAGTGAAAAGTAATGGAAAACAAAAAATAAATATAATTATAAGGATAAAAAAATGGTTCCTGACTCCATTTATATATCCCTCATATAGTAATATCCCATTACCAAATCATCCTTCTAAAATAATGAACATTTACATATCCAGACATGTAACCATGAAATCTTCTCAGGTACTTAATGGTAGTCCGAACAGGGTGTGAGTAAAACATAGTAGTCCACCGCTAATGGTGAATGAAAAATATCCAGGGTAATAGATAGTGTATGAATGTACTAAATTTAATATAATTATAAACATGAAATAATCCGGATTCTATTAGATAACAATAATCACATAAAACATTTTTTTTATTTGTACCATTGGTTATTCATTTTCATCAATTCCACTACATCCTATTCCTGTCAAATTCTATATGTAAAGGGATAAGTCAACTTCCCTATATCAATAGTGACATAATTTATTAAAAAAATTCATAACATTTTACATGGAACCTCAGTCTTGGAATTCTAATGAAATACAACCGTTAGGGATATATAGAATCAGTCCGACTCCCTAACCCTTACATTATAGGGGTGGGGTTTATAGCCTTAGTCCAAAAATACCTATGGGAATAAAACCTCAATTCATAACCCCACAAAAACCAAGCCATGTGATCATTATTCTTTAATCATTCACTACATTATCAAACATAACCACAACCATTACCACATTCCTCATTTACAACAAAACTTCATTTTTACCCATAATCCTTCATTATGACCTATCCCATTTACACATACATTTAAAATAATTATCCCAATTATCCCATTCATCATTTAAATACCATATGAAATATAAAATATTACCCTTATCTATCCATTACTAATTTAACAAATTAAAAGTATACCAAACAACAACTTATTCAAAGTTACAAACCAAATAAAGTAACCTTTAGTTCCATTACATAACCCAAGATTACATTTCAACACATTTATTATGGGATCTGTGTAATAATGATTCAATTATAAACATATAACTTCTATTTCCATGTATAAGAAGTATCACACCCCATGGGTGGCCCATAACTCGGTCAAATCAACCTTAACGCATCCCACTGGGATTATGAGGTGTTCTATTAATGCTTTACCCAATAAATTTATCATTTACATGAAGGAAATCCAAATAGGAAATATAACCACCAAAAATCACATCCAAATACAAATAAATTACCAATAATACTATGTGATATAAGTTGTATACCACAAACAATGATTTTAAAGATCAACTATTTCTTTACCCTAGCCATTAATTAGTATTCAAACACCCCTCAAATCCGCATTATATGATCGACTAAAAAAAGATATTTTTACTACTTCAAAGGAATAAGAACAACTAAAAATTACTAATTATATTATTATAAGAAACAGAGGTGTTAGACTCATTAAAATATTTTATTCTCAACAAATGATTCTAAAAAATGATTAGAAATGATGGAGATCGATCATTTCAAGGTCTGGAAATATTTAGTTCATCACTTGGGATATTGGTGGTAGAATGGAGAAAAATAATGAATCAGTAAACATAAGGCCCAAGATAGAAAATTGTTAAAATCCCTATTTTTAAGGGGTGTACTATTTGGCTGCATGGTTTCCAAAATAATATTACAACAATGCGCTACTCTTTATCCAAGAGAGGGCCAAGATACATAGTTACCTAGGAATCCTGCATCGTTTGAAAGACCATGTGAGGACTGTTTGGATTGGATCTATCCAAGAATGCACAATTTCACCTCCCCAGGCATTGTTTTTCATACCATGCACCATTCTCATAGAAAAAATGGATATGACACATAATTAATACTAACCATGTTAAAACAATGAAACATGAACTGGATGTCCCCATTCTACCTTCATTTGTTCCCCAAACCCCAAACACCCATGTGCCTCCACATATACTCAAAAATAATTTCACTAACAATATTAAAGATATTTAAACTACAATCCTAAACAATGTTGTAGCACAAAGAAGTTAGGGATCTTACATACTACAAATAGGATAGTGATACCATCTACATGACTTATTGGATAGAGTTGTTAAAAGACCTATGTGAGTCCTAGATTGAGATCTTATATTCATTCTCATCCCATAGGGGAATTTATTGGTATCATCATGACTAATATTATGCCATAAGTGATCCTATACTTAGTAGTTTTTTTCATATTTAGTTGTTGGTATACCCCATGTCCTTTGGAGTGATTCTCATCTATCTATCATATCTATTCAGACATCCATTATCTAATTATAATGGAAAGATACAGTAATCAATACCTCTTATAAGACCATCATTAGTGTTATCATAGTCGTAAGGTGTTTCCTCCTGGACAAATGATTTGTGGATCGTTCGATCTTAAATCCTAGGATAAAATTAAAATTGTGACATTACCTCTAGACTGTTCGTCTTTGCTGAGTATATATAGATATTCATGTGATATGGGATTTAAGAAATATACCTATGTAAAGATTTCTTTTTATTCATTGTGATATGATTTGTGGTTATGGGGTGTCCTACTATATATGGTTATACTCACCCTTATAAGGGATTTTCCCATACATGTCTTGTCTTGTATAGAAGATCGATCATTTGAAAGAGTCTTAATGACTAGTGGGACTGGTCAGATCAAGGTGTTTTCCTACAAAATGTTTATTGCAGTCCTCAGTTTTACATTTAGGTTGGACTTATATTCATAATATTTATGGTGGGATTGTATTTTTACTTATTTACATTCCTTTAAATCATGTAATACACCGGTTATGTGACTTAGATATATGAAATAATTTTTGTTTTTACACATTAAAAATTTATAGGCTTTTAGATGTGTTCATGTATACTGGTACATAGGATAAGGCATCCCATGTTGGTGATATGCATACTTGAGGCGACATTCTATCCTCTAGCCTTTTGGAGGAAGGCTTTAGGGGTTACGACATGGGCCACTTTGGGATGGGTCATGATAATTATTTTTTTCCATTGATATTTCTTATGAAATTATTTTAAAAAATACATGAACATAAAAATTTATTTCATAGGCAATTTTTTTTATTTTGATATCAATGTATATTTTGAAGAAGGAAAAATTTTAATATTATTTATGGTAAAACTAGTTTCTTTATTCCTTTTAATTATAACCTTACAAAATTTATTTTGTGATCATGACATATTTAATAAAATTAATAGCTGTTTAAGGGTGGGTAGGAATAATGATGAGTTTAGGAAACAATTTTGAATATATTTCTTGAAGAGAATACATATTATACCAAAAATGTTCTATATTGTTAGAAAAATTGGAACATAGTTATAGTTTCCACTTCATGATTTAATAGTTTTATACTTAAGGTTTATGACATTAATTTCAAAAAATATAATCATAAATGATTTTAAAAATTATAGAAATGTAATTCATATATAAAGAATAAATTTTATTTATTTTTTATGGGTAGGTCCTTATATTTGGTAATATTATCCTCTCCCATTTCACAAATGATAACAATTAAAGAGAAAAATATTTTCACCTATTGTCAATTAATGAAACTGAGAACACTATAGAGACACTATCATTCTTTCCATTTTCAGATGTTATAATTAATAGTTCGTTATATTCTTAAATTTTACCACTATAATTTTTGGAGACTAAGTTATTTAACACTATTATATAAAATTATTAATTTTAAAAATATAAAAATTTATATACTATATGTTTTAAAAATCCTTCTACATAGAAATATAGAATAAGATTATGGTTCCTGTTATAAAAATAACTCCTCTAACTATATGAAAAATAAAGAATACATTATGTCGTATAACGGAAAGCCTAAAATGTATGTTCTATTTGTAGAATCGCACAGAATCATTTCTATATATGTTATTAATTTTTTAATCAAAAAAATCAGAAATACTAACTTATAATATATTATGTTTTACAATTTTTCATTGATGATGTTATTCGTAAACTTTATATTATTATATGTCCTTAAATATCATTATATTTCAACAAAATCTTAATGTTTCTTCCAAAACCTAGTGTCTATTAATGTTAGTATTGTACTATGTTCATGTTAAATCCATATAAAACAATTTTGAGAAAATTGTTAAATAAATATTTCATTTAATTACTAATCATTGTTCTTCCAAACATTTTTGTGAACAAATATAAATAACTAACAATGAATATTATGCTAAAATTTCATCACAAACATATAATTTTTTTAAATCCATGTCAGCATTGGTTGAGCCCTAATTGGTTTCACATATATAAAAGTTTCTTTTCCAAAATAAATTTGTTATTATTTCATGATGAATAATTTTCTTATTTAAGTATCAAATTTTTATTATAGGAAGACATTAAAATGATATTAAAATAATGAAGTCAAAAATGAATAATGTTATAGTTTTTTATTATTTAATAATTCTTTATTTACTATAGGAATATAATTGTATAATCCGTCATGTATTATTGATAACATTATAATATTTATATTTTATATATTAAATGTATATCACTTATGAAATAATCCATTCCTTAAAATAAAAAAAATAAATACATATAGTTTTCTCCATAATTTAGATTTAAATAACACTATAAATAGTCGCAATGTACATCCTTGAAAGCAGATTCGAATAAAATATATAGTTATTTATAAATATATATTCCAAACCATTAATTTTTATATAGGTTATTCTATCTTTTTGACCACTTGATGAACATTAAAAAGTACTACAACAATGTAATTTTTACAGCGACTGGTATGCATTAATTTAACCATTATATGTTTAACTTCAATATTAAAAAAATTACATAGAATCTGTTAACTATGTGTTTCTATTTTAATATGTCCTTTAAATATATTTTAGTCTGTTATTTGAAAAATAATTAGTAAATGTTTATATATTATATAAAAAATATCAATATTACATTTAAAAAGTTCATAACATTTTGAATTTCAACATTTTTCAAATATTAACATCAGAACAAGGCATCAAAATATTTTATAAATAAATAAGGTAAATCTCTCGAATAATCATTTATAATAAGATCTTCAATGATCCCTATTCTAGATCTTGTAAAATATCCTGAACATAAAACCGACATTCGTAAGAAAATCATGAATCAAACTAGAAAGTAACATTTTCAATAAACCTAAAAGAAGAAAAATAATGTAAATCTACACTATTTCCATAATCTTCTATTGATATGAAGGATATGATAAAATCTCATAGGTGGGTTATGAACTCATAATGTATCACATATATTTGACCACTAGAAACTAATGCAGAATTCAACCACCAAGATATAATATTCACTTCTAAAATAATATAGATTACACTAATTGGTATTGTAAATAAGTGAATATAACATTGTTCTTATGATAACCAATTTTATAACATGTAAATAACACTACACTATTAAATCATGAAAATAATAAGTAATATAAAATAATATAGAACACAAAATTAATGAATAACCTTGCTCTTTTTTCAGTTATTATTTTCAAAATAAATAAAAAATCATAAAAAACAATAGACAAACCATAACCTGGAAATGCCTCATAGAATGATACAATTAAAACAGAATACCTCCATGATCAAAATACACTGGTCTCATGTTGTGATAGCCATTTTTTTATTGTCACTTTAATATTTATAAAAAATAATTAGAATATATGAAACTGAAATGTTCCACAACCATTTTATGAAATTAAAATGAAATATAGGTGGATAAAAACTAGAATTTCATTATTAAATCTCCACGGAACATCATCAAAGGCCACATAGTGAATGAAATTTGATAAATTACACAATCTC
This sequence comes from Viscum album, assembly GCA_963277665.1. Taxonomy (NCBI): domain Eukaryota; kingdom Viridiplantae; phylum Streptophyta; class Magnoliopsida; order Santalales; family Viscaceae; genus Viscum; species Viscum album. The sequence continues at coordinate 1,281,132,696 of OY728135.1, forward strand.
CATCATCAAACATTCTCCATAAATGAATATTATCTATTTAGTTTCAATGTACTAGAAAATATATAAATATTCAAAACTCTGTTACACACACTGATCAAAATCATACATTCCATTTCCATTAAATTTTAAAATGAAGGAAAAAGAATTTAAATATTAATTATTTAAGTTCAATAAAAATTTTATATGGGTATATTTATTTCAAAATACCCACTTTGAACCCCCATGGTCCAAAAAACACACATACACACCATGATTACAAAATAAAACAACACCAATCCAACACTAGACCACCCTCTGTTATGTAAATAATTGAAACGCATAAAAAACAACCATATTAGTGTAATTTATATCTTTTAATTTAAAAAATAATTATGTATCACTCTAGGCCATGTAAATACTAAATAATAACAATAGTTATATAAATTATAATAGCTCCACTCCACTTTTAATATCCTCCCAAAACCATAGCCACTGAAAAACAAACCATTTATGTATATTTATTATATAAAATATTAACTTATAATATGTGTTCATGTGAAAATTTTAATTATAAACTCATTTTCATAATGGAAGTGTCTATATTGAGGATTAAAACCCCATATTTGATATTTATGAGATTCAATTTTTCCAAAAATGATAGTTAGATAAACATATATTAAAGTCTTAAATTTTTATGAAGAATAATTTTAATCAATATTATCTAAATATGCATAATATACTATTTATGTATAAAATATTTAATATATTATCAATCTAAAATTTAAATAAATCACACCATAAACTCAAAATTTGGACATTCCTTTAATATATTTAAATGATCTATTGAAACCGCATATAAAATTCTATTTTAGATTTATGATATTTTTTCCCTAAAGTATTTATTATTATTTTAGTATGAAATGGTGAATATAATTAAACTATTCAATATTTAAATTTTTCGTATTTTATTCATATATTTTCCATTATTATAATATTTCAATTTACATATATATTGTAACATGCATAATACTATTGATTTTTTGTGGGGATGTATATTTTTATTAATTTAATTTGTTTCAAAAATTATTCCATAAATTAGGAAATTGATTTATGGATATGAAATAATCCTTATCATCTTTATATAATTATATTATTGATTAAAATAAAATTAATCCCCTTATATATAATGTATATTGTATTTATATGTTCTATATTGCATTGTAATTAAAATAAGGGTGTATGTTTACTATGTGTATATGCCCCTCCATTGATATTATACATATATATGATAATTAATACATCAATTAAGTCACATTGGTAATACTTTTCAACATTATATCATTGCAGTTTTTGAACTATCATTAACATGTTACTGAAAATATTATTAATAAAAATGTGTTGAAATGGATCCAATCAAGAATGATTTCATGTTGTAAGCCCCCAAACGTTTCTGTAGTTATCTAGAGCTTGAATTATGTTACTTTTTTCTTATTTTATAACTATTGATTCGAGTTATGACTTGGGGTGTGTTTGGGTGGAGTTTTTTTAGAAAATTTGAGAAAATGGGTTTATGCATAGGTGGTGCATGGTTAAGGTAAACTGTGAACCCATCCCATCATACAGTCAGAACCTGGATAGAGAGGTTTTCACAATTAGTGCATGGTTTGAAAAACCATGCACCCAAACCTACCAAAGCATGAAACTCCAGATAGAGAGGTCAATATTGTTGGTTCATGGTTTTTCCAAACTATGCGCCCCTACTCAGGAAACCATTCATGTTATTTATTTTTACCTAAAAATTGTTTTTAAAATCACATGAACCCATCAAACATCTCATATTCTACCTCGGATTAGGACCTAATGATTTTGAGTGATTCTAGATATTTTTGGAGGGGTTCCATGGCCATCTGACCTTCATTAATCATGTTTTAAAGCCCAAATTGAATATATTCTCTTCTTCGGGTAAGTGGATCTCATCCTGATGCATATTCTCTATCTTTCGATGATCTTTTTGAAGAGTTAGTTCTCTATTTATTTAGATGTAAACCTAATTAGTGATACCTAGTTATAGGATTTTATATCTGGATCTATATTTTTATGATCCTGACGTCCTTGATATTTATTTAGGGATTTAGATCCAGAACTCTGATCTACGTTTTGGTGCTACTAGGATTTTGGGGATTTCTATGAAGAAAATGTTCATAAAAAACTCTCGGTATTTGTTCTAAAATATAATTACCATATTCATTGATTTGATATGTATATGAAAAAATTGTATAAGTACTATAATCTTTTAGTATTTATTTTCCTAAATTGGGATAACTAGGTTTACTAATTTATTTATCAATGCTTTATTGAATTAGTTGATTATTTGAGGAATTAATCAGGATAATAAGGGGATTCTGTATTAGACAATTAATTTTGGAAATTGATTATGAGATTTAGTGATTTTAATGTAGATAATTAATCAGGGCATTAATTATAATAAATCAAATTGGTTAAGTTGGGATAATTAATCACGAATTAATTATGCGCTGTGAGATTATGATCTAGATAATTAATTTTGGGATCAATTATAAAGAGTTCGGATAGTTAATTCTTTGAAATTAATTATGGGATATGAATTGTTATATAAGTTAATTAATTATTGAATTAATTAATGGGATTGAGGAATTTATTTAATTTATGGTTTAACTAATGGGTATGATGTAATTAACTAATTTTTGTGTTAGTAATGGTATTTACAAAGATAATTAATTATTAATTAATTGTGTGTGAATGATTGGGAACATGGTAATTCTTAATTGAAGAGTATACCAGGTAACATGGTCATTATAATTATGAGTAAAGGGAATAGAAATGCAGTCATTCTATTAAATAGTTTGCATGGTAACATGGTCATCTTACAAATTAGTAAAGAGAATGGGGACATGACAATAATATTGAGGAGTAATTATGGTAAAATGGTCATCTTAAATATGTATTTCATATTGGTAACATTAGAAATATTTATTATAAATTTAAAATTAAAGAATGTAAACAATGCCATAGTGAGTTATGGATGCTCATGAGAATATTTTGAACTCCTTCATGAGTCAAATACGGTACCGATATATCATTGAACCATTAAAAACATCATGCTCTAGATAGAGTTAGGTATTAAGATATGATATTACCTAGGGAACACTTCGGGATCTAGAAATAGAAGAAACTAGTATTGGGGTATGGGTCTCCTTGGGAACCTTGGAGATAATGTAGTTAGATAAGAAAAATTGATAATATAATAACTAGTTATTTATACATTATATTTATTTCTTATAGAACATGATACACTATTTTTATTGGAATTATTTTAGAAACCATTGGTGGTGGCCTACTGAGTTGTACTCAAATCATATTTGGGCTGCCTGATCATTACCCAAATATATTATATTGTTGTTGGAAAAGAAAATGGAAAATACCTTAGGATGGATATCTATTTTGGGATAGAGCATGGATGAGGGCACCATACATAATTTGGAACCCTCTTGGGGAGTCTTAGTGTCTTTACGTACAATTTATTTATATACACTTATCACTTATATTAGAATAAAATGTTTTCCCTTTAATTGAGTATTGTATTTCCTATATGGTTATCTGGTGACATCAGTATTGTTCAGGTTATATATACTTTCTTGTTTGCTTATTTATTTCCTATAGTGTTTTACTCTCATAAATGAGGGTATAGACTCCCCATAAATGACCTACCAGACCATCGCTGCTAGTCAGAAGTATCCAGCGTATGGGGATGGGCACTTGAGGTCACGTGTTGTACCAAGATGGGGAACTATCGGGCGACACCCAGGTTGGGACAATACAAAGTGGTATCAGAGTACCAATTTTCATTCTTCTTCATTTGTCTTTATATTTTGGGAATGTTAGATAAGTGACTATGAATAGTCGGGGCTTGTTAATGAGCTTGTGCATGGGATTTTCAATCCCATGTTCGGGGGAAACTCGAGTACCCAATGTGGGATTGTTTTTATTGTTCCTTGTTGTTACATTTGAATATTATATAACCATGTGTGATGAACTTTGGGTGTGATGTGATTATTATTTATGATAATTGTTCAAAATTGATTCTTGGAAAAGAATGGAATGATATTGGAGTATGCATGCATCATTATAGACACTAAGGATTAATTTTTGACATGCATCATATTACGCATGCACGGGAAACCATGTTATGGGTAACATGTTGAAATGAAACATTATTCCTTGTTATTTATATTAAAATGAAAATTAGTGCCTAAATTTTATTGAAAGAGGTTGCAAAAAAGTTGCGAAATGAGAATAATTGGGTGTCTAAAAGAAAAAGATGATTATGATACTTTTTTTATCTTAATTTACCCAATCCTAGGAGTAGGATCATTATGGGTAGTGTTAGTTATTTAGTTATTACTATGTGGAAAGTTATGGGGAGTTTTTTCCCTATTATTTAAATGTTATAAGGATGTGTTATGAGACTTAATACATTTTTTGGAGTTGTAGAGAGTACTCATCCATGACGCTTATTTAGGGGACAACTGAGCGGCATTCCTAGGAATGATTTTCCATCTAGGGAACCTGAGGAACTGATTGAGCTAGTAGAATATTAAGGTGATATGTTTCAAGATAACATCACATTCTTCATCAAATTCAAGGAAAGATACTCAGGGTGAGTAGTGATAAGTATATATGATTTGACAAGGGAGTTTTAGTTGCACCACCCTCTAACTTTTACGTGAGAGGGTGGACCTGAGGGAGCTAAATTATTGGTTGAGTCCATAGAGACCATACTTGATCATTTGGATACACCAACTGAGAGGAAGGTCATGTTGGAATCTTATATTCTATGGGGATTAGTAGAGCACTGGTGGGACTTCAGGAGAGAATAACATAGACTAGTGGTATGTTAGGGAATAACTTCTGGAAGAGGTTATTGGAGCACTATTATCATGAGACGTTGAGATAATAGAAATTTTATTAGTTAATGACTAAAAAATAGGGGAGCATATCAGTGATAGGGTATATAAGATTCTACACAGATATATAGTGTTTTTTCCCAATGTTATCCGGAGCTGAGGTAGCTATGACAAACATTTTTGGGATGGACTTAAGTATGAGAATAAGTACTTGGTTAATATCATTAGGAGGAAAAAGTGTACAAAAGTGGTGCATCAGGCTCTCATTGTTTAAGGGAGATTGAAAGAGGATTCTAGTTTTGGACATGCAGTTTTTATTAGATGATCATGAGGTGAAACATCCTTGAGAAGGATGTTTCGTTATGGCATATTTTTCCAAGGCAGTGGAAAGAAAAGTACGTGGATTGGAGGGTCGGTTAGATAGGACCCTACTAGGGTGATCTGTAAAAAGTGTGATAGTCTTGGAGAATATCATCCATAGTGTTCCCAACCACTATTAGATTTTCAATCTGTCACTAATACGGGGCATCTACAAATGTTTTTTAGGTCACAGCGTCAAACTAGTTCTGAAGGAGTATCTAAGAAGTGTCATTGTATGGGAAGAATATCTTCTACACCATATCGGGATGATATTAGGAGTTCTACTAGCCAAGACGGTAGATCTAGTGTATGTGTTGATTCTAGGATGGAGTAAAAACATTATTAGAGAGGTTCAACTCAGGGGAGTCAAACAATATCATAGGGAAGAGTGGAGAACAGTTTTATGGAGTAAAATCATCAATTATGGATAGCGAGGCTGGACCATTGATAGTGAGAAATACAATTCCAGTAGATTCTACTTTATCTAGAGAAATTTTGATTCTAGTGCCTGTAATTTCTTATTTTGTGTAAAATATTTTGAAGGATTGAGCCGAATGGTGGAGTTTGTGTGTAGGGTAATGAATATAGTTACATATTTGGGAGTGTGTTCTAGATATATCTATCTATGAAAGGGATGTTCACAAGATATTAGGGAATATCATTTTTAATGGGATCTCAATATTCTTGATATTACAGGATTCGATCTGATTAAGGGTATAGACTGGCTAGTTGATTATCTAGCCCATATTTATTTTTACCATATGAGAGTGTCCTTTATATCTCATAAGGGTGGGAATTACATTCACAGGGGAGAGTGCGATTTCCTAGAAGTTCGAGCATGGGAAATTAATTGTCAACTATGAGATCTCATAGACTATGTTTCTAGATTATTATTGGATAATGGGGGAGTTAGGCATTATATACTACCAATAGTTGGGGAGGTTTTTCTGGATAATTTTTTCTGAAGACTTCTCAGGGATACTACTTGAGATAGATGCGAAATTCACTATTTATCTCATGAAGGGGGGAGGGGTTAATCCAATATCTATTCCACCATAGAGAATGGAACCAACTATGTGTTAATATATTAAGACTTAGTTGTATGAGTTAGAGTATAAGGTATTTATTCTTTTAACTATGTCAAATTGGAGATCAACTATTTTGTTCAAAAATAAGGCTGACGGGAGTTTACATTTTTGTGTTGGTTACTAGAAGATAAACAAAATTACATTGAATAAAGGATATTATATTCCATGTATCAATGATCTGTTTGACCAATTTAATATATATTGTGTGTTCTTTAAGATCAAATTTATATTGGGGTATCATCAGTTGAGAGTTCGTACTTCTGATATACTAAGGACTACATTCAGAAATAGGTATGTCCTTAATGAGTTTTTTGTAATGCTCTTTGGGTTAAAAAATGCACCAGTAGTGTTTCTAGATTGGGTGAAAATGATCTTTCATCCATATTATTATCATTTTTTTGTAGTGTTTGTGGATGACATCTTGGTGTACTCTAAGAATCATGAAGATCATGCCCAAAATATTGACATCATTATGAGTACACTGAAAGAGCTTCATTTATATGCCAACCTATATAAGTATAAATTTTGGATTGACCTAGTACACTTCTTGGGGAACATCATTTAGGGTAATGGTGTGTTAGTGACCTAGAGAAGGTTTAGGATGTGGTTTCTTAGGATCAGTCCAAGAATTTTTTTTTGATATCAGAGTTTTTTTTTGGATTAGTTATATATTACATGAGATTGATTCAATAATTTTACCATTTGACAGTGTTGCATTAAGGTTGTATCAAAAATTGATTCAAGTGTGAAAGTCATAGGCTGGTGATAGAGATTTTTAGTAGATGAGGAAGCACTTATAATCAAGACCAACATTGATCCCACATGAGTCGGGCGAGAAGTATAAGGTTTATTTGGAACTTTTAGGATCATACTTGGTGGTGTGATGATGTAGAGAGATCAATTTACTGCATATGGGTCTCAATAGTTAAGGCCTCATGAACATAATTACCCTACGCATGACCTCTATATGGCATTAGTGGTTTATTCTATTAAGTGTTGGGGACACAATCTTATGGGAGAGAAGTTTATTGTTTATACAAATAACAACATATTGAACTATATATTTTCACAATATTATTTTAATCTTTGGTAGTAGTGGTTGGTAGAGTATATGAATTTTTTTATTTTTTATTTCCATATAATATCAACAAGAAAAATAGTGTGGATGATTCCTTGAGAAGGAAAACTCAAACATATATGGTTTAGGAGTTGAGTGTAGAGTGGAATATGGTGACCTTGTCGGGTGAAATTCATGTGGTGGTTCAATAGATTCTGCAGAAGATGAATCTAGTTTCAATTATAGTACAGTCTACACTTTTGAGAGGAATTAGGGATAAACAATATGATGATATCAAAATTCTTAGCCTTGTGGGAAAGCTTTGATGGTGGGGATACATCTTCAGACTTGTTGATAAATGCAGATTAGATTATTAATGTGAATAATTGAGATATGGTACCTAGATCCTGGGAGAGGAACTCATGAGATAATTTCATGCCTTGAAATGGGTGGTGCATCCATGTGTAACCAAAATGTACCATGATCTATGATGAAATTTCTGGTGGCCAGGCCTGAAAAAGGGGATAGAAGGGTTTGTGACAAGATGTTTCACCTGATATCAGGTGAAGGTGGAGCATCCGTAATGTATAGGTTTGTTACAGTAGTTACTCATTCCAGAATTGAAGTGGGACAACATGACCATGGATATTATGGTGGATATCTCAATGATTATTTAGAAGACGAACTCTATTTGGGTAATCATGTATCTATTAACAAAGGAATGGAATTTCGTAACTATAATGGAAACCACTAGAGTAGAAAATTTTGGAGAGTTATTCATTCGGGAAATTTTCCATATGCATGGAGTGCCACAGGCTATAGTAAAAGATCGTGATTCATGATTTACTTAATGATTCTAGAAGGGATTCAATAATGCTCTTGGAACACAAGTACTATTGAGTATGACTTTCCACCCATAGAATGATGGGATCTTGGATTTTATTAAACACGTTCTTGAGGATATACTATGGGAATGGGTGCTTGACTTTAGTTGATCCTTAGAAAATCAATTCACTTTACTTGAATTTGCAGATAACTGTAGTTATCAAGAAATTATAGAGATATCACAATAAGATTCTATTTATGGTAGGCCATGTAGATCACTACTATAATGGATGGGTGATGGTGATTTAGAGTTATTGGGACAGAGTCTTATATAGGAGACATGGGTGTACGCACAGTTGATTCGAAAATGAATTTCTATGGTTTAGAGTGTAAAAAAGTTATATAATGATATATAGAGATAACCCCTAGTGTATGCAAAGAGTGATCATGTATTTCTTCAGGTATTTACTAGGATGGGTCCCCATAGGATACAGAGGTAGGGAAATTTGGCTCCTAGGATTGTTGGACCATTTGAGATAGTGGATAGAATCAGACCGGTGGCATACTGATTGGATATTCCAAAGAGATATAGTGCAATTAATGATGGTTTCCATGTATCACAACATCGGCGGTATCACCCCAACCATTCTCATGTGTTCAATGTGGATAAGGTGTCCCTTGAGATAGATTTGTACTTTTAGGAGAATCTGATACGTGTGTTGGATAATGAGAAAGTGATTCGGGGAAATTCCATGCCGAAAGATCATGTGTTATGGAAACATGGTAGTGTACAAGATGTGACATGGGAAAGGGACTTATATATGACGTATCAATGGCATGATATTTTTTGGATTGGAATTTTAATGTTTTTGGAGTGAAGCTCAAGGAAGATCTTTTATAATGTGGGGAGATTGTAAAATCCTGGCCTTTTCTGGAGTTATCTTGGGCTTCTATTCAGGTAATTTTCATTCTTATTTAAGTACCATTTATTGGAGTTATGACTTATAGTGTTTTTGGGTATAGTTTTTCAGAAAATTTGAGAAAATGGGTCTATGCATGGTTAGGTTAAATCGTGCATCCATCCCAGTTAACTGTGTGAACATTGGTTGACAGGTTCACATGGTTGGTGAAAAATTTGACAACCCATGCACCCAAACCCAATAAAGCATTCAACCCTAAGTAGAGAGGTCTGCATGGTTGGTTTACAATTTTTCCTGGCTGACCACCCCTACCCATGAAACTATACACACTATTTCTTTTCATCAAAATATTATTTTTAAATTCATATGAACCCCAAAACACATTCTATTTGGCCTTGGTTTGGAACCTGATGATTTTGGTTCATACGAGAGCTTTCGTGAGGGGTTCCAAGGCCTTCTGAGCACCGTTCTTCAAGATTCAAATCCCGAATCGATGAAACAGTCTTCTCCTGGTATGTGGATCTCATCCTGATGCCTATAATCTACCATTCCATGAACTTTTGGGAATGTTTATTGTATGTTTCTTTAGATATAAACCTAATTGATTATATCAAGATATATGATTTTGGATCTAGATCTTGATTGATAAGATCTTGATCTCATTCCTCTTTATTTAGATATTTAGCAATAGAAATCAGATCTATATTGTTGCATTTCTTGGATTTTGGAGATTTCTGTTGAGAAAACTTCCATCAAAGAATCAAGGTAAGTGGTCTGAAATATAATTCATATAGTTTTACATTTGATATGAATAATAAAAAATGTAGAATTACTAACATCCATTAGAAATATATTTTCTTAAATTGGGTTAACTAGGTTGGACAATTAATTTTTCGATGTTTTGTAGAATTAAATAAATAGTTGAGAAATTAATCATGATAATAAGGGGTTGCCCTATTAGATAATTAATTTGGTAAATTGATTATGATATTTAGGGATAGTAATCTTGATAATTAATTAGGGGTTAGTTATGAGATATCGAATTGGTTATGTTGGGAAAATTAATTGTGTGCTTTGAGATTATGATATATATAATTAGTTATGGGATTAATTATTAAAAGTTGAGATTTATAATGAGAACATTTATTATGAAAAATTAATTTTGATATTTGAAATCTTATATTGGTAAATTTATTATTGAATTAATTAATGGGATTGAGTAATTTAGTAAATTGATGGGTTAACTAATGGGGTTTTTGTATTTAACTAATTTTTGGATTAGTTATAGTATTGATGTTGATAATTAATTATGAATTAATTATGTGGGAATGAATGGGAACATGGTCATTCGAAATTGAAAAGTATAAATTGTGTCAATATCATTATACTTATGTGTAAATAGAATGAAAACATGGTCATTATATTTAGGAGTATGCATGGTAACATAGTCATATTACTTAAGAGTAAAGAGAATGGGAATGTGGTCATTCTATTTAGGAGTAATAGTGGTAACATGTTAATCTTAATTACATTTGTCATATTTGTAGCCTTTACAATGTGCCTTATAAATGTGAATTTAATGAATGTTGATAATGTAACCCCGAGTTATGAGCCCAAACGATAATATTTGGAACTCCAACATGTGTCAAGTTAGGTACTATGATATCATAACACCTTTGAATACATAAACCTATAGAAAGAAGTATGTATTAAGATATGATATTATATTGGGAACACTTCGGGATCCAATATAAGACGATGTAGGTATTGGGGTATGGGTCTCCTTGGGAACCGAGGAGTTAATGTAGTTAGATAAGATTAAATAATAATATAATAATTAGTTATTTAAACATTGTACTTATTTCTTATAGAACTACAAACACTATCATTTGAATAAAAAAAATTTATACACCATTGATGGTGGCCTACTGAGTTGTACTCACACCCTATTTGGGATGCCCAATTAGTACCAAAATATATTATATTTATTCAAATATATGATACGGGAAAACAACATATGATATATTTTTGTTTTGGGATGGAGCATGGAGGAGGAGATCAGACATGGTTCAGAACCTGCTTGGGAAGTCTTAGTTTCATTACATACAGTTTCATTATATACACATGACACATATATTGGAATAGAATGTTTTACCTTTTAGTTTAGTATTGTATTTCCTATTTGGTTATATTGGGACCTGAGGATTATTATGGTTATATATGATTTTTCATTTTGTTGTCTATTTTTATGGTGGTTTACTATGATAAATCAGGGTAGAGTCTCCATATGAACGACTTACAAGACACTCACCTCCAGTTAGAAGTCTATAGAGTATAGGGAGGTTCACTAGAAGTCACATAGCGAACTGGCTCGAGGTACCGTTCGGTGGCAATCAGTTGAGGACGTTAAACATGTGGTCGATGATGTGTAAGCTTATTTCACTAGATGTTGTTCAACATTATAGGATATTAGAAAGAAATTCAAAATTAATGGATCACAATTAAAGCATCAGGTTTAGTTTTATTTTTTTATTAAATATTATATAATCTTATATTTTTCCCTGCTTATATTTTATCTTTCTATGTATATTATTAGTCAAATATATATATTCTTTGATTTACTCGGTATATTATGCCATGAAATTTCACGGGAGGGGATAAAAATTCTAACGAATGAAAGAAATGGATATTCCATATTGAGAGGTGGTGGATAGTCCTACTAGGATAAATTGGTTATGTGATAGTGAGATAGTGGTGGGTTGATTCCCCAAGTCACATAGAGATTTTTCACTAGATATTGTGGTTATTGAGGTAAATTTGAAGCCAATTTATATTGACATTGTATCCCAATGTGGGCATCCAATCCTTTCATAGTTAATTATGTATTGAGGATTATATGGTAGTTTTATATAAGTGGAATGAAATTAAAATCATATATGTTTTCCATTTATTTATATAAATAATTTTATTGATGTTATCTGTATTTAGATAAATAAATCAAGAATGTATGATGATGACTAGTATAGATCTCAATTTGAACCACATAATTAAATTATTCAATGGGTGAAACTAATCCAAAATGCGTATTCCATTAAGGTTTTAAACTCGTTTCAATATTTTCAGGATCAAGAATTCCATTTGGCCCATAATAGGGACCAAATCAAGATACTTGGTTTGGGGAATCCTGGGTTCATTCAATTAGCATTGTTAGAATACTGGATTATGTCATGTCTTGATTATGACGTTTATAGGATATAGTAATAATAATAATCGTAGTATTATGTTTAATGTTTTGTTTTACCCCATTATTATATATATTATAGTTCATTAATTATTATAATCATTTAATAGTTATAATTAGTTAAAACAATATATTCTAATTTATTTTGAATTATTTTTTTGGGACTTGATTTTTGATATTTGAGTTTGTTGCTTATGTTTGGACTTTTGGTACGAATATTTTTTTCATGATATGTGTGTTTGATATCATTTATATTCTTAGGTTAGGTATTTTTATTATGTCTTTTATTCATTGATACATATTAATGTTCTTTAATATATTTACCATGACTCTCTATGAATATAATTTTTTTAAATAATTCCTTATCATTAAGGATTTATTATTTCTTTCGAAAACAACATATGATTATGTATTTATCACATTAACTTGTAGAAGTTAGGAATAACATGGGTTTAGAACTAAATATGTTTGAGTACTACTAAGAGTTATGCGGTGAATTAGTGGGATATTATTTAAAATTTTATCCCCATATTAATAGTTGTGTATAATTAATGTTGTAATTTTCTCTCTCTCTTGATAATCCACTTTAACTGAATAGTAGAAGAAATAGATATCTTATAGATTTGATATTATCCCAAGGATAGTTCCCATAGTCGGATCCTTAAACATGATGTGCTTGGATATACACCCTAATACGGTATTTTTTAATATAAATAAATATTGTTACACCCACAATCATGATTATTCCATTACTATAGAATTCACTATTCTATATACAAAGTCCCATTTGAAACAATAGTAAATAATTTCGAAATATAATTTTATTTAAAAAAATATCCATTATTTTTCAATATTTGTTTCTACAACAGTTGGTATATATATTCCTACTTCAGATTTCATGATTAATAGAACTACATTGCTCATAATTTCAACAAAATCTTTTCCTAATGATTATAATGAGACCAACACATCTTTCTCAGACACATTATATCTTTTATGACTTGGTTCTTTCTCAATTCACTAAATTCCATGACACTTGTTCTTTTCTCAATCCACTCGAATAACATATGACATTATCCCCCATAACGTATCCTATCAATGATGTAGTGTATCAAAATCACAGCTACCAGTATCACCATTTAAATTTTCTGACGTCACCTTTTTATATTAGACAAAAAATGTGAAGAATAATTCCTTTATTAGAAACCTCGCATGATTCTTTGGATAGTGAAATAATTAAATTTTTATAAATAAAAAAAATCAATTTAATTTCATATTAAAATTCATTTAATCCCATTCAAAAGTATACAATTAAAACATGTTGAGACATGGGATAGTTTCCCTCTTTCTAATTATTCCCTCAAATGAATGGGAATTTTAATTCCATCCTTACTACAATGTTTTTTTTCATTACCACATGACAGTTTCCTTTAATGCGTGGAGCATATAATAATTTTCAATGGATGTATTATTCATATTTTTCTTCCGTAATATAATGATCTAATATAACACACAATGATGTTACTCTACTATTATATATATATATAGCAGATAAAACCTCTTAATTAAGACATCACCTTAAAAGGAATAATAAAAAAATAATCCTTATGTTTTAGAGTGACGATCATGGAACATTTCAAATAGGATTCACTAAAATTAGAAACAATTTAATTTTAGAATTTAGATTCACCTATAAATTTTAAATAATTATTAAATCATAAAAATCACAACACAAAAATTTTAATTTCATGTTAATAAAAATAAAATTATGCACATAAATTTCCCACATTGTTTTTTATAAATAACCAATTTCATTAAAATGTTAATGTTATCATGTCCATTTTATAAAAAATAAAACAAAATTAGTGTAATTTTAGGTCTTATCACTTCATCATCACAATTATTTCATGATTCTCAAATATAATTTATTCACCCCTTTAATATAAAATATTACATTATGAACAAAATTATTGACATATTAATTACACATTGGGTTATTTATCTATATGTGACCCGTTATTAAATAAAAATCTACTTGGGTAATCACAATATAAACAATTGGAGATAATTAACCTAGGAATAAATGTTTTCATCTAATCTACTTAGCCAATTCCATCCGTTAATGTTTCTCATTAAATGGTTATGTAAAAAATAGATTAAACATGAATTAAAATGTATTATTCTTAAATATACATATGATTTATTTAATAGTAAGGAATTTAAATACTCCATTGTCTGTTGATATAGATCAATCATCACTACTTATTTATTAATGCACCACAATAAGAATATTAAAGTGTAATTGTATTTCATAATCCATTATCCAATATGTGATATCAACATCTTATAGTTTCAAGGAAAAAATCATCCATTGTGTTATATTTCTTATATGTGCTCCCCTAGTAAGACTTCACTCATTCCCAATTTATCATCGATGTATGAGTATTCCATCATATAATATTATTTTAATTTTTATTGATTATAATATTATCCATCTCCAATTTTAATTCATATTTTCAAATTCCTTGAAAATTTATATAAATAAATGAAATAAATAATTAAATGGAATCATATAAATTTTGATGTATATAATGAATCATAAGAGTTTCCTCATAATTACGATTCTTCATTATTTTTTATCTCATCAAGAGGAGAATAATATATTCTTCTTTTTCTATCAAAAGTCTTCATAAGTTCAATGGAGTTACACCTTAAACTATTTTCCTGTGTGAAGATCCCTTATTAACCATATCTAGTAGGGAAAATGTATTTATTGGTGCTTTTCGCATAATTTTTATTAATTCATCATTAATCAGTAGGCTGGTAATATTATCATTCATATCTTGTCTAACCTATTTAAACATTAAACATTGATAATATTTATTATTTGGCTAATCAATTTAAGACAACCATTCATGTAATTTTGTATCATTATGGTAAATAACATTTTTCACATTAGAACTAGCATTTTATTTTACACTCTCTATATGTTTATCCCTTTAAACTTTTCTAGGAAAATATGAATGAACATAATTTTTACTTTTTAATCTTTCACTGATTCTTCATAAGAGTTATTTATTGACTTATAAAAAAATGAATTTTATTATTTTATCATATGAAATTACTTCCATTATATACCATTTAGAATAATTCTATGTTGTATAGTTATGTATTACTCAACTATATGACTCTACTAATCATATACACAATTTTTATTCTAATTATTGTAATATTTTTTGTGACATTAGATTTGATAAATACATGGTGAATTGTTAATTCCATCAATAATATATTTTTATTTACTTAGTATAAATCCCCTTACCTGATTCCTTATCTTTGGTAATGTTATTTGAAACTAATAATAGTAGTTTTTTCTAAGGACTACGAAATAATAAATGTATCATTTGGTCATTGATCTCTCATACAATTGATAATTCTATTAAAACAATTTCGGATCCTATCATGATATAAATTAAGATTATTTTATAGTGTACTAGTTTTATTGAAATATTCCTCTACTTATTTAATGTATATGATACTTTCTCAAAATTATCATTAGTCCATAAGTATTTAGATTTGGTTTCAGAAGAAAAAATATTAATGTTAATAGATTTACCCTAACGCTAATTATTACTAGAAATAACTTCTGTATTTGGAATATAATTTTTACCCTTATAGAGGTTTTTTTAATATAACAAAAAAACATATTTAGTACATATTGTATCTCTTAAAAATAGTTTATATCTTTAAGACACATTGATTGTGAATTATATAATATTACATCTATCATGACTTGTTTTAACTCATGATCTGTCACTATATTTTCATTGTTTTCCCCTAAATGTTTATATATCTTGATCTCATAAATGTATGCTACTTATTTGTTGACATAATTTATATATATTATCCATATGGTATTTTTTTTTATAATCATACTATTCACCTTCTTCAGTATTTTCAACTCAAGAAAAAAAAAATAATTCATCATTATGTAACCTAGATATGTTGTTTCACCTCCATCATTATCACCCCATGAAGTAAAAATATTTTTTTAAAACTTGATCGATAATGATAAAAAGATTCAAAATATATTTTCTATATGATCTAATATTTTATTAGGAAGTCAAATTATTCTTATTAAATCATCAATTTTTCTCGTATATAAATATAATACTTCTTATTAAATCAATATATTTAATCAAATTTATTGATATTCTACTATAATAATTTATCAAAGGATGTTAATCTATTCCTCTAATTAATATTATAATGCCTTATTCGTTATATAGTTTAACAAATCATGTAAAATTCCATCATAGTTATAACATTTTGGTTATAGTTTACCTTATATTATATTATCCATGCTTAATAAATATTGACATAATTGAAATGATTAAATTAAAATATTCATTATGTTCACATCTATAGAATCAAATGATTCTATAGCTTCACCTCACTGTTTTTTCATTATAATAACGTCTAATTCCATTTCATCAATAGTATTTATTAAAAAATAAATTTTTTTACATTTTGTATATAACTTCATTATTTAGTATCTTAGTAGTAGAATGATTCAATGTATCTCTCAATTATAAAATAATATAATAAAAACAATCTAGAAAATTTATCATAAAAAAATTAACATTTTTTAAAATATTCATTTTTATCTAAATCTTCAGATCGTATAACTATAGTTTAATCTCAAAGATATTTTATTTCTGATCACAAAATAATTTCTCTATTTTAACCTTTTAAATTTAGTGTATTTAAAAATTTATGTAAACACATGAGGATATGTTAATAATTGGGAAAAAAGGGATTCAAATTGGATGAAGAATATCAAAGGAGGAATATCCCATGTATACCACTAGTCAGAACCTAGTTGGATTTTTCCCTCTTTATTGTCTCCCTTGATAAACCCCAATAGCCTGACCTCTGGACACCCAAGGGATTCTAAAACAACTCATGGGATTCTTGGTAATATACTACAATGATAAATTGAAATCTTTATTGACCTATAAAAAACAATAACAAGATTTGCGGCCAAACTTATTTTCTTTTGTGATCTCTTTATGTTTAATTATTCTAATTCTTTTTTCACTATTAATTCTTTTTGTGACTCTCTAAATTAAATCTACCATGTCAATATAGAGAACTGAATGTTTTTCTTCTAAGATATTCACTGAAATAAAATTCAATATTTCCCCCCTCAATAGATTCTTGGTAAATCACTAAAACCATAGTTTTCCTCTTTAGATTCAATAATAATAACATACTCCATGATTTATCTATGTCGGTGTCATAGAAACGTCTAGAAAAAAGGTATTTTGGTTTTGTGGTATCCCTTTATAAATTTAATATAATGTTATTTATATATTAAAAATTACTCAATACATTAAGATTGTGGACAGAGGTAGTCAATATTGTGTTATTACTGATCTTCCATAAAAGATTTAACTTCGTATTTACATTATTATTAGTTTATTTATTAATCACATTATTCCTATTAGATCAATCAATCATTTAATCCATTAGTCAATTAATTAATTTATTATTTTACTACTATATTATCTTTTTCAAACTATCCCTATGATTATGTCTATTTTTTAAATTATCATATTTTTACATGGATTCATCACCACTCTATTTCTATCATTAAATTGAAATTCACTCCCATATTACTTCATAATTTTACCATTAATTTATAAGTTGATATTGTTTAAAAAAATATGACTGTGTTTTTAAAATTTCAACTAGATCTTATTAACCAAATATGTTGGAAAATATGATCTTATTTAGAGGAATGATATTTTACAAAATATATTCTATTATAACTACCGAAGGTTCTCCCTATGGAAATACAATGTGTTGTTCCCAATTATTTGATAGAATTAATTATGGATTTGGTAAAACTCTGTTGTATATATTTTATAGTTTCATTGCATAACCATTATGGAAAATTCTTTCTCATGGTTAAGAAAATCCAAATAATCAAATTTCAAATAAACCCTTAATGATATTAAAAATTTTTCTCATGACGTAAAATCCATGAATTATCTTTATTTTTTTATATAAATTAATAATCATGATTCTACATGAATATTAACAGTTGAAATTTTAAAATTACTTGAATTTACACATGGAGTAAATATATATATATATATATATATAATTATACAAGAAATGATACGTATATAAAAGAGTTTTAATGTATTTTTATACATCAAAAAAATTTATTATAGATATTTTTATATATTCTATTGATATGTGAAGTGGTAGAATTTCCCTTGTTGATATTATACATTTTAAAACACTTTAGAAAAAATACCTTTGGTCATTTAATGGAATTAGACACTAAAGGTAATAATAATCCAAGAATACATTGATAAAAAGAACATATCAGTTTAATAAATCATTGGTTCTATCATGAAAAACGAAATTACCATTCAGAATGAATAGAACAAAATTTTAAAATAAGTAATGTAAAATAAGGCAACTATTTAAATAGTAATCAATTTTTACCTTTCTGGTAGTGAAACATTAATGGAACATATAGCCATGAAATTGTCCTAATTAATGAAAAAAGTGATCTTACCACCTTTCTAAAAAGTTGAATCAGTGGAAAAAAGATCTAGAAACTTTTCATGAATGTAAAAAGGTGGAAAAAATTAATGATTTTACTTTTCAAAATAACGATGATAATAATGAAATTAAATCCCATATGGTTTCTTTCTTTAGGGTAATTTATGATTTCCTCTCATATTCCAAAACAATTGTTTGATGTTCCAAATATATTATAGATGAAATTGTGTTTATTGATGAGGTTAATTCTCTAACATCCGCAACATCCAATTCACCCTCCTCATCTTTTTCTTGATTACCAATAAATTTTAAGGAATTTGTAAATTTATTTTGGGAATAAATAGAAAAACTAAAATAACATTAAATTTTTTATAATCATGATGTTTTTTAATATAATAATATTTCAAACGAAAGTGATGATTAGTATTTAAAATTAAAAGATAACCCCCATTTTATTAATCTTGAATAAATATTTACATATATAAACAAAAAATATTTCCAAAATAAACCATGGAATGAAAAATAAAAAATGTATTGGGTTACCAATGAAATTTATAAAATAGTTGTTGTTTTTGTTTTAAAAATAATTAAAACACCTCAAAAAATAATACAATTTTTGTTAATAGGTTTTAAAATGGTTAATGTTATAATTATTATAGAAAAATTAAGATTTTTATGTGAACATGATTTATAAAATAGTCATTCTGGTGTGATAGAAATAATTCATCTTTTATATTATAAATTGTTTTAGAATTCTAATGTAAAATAATATTCTAATCCAGAAAGGATTCGAAAATATTTGTTAGGTAATATAAGTGAAAATATTGTTTTCACACCAAAGTGTTTCATTTATTGAATTTTTTAGATTTTAATCAATTTAAAACCCAAATGATATAAATTAGTATTGGATAATGGGTTCTCAAGACACATGTATGGTCACAATATTGAGTTCAATCAACCTTATATGAATGATGAAGTCAATGATAGTTTTTGTGAGGATAAAAGGTGTACAATCACCATACAATATAAATTTATTTTTTCAATTTTTCGTTCTTTTAAATGTTTTAATTTTATTTTGATTTGATAATTAATTTAAAAATATTAATAAATTATATGATAATGGTTTTTTAGTCTCAAGTGAAAATTATTTTTTTAATGTTTATGAACCTTAAGTCAATCATTTTTTTAACGCAGCCTTTTAAAATGATTATGTTATGTATTTAAAATATATTTCATATTAAAGCTATAATTATTAGAGTTCACAAGATCATGAATCCTGTTTTTGGTATAGGCTCCTTGATCATTTTATCATAAAAAAACTTTTTAAACTAATTTGTATCTAACTTGAATGAGATTTTACAAAAATATATTTTGAAAATAACAATTCATTATAGTCTTAACATTAAGGAATGAAAACCAAAATATAATTTAAATCTCAAAAGATTTATATAATTATTAGTCCAATAAATTTAATTATCCTTATCCACTGGAGGAAACAAATTCATGTATAGGAGGTAAATCATAAAATTTTTTATTATTTATTATTATACATGATTAAAAAGCTTTTGTTCTTTTCTGATTCTAAAGTTTATTTTAAAGATTTTTGTAAATATTTTAAAATGTAAAAAATTAAAATGAAAATTTTATTATCTACATTTAGATTTCTCATAGTTTGGAGTTTAATAATAATAATTTTTGTGAGCTTTGTACTTTAGAAAATTATAATCATTCATTTTTCAATCAAGGTCCATAAAAAATTGTTATTATTGACAGATTGAATTGAAATATTCAAAAAAAAATTACTCACATGTTTAAAATTATTCTTCATAAACAGTATTAGGATGTGGTGGTAAATAAAACATGTTACACCTTCGTTCATACTTTTATATTACCCTTCCGTAAAAATACTCCATGTTCCCTTCATATATAAAAATTTATCAATTTCTAATTCTAAAGTGTATAAATATAAATTATATATTCATCACAAAACATACACCCTAGGAAACAATGATCACAAATACAATGAACGAGTTTTTTACTAGTAATCATATTTTTTTAAATAGTACTAAGTGTTCAATATAAGTTCTAACAAAGTAAAAGATTAAATTCACCTCAAATTTTATGATACTTTTCTATTAAATCATCCATAAATTTATGATGTTGCATATGAACATGAACACATTACTGTTAATAATCCACCTATATCAAAATTAATTAATTTTTTTTAACCCCTTGATACATTACAATATATTCTTTTTTAAATAAATGCAATCTATTCAATATCTTATAGCACTTTAAAACTAGTGTCTAAATAAACCATAATATAGTATATCGTTATAGCAAACAAATTAAAAAAAGAGTGTATGAGTATGAATAATTAAATTATGAATTTTATATTTTTTACTTATGTAAACAATTATTTTAATCATTATCAATTGATTAATAATAAAAAAATAATTATCATTTGAATGTTATTTTTTTTCTTTTGGAAAAATATTTTTACCCATAAAATGTGTTTAAATATTAAGAAATTAAATTAAGAACTATTTCTATGTGAACTTATTGAAATTTATATATTATATATATTAAATAAAATGTTTTACCTTTCATATAATAATTTTTATATGCATGGGATAATAATAAACCTAGTTTTAAGAAACATCACTTCGGAAAACAACATTTCCAAGAAGCATGTAGTTTTAATTTTGAATAATACTCTTACAGTTCTTGGAATTGAATTTGAGAAAATGGGATCCATCTTAATAATAATCATAATTAATATTAGGTCATAATATCAATATATTTTTTAGTTTTGAGTAATAGTATAGAGAGTTGAATTTAATTTTTATAGTTAATGTTGAAACAATGTTTTGGGTATCATGATTGTCTATATGAAATTTAATCTGATTCATAGAAATTCTATTTGATAAATTTGATTTAATATTTATAATAATAATGTACAAATTTTCTAATATGGTTTATTTAATTTTATAATTAAACTACAAATTCAATATGAAAACAAAAAAACTAGGTACTGTGGTGATAAAGAAAATAGTAAAGTGTATATCTTTAGATGTTAAGGGAATAAGTAGTTTAAAAAATGTTCCATTATTTGGTAATCTGTCAATAGAAAAAAACATAAACAAATTGAAATATTTTTATATCATAGTTGTTCTTGGGTTGAGAGTGAAATTCCATTATTGAATGGTTTTTGGTATTTATGAAAATGACAATCTTAAATTATAAAATAGAACCCATTCACCTCAATTATTCATTGCTCATAAGACATTTATATTGAAAAAACTCTTAAAAATCACTCTAAAACATACATATAAACCTTATAGAACAAAATTTCATCCCAAAAGTCCACCCCTAGGTTCTATAATAAGAGATCAAAAGGAGGTTTTTCTAAGTGAATGTAATTATCTTCAACAAATTCGTTCATTTTTATTTATTATCATACCAAATTAATTTGTACCATAATAATTAAAATATATCAACACTTGTATCTAACATATATATTTATATTAATATTTTTTTTAAATAACATATATCTATATTCTCTTGTATCTGACGAAAAATGAAACATTAAATCATGTGTATTGTAGTCTATCACATTGCTAACCAATGTAATTCATTTTCCTTAACCACCACTAATGGATAAACATAATGAAGGATTTAAATTGTGTATATATAAATATATATGAAATTTATTTCCCAATAATAATTATATAATAATATTTTTTAGTATAATTTCATGCACCCCAATCTCTGGGAAAACAATAATTTCACTCGTGCATACCTGTGGACTACCACCCCTACAAAACAATGTGATTCGTTTTCAATTTTATTGTGACAAGAATGATAATAAAGATAGATTTTATAAAAATATGAAATTTATATAATTTAATAATTATTATATAATGTTTAGTTATTATTTATAATTTTTTCATTCCATCCATTAAAAAATGAAAATAATGTTCAAGCATACATATGGCATACTGAATCCGTGAATAGTGCAACTCATTTTTCTATCTATAAATTTTGTTGAGTATTATAAATAATTATATCATATATATATATATCATATTTTTAATTTTCATAATAAAACTATGATTAATATTTGGGAAAATACAAAACATACAAGAAAAATGAACTATTTATTACCTAAAATAGTGATTTCAACAAATTATTGTAACTAAATTGGTGATAAAAGAATATGAGTAAATAATATATATATATAGAATTATAATATTATGATTCTGGGAGATGATTTTAAAGAATTACTAATTATTATAATTGAGGATTGAATACATACGAATGAAGTTTGAACCGAGGTAAGGGTTTATTTCAAAACCTCATTAATATTAGAGATTGTTAATATTTATATCTCCACTAGGTAATTTTTTTATATATCTATCTTAATACCAATATATTTTATTAACAACTATTTATTCAATAATATTAAAATTTTAAATTCATTTTCCTCTCTTTGTTGGCTCATGATTCATAAATAATGTATTTATGGAGAACCAGTTTTGTTTTTCTACTCAATCTGGAATCATTCTCTTCTATGTCCATATTTTACATACACGAACTATAAGGTTCTTTTATCATTATAAATATTATTATTAATGATATTTTTACTCATTTTTAATAATATTTAAAAAATAATTTTAATGGATCCTTCTTTTCTTTTTTCAAACAAGGTGATGTTTTAACATTTTTCAGTTTTTTGAAAGGATTGAGTTTTTTAATAAATAGAGCATGAATAGAATTACACACTAACATTAATACACATTTCTAAGAATAATAATTTGTATTATTTTAATTTCATTTTAAATTAAAATATTCATCATAATATTTTGTGATGTATCATTTACTTGAAATAAGTCATTTTAATGTAAAAAGGTTATTTATCTTAAGATTGTTTATAGTGATATTTTTTAAATATGTTTATCTATGTAAACAACTATTTATAAATATTATGATTTTATTTTACCTTTTTTAAGATAAAATTTTCTATATTACTTTCTTATTTTTATGATTCTTTATTCGGTGGAGAAACTATTTACGTTTCATATCTAATATTTTAACATGATTTTTAGGTCAATTACGTTTCACCTATTAAATATAATGAAAGCATTGATCGTATTAATTTAATGGTTGGGCCTACAATATTCCCGAAATGCATGTTTTGTCATAATGCTACAAAATATATTTGTTATTTGGCCAAATATTTTTCTTTTATGTAACATGTCTTGGAAAAAGGCCTTGAGGATATGTTTATGATATCTGACATTATGCAACTAATCATTGTGATACTTGTTATTGATTTCCATGTGATTAATTAATTACTTATGATATTAATGAAAATGTTTTAATATTATATGACTATTTATATTTAATTATTTTATCATAATTTACTCATTCAATTTATCCATAATGTCGAATTTGTTGATTAAATGAAATCTATTATCAGATATGTACCTTTACATTTTTATTATGCCTTATTTTTTCATGATATATTCTGTTATACACATACCCTTAATGATCATCCTAATTAAACCATATATTATTTTTCCTTTATATAATATTCTACTAAGATTATTATGATTGATAAATAGGGATATTCTAATGTGAATAGTGATTTGTTGAAAAAATATTGTTTTAAATTATAATAATTCAAATTTAATTAGAAACTCATGTATATATATAGTTTTCCAATACTAATAAACTATTTATACATTTGGGATGTGTTATCTAGTATCTACTACCTATTTAAATATATAACAACTAAATATATGGTATTGGGGTCTGTGTTTAATTATTGCATCAAATGAGGATTATTAGAAACATTGGGAAGTATATATAGGAAAGCCTATATTATGGTATGTAAACATATGAATTAATTTTTGGATTGCTCTATTAATATGACAATAACATAATGATTTATTAAGGTATATATTATATTTATTCACTAGAAATATATCCCTATCTATATGGATCAAGTAGATGTGGATACGTTATAGCTGTACCTTGGGGTAATTCATTTGAAAATGGGACATTAGAATTTGGATTGATCTTCACAAAATACAATATATTAGGATTTGATGCACAAGTATTTTGAAACACCTAGGTTAATTTTGATGTTAATTCAAATTTCTATTACAATCCATTATAATTGATTTGAATCAATTTTTATGAGTTGATAATATTCCCATTGATACCATTTTTATGATCCTGATATAAGTATTGAATAGATTAATCAATTTATGTTATTTTTTTTAATATTTTTAAAATTATACAATATTATTCCTAGTGTTATGATATTATATTATGTATTAATTTTTATTGAACTACTTTATCGAGGAATAATAGGAAACCATACTGACACATGTAATCTATATAGGCATTTCCCTCCCTGGGAAGATAATGAAGTTGGAGCTACAGTTGTAGTTAGAGTCAAACAAATAATAACTTTGTTAGGTATGTTGAATCATGTTATAACAAATAAAATTTACCTTATAGCATATCCTACTAATCAAATAATAGTTTATTGGTTCTATGACACATCATTCATTAGAAAACTCTATCAATTAAGGGGACTAAATATCCATTTATTTCATATTAATGGACATGCTCCACTGAGAAGATATTTATCCCATTGGTAATTAATGAAAAGTTAATAGGTTTTCATGAGACTAATTTTAACCTATAAAATCCAAATCAATATTGGTTTTTTATTAAAAATACTAAGGATAAGTGGGAAATAAAAATAATATAATGGAAGTATTTTAATTATTTTTTATTATAAAATTGTTTTTTATTAATTATTGGATATGGAGGAAATTTCACGAGTCTAAAAAATATAAAGTGTAAAATAATATTATTTTTAAAATATAAATTTACTATGATAGAATGTAATTATTCAGGATATGTACATATTTCAATGATAATTATTGGCCATTTCATAGAGGGGATTATGACTTTACATCAAATGAAACTAGTATCAAAAAGTATTGTTATCATATGATGATGTAGAAACTTGTGCTATCAATTTATGGAATACATTATACATGTATTATGATATTGATGGAAGGAATGATAAGAAATGCTTCCCTAAGAACTCGAGAAAAATAAATATACAAAAATTTATGATAAAAAAGACATAATTTCAAATATTTAATAAATGTTGAGCGAAACAACATGTAACATTTTTTCTTGGAATCAAATTTTTCTTAGTGTAGAGGAAAATTTCAAGAGGCTCATGATTAAAATAGAAAATAAATTCTAGAAACGTATAATGATTTTATTTTAATTAGACATGGAACTATAAAAATGATCAGTAGAGATGGTGTTTCCATTGATTTCTTCCTATGTGTGCTCAAATATATGCACTGGAAACTCATTGACGATCGCATTTTACCACACATTCCATCTTTACAAAGGTGTGTGGCAACTGTCACCTATTAAGAGATATTTTATCCCTGATCAAAACGGGATGATGGGTTGTCAATTTATCCCTTCATGGATTCCTCCTCAGAGATGATCACCTTGTCCGAGTATCCCTTAATGGTTAGGATGTTTTTTAAGAAATCCATTCCCAATTCCACATCTTTATGGATGATAGTTAATTACACTACATCTATCAGGACATTCCTAATGGTGCAGTCAGGGAAGCAACCTTCAGTTAAGAGAGTAGTCACACAGATGCATCTGTGGAATGTCTTGATACTGGAACACTATAACACCAATATTCTTCCTTGTTAGAGGACTTATCAATAGTGCAAAAACCCATGGATTCCCATATTGATCGAATTGAATATTTTGGTAGAGGCATGTCTCTGAGGTTTTCCTTGGCTTCCCATGTTTTACACGGGGTATGCCATGAGTTTAACGTCTAGTTGAGATGGATCAGTTAGATTATAACACTAACAATAGTGGACCAGATAGTGCATCCCGATAACAGAGAACTGAAATGGTTTACCGGTTGGGAAGAATAGAATGCCCAGTGACGACAGTCCCAGGACTGAGTTTCCCTGAAAAAAGGAATATTTTAGCCCATGAAAGAGGATCTCAACACCACTGTTGGAGTATCAGAGAGGGAGGTCCCCAACAAGGGGAACACCAAGGTCTACCATTGGCTAGGATTGAAACCTTTAGAGACTTCCTATTTACCCTTTCTAGAGGATGGGGATCAAAACCAGATACATTAAAGGGGTGATTTGGGGATTTCGCACTGAGACAGACCGAGTGTTGATACAAGTAGAAATCATATGGATAAATGTGGCTTACACAATAGGAAAATTCATATGGATGGAATGATCTCACTGAGATGTGGTAGCCTGAGTAAACTGATGATGGGTATGGATGACATGTTGAAGGGGGGAGAAAAATGGGGATATAACCTATGTGAGGGGAACTAGTGGAGAGATGGAAGTGTCAGTCTAGAATATCAAGGTGGTTTCCTATATAGCCCCATGGTAGGGAATAAAAATTCATGTAGTTCTAGAATGGGTTTATGAGTCACCTTTAAAGGCCTCTCATGAGAATTAATGCATCAGTGGGACCAAAAGAAAATCGACTCTTGTGTTTAGGAATGATCATCCCAAATCACGAGGGCCTGTTGGAGAGACTAGGCTGGATTATGGGTGAGAGGTTTTAACATCAAGTAGGTGTTCTACATATCCCCATGGTAGGGAATCAAAGTCAACTTAGACGAGGATGGGTAGATGAATGAAGGTGTACACAAAGGACAACGACCAAGAGACAGGATTGGGCTTATGAGTGGTTTGCATACCGTCCCAAGAGAGATACTCATGGTTGGAGGAGTATAGTGAAGTGTGTGAGGAATATGTGTGGTTAGCTTCCTAGATGGATGAAAACACCTCATAGAGGTATATCTAGAAGATATGTCCCAATAAGGAATGATTTCACCTTCACAGGGTTATCCATAGGGGGAGCACTATAGTTTACTTTTGGTTGTGTTGAACCTTATAGAGGCATCCTACATAACCTGTTAAGAAGATAGGGATCAAAATCCATGTAGTTTGAGAAAGGTAGGACCTTGCATTTAATGTCATGTATGATGATGGTGAACTGACATGAAGTGACCGAGACCAAAGTACGTTGGACTTGAACCTCAATGAGGCTTCCTACGTACCTTTCATGAAAAGGTAAAGGTTCAAAGTCCAAATAGTTCAATAAAGGGTAGGGGTTATGTGTGGCTAGTGGCCCATCAGTGGATTTCATGGTCGATTCTTACTCTAATCCCACATGAGTCATTCATGGTGTGAGAAAAAAGATGTAGCATCAAACCTAATGATCATGTCACAAAAGATACGGACATGAGGAATAATGGAGGGCGTATGCATGTATGGCCACCCATGGAGATGGATATTGGGACTTACTCGAGATTGGAAGAATGAGGATGGTGTCAACATGCACAAGGAGGATATGGACATCATACATGTATCCCCTCCATTAAGTAGGTTAGGGCTTATGGAGACTGCACGAATCACACATGGTGACAACGTGTGGAGGGATAGAGGAGGCGAATTGAAAAGGAGGGAAGGGAGAGGCACATGGATTCATCCCTTTTATGGTTCTCTCATGCCATCCATAGATGTAGAAAACTCACAATTTAACAGAATTTATTGGGGAATTTGGTTTCTTTTCAATTTAAAGTCTTACATCTCGGATGATGAGGACTCTATCCTCATCCCTTGAACATACATAACATTCACTGACCCACACTTAGGGGGCGGGAATGGACAATCAATACTTGATGTGGGTGAGGTGGATGAGTGGTCACTTTTGGTGC
This sequence comes from Viscum album, assembly GCA_963277665.1. Classification (NCBI taxonomy): domain Eukaryota; kingdom Viridiplantae; phylum Streptophyta; class Magnoliopsida; order Santalales; family Viscaceae; genus Viscum; species Viscum album. The sequence continues at coordinate 1,281,161,517 of OY728135.1, forward strand.
TCACATTATCATGGCTATAAGATGATGCAATAGACGTTATCATGCCTATGCAAAGAAGCATGATACTGGGTAACCCTATATAAAATACCACACTAAGAATCATGAAATAACATTATATAGGCCAGCATGGACACATGGGAAAAGGGTTTATGAATTATAATCCTTTATAGAGAGGGTATTTTTAAAGATCAGGTGCTTTGTGATGAGAAGGGGCTTCAAAAATTAAAGGACCTTTGGAATCATGGATGAAAGGACCCCCGAAAAGGTAGGATCATTAAGAAGCATGATGACCTAGCCGAGGCATGGAGTCAACTTGTTCTTGGAGGGTGATTCGAAAAGGATGTATTCTTCATGAAGACCCGAGTACCCCAAAGAGACTCCTAACATCTTGATGTCCATAGGAAAAGGTAATTCCACATTGAAGTAGAGAAACAAAGGGGAAAAGGTAAATATGGTTTTCAATGCTCATGTACCTTGGGTGATGAATATTTCTTGATGGTTCTAAGAGAAAAGGGAGCTTCATGAACTGAGAGCTAGGAAGGTGAAAGGTCAGGGTGTCTATCTATTTAAATGGGGCATTTATTTATAGGTACATGGGATCATGATGCTTTGAAAGTGTGTCGTGAAGGTAATAGACATCTTTGAACAGAGGAAATTCTGACAGATCGAATATGCTTCTATCATTTTTACAAAACACTCACATAGTCTGTTAGTCTTACAGAGGCTTCTGTCATTTCTTAGTGGTGGTTGCAAAGTTCATAAGAATCATATAGGCCTATAATATTTCTCCACATATGTCATATAAAAGGGGGATAAATAGCTTGGAGATGGTGATGATGATAAAAGGCAATGGGAAGTGTCTTCATTAAATAGAGCCTTTGGTGATTTTTCTACATTTCTGTGTAAAAATTTCGAGGCACAAATATTGGTGCCACAAATTCCCCCCCATAGAATAAAAGTTGAGAATAATATGAGGGTTGTATTATAAGGGTAAACTTCCAAAAACACTCATATCATGAGGCAAGATCATGATTTTAATAGGTGGAGCGCGAGTTGAGATTTATTTATAGCTTGTCATGACTAAATGGAACTGAAAATTTCAAGGGGTCATTGCGTATAAATAAATTGTTTGGTCTCCTCTTCTCTCTTCATATATCTCTACAAACTAGTTCTTGAGTGCTTGAATCATGAAGCTCCAGCACCTTCGAGAATTCTTTTTTTGAACTGGGTCCCATAGATTGGTTCTCTGCGAATGCTTCTTAGATAATGAGTGTGTCGTGATCCCTTATTTCACAACGAAGCATAGTGGGTATCTAAATTCACAACGGCCATGAGCTCTATGATCTATTATTTGAAAATTATCTCTATGAAGGATATCTTCCAATGAGCTTCTTGAATAGGGAAATAAATTTGACAATGTCTTCAAATATAATAACCAAATAAGAAGATGATTGGGAGGTCCTTGAGGATGATATCTGGAGGGAAGATTTGTCATAAAATGATAAATTTTGAGACTGCATGAGGAGTCATTCTGAAATTGGCTCCCTCGAGGACCTACTTTCAGTAGGAAAAAATAACTATATCCTTTGTAAGAGACTTCTACTATACATTTTTGGCTTGAGGGTCGACGTTTTCATCCCCGGAGCAAGAAGAGTTGAACAAGATTATTCATTAAGTGGAATGTCATGCCAATAATAATGGATTAGTTATTATAAAAACCATACCTAGAAGAACCACATGCCTATTGTCTCTATATTTATATACATCCACAGACATAATTTTAATGGGAAAGTGCTGAACCTGAAGGTATCTCCCCCTAAATGGCACACCATTCTAAAGGTAGGATTAGGGAACCTGAGGAAGGGGTGGACCAATAATTGGGACATGTGCCAGGGTGAAAACTTCACAGATGACTAGGACAGGGTTTACTGGGTATGTGCATCTTGTGATGAGTTTAAGGAAGATCTGAGGTGGGTTGTCTTCTATGATTTTGTGTGGGATTCTCAATTATGTATCGACCAGCTGAAACATATGATACCCGAGTGGTCGAGAAGGTGGAATTCAAGAACCAACTCCTACCATTTTCATCATAAGGCAGTCAGCATCATCCCCTGGGACATCCAATAGATATTAGGTATTCTAATTCTGGTGGTGATGTATGACAAGTTCCTTATTGTGGAGAACACATGGGAAGAATCTGAGTGGATGCCATAGAAAGAAAAGGTGATGATGGACCCCACATCAATCAATGAAAAATAGTTCATTAGGGACAACCATTTAAAGATGTTGTTTGGATTCTTACAAAAAAAAACCAACAAAATTATGCCACTGAACGGTAGGAGGAACTTAGGATGATACAAGTGATGCCACCCAGATTTCAAAAGGGGTATCAGTGTAGAAAATAAAATTCCTAATGGATAATATTAGAAGAAAACCTATAGAAACTATGGGGGTACAATGTTAACACTTAGAATCAACCAATGGTAAGACTAGATGGGTTTATTTCAGTACTTATTTTTACCTAGATGTTTTTGGTCAGGTATACAAACACGGGCATGCGACCTAACACATTCATTACGACATCCAGGCTTGTGATGGGGCATCATGTCAACCTCACAATCTCATTTCTAGGAAAGATATACAACGTTTTATGAAACATCAGTGAGGGATGGAAGCCACAATGGGTATGAGGGCCACTCCTATTTTTGTATAGATGTATGATGGAACACTTAATGGTTTATGAGTATCTGATCCCTATTTCTCCTCTTGGATCTGATTTTAGACCACCCATTCGAGATGCAGTGGGACGTATCTCAACCAAACTAACTTCTCCAGCGGTGCAGATCAGAGTGTTTACGGTGTAACAATTCAATTTCTATCCATTCAGATTTACAATGGGTTTATTTACTAATGAATTCTATTGAATGAAGGATCATGGACCATATCTCATGGCATTTCGAGGTGGAATTTTGCTAGCATGGGTAGACCATGAGCCTATCTATGAGTCATACACCACGCACCATTTTTGAAGGAATTTCTGGTGCAGGAAGAGGTTGACCACACAAGATTACATGTGTGTTCTCCATAAGGACAAACAGTGAGTGTTAAAGAAGATTTGGCGCATGTTTAAATTAGAAGGTGGGAAAATGCGGAATGAGAACCCTCCGCCTACTACTGTTTAATGGATGGTTGAGGAGTATGTGAAGATATTGGAGATACCTAGCACAAGGAAAATTATGATGTAACAGACTATTTATTCTATTGATGGGATGCCTCATAAAACCCTGATGTAGGGGACTAAAAATAGAAAAAGCACAGAATGGTGTAGTAGCAGCATGGCCACTGATTCCAAGGTCATCTCTTTGAGGAAGTCTAATTGGAATGACAACTGAACTAGAAACTCCAACAGGGTAGATCACTGATGGAGGGAGGACACTGAAAGGGTTCTACAGGATACCCACTCAGGCTCCTATGAAGTGGCCACACCATATAGATATGACATAAGATGCTATTTTTCCCACGGCATGGGATACCTGGGACATAAATAAACAATTTATTATTCCCTTTGAGATTTTAAACTACCTTAACCATATCAGGATGGATCCATCAGAGAAAAACTACACCAAGGATGAATTTCCGGTGTCTCGAGTAGAAGGGGATCAATACATTGCTGAGTTGGAAGACCTCTTGCATTCTTGGGGCAACCTGCATCCATTGCAAAATCAGGTTAAAGTACTAATGGATCAAACATTCCCACCACAACCGCCTGCTACTGAGATGAGGGTGCATTTCTCATTTACATGAAGAATTATAGGTGTACTCCAGGGTATAAGAGGCTGATAGGGGGAGCCCTTTGTATGTAGGTGAAGTTGTGTCCTTAGAGTTGGGAGAGTTCACTGAAACTCTTGAGGAAAAATCAAATCCATTCTGTTGTGACACTTACTCCGATCATCAAACTATCTCAACTAAAATTTTTACTATTAAGGAGATCCTCATATGCAAGGCCCCTTCACGTATGATAGAAGATGTACATTTAGTTCCTACATCCGAGATGATGGAAATTGAGGAATCCAACAAGGCTATGTCACCATGGGTGACCATTCTAAAATCATTTGAGTTCCTAACCATCTACGAGGGTTGTTGGAATGTAATGAAAATAGTGAAAAACCATGTTCGGTATTAGCTATTTTACTTCCAAAATCCATCTCCCTCAGAAAACCCATGGGACCATCGATCATCATTGAATCAGACATACAAACTAACTAGACTGATTTGACCATGACTATGGGAAACCCTGATGGTAGGGCCTAACCATATCTTATCGAGGTGGGATCCATTGATGAAGACCAACCCCGTGATACAATGTCCAATACAAATGATATGATTTCATAGTAGGATCTTGATTCTGAAATCCAAATAGAATTCCTGGAATATGAACATTTAGACCTAGAGGTGATGGAAAAGACCCCCTATAATGTGGAGGAAAGTAAGAACATCCATGTCCAGTTGTGGAAACTGATGAAGTTCATCATTGATGGAATCTACAAATCAGTTTGGGTAAGAAGGATGGAAAAACTTCTCCGTCGGTTGTGTGAATTATGCAACGGAGGATTGGAATCATGAAATATTCATATGCTCATCAAAGATTAACTTGCATATAAAAAATGGTAGTATGACCATGGCCTCTGTGTTGAATGGTAGCAGAGGAAGTCTAGAAACACTCAGAAGCATTAGGATGGTGAACCAGAGATCCAACACATAGAAATTGGGATGGATGTGAACTCTTATTTCACCACCATCCAACTGGAACTCATATCAAGATTATATACCCAACTGGAAGATGCTAAACTTAAGATGAGAAGAGCATCCCATAAATTGATCAATACATGGAACAATGGGAATCATGTGTAGATCAGGCTTAAAAACTTCACCCAATATCCAATAAGAAAGGTAGGAAGATCAGGCGAAGATAGAAATTTATATCTCCCTCTCTCCAAAGGGTGGAAAAGTTGAGATAGTCCATTGAAGGGGAAAATATATATGGTTTGTACTCTGTCAAACTCACAAATGCTTTTCATGCATGTGTATTTAGTCTGTGTTCATGGGAATCTTACTTATTTCCTTGACTGTTTCACCTTGATCATATCTGCAAAATAACTAACGATCAATCCCTAAGGTCACATGGGTCATGTACAATGTGAGAAATAAGGGATGACTATGTAATTGATCACTTTCCATATAAGGGGTCAATTCAATTATCAAACACTTGGGGTTAGAATGACCACCTAGAATATTTGAGATGATAGAGTTACTTTGACGTTAGAAGAGGGTTATTAGGACAACCAAATACCTCTTTTCCAATGTGTAATAGTGCACGAGTGGGATAACTCTAAAAGAGTTGGAATCAATCAAAAAAAAGGTACATGAGAAGTATGTATCATGAAAACCAGTATTTGGAACACACTGAGGGTGGCATGATGATGAAGGATATATGGTAACCAAATTTGAAACATAGAATATTCATCACATTATTCTGGAATGGGAACAAACAAATGAGGGACAACCACTTACCGTATTAAAAAACATGGGGTCAAACATAAAGTGTCTTCTGATGTCCTTTGGAATGTTGACCTAGGATATTAGGTGAGCCTTAAGGCCAAGCATCTTAACTGTTAGTGGGTTCATTTATATGTTTGATGGAATTAGGATCTGAAATACAAGGCATGAAAAACCTGATGATAGAATGATGGGATGTTCAAATAATGTCCAACACTCTTGAAATTATTCCACCATGAATAAAACCCATTGGGTGAGCATATTGTGCTGAAAAAAGATCAAACCAACTCCTGATAGTACCTCTAGGGTGAGGGATAAGAATGACCCTCAATTTTATTTCAAGCAAATGGGGATGATATATTTGTAGCTTATTGTCGTATAGGGAGTAAGATACATGGAATAGTTTAATGTAATATAAAAAGGATGTTGCAGATAGTTTATGGTCATACATTTTAGACCCTATAAAATAGTTTAGATTCATGTTATAAAGACTAGGGGTTCTAAGATTAATTTCATAGTGTTCAGACCGTAATTGGAGGGAATGGTCCTGATCAGTTAATACATGTGGCTAGGTCCGTTGATGATATTCTAGGATGATGATATGTATCCTATTAGGGTAGGACTCAGGCCACATAGGTCTTGACAAATGACAGATTGAATAATCATTGCCCAATTTGATGCCCTCTCGAATGAGTACATCACAATGTTGTTCAGTTTGTCATCATGCATTCAAGGTGATAATGATGTAGTTTAAGGTTATATAGAAAGACCATTCCATGTATTTTAATGTGATACGGTAAGGACGGAGACAAATAGGCAACCTATTGGAGGTGCATGGAGCCTTTTCTAAAACCCAATGTAAATTAGGACCATGGGGGTCCAACATACATCTAAGAGAAACCAATTCCCCGAAGGGGGGAAAAGGTTCATGATGATTCGGCTGGGCCTAGGGGAAAAGGGATGGGAATTACTATGTTTCTAATGAGGGTGATAATCAATCTACACATAGTTCATAAATATGTCTTGGAAGATTGAAAGTGCCAAAAGTGAAATATCTTCTCAAATGAAAACATTATATGGCTAGGTAGTTTAACATCATACAATTTGGATGCAGAAGTCCTAGTTTAACATCATATGATAATGAAGAAAGAGATCTTATTTTATAGTCATATCGCTCAGAACAAAAGAGGTAGATTTACATTGAAAAAATATGTGATGCAGTTCAATAAAGAAAAACTGATGGGAATGAGGTCAAGGAAGTCCGCAACGAATCACATATTTCCAAAATAATACATACGGTTTAATTTCATGAAGCATGTAAATTGGGATTGGAGCTCCTAGTTTATAGTCATAAAGTTAAGACTATGTTGTGCACATATCTTCCATGCAAGCATTAATCTTATCCTAAACCGTTATCCCATGTGATCCATGCTTGTTATAGTAAACAAGGGGTGGAGAGGATCCAAACAACATATATAAGTGTATGATAGGAAAATAGAGGTGTGGGACTAATAATAACTCGACAACGTTGATCCACTCCCTCAAAAAATAAAGGTTAACAGCAGGATAAAATTTATGGTGATAAAATTCTATGTAGACATAAGGATATAGAAAAGGATGTGAATCCTGAGACATATATTTGGGGCACCATTGGGTTGACGATAACGATGGTAGAAAACTATTGACTATATTTGAAAAACAACATTCATATCATGTTATCCTAGGAAGTGTAAAAGAAGTTATGGCTTGACTTCTAACCATATTCACAGCACGAGACATGTATTAAATTTTTGTTTGATATCCTCCAAGGCATTAGCCCATGACAGTAGCTGAGCACAGAGACTGAGAGTCTATACTATTAGGGGGTCCTTTCAGATATGAATGATAAAGGGGGCCAAAATTAAAGGACATGTGAAGCTTCAAAAATGTATAAATGCATGTCCATGTAGAAACCAACACTTTGGGTCCTATACAATAGTGCATATCATGCACATTGTTGTAGAGGTACATAGGTTGAGGGGTTCAACATAGGGAGAGATGACTCAGAAAGATGATAAGAAGAAATAGACAAAAGATGATGATAAACCCAAGGCTGGACATAATAATGGAATATCTAGTTGTTACTATATATCCCATTAGGATAGTAATCAATCCACACATAGTTATTTAATGTCGTAAAATTTAATGGCATGCAATAAAGATGACATGGGAGGAAAACTTCTCAAAGGTATGTGCACAATATGGAGAAACAAACATGACAAGAATGATGATAAAAATCCACACCAAACCATGCACTCTAATGAGGGGACTTATTCCAAGGGTATAAGAAAGGTAGTGTGGCCTATGACTCAACCCAATGAAAAATTCATAGGTATTCTTTCATATCCCATAAAGATGGTAATCAAGCCGTAGGTATTTCTTTAACGTCATGCAGATTAACTTCATGTGGTGAGGAAGACAGAGATGAAAGGGAGGTAATCATAAGGGAGGAACATGTTGTGTCTATTACATACAAAATGTGAATTATGACCAAAGAGGCCTCATCTCACTCCATGTGATCCTATAAGAATTGGGGCAATGGGGCCATATGAAAGAGAAGTTTTGTAGAACATAGGGCTAGACCAGAAGACAAGATGATCCGGCATTCCAACGTATCCCATGAGGATGTGAATCAAGACACTCATAGTTTGTGAAATTCCATGCATTTTAACATCATTTGGTAAGGAAAGAAGAGGATAATGTCTTGAATAATGGAGGGGGTGCATGGACCAATAATGAAGAAATTACATGAATGAAGACCATGGTGGACTTAAACCACACCATGCATCCCCAAGAGGGAACTCAGGACTAGGGGCATGGAGTAATGAAATGATTTTCGATTCCTGGGGCTGGACTCAAAGACTAAATGTCTGGGTGTTCCTACATATCCCATGAGGATGGGAATAAAGACACTTGTAGTTCATGGAGAGTCGTGCGTTTTAACGTCATGCGGTAAGGATGTTGAAAAAAGGAGGTGCTCCTATGGGGGGAATGGTATGGATATTGAAAACATGATGTGTATAAAAACCAAAAAGGCCTCATACTACAACACGCGCTCTTGGGGAATCCCTGTGATGAGAGGCCAAATATGAAGGGGCTTGGGGCTGGACCTGAAGGCAAATTTTCTAGGCTATCATACATATTATACATAGGTTGGAATCAACCGAACTTTGTTATTTAAATTTCGTTCTGTTTAATATCATGTGTTAAGGATGGACGATATCTTAACATAGGTTAGTAGAGCATGGACAACATGGTATGTTTTCTGTTTGATGTTTATATTCATATAAGAAGAATGCTGGGTAGGTTCATGTATTTAAGCCCAAAGGGATCACATATTTTAACTTTGTGAAGAGAATATGAGGTTGGTATTCTTAGGAGAAATATTGTTTGGGGAATTTGGAATTTATGGGAGGAGTAATATGCTCACCATATATAGTGACAAAAAGAGTATGCACCATTGGGGTAAACCATATGGATAACATAAGATCCCTCCCCTTGGGGCTCCAACATTAGTGGATTTCTACTGGGTATCATAGGCGTCTTCAAGGCCAAAAAAACTTCACCCTCATGGAAAGTGATAAGTCGAACCTTTTTATTGACACACCTAGAGATATTATTTTTTTACCAATCTTGGTTGTCTGAGGCACAAAACATGTTCTCATCGAGAGATTCATTTTCAGCTAGATAAACTTATACTATTTTATCTAGCATATACAGATTGTAGATGGCTATGCAGATTGATGACAACTAGATTTAAATGGGTTGGAATACCTATGATCTATAGACCAGTGAATATGGGGTCACCGGGGAGGAATTGCGAGTTGTCATCTGGTAAGCCTTGAGAGAGTTGGGGAACTTGTTTGGCTTACTATTCATGCCTTGACCAACTATGTTTTGAATAATCTTAGAGGGAGACTTATTTAATTCCATGATCTAACCATTTTCTTGAACATGTTAGTGGGAAGTATGGTTTGACCAGATATTGTACTTGGAGTATAATGTTTCAGTTAGGCTTCTTGAATGTTGGTGTTTTTATTTGTGAGAAAGAGGTGAGGGACTCTAAATCAGTGGATTATATTGGATCTCAATAATTCCATGATGGAATGGACCTTACCTTCATTGAGTGACATCACTTCTTCCCACATAGAATATAAATCCATGGTAGTCAAGATGATTATGCATTGGCGAGCTATTGCTGGACGATGTGGGCCCACAACATCAAGTCCCCAGACCGTAAAGGGCCAAGAGTACTTTGTAGTATGAAGAGGATCTCACAGTTGAGGCAACAAATTGGCATGGATATACAAAAATGCAATCTCTTACATATCTCGATACTGTCATGAATCATGGTGGACTATAAGTATCACATCATTCTAATCAGATGGGTGAGCTTCAGCCCTGCCCGATGGGCTCTGTAGGAACCGACATGAACTTCCTACATAACCTGGGGGATCTGATGTATAATTCTATCTAGGATGAAAAATATGATATGTTGAGTTCTGATAAAAAACTCTTATATAGAAAATTTGGGTGAATGGTCCATCATTGAATCATACTTCACTTCATAATCTAAAAAGTGAATGGGATGAATGCCAATTTGGCACTTCCCGGGGTTCTTTCTTTGGTGAAAATGGTTCTCCCACCTACCATGAGATGTTTCTTCAAGGCAAGGTGAATCTTTAATACATGTAGTACCACTATAGGGGTTAGTAATAGAGTATATAGGACCTATTCTAAATCTAGATTGGATATGATGAGGTCATTCACATCGATTGTCATTGTAGTGGAAGAGGCCTATGCTTTGGGGTGCTGAGGTACAGGGAGCACATGAGCATATGTTGAATGGAACACAAGGAGGGCCTCCATGTTTATTGCGTAATTTGTGGGGAGTACCTATTTAGTACGAAGTGATGGAGTTAGGAAGACCTCTGATAAAGTTGGTGAGAACATGAGGAGGACCTCTATGCCAATATGTAGAGGAGAAAAAAACCTTCGATTAGATTGGTGCTACCATCAGGAGGGAATAATCATGAGCTATTGATGATGAAAGGGGTAACATCATGTTGATAACCTAAAATATGGGAAAATCTTCCACACGTGAGATCAAGGTCATGGGGAGGACCTCCGAGTCAGGTGCTAATGAGGCAGGTAGCACCTCCTCTTGGATCGGTGGCAGTATAGCGAGGCCCTCTATACTGAACTTTCTCATCATTGGTCATCCTACGATAGCTACTTCTCACACCAAAAACTCAAATATTCAACATAGACCGCCCAATGCGTGGATAGGTCATTAATCCTGATTAGACATATAAGTTACCCTTAATTATAGAGACAAGGGATAGATAGTGTGTGTAACACCCCAGGATTTCAGAGTGTGTTATTTCTTAAAAATAATTCAATAACTTGCACTACACGCAACACCGAGTTCAATCACACCATTAAAAGAGGTCATGAATAGTATTAACTACATTTTGAACTTTATATAATCCTTATAATTTTAGAATCCCTATTATGAGTTTCTTAGTCATAATGCAAGAACAGATTCATTTTCAGTATTTCACTTTTATCAACTTCTAATAGTGAAACCTTTTTAAATACAATATTTTAAACTTTTTGACTAAATGGGGACATCAAAAATTTAAAATGAAACACCCCAAGCTTCCACGGTACGTTTCCCTTTGAATAATGTGATAGCGTGTGTTGTACGCAACACCGAGTTCTAACACACCATAACCAATCAAACTAGCAGTTATAAATAGTAATACCTACTTTTTGAAAATATTTATATTTTATATTTCAAAATGGACTTCATTTTTGGATTCGGAATATCGAATTTAGACTAAGGTGAAATTTTGGTACTTTTCGGATAACTTTCATATTTTGATGAATAGTGAAAATTACTAAATTTTAATTAAAAACAAATTTTTTAATCAAAATAATTAATAGTGATAAATTATGAATTTGAGTGGTTTTAAAGTATATTTAGAATATATTTTTACAATTTAATATAATTTTGGTCATTAGACATAATTTTACAAGTAAACCGAACATAAACAAGTGTCAATCTTTTGATAGTTATTATCTCTTAAAAACACGCTTTTTGTTTTGACAGCGGGAATTAATTTTAAATTAATTTCTGCCACTTCTGTGTTTTGAATTTAGAAAAATGGATTCCATATTTGGAATCAGGATGTTCAAATTGTGTAAATAGGTAACTTTTATTTTTAGACATTTTGAATAATTACTGCGGTAAATATTTTATTTACCATGGTTAAGGGTAAATTCGGTAAATAAGGGTTAAAAAATAATATTATAATAATACTAAATTACCCTAAAACGTGTCTTAACCCTATTGGTTGATACATGGTCGACCATGGGAATATTTGGGTCTATTTTGGGACCCCATGGATCCACTTGTAAGTGATAATGACACTTTATTTTAATTAAGTCAAAATGAATACAAAAATGACACAAGCATATATCTTTTTTGAAAAACAATTGTTACATAGGGTTATATAAGTTGGATTTTAGATTATAAATATTCATTAGAAAGCTAAAACGATTTACTACATAATGATATTTTATTTATAATTTTTAGACATTAAATAATTTATTTTATTTATGACACAATAATTATGCAGTAATTACTATAATAGTGAACAATTAAAATAATGGATATTATAAATACCCAAAAAAATATAATATCAAACTTTTAATGAATTAAAATAATTTTCTAGGATAATATGATATATTAGGATTGATTTAATTGGCTTTTTTCGAAGTAATAAATCTGTTATGAGTTTCAAACAAATCAACTATTGAATAGTGTCAAAATTGACATAAAAGAGTTCTTAAAACAAATATTATATTATTAATTGATATTAAATTCCTAAAAATCTAAGGTTCGTCCAAGAGACTTATATAATGATAGGTTCATCATTAATGTACCACTTGGGGGTCTCTTGGATGTATATAGTATGTTTATTAACCATATTATATAAAAATACAAAGAGACATTGTAAAAGTGAAACTAATTAACATAGAGTTAATACTTAAAGATAAGGTTAATATAAGTACCCAAACCTTTATAAATTCTATTGGTTGAGTGGTTTTAGACCTATCCCCACCTTAACCTTTGAATAATAAGCTTTGGAGCCATTAGAAACCGAATATGAATTTATTATAAATTAATATTTCTAGCTTTTCCAAAGGTGCCCCTCACCCCTCTTATAAAAGGGCACTCCTCCTTCTCATTTCTTCACACCTTAAAACCTTTTGGTTCGTCCACACTCTGCCCAAATACTCTCCCAACATCCCTCACTACAACATAGAGGCCTTATTTTGATCAGAAAGCCAACCTAAGGATCCCTTTTGATCAAATCAAAAGGAAGAACCCGAAGAAGAGGTAATGATTTCACCACCCTTTTCCAAGTTCCTTTCTTCTTCCACTTCCTCTTTATTTGTTCTTACCATTCTAAAATAATAACTCCAGTATCTTAAATATACTGTGATGTTATTATAAATATGGTACAACCATATTCAGTATTCTATCCACCCTTTGAATAACATGTCACCATACGTGCGTACGTACGGCTTACCGTCTCCACGTCGTGGTGTAATTGTTATTCAATATATTATTATTTGGATGGGTATAATAATGATGTGTAACTCATGTAAATAATAAATATAACATGTTAATTATTCTTCATATATGATATACCATCCATTTATATATTATTTTAATATCAAAAGAATGATATTGTCGCTCGTGCGTACGTACGGACTACCGTCTCCACGAACGCGATGAGATTCATTCTCCATCGTATCCATTCAAGTATAATTATCATTTGATTATTTAAAAATGATGTTTAAGGACTTGATATCATTCTGGATATGAATAATATACAACCTATCCTTTACAAACATGTCTTACGTAACAAAACATATAAAAGAAAACAAGTAAGTTAACACCCGAAACGACGATAATTCTAAGATATTATTAACAAATCAATGTTAAAAGATCATATATGATATCATATTAATATATATGATTCTTGTATAATTTAATAACAATTATTTCACCATTATACAGGAGGTTAACCTACCCCAACCAAGGAAAAGTACAAGGTAAGGGTTATTTCACAATCTCTTCATTATCCGAGGTTGTTTATTTGTAATAATCTACTGGGATCTCTTTATCATCCACATCCATGTTTCTTCAAAATGTATTTCAAAACATTTTTATTATTTACAAGAATATGGGTTAAAGTCATTTATACCCTTGTTTGACTTTTTATAAGAGGTTTATAAAGGAATCTTTCCGTCATTTTCAAAACAAGGTCATTTTTATCCTTTTCGACAAAATTGAGGTAAGAATGTTTTTTTTAACTTATACGGCGGGTGCGGTTATTTTACGCCGTTATAAAATCTTCAAAGCTTTCCTTACAAGCTTATAAGAATATTTTCAAAGAAAATGTTTTATTTTATATGGATCTTAAATGATTTCAAAATAAAAGGAGATATTTCTTTAAAAAGAATTTTGATTTCATCTATGTCAACATCCTTTGATGGATTTTAAGATTATTTGAAGTTGATTTATTATGATACAAAACTTCTATATTGTATTGAAGGTTTTGTGATATGTTTGACTATGGATGTGCTATTTTTATACCATTCATAGTTTATGGTGAAATTATTTACATTTCGTATGATAGTTTTAATACGAATGTTTATGTTATGTTTAAACCTTTTCATATGGGAATGCATTGGACTTAATAAGTGACGGGTGGAGCCCGCTATAGCTCCTCGATGCATCGGTAGGTCTCATGAGACAAACTAGTGTCTTGGCACAAGGCCTTGACAAAATCTTATTTGTAGTCTTGGCACGAGGCCTTGGCTATGTGGTTATGATAGTCTGGCATTATGCATTCCAACATTATGAAAGTGGTTATTGATTTTTGCATGTGATTATTCGATTAGTAGAATATCCATGTGAATAAGTAAATGGCATTATTTCATTTTACTTTTTCCATACTATGTTGAAGTTAAAGTTTAAAAGGCTTTTGTTTTAGTAATGCATTGCCTTAAATGTTTATTCTTATTTATGAAAGTTTCTGCTATATTGTTATCCTTACTGGGCATTTGAGCTCACCCCTTTTCTATGTTTTATTTTTCCCAGGATGTGAAGAAGTAAGTTATGAATGACCTATAGGGATTTTATGAGGGGTTAATAGTGTGGATTGTGGAAACATTATGTTGTTGTAGTAGTTTTTCATTTTATGATGTAATGTAAAACTTATGAATATATCTAGTGTTTCCAAGGCTACTAAACCAATCGGTCTTTCGAGATTTGATCTTTCTTGTGATCATGCCAATGTTATGTAATAATGCACCGACTCTGGGTAACTGGGGTCGGGGCGTTACAATTGGTATCAGAGGGAGGTTTAGTACAAACCTTGGAAGCTAGATTTAGATAAACTCTGATTAGAGCACGTAGACCTAAGATGAACTTTGAGGATTAGTATAGAAGAACTTCCTAGAATTTTGGTATTGTAGAGATGTTGTGAGTTTTCCGAGCAATACATCCCTGTCTGGATACGAGCAGGTAGAGGCGGCTCTGGCACATATGTACCTAGGGGTAAAACCCGAAAACACCGCTTTGAGCTAGACTCGAACGGGAACTGGTGCCCGACAACGGGCCTTGCTGCACTCTTGGTTACGACACTCCCGGGGGATATGCTTAGGATAACTCTCATTTTCTTTACAAATCATTTTGAAGGGATTATGAGTATATACATCCTCAAAGAAAACATTCTTATGATTATGGATTATATCCATAAATAGTTCAATTTATGTTAAGTGTTTTATAAGTATGGGATTATGTATTTTGATTCATAAACTGATCTAGTTTATGCCATGGTATAGAAATGGCGCCCAGTAGAAGGAATGAGAACTCCAGAAATACACATGATTCAAAGAGAAGGAAGGATCATATCTTTCATGGTCTTAAGATAGAATTTATAAGAGAAATAGTCTCCCATGTATTATCATCATATGAAGAAATAATATCATGTGTTGATAAGATATGTAAAGAGATTACTGAGTCATATGGCTTTGAAGGGAAGCAAGAGAAGAAAAGGATGGAAGAGAGAAAGATGGATAAAGGGAAGAGAGAAAAGAAGAATTTTCCCATATGTGGTAACTGTGGAAAGAAACACCCTGGAACTTGCCTGAAAGGAATGGGAGTTTGTTATAAGTGTAGAGGAAAAGGGCACAAAGTACGTGGCTGCAAGGGTAAGAAAATGGTTTTAAATGTACAATGCTTCATTTGCAAGGAGTTTGGACACTACGCGAACCTATGCCCCAATCATCAGACTATGCCGCAAATGATGCTATTGGATAATAATCAAGTTATGATACTACCACAGATGAAGAGGAATGATTAGAGTTCTTATGTTGATTATGTCAATTGAGTGTTGTATCAACAATGTACTTGTTATAATAATTATGGAGTATATAAGGATTGTACTGCAGTACTATTTCATTAAGGACTTGAGATTGTGTGGAACAAAGAAAAGTGACTCAATAGCAGGATAAATTTTTGGAAAATATATGGTTGAGGGAATGATAAATCATAATATAGTTCTGATACTGAGGTAGTGATTTTGGAATAATATGTGATTGTTTTGGATAAATTATATTGGATATTCTTGACTACCCTGGAACTGATTAATGATTTGTATATTCCATCATTGTTGGGGTTTAAAACATTTTTGGATTAATGAAGTATATCCAGCATTCTATATGGAATAAGGGAGCATGAATGTAATCAATAAGGAATATGGTAATACATGATGAAGGTATTCATATTCTATTACGGGGTAAAAAGGTTCTATATTATGTTTAACTTCCTTATAAATGTTGGACTGTGAGTTTAGACCGAAGTATTTTGGATAGTTCTAGTTTGGATTAATTTGGATTGTCATAAAAGGACAACCCGGAGGTCGGGCGGCAACCCGTCGCGTCCGGCAAGGCTGCGAGACTTGAACCCGCAACCGAAGGGCGACAAGGGTGTATCACCTACCACTTTCCCACGAGATGTCCTGAATTAAATAATGTAGTTTTTTTTAAAAGATCTGGTAGATGAATTATAAATTCATTTATTTTGGAACCCTGTACGAATAGTATAAATAAATAAAAAATTACATTCTATTATATTTTAGAGTGAAAGATGAGTTTGTGGTAGAAATTTATTAATGGACAAAATTCTAATTATAAAGTAAGTATATCTCCTTATGATCTTATCCAATATCATAAATAAATTCCTCAACATTAAGAAAAGGAACTTATAACAAAAATGTTGTCCTAGATGGTACCTTAAATCATCACTAATTTATGGCTTTGGGATTGTTGGCCTTTTCATAGCCATGTTTTCTACCACTCTCCATCAGATAATTGATGGTTAGATTTATCTTCCATATCCATATTTTCCTACATGGAACCCTAGTATGTGTTATGTTCGGTAATCTTCATACTTTCCACTCTTTATTTTAAATAGAGGCCTCATTAATTCATTTTTCTATGTGGGATTTCAACTAAGATATTTTGAAACGTCAAAAATGTGTTATCCTAATACCCTATGTTTTGTTGAACCGATGGTATTTCAAATCATCATAGATTGATGAGTTTAAGGACCTCAATTTTATACATGTTTGTGAATGATGACCTCAATCACTACCTATAAATATTTATGTTTTTCCTCCAATTATATGTCTCTAATTGCCACCAATGTTCTCCTAATCGAGATCATAATTTGGTGGTGACCCTTTAATTTCTATTTTCCTCATATTAAGACTAAATTTTAGTAACCCAATTTCCATTGTGGGTTTTCCCACAAATATATTTTCTACTTTCAACCTTTTATTTTCGAAGAACAATTTCAAATTGCGAGGACGCAATTTATTGAAGGAGGGGAGAATGTAACACCCCAGGATTTCAGAGTGTGTTATTTCTTAAAAATAATTCAATAACTTGCACTACACGCAACACCAAGTTCAATCACACCATTAAAAGAGGTCATGAATAGTATTAACTACATTTTGAACTTTATATAATCCTTATAATTTTAGAATCCCTATTATGAGTTTCTTAGTCATAATGCAAGAACAGATTCATTTTCAGTATTTCACTTTTATCAACTTCTAATAGAGAAACCTTTTTAAATACAATATTTTAAACTTTTTGACTAAATGGGGACATCAAAAATTTAAAATGAAACACCCCAAGCTTCCACGGTACGTTTCCCTTTGAATAATGTGATAGCGTGTGTTGTACGCAATACCGAGTTCTAACACACCATAACCAATCAAACTAGCCGTTATAAATAGTAATACCTACTTTTTGAAAATATATATATTTTATATTTCAAAATGGACTTCATTTTTGGATTCAGAATATCGAATTTAGCCTAAGGTGAAATTTTAGTACTTTTCGGATAACTTTCATATTTTGATGAATAGTGAAAATTACTAAATTTTAATTAAAAACAACTTTTTTAATCAAAATAATTAATAGTGATAAATTATGAATTTGAGTGGTTTTAAAGTATATTTAGAATATATTTTTACAATTTAATATAATGTTGGTCATTAGACATAATTTTACAATTAAACCGAACATAAACAAGTGTCAATCTTTTGATAGTTATTATCTCTTAAAAACACGCTTTTTGTTTTGACAGCGGGAATTAATTTTAAATTAATTTCTGCCACTTCTGTGTTTTGAATTTAGAAAAATGGATTCCATATTTGGAATCAAGATGTTCAAATTGTGTAAATAGGTAACTTTTATTTTTAGACATTTTGAATAATTACTGCGGTAAATATTTTATTTACCATGGTTAAGGGTAAATCTGGTAAATAAGGGTTAAAAAATAATATTATAATAATACTAAATTACCCTAAAACGTGTCTTAACCCTATTGGTTGATACATGGTCGACCATGGGAATATTTGGGTTTATTTTGGGACCCCATGGATCCACTTGTAAGTGATAATGACACTTTATTTTAATTAAGTCAAAATGAATACAAAAATGACACAAGCATATATCTTTTAGAAAAACAATTGTTACATAGGGTTATATAAGTTGGATTTTAGATTATAAATATTCATTAGAAATCTAAAAAGATTTCCTACATAATGATATTTTATTTATAATTTTTGGACATTAAATAATCTATTTTATTTATGACACAATGATGATGTAGTAATTACTATAATAGTGAAAAATTAAAATAATTGATATTATAAATACCCAAACAAATATAATATGAAACTTTTAATGAATTAAACTAATTTTCTAGGATAATATGATATATTAGGATTGATTTAATTGACTTTTTTCGAAGTAATAAATCTGTTATGAGTTTCAAAAAAATCAACTATTGAATAGTGTAAAAATTGACATAAAAGAGTTCTTAAAACAAATATTATATTATTAATTGATATTAAATTCCTAAAAATCTAATGTTCGTCCAAGAGACTTATATAATGATAGGTTCATCATTAATGTACCACTTGGGGGTCTCTTGGATGTATATAGTAAGTTTATTAACCATATTATATAAAAATACAAAGAGACATTATAAAAGTGAAACTAATTAACATAGAGTTAATACTTAAAGATAAGGTTAATATAAGTACCAAAACCTGTCTAACACCTATTGGTTGAGTGGTTTTAGACCTATCCCCACCTTAAACTTTGAATAATAAGCTTTGGAGCCATTAGAAACCGAATATGAATTTATTATAAATTAATATTTCTAGCTTTTCCAAAGGTGCCCCTCACCCCTCTTATAAAAGGGCACTCCTCCTTCTCATTTCGTCACACCTTCAAACCTTTTGGTTCGTCCACACTCTGCCCAAATACTCTCCCAACATCCCTCACTAAAACCTAGAGGCCTTAGTTTGATCAGAAAGCCAACCTAAGGATCCCTTTTGATCAAATCAAAAGGAAGAACCCGAAGAAGAGGTAATGATTTCACCACCCTTTTCCAAGTTCCTTTCTTCTTCCACTTCCTCTTTATTTGTTCTTACCATTATAAAATAATAACTACAGTATCTTACATATACTGTGATGTTATTATAAATATGGTACAACCATATTCAGTATTCTATCCACCCTTTGAATAACATGTCACCATACGTGCGTACGTACGGCTTACCGTCTCCACGTCGTGGTGTAATTGTTATTCAATATATTATTATTTGGATGGGTATAATAATGATGTGTAACTCATGTAAATAATAAATATAACATATTAATGATTCTGCATATATGATATACCATCCATTTATATATTATTTTAATATCAAAAGAATGATATTGTCGCTCGTGCGTACGTACGGACTACCGTCTCCACGAACGCGATGAGATTCATTCTCCATCGTATCCATTCAAGTATAATTATCAATTGATGATTTAAAAATGATGTTTAAGGACTTGATATCATTCTGGATATGAATAATATACAACTTATCCTTTACAAACATGTCTTACGTAACAAAACATATAAAAGAAAACAAGTAAGTTAACACCCGAAACGACGATAATTCTAAGATATTATTAACAAATCAATGTTAAAAGATCATATATGATATCATATTAATATATATGATTCTTGTATAATTTAATAACAATTATTTCACCATTATACAGGAGGTTAACCTACCCCAACCAAGGAAAAGTACAAGGTAAGGGTTATTTCACAATCTCTTCATTATCCGAGGTTGTTTATTTGTAATAATCTACTGGGATCTCTTTATCATACACATCCATGTTTCTTCAAAATGTATTTCAAAACATTTTTATTATTTACAAGAATATGGGTTAAAGTCATTTATACCCTTGTTTGACTTTTTATAAGAGGTTTATAAAGGAATCTTTCCGTCGTTTTCAAAACAAGGTCATTTTTAACCTTTTCGACAAAATTGAGGTAAGAATGTTTTTTTTAACTTATACGGCGGGTGCGGTTATTTTACGCCGTTATAAAATCTTCAAAGCTTTCCTTACAAGCTTATAAGAATATTTTCAAAGAAAATGTTTTATTTTATATAAATCTTAAATGATTTCAAAATAAAAGGAGATATTTCTTTAAAAAGAATTTTGATTTCATCTATGTCAACATCCTTTGATGGATTTTAAGATTATTTGAAGTTGATTTATTATGATACAAAACTTCTATATTGTATTGAAGGTTTTGTGATATGTTTGACTATGGATGTGCTATTTTTATACCATTCATAGTTTATGGTGAAATTATTGACATTTCGTATGATAGTTTTAATACGAATGTTTATGTTATGTTTAAACCTTTTCATATAGGAATGCATTGGACATAATAAGTGACGGGTGGAGCCCGCTATAGATCCTCGATGCATCGGTAGGTCTCATGAGACAAACTAGTGTCTTGGAACAAGGCCTTGACAAAATCTTATTTGTAGTCTTGGCACGAGGCCTTGGCTATGTGGTTATGATAGTCTGGCATTATGCATTCCAACATTATGAAAGTGGTTATTGATTTTTGCATGTGATTATTCGATTAGTAGAATATCCATGTGAATTAGTAAATGGCATTATTTCATTTTACTTTTGCCATACTATGTTGAAGTTAAAGTTTAAAAGGCTTTTGTTTTAGTAATGCATTGCCTTAAATGTTTATTCTTATTTATGAAAGTTTCTGCTATATTGTTATCCTTACTGGGCATTTGAGCTCACCCCTTTTCTATGTTATATTTTTCCCAGGATGTGAAGAAGTAAGTTATGAATGACCTGCAGGGATTTTATGAGGGGTTAATAGTGTGGATTGTGAAAACATTATGTTGTTGTAGTAGTTTTTCATTTTATGATGTAATATAAAACTTATGAATATATCTAGTGTTTCCAAGGCTACTAAACCAATCGGTCTTTCGAGATTTGATCTTTCTTGTGATCATGCCAATGTTATGTAATAATGCACCGACTCTGGGTAACTGGGGTCGGGGCGTTACAGTGTGTATCAGTGGTGGAATGTGCCACGATAGTTTTGGAAGATGACTCCCCCTGATGTGTGTCTTTATGAGCATGTACCTGATATGGATGATGGGTTAGAAGAAATAGGGTCGGCTGGGAAGGGGTGAGGACCACATGCACCTTGGTTTGTGGGATTAGATGGCATTGTTGACATGGCCTAGTAGGAGCCATCCAGGGCGGATCCCTAGTTGAAGTCATAGCCGATGCTACAAGAACATCACTTACCTCGTCATCATAGTGGAGTGATACATTTTATTGTTTGGGGGATAAATAGTAGAAATTATGGGATGTCGAAGTGGGGAGAAGAAGCTCCATGTGTGGTCTTTCGGGGAAGTGATGATGTCAAGGTACATAAAAATACAGATCTTTGCTGGCCATTTACCTAGTTAGGATGACCTCCTCTTGTTCACATTGCAGAACAAGAGTGTCGATAACCCTGATCTAAATAAGATTTGAGGGAGAGATAGGGTGTGGGAACCCTATAGTTGAAGTTTTGGATGCTTTGGTGGTGGAGGTAGAGCTATGCATGAATGACGTAGAATCAATCCTCCTACCATTGCATTTGTTAGTGAGTGGAGATTTGTTCCCTATAACCACATCATGGGTCCTGCAGTGCCGGGAGATTCAACCTTTAGTACAAATATGTATAAGTGAATGCTTAGTGCCTAAGAGTCATTAAGAATTATATGGTCAGAGAGAAAGATCCACGCTGACAATACCACAGACCGAATTTCTCAGTGGTCAACTGCCCACATTCTGGTGAGTTCCACACTAGACCCACTATTTTCATAGCGAGACCTGACACCAGATATCTAAATCCAGTGAAATGACCATCTACTGATGTCTCAAACTCTACTAATACTCATTTAGAGGATAATAGTTTCACTTTGGGTTCACTATTTTTATTTCTGACACTTCATGCCATGGCGTGCCTCCCCCATGCACTGGATGCTCACTAACGGTCATATTGTACAATGTATTACCACTTTCCCATGCAGTGGATGCCAACTGACGGTCGAATTGTGAAATGAAAATTTTAATTTCATACTATTAAATGATTTTAATTTCATGTCTAATATATTTTATTAATTTTATAAATATTTTAAGAATAGTTATTTCAAAGATAAACATGAATTCAAAAAAAATATTGAGTGGAACTTATATTTGTTTTTGAATGAATTCTATATTTGAATTTGAATCCAATACTATATATATCTAGGAGGTAAACATAACCCTAAATTAAAATTTTTTATATTGCAAATTTTTTATTTTATTTAAAACCTTTATTTAATAATGTCATTATTTATGGTTTTTTAGTATATGTGTTACAAACAAAAACATCAAAAATGGTTTCTAATAAGGACTTGAATACCAGATGGATCAATTAACAAACGATATCACAAATATACAATTTATCTCTAGTATTATTTATATTTTTAGTGATTTATATTAATTAATACAGTATAATATATATAAAAATTAACATAGGGTTAAAACATTATAATATTTACCTTCAATCAGAATTTGAGATTAAAACCAGCAATGGTAATGTAACTCGAGACACATATAGACATAGTCTTAAATATCATCACTATAGATATTTTTTTTTCATAAAATTATGTAATCTACGGGACATGTAATGATATGTACATGGGGGGAAAATAAAAAAACAAAAACAATATCCCTGATTGGTGTCAATCATGAGATGATTCACTTCTGTAAAATTTGCACATCCATAATTTTTTTTCATATAGCCTAAATTTACTCATTGAATATATTATTTTTTTTACATTGCAACACATCATGAATGAATGATTATATGTAATATATAAATAGAAATAATACCATTGATCGGTTGGTGAAGATATCAATATTTAGAATTTTAATTACTCAAAAGGATCCCTTTTGTCTTTGATTTTTTATTCATTTTATTCATTTTAAATTATGTCTTCATGAATAATAAATAATCACACGTTCATTCAAACATTCTCACCCAAATATTTTAAACCCAATTTGATA
Organism: Viscum album; assembly: GCA_963277665.1. Taxonomy (NCBI): domain Eukaryota; kingdom Viridiplantae; phylum Streptophyta; class Magnoliopsida; order Santalales; family Viscaceae; genus Viscum; species Viscum album. Next base: position 1,281,185,205 of record OY728135.1, read on the forward strand.
AAACCCAATATATATATACAATATTATTATTATACACATATGCGTGACACATAAATATGTATGAAGTTGGAAATGTCAAATTTTATATAAAAAACCAAAATATGTATTATCATATTAAACTAAAACAACTCTAATAACTGATACATATCTATAATTGGGATAAAGAAGAAATTATACTCACATGTAAATATTGTAGGGTGCATCCTCTAACTTTTATATGACACACCCATTACCTCATTTCATAGTATGTGAAATTTTTATAGAATTATTATATTCAAAAAAACCAAATACCAAACCTATATGGGATACAATTAAAAGTTGTAAAAATAATAAAATAATACCAACAAATTTATGGGATATTCAGAAAATATAGAACATATTATTTCACATCCCATGTATAGGTATACATTGAAATCTTATATCCACACTCTACTAAATAGAGAGGAGATAATAAGTTTTACACCAAAATATTAATTATCTTAATGATTTATTAACATTTCATACCACATATCATCCTATTAATGGATTATTTCCATCCAAGAACCCTAAGCATCAAAATTAAATTTACTAAGAAATCAAATATCATGGGGATAAATAGTGGGAAATCATTTATAATGGAAAAATGAACAAGTAGTTCAATTAAAATGAGTGCATTCAATTAAAATCATACCGTCGATAAGTATTTTTACTGAATAAACAAACAAAAATAATGAATCCACATTATATCCCAAATAAAAGAATATATAAACCACTAAACAGACCCTTCAGAATTTGAAATTCTTATCATGAACTATCACTCATTAGAAATATCTATCATGTTATGAATTCCACCACAAAGATCTTATAGTATTTTTGTTAAACATCCCTCCATGAATACATAAAATATCACCAAAATAGAATATTAATTAATTAACCACATTAATTATTGTTTTTTTTCACCTGTTTATCATGAAAATGTATTTATAAAAAAATTAAATTGAATTTCTAATCATACCTTAAATTGATTATTTGAAAAATTACCCTTCAAAAATCATAACAATGTCCTTTAAGGATTATTCTTGATAGAAGTATCGATAATTTTTAATCTCCCTTGATACATTGAATTCAATGTTTTACATTAAATAATAATCCAAAGAAAATATAATAAACCAAATAGAAAAAACAATAATATATACTGGGAATTCATATAAACAAACCACAATTTGTTTAGGGAACTCTAAAAAAGTGATGTTCTGATTGAATAATTGTATTTTTTCACTTATCAACCACATTAATATTAATTATAAAAATATTCTTATCCTATACACCTTATTTTGTATCCCCTAAAATTATAAACCATCTTTTGATCAAACTCTAGGAAATTTTCAGATTGAAAGACCCTTTTTGATATAGAGTAAAAATTAATGTTTTCTAAAATAATATACTATTTATATCAACCAAAATCTATAATGAAACCATAATTTCTTTCATTATTTATCAAACCCTTTGACCAAACTAATAAAATATCTAAATTCAACCATTTAAAATACAAAACATAATCCATAGAAATGAATGAAATTAAAAAAAAAATTATTAATGAAATATATAACATATATATATATATATACACATATTAGAGTAAAAATATTCATTTTTATTCTCAATTATTAATTAAAAATTACAGTCATTTACAAGAAAAATATCATCAAAACTAAAGAAACAACAAAATAATACCATTCAAAACACCTATTTTTATTACACTAATAAAGAAAAATAAATAATTTTAATATCAGATAAAATATAATTATATCTTAAAAAATGAAAATAAAATCTCCAGAAAATCAACATTCATCATTTTAATTTATTATCATGAATATTTCAAAAAAAATCAACAATTAAATTGAGTAAATTTTTTAGGATATAAAAATAATATTTAAAAATATTCCGTTAAAGACCTATTTATTTGAATGATTCCTATCACTTCCCAAATTAATTTCGAATTGAACATAAAACAAGAAAACGTGATTCATTTCATTTTATAGAAACTCTAAAAAAGTGTAAATACTAGCAATTTTAATCCATCGCCCATGATAAAATTAATAAAAACAACCATATTTCTCTAACCCAATTATAATAAAATTTAACAAAAAATCATTAATATGATGAAACATATTTAATAATACTACACAATAGTCAATACAATAATTTAATGATAAAAAATATCTATCATCACTAAGGTTTGAATTGGGAATACGAGAGTAAAAAACATAAATATAATCATAAAATATTATTTTAAATTTAAATTAAAAGAAATTCAATTTGGGAAAAAACAATAACGAATGGGTATTTTATTAGGGTTCCTCTATTCCTTTTGTATATAATTCCCAAGGATTGAATTTATCATAAATTGAAAATACATTTTATATATAAATTTATGATACATATTCCAAGAATGGGATGTTTTATGTTATGTCATAATACTTATATCACTTACTTTATAGGGTGTTTAATTTTTTATTAAGGATTAAAATGTTTAATGAATTAGTGAGGAAAATATTTCCCCTATAGAATTTATCATCATTAATTAAATTCTTGGGATATGTTGTACATGACATTGATGTTTTTGAAAATATTGAATTATGTTTCATAATGAAAATTATTATGTTCATTAAAATGGTCAAATTGGTTATCTTGTAATATATATTTCATGATTTTTAATATATTGTTTGTTTCAAATTAAATATAATCAATTTTTATAATAACTATCCCCTAATATTGAGAATTCACAACTTATTCTTCATTTACTCCAAAAAATATATTTTTTATTATTATGATTTATATTAATATATAGTAAATATGAAATGTAAATATTGTAAATTTATTATATAGATAATGAAATTTCTATCATTATTAAGTGTAATTTATGGATTATTAATTTCAATATATTTTTTGTGGTAATAAGGGTGTTCAACTATTTTAAAAATATTTATATCATATGTATTTGAAGATAATTTTGGGAATGAGATAATAAAATACCTTAGGGATTTATGATTTCTTATATAGTAGATTAGTATGAGATATAAAATAGTCAATGGGTTATAAATGCAAGATGATGGATTTTTCTCTCTCTGAATGAGTACACTAGTTATTATAAATTTTAATATTTTTTCTCATACATTTTTTTAATAAATTATATTTTTTTAAGTTTGGTTATGGACACAATGTTGTATGTTTTTAGGTGATTTAGATGTTTTTTATATTCATGTAATTTTTATGTGTTAATTATTGATATTCATTACATTAAAAATTGGTGAAATTTTCATGGATATTGAAAACTAATATTTGAGGGTTTTTTTAAAATCAAACGTTTTCAATTGTTTTAAAATTTTATTAAATACTTATTTACCTGGTATTATCATATTTTAATTTACCATGCTTGAGAAATTATTATAGTCATATGTGATATTTAAATTGAATATTTTTTGTTTACCCCATTCATATAATCTTCGAAAAAATTAAATAATTTATTGTTTTATATACATATCGAATTTTGTGCCTGTGAAGGTATTTTTATGAGAGTTTTCATAAACTCTTGTTTTTATTTTATTGAATTATATAAGATGAGACAAATGAATAAATCATTTGACATTTCTTATTTCATTTTGTATAATTCAATAATTTTTTTTCTTTTTTATTCACAAATCATGAATGGTTTTATTATTTATATGTAATTTATTATTCATTATTTATAATTTAAATTTTTATATTTATATTATTTTTATTAAATATTTATATTTTAATATATAATGTTTTTTCAATGTGTACATATAAAAATAAATAATTGGGGTGAAATATGTTTTGTTCCCCCTTAGAATAAAATGACGGATATTATAATTTTAAATTATGTTAATTTATTTATTAAACAACAGCCAGGTTGTGGAATATTTTTTAAATATTATCATCTGTAAATGGATTTTTCATAGAAAATTAATTCTGCGATGTTTCATATATACCATCATTTTATATAAAAACCCATATATGTTTTGTAGGACTATATCAGATTTTATGTGGAATCCTTACATCTATATTGGGGTTGGTAACAAGGAAGATTTATTATACTAAAATTATCATAAGAAAATTAATTTATTATTTTCTAGGTTAAAGTTGAATTTTATATTACATACATTCATATATATATATATATATATCTCAAGATTTAAAATATCTAATAATTATGAATTATTTAATTTAAGAACCTGTGCAATCATTTTAATAAATTTATTATTTCAATTTTAACCTTTTAACATATTTATCTATTATATTCATCAATATCAGGATTATTAATTGTTATTGGATAATTTCTATATACAACATTATAGTATCAATGATTTGTCAATAACTTCATCCACCACATAAATTATTTCGAAACATCAAAAAAATTAATAATTAATAAAAAATAAATCATTCAGGTTTACAATAATTTCAGAATCACAATTTCTTCATGTACTTATTATATCAGAAAATATGTTCAATTATAGGATTTGAGTAAATTTATATATAAAAAATAATTTTTTTTCAAGTCAAATAAACCATAATTTCATAACAACCCCCTTAAAATTTATTGAAATATTTTTATTATGATTTTTTATTAAATTATTCAATTTTATTTTAAATAAAATATTATCATATATATTTTTTTATAGTTCAAAAAATTTGTGGTAAATTAACCATTAAGATTTCATCAAATATTGTACTTAATATCAACTGATCTTTTATTGTTAACATTTATCAGGAATAAAAATTATATTTCCTCATAAACATTGAAGATAAATTATCCAATTACATTTGTTATATTTTTGAAATAATTACCTCTTGGGAATGTTTTAGTAGTTTATGTTGGTAAATTTGATAAAGGATTCTTACCCAAAGAGAGAGAGAGAGAGATAAGTTTGAATAATGGAGGAATGGTGGATTTTTTCATTCTAGTAAAGGTAGACTTCACCGAGGAATATACCTAGCCATAGTAAACTCATCAATGATATTTTATTGGTCTCAATAGGTGTAGAAAACATTTTTCCTAGTGACCTTGTCATATTCATGGTATTTGTTCTAGGAGATGACCTATGAAAAATAGAATATCCAGAAATAAGCATTCTCCAATAAGTGGATTTAGTTGTCTTGATGTGACATTGTATTAAAGATTTTGTGCTCATGAAGGAAAAACAATCAACCAAATTTCATTACCTGATTTAACAATGAGTGGTGGCCTATAAGTCCACCAAATAAAAATATGAGGTCCCATAATTAGAGAGTATATTTACATGTTGGTCTTATAATGATTTAATTGTTTTTAATAATTCTAAACTATGGTGATTTATTATTGTATTTTGATGAAAATTATATTTCCATGATGTGATAGATTAATTCTATAGAGTTGTTAGAACCCCCCCCCCCCACATGAAATTAATATGGGTTTATTTATTGGAGTTATCAGTATAAGGCCCCAGCCTTAAACCTTACTTAATCTTGAGTTATCACAAGATTACACGTTGAGGATCTTCTCAGGTTTAGAGTTTTAGAGAATTAGAACATAACTATTACATCTCAAAATATTACAAAGTAGTCACTTCTACTAATTTTTCATAATAAAAAAAACTCTTAAAAGAAACATGTCTAGTTCCATGTTTTATATAGCATGACATTCCCTTGATCCCATCCTTGACCCTATTCCACATTAAGTCCTGTGAAAAACATTTCAAAAAAAACTTGGGGTGAGCATAAGAAGCTCAGTAAGGGATACACAAAGAATGAAAATTGTTAGTTTATCAAAACAACACGTAAACCATGTATACTTTATCAAAGTAATACTTTTCACCTTTATGAAGTAATAAAAACTCTTCACTGAATAAAGTATCATTACTTACCTTTTTGTAACCAAAGGATTACCATAAAACCCATATAATGAACACATAACATATATAAAGGTAACTTGGGACATAAACATACTTAAGTGGAGTAACCATACGGTCGACTTCCACACATATCACTTAATGGAATAGCCAAACAGACAATTTCCATACATACTTAATGGAATAGCCATACGGCCGACTTCCATACCCAATGCATTGGAGGTTATAACGTAACCACCCGTCCTGGTATTCACGGCACCACCCGTCATATGGTTTATAACGTAACCACCCGTTAAAATGTCCAAGTACCAGTATAAAATCATAAAACATAAAACCAATATAAAGGAATGATAACATTTCCACATTTCAATCATGATATAACATAAATATATTGACATAATAGAATCCTTTATCAAAACCATTTTCAATACCAAAATACATAAAATAGTATATGGTATTTATTTTATTCTAAAAACAATACGGCTTGTTGAGGAAGCCAAAGACCAAATAATACTCGCGGCAGCGGAAAAAGTCGTTGTCACCGCGTACGTTAAAAAAACATTCCTTTTTGTCGTTTAGTAAAACGCTTCGTAGAAAATGATTCCTTTTGTATAAAAGTAAAAGTCAAGGGTTTTATACATCGTATAAAAGAATGTTGTGTATAAAACGAAATATGCCTCAATGAAAGGAGATTGAGACGAAGTCCCTTACCTTGGGTCCGACTTGACTCGATCGTTCTTTAACGTCCTGAATAATAAACTTGAGTTAATTTATACTTGATTAAGAACCTTTTTAAAGTTCATTATTCTTTTTATATCACTTATTGCCATGTTATAAACATTATGTAACCATTTAAGTTAATAATGTTTGTTTTGTCAATATTTGGTTCTTAAGTCGAAAGTTGACTTCTTACAATTACATGTTGTTCATGTGGTCAAAAGTTATTTATATCCAGAATGAAATTCCTGATTTGGATATCATATATATCCAGCATGTACATGTATTTATAATATTACATAATCATTTAGAGGTAAGAAATGAAATTCACCGTTAATGGAGACGGTAAGCCGTACGTACGCATGAACGCTACTTTCATTTCTTTGTCATATTAGTGGAATTAAAACTAAATGAGAGGTATGTATATTTTAATTCCAGAATTATATTCATCATTTAGATATATCATTAATTATATATATACATTATATACATGTAATTTTAATAGTACATTACATTTGGGGATAATAAATGAAATGCACCGTTCATGGAGACGGTAAGCCGTACGTACGCATGAACGCTACTTTCATTTCTATCTCATAATTTAATGGAAAGAAATAATAATGATATAGAGTTATATTATAATTCCAGTATAACATCATATATAATAAATTTAAATCCATACTTTACACGTCCCACATATGGCATTAACGAATCACATCACTTTTAGGGGGCGATAGTCCGCACTTCCTTAAATGATGATATCGTGTTTACCCATAATGGAAACCATAATGGTATGCCAAAAATGAAAAATACAGAAGCTTAAAGAAAACATAAACATATTATATATCATATATAAAAATAGTGACATCATAATGGCCACCCTTGAAGGTGTTAAATTAGTATTGAACAATCATCGTTTCGGGAAGCAGAATTTCGCCATCCACAGAAACTGTATGTTCTTTAACCATTTGATGTAGTTGTGTGAGAGTGTAGCTCAAATAAATATTATAACAACATACTATTATATTGAAGATACTGGTGTTGTTACAAAAGAAGTAAATAAAAAGAGTTTAGAGGGTTGGAGAAGCAAAATAAAACAAATGAACAAGAGAGAATGAATTACCTTTAAAAGTGTAACTCCCTTTTGATTTGAGCCTAAATGCTTACTTTGAAAGGATTCTGACCAAAGGGAATCCTCTAGGATTAGGAGAGGGATGTGGAGAGAGTAATTGGGCAGGGGTTGGCCGAGCCAAAGGCTTGAGAAGTGTGTGAAATGAGGTAGAGGTGGGGGCCTTTTATAAGAGGAGGGGAGGGGCACTTTTGGAAAGTAAAGAAATATTACTTTATTTGAAAATGTGTTTAGGTTTTAAAGGGTCCCAAATTGATATAATTCGTGGATAAGTTGATAAGGGTTCGAAATACACTCATCCAATTGGTTTTGGACATGTGTAGGTTTTATATTTTTCATTATCTTTCCATTTTATTTAAATTGTCAAATAATGATGTCATCGGTGCATCATTATTATGTCATAAATAATTTAATTTATTTAAAGTCTAAAAATTATAAAACAAATACTATGATTTAGGAAATCTTTTTATATTTCCAATGACTATTTATAATCAAAATTTGGACTTGTGTAACCCTACTTAAAAATTGTTTTAGTAAAACAACTCATGTTTGTGTCAATTTAATTTTAACATTAAATAAAAAGTTATTTATGTTATTTCCAAACCAAAGTGTCTCCATGGGGTCCCCAAAATGTCCCATGGCTTTTCTTGGTCGGCCATGACTCACCCAATAGGTGTAGGACAAGTTTCATGGTGTTTTCACATTCTTATAATACCATTTTTACCTTAAACTACACTAATTACCTCTAAGCGCGATTAAAGAAAAAAAGTTACTATTCACCAAAAAAATATTTTAATCTCATTGAACCACATTTTACTTCCTAATGACAACCATGTATGTAGGATTTTAAAAATTCAATACACATTAGTGGTAAACTTTCATTTAACTGAAAAACCAGTTTGCTTGATTACCACTTAGTGGTTTCACTAATCATCAAAAATTGAAGTTTTTCAGAAAATTACCAAAAATTCACCCTAAGCTATATTTGATATTCCGAATTCAAAAATGAAGTCCATTTTACAAAATTCAAAACATATAAGTCAAATTAATTAATTTAATAATTAATTCCCGTTGTCATGACAAATAGCGTGTTTTTTTGAAACAATAAGTATCAAAAGATTGACACCAGTTTAAGTCCAATTTCAAAGTGAAATTGATTCCAATGACCACCATTGGATTAACTGGTAAAAATATTTTCTAATTTCACTTTAAAACCAATTAAAATAATAATCTAATCATATAAATAATTTAGATTAAAAAGTGGTTTTGAATTAAAATACAACATTTTACACTATTCATAAAAAAATGAACTTTATCAGAAAGGTACCAAAAATTTACACAAAGTAAATTTTGATGTCCCGGTTCTAAAGTAGAGTTATATTTGGTCCAAAATAAAGTATAAGAGTGATAAAAACTATATTTAATGACGGTTCACCATTAAAAGTTGATAAGTGAACCTTTAGTGAAAATTAGAGTATATATGCCCTAAAATTGAACTCTTTCCGTATTTTAAACCTTTATCTTTTATTGGGTAAATGTATAAACATTTAAAAACATATCCAATCATATTTTAGTTATTTCTAACCATTCCCGCCAGTACAACGGCTACTCATTAACTAACATTTAAAATAATATTATTTTATTACTAGTGTGCTACGTAAGTTTCAAAGAAACTCATCGTTGCGTATCGCGTACGCTATCGAACATAGAAACCCCTTTAAAATAAAATTAATATTTAATTCGTAAATATTAATAAATATGAAAATTATTTATTCTTTATTTACCTGGGATGTTACATCCTTCCCCCCTTTTGGGAATTGCGTCCTCGCAATTTTATTCACTTATCAAAATAAGTGGGGGTATTTATCCCTCATAGCATTTTCATATTCCCACGTTGCCTCTTCAATCACATGGTTTTTCCACAAAACCTTTACCTGATGAATCACCTTATTCCGTAACACTTGCTCCCTGTGGTCAAGAATCTGGACCGGTTGTTCCTCATTAGATAGGTTCTCTTCCAGCTAAACTACCTCTGGACTCAAAATATGAGATTGATCTGGCATATAATTTCTCAACATCGAAATGTGAAAAACATTGTGTACCTGAGATAAACTCGGAGATAAAGCCACTCGGTATGCAACTGATCCAACTCTTTCCAGAATTTCGTATGGTCCAACCAACCATGGACTCAACTTTCCTTTCTTACCAAATCTCATCACACTTTTCCAAGGAGAAACCTTGAGAAAAGCATGATCACCTACCTCAAAAGATAGATACTTCCTCCGGTTATCCGCATAACTCTTCTGCATGCTCTAAGCTGTTCTCATGTGTTTTCTGAATCAACTGAACTTTTTCTGCCATCTCTTCTACCAATTCTGGTCCCATCAGCTTCCTTTCACCAACTTCATCCCGGAATGCTGGAGTTCGATACCGCTTCCCATACAATGCCTAAATTGGTGCCATATTTATACTGGAATGAAAACTGTTATTATAAGGAAACTCAACCAAAAAAAGATGTTGGTCCCAACTTCCCTGATAATCCATAGAACAAGCTCGTAGAATATCCTCCAATGTCTGAATTTTTCGTTCTGACTACCCATCTGATTGAGGATGAAAAGCTTTACTAAAATTTTAATTCATTACCCAACAACTTCTGAAGGCCTTTCCAAAAGTTAGAAGTAAACCTTGGTTCACGATCCAATACAATGGAGAGAGGAACTCCATGTAACCTGACTATCTCTTTAAGATACAACGGGAAAGTTGATCTAGAGAGAAAGTATCTCTTATAGAAAGGAAATGAGTAGATTTGGTCAAGTGATCAACAATAACCCAGATTGCATTATTACCTCGAGATTTCCTCGGTAATCCCACAACAAAGTCCATGGATATGTTTTCCCATTTCCACTCTGGCACTGGTAAAGGCTGAAGCATCCCTTTGGGTAACTGCCGCTCTGCTTTAACCTGTTGACATGTCAAACACTTCACAGTAAAATCAGAAATGTCTCTTTTGATTCCATCCCACCAGTAATACTCCCGTAGATCTCTATACATCTTAGTACTACCAGGATGAAAAAACAACTCATTCTTCAACTGTGAATCACAAGGCACACATAACCTCTTCACAAACCTCAAAACATAAAACCCAAACTTATCCAAGAACTCATGGAAAATTTTATTCATAAGGTCCATGAATACAGCAGGTGCATTGGTTAACCCAAAAGGCATAACTACAAATTCATAATGGACATATCTAGTACGGAACGCAGTCTTCGGAACGTCTGCTTCTTTTACTTTCAACTGATGGTACCCCGACCTCAAGTCAATCTTCGAAAAATACTGAGATCCATGGAGCTGATACCACTTCATTCGATGGCCCAACATCTACTGAAGTTGTTGCAAAGGATTTTACCACTCCTTTCTGCTTGTAGTCTAACTGATTTCCCCCAGCTGAGCTCTTCGTTGGACACTTGTTTGCATAATGACCCAATTCATTACACTTAAAACATCTTACCGTTGGATTTTCATTTCCTGCTTGATCACCTTCCTTATAGTTACGAGCAATATGACCAGACTTACCACACTGAAAGCACTTACTAGACTTGGATAAACATTCTCCAGGATGCATTTTACCACACTTCTCACAGGATGGATATTTGGTTTTCTTACCTCCTTGCTTCTTTGATGAATTCTTCCCCTTTTCCTGCCAACTAGATCTCTTATTCTGTTGTTTGTCATAGAACACCTGATCATCGGCAAACTCCATTTCCACCTTCTCCGTACATCGAACAAGTTTTTCATAACTTTTGAACTCACGAGAAGCTAAAGCCCTTCGATACTTTGGCTTTAACCCTGAGTAAAAACGGTTTATTTTACTATCAAGATCTCGTATGAAGTTTGGAGCATACCTTGCCAATCGAGTGAACTTTTCTTCATAAGTAGCCACTGAATCATCCTCTTGCCTCAATTCTAGGAACTGTTTTTCCATCCTAAGATGAACCACCTTAGGAAAATATTTCTCAAGAAACATACCTTTGAATTCGTCCCAGTGAAGATTATCAATCTCATCACTATCCCTTATATTTTTCACCATCGACCACCACTGATCAGCTTCACCTTCAAAACGATAAACAACAAGACTAACTTTTTGATGTTCTGAACACCCCATGACATCAAAAATCTTCTCCAGTGCTTTAATCCACCCTTCAGCTTGCACAGGGTCAGATGATCCTCTGAATGATGGGGGATGTTGCCTCATGAAATGTTCCACCACTGACATGTTCCTCTGCGGTTGATCTGGCTGATCTCGTGCATGGATACCACCACCATTTATAGCCTGAGTCAACTGTGCCATCACTGCAACAAACTGTTCAGTTCCGATTCTGACCATCTCAGGTTGCTGATTTGGAAGGTTATCTTCCTCCTGATGTCATCCCAATATAGCTGCTTTGTTTCCTCTGCGGAAAACCATTCTGAACCCAGAAATATCTTAGGCGAAGCAACATGGTAATCCGTAAATGCTATATCATTTCAATCATATTATAAATTAACTTATAATTTAACAATTTTCTAACTCCTAAAGTTGTCTAAACCGACCTTTGATACCAACTATAAGTCCCCAGCCTTAAACCTTACTTAATCTTGAGTTATCACAAGATAACACGTTGAGGATCTTTTCAGGTATAGAGTTTTAGAGAATTAGAACATAACTATTACATCTCAAAAGATTACAAAGTAGTCACTTCTACTAAGTTTTCATAATAAAAAAAACTCTTAAAAGAAACATGTCTAGTTCCATGTTTTATATAGCAAGACATTCCCTTGATCCCATCCTTGACCCTATTCCACATTAAGTCCTGTGAAAAACATTTCAAAAAAAACTTGGGGTGAGCATAAGAAGCTCAGTAAGGGATACACAAAGAATGAAAATTGTTTGTTTATCAAAAAAACAAGTAAACCATGTATACTTTATCAAAGTAATACTTTTCACCTTTATGAAGTAATAAAAACTCTTCACTGAATAAAGTATCATTACTTACCTTTTTGTAACCAAAGGATTACCATAAAACCCATATAAAGAACACATAACATATATAAAGGTAACTTGGGACATAAACATACTTAAGTGGAGTAACCATACGGTCGACTTCCACACATATCACATAATGGAATAGCCATACAGCCAATTTCCATACATACTTAATGGAATAGCCATACGGCCGACTTCCATACCCAATGCATTAGAGGTTATAATGTAACCACCCGTCCTGGTATTCACGACACCACCCGTCATATGGTTTATAACGTAACCACCCGTTAAAATGTCCAAGTACCAGTATAAAATCATAAAACATAAAACCAATATAAAGGAATGATAACATTTCCACATTTCAATCATGATATAACATAAATATATTGACATAATAGAATCCTTTATCAAAACCATTTTCAATACCAAAATACATAAAAGAGTATATGGTATTTATTTTATTCTAAAAACAATACGGCTTGTTGAGGAAGCCAAAGACCAAATAATACTCGCGGCAGCGGAAAAAGTCATTGTCACCGCGTACGTTAAAAAAACATTCCTTTTTTTCGTTTAGTAAAACGCTTCGTAGAAAAAGATTCCTTTTTTATAAAAGTAAAAGTCAAAGGGTTTATACACCGTATAAAAGAAAGTTGTGTATAAAACGAAATATGCCGCAATGAAAGGAGATTGAGACGAAGTCCCTTACCTTGGGTCCGACTTGACTCGATCGTTCTTTAACGTCCTGAATAATAAACTTGAGTTAATTTATACTTGATTAAGAACCTTTTTAAAGTTCATTATTCTTTTTATAGCACTTATTTCCATGTTATAAACATTATGTAACCATTTAAGTTAATAATGTTTGTTTTGTCAATATTTGGTTCTTAAGTCGAAAGTTGACTTCTTACAATTACATGTTGTTCATGTGGTCAAAAGTTCTTTATATCCAGAATGAAATTCCTGATTTGGATATCATATATATCCAGCATCTACATGTATTTATAATATTACATAATCATTTAGAGGTATGAAATGAAATGCACCGTTCATTGAGACGGTAAGCCATACGTACGCATGAACGCTACTTTCATTTCTTTGTCATATTAGTGGAATTAAAACTAAATGAGAGGTATGTATATTTTAATTCCAGAATTATATTCATCATTTAGATATATCATTAATTATATATATACATTATATACATGTAATTTTAATAGTACATTACATTTGGGGATAAGAAATGAAATGCACCGTTCATGGAGACGGTAAGCCGTACGTACGCATGAACGCTACTTTCATTTCTATCTCATACTTTAATGGAAAGAAATAATAATGATATAGATGTATATTATAATTCCAGTATAAAATCATATATAATAACTTTAAATCCATCCTTTACACGTCCAACATATTGCATTAACGAATCACATCACTTTTAGGGGGCGGTAGTCCGCACTTCCTTAAATGAAGATATCGTGTTTACCCATAATGGAAACCATAAAGGTATGCCAAAAATGAAAAATACAGAAGCTTAAAGAAAACATAAACATATTATATATCATATATAAAAATAGTGACATCAAAATGGCCACCCTTGAAGGTTTTAAATGAGTATTGAACAATCATCGTTTCGGGAGGCAGAATTTCGCCATCCACGGAAACCGTATGTTCATTAACCATTTGATGTAGTTGTGTGAGAGTGTAGTTCAAATAATTATTATAAAAACATCCTAGTATATTGAAGATACTGTTGTTGTTATAAAAGAAGTAAATAAAAAGAGTTTAGAGGGTTGGAGAAGCAAAATAAAACAAATGAACAAGAGAGAATGGATTACCTTTAAAAGTGTAACTCCCTTTTGATTTGAGCCTAAAGGCTTCCTTTGAAAGGATTCTGCAAAAAGGGAATCCTCTAGGATGAGTAGAGGGATGTGGAGAGAGTAATTGGGCAGGGGGTTTCTGAGCCAAAGACTTGAGAAGTGTGTGAAATGAGGTAGAGGTGGGGGCCTTTTATAAGAGGAGGGGAGGGGCACTTTTGGAAAGTAAATAAATATTACTTTATTTGAAAATGTGTTTCGGTTTTAAAGGATCCCACATTGATAGAATTAGTGTATAAGGTGATAAGGGTTCTAAATCCACTCATCCAATTGGTTTTGGACATGTGTAGGTTTTAGAGTTTTCATTATCATTCCATTTTATTTAAATCGTCAAATAATGATGTCATCGCTGCATCATTATTATGTCATAAATAATTTAATTTATTTAATGTCTAAAAATTATTAAAAAAATACTATGATGTATGAAATCTTTTTAGCTTTCCAATTACTATTTATAATCAACATTTGGACTTGTGGAACCCTACTTAAAAATTGTTTTAGTAAAACCACTCATGTTTGTGTCAATTTAATTTTAACATTAAATAAAAAGTTATTTATGTCATTTCCCAACCAAAGTGTCTCCATGGGGTCCCCAAGTTGGCTCATGGCTTGTATTGGTCGGCCATGACTCACCCAATAGGTGTAGGACAAGTTTCATGTTGTTTTCACATTCTTATAATACCATTTTTACCTTAAACTACACTAATTACCTCTAATCGCGATTAATGAAAAAAAAACGTTACTATTCACCAAAAAAATATTTTAATCTCATTGAACCACATTTTACTTCTTAATGACAACCATGTATGTCGGATTTTCAAAATTCAATACACATTAGTGGTAAACTTTCATTTAACTGAAAAATCAGTTTGCTTGATTACCACTTAGTGGTTTCACTATTCATCAAAAATTGAAGTTTTTCAGAAAATTACCAAAAATTCACCCTAAGCTATATTTGATATTCCGAATTCAAAAATAAAGTCCATTTTACAAAATTCAAAACATATAAGTCAAATTAATTAATTTAATAATTAATTCCCGCTGTCATGACAAATAGCGTGTTTTTGTAAAACAATAAGTATCAAAAGATTGACACCAGTTTAAGTCCAATTTCAAAGTGAAATTGATTCCAATGACCACCATTGGATTAACTGGTAAAAATATTTTCTAATTTCACTTTAAAACCAATTAAAATAATAATCTAATCATATAAATAATTTAGATTAAAAAGTGGTTTTGAATTAAAATACAACATTTTACACTATTCATAAAAAAATGAACTTTATCAGAAAGGTACCAAAAATTTACACAAAGTAAATTTTGATGTCCCGATTCTAAAGTAGAGTTATATTTGGTCCAAAATAAAGTATAAGAGTGATCAAAACTATATTTAATGACGGTTCACCATTAAAAGGTGATAAGTGAACCTTTAGTGAAAATTAGAGTATATATGCCCTAAAATTGAACTATTTTCGTATTTTAAACCTTTATCTTTTATTGGGTAAATCTATAAACATTTAAAAACATATCCAATCATATTTTAGTTATTTCTATCCATTCCCTCCAGTACAACGGCTACTCATTAACTAACATTTAAAATAATATTATTTTATTACTAGTGTGCTACGTAAGTTTCAAAGAAACTCATCGTTGCGTATCGGGTACGCTATCGAACATAGCAACCCCTTTAAAATAAAATTAATATTTAATTCGTAAATATTAATAAATATGAAAATTATTTATTCTTTATTTAACTGGGATGTTACAATCAGGAAGTCATAAATTTTATTAATTTGTGTTTGGAATCAATATATTTTTTTCCCATTTGAATGTTTAAGTTAACAAATCCTACGAAATATGCATCAATTTTTTTTAGCTATTTTTAAATGAGTTAAAAATATACATTTTAATTCTTAGAGTTAATTTTAAAATATATATTAAGGGGAATCAATTATGTATATGGGAATCCAAAAAAATGAAATTATTTTAATGATTTCCCCTCATCATGGTAATATATATATATATATATGAACGTTCTTCAATAAGTTTGTAACAGATTTGTTGAATTCATGTCATGTCACAATTTTAAGAAGGGGTTTCTAGATATATTATACAAGGATGATGCTGAAAAAAATGGGATTATAATTTATATCAAATAGAATATTCTTTGGGTGAAATTATATCTCTAAAAAACATAGAAATAATATTATTTATTTATCAGAAAAGAAATTTATTTTTCAAAGGATATAATTTTCATTTATAAAGGAACATGATGATTATCTACATAGATTCCTTGGGGATGGATGTTTATATAATTTCTATTCATAGTATAATTAGAAACTTGGAATTTGAAACATTATCAAAAATAGTTCAAAATGAATTAAAGAAAGTGAAAAAGAAATAAATGTATTAGGGAGTGATTTTTATAAATAAATAAATATAAAGGGTTTCATCTCTACAAAACCTCTAATTAAATACGGGACAATTTCATGAATATTTATGAAGGTATTTTCAATGTTTGAGAGGTAAAGAAGGAAGGGTTGTTGAATAAATATGAATCCTTCTGTATGAGCATGCCCAAATAAATTTATATATTTTTGAATGATCTAATATGTCTTTTAAATGATATGTGAGGCCTCAGTGAAAATATTAAGGAATAAAATATATATAAAAAATACAAAAAAACTACCACTATATTTCTATGTTATGGTATATTTTATTAAGGATAATGATCTAAAATATGACTCCCTAGATATACTTCATAGTATAATTATATTATATGAAATGAGAAATTGTGATTGTGATACTAAGGTAAAGAAGAGATCACATGATGTTTTATTAAATGCAATGGTCAATACATCTAATAGAAAATTTCAAGATGTAGATGAAGTCAATTAATTAATGTATTTTAAAAAAACATTAATAGGGGGAAGGATAAAAGCAAAGAAATGCTTCAACATTGTTGCTTATTTTTCGATAAGGTAGGTCATCTCAAAAATATGTGTCTGAAACAATTTAATATAAAATGTATAGATATTCTATGATGTATCCTTCCAAATATGAAAACATATAAGGAGAAAACAGTTGAAATTATATAAGAAAAAGAATCTGTTATCTCATGAAAATGGAATCTCAAATGATTCAAAATTGTAATAATTCTAGAATTATAGTGACCTAAGAGGTGTTGATTTAATATATATAATATAAAAGGAAAAATTTGATGACAGTTATACAGAAAATGATGATTTAAATATAATATTATATGATAAAAATTTCCTTTAGTAAACCACTTCTGAACAACAAAAATAGATGGCTACTACTATGAAGTATAATGTAGTTTTAAATGAATTTGAACTCTAAAGCATTAATTGGATGGATAAATGTTTGAGTTAAAAGTATAGATCAACAAAAAAATATATCTAAAATCTATAATCTCATAAAATAGATCCATGATTATGATAAATGAATTTGAAGAAGCATAAATCATTATTAGATTAACAAATATATTTAATAAAATGGTCAAAATAATTTAGTATATCAATAAAGAGGTCTTTTCGAGGTAAAAAAGTGTGAGGCTCCAGAAAGGATCCATATATACATTGTTCCCTTAGTGTTTTCAAATATTTTATCCTCAT
This sequence comes from Viscum album, assembly GCA_963277665.1. Classification (NCBI taxonomy): domain Eukaryota; kingdom Viridiplantae; phylum Streptophyta; class Magnoliopsida; order Santalales; family Viscaceae; genus Viscum; species Viscum album. The sequence goes on from OY728135.1 coordinate 1,281,203,474, forward strand.
TTCAAATATTTTGAGTCCATGACCTTTCTATAGAAAAGAATATTTCTATTAAAAAATTTATTTATTTAACAAAAAAAGAAATATATAATAACTAATGATTATAATGTGGATATATTCATGCATGATTCTTCACCTCAAGACGATACTACACAAACAAATATTGATTATGAATATTTTCTGAAGGATAATAATCAGCCAACAATGAATTTAAAGGAGACAAAAATTATTATATTTTATTTGGATAGAATATTTTGAAATATTTAGTATGTGTTCCCCATTTAAAAAAGGTATGTGAAATAGAATCAACCATAAAAAAAAGAAATAATAATTCAAAAACAATTCAATGCATTTTATAATTATAAATTTCTATGTAATTTATTGGGAGAAAATAATCTTATTTTTCATTAACAGTTGAATCTGATGTTTTTAAGAGATATATAAAGAAAGAAAAGGTATATCAAGTCACCTAATATAATCATAATGAAAAATAAAAAAAAATCTATTTTTCCAATATTAATATTTTATTATTTAACCAGGAGATCAAAAGACATTTAACTCATCCAGAGAATTTCCTCAAGGATCATGGAAGAAAAAATATCATAAGAAAACGAATAACTTGATATTATTGATTTGATATCACCAAATAGTTTTGGTTTAAGGGTTTTTAAATGTGGTTACACATCACCCATGATATGAAATAAAAATATACCAACTTAATTAAATATGATAAGAGTGTAGTGGTCTAGTTTGAAAATGAAGAAATAATTACTTTTTTACACATTAAGAAAGAAAAAGGTTATTTTAAATAACTTGAAATAGAAAGAAGTTATGTTCATGAAATGGATAAATAATAATCTATGAAGAGTGACCATGATATGTGCCTCAGGACATGATGTCAAATTGAAAAAAATAGGTGTTTTTCTAAATATAATGATTGATTACTTTTCTTATAAGGAAGATGGAAAATGGATATATTTATTTGATTAGGGAAATTAATTGGTAGAAATTTTCCATTAAATTTTAAAAAATTACTGGTAAAAATGTATTGGTAAGTAGATCCAAAAACCATGGGATAATCTTTTTAATATTTTTGGAGCACAAGATCATCCCAAACTCACATGTAAGAATACCCTTACATGTGTTTAATGATTAAAGGGAATTCAATTTTAAATTCCTATATACAAATGTTGGGAATGTCATCAAATATGTTAAATATTGTTCATAAGGATTATTTAGGTCCAATAAGTCTAAAAAACATTGGCTTCAAAATCTATTATTATTTTTTAGTTAATAATTTTAATAATATGTACTCGTTTATGGTGGTGAAAAACAAAATTGAAGTGCACTATTGTGTCAGTAGATCTTATAAAGTAACTGAATAAATATTTGGTTTGAAATTTATAAAATATAACAAAAAAATGTTCTTAAATTATAAAATACCCAATTGGAAGTATATTTAGAAAAGTATTTGATTTTTTAATAGGTGTATTGGGCGACATGTACAAAATACTTTTTTTTTTGTTTAGTGGAGAAATAAAATCATCAAATCCATGAATATGGTTGTTATCATTAAAATGAACCTAATGAAATTGCATTAAGATTTTGTGACTCATATAATGTTTTATATGTAAAATAATATTTTATCTTTGAAAATTAAGAGAAAAATAATTATGCAAATTGTTATTGGATAAATCCCACCGAGAAATACACAAAGGTGTTTTTAAATATGTTTTCTATAATGAATAAATACAAGTATGATAATTTTTATTAAATTTAGTGATAAATGAATATTTATTGATTATTCATACAGGTCAAAATAATTTAATAGATATAAGAAAAGATCTGGTAAAATGACTAAAGATGAGTATTTTACCATAACATTATGTTAAATGGTATGAAGATTTCAGTAATTGATGAGAATAATTTCACAAAAATTGCTATATTTTGAGTTATAAAGTGATAAATATGGTTTTGGATTAGGGGGAGATAAAATAATATAAATAAATTATTAGGATATATCTATTGGTGATGTTAACATTGAAGTAATACTATGTACCAGAAAGAAATTTTTCTAATTGAAAATCACTTATACAAATATCATTGTTAACCATAATTCTATGGTAAATGAATGATAACATAAGAATAGTATTAAATCTCATTATTATCTAAATTTGAACCAAAATCTTTTAGTAATGATTATATGGATGTATTCATAATAAAATATATGAAATATATTCCTAAACAAATTGGGAGACCATAAAATGTGAAATTTTATAAATACTAAAAATAAATATATTAATAGGATATGATGAATCATGGTTGTTTGATTGTAAGGTGTTTCCCTAGGATTTCGGTCGACATGGGAACTCAAAATAATTATATCCTAGAGAGATTTTTACATAATTATTTAATGTTACAGTAGAATGATACTTGTCCTTTCCAAGTGTGGATTGTGCAAGTGGAAGTAGTAGATCCGAATCTGGGAGGAGATGGCATGAAACATGTCATGACAGTTGATGGTAATGCTCAAACACCTCTGCATGTTTTAGAATATATCTCTACATATCCTTCTTCAGAGCAAGGATACATGAAGACGGTGGAAAATAATCCACCAACCATCCAAGATGATGATTTCAATCCAATTGATACTCATGTTCATTATCATTAAGAAATTTAGAAAATATTTGTTTTTTATAGGATATCTAAGAAGTGGGGAAACATCATTGATGATGAAGTAATTACTAGTATCCCCTGATAGTTTCAATTAATGATGGAAATATTCCTTTTAAAGATGAAAGTATATATGGAATGGAAAAGTTAACTTAATGTGAGGGTTCCACTCCTAGTCCTTAAAAGAGAAGTTAAAAATAAGACTATTCTAACCTACAACAGACTATATCTACTATATCATCTTCAATGATAGCTAATAAAGAAATAATTAAGATATTTAAAGGAGGTAAATTTCAGTATTAGTGGGAAACAGAAAATGATTCCGATTATGGGAATGACATTTATTATTATGATCTTTGAATTTTTTGTCTGTTTTTTTGGATGGGGGAAAATCCCTTTGTCCACATCACCTTTATCATTATTATTATTTTAACACTTCTTTAATAAATTTTCAGAAGCTTTTCTTCTTGTAATAATTGTCTAGTATACCTAGAATATTTGATTTTATATTAATGAGTAATTTTCACCAGTACTTCGATATCAAAAAATATGATTTCATTTATTTAATATTATGAAAATGTGTTATAACGTGTATTGGATGCATCTAAAATCTATTTATTTGAATTGATTCCATGAATATGATGAATACATTAGGAAACTATAAGGATTTTTTATTCATAAATATGATTGAATATTATTTCATTTGAGGAAATATTTATATAGGTTCAAAAAAGTTCTAATATCTTGGTACACTTAGCTGGACTAGTAACTACAATGGTTTCATTCATATAGTAGGGGTTGATAAAAAACATTATATCAAGGAGCATGGGAAGTGGATGGATTTATTTTATAATATAATGAAATATTATTCTATGTCTCAGATAATACCAAATGAATGACGTTTTAATAATTAATGTGACGTGATTTATAAATGACACTACTTTTAGAAATATTATTTTTAATTAGACTAAAGGTGAGTCGAATATTAGATATGAAATTTGTCTTCAAATTCAAATAATCTATGTTTGTGATAAAATTACTCCAAATGGATTGAACCAAACTAATTAATTATCTAATGGTGGCCCAGATGAAATTCATAATCGATGTTGAATTGGTGGATGTTTATGTGATGATCTATAAATTTATTATTTTATTAGTTTTTTTATCTGCAATCCTATCACTTATAAATTTTTTTCAACACATGTTATTACTCATAATATCATAAATGTCTAATAGAAACTAAAAAATATTTAAAAAATAAAAATAATATGATAAATCAACTAAAAATTAGATTTTGGGTTGTTTAACCATTTACAGTTTCATAATAAATTAATGGATTTCACTTATATTGAGTGGGTATGTTTAGTTGGCAAATAAAAATCCACATTGGGAGGTGTGTTCATCTTTGGGTGATATTTTACTTCTTGTAAAATAGAATGTTTTATTGTATATATTTAAACACTAAAGGGGAGGAACATGGTTCTAAATCATAAAACTGAACCAAGTTGATATAGATGAGAAAATAGGTTAAAGATATAATAATTGTTGTGGTATCTTATATTTTTATCATGTGTGAAACCCCAAGTGGGATAAATATTAAAAAAATAAAATTATACAAAATTTTTAAAAGAATATTGAGATAAAGTGTCATTTACTGATGGAAAATGTGGAATAATATTTTTTGATGTTGGAGTATACAAAAACATAAAATCATGTACCTCACATTATGATAAGGTTTTTACAGAAGGTGGATTGAAAACAAAATTCATATGATCTGGGATAAAAACCGATTCTATCTTCATATATGGGAAGAATAATAAACCTCCAATTATGAATTATAATTTGTCTCATGGTATTGATATGTTCTATTAATGGGTTTATAGAGAAATAATTATCGATATCCCAATCCATTTTTTGGAGAAATTGTGCCAGTATAATTGAATGGGGGAGAGTGTATCAATCTTAAATTAGTAGAATAATGTGACTGTTGTGAATTCAAATTTGTAATTATTGGGTTTTTTTCATCCTAATATTGTTTCCCACACAGATAATTACTCCAATTGGATTATATTTGGTGACTAGATAATAATTTGTCAATTTTTTTGAATGTTATTATTAGAACCTATATAATTTAGATATTTTGGAATTAAGAAAACACGATTGGGATATTTTTAGAATAAATTCGAACATCCTCATTTTGGGAATTTTAATTGTTAATTTGATATAGGATGCATACCTAGAACGTGATATGTTTTGAATAATGGAGGCCATGGTGTTTTAGTAATTATGGTGTAGTATTTAATTTCCATCACATAGTTTATTTAATGGTAAACATATCCAATATATTGTTTTTTGATATTAATGGAAACAATTACACATTACTACAGATGAACACGTAATTTAAGTGAGCATTTTGGGCTGCATGATCACTTGTGTGAAACAACATCTCCCGAAAATGGAATATTCATATAAATGGTGGATTTGGTTATGAGGTTTCAATGTATTTAATATATGGTTTTTGAGATGGCCAATATAAAAAATTAATGTAAAAAATATATTTTACTAGTCTTGGTGTCCATGAAGACTACCTGATAGAATTAAGGAGGCCTAAAATGGACATTGAGAACATCATGGTGGTATTATCCTAGTTGATCATTGGTGAAAATTCAGTGAAAAAGTATTGGAAATTTAGTTATCAATGGAGTGATTTGTAAAGATAATTTATTATTTCATGTCCAAATGGAAATTTGAAAAATATCAACCAAGATAGACTTTTGAAAGCCATTTTTCAATAATACATAAATTTGATGTCATAGTTTCTGGATGTAATTTTTTCTATGATATATTAGTGTTCCAGTCAGGAAAATATTATGAATCTATCTAATAGTTATTTATTTATTCATATACATATTTAAAATAAAATTTTTAATGATTAAGATGTGTATTGAAATTCTTAAGATGAAAAAAATATTAAATTAAGGGGAATGTACATGATAGATGATATTTAATATAGGGATAATCCATTATGGAAACATATATACCATATTTATAAGAAAACTGATCATGTGAAAACGAGGGGGAATTCCAGTTCACTCTAGATAGAGTGATGATGATTATATATCTCCTCTCAAATGTGTAATTCTATTAAAAGGTGTTTTAAGAGTATGTTTTCTCAATAAAAGATGAAAAATATGTTGTGGAAGAGAAACTTCATTAATGTTATTTATTTCAATCACTATTCCTATGAATTTTAATACACCGTGAGGAGAACTGAGTTCCCTGTTGAATAGGGGTAGTGATTTGTCAATATGATCATGGTTTCAAAAAAAGAGGGTTAGTACGCTCACTGAAAATTTATTATTTACAAGGAGTGATATTTTTTATTTTTAAGGCATAACAAAAACATTCCTCTATGATTCTTGGACTACACTTGTGAGGAAGACTAAATAAAATTTTTAAGAGTAAATACCAGAGATGATGGGGTGTTCCCCATATTGAGAGAAAAATATCATATTCATTGAATAATGTTTTTGATTTGTAATATCATTATTCAATATAATAATTAATGAAATATCCGTGAAAAGGTAGTTATATCATTAATCTTATATCATTTATATGGTTGAATGGCCTTTTTATTCACTACCAAATGTAATATAAACATATTGATTGATATAGAGATAAAAATTTAAAATCATATTTTATGTTTTATGATATGTTATATGAGGGTCATGTTTTATATCTACTTAAAATTATACATTAATGTTATTTGAGTATTTTTCATATTATAATCATCTCAGTACCCAAAAAAATATTATTTCCCTATCATAGAATAAAATATTATTCCCTTGGAATCTATTTTATACAATTATATTACAACCCTTTTATGGTTCATTAATTATCCAATGGATGAATGTTTTATGCATGTATTAGACATAAACATGGTATATCAAACTGAAAATATTTTATTTAATATTTTTTTATTTTTTCCCTATACTATTTTCAATGTTATGTACCAGGAAACTATTTTGTGGACCCACTAGATAATGATATGGTTTATCATTAAAAATTTCTTATATATTTTACTCTATTATTGATAAAATTTATTTGTTTTTTTAATTTTTTATGATCTATTCGACAATTATCTTATGTAGTTTTAGTTATTCTAATAAAATAATTATTATTCTGGAAGATTTTATATTCCAAGCCATATGGTTCTCTCATGTATCATAACCAATTTTAATCATTGGGGCCATTCATTTAAAAATTTTCCCTTTTAGTTTACAACATAAAATTTAAAAAAAATTGATTTATGAATTTAGTTATGAAATATATTGTCATGATATTTTCATAAAAAAATGGTTATAAGATGATTTTAATTGAAAATAATTCTCTGTGATACTTAACTTTATGACCATTGACCTTAATTAAATAATCATGTATTATTTTGATATTTTTCACATGTTTCGTAGATATATTAATATAATATAAAAAATAATATTACAATACTCCCAAAATAATTTCATGTTCTAACAAATGATTTATTAATTGTAAATTGACTAAAATTTTATTTTCATGTTGATATGTTTTTTAACATTTTCATATGATTGTGTTATATTATGTATAAAAATACGCCCCTTGGTGAAGAAGAAATATTTTTAAATAAAAGAACTCACCATGCTCATTATTTTATATTCATTTAGTAATAACCTTTATCCTAAATTTTTTATACTCATTTATTTTCATTATGTTTCAATAAATTAAAAACATTTTATTTGGCATGTAATTAGCTATTTACCATGTGAAATTATTATGATTGATTGAAATAAATTTATGCCTTATAATGTTCATGATATTCTAAATCTTACCCTTTCATGGTAGATTCACTCATAAAATTATATCCTAAAATAAAAAAAATTATTTTTTTAAAAAAATTATTTCAAATTTCACAAATATTTTTCATAATAAAAAACACCACTGTTATATAATATAATCTATAAAATATTTTAATATTTTTTTGGAATGATTAATTTATACATAAATTTAAAATTTCTATCCAATAAATATTTATTATTTGTTGTATCAAATATTAATATCAATTTAATAAAAAAATAAAAAATAGATATAATTTATATTAAAATAAAAAATATCAATAAGTAATTTGAGATGTTAATAAAATTATATAATCAATATAAATTAAAATTTTAGTGATAAATTTACATTTCTGAAAGAATAATTTCTAAATTTAAAAATATTGTGAAAATTTCCCATTAATCAATTTGAGGAACCCAATTTATTTTTGGTGTTTATTACAGTAGTTTATAGTTTTCCAAACACGGTTGAGTATTAGTGGATGTATTTGTGATTTTTTTATTTTTTTTAATTGCATCTAAGTATCTTGGAGGAGTTATGAAATTACATAGAAAATATAATCAAATTGGGAAAAAATTGGAAATGTACCAATAGTAAATATTTCAACACTATATATAAGGCTTTTATAAGTGAATGTGAGTATTTATCCCAATGTATAAGACTTTAGAGATAATCTTAAGAATTTAAGCCTCAGACTGTATGCATTTGGAAATGATCATAACAATACTATTATCTATGCATCATCCTTTGAAGTACCCAATATATGTTTTTGAGATAAAATATGAATTTAATTTTGAGTCTTCACTGAGTGTAAGGATTTAAATTCCTTGCATAGGGATTCATGAAGTAGGAAAATATGATTTTTTATTGAGTGAAAAAATATAATCCATAATTGAAATTTTTGAATGGAATAAATTAAATTGATATCAATTTTTTCCTAAATCATAAAAATTATCCAATTATATTGATATTCAACAAATATTATGATTATGTGTTACCCGAATGATGAATTACGTAATATTTTATGAGATGAATCAAAAATAAGATGAACTAGTGTTTACTTGGGAGAATTTATGATTAGCCTCAATTAATTAAATATGGATGTTTATTTTGATGATATCATTATTTTATTAATATATTATATCACTTTTTAATCATGTTGTGAATAATTTAGTGTCATGTAGGTGTGTTTTTATACAACATAATGTGATTTAGATAATGTCGTACTCTTTAAAAAAATATAGTTGAATATTTAGGCTTTCCCAGTTTAGTAATGATGTGAAAACTAATGAAGATGAGTTATTCAACTAGTGTTATTATATCTCCAACATGATAATGATTCATCCACAATAGATGTTACCATCATAGATCATTGGGTCCCTATTTGACTATGAAATAAGGAAACTTACATCACATGTTATACATTATTGGGATTTGAAAATAATGTTAGAGGAAACCAAAAGTTGGAAAAAAAACACATTTTTGGCTACAAACCCCAATATAGTTACTTTTTTTAATTTTAATGATACTGAGTTTAATGGTATACATTTAATTTTTTAAAATATAATTATATTTTTACAAGATTGATATAATGATGCTGAAAAAAGAAACCAAGACCCAGTTGTTACATTATTAAATTTATAATGGATATAAGATGTCACTATCCAAAGGTACAAATACATAAGTAGTTTTGCTAAAATAGATTCTTACCTGAATATCACATTACATTTGAAATCATAAAACAAAAATAATAGTGAAATAATAATAATCATCAAACACATTCAAATATTCTGTCTTCATATCCTGGGAAACAAATAATTATGTACTAAAATTCCTAGTATGGGTTATGTACATTGAATTATATCATTAATAAGTATTCCATAATAATTATGGTTAATAAAATAACTGAAAAAAATTCCATACAATCAATAACATAATGATAAAGAATAAAATGGAAGGATACAATGATGCTCAAACAGTGAAAAATAAATCATCACAATAGCATGAATCTTATCATTGGATATCATAACTATTAAAATAACAATAAGGATATAAATGAATTTTTTTATAATGGTTGAATTCATAATTTGAAACATCTGAAAATGAAAATAACTAATTATAATTTCCATACATAAAATGAAAAAAACACATTTTATATGAAAACTAAATTCTGATATGTAATAAGGTTTTAGAAAATTAAATGGATTACATATTTATTAGTAATAAATAAAATATATAAAAATATAATACAAAATTTTTATATAGTCGTTAATCAAATATATATTTTCCTATTCATTAGATAGATTATAATGGTCATATTAAAATATATTTTTTCATGGTTCATTTGAGTTTTGTGATATACTATCGAACATGGTGCTAATTACAATTTTGAGGAGTTAAAATAAATATATATATGATTATAATATTTTTTGAAAATAAAAAGGATGTTTTGATGTAAATGTAATATGATATGTTAATTTGTAGTAAAGAAGTTTAGAAGAATTATAATAGATATTAGTGTATGCTAAATTTAGATCAAATCAAGATTTTTTGGGGCTCAAAAATCTAGTGTAAGAGTAATCGATTTTGATATTTGGGAAGTATATTTATATCATTTAATTAATCAAGTGAGCATGTTTTCCTGGTCATTCTGAATTCTAATGGGGATGATCTTCGTTTATTGTGGATGCATCCTTTGTATTATGGTGTTATTTCCTATTTATTATTATTTATAATGAATATTGGTAAACTATGTATGGTGTTTTTTATATCATTTAAAACATTAGTTGGATTATGATGAAATGAGCTTTAGAATAATACATAGCACATCCAAACTTATTTTATCTTATGAATATATTTGATACTTCTTGTCTTAATAGGATTTAAATAGATAAAGATGTTGGAATTCACAATGGTCCTAAATCATATAAAAATATCTTAAATTATATCCTTTTTACATATTTATTCCATATTTTTTAAGGATATGTTGAAGGATAAAGTGGATCATGTTGTGGAAAATATTTATTCATTTCTAATTGAATTAAAATTTTAAAGTAAACAACAAATAATAAATCCCACATTCTCATGGGTATAAACATTAATCGTTTGTTTCATGTGGTATCAGAGATTTGGTTTCCCTATATCAAATCACAAAACTATTATTTTCTATATGAAAGATTATTTTTTATATTAATAGAGGTATTTAAAAATTAAATGTAATGAAATATTATTCATGAAAAAGTAGAATACCTACATTTAATTTATCACATGAAAATGATATCATATATATTTTTACAAAGTGTTTCTCAATTTTATGCCAACATTCAATTCCTCTTTTGGGGAGTGTTTCTCCCAAATTTAATGCCAAAAATTAACATAGATTATATAATAGTATTTATTAACATTTTATATTCATATCATTTATCACAAATAACTATTGGAATGGAAATGGAAAGCACAAACGAATGATCCATTATAAATGCATTAGTTGTGGTGAAATTGTTCATTTGACAATAACTATTCATAGATGTAAGTTGGATTGTATTATTTTGAGGTTTATATTAATTACAATATAGGTGAGAGAAATATACAAGTAGAAAATTAAATTAGGTGACAATAATAATAATTTTACATTAATAAAATAATTAAATATATTAATACATTAGGAAGTGTATGATGTATTATATATCTACCAATAAGATGATGAGGATGAAAAAAACATAATCAATGTTATGGATTGTGTTGGAATGAATTAGGAATATTATAATAGTGATGGAAAATAAGATATAATATCATTACTAGAACATATTTTTAAATCTGTTATGGAGGAATACATGGGGTGGACTTCCCAAATCTAAAAACCGAACAAGTTATTATAGAATGATAATGAAATGACTACTAAAGATGATATTGAAATTACTATAAAGAAACATGTTGAATAAATTAAAATAATAAAAATTAATTTTATAGAATATTAAATGGTTGTGATTTTTCTTCAAGAGAAACTCAAGATGAAAGAATAGTATCTCAATAAGATGCAATCAAAATACATAAAAGATGCAAGATATTTGAAGAAGATGAAAACCCATTATGAAAAAACTATTTAGATAAAGGATTATTCATCCATTCATATTTGAAATGTGAACTCTAATATGCATGTATGACCATTTCATAAGGATTTTTTCATGTGAACCCATTTTTTTAAGAAAAATCATATTCAAAGTCGAATTCAGAACTTGAGTAGTCCATGAAAGATGACGAAAAACATTATCATTACCCAATTGAGGTGATGAAAATTTTAAGAGTCAAAATATTATGATGAAGAAACATGAATCTTCTATTTATCATTAATTTTATCAACTTTCATTATAAAACACACATTTCATTAGAAGAACTATATTCAGTGGGAATTTCTTGGGTTGTGTAATTTTTTCCAAAATTGATAATTACTCAAGAAAAATACATACATTTCTTGTAAAAGATAAAAATTAGGGTGTGCAGTTATAAATATATATATATATATATGGGTTCGTAGGAAATGATAAATGACTATAGAGAAATATTTTCTCCACCAAATCAAAATACTCTTGTGTTTGTTAATGATTTATGTGTAAAATGTGAACAACTGGTCCCGAATGCTAAATATAGACTAATTATTTTTCATAGACATCATCATTATTAAGGGAATGTGAAATTTTGATTAATTCTTGATCTTGAAAACATGTAATTTTTTACTATTAGTTATCTAAATGATATAATTATAGGAAACCAATGAAGATTGGATAGCCATTTTTCTTGTAATTTTCTAGTTGACAACATGATATTGAAAACATTAATTATAATGATGATTGAAAATTTTATAATATATTAGGGATTATCAGAAAAGGAAACTATAAATTTTTAGTTAAATATTTATTTTGATTAACCAACACATGTGTGAGTACTGTAATAGTTTATCAGCTTTGGAATCATGGATTATAATCTTATAATCTGGTGAGAGATCATCAATTTTTCCCACAAATATCATAAAATTTATTAATCTTGATAGGAATGACCTATATAAAATAGTTCTTTATAACCTGGGGAATGAAAACATATGAAATAATTACAGTAGAATATTAGAAAAGGAAAACATAACTGATAACATTCTACGATCATATGAAATAATGAGATAAGAATATGTTTATGTGATCACAAACATAACATATGATGTTCCTACTCAACCTATCAAGATCAAAAATATGATACATGTAATAAAACATTATTATGTTTGATATAATGTCATATAAGTTTATTAAATCATTGTAAATAACCATTAACCATATGTTCATGTCATAAGAGTGTGGAACCATTATAAATATAGAGAAAACCCATTTAATGTATCAAGGTTAACTACCAAGACCATTAATATAGTGGATTAGGAAACACCCATTTCCGTTATTAGATCAGTATACACCTATTTAGCATAGTGGATTAGGACACACCTGTAATGTACCTAATTATTCCATGTATTATTTTTAAATATTATGTTGAAATAATTTTAGACCAGGCACTGATACAACATTAAATTACAAGGCCAAGTTTCCATCCAATAAATATTTGAAAAAATATTAATCATTAATTATCACCGATTAGAAGCTTTCATATAAAAGTGGAATAACATCTAAAAGGGATCCGAAATCAATAATCTGAGTGCACTTTTGATTTCATAGAAATGAGTTTACCCAATGTGAGGCCTAACATCAGCCAGTGTGGGTCTGCTGTGAAAATTAGTTTTTGGACGTAACAGGAATAAAAATATTTTATTTGACACAATGTTGTATTTTCTATTAATATTAGTTTGTTAAGAATTTTGGGTTACGAAATAATCCTAGAATTCCTCTTAGGTAAGGAGACATATCACTCTCCAATGATCACAGGAGTATTATGGATTTATGATCAAGAATGCACCCAGATTCGAAGTAACTTCCACAGTGAAAATGATATTTCATCTACGAATAATACAAATCAAGGTATGGTATTATTCCTTGATTTTGTTTCCCTATTTATCGAATTAAAAATGAATGTGAATCAACAAAAAATAGCTCGAAAAGTTGGTTTATCATTATTTCCGGTTGGGATTAGTTGTGGGCAATTTTTGAGGCCTACTGTTATATGTTTCTTTTACATTATTTTTTTTTCTAATGAGATTAGATTGAGGCTGATAAAGAAAGGAAGAGGTTCTCTCCTCAGGGAAATCTTATTTATTTTCATACCCCTTTTCTTGGCCTTCTTCACCATTCAACCTTTGTATCCGTGACTCGACATTCGAGGAGACCCCAAACACAATCAGACCCTTGTAGTGATTGAAAGATGAATCAAATCCCAAGTAAGTGTAGAATTTGACCCAAAGATCACTAAAGTTGCTTTGTCTCAAAAAAATGGATCACCTAAAGATGATTGGCGACTAGCAGAATCATTGGTACCGGCACCCACCACTGGCGACACATGGTGGCGTGGCATGCCAACACTACATGGGATGCAGTAGCCATGTAGAATATGGAAAAGCTATAGAGAAGGGAAATATGGTGGAAGAAATACCATTTGTATGTAGAGAATATAGGGAATTGATGCACATGGAGTGGCGACCATGTTGGATGTGGTGTGACACCACGTAGACCAGGGGTGTACGGTGAGGAAGAACCACATGTGGCAGATGAGATGACCCTCAGGCATTTGGGGTAGACTCGGGGAACTAGTCCACTCCAGGCATCCCTGTGGGCCTAGTGGGCTTGTCTAGACCTGGACCAGCAATGCATACCGGGTCGGGTCAGGTGGGACCTGGACTAGACCTGAGTGGATTCTTTCTACAAAAATGATCATAAATTTCAAATGAGGCATCCAAATGACATGATTTCAATGGATTTGGGACCCTTGAAATGGGATAGTCCTTATGAGACCACTTTTTCATTTTAACATTGATATATTTCTAGTGGAAAGAACCATTTACACAGGTCGTACGCAGGGTCATGGGTTACGACGGGTGTGACTACTTCTCAGGGTGCACCATCTATTTTCTACCAGAATTGATTACCTAACCCACTGTATCTTAGTTGACTTTTCATTGGGATTATTCCCTTTATCGTTTCCCTAATGGTTTTATAGTATTGTTTTTACTCACATTAATATGATCGATTCAACAAGACATCTAGGATAGTGTTGTTGGAATCACCCCATGGGGCCTAGGGAGGATCTTGTATTCTTTTTTCATGACCCGTGTAGAGTATTCAGTATTAACATGACAAATATCACTAGGTTTTATTCCACTACATAGTGATTTCATCCATATAGAGTATTTGGTATCACCCCAGGACCCTAGTTGTGATCCTTATCTGATGTATCATATCTATATTCAGATCATTCAATATATCTCTCTCTCTCACGATGGCTTTCGACGAATGGTACTTTTGGATGGATTTCATTAATGATATCTGACTCAAGAGTGTGTTCTCCTAGATGTGTGCATCATGAAATCTTCTAACTGAATCCCTAGTTTTGGTGTGAAGTGGTAATGACTTAAAATAGATTTATGTGGAATGGTTTGAGTATATCAAGATAATTTTGTTATATGTTGTAGACATAAACTTGTTTAGAGATGACTGTACATATCCTTTGTTTATTACTATGTGGTTTCAGGGTGTCCAACTGAGTATTATAAAACTCATAGCATCATGGGATTTTCCCACACTTGCCATGTATTGTGTAGATGAGTGAAATTTTGATAGAGTCCAGGGCGGACCAAGACCAGATGGAGCATTGTGAGATCAAGAAATATGAGGTGTTCCTACGGCTTCAGACAATAATTCTGGCACATTTCCATCAGGTTTGACCATATAGGGTTTCCTATAGATTAGTTTCATAAACTTTTTAATATACATTCTTCCTAGTGTGATTGTATTCTGGTCCGATTTAACTTTATGTAAATTACATTCTTATCGTACTCGGGTTGGGTTATAGTGGTTTGCATGAATTTGTTTATTTGTGGTTATTACCTTTATGAAATGTGGGTTAAGAGATTTTTTTCATATGTATCAGTAATAAGAAAATTCCTTCCATCATATGGATATTCTTACATGGTTCTAGTCACCATACCATAGCCTATTGGAGGTATTCTTGAGAAGTTCTAGCATGGACCCCACTGTGATGGGTTGGGACAGAGTAGTATTAGATCCGGTCAGTTCTACCTTAGGACTGAGAGTCAATGATATTTTTTTGCGGAAACAAGGTTAATTGATTCATGTTCATATTTCATGATAGGGACTATATAGTTAGTGCTATGGCCAATGTATCAATATACCCGGACTCAAATAACCTACATTTTTTCTTGGTAAGGAGAAAATAGGTTATTTGGAAAACAATGGTACGTGAATCAAATAGTGTTGGGTTATGATTTCCATTTCCTTCTTGAGTCAGCTGACGATATATACTCATTGACTGCATTTCATCTTGATTTTTGTGTAGGATTCATCTATGGTGCATACAATCTAGAATTCATCAGCTCGGTCACGAGGCTAACCCCTCAGTTATAAGCTTTAATATGGGGATCAGTTTCCCATTTGTTCCCTCCTGTTGGTGCACCAACTATACCATCACCTATGGAGCTACCCAAGGGACCCAAAATAACAACAAACAAGTAGAATAGAATGAGCTTGATTCAAGAGTTTCAAAGATAGCGACCCCTCAGGTTCTGAGGCGAGCACGACCCTTAAGAGGTTGAGGACTAGATTGAGGCTCTGTAATGATTTTTCTGTCTAGTTAGGACACCATGCAATCAGATGGCGATACTAGAATCAAGCCTTCTGAAATGCTTGGTCGGGAGATGGTAGATTTTTTCAATCTACCCTCATTACGAGGAGACACTCTCATGCACAGAGTTTGAGCACATCCTCTTTGAGGATTTTCATTAGTTTTTCAGAGATCTATGTGTATACAAGAACTTCTCTAGCAATATAAGAGAAATATGATAGTACCTGATTATTCATCTATGTTTACCAAACATTCCACATATTCTATGGATATGTTCCAAGATGAGTACTTCTGGATTGATACCTTTGAGAGAGGCCTTTTTAGATACATCTCATCAATTATTATCCTACTGAAAATTCCTACTAATGATTGGGTTCTTGAGTAGGCGTTGGTGGTTAAGAGATTAATTTCTAAGAAGATATATCTGGTGACAGTCAGTAGTGTATTGGTAGGTTTATAGACATTATTAGGAGGGATCCAAATAAATCTTATAGACATGAACATGGGAGGAGTTTCAGGAGGAGTTCCCATGATAGAGGATGTGAAGTTCAAGGATCAAAGGGTTGATCTAATCATCCGAGAGAGAGGTAATTCTACTCATGTGATCAAAGGGGATGTCTCTCTTGAGATTGTCTAATCTGTTGTTCTTCTGATAGGGAGACAGTGGATGGGCCAATGAGGATGGGGATAATGCGGGATCATGTAGATCCATAGGGCGGTAGATGTGGAAGAGGGACTAGGAGAGCAGTGGGAGGTAATCGATGTTTTGACTTTCTACCACCACCACCCCTAGGTGGTCTGTACTAGGCCTAGGGAACTATAGGACATGGGTGGGTACAACTGCATGATGTCAAGGTTTATGACCCATGGACTCCGAGGAAGATTTGATGTATGATATGTGTCTTCTCTACTTAAGAATCAATACTTATAGACACATGTTCATGTCATTACCAACCCACCACATATCTTATTTGAGACCATGAGATTCTTGTAGAACCATTGAATCGACCCTTAAAAATGGATACACATACTGAATGAGAATTAATGATTAGGCATCTATACAGATAGTGTGACCAAACCCTTAGAGGAGAGAGTTTTAGTTGGAACCTCTTGGTGGCATTGTCGAGGTCTTACGACTTTATTCTTCGTATGGATTTTTTATCATCAGTCCTTGACATGATTGATTGTTTTAGGGGAAGGTTGTTGTGTGTCTGTAATGATGGAATGAGACCTTAAATTTTTGATGAAAAAGAAACACATGTAGAAAAATATGGACTCATACGTAGTAGGGTACAGTCAATCACTCATCACATGGCTATCCTGACCCTCGGTGCATAAGATTTCATGAGTATCCAGTCTCCATCTATAGTGGTAGAGTATGAGGATGTCTACCCTAAATACATTATAGGATTACCACATCTCCAATAGATATAATTATGCATAGACCTACCCCACATGATGACACTGATATCCTCACCATCATATTGGATTGCCCCCAAAGAGCTTCGAAAGTTGAGAGTGCAGTTAGAATATTTTTAGAAAAATGGATTTGTGAGACCCAACATTTCACCCTATTAGGCCACAGTTTTGTTTTTCAAATAGGAATATGGGAGATTGAGGTTTTTTGTGGACTTCCAGTTCTTAAAATAGGTTTACATGAAGAACAAGTATCCAATACCGAGGTTTAATGACCTCTTTAATCATTTGAGAGGGGAATCATGGTTCCCGAAGGTAGATATTTGATCAGGATATCACCAGCAGCAACTAAATGATGAGGGTATACCAAAGTTGGATTTCAGATGCCACCCTAGTAAATACGGGTACTTTGTGATGCCCTTATTCATGAAGAACGCCCTAGAACATGTCTAGGGACACATAAACCAGTTCTTCGAGCCATACATATACCGGTTTGTGGTGTTCTTCATCAACGATAGCCTTATATACTCGATATATGAGGAATATCATGCGAGGAACTTAATAATAACTCTAGAAAGGATTTGGGAGAACCATTATTATGAGAAACTTTTGAATTTCCAATTCTGAATTTAGGTGGTCCACTTTATGGAGAATGTTATCTCAGTAAAAATATTGGATGTGGACTCGA
The DNA here is from genome assembly GCA_963277665.1 of Viscum album. Taxonomy (NCBI): domain Eukaryota; kingdom Viridiplantae; phylum Streptophyta; class Magnoliopsida; order Santalales; family Viscaceae; genus Viscum; species Viscum album. The sequence goes on from OY728135.1 coordinate 1,281,221,901, forward strand.
CCAAGGTTAAGGTAGTGTTCTCATGGGAGCCACCTAGGCACATGATAGAGGTGTGGAGATTCCTTTTCTTGGTAGGATATTACCAGAGATTCAAACATGATATCTCCAACTTATCAGCACCAATTAAAACATTAACATGAAAGGAATAGACTTCTGTATGGAAAGAGAGGTGACAATAGGTTTATTGTAGTTGAGATAGAGTTTGACAAGCACCCTTATCTTGAGATTTCTAGAGGTGGGTATCAAGTACATATTATTCTACGATGCATCAGGAACCAGGAATCGTTGTATCCTAATACAGAGTAATGTTCTGATTGTCTATGGTTTGCGCCATTTGAGGCCACATGAGTAGAACTACGCAACCCATGATCTTGAGCTTGCAGCAGTAGTGTTATCATTGATGATTTTGCGATACTACATAATGGGTGAGTGGTTTATCTTCAAGTATTATGAATTTGAGATCATCTATAATCTAGGGAAGGGTAACATAGTGTCATATTCTCTCATTGGGAGATAGAGCTCACAGTTTATGGACAAGACACTAAAGTAGATAGCATCAGTGAAGTTATCCTTCGTGGATAGAGATGGATAAGCTTACATCTAGTCGATGCTTGTTACTCCTACAATATTATAGTGAGTTTGGGATGCATAACTTGGTGATACCAACTATGAGTATCTACATGCTCATTTTTCCATAGGGTAGGCCTCAATAGATATTCAGATGTTGGGGAGAATGTCGTTCTTTTCATAATGAACATAGTTAAACCTATGACGTGATGGGAGAAGGTTCTGAGGTAGTTCCATATATCTCATTTGGCGGTACATACATGGGTGGTTAAGAAATACCATGACCTACAAAATTATCTTTGGTGGCCTGAAATGAAGAAGGGAGTTTCAATGATCGTTTCAAGATGTGTCACTTGTTAGCAATTGAAGGATGAGCACCAGTTTCCAGTGGGCATGAACCAACACCTTGAGGAGCTAGAGTGGAAGTGGGATGAGATATCAATAGACTTTAGGACTGGTTTACCAAATATTTCTACGATACCCGATACAATATGGATAATAATTGATTAACACACTAAGTCATCCCACTTCTGACATATCCATGAGCAGAGTTCAGTAGAGAGATTTGAATTCCTGTACGTGTAGGAGATAGCTCGACATCCTAGAGTACCATTATAAATAACATAAAATCATGATTCTAATTTTGCATCCCAATTGTAGAAGGGATTTTAGGAGGAATTAGGTATTCTTTTTCACTTCATCACATCATTTTATCCCCATATAGATGGACAGATGGAGAAGATGATTCGGGTTTTGGAGGATATGCTACGAGATTCCATGTTGGACTTTACTTATAGGTGGGAGGATCACCTACCCCTGGTAGAGTTTTTTTTATTATAATAGATACCATTATACCATTGGTATGTAACCACTCGAGGTTTTTTATGGGCAACCCATCTGGCACCAATTTATTGGACTGATCCAGGATAGTCCGCACTAATTAGCAAGGTGTTGGGGTGAGATACTACTAAGAAGGTGTAGATCATCTAGGAGCAGACGAAGACTGCTTAGAGCTAGAATTCATCATTATCTAAAAAAATATTCCCTCCCTTGGAGTTCAAAGAGGGAGACCATGTCTTTCTTCGGGTTTCAACTCAATGAGGATTTCATAGATTTGGTTTGGGTGGCATGTTATCTATGTGGATCATCGACCCTTATTAGATACAATATAGAGTTGGGGAGGTGGGGTACTGTCTAGATCCACCCCCAAAGTTTCACCAGTTACATTTTTTAATCCATGTGTCATATCTGAGGAATAATGTGCATGAACCATCGTATGTCATCGACTAGGGCTATATTGACATCGAGGATAGATCAAAATTTGAATTGTTTCTATTACATATTGAGGATCAGAAAGAGGGGATCCTTCATGGGTGAAAAATTACATTTTTTCATATATGGTGGCATCATTAGAATCTCAAAGATAAAACGTGGGAGTGGGAAGATCAAATTCATGTGTAGTACCCACATCATTTTCATTTTCCTAGTTTTCATCTTTTGAAGGACATAACTACCTTAGTTGGTGACAATGTAATGTACCGTATCATTCCATGTAATATTTTTAAATATTATATGGAATTAATTTTATACTAGGAGAAAAGAAGACATGTAATTATGAGGCCCTTTGTTACCTGAATAAATGTTCGAAAAATATTAATATGTAAACCAAACTCGTGAGAAGTTTTCCAGAAAAAGTTGAATAATATATAAATGGGTGCCCATATTAGAAATATAATGTCACCATTGCATTCAAATCAGTGATTTTACCCTATGAAAGTCCTTACATTAGATGACACTAGTTGACTAGGAAAATTAGTTTTTGGCCGTAATGGGAAAAATTATATTAATAGAAATATAATAATTGATGTAGTGCAGGTTTTTCTTTAAATATGGCTTTTTCCAAAATTTTGGGTTAATACATAACCCGAGAATTTCTCTGAGGAAAGGAGACATAGATATCTCCAATGAGCACAGGTGGATCATGGATCAATGATCAACAACATACATGGATTTAATGGTAGTTCGATGATGAAAACAATCCTTCATCCATGACTAATTTGAATCGAGGTTGAGAATTGTTCTACTATTTTCTTTCCCCATTTCTAGAATCAATGAGGAACTCAGATCAACCAACTAACATGTTGACCTTGAGTTTGATCATTCTTGCAGGATGGGATTAATTGTGGGAAATTGTTGTGGATTATTTTTATATGTTCTAATTTATTCATTATTCATTCTACCAAGAATGGATTGAGGATGACATGAAGAAAGTATGAGGTTCATTCCTTAGGGAATTCACTTTTCTTTTCTTACACTCATTCATGCTATTCTTCATCATTATACCCTCACGGTCGCGACTCAACTCTATAGGAGGATCCAAATGATATTGGACCCCCAGAGCGATGGAAATATGAATAGGATCCCAATGATGTTTATAACGTATCCCGAGGACACAGATGTAGTTTCATTTTGAATAATGGGGAACTAAAGGATGATTGGTGAGCTGTGAAAGAAGTGGCACATAGGCTTGGGCCGACGGTGGTGGTTAGTGGCGCCCAACATCATATGGTTGCACGACACACCAGTGCCTCGTGGAATATGGATCACCCACGGAAAAGGAGCCTATAGTTGTAGTGAGGCTATGAGGAGGTGGATTTCACAAGGTGCATGCAGACAAAGTTGGACGACTGCGTGGGATGCAGTGCGACACCATGTAGACCAGGGGGCACACAATCTGTGCGGAATGCATGTAACGGATGAGTCAAAATTAGTGAATGCAAGATGAACCAGGGGAAATGGGCCCTACTAGGTGGCCCAGTTGGCTGGGACAGACCGAGTCAATATTTTCGGAGCAGAACCATACCTAGGTTGAGTTATTTTACCAAAATGATCATATTATTGAAATAGAGAATCCTTTTGATGTTCTGTTATTAGAGTTGGGACCCTTTCAATGAAAAAGTCCATATGAGACCAATGGTATGTTTTGACTTGGATATCTTTTCAATGACATGGTCCATTTACATGAGAAGTACCTGTGGTCAACGGTTATGATGTGTGTGACTAATACTCATTGTGCGCCCCCACTTTTTATATGTGAATAGATTCTCTTATCCATTGTATCTTAGAAGTGTTTCGTTAGGGTTTGTTCCCTTTATCATTTCTCTAAGGGTTTCTCTGTATTATTTCCTACTTGTTGATGTATTCTGCCTATAGTAGGATATCTAGGATAGAGTTTTTGGAATCCCTTGAGAGGCCCGTAGTGAATCCCCTACTCATTCATCATTCCCTAGGTAGAGTTTTTTGAATTTACGTCACAATCTTCATTAGGTATGGATCCTAAATATATAATTTTATTTTATATTGATTTGTTGGTATCACCCCAGGGAAATTGCTATGACCCTCATCGTTTGTATCATATCTCTCTTATGATCAATTTGTTTAAATCCCACTAATGATTCTTTCCGATGAATGGTACATCTCAAACAAACATCATCATTGTTATCAGAATCAGGAGTGTTTTCTCCCTGATGTGTACTTCTTAGAATCGTCGGAGAGAATCTCTAGTGTTTGTATGATATGGTTATGACATTCCATATGATTTGTGGTATGGTTTGAGTATATCTAGAAATTATTGTTATATTTTATAGATATATACTTGTATAGAGCTAACTATACCTTTTTTATTACTTCTTCATTTCAGGGTGTCTTACTTAGTATTGTTATAATCACTCCTGTATGGGCTTTCCCCACATGTGTCTAGTCATGTGAAGAGGGGAGACCTTTTGATAGAGTCCAGGGTGGAACATGACTAGACAGAGAATTGTGAGATCAGGTAGTTCGAGTGTTCCTTTGGATTTAAACAATAGTTCCAATACGTTTCATTCAGTTTGGATCACATAGTGTTTTCTATGGATGAGTTTCAAGGACGTTTTTGCATAATTACTTTCAAGTGTGCTTTTATTCTTGCATGGTTTACCTTTATCTAATTTACTTTCATTTCGTACTCAGGATGGGTTATAGTAATATGCATTCATTTTATAGTGGGTTTTAAGTTTTAGCATTTTCGTATTGGAGATGTAATTATGCATACACTTACTACGGAAATTCCTCCCCTATAAGTGATATTCCTATTCGGTGCTAGTTACCAGACCTTGGCCTATTGGAAGTGGGCTTAGGTAATCGTGACGTGGTCGACACTAGGATAGGTCCTGATAAATCCATTTACCAAAAGTGGAACAGGACACACCTTCTTCCTATAGTGGATCATGACACACCTATCTCAAATATTGGATCAATACACACTTATTTCCCCCAGTTAATAAATCCCATCAAATAGTTACCCATTTTTATATCATGAGATATTAATATTTACCCAATGCATTGAAAGAATATATAGGCCACAACTATAAAATAATGAGAACCATATTTATGTGTTCTAAAATATCATAATAATTCAATATATCATAAACCAAAAAATTGAATTAGTATCTTAATCATTTCAACATATCATAACCTAGGGAAAAGTGAGGGGTTTTATAATCATTTCATAATAGAATATTCCATGAATGGATGTGGGTTTCATAACCAATTTTTCATGGTATAACACACAAAATTGAAATGGGTTTCAAAAACATATTTTCCTCAAAAACGTAAAACATTCAATAAATGAATTGGAATTGATTCTTTATATCATATCCCCATTAAAGCATAAATTATATCAAAGGATTTCATCTAAAATGGAGAAGTATTTTGAATGATCACCAAAAACTTCACATTTAACTTATCTATTTGTTAAAACATTGTCTCTAAAACATAAAACATTTAAAAAATAACTTCCAATGATAATGAAATTGGAAAAATATAATGAAATATTCTAAATATAATTTAAAACATTTCATAATAAAAATCATCTTTTATATGTGAAAAAAAATTTAAAAACATAAATTTTTTGAAAACCATTTTTTTAAATAAAAAAAAACTTAATGGAAGTATAAAATAAGTGAATGGTCATGATTTAAAATAACTCTATTCGTTCTGTAAAAAATAAATTGAATATTCTTTTCATACGTTTGAAATTTTATATGAAGAAATTATTTTCAAAAATTACATGATGATTTTCTTCAATAATTTTAAAACAATCATTTTAAATATGTGTAATGATTTATTTAATTAATAAATTTAAAAAGTTTTAAAAATATATTTTAAAAAAATTTGATAACATGGGTTTATATTAGATCTTATTTCCAAGAAAAGAGAGAAATAATGTCATGTTTTCATAAAATAATTTCTCCATTATATTATAAATAAATAATTGGAAGATGTTACTATTAAATAAAACTATAATGGAAAAAAAGAGTATATGAATATTCATAACTATTATCAAGGGGTTAGTAATGATATTTCATAGTTAGAGTCTTATTTATAAATATTACCAATAAATTGTTAGATTTTAAAAAAAACTCTTGCAATTTTGGTAACAATCAATAATAGGACCTAGGAAGAAATAACATCAAATGAAAAAAAATTATAAATATGATTAGTGAATTCATGATATTACATGTTAAAGGGGATTTATATGCCCCACATTTATGAATCTATTAGTGTAACATAACATACGTATTAAATAAGGGAAATGTGACAAAAAACCCAAAGTACTTTTGTAACATTTTAATCAAAATCCTCATGAAATATACATCCAAAAATGGTTTTGTAAATCCCAAAAATTCTAGTTTAGAGAATCATATATTAAATTCATGAGAAGTATGTATACCACATAAAATAAATATATGGTGGACAAGGAATGTGTATCGCGAAAGTAATAATGAGTGACTAAATTCAATTAACATCTGCCCTAATGTCAGTCTCACTCATTCAACCACACTATATAATAAATATAACATTATTATACATATATTAATGGAACATATTCCTATACATCATACAATATATTATTTTCATTTCTGTTTTGATTTTTTTATTTTTTCTCGACACACATTAATAAAAATTTAGTCATATAATTAATGATAAAATGATAAAAAAAATTATATATATTCATTATATATGTATTTATAGAGATCCAAAATGTTTAGTGATAATAATTGAAATACACTGTTTATGGAGAGAGTAAGTCGTATGCACGCATTAATGTAGTTTTCATTTCTATATGGTATAGAATGTATTAAAAGTAAATTATATGTATATATATATATATATATATATTAATAGTTCATTATAGTTATTATATCATATATATCACACATGTTCATTAAAACCACCCTTAATATGTTCAATATAAACCATTAATGAGTCGTGTCAAATCATGTGGTGATATTCCATCACACACATAAAAAACATTATCATATTACCCTAAAATAGAAATCATGAAGTTATGAATGATATAATATTTACTGGATAAAATTAAAACAATGAATATATATATATGTGTGTAATATTAGCTATAAATCCATCATTATTACCATCCTTCAATGTTTTTAATTGAAAGATGGATGTCATTGTTTCGTGATGCTATAGTCTACTGTACACAGAAAGGATGATTTCATAACCCATTTGATTGATGTTTTCATTATTATATATATTAAACATTACCTAAATGAATCTAAATATATCAATGGTATATAATATTTTGTAATCATGATATAAAATGGAAATTTAGTGTTTGAAGAACAAATAAAACTAAAATATATGTTGTTGAAGGAAACATATTCTTCGGGTAATTCTATTTGGATTACAAAAAGGCATATGTTATTTGGAATTATTACAAATGTATGGATACTAAAAGTACATGTGGTAATTGGAGAATTAATTCCTGTAGGTCCTGGTGTAAAAAATTGGTTTTGATGGGTTGAAGAGAGGGGTTTATAGGGTGGCCTTTTATAAAGGAGGTGAGTGACACATTGGTAATTTGTATGAAAGAGTGAATTCATACCACATTTTTTTAATGTCACCAGGCCCTAATTAAAGTTCATTCTAGAAAATATAATGCATAATGTTATTTTATGTCCACCTAATTTGTTTTTTTAAATTTCAGTGTCATTTTTATAGCTTATATTCTTAGTTTAACAACTAAGTAATATGATTTTTACCTTGATCACTTTAATTAATTTTTGTTCAATTCCCAAATCACATTCATAGAAAATTAAGTTTATCATATTATAATTTATAAATTATTATAATTTGAAAAAGGATTAATTTTTTTTTTGAAATTTCAATCCGAGATATGGAAAGTATTAATTGATTTTAATCCCGAAAAAATGACGATAAAGTGATTTTCTAAAGTAGAAATGATATTTAGCTTATAATGTGTTTATTTTAAATTTCAATATGAATTATTTTGATACAACCAATATTTAATTAATATATATTATTGATCTAATTATTTTATTAAGAAATTAAATTTTAAAATCAATTATATTAAACAGAAATTTTAAATTAAAACTTATTATTTTTCTTAAGTCATAATAAAAGTGAAACTTTTTTAGAAAAATAAAAAAATTTACTCTATGATAACTTTGACAGTATAAATTAAAAAAAATTATTTTAACAAAATAAATTTTAAAATGTTACAAAAATAAATTTTATTATATTTAAAAAACGAAATAAAAAACATTTTTATGATAAAATATTATTTTCCAACATTTAATGAAATTACCAAAAATTATAAATATTATTATAAATATGGTACCATTAAGTATAATTGTAACAATTCAGATTTATAATTTGGTTGTTACTATTAATATTTTATATGTATAATGTGTAGGTTATAAATATCTAGTATAAATGACTATATTAATATGATGTCATGGTTTTGTCAGTTTTGTGTGTCACAAAATCTAATCGAGTGTTGCGTGAAGTGCATGATAACCCAGTGTTGTATGTAGTTTTATAAACATGGTGGTTTTTGTAACATATTCCCTAAAAATAAATTTAATTTATTAAAAAAATTAATTAATAAATTCTTTGGTTTTCACATTTTACCACATTTTAGATGAATTTATCCTTCTAATTTTATCTATTTGATATAAAACAATTTAGTATAGGGTGACCTCATCTTATCCTCATGTGACCATGAAGCTATACCAATGTAGTGGTTTATACAAAAAACATTGACCATGTGAGTGGTATTATTTCATAAATCATTATTTATATTATCCATAATCTCTATTTTCCTTCCTCGTAAGATTGATCTTGCTCCCCTAGTATGTCCCCTGAGACGAGTACATGTTATGGGTATGATATCTAATTTGTCATGATAGATACATAGAACACATCCTGGACATGGGAGAGGTTTGTTGGAAGTGATAGTTTCTTTCATGATACAATAATGTACATTATAGGGACCGATATACCTAGGGGTTTTTTCTAACTTTTCTCTTCCAGGGATAAATTCAATTAAATATCTTCTTACCAACATCAATTTCTAGAATTCAATGACGATTATCAATGTAACATTTAAATAGAGATTATTTTTTCCTTACATGTTATTTATTATCTCAAACCTTTTTTGACATATCCTTAATTTTTGAGGACCCAATAGGTTGTTTTCTCTATCTTTATTCAAGTACAATGGAATTATACATTTTCTTTTATAAAGGTAATCATGAAGAGCCATCTGAATTATAATGTGAATGGAAAGATTGTATAAAAACATAACATGAGGTATAAATTGAGCCATAACACCATTTAAACCCATTATAAAATATTTAATAGTATTATATCATCATATTAACACTTTTTTTAAAGGAATTAATACAGAAATAAAATTTTCACTGCATATAATACCAAACTATTTCATTTATATATCCATCTCTTAAAATATCGACAATATTGATAAACATTCATAACAAAAAAACTAAAAAGTAAGTATCAAAAGAATTGAACATAAGATCATCCTGGAAATCATAAAAACATGATGGTATCTATAATTCTTAATTAAATAATTACTTGAGATATATATGAATCCAAATTATAATTCTCTATTTATTACATAAGTAATCTCTTATAAAAAAACTCTGAATGTTGGTTCCTCCTTATACTGATAGAATATCAAATATGATTTTTTATTCCATAATCATTATAGGGGGATATAAACACATGTAATCTCACAATATTATTAATAAAAATATTTTCATTGGGCTCATTTGTACAAAATGAAATAATAAATTCCAATCCAAGGAGGATAAGTGTTCTTTAATTATCATGATTAACTTCATCCATTCTGATAAATTATATTTCCCTTTTTCAATTAACATTATAGGTTAATTTTTCTTATCATCTACATTACCCATTATATTGGGGGTTTGATTCGCATAATTCCCAAACTTTTTTTTACATAGATTACAATAGTGTGGGATTTGAATTAGTTAGAATCCTCTTCACCTTCATTTCACTAATCAACCCATTAATAATATTTGTAAATTCATGAGGTTTATGACCTACCATTCCCTACATAAAACACCTCCTAGTTCCATTCATCCAATTCCCTTGATGTTGTATCTTATATTTTTGGCTTAAAAATTCAAGTAATTTAATTAAATAATTTAAGATTTCATGATAACAAATCTTCCTTTAATTTTCAATACTAGAGGAATAGTGGGAATATCTAATTTTCATTTAATCCTTTAGTTCACACAAAAATAATTCTATGTTGTTAAAAAAGTCTCTTATAGACCAGGGCTTTTGATGTATTTGTTTTAGACATTTTGTACTTAATAAGATTTCACCACTTATACACTTTACATTAAAAAAGATAAACATAAAATATGTCATTCTCATTCACCAAAAACTAATGAATAGAATATATATTTTCATTGGTATTGATTAGTTTCATTGAAACATGTCTCTCATTTGAACCACTAAAAATGGGGGATGTTAGAACATGATGATATAAATACAATATTGATTCCTCATTTTCTCATTTGGATGTTCAAAATGAATGATATAATGAGAAATTTTCTTGATAATATCAAAAATATTATTCAATCACTCTATGGTGTTGTTTGGTTTCTTAGAAGGATATTTGGTGCATTTTCCATTGCATTCAGAATATACACGGTTCCTTTAGGGTTGAGCCATTGAATAAAACCAAAATCATAGTTTGAGACATAATAATCAAATTTTGGAGCCGCAAAATCCTGAAAATTCCACTATTGAATTTATGAACAATAAATAAATTAATTAATTTAAGAAAACTTATGATTATAAAAAATCATTAATATTCATCACCTAGTTTTATCCTCCATTATAATTTCTAATGAATTTTTGAATTTCAAATACATATCCCTTCTGAGTTTGAAATATGGTTTTTAGTAATGCCTATGTTTTTCACCCATTCTAGATCACATCTAGCTCAATTTTTTTTCCACATTATTACACATAGGTATATCTATTCTAGAGCCACATATGCATATATTATTTACAAAGGGATTAAATTTCATGAAAACCACTTGATACATTCTTTACCAAAATTCTATGAAATTTTCCTATACTTTGACTCATCCTTAGAAATATCCTTTGAGGCATCCATAGGAATATCACTATAAATATCCCCAAATAACTCACTAATGATTTATCATCGTAGCTTCCAAATGATAACTAAACCATTAATTGTATAAAAAATAGTGACTAATATCTTATCATACATGGATATTTCATATTTTTAAATGAATATTAATTGTATAACAACACAGTTAACTGAGGACTATATCAGTTTATTAGTTTTGAAAATGTGGAAAACAATCTCTTAATTTGGTTATTGATCTTCAATGTTTCCCCATAGATCATCCCACTTATTATGCTTCATAAATATAACCTAGTGTGTAAAAAATATAATTTTATTATATATCTATTATAGACCCATAGTCATATACAAAACATACCATATATTAATATTTATAACATTCTTGTACCCAATTATTAATGATTTCAAGTCAATGTTACTCCTCGGGTAATAAGGGATTTTTTCAGATATAATTTGATTTTTAATTTTTTCCCTATTCCAAAGAGAATGATTAAATAACCTAAAAAATATAAAAAAATTATTTAAAATAATATATACTTAATTTATATGTATCTACTATATATGCTAAACCTGGGTGTTTCTCTACTTATGTGTCACCTCTTCAATACACCATATCACCAAAATTTAGAATCCAATTACCATTAATCCCTCCACTATCCACTCGCACTCACGCAATACCACTCCCTTTTCATCTTCAACATAAGTATAACCCCTGACCCTACATCGAGCTAGGTTTTCCATTTACCACCACCTTCTTCGTACCTCTCCTGGTTTCCCTCCAATCATCAAATGATACCCACAGAGCACCACCATATTCCTCTTAGGGTTCTGTCTTTTGGTCCCTAATCCACTACCCTCTCCTCTGCCTTCTCCATGTCCACCTTCTACTCTTACACATACACTGTGTTTGGATCCTTCGCCTCCATCTTCTCCATGTCAGGCTCCTCCGCCTCTGGTTGACGTGTCTCCAACTACTCTGCCTCCAAATCCTCCACCTTCAATGCTCCACCTAGGGATACTTCGCCTCAGGATGCTCTGCCATTGGCACCTTTTGACATCACATACCCTGACTCATGTTTCTTCGAATAAACCTTTTAGGCATTAGTAACCCTCAGCAGGCTCTACTCCTTACCCCCTATACCTTTTCTAGCTTAGTCTCACTATGATTTTAGTTTTCTTGGGTATGATTTTTCCAATTTCTATGCCCTGATTTCTATTATCTGATTTCCATCATCTACGGTAGGTGTTTCCCAATTCTAAATCTTTGTGCAAACATGATAAATGCACTTTTTTTAATCCATAGGATTACAATCACCATATGATATGAAGAAGAAACCTCTTGGAACTTAGTTGGGATATTTATGCTATAAATAATTTTTGTGAAAATGTGTGAAGTTGTGAAAAATAAATCAACTGGTAATGGCTCTAAAATTGGAAGCTATGGAAGTGAGGAAGATGAAAAAGAAGAGAATTGCATATCTCAGACCCTGATATTGAAGGTTAACTTTTATTTTGATGGATTCAAAAAAAATTATTTACATTTCAATTCAAACAACATCTTTCTTGTGTCAATGATTACTTATCTCAACTATAATCAATCAATTTACTGCTTTTATGTGCATGACCAGTTTCTCATGGTTTCACATGAAGGATGTGTCAATCATATATGTTCAGGACACAAAGTCCCCATATATTCACATCATAGGCTGGCAATGGAGTTTTGCCGGTTAGTCTTGGTATATATTACACTTTGAATAGACTTTCATATCCAGAAACTTCTTTTATGACTATATTATTGATTATAACCACTGGAAAAATCAAGAAAAAGAACATTAATCTTTTATTATTGGGATTAATAACCTGTAGAACATTTAATTTATAAGGAACTATCTGTTCATGTATAGGATACATTTGTGTTTTCATATTCATGTCAATAATGCAAAAATAAATTTTCATTTGCATTATGTCTTAGAAAAATGAAGAGGAATTTCATTGCAACCGAAATCCATATATATCTCTACATAAATAGAAAAATGGGTGTGCTGATGATTCTTATCTTTTTAGGGATAATAAACTAGTCAAATTGATTTCCCTTTCTAAATATTGGTATATAAGTATCTATGTTAATGATAGGATCACCAATTTATCTTCTCAAACATATCGGGGTTCTTTCACATTTTTGACATTAGTATCCAGTTGTGCATTAGGAGCTGAGTTATAAAGAATACAATTTTTTTAACATGATACATTTCATAGGTTATTTACATTTTGTATTTTAATATGTTTAAATTCGTAAAATGGTATAAAATTAAAAATGCTTTCATGGATGTTGTTTTTAATTAATAAATTATTCATCCAATATTTATACAATATTGAATGTTTTGGTTCTATATAGTTGTATTTTATTTGATTTAATGGACATATGTTTTAAATTTCACTTTTTATATCTCTGTACAAGTGATGATGATGACGAAAATGAAGAGCGGTGCGGATCTTAAACCCCAGTTATGCAGGTGACCTTTTGTTTTGATCGATTCATAATTTTTTTATTTACATTTCAATCCAAGTTATATCTTTCTTGTTTCATCATTACCTCATGTCACCTATTAGCTATCTCTTTTCCACTAATATGCACCTAAACAGTTTCTCAATGTTGCACATGAATTCTTTTTCATTCATATACATTCACTACTCACATTTTTTTCTGTATTGCTGTCTTTTCATTGATTAAATGGAAGTATAATTCAAATATCACTTTGGATATCTATATAATAGTGATGAAGATGATGAAGAGGAAGAGAAATGTATATCAAAGATCCCAGTTTTGAAGTTTACCTTTTTTTTATCGATTCACAATTTTTTATATACATTTCAATGAAGTTTCTATCTTTCTTGTGTCACAGTTGCCTTGTATCGACTCTTAGATATCTCTATACCATTTCTATGTGCATTAACAGTTTTGTAATGTTTAACTGGAAGGATATTTCAGTTGTATACATTCATGAATCCAAGATCCCATATATACGCTTCTTGTGCTATCAATGGACATGTGCAGGTTTGTCTTGTTAAATTCTATACTTTGATTATCCATTAACATACTATAAAATCATTTTCTTCAATAGGTGTGGAAATAATGTAGTATGTCTCACCGTGTGCATTGAATTATATTTTCTATGTTATAGATTATCAAAAATTGAAAAATCCAAAAAATGAAAATAAATACAGTTTTCTTTGGTTTAGTGACCTATTGAAAATTGATTTTATGAGGAATTATTGGGACCATAAATTTTTGAATTATAATTTATGATTCATAAAATATAGAAGACTTTTTTGTTTTTATATTCAGTTGAATAATGAAAATATAATTTTTTTGTGGCATTAATGGTGTCTCCATTTTGATTGTATTCATTTTAGGTGTTTCTCTACTATTTTTATTATTCTGTTTCTAAAAATGATTTTACAGTGATCATGAAATGGGGATGATTAGTGCTAATGAATTTTGAATTTAATTCATGCAAACATATTATTATCATTTATTCTTCTTCATACATGATGTGTCAATTCACACTTCATCTTGCATTACTGTGACATATCTCTTCTCTATATCCATCTCCCGATCCATTGTTGTGAGATTTTAAGTGTTGTTCACCGTGACCTAATTCCAGAGGTAATAATTGAAGAAACCAAAAATCATACTTTTTATTTATTTTTATATTATTCTTATTGTAACTATTGTATTTGTTGTTTAAGTGGTCTTCTTTTTCACATCGATAAATGAGGAATCTTATATGATGCTCATACATTTTTTCCTTTATGACTTTATTAAGCCAGTTAAGAATTGTTGATCTACCTATACATCTTCGACGAGGCATCATTATATTATTGGATGTAAAAAATATTTGTTTCTCATTTATTGGTAGGTGTTTTTTTTTTGGAAAATGTTTAACCATTAATTTTCCAAAAAACATAAGAGATCAGATACATAAGATGTTAAAAATATTTTTTATCATATTTTATTCAGTTTCTAATGATAGATCAAACCTCTTATAGGTAAAAAGTAGGTATCATCACAATGCATGATCCAATGGTTTTAGAGTTCTGATATGCATATCACTTAGAGATTTGACATGCTAATCTCATCAGATGCCCTGCTATCCCAACATCAGGGCATTACAGCTTCCATTTTTCCTACAGTTGCGACTGATGTGGAATTTCAGGTCATGTTTATGCTGTGGTTTTTTCAATAATTACCCATTGATAAACTTTAACTGTGGTAAGTTTTAGGTTATGCATTCAATCGTACATTAATTTTTTTTTGGGTTCTGCACATTGATATTAATTAAAATTGGTTTATTTGGAATGATTTTTTTCTAAATTCTTCTGAGTATCTATGATGAATATGTATTTAGATTTCTATTTTGGATTGACTGTATTCATTTGAGGGGTTTGTCTTCCATTTTTTATTCTTTTTCTAAAAATAATTTTACTGAGATCATGCAACAGGGATGACCAACAATAATTGAACTCTTATTTTTTATTTAGTTTTATATTTTTCTTATTGTAACTGTTGTATTAATTATTTAGTAGAACTTCATTTTCGCATCTATAAATAGAGAAGCTTATATAAAGCTCAATGATTTTGGACTTTTGATTTTATTAAGACATATAAGGCTTGATGATTTGCCTTGAATTCTTGAATGTGGAATCATTATGTTATAGGATGTTATAATGATATTTTTATAATATATTAGTCTTTGTTTGGATTTGGAAAATGTTTCACTTTTAATTAAAAAAACACAGAAAAGCTGAAACATAAGATGTTAATTTCATTTTTATCATATTTTATTCAGTTTCTATTGCTGGATCAAACCAGTTATAGGTAAAAAACATGTATCAACATATTTCTTGATCCAATTGTTTGAGAGTTTTGATATTTTTACCCCATGATGATCAGACATGCTAATCTCATTAGATGCCCTGTTATCCCAACATCAGGGTATTACGGCTTCCATTTTCCACTCTGTTGCGACCCTTGTGGAATTACAGGGGATGTTTAAGTTATAGCTTTTACTGTAATTTCCCATTGATAAACTTCAACTGTGTTAAGTTTTTGGTTATGCAATGCTTCTTATAATAAATTCTTTATGGTTCTGCACATTGATTTTCATTACAATTTTCTTCATTTGGAATGTTTATTTTCCAAATTCTTCTTAGTCTCCATGAAGAATATGTATTATGAATTTCATTTGGGTATCACTATATTCATCTAAGGGGTTTCTGTTCCATTTTTATTAATCTGTTTATGAAAATTATTTTACAACAATCTTTAAATTTGGATGATCCGCAGTAACAAATTTTCAAGTTCATTTCTGCAAATATATTATTTGCATTTTTTTCTTCATACATGATGTGTCAATTCACACTTATCATATGATTACAAATATGGAACACTCGCGTTACAAAAATAAAGAAAGAGGCATGAACAATATTCTACAGAGAGAATTATTCCTTTCAATAGTTATGTATTTTATTTTTATTTTTATTTTTTTTTTCCGGTTTTTGTCTACATGATATATTTTTTGTTTTCTTATTTTATATGCAATTACTTTTTATATATCATTGAATTTATATTGAATGATGATATTGTTCTAATTATATATAAAATGCTGATATTGATTCTCATGCTATATCAATATTCAATATGTCTTCATATATTTTATTGATTTAATTTCATGTTGTGGGTATTTTGAAGTGGTTGAAGGATCTTCTTACCATTGATTAGTTTTTTTTCATGCATGCCATAAAACCCACAACCCAAATCTCTTGAAATAGACTGGTAAAGGTAGACATTCAAATGATAGGGAATTTTCATCGCAGTCTAATTCTATGGAGTAGGATAACGCTAATGTAGATTGTAAAGGAAGTGGCAATACTTTTTTTATGGAACTCCGATTTCAATTTTAAATTTCATGATATTATTTTTCAGATATAAACATTAAATCTCATATGTAACTGACTTCATCAGTTTATGGGGAGGTGATTGGAAATAAAATGGAATATATATGGTTTGAATGAATATATAATGATTTAGTTCAATGAGATTCAATGTATTTTAACATTAATATTTCATTATAGGGGACTTATCTATGCCCATCAACATGATTTTGGGATTGATACCTCAATTTTTATCATGGGAACCAAAATTACTTCATGATTGATGAATCCTCCAGTCCATTTTTCTCTTCAGATATTGATCATCTGTCAATGACACCACATGAAATGTAAGCAAGTTTCCTACGAATCCTCACCCATGAATCATTTTAATCCCATATATTCCAGTATGATTCTAAAAACCCTAAAAATATCAATGATTCATTCCATTAATTATCTCAATATCGTCTCATGCATGCATATCCACCTCCACCTCCATTTCATATCTCTCTCTAATCTTCGCCTCTCCAATTAAATCATGTTCTATCACATCCATCATTAGTATTTTTCAAGTATGTTAATGTGTGTCCATAATTTATCGACACCTATTCTATTTTTTATACATCAATACTTTGTGATTAAAAAATAGTCAACATTACTATTTCTTAGTAACTTATTAAATTAGCATTTTCTTATTAAAAAACCTTAATCCTAATTTCATGCATATTCATGGGTGATTAATAGTTTATATTAATACATATTATTTAGTGATAGAAAATTAAACATGGTTTTTATAAAGATAGTAGGTTGTATGTCTCGATGAATGATGTTTCCATTTTT
The DNA here is from genome assembly GCA_963277665.1 of Viscum album. Lineage (NCBI taxonomy): Eukaryota > Viridiplantae > Streptophyta > Magnoliopsida > Santalales > Viscaceae > Viscum > Viscum album. The sequence goes on from OY728135.1 coordinate 1,281,239,776, forward strand.
CATATACTATTTAATGAAATAAATGTAAATTATATATATATATATACATTATCAATATAGTATCATATTTTTTCATATATATGACATATTTTCATTTAAACTTTTCTTAAAACATTCTTTGTAAAGGTAGATTCAATCATATCACTTTGTGAGGCGGTAGTCTTCCATACCCATGAACGACATTATCGTATTGCCACAAAATGGAAAGCATGATGTTTTGTGAAATATAAATTACAAAAAGTCATAATAACATCCTAAATATCATATATTCTATACATGAATTAAATATTCATTATTATTCCCATCCATGAAATGTGGTAATGGAAAAATGAGTTACATCGGTTGACGAGGCGGGAGTCCATTTTAAACATGAACGATTATTTGATACCCCATTTGATGGATTTTTGAGTGGTTTTAAACCATAAATTTATAATTTAACCATATCAATATATTTAATATATTTAACTTATTAAATAATAATTATATAAAATGTATTTATGGGGGTTTAGGAAGGAATACAAAATGATCCACCATAAATGTTACATCTTCTTAGGTCATCTTCTTTTGGTTTACACCAAAGTCCAACCATTTTTGGATTTATTTCCATAGAAAATATATTAGGATAAGAAGAGGTAATTTTAGAAGTTATATTGTAAGGCCATATCCTAGAAAATAGGTTTCTAAGGTGTGAAGTCAGGGGGAGAGGGGGTGGCCTTTTATAAAGATGGTGAGTGGGACCCTTTTTTTATGATGTGAGTTACACAAATGTTTGATTGGTAACATGGATCTAATAACATTAAATTATCAGTCATAGAAAGTATATGGATGAATTATAACTAGAAATAGTTTTCAGACAAGGGTTTATTTATTTTTAGACCTTATATTCTATTTTTAACCACTATGTAATATTGTTTTTACCTTAATCTGTGTAATTATTTTCAATTTCATTTACTAATAAAATTGAAAAAAAATTAAACTTATTATAAATTGTTAATAATTCTGTTTCCAAATATGGAATAAATCTTAACAAATTATAATGACATCATTAGAATAGGTAATTTAAAATTAATCCTGGAGAGGTGATGAGGAAGTGAGTGTTAAAATAGAAAATGATCGAAGGTTTAAAATATTTTATTTTAAATTTAAATATTTAATTGATTCCAATGACCTAAATGAGATTTTTATACATCTAATTGAACTAATTACATTTTAAAGTAAAATTAACATGCAATTTATCTTAAAAAAATAATGGAAATAAATGTTTAAATTAAAAGACGGTATTTTGAGAAATTCATTAAAAAAAATTAATCTTTTTATAAAAATAAAACAAAAATTTATCAATATCATATTTTTTAAATTATTATTTAAAATATAAAATTTATTATTTCAAACTAATTTCATTAATTTGTTGATAAATAAAATTATGTTATTATTAAAAGGGAAAATTCATTTTTTGGAAAATAAAATCTTCAAATATATAAAGTGTTGACTGAAATTTATGTATTTTATTATAAATATGTTTTATAAATATAAAAAAAATTATAATTTATATTTTTAATGTATTTATTAATATTATTTTGGATATTTATAACCTTTAGGTTATAGTGGTTGAATTTAAATGACTATATTATTAATATGTTGTGGTTTTGTAAAAACATAGTGTCATGTGTCCCCCATGATTGTTATTGTATTGTGTAGTTAAAAATAATTTAAGGATACATGTAACTCAATATTTACTTGGTGTTTTTTGTAATGAAATACATCAATGAAATTTAATTTATTAATAAAATTAATTCATTAAAACTTGGTGTGTTACATTATACCCCCCATAAAATGAATTTCTCCCTTGAAATTATCTACTATGATGAATAAACATGAGGATATGTCTGCCTCACCATATCCTCATATTCCCATGTGGAATCCCTAAATTGGTTGTTTCACACAATAAAAATTATGTAGGTGAGTGGTATTATTTCATAGATAATTTTCATTATGATATATAATCTCTATAGGTTGTTCCTTATAAGATAGTACTTGATCAAGTACTATGACCTCTGAGTTTAGTTCATGTTATGAGTCTTGAATATACATCCCCGTGAGAGATACATGAAAAATAAAAGTACATGAGAGAGTTATAGTGGACGAAATAATATACTATCATGATATAATCATGTATTTTAAACGGACCAATATAACAAGGGATATATTGGACCTTCTTCCTTCCATAGATAAATTCTTGAATGTAATTCTCACTAACATCAATTTCTAGGTCATGATGATGATTATCATGATAATATTGTTTATCAAATATCTATTTTACATACAATTTTTTGAATTTCTAAAACATTTTCATTAATCTCATCATCTTTTTCAAGACCCAATTTATTTCTATTTGAATCTTCATTCGTGTACATTAGAGTTCATCACATCCTTTTATAAAAGGATTCATAAAGAGACATCTAAATTCCCAAGTAAAAACTATCATCGTATGAAAACTCAACATGAGGATTATGCTGATCCCAAACACCTTCTAAATCCATAGGAAAACATATTTTTGTATAATTTTATCATATTTCCCCAGTTATTAATTGAATTATTATTGAAATAAAATTTTCACTATATATAAAACTGAATTTTTTCTTTTACATTACTATCTATTCAATTATACATAATCATGACATCCTCTGATAATATAAAACCAAAAGGGATGGGGGGTCCAAAAAACCTTATATATGATCTCCCATAAACTCATAAACCTATTATGGTCTCCATTACTCTCAATCCAGTCATACTTATAGACATTTCTGTTTCCAATATATAATCCACCATTTATTAGTTACATAATATATTATTATTTAAAAAAAATCATTGGGATCATTTGTTTATCCTTATACTGATATAATATCAAATATCTTTTTACTATTCCAAAATCCATGTAAAGGGATATAATCACATGTAATTTCACCAGAGGATAGAAAAAATATTTTATTATGGCACATTAAAAAAATAAAACATGAAATTAAAACCCATTGAGAATAATTATATCCCAATTATCATTATTAACTTCATTCCCATTGATTGTATAATATTTCCATTTTGAATTTTATTTAGTGGTTTTTGTGACTTATCAGCCACATTATCCATTGTATTATGGAATTGATTCACATAATTCAAAAACTTCATGGACATGAAACACTTGAGTGTTAGTGGTGCATTAGGTGGAATCATCTTTTTTTTCATTAACTTTCCAAACGTATAATTATATTTCTATATTCATCAACATTATGAGCTGAGTTTTAACATTTAAAGGACCTACTTGTTCATGTTAAGAAACTCCCTTGACCCTTATTCCAACATTTATTGAGTATAGATTCCTGGAATATCAATCCTATATTTAGGATTTTAGGGGACTTGCTCTCCTTGTTTATATCAAAAGAATATTAATGGTGGGAATATCCAATTTTCATTTTTACCACCATTTCACATCAAACAAATTATTTGTATATACAAAATTATCTTATATTATAGGGCATTAAAAGACTTTTGTTTCAGGCACCAAATAAAAGATAAATTTTCCTTTAATTGATGATGATTAAACCAGATGTTTAGTATGATAGGCTTGTAAAATTTGGTTCATATGTAATAATAGATTCAACATCCCTTTTATAATGATTATGTAATTTTGTGTCAATTTTATTTCATATAATATGAGGGAATTAATTACAAAAAAATTATACCCTAAACATATATCAATTTGAGAGATTCAATTTATTCATGTTCAATTATAATCATAACAATATTTCTTTAGTGATCCTCATGAACTCTGAAGGGGTAATCTGAAATGAAGTTTTTATACTCTCACCCTGAAGAATGGATAAAAAAATTTCAATGATACAAATCTATTTATCATAAACTAGTCAATCATTATAACCTGAAATAGATGTTTTTTGGTTTCTCATGATGGACTGAACATAATATGGTTACTTCCATTTATCATCTATATGTTCTAAATGATACATATCATGATAATGTTCATTAATAATATCAATAATATTTTTTAATACACCTCCCATATCAATTAATTTCTCAAGAGGACAATAATTTAATTATCTACTCCATTTAGTATAAACTCAGATGCTTCAGGCTCTATCCACATACTAAAACTAAAAACATATATTGAGAAACACTAACCATTTAGGGGAACCACATAATCATGAAAAATTTCCTATAAAGTATTTAAATGTTAAAATATTATTCACTAATTTAATAAACCATAGGTTTATCCTATATTATTCATTGTCATCATCTATTTAAACTTTCTTGATTGAATCATAAAGTGTCTATGAATTTCTGAAGCATATCACCTAGGCATATCAAACCAGGTGTGTAGCTAGGTCCATTTTCATGCACAAGTTCCCGATCAATTATAGATTAATTTTGTAATTTTTGGGTTATTAACCCTAGGTAAATCTTTGTCTGTGTGACATCCACTTATTGTATCAGTATATAGATTTAATTTCATAACAGCCACTCTCTTTATCCTTTTACAGAATTATTCGACATTTTCCTATGCTTTGAAAAATCTATATTCTTTTCCATAGACACATCCTAGGACTTATGTATCACCACACGGTTTTCAAAATAAATATTGAATTCATGAAATACTGATACCCTATAAAACACAAATTTTATAATCTAGCCGTAAAACACAACATTGCATCTTTTATATTTTCAATTTAAAAAAATAGTCATCTAGAGTGGGGACATATATATCATTTGGAGTCTAATAGAACCAACTTTAATTTTGATGAATATTAATTTGACCCTTATTAATAGTAAATAATAATAAAATTATATTAGCTTAAGGTAAAAGTATAATGAGATCTTGATTAATTTTTCAATGTAATATAAAATTTATTATATTATTAAAATTGTTATTTTTCGTATAAACTATAATTTAATTTAAAAATTAATTTAATCATATTTGTAAAATATTTTTAAAAAATGGAGTTTATTTTTTAATTCTACACGTAATAAAATGGTTATGGTGAAGTTTTTAAATTTTTATGAAATTCATTAATTTTTTTTATGAATAGTGAAATATGGTAAAATAACATATATAAAAATTATTAGATAACTAAAAAATTTATGACATCATGAGTGATGTAATTCCACTTTGTTTGAGCTCACATTAATTTATTACTATTAAGGGTCACATGAAACAACACTCTTTTTTGTCTTCAGGAAAATATTAAAATAACGAGTAAAGTATTAAAAATTCACTTCTCTACTCCACAATAAACCCCCCCCCCTCCATCCCTCTTCTCCTCAATTCACTAAGCATTGAATATCCTACAAGGTAATCCAAAATATCTTTCCCTAGTCACTCCCCATGTCCATGAATCTCTTGTTCTCTCCAAAATACCTAAAATCTTTCGCTAAAAGTGATTCCCAAGGAGGTGGATTCAAGAGGTAAATTCACATTCTAATTTTTCAATTTAATTTAATGTTCATTTTTATTATTATCTCATCCCCACCACCTCTATCGAAATGATAATGATAACTATAGTATCATCAATATTTTGGAATTATATCATGTGAATGTAAGAACCATCATCAACATTCTTACTCTCAATATTTTATTTTTTAAATGAAATTATTTTTTGTGAGGTTCATATTTAAGCCCTTTGTGGATGAAGATGTTTTGTTTATCAATTTCTCATTCATTACTGGTCATAAAACCATTTTTAATGGTTGAACCAGACTATAATATATTTATTATATCCTATTTAATATTCTGGAACCATTATATGTACATATTATTAAATGATGATAAACTAAATACATGTCTAATATATTCTGAGTTAAGCTTTTAATAAGTCTAATATCATATTCATGTAGCTTATGTTCAAGAGCAAAAGACATTCAGAGTTATGTGTTTTTTCCCGAACCACCATTTTCATTCGGCTTAATTTTATTGTAAAATTACCTCAATAAAATTATTGTGTATTATTATGAACTCCTCGTAAATTCTATTTGAGTGTTCGATATATGCTTACCATTCAAAATCATTCCTTATTTTATGGGTAGTTACACATTTTAAAAGAAAAATTCAAAATTATTTCAAAAATACAATCCCAAATCAAGGGAATTTATCAAATTCATACCTAATTTCGAGGGAACTCTATAATCTATTTTTAGCATCCATTCTCTTTCAAAAATCACTCATTTTACTATGAAAATACTATCTTACTTCAGTTCTTGTTTTATACAAATAGTTTTCCAAAATAACTCTTCCTTTCAAAATAAAAGAGTATTTATCTTAAGAATTATGTAATGATTTTATAAGATAATTTTTGCCTATTTTGATACTCTTGTTCATTATTATTTATTATTGGGATTAATTATTAATGTTGTCATCTATCATATTTAATTGGATGGTTTACAATTAGTTTTATTATAAATGTGCTATCCTAAAAAACTTCATCATTTTTTCTCCAAATGGTTAGTGTTTATGTTTATTGTTCGGGGAAGGTTATTTACATTTATATGTTATTTTTAATAAGATTTTACATGATGTTTATTTTTATCATGACCCATATGAGGAATTCATTGGACTAATTTTGTGATGGGTGGGGCCCAGTTTTTCCCCATGATAAATCTGTTTGTCTTATGCAACAAATAGATATGGACTTGGCCGAGGCCTTTCCCATTTTAAGATATTGTTTTGGCCAAGGCCTTAATAATTTCCAGAAGTCTTTACTGATTCCTTGATGGTATGGTTTAGAATGTAAGGAATATGTAATTCCCATAATTATGAAGCTAGTAATTGAATGTTCACATAGTTATTCAACTAGTATAATACCCGTGTTTATGTTTTATTATGGATCCATTTACTCGGCTCATACTCCTTCCATAATGCGTTCATGTTTATTATTTGTAAAGGCATGTGTTTTCAATTATTAACCATGACAAATGTTTATGTTTATGTTATCTTCCACAATATTGATTACTCTTACTTGGCATTTTATCTCACCCCTTTTATAAGTTTCATTTTCCCAAGATATGAAGAAGTATGTTATGAGTGACTTGCAGGAGAAATCTAAGAGGCTTGGATGTTTGAAATAGAATAATTTTGTGTTCCTTTTAATTTCATGATTCCATTATGAACATAAATATTTATCTTATTTCTAAATCTTCTAAACTATTCGTTCTATCATTATTCGACTTTCTTTTAATCATGCCATTGTAATGTAATAAGGAAACATCTCTGGGAAAATGAAGTATTGTCTTTATAGTTATAATCAGAGTATGTTTAGTAGAAAATTTGGAAACTAGATTTAGAACCCATATATTAGGTACCCAATATATAAGAGAGTTTTGAGGATAAACATACAAGAAAATCCTGGTATTTTGGAATAGAATATATTATGTAGATATTTTTATAAAATACATCTATGTCTTGCTACCACAACTGAACGTGGTTCTGGAAAAAATTTACATAAGAGTGAAAAGTATTATAATGAGTTTTAGGCTTGACAAGGGGAATACTAGTACAATATAATGGGCCTTATTTCACACCTAGTTTGACACACCAGTGTGATATTCTTAGGATATTTCAAATTTTTATTACTGGTCATTATGAAGGATTTAAGTGCTACTAATTCATCAAAGGAACATTTTTTGTGATTATGGGGTTATCCATTCATAGTATTTTAATTTATGTGACATATTTTTCTTTGTTAAGATTATACATTATTATTCATAACCTAATCTGGTGTACGGCATTATCTATAAGTAGTTCCTAGTGGAAGAAATGGAATCCCCATGGACACACATATTCCATGTAGGGATTTCCCTCCAACCAAAGATAATTAACTTTTCTATGGTGTTGTGACTGGTGAAGAGCATATTATAATAATATAGGAACAACTAACTTTGGTTATGACCCATATCCTTACCCGTATGGAGCATCCAGATCTTACATGTGGATGAGCATTGTTAGATCACTTTATGAAAAAATGGATTCCATCATTCAATGGGAGTACAAACACATTTGTAGCTGACTAGTGGATATGTTCCCTAGAAAATATATTTATCTCGTTGGGAAGTAACAAAATACAGAAGGTCATCATTGTAGCTAATCATCTATTGGGATATGTAGATCGGTGTTGGTCGTTATTCCAAAACACAATGGTGGAGGATGAGATTGAAGAGATGGAATAGAGGGACTTTAATGAAATATTCCTAGAGAAATAATTTCCTCATGAATAGAAAGCTGATATAGAAAGAGAATTTCTAAATTTGAGGCAAAAGGATGTTGAAAAAGTTTCAATGTATGAAGATAACTTCACAAGGTTAGAAAATCATGTTGTAGACAACATACATAATCCAAGGAGCCAAATTGATCAATTTATATGGACTAAATCGATTCATTTGACAGGTACTAGTCTCCCAAAGTTCTCCATCATACGAGGATATAGTTTCATGTTCTATTGAGATAAAAAATGAATTGTCTATGTCTAATGACTATACGTGAAAAAGGAGAAGAATATGGTTTATGAAAACTATAGAAAAGAAAATTAGTAAATAGGGATGAAAAAAATAGTTTAATTTCCACCATGTAATAATTGTGGAAGGAAACACCATGGTGTCTTGTTAAAAGTAAAAGGAGTTTGTTACAAATGTGGACATAAATACCATATTGTTGGTGATTAAAAGGGGATGAAAAAACCTATTAATGATCACTACTATAGTTTTGGGAGATGGTACACTATGAAAATGATTTCCCAAATATTCAAGGAGAAATTCCATTGAAAAGGACAAGGGTGTAAGGAAAGGCGTATGTGATCCTGAAGTGCCCAGATCAGTGTGATCACTGAGAGGGGGAGGGGGTGAATCAGTGATCCTTTAAAACTTTTTACTAATTGATTCCTTATCAATTAAACCTCTATGGGTGGTTAAAGCCTCGATCCACTCTTCTTGTATCTCTCAACCTTTCCCGAATGATGCAGTAATAAAAAGGCACAGGACACAAGGATTTACAAGGTTCGGCACCAAAGGCCTACATCCTTGCCATGCTCTCCCAGCATGGATTCTCCCATTATAACTTGTTAGAATTACAATGGTCGATACAGCTTCCCACCGTATCTCTCCTGAGTCCCACAGGAGGGTCTTTATACTGCTTCACACAGTGTTACCAGAGTCCCACTGGCCTGCTCCAGAATCCCACTGAAGACTTCTTCTCCCTGAGTCCCACAGGGTCTTCTCTTGGCTCCTCGAGTCACACGAGTAGCTCTTCTTCACTTTAAGGTCTTCAAGTAACTTCAGCAGCCTGGGATAAAGGCTGCTGGCCTTGCTCTTCTCTTCTGATCACTTGTGGTTGATCAGGGCTTCTCGTCTAGCTCAGGCTTTATCTCCTTCTTCAGGATGACCTGGCTTCTCTCTTCAACTACTGAATGCTCAGACAACTGATGTCTTTAACTTTAGTCTGGTCCAGTCTCAATTCACATCAACATCATGCACTGAGTGCATGGCAACTCTTCATCTTCATGCACTGATAGCATGGGTTCTCAAATCTCTTCAAGATCTTCAAGTCTTGGACTCCTCAGATGCACACCACTGATTTAGCACTGTTCACGTGTGCACGTGCATGCATGCATGCATGCACTCCTCCTTTCCTCTTCTTGGTGCAGTAGACCCACAAAGGGTGTAGTCACTTTAAGCACACACCAACTCCTTGAACTTCACACACTTTATTAAATTTGGTTACACACTTAGAAGTGTGTTATACTCTAGTGTGAGTCCTCCCTTTTCTTCTTCTATGTGTATACACACTTCTTAGTGCACACACTAGGTTCGGCCTTCACTTGTCACTTGTTAAGCACACACAAATTCTTCATTTAGCACACACTTGATCTTGGCCTACTCCTCTATTCTTGCACACACTTGGGCCGTAGGTGGTTCTTCAATTTTTCACACACACACAAATGTGTGGTCTTCACTTCACCCACTTGCATACACTTGGCCCCGGCTTACTTCTTCACTATCTCACACACACACAATGGTGTGGTCTCGGCCTCCCACTTCTTGTGCACACACTTAGCCAAAGGCACTTCCACTTGTCTTGCACACACAACCCGAACCCCTACTGCCTCGTGTAGCTTCTCCTATCTCAAAAAGGGCTCGCAAGTCCAATGAGTACAAGCGGCCACCTCTTCTTCTCCCACTGCCGCGTAGGTGCACTTGGTGCAACCAGGCGCGCAAGGGTGCGGCCACTTCCACTTCTTCTTCAAAGAGCACAGGGTATGAGCCGCGGCCTCTCTTCTTCTTCAAAGCGCAAGGCACACTTGGTGCCACTGGCCGCGCAAGAGCACAAGGCCTCTAGGCCGCACTAGCCACGGGTGCAAGGCACCGCGGGCGCGCAAGTGCTACCGCGCAGGGGGCACGGTGCACAGAGGGAGCGCGCAAGGTCGCGCAAGCTCCTCTCCTTCCTGTCGCGCAAAGGATTAGAGCGCAGGGAACACATTCGGGCCAAGGATGGCACCGAGAACTTTCAGCCGCGCAAATATAATTGCGCAGGGGCTTCAACTTCGCGAGACAGAGCTCTCACGGGACTCGGATTTTCAACAGGGTTTCAGCAAGCAATTCAGAGGTCTCGGCCTCTCTTTATATAGGCAAAGAGCCTCGGTTCATCCGCGTGGGATATAAATTCAAACTCCCGAATATCTCAGGTTTTCAAGATTTCCAAAATCTTGTTTTTACTCTCGGTTTCACGCGGGCTCATTTATTTTTTGCTCCTTCTCATGCATGAGTCGCGGAACGTGTGCATGGCCTCTTTTTAGGCCATCCCATGCAAAACACGAACACCCGATGCCTCGGCAACTTCGTTTGCCTCGGCCTTCATCGAAATTCTCCATCTATCGTGTGCATGCATATGTTATTGCATGAATATGTTCAGTATGGCCATACGAGCCGAATGGAGGTCTCGGTTTCGACAATGGTGGCCGGGAACTCAATAACCATCGTCGGGAAGGCGCCTGGTTCAGCGGCAGCTCGCGGGTGGCCTTCGGCTGAGCTCGAGGATGGAGACGGACGCTGGGCCGTTGGATGCGGTGATCAAAAAGGCTTCGACAGCTTAGATCAGATCGGGGGCGCGGCGGATTAGATGAGCGGCGCCGATCATCCGCGAGATCAGATGAGCGGCTGGGATTCGCTCCCGGGAATTTTTCCGCGTCCCACATCGAAACGGGCCGCGGAATTCTCGCGCTTTATCACCCTGGCGCTGCCGGCTTCCCATCAGTTGCACTTCTCCCCTCCCGGTGCCGCCCCGCACCGGGTTCTCTCTGCGGGCGCACTCTGCGCCCACTCTGCTCCCTGCGGGCGCGCTCCTAGCGCCCACTATGCACACACGGGCGCGCTATGCGCCCACTCTGCGCTCCTCCGGGCGTGCCCCAGCACCTCTGCAGTGTCTTGGGTGCGTCCTGCCGCCCTGGGCTCACCCCACGGGTTCCCCCTTGGGCGTGGCGCCTTAGGCCCACATGTGCCTTGGGGTTGAACCCTCAAGGTGTCCACGGGCTGGCCAATTTTTTGGCTAAGTCTTGAATAAGACTTTGTAGAAAACAAAGTCCTCCATGAAATCAAGCCATATCAAGAGAACCACTTCAAGCCTTTCTTCTCCTTCATCTTCTTCTTGAGAATTCAAGCATTAATCTTCTTCATTAGAATTCCTCCATTCTTCTTCAACATATAATCAACATTTAAGAATGGAATTCTTGAAGGTTCTTCCATCAACCGATGCTCCTGAATCAAAGATTTCTTCAATGTGCTTCATTGATCCAATTAGAGATCAATTGGATCTTCTTCATGTTCACATTCACTAAGTGATAGTGCATGGACTTCATTAAACCACTTCATCCACTTAGAAGTAGTGAATGGATCTTCTTCAGCTCCTCATGCATTGTCAATACAATGCATGGTCTTCAAACAATGTTGTGACTTTGTATCCAGTTTATACAAGTTCTATGAACTTAAAGATCAGCTCAACAATCGTCAGATTTCCATGGAGAATGTTTCAACCATATTCTCCAATGCCACTTAGTGAATCTCCTAAGTGACATGCATCTTAGTACCATGGCCATTCTCCTTCACCACCAACACCATCACAACCTTTGTCATTCACCTCTTGACATTCCTTGACTTCCATTCATTCCAAGACAACTTTCATGCCTCATTGACAACAAATGCAACACAGTGCACTTTAATCTCCCCCTTTGTATTTGTTGTCAATACACCACTTCAGCACATATGAATGGGTCAATATGTGTGCCAATATTTTCTCCCCCTTATTGGCAATCAAATGCAAAGGTGTGGTGTGGTTCTCTTTCAAAAATATCTTCCTCCCTTTGAAAAGTATTATCTTGAAAAACACTGAGAGAGGGATGATGTCACATGTTCACTTGAGCAATGAACCTTTAGTAAATCAGCTCTAAGTCTACTTGGGCTAACCCGGTGTAGAAAACAAGAGTGATGTAACCAAGGAACTCAATGCTGTCCACAATTCTCTACACATGTGAGATCATGCTTCAAGGGGCTTGAAATTTTTCAGATATAACAATGAATTTCTAAATCATGCACATACTTCACAAAACTCATTAGAAAGTTCAGGTGCAAAGATAAAGCTCCCCCTTTCATCTACTTTCTCAAGATGATATTAATTTCAGAATATCATCTTCTTCAGATTGGCTCCCCCTCAAGGGGTGCACTCCATTCAATCCAAACCATCCTCCAGTTGAGAATGATCATCATCTTCAATTCCATGCAATGTTAGCACATGTATATACCAAGAGTATAAGGGAATAAGATGGAACCTCCTTGGTTCATCAATGTGAACAACAAGTTTGAGAAGATTCTCTCAACCGAGATGCCCCATTTTCACCATTCTTCACAGTTGCACATTTGATCTTCAATGATGTTTGTGCTGGTGTGGATCTCAACACATCTTCATGTGAAATCTTCTTCTTCCCTTTTGCCTTAGCAATTGCCAGAACTTCATCTTCAGCTCTCTGCAGATCTTTGGCAAGTTGCAACTGATTTGGCCATATGACTAATGAGTCATTTGGAAGTGTGGCCTCAGTTCTGGAAGTTTCACATGGTTCCTTTGATGCTGTCAAGCTACCTCTCTTAGGCAACTTGTTTTCAATCAATCCCTTCTGCTTCTTTTGGATTGATTGTCTGTTTGAGTTCAGTTGGCTTCCATTTATTTCCATGGCTTGTTTGCAACGATCCATGGTATGACCTATCTTTCCACAGTAGAAGCATATTTTCTTGGTGGTCCTTCTAGATGACTCACCCTTCTTGGAATTAGACTCCAAGGACTTCTCTTCCTTTTTCAACATCTTCTTGGGAGCTTTTTCAGCTTTCTTATTCTTGCTTCCCAAGGATTCCTTTTTAGCCAGGTTCAGTGATCTTCTCTTCTTTTCAACTTTGGATACAGTTGGAGATTGACATGTATCATTTTGACCACTTTTGCAAACATCCCAGATGTTGTCAAGTAATCCAAATCTGTTAGCAGTAAACAGATGTCTCTGGACCTGTGGATGCTGCTTCTTTTCTTCTGGCTTGCTCCCCCTAGACATGGGCTTCCTATGTGCTTTGGCATTCAGTGGATTGTACCAAAAATCCTTTGCACAATTCCCATACTTGTTACAACACCAGCATTGTCCCACGAATCTTGACCTCTTCAGTCCTTTTGATTGTAGGGTACTTTTCTTGACCTGTTATGCTGTTTCAGGAGAGCTCTGCTTCTTTACTGTCTTCATCCATATTTGTTTGGAATTATTCTTCCCTCCTGCACTTTCTGTGGAAACACAATTAGAAGCATCAGTACAAGATGGTATGGATGGTACCTTTTTTCTAGAAGATGTTGCACTTTTATTAGAGGATGTCTTTCTCTTAGAATCATCCTGCTCAATGCATACTTGAGTAGGAACATTTCTTCATTCAGCTGACTGGGAGGCTTCAGCTTTGGGTGATTGCAGATTTTTCAATATCACCTCTAGTTCTAAGCATTTCATGTTGAGGGAGTTCTTCTCATCCTCAATAGTTCTTATCCTAGCTTCCCAATTCTGTTTCAGCTGTTCCATCTGGTCATCATGCACCTTCTTTATTTCATGCAATGTGTTGTCAAGCTCCTTCACCCTTTTTACTTTGTCTTCGAGTTGAGCATCTCTGACATTCATTGAGACTCTGTGCAGCTTCTCCAGTGCATGGAACACTTCTTTGACCATTATCTTAAAGAATTCATTCTCAGAAAGGCTTCTTTGCAATTCTTCAGCAGTGTCTTCATATCTTTCATTGCAAAGAGATACTGTTTCATCTTTGGCATTTACCAGCTTTCTGAGAGTGTTGGTTATGACAACCCTTTTAGCCAGCTGATCTTCCATAGCATTGGCTTCTTCTTCTAACTGTGATTTTTCTTCATGAAGATCATGGATGCCTGTAGCTATACACTTTGCCACTTCCATGGGAACTGTCTTCTGAAGATATTTGAGTGCACTCTGAAGATCATTCATTATTTCAACTTCATCACAGCTAGGACAGGATTTCTTCATCTTCTTGGCCTGTTTCTTCTTTCTTTTTTTCTGAGTCTTGGCAGATATCTCCATTTGAGGCTGGTTGCTTGTTTCCTCAAATCTGCACTTCATAAAGACTCATTTGGATCTTTTAGAGGTAACCTCGCTCTGATACCAATTGAAGTGCCCAGATCAGTGTGATCACTGAGAGGGGGAGGGGGTGAATCAGTGATCCTTTAAAACTTTTTACTAATTGATTCCTTATCAATTAAACCTCTATGGCTGGTTAAAGCCTCGATCCACTCTTCTTTTATCTCTCAACCTTTCCCGAATGATGCAGTAATAAAAAGGCACAGGACACAAGGATTTACAAGGTTCGGCACCAAAGGCCTACATCCTTGCCATGCTCTCCCAGCATGGATTCTCCCATTATAACTTGTTAGAATTACAATGGTCGATACAGCTTCCCACCGTATCTCTCCTGAGTCCCACAGGAGGGTCTTTATACTGCTTCACACAGTGTTACCAGAGTCCCACTGGCCTGCTCCAGAATCCCACTGAAGACTTCTTCTCCCTGAGTCCCACAGGGTCTTCTCTTGGCTCCTTGAGTCACACGAGTAGCTCTTCTTCACTTTAAGGTCTTCAAGTAACTTCAGCAGCCTGGGATAAAGGCTGCTGGCCTTGCTCTTCTCTTCTGATCACTTGTGGTTGATCAGGGCTTCTCGTCTAGCTCAGGCTTTATCTCCTTCTTCAGGATGACCTGGCTTCTCTCTTCAACTATTGAATGCTCAGACAACTGATGTCTTTAACTTCAGTCTGGTCCAGTCTCACTTCACTTCAACATCATACACTGAGTGCATGGAAACTCTTTATCTTCATGCACTGATAGCATGGGTTCTCAAATCTCTTCAAGATCTTCAAGTCTTGGACTCCTCAGATGCACACCACTGATTTAGCACTGTTCACGTGTGCACGTGCATGCATGCATGCATGCACTCCTCCTTTCCTCTTCTTGGTGCAGTAGACCCACAAAGGGTGTAGTCACTTTAAGCACACACCAACTCCTTGAACTTCACACACTTTATTCAATTTGGTTACACACTTAGAAGTGTGTTATACTCTAGTGTGAGTCCTCCCTTTTCTTCTTCTATGTGTATACACACTTCTTAGTGCACACACTAGGTTCGGCCTTCACTTGTCACTTGTTAAGCACACACAAATTCTTCATTTATCACACACTTGATCTTGGCCTACTCCTCTATTCTTGCACACACTTGGGCCGTAGGTGGTTCTTCAATTTTGCACACACACACAAATGTGTGGTCTTCACTTCACCCACTTGCATACACTTGGCCTCGGCTTACTTCTTCACTATCTCACACACACACAATGGTGTGGTCTCGGCCTCCCACTTCTTGTGCACACACTTAGCCAAAGGCACTTCCACTTGTCTTGCACACACAACCCGAACCCCTACTGCCTCGTGTAGCTTCTCCTATCTCAAAAAGGGCTCGCAAGTCCAATGAGTACAAGCGGCCACCTCTTCTTCTCCC
The DNA here is from genome assembly GCA_963277665.1 of Viscum album. Taxonomy (NCBI): domain Eukaryota; kingdom Viridiplantae; phylum Streptophyta; class Magnoliopsida; order Santalales; family Viscaceae; genus Viscum; species Viscum album. The sequence goes on from OY728135.1 coordinate 1,281,255,902, forward strand.
ACCGCCGCGTAGGTGCACTTGGTGCAACCAGGCGCGCAAGGGTGCGGCCACTTCCACTTCTTCTTCAAAGAGCACAAGGTATGAGCCGCGGCCTCTCTTCTTCTTCAAAGCGCAAGGCACACTTGGTGCCACTGGCCGCGCAAGAGCACAAGGCCTCTAGGACACACTAGCCACGGGTGCAAGGCACCGCGGGCGCGCAAGTGCTACCGCGCTGGGGGCACGGTGCACAGAGGGAGCGCGCAAGGTCGCGCAAGCTCCTCTCCTTCTTGTCGCGCAAAGGATTAGCGCGCAGGGAACACCTTCGGGCCAAGGATGGCACCGAGAACTTTCAGCCGCGCAAATATAATTGCGCAGGGGCTTCAACTTCGCGAGGCAGAGCTCTCATGGGACTCGGATTTTCAACAGGGTTTCAGCAAGCAATTCAGAGGTCTCGGCCTCTCTTTATATAGGAAGAGAGCCTCGGTTCATCCGCGTGGGATATAAATTCAAACTCCCGAATATCTCGGGTTTTCAAGATTTCCAAAATCTTGTTTTTACTCTCTGTTTCACGCGGGCTCATTTATTTTTCGCTCCTTCTCATGCATGAGTCGCGGAACGTGTGCATGGCCTCTTTTTAGGCCATCCCATGCAAAACACGAACACCCGATGCCTCGGCAACTTTGTTTGCCTCGGCCTCCATCAAAATTCTCCATCCATCGTGTGCATGCATATTTTATTGCATGAATATGTTCAGTATGGCCATACGAGCCGAATGGAGGTCTCGGTTTCGACAATGGTGGCCGGGAACTCAATAACCATCGTCGGGAAGGCGCCTGGTTCAGCGGCAGCTCGCGGGTGGCCTTCGGCTGAGCTCGAGGAAGGAGACGGACGCTGGGCCGTTGGATGCGGTGATCAAAAAGGCTTCGACGGCTTGGATCAGATCGGGGGCGCGGCGGATTAGATGAGCGGCACCGATCGTCCGCGAGATCAGATGAGCGGCTGGGATTCGCTCCCGGGAATTTTTCCACATCCCACATCGAAACGGGCCGCGGAATTCTCGCGCTTTATCACCCTGGCGCTGCCGGCTTCCCATCAGTTGCACTTCTCCCCTCCCGGTGCCGCCCCGCACCGGGTTCTCTCTGCGGGCGCGCTCTGCGCCCACTCTGCTCCCTGCGGGCGCGCTCCTAGCGCCCACTATGCACACACGGGCGCGCTATGCGCCCACTCTGCGCTCCTCCGGGCGTGCCCCAGCACCTCTGCGGTGTCTTGGGTGCGTCCTGCCGCCCTGGGCTCGCCCCACGGGTTCCCCCTTGGGCGTGGAGCCTTAGGCCCACATGTGCCTTGGGGTTGAACCCTCAAGGTGTCCACGGGCTGGCCAATTTTTTGGCTAAGTCTTGAATAAGACTTTGTAAAAAACAAAGTCCTCCATGAAATCAAGCCATATCAAGAGAACCACTTCAAGCCTTTCTTCTCCTTCATCTTCTTCTTGAGAATTAAAGCATTAATCTTCTTCATTATAATTCCTCCATTCTTCTTCAACATATAATCAACATTTAAGAATGGAATTCTTGAAGGTTCTTCCATCAACCGATGCTCCTAAATCAAAGATTTCTTCAATGTGCTTCATTGATCCAATTAGAGATCAATTGGATCTTCTTCATGTTCACATGCACTAAGTGATAGTGCATGGACTTCATTAAACCACTTCATCCACTTAGAAGTAGTGAATGGATCTTCTTCAGATCCTCATGCATTGTCAAACAATGCATGGTCTTCAAACAATGTTGTGACTTTGTATCCAGTTGATACAAGTTCTATGAACTTAAAGATCAGCTCAACAATCGTCAGATTTCCATGGAGAATGTTTCAACCATATTCTCCAATGCCACTTAGTGAATCTCCTAAGTGACATGCATCTTAGTACCATGGCCATTCTCCGTCACCACCAACACCATCACAACCTTTGTCATTCACCTCTTGACATTCCTTGACTTCCATTCATTCCAAGACAACTTTCATGCCTCATTGACAACAAATGCAACACAGTGCACTTCCGATCCCTACCAATGATATTGATGTTCCTAATTATGTGATGTAAGATACATTAATCATCTCCTCAAACATATCCATTTTTTTGGATTATCATCATCACATTATTTTATATCTTCACAGTATTCTAATAAAATTAGATATTAAAGATTTAATTTATTAATGGGATTTCTGTCAAAACACTTAAGGGAAGTATCATTACAACAAAGTTGTGTCAGGTATTCCCCATTATGGCATTTAAACATGCCTTTCCAGCTGATTTTTTTTTCATACCCAAGATTGAATTTGATATAATCATTGGTATGGATTGGAATTTGAACAATGATGCGAAAATTAATTTCAAGAGGAAGGAGGTTACAATTTTTGAGGATGATGTGGAATCCATTATCTTTAGGGAAGAAACATCCCCCTCTAATTCTCATCTAGATCCACCCCTACAAGATCTACTGAATTCAATTATAGAGGTAGAAGTTAATGCAATAAAAATGGGTGAGGAATGTCATTTTTGGATAAAGGATATCCTGATTGTGCATTAATATGTTGATGTGTTTCCAAAGAAATTACCTGGACATCCTCTTGAGTGAGAAATTGAGTTTTCCAGTGACATAATTCATGATTTAAGGCCTAGGTAAAAGACTCCTTATAGAATGGACACTATGTAATTCTTGGAACTGAAGAAACAAATATAATAATTCAGAGTTAAAGGATATATTTTCCCTAGTGTATCTCTATGGGGAGCTCGTGTTCTTTTTGTTAAGAAGACATATGGATCTACAAGGTTGTGCATTGAATACAGGGAGATCAATGATATAAAAATAGTGAAAGAATATACCCTACCTCGCATTGATGATTTATTTGATAAAATTTGTGGCATTAATTATTTTTTTAAGATTGAACTTTGATATGGATATAATTAGTTTCTTATGAGGATGGATGACATTCCATAAACAACTTTTCGAACTTGGTATGGACATTACAAGTTTACAGTAATGCCTTTTGGAATGACTAATGCACCATATATTTTCATGGATTTAATATATAATGTTCTCAAGGAATATCTTGATGGCATTGTGGTGGTGTTTATTGATGATATATAGGTATAATAAAAAAGTTATAAAGATAATGAAAATCACTTACGCACTATTCTAAATACTCTTATAAGAAATTAATTATATGGGATGTTTAGCAATTTTTTTTTGATTCAATCATTTTCCATTTTTCTCCACATATTCTCTATAGATGGAATATTTATTGATCCTTCGAAGAGAAAGGTTATACAGAAATTACCTAATGAAATGATGAAATCTAATGTATATATTTTTATTGGTTTAGTAAGTTATTATCAGCGTTTCATTCTAAAATTTTCCCATTTACCCAACCCAATAACCAAGCATACAGATAAAGGGTTTATGTTTATATGGAAAATGTAACGCGAGTACTATCTTCAAGAGTTTTAGAGGAGATTAGTGGATGTTATGGTCCTACCCCAAAAATAGTGGAATGATGGGATTGTGACCGATAGTGATGCATCCAAGAAAGGACATGGATGTGTCCCTAAAAAAATGATGGAGTTATTTTCAATGCATTGATGCAATTAAAAATTCATGAAAAAAACTATCCCATGCATGATCTTTAGTTAAGAGTGGTAATAATTTATGTAAATATATAGAGACATTATCTCTATGGAAAAAATGGGAGATATATACAGATCAAAAGAGCCTGATGTATATCTTCTCCTAAAAATAACTCTACATGAGGCAATGAAGGCAGAAATAACTACTCATGGATTGTGATTGTATAGCACACTACCACCCAGGAAAGGAAAAAAAGGTAGTTAACGCATTGAGTAAGAAGGATAATGAGGTTCTCAAAAAAATGGTTACTGATAAGAATCATATGTACATGGATCAAGTGAGGATGAATATTGGAATTAACAAAGAAAGAAAACCATCACTACCTTTTCATTTTGATGAAACACCATCTTTATTATAAAAGATTAAAACTTCTTATCCTAATAATGAGAACCTGTAAAAGAAAATTAATGATGTGAAAGAAGGGAAGTTGGATGAATTCATTTGTAAATATGTAATTATAAATTTGGGAAGAGTCTTTGAGTTCAAGCTATACATAACCTAAAAATGGAGTTATTGGATGATTCCCATAGTTCTAATTTATCTATACTTAAAGGTATCACTAATATGTATAGAGATTTGAAGGAACATTTCTAGAAAGATAACATAAAGAGGGAAATTGCAGATTATATATTGAGATTTTTTTTTCAGTCAATAAGTGAAGGATGAATGGAAACATCCAAAAAAATCATGTAACCACTACCTATTCCTTTGTGAAAATGGGATGACGTCACTCTGGATTTTTTCATTGGATTACCAAAAACTCCAAGGAAGAATGATGGGATGAGGGTAATTATGGTTCTACTTATGAAATCTACACATTTTCCCGCTATAAGGGAAGATTTAACACTAATGAACTTAGAAAGAATCTATATCAATGAGGTTGGGAGACATCATTGTGAACTCTTTCAATTGTGTCTGATCGTGACCCACATTTTACATCGAAATTCCGGACAAGTCTTCAAAAAGAGTTGGATACTGAACACCGATTAAGAACTACATAGCACCCATAAACCAATAGGAAATCATAGAGGATGATCCAAACCATATAAGAAATGTTGATATCAAGTAAACTTGACATCCAATGTATATGGGATAAACACTTACCTTTAGTGGAGTTTTCCTACAATAATTGATTCCATTTAAGTATCAAATTTCACTATATGGAGAATTGTACAGAAAGAGATGTCATACACCAACTTGTTGGAATGATGTTAGAGAAATAATGCATGTGGGTCCAGATCATGTGGTGGAAACAACATAGAATGTAAAGACTATTCAATGTCATATTAAAAAAGAACAAAGAAAAAAAATATTGATCCGATGATCGAAGAAAGGATTTTGTAATTTCACGTGGGTGATCACATTTTATTAAAAGTATCAGCATGGAAGGGTGTTATATGGTTTGGGAAGAAAGGAAAATAGATCCCTAGGTACATTGAGCCTTTTGAAAATATGGACAGAATTGGAGATGTTGCATATAGTTTGGCTATTCCGCCTTGCCTTTACAAAGTACACAATGCGTTCTATGTCTCATTACTCTGAAAGTACATGCTAGATCCAACACATGTCCTCACTTGTGAAGGTATAGTGTTGGAACCTAACTTATCCTACTGTGTAGAGCCTATCCATATTTTGGACACAATATAACAAGTGTTGAGGAAGAATATGACCCATATTGTAATGATACATTGGGGAAATCATAAAATCGAAGAGGCAACAAGGGAGCCTGAGGAGCTGATGTTGAAGACCTACAAAAGTATTTTTTTTGAGGTAACATTCTATGAGTTTCGAGGATAAATGTTTTGTATGGAGGGAAGAAAGTCACACCCTAAGGTTTTGAAAATAAATATTTAATTCATAAAATACAATGACCCTACAAAATAACACATTTTATAATCTATCCGTTAAACACAACCTTTCCTCTTCTATGTTTTGAATTTTGAAAAATGGCCATCATGAGTTGTGATTAGTATGTCATTTATAATCTGATAGAACCAACTTCATTTTGGTGAATACTAATTTGACCCTTATGAATAGTAAATAATAATAATATTTTATTTTCTTGTGGTTACAAGATAATGAGATCTTCATTAATTTTTCAATGTAATATAAAATGATTTATTCTTTTAAAATTGTTATTTTAAAAAAAATTATTTAATTTGAAAATAAAATTAATCATATTTCGAAACTTATTTTTAAAAATGTAGTTTTTTTAATTCAACATGTCTTTGAATGGTTAGAGTCAATTTTTTTTTGATTTTCATGAAATTAGTGAATTTTTTATAAATAGTGAAATACAGTCAAATAACGCATATACAAATTATCAATTAAATACACTATTAATCACATTATTAGTGATGTAAGGCTAATTGGTTTGAACTCACATGAAATTATTACTATTAGGGGTCACCTAAAACAATAATATTGGTTGTCTTGAGGGAAATAATAAAATAATGTGTAAAATATTCAAAATTCTCTCCTCTCATCCACTATAACCCACCACTCCCTCTTCTCCTCTATAGCACCCCAAACATTTTATGGTATGTTTTTGTTAAATACATTATATGCATCACTGTGTTCCATCGAAACAACACTAATGTTTTTAGTATATAGTTAAAACCTAGCCATTAAATATAAATTTCCACTTCTATGTTTTTAATTTCAAAAAATGGTCATCTAGAGTTGTGATCAGTAATTTATTTGGAGTCTGATAGAATAAACGTAATTTTTGATGAATAGTAACATACGCTTATGAATAGTAATATAAATAGTAATATGACCCTTATGAATGGTAAATAATAATATTATTTCATTTTCTTAAGGTAAAAAGATAACGATATCTTAATTAGTTTTTCAATGATAAATAAAACAAATTGCACTTTGAGATTGTGGTTTTTCGAATTATATATGACATTATTTAAAAATTAAATAAATAATATTTAGAAACATATTTTTGAAAAATAGATTTCACTTTTTAATGCTACACGTCAAAAAATGGTTAGGGTTAATTTTGGGAATTTTTCAGAAACAGTTGATTTTTCGGTGAAAAGTAAAAAATACAGTTTTTAGTTTCGGTGTGTTTATGACATCATTAATTATGAAATAATTATGTCATAAATCTGGTAGACTTTTTTATAGTTAAAAAACATGGTAGGTGTCCTAAGTGGCTTATACAATTGGAAGATACCATGGGCAAGACCATGGTTTTCCAAAAACCAATCATGAGGTGTCCCTTGAAAATTATTAAAATAATCCCTCACTTTTCCTATAAATCCCAACTCGTCCCTTCATTGAATTCATTTCCAATTCTCCCTAAAAGATGTGCTAGCCTCCTTACCTTCATATTATTCATCCCAAGGTTTTATCATTCCCCCAAGGTCCCATCCTTCATGTTCTATGGGTTATACTACAAGGTAAAAAATTCTAAATTTCTTTCTTTTTACCTTTCATGTTCTCTTTTATGTGGTATATCTTTCATCTTTCCATACCATGTTCTTATTTTTCTTATTATTCATGATTTAATCTATATTTTTATTCATTTATGGATAAGTTACCCTTGTCCCCTCTCTTGTTAATATTTTCTAAAACCATGTTGTGAAGCCGTTAGGCTGCAGAAGTTTTGTAAGCGATTTCAAAATTATTCTTTTATTTTGAGTTCTTCATTTATTATTTCTTCATATATTCTTACCCAAGAGGAATGAAATCTGAATAATGTTGTATATTCTATATTTTATCATGATCATGGGAAATGTATCATCAATATTCTTCTTTTCCCCCACTTTTTCAATGAATTAAAAACATTGTCCGTGATGTATTGAATTACCAACATCGTAGATCATGTAATCTCAGTTTCCATTAATTATTTCAAGTCTGGTCATGAAACCATTTATATGATTGATCCAGGTAATAATATATGTTTAATGACTCACCCATGGTCCTGGAATTATTTTGTACTCATGGTTCTAATTTATAAGACAAAATGAGGTTTTTATTGTCAATGAACAATTAAAACGATCTAAACAAACATCATTAATGTTTTAACTAATGAATCATCATCATGGTATATAACGAAAAATAATTATAAGATAATTTATATCTCCATAATTTCTTCAATAATATGTATTATCTATTCATTATGTTTACCCATGTTTCAAATGGACTTCCATTCATGGAAAAAAGTAACGAACCATGATAATCAAGGGAGAAAATGATTCCAAAATATGAAAATTGAACCAATTGAACCCATAGAAAGGGCCATGAATGAACCTAATAAGGTCATAATAAATCAATTACATGTATAGGAGGTTCTGGAAATATTAATTAATGAAGCAAAATTTTATTATTCAGGTCATTAAAATAAATGAAGAACACACTCGAGCAAAAGGTAAGGGGTTTCTCATCTCACTTTCAAAATTCTGGGAGATTTTCATTGTTTGGCACTTATTTCATATATGTGGTATATCTGTGCTTCCATTTGATATATAATAACTTGATTCTATTTATATTAATTTTATTCAATGATAAACTTGATTTCCATTACGTTCTGGTCATATGATTCGACTGATTAGATTGTGGTAAGGGACTTTGTCTCAACTACCCATTCGTTGTGACTAACTTTGCATTGTGCACATAATAATCCTTATGTGGTGTATCTACTGCCCATTTGAGATCCCTTTTCATTAGAAATTATATTTATATTAAATATCCATAATTTCACGTCACATATATGTTTTTTTCTAAACCATATACCATCTTACAAACGGTGTTTATTTGGAAAGTTATTTTAATTATGGAAATATTGATGAATCCATATACTCTAATCAATACGGAAATTGAAAAGGAATATTGATCTTATATTGAATCAATGTATAAAGAAATCTTGGAAATGCAGTGGAAGGTGGGGCCCGCTATAGCCCCTCGATGCATTGGTAAGTCTCATTAGTCAAAACAGTTGGCAACGAACCCTTCGAGTTTGTTTCCAAAAAAATAGACGAGTTTTCACCCACAGAACTAAACCGTTTTTCCGGTGTTATAGTTTCATGTGCCAGATACATGACGTCCAATTAATAAGTATTCCCTTTATTCATTATCAATTATTATTATTATCCATGAGATTTTCAATATGAAAAAATCTATAGATGTAGATTCATTTTTACTTTATTAATGGAATTAGTTATTAATTTATTCACTATGCCATTTTATTGGCTTAACAGGTTACTATCGATGTTTCGTTCAGAGTATTTCCCAACTGGATAACCCATTAACCAAGCGCACACGTAAAAGAGTTATGTTTGTATGGACAAAAGAGTGTACAAATTTTTTTGAAGAATTGAAAAGAATATTGGTCAATGATCTACTCGATGTGATGGATTTTTAATATAGAGTGATGCATCATTGTATGGAATGGGTTGCATCCTTATGAAAAATGATGGAGTTATTGCTTATGCATAAAGACAGTTGAAGAATAATGAGAAAAATTATCCAACTCATGATCTTGAGTTAGTATTCGTAATATATTCTCTGAAAATATGGAGGTGTTATCTCTAAAGAGAGAGATATGAGATCTATATCGACCACAAGTGTTTCAAATACATTTTCACACAAAAATAACTCAACATGAGGCATAGAAGATGGATCGGGTTACTTAAAGATTACGATTGTTCAATACACTACCACTCAGGAAAGGCGAATAAGGTGGCAGATGCATTAAGTAGGAAAGATCATGGCCTTCTGACTCAAATGAGGATTGAATGAGATATTATGTTCATGGATCTACTGAAGATGGATATGGGATTTTTTAAGGAAGGGGAAACATAACTCCTTTTTCAAATGATTGCTAAAACATATTTACTAGAGAAGATAAAAATTTCTCAATCTGATGATGAGAATCTTCACAAGAAAATTAATACAGTTAAGGATGGGAGGCTGACTGACTTTGTGTATGAAGAAAGAGTTCTGAAATTTGGGAAGATGTTATGGGTTCCATCAGTACCTGAGCAAAAAAGTGAACTATTAGATGATGCTCATAGCTCAAATTTCACTATACACCCGGGTAGCACCAAGATGTATAGAGATCTCAATGAATATTTTCTGTGGGATAATATGAAATGGGAAATTGCTGACTACGTGTCAAGGTGAGACAACTTCCCAAAGGATTGATGCAGCCTTTTCCTATTCCTATATGGAAGTGGGATAAAATTACAAGGGATTTTGTCACTGGACTACTGATGACACTGATATGGAATGATGAAATATGGGTAATTGTTGATCATCTCACTAAAACAGCACATTTCCTTCCAATAGGAGAGGATTTACCAATTGAGCACCTGACAAGACTTTATATTTATGATGTTGTGAGACTTCATGGTGCTCCTCTATCAATTGTCTCTGATTGAGATCCCCGGTTTACATCAAAATTCTGGAAAAGTATCCATAAGGATTTGAATACTGAGCTTCATATGAGTACTGCATATCACCCACAAACTGACGGACAACCAGAAAGGACTATTCAAACTCTGGAAGACATGCTGAGATCACGATCTCTTGACTTCCAAGGTATGTGGGATCAATATTTTCTTTTGGTGGAATTTTCCTACATTAATAGTTTTCATTCTAGAATTCAAATGGCTCTATATGAAGCAATATATGGAAAGAAATATCGAACTCCAACTTAATGGGATGATGTTGGTGAAAGGAAACTTATAGGCCCAGAACTTATTGATGAGACCACAACAAAGGTGAAGAAAATACAAGCCCATATTAAAGCATCAAAAATTAAGTAGAAGAGTTATGTTGGAAACTGGAGAAAGGACTTCGAATTTCATGTGGGAGATCATGTATTTCTGATTGTATCTCGATGGAAGGGTGTCTTAAGGTTTGGTAAGAAAGGGAAACCGAGCCCCAGGTACATCAGACCATTTGAATTCATGGGAAGAATCAGAGCTGGCTTACCATTTTGTGATGCCGCCAAATCTCTCCAGAGTTCATTATGTGTTACACGCATCATTGTTAAAGAAATACATGCCAGACCCAACGCATGTACTCACATATGATAGAATAGAACTCGAATCTGATTTTTCATACTGTGAAAATCCCATCAGGTTTCTTGACACAAGGGAGTAGGTATTGAAAAATCGAATAACATCTCTAGTAATGGTTCATTGTTGAAATAGGAATATAGAGGAAGCAACATGGGAACCAGAGGATTTCATGAAGAAGAAACACCCACCTATTTTCGGTGGGCCATGTACATAAAATTTCAAGGATGAAATTTTTGAAGGAGGGAATAATGTAACACCCCATACATTTTATGGTATATTTTCGTTAAATACATTCTATTCATAACTATGTTCCTTCGAAAAAAAAACTTTGGTATTTAGAATATTGTCAGAACCTATCCATTAAATATAAATTTTCCACTTATATGTTTTGAACTTAGAAAAATGGTCATCTAGAGTTATGATTAGTAAGTCATTTAGAGTCTTATAGAACACACTTAATTTTTGGTTAATAGTAACATACCCTTATGAATAGTACTTTGAATAGTAATATGACCATTATGAATAGTAAATAATATTATTATTTCATTTTATTAAGGTAACAAGATAATGAGATCTTAATTAGTTTTTTAATGAGAAATAAAACTAATTACACTTTAAGATTGTTATTTTTCAAATTAACTATGAATTTATTTAAAAATTAAATTAATAATATTTAAAAAAATATTTTTGAAACATGGATTTCTATTTTGAATTTTAAAAGTCGAAAAATGGTTATGGTGAATTTTTGGAATTTTTCTGAAATAGTTGAATTTTCAGTGAACAGTAAAAAATACAGTTTTTAGTTTCGGTGTGTTTATGACATCATTAATGATGAAATAATGATGTCATAAATCTGGTAGACTTGGGAATAGTTAAATAACATGTGAGGTGTCCCAATTGACTTATACCATGGTAAAATACCATGGGAAAGCCAATGGTTTTTCAAAAACCACTCATGGGGTGTCCATTGAAAATTATTAAAATAATCCCTTACTTTTCCTATAAATACCAACACTTCCCTTCATTGAATTCATTCTCAATTCTCCCTCAACGAAGTTATGGAATCCTTACCTTCATATTAGTCATCCAAAGGTTTCCTCAATCCCCCATGGTATAGGGACACATCCATAGAACAATACATAATCTTGAATTAAATGAATAATTCACATTGTGTATATTTTCAGGTTTAGAGTTTTAGAGAATTTGGGCATAACTATTACATCTCAATGATTACAAAGTAGACACATCTAGTCAGTTTCCATTTTTTACAAAATAAAAACACTTAAAAATAAACTTTTCTAGTTTTATTTTTTAGACACCATGACACTTCCTCGATCCCATCCTTGCCACTTTTCACCTTTATGTCAGGTGAAAAACATTTCAAAAACATGTGATGAGCATAAAAAGCTCAGTAAGGGATATGAAAATACAGAAAGAAAATATTAGTCCATGTATAAATAAGAATAAATGAAGTCATAATTTACTCAAAAATCATAAGCACTTTAACGTACCTTATGAAATCATAAGATTTATGAATAACTCATAGAAATCATAAGACATAAAGGTAACTTGGGGCATTCATAACATTCTTACGTAGGGAGTAACCCTCATTTTTATGTTTGGAATACCGATCATATCATATTCCCTAAATATCTTCAGAGAAACCATAGAGTTTAACTCCTTCACGTTACCCAATGAATTGGAGAGCTATCTCAGGCTCACCCACCATTATTTTATCACAGAACCACATGATTTCATAAACTTTTCCAAAGAACCATAACATAATCATAACACATATGTTAAGAATAATTGAAAGATAAAATTCCCACATTGCAATAACAATATAACAATTTAAGATATTGAAATAATAAATCCATTCTAAAAACCATTTTCAATACCAAAATACTTAAAAAGAGTATATAGTATTTATTTTTCTTTTGAAAAAATTATGACTTGTTAAGGAATCCATAGATCCAATAATACTCGCAGTGGTGGAAAAGGTCGTTGTCACCGTGTATATTAAAAAAGAATCCATCCTTTTTGTCGTTTTTTAAAACACATCGTAGAGATAATATTCCCTTTGAATGAATTGAAATGTCAAAAGGTTTTTATACACCGTATAAAAGAAATTCATGTATAAATCAATGTATGCCTCAAAAAAAGGAGATTGAGACGAAGTCATGTACAAAGTCGGTATCCATAGATTAAGGATAAATCAATTACATAATTATGTGTGACAAATATGAATACACCCAATATAAGTGGATATTAGGTGTAAAACAATCATAGGTCATCCAAACATATTCATAGCACGACATAATCAAGAAGTAGAGGTTTAACCCAACGAATTGAAATTGGGTTAAGGAGTTCCCTTACAGAAATTCGACAACCTAACAACGTCACATTAAAATTCAGTAAATGAGTTGATGAGAGATAAAAATGGGTATCTCATCAGTTGGAAATAAAATTTACCGAAATAAGGATATTGAACAAAATTTCACCACATAAGAAGATGTAAATTAAAAGACATAACAAAAAGAAGTCTTTTAAAAAGAGGAGGGTGAAAGGTTCCCTTACCGATTTGGGTCACTTTTGAAACGTGCCCCCCACGAAAGAAGGGTCATACAATGAAGATGTAAATACCCATAAACGAGAGTATACATCACAATTAGTAGAATAATGGGCCATACATACACAACCCAAAAGGAAATATTGGCATATGTAGCATGAATCTCACGGGAATAAAAAGTGAGATAAAAACCCCTTACCTCGTTGTAATCAATCTAGTCGTATGACACAAAGATAATAACAACCAAATGAATTTAAGAACAACATGAATATAAATATAATCATGAAAATATATATCAATTGTCAGTAAACTATACACCAATGGTTCTAAAACCGTTGGGAATGGTTTTTGCCAATGGTTCAAAGAGAAACGTTGGAAAACAATTCATAGTAATCTTTCCCAATGGTTTCTAAACCGTTGGGAAAGGCTTATTAAAAGCCTATGCCAACGGTTTTGCTGTGAAAATTGCACAGTAGCCTGTAATTTTCCCAGCATACTTCAATTTTGCACACCAGCCTCCAATTTTGCACACCAACCTCCATTCTACTCCTTTTCAATTACTATACCTGTAATAACAAACTAATACATACATATAGAGAACAAATTCAAACATATTTAACATATAATGCATTCTTGAACTATACACATCCACAATTAAATCAAAATTCATAATGTAATTATAAACATACATAATTGATTTAGAATTCAATTTAAAATTTAGATGAAAATTATATGTGGAATCCAGAATTCAATTCATAATTGAATACATACATAACTTAATTATCAGTTATCAATAAAATACATAAAAAACTGAATAACTATCAACAGAATCCGAATACGCTTGTTTGTATTTTCATATACCAGTTGTTTTTACTAAAAATGATGTCCATTTTAAACAAAATACATACACTTGAATAATACTGGACACACCGTGGCTCGAATTGTGGTGGGGTTGACTCGTACATGTTATATATGACCCATGGGTTGTTCTTTTAACGTATCAACATATTCTGAATGTATTTGGTTGGTTTTCCGTATGCGAGTTATTGTTTTCACTTAAAATTTTGTTCATTTCAAAAAAATGAGACACTTTGAGTGGTTCTACCCACACCAGCACTCAGATTGAGGCGTTGTTGACTTGTACATGTCACATATGTCCCAAGGATCGTTTTTCTAAAGTTCCAATGGAATCTGAATGCATTTGGTCGGTTTTCCGTATGTCATTTATTCTTTTCATGTAAAATGAAGTCTATTTTAAAAGAAAGAGAGAAAATTTGAGTGGTTCTGCCACACTGTGCCTTAGATTGAGGTGTAGTTGACTCATACACATCAAAAATGGCCCATGGATCATTGTACTAAAGGTTCAACAGAATCTGAATGTGTTTTGTCGGTTTTCCATATGTCAGTTGTTGTTTTCACTTAAAATTAAGTCAATTTTAAACTAATGAGAGACACTTTGAGTGGTGTCGGCCACACCGCGCCTCGTATTGAGGTGGGGTTGACTCGTTCACGTCATATATTACCCATGTATCTTTATTCTAATGTATTGACATAATCAGAATCCATTTGTTCAGTTTTCCGTATGTACTTAAAATGTCGTCCATTTTAAGAAAAAGAGAGACACATAGAGTGATCCCGACCACACTCCAACTTGGATTGAGGCGCAGTTGACTCGTACACGTCAGATATGACCCATGGACTATTTTCCTAATGTTTCAACATAATCTGAATGCCTTTGGTCTATTTACTGTATGTTAGTTGTTATTTTCAATTAAAATGAAGTCCATTTCTAACTATAGAGGGACACTTCGAGTGGTGTCGAGCACTCCGCACCTCATATTGAGGCTGAGTTGACATTTACACGTCAAATATAACCCATGGATCGTTATCCAAAAGTTTCAACTAAATACGAATGCGTTTAGTCACATTTCCGTATGTCAGTTGTTGTTTTCATTTAAAATGTTGTCTATTTCAAATAAACCTGAGACACTTTCTATATGTATGTGTTAGTTGGTTTTAGTGTGTTATTTCAATTCCCTCTCATTTTAAATCCAATTATAGTACCTTCAATAATCTAACACATACATATAAAATTATTGTACCTGCAATAACCAACTAACACATACATATAGAGAACAAATTCATACACATTTAACATATAATGCATCCTAGAACTATAGACATCCATAATTAAATTAGAATTCATAAACATACATAATTCATTCAGAATTCAATTTAAAATTTAGATGATAGTTATATGTGGAATCCGGAATTCACTTCATAATTTGATCGGTATTTTGTATGCCATATATTTTTACCTGAAATGATGTCCAGTTTAAACAAAATACATACACCTAGAGTGATACCGGCCACACTGTGCCTCATATTGAGGTGAGGTTAACTCGTACACATCACAAATGACCCATCAATCATTGTCCAAAAGTATCAACATATTCCGAAAGAGTTTGATCAGTTTTCTGTATGCCAGTTGTTGTTTTTCACATAAGATGATGTCCTTTTGAAACAAAAGACAGACACTTTGAGTGGTGTCGGCCACACCGCATCTCAGATTAAGGAGAGGTTGATTCTTACACATCTAAATTGACCCATGGATCGTTTTCCTAATGTTTCAATGGAAACCAAATGGGTTTTGTCTGTTTTCCTTATGTACTTAAAATGTTGTCCATTTTAAAGAAAAGAGAGCCACTTAGAGTGATCTCAGCCATACCGTGCCTCAGATTAATGCGGGGTTAACTCATACACGTCACATATGACCCATGGATCGTTGTCATAAAGCATCAACACATCTCGAATGCATTTGGTCAGTTTTTCGTATGTCAGTTGTTGTTTTAACTTAAAATGATGTCCATTTTAAACAAATGAGAGACACTATGAATGGTGTTGGCCACACCACATCTCTGATTGAGGCGGGGTTGACTGGTACATGTCACATATGACCCATGGATCATTGTTCTAGAGTATCGACACAATAGGAATCAGTTTGGTCAGTTTTCTATATGCTAGTTGTTGTTTTCACTTAAAATGAAGTCAATTTTAAACAAAATAGAGACACTTTGAGTGGTGTCGGCCACACCGCGCCTCATATTGAGGCGAGGTTGACTCGTACACGTCTCATATGACCCATGGATAGTTATCCTAAAGTTACAAAGGAAATTGAATGCTTTTGGTCAGTTTTCCATTTGTACATAAAATATTTTCCATTTTAAACAAAAGGGAGGCACTGCGACTGATCCCAGCCACACCATGACTTGGATTGAGCCCGGGTTGGCCCGTACATGTTTCATATGACTCATGGATTGTTTTGATAAATTATCAGCAGATTCTGAATGCGTTTGGTCAGTTTTTCGTATGTCAGTTGTTGTTTTCACTTATAATCATGTCCATTTTAAACCAAAGAGACACAATTAGAGTGGTGTCGGACACACCACGTCTCGGATTTAAACGGGGTTGACTCATAAACGTTTCAAATGACCCATGAATCATTGTCCTAAAGTATCAACACAATCTGAATGCATTTTCTCGGCTTTCTGTATGCCGGTTGATGTTTTTCACTTAATATGATGTCCCTATGAAACAAAAGACAGACACTTTGAGTGGTTCCGGCCACACCGTGTCTCAGATTGAGGTGGGGTTGATTCGTACACGTCACATATTACCCATGGATAATTATCCTATTATTTCAATGGAAACTGAATGCGTTTGTTGGTTTTTGTATATACTTAAAATGTTTCCCATTTTTAAAAAAAGAGAGCCACTTAGAGTGATCCCGGCCACACCATGCCTCGAATTAAGGTGGGGTTGACTCATACATGTCACATATGACCCATGGATCGTTTTCGTAAATCATCAAGACATTTCAAATGCATTTTGCCAGTTTTCCGTATTTCAGTTGTTGTTTTCACTTAAACTGATTTCCATTTTAAACAAAAGAGAGACACTATGAATGGTGTCGGCCACACTGCCTCTCGGATTTAGGTGGGGTTGACTCATACACATCACATATGACCCATGGTTCATTGTGTAAGAGTATAGACACAATTAGAATCTGTTTAGTTGGTTTTCCATATGGTAGTTGTTGTTTTCACTTAAAATGAAGTCAATTTTAAAAAAAAGAGAGCCACCTTTAGTGGTGTCGGCCACACCACACCTCAAATTGAGGCGAGGTTGACTCTTACATGTCACATATGACCCATGGTTCGTTCTACTATAGTTACAATGGAAACTGAATGTGTTTGTTCAGTTTTCCATATGTACTTAAAATGTTGTCCATTTTAAACAAAAGAGAGACTCTTAGACTGATCCCAGCCACACCACGACTCGGATTGAAACCGGGATGGCCCGTACATGTCACATATGACTCATGGATCGTTGTGATAAATTATCAATAGATTCCGAATGTGTTTGGTTGGTTTTTCGTATGTAAGTTATTGTTTTCACTTATAATCCTTTCCATTTTAAACAAAAGAGACACAGTTAGAGTGGTTCCAGCCACACCGCATCTCGTATTTAAAAGGGGTTGACTCGTACACGTCTCAAGTGACCCATGAATCATTGTTCTAAGGTATCAACACAATCCGAATTCATTTGGTTGGTTTTCTGTATTCTCGTTGATGTTTTTCACATATAATGATTTCTTTTTGAAAGAAAAGACAAGCACTTTGAGTGGTTCCGGCCACACCACATATCAAATTGAGACGAGGTTGATTCTTACATGTCACATATGACCCATGAATCTTTCTCCTAATGTTTCAACGGAAACCGAATGCATTTGGTCATTTTTCCGTATGTACATAAAATGTTGTCCATTTTATACAAAAGAGAGCCACATAAAGTGATCTTGGCCACACTGTGCCTCAGATTAAGGCAGGGTTGACTCATACACATCACATATGACCCATGTATCGTTGTAATAATGAATCAACACATTTCGAATGCATTTGGTCAGGTTTTCGTATTTCAGTTATTGTTTTCACTTAAAATGATGTCTATTTTAAACAAAAGAGTGACACTATGAATGGTTTCGGCCACACCACATCTCAGATTGAAGCGGGGTTGATTCGTACACATCACATATGACCCATGGATCATTGTTCTAGAGTATCGACACAATCAGAATCTGTTTGGTCGGTTTTCCGTATGCGAGTTGTTGTTTTCACATAAAATGAAGTCAATTTTTAAAAATGACAGACAATTTGAGTGGTTCAGGTCACACCGCACCTCGGATTGAGGTGGGGTTTATTATTACACATCACATATAAACCATGGATCTTTCTCATAATGTTTCAAAGGAAACTGAATGCATTTGGTCAATTTTCCGTATGTACTTATAATGTTGTCCATTTTAAACAAAAGTGAGCCACTTAAAGTGATCCCGGCAACACCGTGCCTCAGATTAAGGTAGGGTTGACTCGTAAACCTCACATATGACCCATGGATCGTTGTCCTAAATCATCAACACATTTTGAATGCATTTGGTCAGTTTTTCGTATGTCACTTGTTGTTTTTACTTAAAATGATGTCCATTTTAAACAAAAGAGAGACACTATGAATGGTGTCGGCCACACCGCGTATTGGATTGAGACAGGGTTGACTCTTACATGTCACATATGACTCATGGATTGTTGGGATAGAGTATTGACACAATCAGAATCCATTTGGTTGTTTTTCCGTATGAATGTTGTTGTTTACACTTAAAATGATGTCAATTTTTAACAAAAGAGAGACACTTTGAGTGGTTTCAGCCACACCACACCTCGGATTGAGGTGAGGTTGACTCGTACCCGTCATATATGACTCGTGGTTCATTATCCTAAAGTTCCAATGATTTTCTAACGTGTTTGGTTGGTTTTCCATATGTACTTAAAAATTTTTCCATTTTAAACAAAAGAGAGTCTCTTAGACTGATCCCGGCCACACCGCGACTTGGTTTGAGCCTGGGTTGGCCCGTAAACGTCACATATGACTCATGGATCGTTGTGATAAATTATCAACAGATTCTAAATGCGTTTGGTCGGTTTTTCATATGTCAGTTGTTGTTTTCACTTATAATCTTGTCCATTTTAAACAAAAGAGACACAGTTAGAGTGGTTCCGGCCACACCGCGTCTCATATTTAATCGGGGTTGACTCATACATGTCTCGAATGACCCATGAATCATTTTCCTAAAGTTTCAACATAACCTGAATGCATTTTTTCGGTTTTCTATACACCAGTAAATGTTTTTCACTTAAAATGATGTCCTTTTGAAACAAAAGACAGACACTTTGAGTAGTTCCGGCCACAATGAATCTCATATTGAGGCGGGGTTGATTCGTATACGTCACATATGACTCATGGATCATTATTCTAACGTTTAAATGGAAACTGAATGCGTTTGGTCAGTTTTCCATATGTACTTAAAATTTTGTCCATTTTAAACAAAAGAGAGACACAAAGAGTGATCCCAGCCACACCGTGCCTCAGATTAAGGCAGGGTTGACTCGTAAACATCACATATGACCCATGGATCATTTTCCTAAAGAATCAACACATTTTGAATGCATTTGGTATGTTTTTCGTATGTCAGTTGTTGTTTTCACTTAAAATGTTGTCCATTTTAAACAAGAGAGAGACACTATGAGTGGTTTCAGCCACACCGCGTCTCAGATTGAGGCGGGGTTGACTCGTACAGGTCACATATGACCCATGGAGAATTTTTCTAGAGTGTTGACACAATCAGAATCCGTTTGGTCAGTTTTTCGGTATGCTAGTTGTTGTTTTCACTTAAAATGAAGTTAATTTTAAACAAAAGATAGACACTTGGAGTGGTTCTAGTCACATCGCTCCTCAGATTGAGGCAGGGTTGATTTGTACACGTCAAAAATGACCAATGGTTCATTCTCCTAAATTTCCAATGGAAACCGAATGTGTTTGGTCTGTTTTCTATATGTACATAAAATGTTATCCATTTTAAACAAAAGAGAGCCACTTAGAGTGATCTCGGCCACACCGTGCCTCAGATTAAGGTGGGGTTGACTCGTACATGTCACATATGACCCATTGATCGTTTTCCTAAAGCATAAACACATTTCAAATGCATTTGTTCAGTTTTTTGTATGTCATTTGTTGTTTTCACTTAAAATGATGTCCATTTTAAATAAAAAAGAGACACTATCAATGGTGTTGGCCACACCGCATCTCGGATTGAGGCGGGGTTGACTCATACACGTCACTTATGACCCATGGATATTTGTACTAGAGTATCGACATAATCAGAATCAATTTGTTTGGTTTTAATATGCTAGTTGTTGTTTTCACTTAAAATGTTGTCAATTTTAAATAAAAGAGAGACACTTTGAGTGGTGTCGGCCACACCGCACCTCGGATTGAGGCGAGGTTGACTCATACATGTCACATATGACCCATGGTTCATTCTCTTAATGTTTAAATGGAAACAGAATGAGTTTGTTCGGTTTTCTGTATGTACTTAAAATGTTGTCCTTTTTAAACAAAAGAGAGACACTTAGACTGCTCCCGACCCCACTGCCACTCGGATTGAGCCCGAGTTGGCCCGTACGCATCACATATGACTCATGGATCGTTGTGATAAATTATCAACAGATTTCTAATGTGTTTGGTCGGTTTTCCGTATCCCAGTTGTTCTTTTCACTTATAATCATGTCCATTTTATACAAAAGAGACAGAGTTAGAGTGGTGTCGGCCACACCACATCTTGGATTTAGACGGGGTTGACTCGTACATGTATCTAATGACCCATGAATAATTTTCCTAAAGTATCAACACAATCCGAATGCTTTTGGTCTTTTTTCTGTATTCTAGTTGATGTTTTTCACTTAAAATGATGTCCATTTGAAACAAAAGACAAACACTTTGAGTGGAATGTTAGTTTTTTATTCACATTATTCAAATACACTATTTGACTATGGGTCATTAAATTAACTTATTTATAAAAAAATTACATTTAAAATGAAAATATCAGAAAATTAATAGATGATAAAACTTTTACTAAAAATCCTTGTGAAAATATTAAGATAAAAATGATTTATGAGAATCCTCATGTGTCTATTAGTGGAATGGTATTTAATTAAAATCTTGTGGACATTCATATAGAATATTTTTATATCATTCTTAGTATGGAATAGATTTTAGTTTATCATGCTATGAAATATTTCAGAGCTAACAATGTCATGCCCAATGAATACATCCCTTTTATAACATACCACAAATATATGATATTGATTAGATGTGTAAATGTGATTTACAATGATTATAATTATGAAAATAAATAAAATATATATTATAGATTTTTTAGTAGTAAATTAAATCAAGGAGTTGGGGGCTGTCCGGGGGGGCAGCCTGGGGGCTGTCCGGTGGGTGTCCAGGGGGCTGTTCGAGGACCAAGGATAGTGGTGGGGGGGGGCAGTGTGGGGGGCTGTTCGGGGGGTGTTCGGTGGGTTGTACAGGGTCCAAGGAGGAGGTTGGGGGGGCTGTTCGGGGGGCTATCCAGGGTCCAGGGGGGAAGGTGGGGGGGCTGTCCGGGGGGCTGTCTGGGGGGCTGTTCGGGGGGTTGTCCGGGGGCTGTCTGGGGGGCTGTTCGGGGGCCAAGGAGGATGGTGGGGGCTATCTCGGGGGCTGTTCGGAGGGCTGTCCGGTGTCCATGGAGGATGGTGGGGGGGTTTTCCAGGGTCCAGGAAAGAGGGGGTTCCCAAACAGACAACCACTAAAATACAACAACATCCATAAAAACAGATAATATATAAAAATAACTCGACTCTAATACTCTACTACGAGTCTAGATAAAACCAACAACTAGAATAGATTAAATATAAATTCTCAGTAATTTTAGTCAAAAATTTAATGGATCAATTTGTCCCACATCACCATCATCATCACCCTCTCCCTCATCCCCATCATCATCCTAGCCCTCCTCAGTGCCCTCCTCCTCGCCATCTCCCTCCTCGCCCTCGCCACCCGCCTCGCCCTCCTCCTCTCCCTCCTCTTCTACATATGATTCCTTGCCATAATCATCATCAAGCTAGACATCATCCTGACCACCACTAGAACTGCCACCTGGTGCAACATATAAAGAACATATCGATGACATATATTCATCAAAAGCTGGGCTGGCCTCTGCTGGAAGTGTTGGACGTATAACTTCAATAAATTTCCTAAAGGCATTGTTTTCCCTAGAAGACTGTTCTTCCATCTCTGTGGACCTTTTCTCAGCATGTTCTACATGTTCCATAACTTCCTGTAGCTCGGTGGCACAACATCTCATACCTGAGGAGGGCCAATACCTCGTCGGGGCTATCCTAGGTCGGCAGCGTACTCTGCGAGCATGCTCCTCTCCCAACAACTGATGTAAGCGATATGTTAGCCCAAAATTGTCTGGTTCTTGGGCATCGAGGGCCTCTAAAGGAGCCTGTTACAAATATAAATATATAATTAAGTTAAAAAAATTGATATTAAAATATATATTAAATATATTAAAACTTACAATCTGCTGCTGAGTCACTTCGTTGACGACACTTCTATCCTTTTTCCGTCTACTCGAGCAAAACAGTTTGGCTCGAGGCACACATCCTTCAATATTTTGTATTTTCCTCTACAATGACATTGAAAAATAATTTTATGTGAAAACATTATGAAAATATTAAATAATTGAGGAAACAATAGAAAGTGTAAGTCATAAAGAAAACTTATAAACAATTTTCATACCTGCATCCTCTCATGATCAGGCATCATAGTGTGTCCCAGTGAGTAGAGGTATTTTTTTCATCAATGTTCTTTTTAAATTTTCCAGATGATTCCTAAATAAAAATTGAAAATTCAACAGATTGTATTAATGAAAAACATGAAAGTTATTATTTAAAAACCGCAAATGTTATGAATACCTTAAACTGGGTACTAATCCAATGAGTAATCATCTGACGATACTGATCTATAGCACGCTCATCCACCACTGGTACCACCTCTAACCCAGTGCCAACTCTAGCAACCCATCCAATATACAACTCTTGCATGTAGGCTCTCCAAATCTCGCCTAAATCTTTTAGATGTTCCAGTCGTGCACCATTACCATTAGGAAAATTAAATTAAAGCTGACATCAAAATATTAATTCATTTAAATACAAAAATAATTCATGGAATTAAATAGAACATATTTTTTTACCCATATCTCTGCCCAAGCACTATCCTTGACCTCATGTGGAAAATGTCTCCATGATATCGGGTTGACGGGAATGATGTCGGAGTATTTGGAAAGCGTCGCCAAAAAACTCAGACATTACTGCCCTGTTTTCTCAACCATTTGGTTGTCTTTATTATAATTCAACATAACCTGAGTGTGGCGAATCTACACCGAACGCATCCGTGTACACCCCCGCCCACGCCTCCTGTCAGTAGATGTATCTGTCATGAACGAAAAACAAATATTTTATCAAAATATGTTATAATGAAAATAAATATTTCTATAAAAATTTGTTAGGGTTCTATAAATATACCTGTGCCGGTCTGATCACTGAGCGCCGCTGGATCCACAGAAACTGATGGAACACCCTGTGGTGGAACAGGAGTCGAAGATGATGGAATATAGAAGCTCGGAGAGACAAAAGTAGAAGGAAAAGAAGATGGGACAGCTGTTTGACCAGATTCTGAATAGGGAGTGGGAATCATCATGGGATGTGAAAATGATGGGCCAGAAGATGCACAAGGTAACGAAAACATGGGAGGCCTAAATATCCCGTGTGTCCGTAACGACACACTGAGATCAGAATTTTGGAAAGAATGACACGTCAGTGGGAGAGGTAGGGTCTAGACAGGTATGCGCAGCTGCTCGTCCACCTGTAGTATGAACCCTCCTCGTACCACCGACCTGAGTAATAGGACCAGTAATAGGCTCCTCGTCGAATAACCGTCGACTTATAGGTGGATCCTATAAAAATGTTTAAAAAAAATTAATCACATGACATTATATATTCTTTAAATATATCAATTTTAAATAAAGTACTCACTAGAGGCACTAATGATGGAATTCCCAACTCCGTCATTTGGCTATTGTTCTTCATCATTTTTTCCTTCTTCTCTTTTCAATTGGCTTCATTTCCTGCTTTTGAAAACAAATATTTAATTAATTAGAAAAAGAAAACTAATGTGTAACCCCGAAAACTAAATATATGAGGGAATAGGGGGATTCATTGGTAATTTAGCTATCAATTGTTTTAGAAGAGCTTGAATGCATTTAATAAATCATAAAATTTGTAATGTTCGCCAAGTAAGAAATATTGTTTGACTAAGTTTGAAAACAGTTCAATTCCAAATTAGAAAATGCAATTCAAATAAAACTGCAACCAATAAACATTGAAAATTCACATAACGTTCAAGTCATCTAAACCATATTTGTGATCAATACTAAATCAATTTTAATATTACGAACCTTAACAACCCAACTCGAGGTAAACCAAAAGAATTGAGAACATGGATGAATGATTCTATATATTTTCAACCACAACTTTAGGTTCACAATAAACTCTGACAATTGAGTTATTGGAGTCATCAAATGAAACAAATGGATTGTTTCTAATGGCACTTGGGACAGTGTCAATTCCATCCTCACCATCATCAAAAATATGTCTTCGAATTACATAAACTATGACACCAAATTCAGGTAGAAGTTTGTCTTTGACATAAAAATACTTGATTAGCCATTGATGCCAACACATATGGTTCTTCGGTAGCAAGTGTGTGAGTCATTTTAATTACTCTAAATCCACAATCATCAATAAATGTGCCATGTCTCATCATCGAATCAAACCAATGGAATTTCATCATTGTGACTCTTCCATGAGAGTAATAATCCAATGTTATTATTTTCTCAACAACTCTATAATAACCCACATTTTCAAATCGCGGTCTACTATATGATGCACTAGAATATTAATCTGTTGTGGAATTAACCATAACACCATCATGTTGTGTTCTCATGTTCTTTACTCATTTAGTGACAATAAATTCTTACCCATTGATAACAATTGATTTACAGTCACGAACCACAGTATTAGGACCAAAAGCCAGAGATCTTATTTCCTCAGAGACAGAGTCATCAGAAAAACTCAATACCTACAATATAAATGACTATTAAACTTAATTAAATATTGATATAATTAATTTAAACATTATTTTTTTTACCTTCAATTTTAACCAAACAGAAAACTCTTTGCTATTCAAAGTCTCTCTCCTTCTCAAAGATAATGAACGATGCTTCCTATTTATCATTGTTTTATGTTCCCTATCGATAAAAAATATGAATTGTTTAACAGATATATATGTAAGACATACATATTCAATTTAGTTACCTGATATAGTCATCGAACAAATCACAGTTGAACAAAAATAGTTTGATGTGCCATCTCCCACTCTTCATGTCTTAATGTCTTCAATGTATATGATCTAGGAATTACTCTTGTATGATGAAGTGATATAAAAATGGGTTCAATTTTCTCATTGGTCTGTTCAATCTTGTAGTAAGATCAGATAAATACATCGAGCAGAAATCCATACATTCTTGAGCCAAGTAACCGTTCATGACAGAACCTTCGAGATGATTTCTGTTTCGGACATAAGAATTTAATGTGAACAAATTTATTTCAGTTGGATCCATCCAAATAAAAGAAACAGGTCCTCCGATAATTATTTTAGTGGTAATATGGACAGTTTGATGCATCATTCATGTGGAAAATGATGAATGAAATATTTTCTCCAACTCACACAAAATTAATGGGGCATCTGTCAACATTTTTTTTCAAGAAAGACTTCGACAAATTCTTTGCACAAATATCTCTAAAGAAAAGGCACAACCAAATAACAGCCACCCTTACATTATTGGACAAAAGATGACATATTGCTATTGGAAGCAACTCATGCAGTAGAACGTGGTAATCATGAGTCTTCAAATATTTTAGCTTTAACTCTCTTCTGTTGACCCGTTTAGATATGTTGTTGGAATATCCATCAGGAACTCTAATAGTCTCTAATACTTCCAGAAATTATTTTTTTTTCATAGGTGTCATCACATAAGAATCACATGGAAGTTTCTATTTATTTTCCCTGATACGCACAGGATGTAATTCTGGTCTGATTCCCCAATCCACCAAGTCATGCCGAGATCGTAAATCATATTTTGTCTTCCCCATGAAATTTAGAAGAACCAAAAGAAACATTTCACATATATTCTTTTCAATATGAATTATGTCTAAGCAATGACGTAACAATTTGGTTGACCAATAAGGAAAATAAAAAAAGATACTCCCCTTCCTCCAATTTAAACATGTTTTAGTGGAAACATTCTTTCTCATTCTATATTTCATTTGACCCTTCCCAAACAAAAAACTGAAATCATTCAATTCATTAAGCACGTCAGTTCCAGACATACGTTGAGGTGGATCATCGGTCTCTATGGTATTATCAAATCTTCGGCGATTCATTCTATATGGATGATCCTTTGGAAAAAATCGTCGATATCCCATAAAACTGAAACTACATCGATGTTTTAGTCTTCTGGATCGTGTATTCTTCATACAAAC
Source organism: Viscum album (assembly GCA_963277665.1). Taxonomy (NCBI): domain Eukaryota; kingdom Viridiplantae; phylum Streptophyta; class Magnoliopsida; order Santalales; family Viscaceae; genus Viscum; species Viscum album. Next base: position 1,281,282,774 of record OY728135.1, read on the forward strand.
TGGACATGACAGTGTTCCCTTCATGCTCTATCCAGACATCATTACATAAGCTGGAAAATCATTGATCGTCCACATAAGCACAGCACGCATCTGAAATATGTCTTTCGAACATGCATCGTATGTGCGCACACCCACATCCCAAAGAACCTTCAACTCTGTTATTAAAGGTTGCATGTATACATCAATATCAATGTCGGGATCAGAAGGACCAGATATATGTATAATCATGAAAGTTAAAGGTTTTTTCATACACAACCACGGGGGAATATTATAATTGTGTATAAAAACTGGCCATGTGCTCTACGAAGTAAGCATATGCCCAAACAGATTAAAACTGTCGCATGAAAGACCCAGCCTCACATTATGCATGTCAGCTGCAAAATCAGGATGTCAAGTATCAAATCTCTGCCATGAAAATCAATCTGCAGGATGAAACAACTCATCATTATTCTTCTTTCTCTCAATATCATGACATCTCATTTTTATTGATATGTCATCAGACATAAAAAGATTCCGGAGTCTGGGGATCAATGGAAAGTGCCACATTACTTTCTGTGGAATGCGGGATGGTGTTCTATCAGATTTTGACTTCCAGCAGGATGTGCCACATTTTATATAATCATTTCTTTATGCGGTTTCCTACAAGAATAAACTGCAATCTTTTGGGTAATCATGAATTTTGTTTCTTGAAAATCCATGTTCCTCAACTAACTTCCATGATATATAGTGGTTTGAGGGAATATCTACATCATCTAGAATTAAATCCTTCTATATGGTAAGAATGTAATTGATTGCTGTATTAGAAATCTCATACATAGTTTTTCCATGAAACAATCGGATTAAAAATTCCAGCTTTTTCATTTTATCGCATTGTCGATATACTGGAGTCATGGAAGCATAATTTAATTTTTTCACCTTATCAATATCATCATTTTCACTAGAGGCATCAGCTCTCCTCATATAAAAGTCTTATTGAGTCAAAATAATTTCTTTTTCATGATGATGAATAAATAGAAACCGACCATCTAACAAATTCTCCATTTTGGCCCTTTCATTTCGATCATCATCAATTTGAGATTTCATTTTTTCCCTATTGTGATACCACAAAAATTAGTTTTCTTGAAATCCATTTTTGGTTATGTGGTAGATGACTTCTTCACGGCTCAACCAAGGTCTACAAACACTATTAGAACATGGCAGTGTATGCGACCACTATCTGAAGCATTGTGAAATGAAAAATCTATAAAGCTCTCCAAATTATTTTGGAAATCACTTGAGCTCTGGTCAGTTTCATACATCCAACTTCTGTCAATTATGTAAAAAGAATTTATATAAGTCATTTTGTCATAAACAATTCAATAGGATTGAACTGTAATAGAAAATACATTTCAGTAAACAGTTAAGGAATAAGTTTCTAGTCGATGTGGTGATCTATTAAAATAATGTAAAGAACAAGTACTCATAAATTAAATTAAAATTTATTTATATTCATTTTCATTAGTTCTATAAGAGGCACATGCCTCAGGTCCCATTATGGGTTATAAGCATTCCAAATCATTCACTCATGTTCAATAACTCATTATTGGCACTTCTATGGCCATACCTTTCATTACCCAATTACTTCCCCAAGTCAAGCGCACACCATGGGTGAATAAATTTTAGGCTTCTACACTAATAGGTTGTTCATGTCTTGTAAAATGATTTAATTTCATTAAGTATAGAAAAAAACATTTATTTTTAAATTTGAGATTAATAATAAAGTATGTCAATGATAACAACATTACTGAATTAAACTTGTGACTTATCTATCATTTTCATGTATGTCTACACATTCCAGAATGGGTAGTGAAAAGCACCCCAACCTCATAAAAGTGAGTATTGCCCAAGAAGGACACATAATATACATCGTACAATGAGAACAATATTTAATTGACCCTAAAGTTATATTAGTACAATCATCCTCGGGGAAATGGAATATATAATCCTGGTTAACTGATGAATTCAAAAGCTCGTATTTCATATGTTGGACACTATCTAAGGTAAAAAATCATTTTGGGATGGGTTTACATCATTAAATTTCATACATGATAGTGAGAATGAAGGCTTGAATTAATCACTTGAGTTCCCTAATTAAATGACGGTAGAGGTTGCATACGCTGTGTAAACAGAATAATTAAATAAGGGTAGAGGTTCCATACATTGTGCATGGTGGGGGAGTCTCAGCCGATTTAGAAACTAAAATAAATTCCCATCATAGGTAAGAATAAGAAACATCACAATCAAAAGAAACTCCAAATAAAAAAGGACTAATAACATCAAACATTTCAAGAATTCACTACTATACAAGGTTTATCAACATGTTTAGCAGTAATTATATTTCTTAATCATGAACCACATCTACAGCTCCCAGTTTTCACCAAAAAACATAAGGTAAATATCTTAAAATATCTCTAAAACAACTCAATAATAGGCTCGAAACATAAATATAATCTTGAAGCAACCATGAAATCTCTTTCACAACACATTCTCACACACCAGTTATCTCATGTGTTACTAAATACCAAAGATAGTCACATAGTGTACTATAACAAATTACATTACACAAGCATTATTAATAAAAATTATTTTTAATAAAACACTTTCCTCAAGTAATTTTAAAGAAAAAATTCATTAAAACTTTGCTAAAAATTATTAAACACATATAAAGAAATTTACAAGTAACAATTAATTACAAGATGGAAAAAAAGCATAAAAACACATACGTAGAAAATATAGAATAGAACAAAAATGAATTTTAGAGGCTTCTTCATTGATGGAGGGTTAGGGATTTAATTAATTAAATGTATTGTAATGGAATGGATAAATCTATATTAAATAGAAACACAAAAAATGATATACACCTCAAAATTAAAACTTAAAACTTAAATATGAGATGAATAACAATAAAAACAATGTATCACTTAAATATTTTATGTGTATGGAGAATAGAATACTTTATTTGAGACAATTTTGATGTAATTTTATAGGTTTGGATGGGGGAAGTGGCGAGAGTAGCAGAACTCTGGACAGGATTAGGGTTCTCTTGCGAATGGGGGAGAGAGTGGCCGATTGAGTATTTGGGGGAATGATTTCCCAACAGTTTTTAAAAAATGTTGGGAAAGGGGGGTCCAAGAGACCCTTTACCAATGGTTTAAACAAATAATTGGTAAAGGGTGACCATTTCCCAAGGGTTCTACAAGAACCGTTTGGAAATGGTGTCTTGGACACACCTTTCCCAACAGTTTACTAAACCCGTTGAGAAAGAGCTTATTTACCAACGGTTTACTAAAATCATTGGGAAAGAGATTATTTACCAAATATTTGTTTAAACCGTTTGTAACAAAAATTTGGGAAAACATGAATATTTAGTAGTGCACATTCCATAAATAAGTGGCGACAAATGGAAATCTCACGGAATTACAAGTGAGATAAGAAATCCCTTACGAAAATTCAGCAGCCTAACAGCTCCACATAAAATTCTTAAAATGAATTGATGAGAGTAAGAGGGGTCTCTCATCATATGAAAATACAAATTAAAGTATAGTGAATATAATATAACATCCTCCCACATAATAACTTTGGGCATAAAATAAATGACATAGAAGAGAGTACTTGAAAAGAAAGAGAGAGGTTGTATACCTTCCCTCAAGTCTGACTTGTCTTGTTCGTTTCTTTATATTCCTGAATAATAAAATTTGGCCAATTTATAATTTCTTAAGGAACTCATTTAATGTTTATCATTCAATTCATATCACATAATTTTATAATAATTAGTTAATTATGTGAGTTCATATCAGACGTTTTTGTCGATGTTCGGTACATGAGTCAAAAATGAACTTGTTTGAAGAAACTTATCCATGTAGTTATATGTATATCATCTCCATAATATTATTAATGATTTAAATATTATATATAACTATTATATGTTCATTTTATACTATTACATAACTTTTTTAGTTAAAAAAATGAAATGCACCGTTCATGGAGATGGTAGGTCGTACGTATGCATGAACGCTACATTCGTTTCTTTGTCACATTAATGGAATTGAAACTAAATGAGGGAGATATATATTATAAATCCAGTATAATATATATGTTATATAGGTCACATATGTTTTTTAATTTCATTATTTATTCATTCCATGTATTACATGAACGTGTGACATCACTTGAGGGGGCTGTAGTCTACACTTCCTCAAATGAAATTATCGCATTTTCACAGAATGCAAAGTATAAAGGTATGTTTTAAATGTATAATACAGAAGAATATAGAATAAATAAATATAATATATATAATAAATAAATATAGTGCCATCATAATGGCCACCATGAGAGGTGTTAAGAGAAGATAGAATAATCATCGTTTTGTGATGCAGTAATTCTCCATCCATGGAAACAGTATGTTCTTTAACCATTAGACGGAGGTGTGTGTATGTGTAGCTCGAATAATTTTTCATAAAAACATCCTAGTATATTGATGATAGTGTTTTTATAACAATGTAATGGAATAAAAAGAGTTTAAGGTGTTGTGGAAGCAAAATAAAACAAAAGAACATAAGGGAAAACATTACCTTTAAATCGGGTAAATCTCTTTGGTTTGAACCAAAAGGGTTCATTGAAGAGATTTCTGCCTAAATTATGGCTTCTAGGATAAATATAGGGATGTTGAGAGATAAAATGTGCAGAGTTTGGTCGATCCAAAGGCTTTATAGGTGTGGGTAAGGGGGTAGAGGTGAGGGCCTTTTATAAGAGGGAGGAGGGGCACTCTTGGAAAGTCTTGAAAAGTTACTTTATTATAATATACTTTTCTGATATTAAAGGTCCCAAAATTATATTTTTCTAGGATAAGGTGATAAGGGTTCTAAGTACACCCATACAATAGGTTTTTTACTAGTGTAAGGCTTAGATTTTACCTTATCGTCTCATTTTATTTAAATCGTTAATTAGTGAGGTAATCACTACATCATCACGGTGTCATAAATAAATTTATTTATTTAATGTGTAAAAATTATAAACCAATTACCATCATGTAGGAAATATTTTTAGATTTAAAATTAATGTTTATAGTCAAAGAGATCAATCCTCTAAACAAAATTAAAATTGTTTTACTTAGGTGATACATACTTTGGTGACATTTTCCTTTCTTTTAAAAAAATATGATAAAAGGTCAATATCACACTATGGTGATTCCATGGAATCCCAAGGATGGTAAAAGGTATCCCATGGTAGTCCATGAAACCACCAATAGAATTATGACACATTTTGGGGTCATTTTTTTATGACATTATTTTATTACCCTAAACTACCCGATTTCAAATTAAACACGATAATTAATGATAATTACCGTCGTTACTATTCATAATGTCCAAAAACAAAAGAGTCTTAATTACTTAATTTGGACCATATGATTCCAAATATGGTATCCATTTTATCAAATTCGAAACACATAAATTTCAGTAATTAATTTATAATAATTATCGTTGTCAAAACCAAAGACGAGTTTTTAAAAGTAAAATCTATCAAAAGATTGATTTGCTTTTTCATCCAATTTAAAAGTAATATGACATCCAATGACCAAAATTGTATTAAATGATAAAAAAATAATTAAATTACACCTTAAAACCAATTAAAATGACAATATAACTATATAAAAAAATTTGATGAAAAGGCATTTTTGAATTAAAATGCAATATTTTTCACTATTCATTAAAATGAACATTTGTCAGAAAAAATACCAAAAATTCACCCTAATCTATATTTGATATTCAAAATTCAAAAATGATATAGATTTTACCAAATTAAAAAAATATAATTTGCATTAATTAATTTTATATTCAATTGCCCCTATCAAAACAAATAGCGTGTTTTTAAGAAACAATATCTATTAAAAGATTGACACTTGTTTATGACCAATATCAAAGTGAAATTAATTACAATTGCCACCATTAAATTTAATGGTAAAAATATATTTTTATTACACTTTAAAACCAATTAAAAAGATAATCTATCAATATAAATAAATTAGATTAAAAGGAGGTTTTGAATTAAAATACATCATTTTTCACTAAAAATGATCTTTATCGAAAAATAACAAAAATTAACACAAAGTAAATTTTGATGCCTTGATTATAAAGACGGATTTAATTTTGTCAAATATAACATATAAAAGTGAAATAATGTATTTTTAAAAGGGTCCGCCATCAAAAGGCGGTTAATCGACCTTTTAAAGAATATTAGAATATTTATTCTTAAAATTGGATTCATTTGCATTTTAAGCCTCTAACATTTATTGAATAAAGTAAAAATATTTGACAATTATATATAATAACTTTTTATTTAGTTCTTTTCATTCCCTCCATTACATAAGCTAGGACTTTACTACCATTTAGAATAATATTATTATATTATTAGTATGTATCGTAAGATTTTAAGGAAACACTTTATTACATATTGGGTACGCAATCAAACATAGCATCCCCATTAAAGTAATATTAAAATTTGATTTAAAAATATTAATAAATATGAAATTGTAATATTCTTTATTTACCTAGGATGTTACATCCTTCCCCCCTTTTTGGAATTGCGTCCTCACAATTTTAAAAAAATTGGGCTCAGAACCTTCATTGAAAGCCCCACATCGGAAAAGGAGTCAATTAAACTATCACATTAAAAGAAAGAAAGGGAAGTAAAAAGGTCACCCTAGTAAACACACACTAGGATTTCATGTAGGAAAACATGTACATGGAAGAGAAAACAAAGGGTCATGTTCTGATGGAGAGTGATAGAAAACATGATTAGGAGAAAGTTAACCACAAGAAAATCACAAACTTGTGATGGGTTAAACGGTATTTGATTCACCAGTAGGAAAAGTTAAATGACAAAATTTTAGTTTTAAGTTACTTTTCGTTGAGGAATTTTTTATGAGATTAACTAAATCCCAAGGAATCAAACTTACTTGTCATGTAGACTTTCATCTTGTACTAGATATCGTACACAGACTCATATTTTCTCCAAACAATGAGTATTGAAGATGACTTGTTCGCATTAATTGTGCTAAAATAAACTTTGAGAGAATAAAATAATCCATAAAAGATAAACTATATATTTCCCATGTCTTTAGACCTTATCCAAAACCAAAATGGTTAGTACCAGATCAGATAATCCCCCAAAAAGATAATCTTTCATAAAAATAAAAACTGCAATTAATCTCCAAAATTTGTCCAACAAAACCCAAAGTTCATCAAAGACCATTCAGTAAACAGATATCAATAATATTCTTCAAAGTAATCCAATCTAAGATTTAAACCCAAATCTGAAAAGGATTTAACCACATAGTCTTCCAAGATAAATTTAACATTTATCTCGAAATAACATCAGTTACTCTTAAGGTATCATATTGAAAAGTAATTATCCTAATCACAAATCCTCCATGATAGGTTAATCATTTCCATAGATAACCCAAAATCTACTTATTCTTGATTCATAAAGTCATATAACTAAAAAGAATTTTTCAAACTAACCAGGGACTTCATGCAGTCTAGTGGTAGGTGATAAATACAAGTCGCACTTTGGTTGTGGGTTCGATTCTCGGAGCTTCATCTGACGCGACGGGCTGTCATACGATTTGCGTGTTTTCCTTTTTCAAAAAGTATATTATTCTTAAAACATTCCCTAGAAAGAGATAAAATCATCAAAAATAACCATAACATAATTTAACCTCAAGTTTATCTCATGCCTTTCATTTTCCATCGTAACATATAGTAACCCATAATTACCTCAAAAGTAAGGATCATATAAACCCTAATGGTTACCTTTATAATTATTACATGAAATTCCAAATCAAGTTGGTTATCTCATACATGATTTATTATAGGACTCGCCAAGGTTCATGTGGTTAATCACGACTCCAAATATTTGGTTGATAAAAACCAAAAGAGTTCTCATTGAAGCTCCCATATAATTCAGTTGTTCTTTTAGAAAACCATCACATATTTCTTCACATCCACTTTTACTTTGGTGCCTGCTAGATCCAGCCATTTACAGAAACCAAAAAGGATAGTGTGAGTATATCATTAGAAACAACATATAATACTATGATATAATTATTCATGTTATCTTAAACTAATTCACTTTATCTAAAACTATAACTCTTTCTGAAATCCTAACCATTATGGTAATGTCACTTATGCTTAAAGAATACCCTAACCTCTAAAGTTTTCTAAACCGACCATTGATACCATCTATAATGACCCGACCATAGAAAATTACATAATATTGAATTAAATGAATAATTCACATTGAGGATCTCTTCAGGTTTAGAGTTTTATATAATTACGACATAACTATTAAATATCAATGATTACAAAGTAGAAACAACTACTTAGTTTCCATTTTTTCACAAAATAAAAACTCTTAAAAATAAAAATGTTTAGTTTCATTTTTTATACACCATGACACTTCCTTGATCCCATTCTAGACCCTTTTCCACTTTATGTCCTATGAAAAACATTTCAAAAACTTGGGATGAGCATAAAAATCTCAGTAAGGGATATAAAAATACGGAAAGAAAACATTACTCCATGTATACATAAGAATCAACAAAATGAAACATTACTCATAAAACAAAAGCACATTAACATACCTTTTTAAATCATAAAATTTATGAATAACTCATAGAAATCAGAAGACATAAAGGTAACATGGGGAATTCAAAACATTCTAACGTAGGGTGTAACCCTCATGGTTACGTTTGGAATACCCGTCACAGTATATTCCCTAAATCTCTTCGGTGAAACCTTAGAGTATAACTCCTTGATGTTACCCAATGCATTGGAGATCTATCTTGGGATCACCCACCCTTAGTTTATCATGGAACCACCTAATTTTATAAACATTTCTCAAGAACCATAACATAATCATAACACATAACTTAAGCATAATGAAACGATAACATTACCACATTGCAATATCAATTCAATATTTTAAGATATTGAAATAAAAAATCCATTCTAAAAAACCATTTTCAATACCAAAATATGTAAAAAGATTATATGATATTTATTTTTATTTTGAAAACATTAATTCTTGTTATGGAATCCATAGATCCAATAATACTCGCAGTGGCGGAAAAGGTCGTTGTCACCGCTTACGTTAAAAAAGAATAATTCCTTTTTGTTGTGTAGTAAAACACTTCATATAGAAAATATTACCATTAAATGATATGAAATGTCAATAGGTTATTATACACCATATAAAGTAATGTCATGTATAAATCAATGGATGCCTCAAAAAATGGATATTGAGACGAAGTCCAATATAAATTCAGTATCCTTAGATTAAGGATAAATCATTTACATAATTATGTGTGACAGATATAAATACACCAAATATAAGTGAATATTAAGTGTAAAACAATCAGATATAATCCACATATATTCATAGAATGAAATAATCAATAATTAAAGGTTTAACCCAATGAATTGAAATTGGGTTAAGGAGTTCCCTTACAGAAATTCGACAGCCTAATGGCGTCACATTAAAATTCAGTAAATGAGTTTATGAGAGATAAAAAGGGGTATCTCATCACATGGACATAAAATTTACAGAAATAAGGATATATAATAACATATCCCCACATAAGAATATTTAAATTAAAATACATAACAAAAATAAGTCTTTTAAAAAGAGGAGGGTGAATGGTTCACTTACCGATTTGGGTAACTTTCGAAACGTACACCCCATGAATGAAGGCTCATACAATGAAGATGTAAATACCCAAAAATGAAAGTATATTAAAAAATTAGTAGAATAATGGGATGTAAAAACACTACCCAAAAGGAAATAGTGTAAAATGTAGCATGAATCTCACAGGAATAAAAAGTGAGTTGAAAAACCCTTACCTCGTTGTAATCAATCAAGTCGTATGACCCAAATATAATAACCACCAAATTAATTTCAGAACAACATGAATATAAATAGAATCATGATAATATATATCAATTGGAAGTAAAAAATACACCACCTTCCATAAATAAGTGGCAACCAATGGAAATGTCATGGAATTAAATGTGAGATAAGAAATCCCTTAGGAAAATTCTGCACCCTAATTGCGCCACATAAAATTCTTAAAATAAATTGATGAGGGTAATAGGTGGTATCTCATCATATTAAAATAAATATGACAGTATGGTGAATATAAACTAACATCCTCTAACATAATAACTGGGAGTATAAAAGAAATGACATAAAAGAGAGTACTTGAAAAGAAAGAGAGAGGGCGGATCCCTTACCTCAATTCTGACCTGTCTTGTTCATTTCTTTATATTCCTGAATAATAAACATTGGTCAATTTATAATTTCTTAAGGACCTAATATAAAGTTTATTATTCAATTCATATCACATAATTTTATAATAATTAGTTAATTTTGTGAGTTCATATCAGATGTTTTTTTCAATGTTCGGTACATGAGTAAAAAATGAACTTATTTTAAAACAATTGTCCATGTAGTTATAAGTATATAATATCGAGAATATTATTAATTACTTAAATATTATATATAAATATTATATATTCATTTTATACTATTCCATAACATTTGGAGATGAAAAAATGAAATACACCGTTCATGGAGATGGTAGGCCGTACGTATGCATGAACAATACTTTCAGTTCTTTATCACATTAATGGAATTAAAACTATAAGGCCCCAGCCATAAACCTTACTTAATATTGAATTAAATGAATAATTCAGATTGAGGATCTTTTCAAGTTTATATTTTTAGAGAATTAGGACATTAATATTACATTTCAATAGATTTCAAAGTAGAAACTTCTACTATGTTTCCATAAAATAAAAACTCTTAAAAGGAAACATGTATAGTTCCATGTTTTAGGTAGCATGACTTTACCTTGATCCCATCCATGACCCTACTCCATGTTAATTCCTGGAAAAACATTTCAAAAACTTAGGATGAACATAAAAAGCTCATTAAGGGATACACAAATAATGAAAACTGTTAGTTTTTCAAAACAACAAGTAAACCATGTATACTTTATCAAAGTAATAATTTCCACCTTTATGAAGTAGTAAAAAACTATTCAAAAAATAATAGATCATTACATACCCTTTTTTAACCAAAATTTTACCATAAAACCCATATAAAGAACACATAACATAAAAAGGTAACTTGGGGCATAAACATACTTAAATGGAATAACCATACGGTCGACTTCCACACATACTTAATGTAATAGCCATACGACTGACTTCCATACCCAATTCATTGGAGGTTATAACGTAACCACCGGTCCTAGTATTCACGGCACCACCAATCATATGGTTTATCATGTAACCACTCGTCAAATGTCCAAGTACCATTATAAAATCATAATACATAAAACAAATATAATGGAAATAAAACATTTCCACATTTTGATCACGATATATCACTAAAATATATTGACATGAGAAATCCATTTTAGAAATAATTTTCAATACCAAAATACATAAATTATTATATGGTATTTATTTACTTTTAAAAACATTACGGCTTGTTGAAGAAGACAAAGTCCAAATAATACTCGCGACAGCGGAAAAGGTCATTGTCACTGCGTACGTTAAAAGAAACATTCCTTTTTGTCGTTTTGTAAAACGCTTCATATAAACAGATTCCTTTTGAATAAAATTAAAAGTCAAAGTGGTTTATACACGGTATAAAAGAATGTTTTGTATAAAACCAAATATGTATCAATGAAAGAAGATTGAGATGAAGTTCTATACAAAGACGATATCCTTGGATTAAGGATAAATCAATTACATAATTATGCGTGACAAATTAATACACCAAATATAAGTGGATATTAAGTGTAAAACAATCAGATGTTATTCACACATATTCATATAATGACATATTCAAGGAGTACAAGTTTATCCCAAAGAATCCAAATTGGGTTAAGAAGTTCCCTTGCAAAAATTCGACAGCCTAACGACGTCACATCAAAATTCAGAAAATGAGTTGATGATAGATAAATATGGTTTATCATCACTTGGAAATAAAATTTACATCAATAAGGATATAGAATAACATATCCCAACATGAGAAGATTTAATTTAAAAGACATAACAAAAGAAGTCTTTTTAAAAAGAGAAGGGTGAATGGTTCCCTTACCGACTTGGGTAACTTTCGAAACGTACACCCCATTGAAGAAGGGTCATACAATGAATATGTAAATACTCATAAATGAAATAATATTACACAAGGAGTATAATAATGGGCAGTACATACACCACTCAAAGGAAATGGTGGCACATGTAACATAAATCTCACGGGAATAAAAGTGAGATGAAAAATCCCTTACGAAAACTCGGCAACCTAACGCCGCAACTTAAAACTTCTAAAAATGGATTGATGAGATAAAATAGGGTCTCTCATCATATTAAAATAAAATATACAGAAATATAAAAATAAAATAACATCCCCTAACATAACAAAGAGTATCTTTAAATAACTTACATAAAGAGGAGTACTTAAAAAGAAAGAGAGAGGTTGGATCTCTTACAAAAATTCGGCAGCCTAACGGCGCCACTCAAAACGTCAAAAATGGATTGATGAGAGAAAATAGGGTCCTTCATAATATGAACATAAAAATTACAGTAATATTAATATAAAATAACATCCCAATCCTAAGAAAGATGAGCTTAAAAGGAATGACAAAAAAGAGTGTACTTAAAAAGAAAGAGAGGAGTAAGATCCCTTACCTCGTGTCCGACATGACTCGATCGTTCTTTAATCTCTTGAATAATAAAATTTGGTCAATTTATAATTTCATAAGTACCTCATTTAAATATTATTATTCAGTTCATATCACATATTATAATTTTATAATAATTGGTTAATAAAGTGAGTTCATATCAGACGTTTTTGACGATGTTCGGTACATGAGTAAAAATTGAACTTGTTGGAAAAGAATATTCCATGTAGTTATAGGTACATCATCTACAGAATAGTATTGATGTTTTAAATATCATATATATCTAGTATATAATCATTTTATACTATTCCATAGAATTTTGAGATAAAAAATTAAAATCACCGTTCGTGGAGATGGTAGGCCGTATGTACGCATGAACGCCACTTTCATTTTTTTGTCATATTAATGAAATTAAAACAAAATGAGAGATATATATATTATAATTCGAGAATGATATCCTTCAGTTAGATTTAATATATTACATATATATCCATTATATATATGTACTTATAATAGTACATAACATTTGGAGATAAGAAATGAAATGTACCGTTCATGGAGACGGTAAGCCGTACGTACACATGAATGCTACTTTCATTTCTTTTTTTTTTGTATTCAAGGGAATTAAATAATAATTATATAAAGGTATATTATATTTACAATAGTATATTATATGTAATACCATTAATTCCATCCTTTATACATCCCACATACGGCATTAACGAATCAAATCACTTTGAGGGGGCGGAAGTCCGCACTTCTTAAAATGATGATATCGTGTTTACCCATAATGGAAATCATAAAGGTATGGCATAAATGAAAAATACAAAAGAATAAGGAAAACATAAACATATTATATATCATATATAAATATAGTGACATCTTAATGTCCACCTTTGAAGGTGTTAAAATAATATTGAACAATCATCGTTTCGTGAGGCAGTAATTCGCCATCCACAGAAACAGTATGTTCTTTAACCATTAGATGAAGGTGTGTGTAAGTTTATCTAGAAATAATCTTATAAAAATATCCTAGTATATTGAAGATACTGGAGTTTTTACAAAATAAATCAATAAAAAGAGTTTTGGGGGTTGGAGAAGCAAAATAAAACAAAAGAACACAAGAGAAAACATTACCTTTAAAACGGGTAACTCTTATTAATTTAAGATCAAAGGCTTCCTTGGGAGACTTCTGCCAAAAGTGAGGCTTCTATGAGTAACAGAGGTATGTGGAAAGACAAAATGGTCAGAGCTTGTCCGAACCAAAGTCTTGAGAGGTGTGGGTAAGGAGGTAGAGGTGGGGGCATTTAATAAGAGGAGAGGAGGGGCACTCTTGGAAAGTTAAGAAAAGATACAATATTATAAAATTATTTTCGGATAAAAAGGGTCCCAAAATTATATATTTATAGGATAAGATGATAATAGTTCCAAATCCACCCATCCAATTAGGTTTTTGACATGTGTAGGTCTTAGATTTTACACTATCTTTTCATTTTATTTAAATAATTAAATAAAGAGGTAATCGCTGCATCATCATGGTGTCATAAATAATTTAATTTATTTAATGTCTAAAAATTATAAAAAAATATCATGATGTAGGAAATATTTTTATATTTCTGATGAATATTTATAGTCAAAAAAATGACTTGTATAACCCAATTTAAAAATTGTTTTAGTAAAACAACTCATGTTTGTGACATTTTAATTTTAACATTAAATAAAAAGGTATTTATGTCATTTTCCAAACAAATTGTCTCCATGGGGTCCCCAAGATTACCCATGGATTGTCTTGGTCAGCCAGGACACATCCAATGAGGTTAGGACTTGTGTCATGTTCATTTCATATTATTAAAACATTACTTTTACCTTAGACTACACTAATTACCTTTAATCACGATTAATAAACATAAAAGATACTATTCACCAAAAAATTATTTTAATTACATTGAACCACATTTTAATTCCTAATGACAACCATGTATGTCAGATTTTTGAACTTCAAAACACATAGGTGGAAAAGTTTCATTTAAACGAAAAATTAGTTTCTTTAACTACCACTTAGTGGTTTCACTATTCATAAAAAATTGAAGTTTTTCAAAAAAATATCAAAAATTCACCCTAAGCTATATTTTATATTCTGAACTCAAAAAATATTTATATTTTAAAAAATTAAAAACATATAAGTTTCATTAATTAATTTAATAATTAATTCCCACTATCAAAACAAATAGCGTGTTTTTAAGAAACAATATCTATTAAAAGATTGACACTAGTTTAAGTCCAATTACAAAGTGAAATTAATTCCAACGACCACTATTGGATTAAATAGTAAAAATATAATCTAATTTCACTTTAAAACCAATTCAAAAGATAATCTAATCATATAAATAAAATTAGATTAAATAGTGGTTTTGAATTAAAATACAACATTTTTCACTATTCATTAAAAAATGAACTTTATCGAAAAAATACCAAAAAATAACATAAACTAAATTTTGATGTCTCAATTCTAAAGAAGAATATTATTTTGTCAAATATAATACATAAAATTGTCAAAAGTGGATCTAAAAGAGGTTCGCCATCAAAAGGCGGTTAATCGACCTTTTAAAAAATATTAGAATGTTTACGCTTAAAATTGGATTCATTCGGATTTTTAATCCTTTAACATTTATTGTAAAGAGTAAAAATATTTCAAAAACATATATAATCATTTTTTAGTTAGTTCTGTTCATTCCCTCTATTAAAATGGCTAGGCATTAGCTACCATTTAAAATAATATTATTTTATTATTATAGTGCAACGTAAGATTCCCAAGAAACTCGTTATTGCGTATTGGGTATGCCATCAATCATAGAGTCCCCTTTAAGGTAATATTAATATTTTATTCACAAACTTTTGATAAATATGAAAATGTCATATTCTTTATTTACCTGTGGTGTTACATCCTTCCCCCCTTTTGCGAATTGCGTCCTCGCAATTTTAAAATTGGGCTTGGAAACTTCATTGAAAATCCCACATCCGAACAAGAGTCAGTAAAACAATCACTTTAAAATAAAGAAACAGAAGTACAAAGGTCACCCGAGTTAACCCACAATATGATTCCATGTAGGAAAATATGGATATGGAGAAGAAAACAAAGGGTCATGTTCTGATGGAGAGTGATAGTAAACATGTCTAGGAGAAAGTCAACCATAAGAAAATCACCAACTTGTGATGTGTTAAACGGTATTTGATTCCCTCGTAGGAAAATTTAATAGACAATATTTTTGTTTTAAGTTACTCTTCATTGAGGAATTTATTTTTGATCTTAACTAAATCATAATGAAACATACTTACTTGGCACGTAGACTTTCAACTTTTACTATATTCTTTAATCAAACTCATATTTTCTCCAAAAGACGAGCATTTAGGAAGACATGTTTGCATTAAGAGTACTATAATCAACTTCTTGGGAATCACCTATTCCCCAAAATAGAACAATATACTTCCCATGTCTTTAGACCTTAACCAAAACAAAAACCAAAAAAGTTCTTATGAGATCAGATAACACCCAAAAACAATAATTCTTTATAAAAAAATGTTTTCTTAATCTCCAAAATTTGTCAAACAATACCCAAAGTTCAACAAAGACCATTAAATAAACATCTATCCATAAAATTTTTAAAGTAAACCAAACTAAGATTGAAACCCAAATATTTGAATGATTTAATCACATAGTTATCCAATCTAAAAAATTAACATTTATCTCCAAATAACATTAGTTTCTTTTAAAGTCTCATACTGAAACATAATTGACCGAATAAAATATACTCCATGATAGGTTAATCATTTCCATAGATAACCCAAAATAAACTTACTATTGATTCCTAAAATCATCTAACTAAAAAGAATTAGTCAAACTAACCAGGGACGTCATGTAGTCCAGTGGTAGGCGATAAATACAAGTTGCACTTTGGTTGTGGGTTCAATTCCCGCAGCTTTGTCTGACGCGACGGGTTGTCACACGGTCTGTGTGTTGTCCTTTTTCCAACAATATATAATTCTTAAAACATTCCCCAAAACGAGATAAAATATTCAAAAATAATCATAACATATTGTAACCTCAAGTTTATCTCATGCCTTTCATTTTCCATCATAACATATAATAACCCATAATTACCTCAAAAGTAAGGATCATATAAACCCTAATGGTTACCTTAAAAATTATTACCTTAACTTCCACATCGATTGGTAATCTTGTACATGATGCATTACAAAACATACCAAGGTTCATGTTTTTGATCATGACTCCTTTCTAGTTGGTTTAGAACAACCACGCGTTTCCTCATTGAATCCCCCATCTCATCTAGTCTCTTAATCAGAGAACCACCACAGTTTCCTTCAAACCTATTGTCACTTTGGTGCCTACTAGATCCATCCATTTACTAAAGACAGAAATGTCTGTGTTAGTATATCAACAAAACCATCATGTATTAATGATGAAGATATACTTACTCATTTACTTTATCTAAAAACTATGACTCTTTCTGAAATCCTAACCATTATGGTAATGTCACTTATACTTAAAGAATACCCTAACCTCTAAAGTTATCTAAACCGACCATTGATACCAACTATAAGGCCCCGACCTTAATCCCTACTTAATATTGATTTAAATTAATATTTCACATTGAGGATATTTTCAGGTTTAGTGTTTTAGAGAATTAGGACATAACTATTACATCTCAAAAGATTTCAAAGTAGAAACTTCTACTAAGTTTCCATTAAATAAAAACTCTTAAAAAGAAACATGTCTAGTTCCATGTTTTAGGTAGCATGACTTTCCCTTGATCCCATCCTTGACCCTACTCCATGTTAATTCCTATGAAAAACATTTCAAAAACATGGGATGAGCATAAAAAGCTCATTAAGGGATACACAAAGAATGAAAACTGTTAGTTCTTCAAAATAACAAGTAAACCATGTATACTTTATCAAAGTAATAATTTCCACCTTTATGAAGTATTAAAAACTCTTCAATGAATAAAATATCATTAATTACCCTATTGTAACCAAAAGATTTCCATAAAACCCATATAAAAAACACATAACATTAAAAGGTAACTTGGGACATAAACATACTTAAATGGAATAACCATACGGTCGACTTCCACACATACATAATGGAATAGCCATACAGCCGACTTCCATACCCAATGAATTGGAGGTTATAATGTAACCACACGTCCTGGTATTCACGGCACCCCCCGTCATATGGTTTATCACGTAACCACCCATCAAATTTCCAAGTACCATTATAAAATCATACTACATAAAACAAATATAATGGAAAGAAAACATTTCCACATTTTGAACACGATATATCACTAAAATATATTGACATGAGAAATCCATTATAAAAATCATTTTCAATACCGAAATACATAAAATATTATATGGTATTTATTTACTTTTAAAAACATCACATCTTGTTGAGGAAGCCAAAGACCAAATAATACTCGCGGCGGCGGAAAAGGTCGTTGTCACCGCGTACGTTAAAAGAAACATTCCTTTTTGTCGTTTTGCAAAACGCTTCGTATAAAAAGATTCCTTTTGAATAAAATTAAAAGTAAAAGGGGTTTATACACTATATAAAAGAAAGTTTTGTATAAAACAAAATATTCCTCAATGAAAGGAGATTGAGACGAAGTCCCATACAAAGACGGTATACTTAGATTAAGGATAAATCAATTACATAATTATGTGTGTCAAACGAATACACAAAATATAAGTGGTTATTAAGTGTAAAACAATAATATGTTATTCACACATATTCATATAACGACATATTCAAGGAGTACAAGTTTATCCCAAAGAATCAAAATTTATTTAAGAAGTTCCCTTGCAAAAAATTGACAGCCTAACAGCGTCACTTCAAAATTCAGAAAATGCGTTGATGATAGATAAAAAGGGTATCTCATCACATGGACATAAAATTTACATCAATAAGGATATATAAGAACATATACCAATATAAGAATATGTAATTTAAAAGACATAACAAAATAAGTCTTTTTAAAAAGAGGAGGGTGAAAGGTTCCCTTACCGACTTGGGTAACTTTCGAAACGTACACCCCATTGAAGAAGGGTCGTACAATGAATATGTAAAAACCCATAAATGAAATTATATTACACATGAAGTATAATAATTGGCAGTACATACACCACTAAAAGGAAATGGTGGCACATGTAACATAAATCTCACGGGAATAAAAGTGAGATGAAAAATCCCTTACGAAAACTCGGCAGCCTAATAGCGCCAATTAAAACTTCAAAAAATGGATTGATGAGATCAAATAGAGTATCTCATCATATTAAAATAAAATGTACAGAAAGTGTAATATAATTTAACATCCCCCCACATTACAAAGATGATCTTTAAATAAGTGACATAAAGGGGAGTACTTAAAAAGAAAGAGAGAGGTTGGATCTCTTACGAAAATTCGGCGGCCTAACGGCGCAACTCAAAACTTAAAAAATGGATTGATGAGAGAAAATAGGGTATATCATCATATGAACATAAAAATTAGATTAAGATTAATATATAATAACATCCCAATCATAAGAAAGATAAGCTTAAAAGGAATGACATAAAAGAGTGTACTTAAAAAGAAATAGAGGAGTATTATCCCTTACCTCATGTCTGACATGACTCGATCGTTCTTTAATCTCATGCATAATAAAATTTGGTCAATTTATAATTTCTTATGGACCTAATTTAAAGATTATTATTCAGTTCATATCACATATTATAATGTTATAATAATTTGTTAATAAAGTGAGTTCATATCAGACGTTTTTGTCGATGTTCGGTACGTGAGTAAAAATTGAAATTGTTGGAAAAGAATTTTCCATGTAGTAATAGGTACATCGTCTCCAGAATAGTATTGATGTTTTAAATATCATATATATATATACAGTATATAGTCATTTTATACTATTCCATATCATTTGGAGATAAAAAATTAAAAGCACCATTCATGGAGACGGTAGCCCGTACGTACGCATGAAGGCTACTTTCATTTTTTTGTCATATTAATGAAATTAAAACAAAATGAGAGATATATATATTATAAAATCCAGAATGATATCCTTAATTTAGTAGTAATATATTACATATATATCCATCATATATATGTACTTATAATATTACATAAAATTTGTGGATAAGAAATGAAATGTACCGTTCATGGAGACGGTAAGCCGTACGTACGCATGATCACTACTTTCATTTCTTTTTTTTTATTCAATGGAATTAAATAATTATGATATAAAAGTATATTATAATTACAGTA
Source organism: Viscum album (assembly GCA_963277665.1). NCBI lineage: Eukaryota > Viridiplantae > Streptophyta > Magnoliopsida > Santalales > Viscaceae > Viscum > Viscum album. The sequence goes on from OY728135.1 coordinate 1,281,302,898, forward strand.
GTATATCATATGTAATACCATTAATTCCATCCTTTATACGTCCCACATATGGCATTAACGAATCAAATCACTTTGAGGGGGCGGTAGTCCGCACATCCTAAAATGAAGATATCGCTTTTACCCAAAATTGAAACCATAAAGATATGCCATAAATGAAAAATACAGAAGCTTAAGGAAAACATAAAAATATTATATATCATATATAAATATAGTGACATATTAATGGCCACCGTTAAAGGTGTTAAAAGAATATTGAACAATCATCGTTTCGTGAGGCAGTAATTCGCTATCTACAGAAACAGTATGTTCTTTAACTATTAGACGAAGGTGTGTGTAAGTGTATCTCGAATTATTCATATAAAAAAATCATAGTATATTGAAGATACTTTATTTGTTACAAAATAAATGAATAAAAATAGTTTAGGGGGTTGGATAAGCAAAATAAAACAAAAGAACACAAGAGAAAACAATACCTTTAAAACGGGTAACTCTTTTTGATTTGAGCTCAAAGGCTTCCATGGGAAGACTTCTGCCCAATGTGAGGCTTCTAGGAGTAAGAGAGGGATGTGTAGAGACAAAATGGTCAGAGCGTGGCCGAACAAAAGGCTTGAGAGGTGTGGGGAAGGAGGTAGAGGTGAGGGCCTTTTATAAGAGGAGAGGAGGGGCACTCTTGGAATGTTAAGAAAAGATACTTTATTATAAAGTGGTTTTCGGATAAAAAGTGTCCCACAATAATATATTTAGAGGATAAGGTGATAAAAGTTCTAAATACACCCATACAATTAGGTTTTTGACATGTTTAGGTCTTATAATTTACAGTATCTTTTCATTTTATTTAAATCATTATATAATGAGGTAATCGCTGCATCATCATGGTGTCTTAAATAATTTAATTTATTTAATGTCTAAAAATTATAAATAAAATATAATGATGTCGGAAATCTTTTTATCTTTCTAATGAATATTTATAGTAAAGAAGATTACTTTTATAACCCCATTTAAAAATTGTTTTAGTACAAAATCTCATGTTTGTGACATTTTAATTTTAACTTTAAATAAAATGGTATTTATTTCATTTTCCTACCAAGTTGCTCCATGGTGTCCCCAAGTTGACATATGGATTGTCTTGGTCGGCCATGACACATCCAATGAGGGTATGACATGTGTCATGTTCATTTAATATTATTAAAACATTACTTTTACCTTAAACTACACTAATTACCTCTAATCGCGATTAATAAACATAAAAGTTACTATTCACTAAAAAATTATTTTAATCCCATTGAACCAAATTTTACTTCCTAATGAAAACCCTGTATGTAGGATTTTTGAAATTCAAAACACAGAGGTGGCAAAGTTTAATTTAAAAGAAAAATCAGTTTCTTTAACTACCACTTAGTGGTTTCACTATTCATCAAAAATTGAAGTTTTTCAGAGAAATACCAAAAATTCACCCTAAGCTATATTTGATATTCCGAACTCAAAAATGATATCTATTTTACAAAATTAAAAACATATAAGTTTCATTAATTAATTTAATAATTAAATCCCTGTTGTCAAAACAAATAGCGTGTTTTTAAGAAACAATATCTATTAAAAGATTGACACTGGTTTAAGTCCAATTTCAATTTGAAATTAATTCCAACGACCACTATTGGATTAAATGGTAGAAATATATTCTAAGTTCACTTTAAAACCAAATCAAAAGTTAATATAATCATATAAATAAATTATATTAAAAAGTTGTTTTGAATTAAAATACAACATTTTTCACTATTCATAAAAAATGAACTTTATCAGAAAAATACCAAAAATTTACAGAATGTAAATTTTGATGTCCCGATTCTAAAGAAGAATTTTATTTTGTCAAATATAACACATAAAATTGTCAAAAAGTGGATCTAAAAGAGGTTCGCCATCGAAAGGCGGTTAATCGACCTTTTAAAGAATATTAGAATTTTTACGATTAAAATTGGATTCATTCTCATTTTTAATCCTCTAACATTTATTGTAAAGAATAAAAATATTTGACAAACATATATAATCATTTTTTAGTTAGTTCTGTTCATTCCCGCCATTACAACGGCTAGGCGTTAACTACCATTTAAAATAATATTATTTTATTATTAGAGTGCAACCTAAGATTCCCAAGAAATTAGTTGTTGTGTATTGGGTATGCCATCAAGAATAGCGTCCCCTTTAAAGTAATATTAATATTTTATTCACAAAATGTGGATAAATATGAAAATGTCATATTCTGTATTTACCTGGGGTGTTACAAAAACTAAATGAGATATATATATATATATATATATTATAATTCCAGTATAATATATATGCTATATAGGTCACATAAGTTCATTAATTTAATTCTTTATACATTCAATGTATTGCATGAATGAGTCAAATCACTTGATGTGGGGGTAGTCCACAGTTCCTCCAATGAAATTATGGCATTTGCACAACATGCAAATAATAAAGGTATGTTTTAAATGTAAAATGCAGAAGAATATAGTGGAAATAAATATAATATATATCATAAATAAATATTGTGCTATCATAATGTCCACTATGAGAGGTGGTAGGAGATGATAGAACAATCATCATTTCGTGAGGTCGTAATTCATCATCCACGGAAACAGAATGTTCTTTATCCATTAAGTGGTGTTGTGTGTAAGTGTAGCTCAAATACATCTTATAACAAAATCCTAGTATATTTAAGATACTGTTTTAGTTACAAAATAAAGCAATAAAAATATTTTAAGGGATTGGAGAAGAAAAATAAAACAAAAGAACATAAGAGAAGTCATTACCTTTAAATTGGGTTGCTCCCTTTGGTTTGAACCAAAAGGGTTTCTTGAAGAGTTTTTTGCCTAATTTATGGCTTCTAGGATGAAGAGAGGGATGTTGAGAGATAATATGGGCATAGTTTGGTCGATCCAAATTCTTGAGTGGTGCGGGTAAGTGGGTAGAGGTGGGGTCCTTTTATAAGAGGGAGGAGGGGCACTCTTGGAATGTCTTGAAATGTTTCTTTATTATAAAATGATTTTCGGATATTAAAGGTCCCACCATTATATATTTTGAGGATAAGGTGATAAGGGTTTGAAATAAACCCATAAAATAGGTTTTTGACAAGTTTACGTCTAAGATTTTACCTTATCGTCTCATTTTATTTAAATCGTTCATTAATGATGTAATCACTACATCATAACGGTGTCATAAATAAATTTATTTATTTATTGTCTAAAAATTATAAAAAAATTACCATCATGTAGGAAATACTTTTATATTTCCAATTAATGTTTATAGTCAAAGATATAATTAATGTAAACCAAATTAAAATTGTTTTACTTAGGTGATACATACTTTGGTTACATTTTCCTTTCTTTTAAAGAAATATGATAAAAGGTCAATATCACACTAAAGTGATTCAATGGGGTCCCAAGGTTGGCACATGGAATCCCATGGTCGTCCATGACACCACAAATAGCATTACGACTCATGTTGGGTCATTTTATATTTTTATGATATTATTTTATTATACTTAACTACCCGATTACTAATTAATCACGATAATTAATGATAATTACCGTCATTACTATTCATAATGTCCAAAAACAAAAGAGTCTTAACTATATAATTTGGCCATTATGATTCCAAATATGGAATCCATTTTATCAATTTCCAAAAACAGAAATTGCAGTAATGAATTTAAAATAATTCCCGTTGTAAAAACCAAAAACGGGTTTTTAAGAAGAATAATCTATCAAAAGATTGACTTGTTTTTACATCCAATTTAAAAGTGAAATTACATCCAATGACCAAAATGGTATTAAATGATAAAAACATAATGAAATTACATCTTAAAAACAATTAAATTGATTATATAAATATATAAATAAATTGGATGAAAAGGTAGTTTTGAATTAAAATGCAGTATTTTTAACTATTCATTAAAAATGAACATTTGTCTGAAAAAATACCAAACATTCCCCCAAAGATATGTTTGATTTTCCAAATTAAAAAATGTTACCAAATTCAAAAAATAGATGTTTCATTAATTAATTTTCTAATCAATTCCCGCTGTCAAAAAAATAGCGTGTTTTTAAGAAACAATATCTATTAAAAGATTTACACTTGTTTATGTCCAATTTCAAAAGTGAAATTAATTAAAATGACCAAAATTGGATTAAATTGTAAAAATACATTTTAATTACACTTTAAAACCAATTAAAAATATAATCTAACATTATAAATAAATTAGACTAAAAGGGGGGTTTGAATTAAAATATAGTATTTTTCACTAAAAATGATCTTTATCGGAAAATAAAAAAATTTACACAAAGTAAATATTGAAGTCTTGATTATAAATAAGGATTTTATTTTGTCAAATATAACATATAAAAGCGACAAAAAGAATATTTTAAAATTTTTCTCCATCAAAAGGTGGTTAATCTACCTTTTAACGAATATTGGAATATTTATTCTTAAAATTGGATTTATTTTCATTTTAAGCCTCTAACATTTATTAAATAAATTAAAAATATTTGACAATCATATATAATAAATTTTTAGTTAGTTCTGTTCATTCCCTCCATTACATCGGCTATGAGTTTACTACCATTTACAATAATATTATTATATTATTAGTGTTTATCGTAAGATTTCAAAGAAACTCTTTGTTGTGTATTGGGTACGCCATCAAACATAACATCCCCATTAAAGTAGTATTAATATTTTATTCAACAATATTAATAAATATGAAAATGTGATATTATTTATTTACCTGGGATGTTACAAAAGGTCCCAACCATCAAGTTCTCAAGTTTATTCTACAGGGTATGAAAATTCTCAATTTCATTCTTTTTACTTTCAAGTTCTCTTTTATGTGGTATATATTTCATGTTTCCATACCATGCTCTGATTTTTCTTCTTATTCATGATCTAATCTATTATATGATTCATTTCTGGATAAGTGAACATTGTACCCTCTCTTTTAATTATTTTATAAAACCATGTTGTGTAGCCGTCAGGCTATTGAATTTTTATAAACAATTTCAAAATTATTCTTCTATTTTGAGTTCTTTACTTACTCTTTCTTCATCTCTTCTTACCCAAGAGGAATTAAATCTCAAGAATCTTTTATATTATTGATTTTATCATGTTGATGATAAATTCATCATAAATCTTCTTCTTTTCCCCCACTTGTTCAAGGAATTAAAACATTTTCTGTGTTGTATCAAATTACCGACATCGTAGATGAAGTAATATCAATTTCTATTAATCCTTTTGTGTTTGGTCATGAAACCATTTATATGGTTAAAAAAAGTTATAATATATGTTTTATGACTCACCCAGGGTCCTGGAATTCTTTTTTACTTGTGTTTCTAATATATATAAGAAAAAATGAGGTTTGTTATTATCAAAGGACCATTAAAACGATCAAAACAAACATCAGTAATGTTTTAACTAATGAATCATCATCATGGTATATAACCAAAAATCGTTATAATATAATTTATATCTCTATAATTTCCTTTATAATATGTATTAACAATTCAAGATGTTTAACTTATTTCAAATGAACTTCCATTCATGGAAACAAGTAACGTACCATGAAAATCAAGGGAGAAAATTCTTCCAAAACATGAAAATTGAACTAATTGAACCCATAAAAGGGACATGAATGAACCTAATAAGGTTATAATAAATCAATTAAATTTATAGGAGGTTCTGGAAATATTAATTAATGAAGCTAAATTTGATTATTTAGGCCATTAGAACAAACGAAGAATGCACTAGAGCATAAGGTAAGGGGTTTCTCATCTCACATTCAAATTTTGTGAGATTTTCATTGTTCGCCACTTATTTTCTGTATGTGATATATGTGGGCTGCCATTTGATATATAATAACATGATTCTCTTTATATTAATGTTATTCAATGATTCACTTGATGTTTATTAATTTTTGGTCATATGATTCGACTAATTAGATTGTGGTAGGGGACTTTGTCTCAACTAACTTTTCGTTGAAACTAACTTTGTATTATGCACCTAACAATCCTTATGTGTTGTACCTACTGCCCATTTGAGATAACTTTTCATTTGAAATTATATTTATATTAAATATCCATAATCTCATGTCATGAATATGTTTGTTGTCTAAAACGTATACCATTTTATATACGGTGTTTATTTGGAATGTTATTTTAATTATGGAAATATTGATGAATCTGTATACTATACTCTGTACAGATTTTGAAAAGGCATATTGATCTTGTATTGAATCAATTTATAAATAATACCTAGACATGTAGTGGAGGGTGGGGCCCACTATATCCGCTTGATGCATCGGTAGGTCTCATGAGACAAAACAGTTGGCGACAAACGTTTTGAGTTTGTTTCCAAAAAAAAAGACGGGTTTCTACCCACAAAACTAAATAGTTTTTATGGTATTATGGATTCATATGATAGATACATGAGATCTAATTAATAATAATTATATTTATTCATTGTCAGTTGTTATTATTATCCATTATATTTTCACTATGACAAAATCTATGGATGTATTTTCATTTTTAGTTTAGTAATTGCATTAGTTATTCATTTATTAACTATGTCATTTTGATTATGTCAGATTGTTTGTGAATCACGTATTATTGTACTCATGATTCCACTATTTTTAACCCTTACAGAGCATTTGAGCTCACCCCTTTCAATGTCTACCTTTAATAGGTGATGAAGAGAAGGTCTTCTTTTGAGTTCCTATGGATGCAAAATTGAGTTTTTTGTTATGTATTGTATTTTCTAACCTTATCCAATTTAATTTGAGTTAAATATATGTATCTAGTTTCCTAAAGACTAATAAACTGATAATTCATTTGGTACATTCATTCCTTCTTAACCATTCCAATATCAAAAGTAATGCACTGGCTCTAGCCTAGAGGGGTCGGGGTGTTACATCCTCACACATATAAGACTTGAGGTTCCTCAATGTTTTACCCAAATACCGTTCCCGAGTCACTCCCGACATCCAATAAGTTATTGGTATTTCCAAAATACCAAAACCCCTTACATTAAACACATTCCTAAGGAGTTGGATTCAATAGGTAAATTCACATTATATTTCTTTCAATTTCATTTAATGTTCTATTATATTGTTATCTGTTCCTCACCTCCTCTAATCATGTGTCAATTATAACTCCAATATCATCAGTATACTGGAATTATATCATGTTATTCGAAGAAACATCGTCAATATTATTAATATCTCCCATTTATTTTATAAACAAAATTATCGTTCATGATATTCCAATTTACAACCTTCATGGACGACAAAGTTTCATTCTTCTATTTCTCCTCTATTACTAGTCATGAAACCATTATTATGGATGAAACATACCATAATATATTTATTGCAACATTTTTAATATTCAGGGACCAATATAAAAACATATTATTAAACAATGATAAACTAAATACATGTCTAATAGGTTCTGATTTGAGTTTTTAATACGTATAATTTCATATTCTAGGATGATAAGTTCAAGAGCAGAACACATTCAGACTTAAGGTACTATTTTTCTACCCAAAACTCCATTTTCATTTGAGTTACATGTATTGTCTAATAATCTCAATGAAATTATTATGTATAATTATGAACTCCCCATAAATTCTAGTTCAGTATTCTATATATGTTTACCAACCTAAATATTTCCTAATTTTATGGGGAGTTACGCATTTTAAAAGAAACATTAAATATTATTTTTGAAATACAATCCTGATTCAAGGGAACTTCTCAAATTATTACATAATTTCAAGGGAACTCTATAATATGTTTTTAGAAAGGATTATATATCTAAAATCAATCATTTTATTCTAAAAATACTATCTTACATGAGTTTAGTGTTTATATAAAGGCATTTCCCAAATAAATCTTCCATTAAAAATAAATGAGTATTTATCTCAATATTTACTTATTGATTTTATTAGATTATTTTCGTATGTTTCAATTCTCATTTTGTTTCTTATGTATTATTTGGATTAATAATTAATGATGTCAATTATGATATCTAATTGGATGGTTTATGACTAGTTTTATTATAGAAGTGTTATCCTAAAACCATTCACCAAATTTAGTCTGAATGGTTAGTTTTTGAGCTTAATATTTGAGGAAAGTTATTTACATTTCATATGTGAGTTTCAATATGAAATTATATGTTTTTTGTGTTTATCCCTGCTCATATGAGAAATTAATTGTCCTTAGTATGTGATGTTTGAAGGCTTTTATTGCCCCTCGATGAATTAGTAGGTCTCATGAGACAAATATACAAGGAAATGGCTAAGCCCTTGCCAGTTAAGAGATATGGTTTTGGCCGAGGCCTTATGAATTTTTAGTCCTCGTGGTCGAGGCCTTGATGGTATGGTTCAAAATATTTGGAATATAAAATTCCATCATTATTAATCTAGTAATTGAATGTTCATGTGGTTATTCAACTAGTATGAAACCCATGATTATTTTTTATTTTGTAATTATTTACTAAGATCATATTCCTGTTATAATCTGTTAATGTTTATTATTTGTAAAGTCATGTGTTTTAAATTATTCACCATGCTTAAGGTTTATATTTTTGTTATCATCAAAAGTATTGCATACTCTTCGTGGTCATTTTAGATAACCCATTTTCTTGTGATTCATTTTACAAGGATTTAAAGAAGTAAGTTATGAGTGACTTGCATGCATAATCTCTGTGTCTTAGATATTTCAAACGGAATAATGTATTGTTGTTTTTAATTTTTTGATGTAATTATGAACGTTGATATTTATTGTTTTTTCAAATCTACTAAACTATTCATTCCTTCGATGTTTCACTTTATTATAATCAAGGAAATGTTATTTAATAAGGAATTGGCTCTAGGGAAAATGGGTGGGGTATTTACACATATCCCATTAATTATCCTTAGATATCTAGATAATGATTTCCCGCCATTATTTCTATTAGTTAGCAAAACACTTCCATTAATACCTACTATAGAGATCTGACACTTATCATAGACACATATTATATATTCTTAGTTGAATATTTATTATATTACAAAAAACAATCATAATGACCATAATAGTCTAGTGCATTTGTAAATATGGAATACAATCTTCGAATCAAATGAATGAACATAAATATTTCTCACAATAATCATACCATTTACTACTCTTCAAAAACAGAACATCCATAATATTTGTTCATTACCTAGGGAAAGGAAACATATGAAAGGTTGATCTCATATGCTTCATAAAGTTAAACATAATATATTTTGATCTATGATCATATACAATTATGATACAAGAATAAGGATATGTGATATTGAACATAACATATAATTTATGTACACAACATATCAATGATAAAGAAATTATTTATTGAATAAAAAAATTTTATTTTATAAACCATGTCCCATGTTTGTGATAAATCATCATAAATCAAACATGAACCATAATTCCATTTCATAAAAGTGTATAACCATCATAAATATAGAAAAAACCATTTCATGTGTCAACATTGACTACCAAGACCACACATATGGTGAAATAAGATGCACCTATTTTCCCATATCAGATTTAGATACACTTTCTTCCTAGAGTGGATCATGAAATACCTATTTTCCATTATGTATTAAGAAATAGATGTTTCCTATAGTGGGTCTTGACACAACTATTTTACATAGTTCCTAAGGACACACATATTTCTCATATTATATCAAGTACATCGAACTGTTTCAAATTTTTTCTCAAGAGATATAAGTATTTACCAAATTAATAGTAGGAACATATATGTACAACGTATCACATAAAGAAACACATAATTACATGTTCCAAAAGATCATAAATATTCATCATATCGTAACCCGTGAAATGAAATGGGCATTATAAACATTTAAACATATCAAACCATATTGACAAGTAAATAGTTTAATAAATATTTCATCATAGCATAGTCCATCAAAATAAGTTATTCTCATAATAATATTATCAAGATATAATGTGTGGATGATAAATATGTTTCATAAAAATTTATCATCATAAAAATAAACCATTCAGAATAATATTAAGAAGTGTTTCCTTCGATCATGTCACTATTAAATCATAAATTATAACAATTATTTCATCTAATATGGAGATGTATTTGGAATGATTATTTAGAACATTTCATATGGAAACTATTCATTATTTTAAAACAACTTTATAAAACATAAAAAAATTTTAAGATACATTTCTTATAAATTTACATTGGAAACATATAAAGAAACCATTTAAAAAACATTTATGGAATTTCTTTATAAAAATAACCAATCCAAAATGATAATTTATTTCGAAAAATTTTAAAAATTAAAAACCTTTTTCGTCGAAAATAACCATGAAATAATATAAAATAATCCAAAGTTAAATGATTGGGAATGTTATAAAAAATTTCATTCATACAGTATATGTTAAAAATTAGATTACAGTTAGATTTTTATAAAATAAATATTCGTATTTTTTTGGAAAAAAACCTCTTCATTCCATTAATTTTTTTTAATAGCATCCAAAATCTCATAAAATTTATTATATAAATGATTTAAAATCTGTTTAAAAACTTATATAAAGAATTTATGAACAATAAATGGATTGAAAATAGATTTCAGACAAAAAAGATAAATACAGTGTGATTTTCTTAAATAATTTTATAAATTATCATATGTACCAAAGCATGAAAAAAATACTATTATTACATGTAAATATCCTGAAATATAAAAATATTAGAAAATTCATGAGAATTATTGAGAATATGCTCCAGATATTTTAAAATTGTTGAGTTAATCATAAACAATCCGAAAAAACCATTAGATTTTAACATAAAACCTATACCATTTTGTTACCATGAATAATATTCTCCAGGAAGGAATAAAATAAAATGAAACAATAAATATCATTAGTATTAATAAATGGAAGATATTAATTTTCAAATGGTATTTATATATATCTAAAGAAATAATATTCATGTGTAACATAATACACCTCTCGAAGAAGGAAAATTCTGAACAAACACATCATACTTTGGGAATGTTTTACCTCTAAATAACTTGATGGGTATATCAAAAAATAGATATTTAAATCCAAATAAATATCAATAGTAGAATCATAAAATATGTTCATTGTTAGTATACACACCATATAAAATAATTTATTGATGAACATAGAGTGAGTCTTATTGAAATAAAAAGAGGGAAATAAATACATAACCTTAGGTATGGACTTCCACCTTAATCATTTAACCATATTATATGAAAATAAATTATTATTATAAATATATTATATAACCATATTCAAGAATATAATACCATATATTATAATCTTATGACCTTTTATTAGCTGTATATTTTGGATTTCATTTTAAAGTTTCATATCAGGTAATTACTACTTGGTATTTCATAAGGGATTTCATTTTTAATTTTTAGTACTCTTACATTGAATCTAATTTAATTGTATCCAAAATGATAAAAATAATATAAAAATAATATATAATCAAATTAAAATTTATTTATAGGAGCCTACAATATTTAGTTATTGGAAATTAAATACGACATTCCTGGAGAGAGAATGTCATCCATACGCATGATATATATGTCCATTTTTTTATTATATTCCAAGAAAGAAAAGTAAATGATAAATATATTATATTTTCCATTTATTTTTTAGTTCATATATATCAAAAAATTATTAAACACATCCTCAAAACATGCCTATAATTTATGAAAAAATACCATCTTTATATGAGGCAGTAGTTCTCCGTACACACGAATAACATAATTATATTCCCAAAAAATTGAGGGGATGAATATTTTCGTTATATAATATTTAAATAAGAATAATAAAATAATAATTATAATAAATATCATATATAATATTTAAATCCATAATTATTCCCAACATTGAATAGTTTTTATGGAAGAACGACCAATATGAGTTCGGGAGGTGGTAGTCTACCCTACATACTAATAATGATTTCATAATATACTTTATGGATGTGTGGGTGGTTTTTGGTCATTCACATAACATAATAATGTATAAATATATATAATATAATAAGGATATTATATAATAAGTATATCAAAAATTAATAGTTTAATTATTTAAAAAAAAATGTCCTTTGATGAATGTTACCTCCTCATATCATATGTACTTTTAGTATACACCAAATTTCTTCTATGGTCATATTTATGACCAAAGTAAATCATTATGGATAAGAGTAGGTAATTTTATATTTTTTATCAGGTTATGGAAAAAATAAATAGATTTTAATATGTGAAGAAATGGGGATATTGGATATCATTTTATAAGGGGGGAGAGAAGCATACTTGTAATTATTTTGAGAGAGTTAAATCCACAAAAACAATCATATCAACATGCACCAATAATTTTAATTTATTGATAATAAAAATTATGTGGTATAAATATTTTCATTAAATAGGGTTTTAAAATGTTTTAAGTTGTTTTTAAATCTTATATTCTATGTTAAACCTTTATGTAATCATGTTTTTACATTAATCACTGTAATTGATTTATTTGCTTCCACTAATAACATTGGTAAAAAATTAATTTGAAATTATTAAAAACTATAAATTTAATATAAAAAATAAGGAATCCACTTTCCCAAATTTTAATCACATTCTTGGAATTAAAATAATTTAAAATTATTCATGCAGTTGTAACTACCTAGTTGGTATTGAAAGATAAAATGATCAAACTTTTACAAGGTTTTTATATTAAATTATGATATGAAATTTATTTCACAGACCTATATTATATTAATAGATACATAATAATATTAATTAAAAATTTAATAAAAATGAAAAATACAATTTGACTATAAAAATAAATTAAATGAATGATAATTTTTCATTTAAAGCATAGTATTTTCACTATTCATAAAAAAATACATTTCTGAAAAAGGCTCAAAATTCAATGTTATATAATTTTGATGGTATGAATGAAAAAATTATTTTTATTTAATCAAATTTATTTCTTAAATGTTTAAAAAATAAATTTTATTAATGTTCACAAAAAAATAAACATTTCATTGAGAAAATAGAATTTCTAAAAATATAAATACTTCACTTAAAAATTTGTATATTGTTATAAATATGATTCCATTATATAAAATTATTATAATTAATAATAAAAATTTATATAATACTATTCAATTTTCTATGTATAAATAATAGTTTATAACATTCGAGTTAAATACCTATTTTAATAATATATTTAGGTTTTGATAAAAATTTATGTTGTTTGTCACACAAGATTACCATGTGTTTAATATAGTTCATGATAGCCCAAGGTTGTGTGTAAATAATTTTTGAATTGGTGTTGTATATAAACAATTCATCAATTAAATTTTATTTATTTGATAAAAACATGTTCATAAAAACACAAGGGGTTTCATAATTACATTTGAAAATGACTGCTCCTGAGAATCAATGAAAATTGTTAATATGATTTGAATAAAATAAAAATAATTTCAATCATGTTCTACATGTATAAGGGATTAAAAATAATTTATTTGGTGAAAGAATACTAAATTTTGAAGTTAATTAATTTTGTATTCAAAAAAGCTTATTTTTCATTTAAATCTATAAATATTAACGTTTCACTATAAGAGGAGAGAGAAAAAGTGTATACTTATTAAATATTAGAGATCTAAATTACTAATGATTAATATTTTCTAATTAATAAAATGAAATTTTTAAATGATTCTTGGAAATAATAAATAATAGAATCTATGTAAGGTTTTGAAAAAAATATATCTTTTCTAAAATAAAATTCATGGTCAATTATATAAGGATATACATAACACAATATAAATTAATTTAGAGTCTTAGTGTATATATGAAATTAAATACATATGAAAATATAATGGAATATATTTATAATGAATCTATTTAAAATCTCTATTTTATCAATAAAAAATTTATTGCTATTCTAAAATTTCACAACATAACCTGGGGATATATATCAGAACCAATGTTGTATAAATGCTTTTAACGTAACAATATAACCCATAATGAATAAAATAACTAAATTCTAGTCATGTGGTATAAAATAGAGTCATGAAATTATAGAATAATAATCATGAGCATCTAACAATGATATATGGTGATAATACAATGGCATCACAAGATTGTAGAAAGAATATAAAAATGACATTATAATCATAAATTAAGGCTAACCACAGTGAAAACATAGCCTACTTTACTTTTTCTATCTTCCCATAAACCATTCATTGAATTTATTGGGATAAAAAATATATCAATGCATTTGATGGAAATAAAATTTCAACTCCTCCCATCACATTTATATGATGTATGATAATTTTTGTCTCGCAAACATCACACACAAAACAAACTTATTTCATGAAATTTAAATCCATGATGGAGTATTTTTAATTTCATTCATGGATTTCCAAGATAAATAAAGTATTAGAATACTTTATTGAATACCCATTAATGGAAATGGGTATTGGAATTAATATATCAAATTCGTGGGAAAGAGTATCACAAAATAATTTTTTCGTCATAATGGTTGTACATAAAGTTACAGATAAGTGTTTGATTACAGTGAATAGTGGTCTCACATTACATTAAAATCATAAGTACATCAGTGTTAATTTTGAAAAAATATATCAGCATGAAAAAACTGAAATAGAAATTATCATTAAATTAATGTAATTGAATAAAGTGGAAGACAAAGAGAATACCTTAATTCATAGGTTGTGTATAAATGTTGGGCACTAGAATCTTATCATTTTGGGAAAACATTTGGAGGAATTTAGGGAGGGAAAGGTAGGTGAAATTCGTGACAAATGGGTATTTTGATAATATTAAAGGTAAAAGGGGAGGGTTTTTATTGATAGTGAATGATGAATTAATTATTGATTAATAAAAAAAGTATGTATACATTAAGTAATAAAAACCATAAAAAAATAATAACACAGTTTTTACCAATGGTTTCTTACAAAGTGGATTGTATTTCAATATTTTATTAGATAATGATATTAACACATAAATATTATAATATTCATGATGTTTATGTGAGGCATGTACATAAATAATTATTTCTAACACCATAAAATATAATATTAGTGTTTTAAAATTCATTTTAGGTTATTATAATTCCACATATAACAAAAACCTATTATATTAGTGGGTATAACTATTTCTGGATATATAAATAAAACTTGTTTTCATTAAATAAATTTAGGTCAATTATGATGGGGTAATGAAGACTCTATATTTATAGTGTATTTCTTTTTAACCAAAAAAATAAATATCTCAGAAAAGTAAGACAAAATCAGCACTGGTTAACTGATACATTTTAGTTACATATGTTATATTTTTAAATAGAATTTATTTTTAAATATATTAAATTATTCTTTAAAATAAATCACTTTATTTATTTAGAAATAAAGGTTTTTTTTGTAAAAATAACATTCTGACCCTTATAAAAATTATATATTAGATTGTATTAAAAGTTTTTACTAAATAATACATTATATAATAAGTCTACTTAATGATAATAAAATATAATTCAAAACAGAAGGATTTATCATTAACAGTTTATTAAATAAAATAATAAAAATGTTTTCAATGGATGATTTTTTTTATTCATATCGAATTCAAATTTTACTCAAAATTATTACATAATCCTATATATATAAATAAAAAAATGAAAAGTAAAAAAATGAAACAAATTTTATAGTAAAATAAAATATAATAATTTTTTAAACAATGTTTTAGATATACAATGCCTTATTACATTAGTGTATTCCCCAATGGTATTGTGTGCGATAATGATAATTTCTTGATGTGCTTCATCAAACATGATTTTGGAGGTGATTCAATAATCTTTAACATCTACTATAACTGATTTTTCTCTTGAATAAATTGTTGAATCATATCATTATCTTGGTCATGGGAAAATCCAATTTATTCCACAAAAACCGACATATATGATGAATTGGATTATTGAGTACACTCATACTAATCAAGGTCATTTCATTTTAATTCTGGGTCAATTAGATGTCAACAAAAGTATTAATATATATAATATTTACTATCATGGTATAATGGCTATATTCTCAATAGTTAGGACACTTATCGATCATTTAATCTTGATATTCAAATTACGGATATATTTTGTAATGTTAAAAAATGAAATATAGTGCATGTACTTTTTAATAATACATGAATAAATAAATAATTTAAAAATTAATGTAAGAATATTCTTTTTATATGTTGGGGAATTACATTTTCCCCCATCATAAATTATACCCTAAAAATTTCACTTTATTTCCAAAAATAGATGAGGGTACTTATCTTTCAAATAATCTTCTAGTTCCCATGATTTTTTACCAAACCTATTGTTCAACCATTTTACATTAGTAAGTTGATTTTCCTTGTTTGATAGAAATTTTTCTCCACAATCATTGAATTTAACCAATTTATCCTTATATGAATGATAGGTCTCCAAATTTACCACATTATAATTGGTTTGTATTTATTATCACTCCTAACTCTTCGATCCTAATAAGGAGACATATAAAATATCATGTATTAGGATCGAAGAGTTAGGAGTGATAATAAATACGAACCAATTATAATGTGGTAAAGAATCTCAAAGGGGCTTGTTTATCAAAGAATGTGTAGTCTGTTCTTCCCAATCCTAGTGACTTTCTTTTATGGTGATTTATAGGGTAAAAACTTATCTATAAAATTAAACTATAGATCTCATAAATTAATATATTTTTAATTTTTATCGACATTGTGTATATATCAAATCAATAAGGATTTTTTGAAGCATTTATATAATTTCATGGATATGATAGATTCCTATAAACATCAACTTTCCAACATCATCATAGTTTGTAATAGTATAACACCACTTCCCATATAATGAATCATTAGAATCTATTTTAATTATTAAATATATTTTATTATTATATAAATACTCCACAAGGGGAAGGTGTTGATACCCACATCCTTGGAAATCCATCGAACAAATTCTACAAACATACTATTGAGTATCAATGGATCAATTAGTATAACCATCAATTTGAGGGAGATATATCCATTGTTAATACATAGCTATATATCCAACACATTATGATGGATTATTTAAAACATCGATGTAAACAAAAAATCTCATTAATATGAAATATTTAATGGTAATATATATAGTTTTTTCCAATTATCTTATATATATCTCGACATTATATCATAGAGGTAAATTATCCTTGACATTAATGAAATTATCTAATGTTTTATGGAGATTTACAACCTCCCAAATGTTATTATTATATCTATATGTTTGGGGGAGTCACGTGATTACATAAACAGTTATGTTTTCCCACTTCTATTCTTAAAAAAGAAATGGTTTCATCAAACCATTATACTTATATCATTAATCTGTAACTAATTTGGATAATCAATTATAAATCTATATATAGATATTTTTAAGTATGTAATATTCACTACATTTCTATAGGGATCCTATAAATCTTTTTACACCTTTATATAACTATAAAGAATGGATATTTGAGTAGTTATTTTAGAAAGATATGATTGAATTATGTAAATTATTTCCATGTTAAACTTTTTCATTTTTAATAAGATTACACCCCCTAAAATCCTCATTAGTGATTGGTTTTTCTGATCCTTTCTACTCAATCCATCTTCTACTTTTTTACTCATTCCATGATTAAAATGGATTAAACATTCACAATCCTTAATTAGTTCAATCCAACTTCATTAAAATATATTGATCTATATTTGAGTGAATATTTAAATGAACTATTTATTAGTTGAATATATGTAAAAATAATTCTTATATATTTTATTTTGTAGAATAATTAATGTGAAAATCACTGTTGAAAATTCCATTTCATGCACTGGGTAGTTCTAGTCACATATATTTATCATTTGGTAGGCATATTCTATCACATATCATTCTCCATGAGTACACTATCTAATAATTTTTTAGATACATAATTTTTTCACAAATCCTTCCCTGATATAGGGTAATTTAAATAGAAGTTTATTCATTTTCCACTTAATGACCCCTTTAATTCTCTCATATCATTTATTTATGTATAAAATCATTAGTCTATTTTGACTAAACACAGTTTGATGGATCGTAAATCATGACAAATTTATAACAAATTCATAAAAATACTCAACTAATCTATGGATTCAATTGATCTATTTCATAAATTTTTGTCTAGGGCATCCATCAATTTCACCATCATCGAGGGATCCACATATATCACATTTTTTTGTTTAAATTACAAAAAAAATCATACTTCCACCAATGAAAACTTACATTTATTTTACATTGAATATAAATAATACATTTTCATTTCCTTTTCATATAATCAAAATGTTAATTTGGTTCCTCAATACCTTTGGAGTTTTTCGAAATGTCCACTATAAAGATTGACATATTTTATCAAAGGTAATCCCCAAGGAATCTAATCTTTTGGAAGATAGATATTTTTTTATAATTTCAGTGTCCAAATGGAATCACACTGAAAACTATTTTCTAGTAAGTTGAATGAGAAAAATTAATAGGGATATCTTAACTATTCATATTTATTGGTTAATATCTTGGATGAAGGTATACATTAAAGATTAGTTGGGCTCGACATAATAAATTAAACAAGTCTGTTATCAATGAAAAATGTAACATTTTCATTATCATATTATTTTTTAACTCTAAAAAATATATTTATATATTCCATAAGTGATAATACTTATTAATGAAATATACAACTAAACCCTGTAGTGAAGAACATGCGAACATAAAACCTTTATCCACATTCTCGTTTAATTTCATATTCATATCATTATGTTCAATATGGTTCATTCTATGTAGATCCTAGGGGTATCTAAAATTATAGTAGTATAATTAAATTGATATCTCAACATTTGAAAAAGGAAGAAGGGAAAAATTCAATTGGGAACACAATAATATATCTCATAGAATGTTAATCTCATCAAGTGTGGTCATTTACATTGTATCATTAAATTGTGGTCGAAATGCTTTCCCAAAATTTAATAGTATACAGGCTATAGATGATGATTCCAAAATATATATACATGTCTCACTGTGTTTTTTTAGTATAAATGGACGATTCTTGACATATTGGTTGATTTACTTTACCTATAATTTTTATGGATCAATTCAACAAAACATAATCAACATATATAGTAGGGTTAGATTCATCTAATGTGAGTATAATAATTTATTCTTAGATATTAATCTTGATACTATTGAATGGGAAGATGGTATATACTAGGGATGAAATATATTCCTCTTTTTTCAACAATAAGTCAAATTCTATTATTTAATGTACTGTTAGAATAGTTTTACTAAACTTTTTTTATGTGAAATAATGTTTAAAACCTATAATAAATAAAATATTTTATATTTAAAAATGAATAACTGATATATTTTTCATCACATTATTTTTATGATCACCACATCGGTTGTGATAGAATATTCTCTCACCATCTCTATTGAAAATGCATTTTATTTTCATTTTTTATCAATGAATACCTTTGTCATATTAAATTAACTGGCATAGTTTTATTTTTCCTTGTAGTTGAAACATTAGCAAAAAGAAAGTGTGATGAATGGAATAATAATTTTTCCATCCAATTTGTGAGTTTTTAGGGTTGAAATTATCTATTTAGGTACCCCTCCATTACAAACCTAGTGTATTTCCTTATCCCCATAAATGAATTTCTGGGAAGCATCTTCCCACACTTCTATATAGTAGGATGTTGTGATTTCATACAACCATGATATTTCTCCATCGCTCCCCGTTAATTAAATTATAATCTCCACATCCCATCACTAGTAACATGAGACAATTTAGAATCACCAAAATCTATATTGAATTTATGATAATTTTGTAAAATTTCTTTATATTATTAATGCTATCCCATTAAAAAATATTTTCATTGATTCATTGTTATCCCAACGAAGAAGATGTAAAAATTATTTTCAGATTTAATGAAAAAATTGGGGTCTTATAAGGAATGTCTTACGATGTTTTCCAAATATTTACCTATTTATTTATTTATATTTTTATTGATCCTATATTAAACTATATCAATTTTATGTTATATAGTTAAATGGAAATTGTTATTAAAGATCATTTTCCCAAAATATTTATACTTTATATATTCAATTTATTCCTTGGACCACATATTCTTCATCAATATTAACCACTATCCAAATTTTGTAAATATTCAATAAAAAACAGTAAAAATTTATGTTTCATAGTAAATATAAGGTGATAATTGAATCATAATTAAAGAATTAGACAATTTAGTTCATATACAAATCAGTTTATCATATTTAATGCATTTTAGTTATTAAAATTATTTAATCAAATAATATTTTTTTAAATAACATTGTTACAAATCTTTACAATTTTAATTTAATTTGATGTAAAATAAATAAGGAAAAGTAATTAATTCAAAACTAATATTTTAAGATAATTATAATATTCTATATTAACCAATTAAATTTGTGTAATCCTAAAAATGACACTAATTATTTTACATTAAAAATATCTATTATCATTTATATTATTCTCCCATCAATTGAATAAATAATGTTTTAGTGTTGTGTAAGAATATATGGTAATTATATAATTCCTAAAAATTAGATATAATTTTTATTACGAAAATAATATATTTGGAAAAAATTGTCTAGTAATATTATTAATTATTGATTTTTTCCATATGTGTCCATATAAATGATAATAAGAACACATATAGTGATATTTTGGGATACTATATTATTTAAAATATATATATTTCATTTTTCATGGAATTTTTCCCATTAAACATCTCATTTAATAGCCTAGGGTTATAAGGGTCAAATTAAGTTTTATAATAAAAGTAATGTTGAAAACATATGGCCTTATATATCGTATTTTTTCAAGATTGACCTGATTTACCCTTTACAATATAATTTTAAATATGTAATTATTTTTTATCTAATTTAATACATTTAAATTTTATAAGATTATTTTAATATCATTAAATAAAATGGTATAATGGTTTTAAGAAGAGTCCAATTTTTGAGTATAAAAAAGGGTTCGTTCTTATCCTATTAAAAGGAAAACATTTTTTTAATTTTTAATTTTATTTTCAAGTAACTAACATATACCATTCATTAATAAAATTCACAAATGATTAATTAAATATATTATTATACAAATTGTTAAAGGCGTAAATATTTTTTAGAAAAATACATTACATTTATTTTGAATATTATTAAATTTTAATTATTATAATTTGATATCTAATGAAATCATTTTACAAATGGGTTGACCATATATATTTCATATTTTAATAATTACAACTCATACCCTCTAATTCAATTGATAGATGATAATGTAAATTTAATATTTTAAAAATGTTATATAGATTTTCTAAACTTGTTTTTACATGTATCATGAGGTATCGATGAAAAAACATTATTCAAAGGGAAATATTTCTATAAAATAAAAAGGAGTTACATTCAACCCCCATAAAATAAAAATTTCCTTCATAATTGTTCACAATGATAAAAATATATGAGGATACTTCATCTTCATTAAATCTTATGGTTCCTAGGGAGATTGATTAAATTGATGGTTTCTCTACAAAACATTGACCATGTGAGTGGTCGTGGCTCTTAAAACTATCTCCCCATGATATAGAATCATTACAGTTTGTTCATCATAAAAATTATTTTTATCCAATTTCATATCCCATGGTTTCAATACATTTTAATTATCAAATATGTATCCACATGAGATATACTAGAAAAACATATTGAATTTGGGAGACTTTCGGTCAAATTTTAAACCGATGACCAATACTCTAAATATTATTATATTTTCAAAATTACTAATATACATTTGGATTAAAAAAATCTTATTTACAAATATCATGTCCATCATCTACGAAGATATTCATATGAATACCTTGTAATAATATTCAAACCCTGGACCTTTCTATAAATTTTTATCATAACTTTTTCTTTCAAAATCTAGGCAGCTTATATGGGTTATTGAATGGCACTAAAATGATCTTCTATTGTTATATCTATATAAGGTCCTAATAAAGATAATTTTACATGCTCTATTCATCATCTTTGTGTTCATAATTTATTAATTTATAGGGATTCATAATGATTCATCTAAATACTAGAGTGAATTTAGTTATTTAATGAAAATTACCCCAAGGGAAGGTATTTATCCTAACCACATTTCAAATCAACTCAGATAGATCCCAATATTTTTTCTACAGTATGAATGGATCACTCATATTGATCATTTTTTTAAGGATACTATGTATTTCTAAAAAAATAACTATGTAACCAGAGCCTACTAAAGACTCCTCTAAAATTTTGATGAAATAGTGGGATCCCTATCATAGTAAATTGATCATGGTATAATATGAATTATTATCACTTCCATAATGAATATTATATAATTTATATCAATATTTAAATCCAATCAAATTAACATAAAGTGTTATAAATTCATATTCTGATAAAATAAAACCCAAATAGCATCATACCCTTTATATTTGTTTGGGTATTATAGAGAAAAAATTATTAGGGATGGTCAACAAAATCTATTCTGGTATAGGATAGGGTTGTAGAATGTCCATAGAAAGATATCTATGATATATAAAATGATGACATACCATAAATAAATAATCATACTATGGACTACCTCTTTTTATTCCACCCCACAATTAATATTTGTTTAATTCTCTATATATATTTTTACCTCCTTGGGAATAGTTTAATCATAATTATTAGCTTCAAACATCAGTTTTCTCATCAATTATTTTATAAAATTGACATATGAATGGTTCTTAAACATTATTACTTCAAAAAAATATGTGTTGAAATTAGGAACATTTCTGACATTTTTTTTGTTGTATATATTCCTTCAATATCATCCTATTCATTACCTGGATATATGATTTAGAAAAAATTTGGGAAAGATAATATTTCTCCCTGTATATAAAAATATATTATTACATAATTTTAATGTCTAGAAATATTGGATATTGTATTATCCTTTTGATCAAGAAGATATCCTGATCATTTTGGTTTGAACCAACTTCCACCCAGTTCACTTTCTCATGATGGTAATGTAATGACCAGTCATATTCTCTAATCAGATATAGACATCTACATTTTTTAATGTTTATATATATTTGAGTGATATTATTCATTAAAATATCTTGATTATTATATACATCCCAATTCTCTACAAAGAGATTATTCCTCTTATGTTTTAATACAAAAATTACCATATATAACACCAAATGTTGAGTTGGGTAATTTTTCTCAAACATAATCTATTATCATGAGGATAAGTCATAATTACATAATTTTTTCTTGATGAATCAACCCAATAGAATTATTAATTAATCCTTATATATTACAAACCCTTCTCAACTTTAAGGTAATTTAGGAATTGATTCACATACTAGCCTTATGGTTAGTTCTATAAAACATTCCTAAAATTCATCAATCCAAAGGAACATGAACCCAGTTCGAGTTATCATTCTGAGTGGATTATATATACGTGTATAAATCCCAAGAATGTTCTAATAAATTAATTAAAAACTTTGAAAATAATTGATCTATATAAAAGTGGTTAGATTGTGATAATGATCAATATTTTCTATCACTGAAGGTAGTAATGATATTTACTTAATTGGGATAATTTGAACCAAGAATGAAACATTACAAAGAAAAACTCACAAATGGTAAATTTTTTATAGAGATTTTCCTTCCATAGGTTCACAAGAACAAATAAAATATGATATTAATGATCTTTATTTCCCTTAGAATAAATAAGATTATCATCTATAAAGACTATAAAAAACAAATCAAGGTTATCTCTGAAGACCATATTCATTAAATCAATGTAGATCATGAGGAAATTATTTAGGTCGAATGGAATATGTATAAATTAATAGATTATATAACATTTATGTAATGTTTTCACAGGAATATAATTCTTCATGACCCTATATTGATGATATCTAGAGTGAAGATCAATCATGGATAATTACTATGATCTACGCAGTTGATCTAACATTTCATCAATATATTATATATGAAATTAGTTCTTGATAGTGATCTTATTATGTTCTTGATAATCAATGAATAATACCATTGATCCATATTTCTTGTTAACATATAGAATAGGTTCATCCCAAGGTGACACACTTGTCTAAATGAATACCTTGATAATATTCCCCTAGACTAGCTTATTTGATTCATGCAACTCAATTAGTTCTATTTTTTATGGAGTCTGGTAAATAGTTGTATCATATTGTATGAGTGATAATGAAAAATTAACTTCCCAGTTTCACGAATGTATAATAAATGCTACTATAATGACATTAATAAAATTCCACTCAATAGTAAAATCATTGATTATTGGCCCCCCCTCCCCCCCACCATCAAAGACAAATTATCCTTTTTCATAGGAATAATGTTCCATACAATTGATGTAATTTATATGAGAAGTTCATTTTTTCAACACACTAATATGAGATCTTTGGTTTCATCAAGATATTAAACAAGAAATCCATTCCTCTATAATTTATGTAGGATCTATGTAATTAAATCTAGTCCATGACCAAAATAACATCAAACTCAACTATAGTAATAATGATAATATTTGAAGGATGAAACATTCACAAAAATTACTATTGAAGATAAATTAACAATAATTGATGAAATCATCATTATATTGTGGTTTTTAATGATACTTTAACACATAATTTCATTGGTTGTATTGTGGTTACCATATAATTTGTTTTGGATATAAAACTATGGGTATATCATAAATTTAATAAGATATGAATCATTCTATAATAAATTGTTTATGTTCCTTTCATCACTTCATCATGGTATCTCTCATCAAAAATAGTGATCACATATGTTTTCCCTTTTTATGGTATTAAGATGTTTTTGAAATTGATCATCATTATTAGACTCCATATTTTTTAATTGGTTATCATAGTGAAAATCCATATTGTATTCAAAAAATTCAAGTTTAAGTGGTGAATTATGTTTACCATTATCTCTATTCTCATCATTAGGTAACATCTTCCAATCACTTCAGCATTTGATTTCTATATGACCTTATTTCATACACATAAATAATTAACTAGTCACATTAATATAATTTCTGGTATGTTTCCATCCACCCTTTGATTATATAAGAAATATCATATTCTTCTCTTTATGGTTGTTTAAATTTCAATTTATTTACAATTAATGTTTCTTATCATAACCAAGATACTTATAGGCAACAAAAATTCCCATATTAATCTTTAGAGAACATTGGAAAATTTCCCCATAGAAATTGAAGTCCCTTTTAGCTATGTCAATTAATTTATTTGGTATTAATCACTTAATGAATCGATCAGCCTTAGATCAATGTTGGTTGATAATACCATAAGAGTACCTCACATTTATTGTGAAATTTTTCTCATAGGTGCCAATAGATTAATCATACTAACTCATCATCTCAAGGAATCAATTCTCCTTTTTTATTGTTAATACGAGGAAAGTACTTATTAAGAATTAAGATCTTAATTTCATCCCACTTAATGGATTCAATTTCATCCTTCTTATTAGAGTTCCTTAAAAGAGACTACCGATAATCTTCTTTTCCTTATAAATGATAAAAAACCACAATAACATTATCATGTTACATAATATGTAGATAAAAGGTCTATAAAATATTACTATAAATATTTTTAAATTAATTAAATATGTTAAACTCATGATTTATAAGGGGGTTTATAGAGGATGAAGTGGACCAATCCCCACATATCATCACCCACTAATGGTGCACTGTATTCAGGAGTCCTGTAAGACCACATAGTTCACATTTATACGATTTTATTCTTCAAAAATACATCTACCACTTGATTTTCTTCCTTGTAGACATGTGAATCTATTAAATTGATATATATGGAATGATTGATAAATATAATAACAAGAGGGAGGAATATCTATGGGAAATTTATATTTCATTCTATGAGGGAATTAACAGAATGTTTGGATTTTAATTCAATCTATACCGAGTTTCATTTATGATATAAATCATGCTCGATAGCATAATTGATGGCCCATAACTCAGACTCATATTATTTTCACTACCCAATAAAAAGATGGAATAAAACTTTCAAAAGGTAATGAATAGTGAAGAATATATCTCCAAAAATCACGGGCCGTATAATTTCAGAGGATTATGCATAGAAATTTAAATTTATTTCTGATGTGATGGGAGATATCTTGTGAAAACTTTTCGTCATTAGATGACACCATAGTTTACCTAAAATGAATAACATTCTATGAGTGTTGAGATCTATGAAGATGTTATACATGGAGCCCACTTATAAACATGAAACAACCTAAATATCACTATGAATAGGCAGGTTACCATGATGGGTATATAGAGACTAGATATAAAACTAGTATACATTCCTTTCTGTCCACACAAATGTGAAAAAAACTACCTATGACACAGAAAGGAGGTTTTGGATGTGGAATCCCATTCCACCTTTTCTAATGTAGAACATTAATTCATCAGGATTCCATTTCATACAATAATCAATATTAAAATGGATTCAAAAAAAATTAAATAGATCATTGTAAATGGATAATATCATTAACATGTGTTTCATTGATTCATCATCCCTCAATCATATATGAAATGATGAGACAATAAGTAACACATACCTCTTTAGCTAATCATTTTTTTTGAAATTTGTTATTATTAATCATCCAAATAAGTATAAATATTGATGGTTGGACAAAGGTCACCATGAAATTAACCATCCATGTTAGTGGTTTGATTGATTAAGCACACTAAAGGGTGTAATATTTATTGGAATTATTGGGTCCATTTATGATCGGAAACCCAATCTGGGTGTGATCATCCATAAAATTTTCATTTTACATTTATAGGTTGTCCTGATGTGTAACAATGGCATTAATACTATTTTTGTGAGTCATGAAATCGAAAATATCTATCCTATAAATTTTTGAAGGAGCATTGACAGTGTTGAGTGAGGTGTCTATATCGGGATAATCCTAACCATTATGTTTATACAATCTACCAATAAACCATTTTTATTTATTCATTATATCAGTAAAGGAATGCATGAGTTAGGGACATAAGTATTATGTTAGATAATGTGGATACAGTTTTAGAATCTAGATTCTAAACCTGCATGATAAGAATCAATTGAGAAATCATTTTAGGTTAATAGATTAAATTTTTTATTTATAAAACCACCATTGAAAAAAATAATACCCTTGACCCCATGTCCTCCCATTTCAATTGTTTTGATGAGATCCTTCTAATATAGATTTATTAGCCTCCTTTCATGCACTAATCATGTCCAAATGATGTTCATTATCATGCATTTAAGATCATTGAGGATATATCTAGGCCAATTTTAAATAGATAATGAATTCAAAATTTTAGAGGTGATATTAAATTTAATAGGGTATAACCTACCAACTTGAAACAAAACATTCCACATCTACCAAACAAAATTATTAATGAATATAGATCATATGTCTCAAGATATTGACACAAAAACATCCACTAAAATATGGTAACTCTATGATACGTGAAGGGAATATAACCCTTATTACGCTAAGAGTAATGGTGACCATATTTTATTTACCAATATATATTCCATAAACCAAAAATGATATATTTGTTAAAGCCTATGGCTTGACTAGACACTTTCTCATAGTCATAAAAAAAACTTTTATATAAGACATATTTTTCATTATGGAATGGATAAAAAATATTTTAATCATTATATAATAATTTTTAGGTGATAAAATAAACCATAACATATTTTCATTTCTTTTAGATTCAAGTATGAGTGAGTTAAATAAATCATATAGTCATGCAGTCGTTAGAAATATAAAATAGGATCCATGTGAGTGAGTATCTTTCTATAACACCCCTAGTGCAGTTGAAATAACCTATAGGGGAGCCATATATTAGGATAAATATCCCTACAGATATGAAAATGGATCTAATTAATCTTATAAATTTATTTTAGAAAATATAACATATTAGGAAAACATTTATGAATCTTCTTTTTTGAGTATCAAAATCCATACAGATGTCAATTTTGAGAGGAAATTTCGCTTTATTGAATTTCTTTTTCCTCGGGTTAATGCTTTTCGATGCAGTGAAGAGACAATTTTGGATGATGATTCTATATACAAACAAAAACCAATTTGTGGTGATATTATCTTCAATTATTCCTCCCATTATGGTCATATGGATTTTAAAAATTACTCTAGTGGTAGTTTTCCCAAGATAAATCAACTGAATTCATTAACTTTAACTGAATAATCATTCATGGGTGTCAAGGAAATGATGTATGAGTAAATCCCATAAGGCATATAATCGAGATTAAAAAATATCTTATTTCATTATTCATTACATCATACAGTACATCCTAATAAAACCTGAAAATTTTAATGTTAATGTAACACCCCAAAAATTTCATAGTACGTTATTTCTTCAAATTAATTCAATAACTTGCACTACACACAACACTGAGTTCAAGCGCACCACGACATACCAAACTAGCAGTTCAAAGGAGGTTATGAATAGTATTAACTGAATTTGGAACATTATATAATCCTTATAATTTTAAAATCCATATTATGAGTTTCTTGGACAGAATGTAAGAACAAATTCATTTTTTAGATAAAAGACGTATTTTAAAAAAAATGCAATTTTACCACCTTTTAATGGAGAACCCTTTTTAAATACAATATTTGAAACTTTTATATATTCAATTTGGAAAAAAAAACTTCTTATTTAGAATCTGGAGATAATAATTTAGTTTCAATAAATTTTTGGTGTTTTTCTGATAACTTTCATATTTGGGTGAATAGTGAAAAATACTATATTTTAACTGAAAACAACTTTTTTAATCAAAATAATTTATAGTGTTGAATTATAAATTTTTAGGGTTTGAAATTATAACTAGATTATATTTTTATAATTTAATCCACTGATGATCGTTGTACGTAATTTCACTTTGAAATTGGATATAAATTAGTGTCAATCTTTTGATAATTATTATTTCTTAAAAATACGCTTTTTGGTTTTGACGACGGAAATTAATTTTAAATTAACTATTGAAAATTATATGTTTTTAAATTGGTTAAGTAAATTTCATTTATAAATTTTGAATATCAAAATTATCTTAGGGTGAATTTTTGGTATTTTTCTGAAAACATTCAATTTTTGATGAATAGTGAAAAACACCGAGTTATTGTATAAAATCAAATTTTTATTTAAATAATAATTTATTTTTTTAAAATTTATTTTAGGTCAAAATAGATACATAATACATATATAAGTTCAATCTAATTCATTGGAGTCAGTATATAATAATTTTAGATATATAAAAATTTATCGAACTTTTTAACGTCTTTTACCCACCTCCTAGGAGCATTTGCAAATTTGTAAAAAACATAATTTTACGGCATTTGTGAATTGAATTTCAAAAATCTAAGAGACACGGTTGATATCAGTAAGTAAAATTTTGTTCAATAAGAAGAAAATTATTTTTGGGGAATTGTAACTTTTGACTTATTTTTACAGTGGTTAAAGGTAAATAGGGTAATTCAAGGTAAATAGAATATTATAATAATACAAAATTACCTTAAAACATTTTCTGAACTTATTGAATGAGTCATGTCTGGCCATGGGCATCCATGGGTCGATTTTCGGACCCCATGGAGTCACTTATTAATGATAATGAAACATTATTTTAATTAACTTAAATTAAAGGCAAAAATAACATAAACAAATATCTTTTAGTAAATCAATTTTTACACTATGTTATATATGTCATCGTTTCGACTATAAATATTCATTGTAAAGATAATAATATATACTACATAATGGTAGTTTATTTATATTTTTTAGACATTAAATAACTTAATTTATTTATGACATGATGATGATGTAGTAATTTGTTAATTAATGAAATACTAAAATATTTGATATTATAAATATCCAAATAAATGTAATTTGAGTATTTTATGAATAAAACTAATTTTCTAGGTTAATATTACATGTTAGGGTAAGATAGAATATTTTTTTTTGATGTTATAATTCTTTTATGAATTTAGAAACAACCAAATACCAAATAGTGTCAAAATCGACATAAAAGAGTTTTTTTAAAGAAAATATTATATCATTAATTGATATTATATTCTTAAATATCTAAGTATCATCTAAAAGACTTATATAATGATATTTGTATCATTAAGGAACCACCTGAGGAGCTCTTGGAAGTATATAGTATGCTTATAAACCATATAACATAAAAATACCAAGAGATATTATATAATACATCAAAGTTATAAAAATACATCAAAGTATAAGTATCGGATAAAAGACTTATATAAAGATATTTTTTATTTCTAAAATACTTTTTTTTATTTTACAATTAATTGAATAGACATTGTTTTATTGTGGTTTAAGAACACAAGGATATTATATAATACATCAAAGTTATAAATAAATTTATATAATCAAAATAATTTCATTATGAAAAAATGGATATTAATATTTTTAAATAACTAATTTTTAGCCTACGTAAACACATAAAGGATATTAAAAACAATGTCTGTAAAATTTTGTATGATTTATTGATTTCAATAATTTATAAGTAATGTTAATGGAGAAATATATATTAAAAAATAAATTTAAATCCTAAGCTCTTAAGGGATGATTTACTTTCATCTAATAAGAATTATGATGAATAATTAGGGATTTATTAACAATTTCTAGCCTATAATAACCTAATTTACTCCATTCCATGTTAATAAGTTTTTTATATTTACAATTCATATTGAATAAAAATAAAAGATGATTATTTACCAAAATTTGAAACAACTGATTCTAAAATTTTTATATATTTTATATTTATAAAAATAATGCATGGATTAAATTAATTTTAATTTATGTGTCTAAAATGTGACAAAGACTGGTTTTTATAAAAATTAAATTTTTAAGCATAAAACTCGATTTATGTAGGTCTTATTTCTAAATAAATATTTACTGAATGTTTCAAAAATATTGATCTTATAAATAATAAAAAATATTTATTAAAACAATTCAGAAAATATTAATATAGTTTATTAGCATAAAATACATTTCCTACATATAAATTTTCTTTATAAAAGGT
This sequence comes from Viscum album, assembly GCA_963277665.1. NCBI lineage: Eukaryota > Viridiplantae > Streptophyta > Magnoliopsida > Santalales > Viscaceae > Viscum > Viscum album. The sequence goes on from OY728135.1 coordinate 1,281,334,284, forward strand.
GTCAATTTTATCATGAAAATATTTTTTTTGTTTTTAATTATAATTAATTGATAAATAAAGATTTAATTTTGTTATTGTGTTGAAAATATATTTTATTAATATATAATTATTTCAATTCGTACTTACCAATACATATACTAGGTGACAATGTTAATAAAATATTTCAACTATGTTATGAATTTAATTTAAACTCACAATTGCATGAAATGAGTGTTATTGAAGACATAAATTTTTTTAAATATAAATGTTTCATAAAGTATCTCTGGTTGTTAAAATGATGTATTTAACTAATAAAAAAGTTTTTTAAATTAAATATTTTCTACAAAAACCAATCCTTTTTATTCCAAATTCGTGTTTTATAAGATGAAAATAATATTCATTTATTATGATGTATTATCTTTGTATGAGAATCTCTGGCCATTGTAGTTGGCATAAGATGAAATGTTTAGTTAATATTTGGAATCTAGGATGATAAATATTTATTGAGGTAAATAATTATATATCTAATTATATATATAAATGTAATTCAAAGGAAAATGTTATGTATAATAAAATATCATTTATTTTTTTGTGAAGGATGGAGTGATTGGTTTTCAAGAAATTATATACTTTCATATATATAACAAGAGGATATAGATATGGTGAAATTTTACTCAGTGGAAAACTTTGGAAAGTGATCTTTGTGTTTTGGATCAATTGTCACATGGTGTATAAAAATGGAACTTTCTACACACCTAGTTAAACACTCATGGGGATAAGTTTTTCAAATTCCCGAACACATTATAAAAAATCAAGAAGGATTCAAATAGATGATGACCATGAATCACCAATTTTAAATAAAACGATTCATAGATTCAAGATAACTTTTATTTATTTAGAGATAATATTTATAAATTTCCCTCATTATTTTTCATCAGTGATCATTTTTTCTCATACTATATTTTTTCATACTATTCAAGGTTGGGAACCAAATGGAACTGGGTTATCATTGAATGTGATAGATAATGTGTTATTGAGAAACTATGTTGAAAATTGTATCATGTAAATGATTTTTTTAATATTCCTAATCATTTACCAAAATATATGATAAAAAATAAATCTTAATAAAATTAAATACTCTCAAAAGAATATAATGATATAATTATAAGGGACATTAGGCAGTGGAAAAAAAGAAGATTTAATATTAAAATTTCAATATATTAGAAATGTGGGAAGAGATAACAAAAGGAACGTAACAAAGTAATGTGAATACATTTCTTGTGTATATAATAAGTTGGTGGGGTATATTAATAACAAAGAAAAATTAAATGTTTTGTTTACATAATTGAAAAAATTGTTTTTTTCCTATTGCATCATAAATTGTTGAATTATTGAAACATGGAATGTATAGTCATTATAAAAATCATTAACTACTGAAAAAAATCATATGATGAGGTTCAAAAAGGTTCTACAATTAATTATTTTTATATTGATGATATAGAGAATACAAATAAAGTATGAAGGGAAAAGGGTATTAAGGAATAATATATTAAATCCTAGAAAATGGTTTTAGAAAGGAGAGGAATGATTAATGGATTTATGTATTAGAAGTAATGAATTATATTATAATAATCATAAAATATGTAAATAAATTTTTGTATAAATGTTTTAGTATGGATTTGTAATAATATTTGGAATGGTACTGGTAACTTATAATTATGATTTAATTGAATGGTTATATTAAATAAGAAAAAAAATTAGGGTAAACATGACACATAATATTTTCTTGATGTTGAGATAATGGTGACCAGTTAGGATAGTGAGATGATTTATATGGATAATGTAAATTTGGTAGTACTTTTGACCTGAGAACTGGTTATTGATTTGAAAAAAAATGTGGTTTATATTAAAATTGGATAGATATTATAATATTTTTTCATTTACAGAATATATTATATATTCTATGGTATATTTATGGAATAATGAATCATATATGTTTTCATGATGGAAATCTGGAAATTTATGTAATTACACTTTTTTTGGAGGATATATGACCTGTGTATTCACCTTTTTTGAACAAGAAAATTAATAGATATTTTACGATATATAGAGGATTAATGATATGTTTATATTATAAATTAGTGATTTTATTTACAAATATTTTAATTCTGAAAGAGTCTTCAGGTAAAAATTATTATAAATGGATTATTTTGAAAATTGAATAAGGTTTTATAGATTAATGTATGACATAAAGAATCATCTAAATTATTTAAATTTAGGTAATCTATTTCAAGTTCATGATATCTATTGTGAGAAGTAATCAATTATCATTAACTTTTATATATAATGGTTCATTCTAAGATAAGTTCAGTTCTACAAGAATAAGAAACATTCATCTTCATTTTATAGAGTATGATATGAAGATAAAATTTATAGAATCATAACCATATTATGGGACTATTATTATGAAATTGAATAAAATACAGAAAGGATATTTGTTTATGAAAATATTGTGACCATAGGAAAAGGATATTGAAAAAAAAAAGATTCTTTGTTACATTCATTTCTCATGAAGCAATACTATTTTTAACAGTACAGTGGTTTATAGTTCTTTGGTCATTAAATTTATTCTGGTCAATCAATTTTGTGCGATCAATGATCTGAAGATGTTATATTTCCACAATGTACATATTTTCATTTCCTAATAATGATCTAATATTTTGAAACCTAATTATGTTTTATTCTATATGAAATTATTATGTATTCATTCCCTATTTTGGGAAAATATTTTATTATCTCATTTATGGTATGAGATTTCAATAATGTTGTTTTCATAAAAAAACTGACTAATTTCTAAAATAAAATTCACATTTTGAGGATGTAATTTTTTAATGGTTCTATAATGTAACAATAAATGACATTATAATATTTATTATTTCCAAATAAATATAATTTTTTTTGATATCATATGTTACCCAAAACACTGAGTTAAAACAAATTCTAATATACAATTTAAACATTGTTAATTATTATATTAGTTATCGGCTAGCCCCTGAATTGGTGTGTGTGACTAAGCCTTACAAAAATTATGGAAATTTTATAGTGTACACATCTATAACCCAAATTCATTTATTATAAGTCAATTAATCGTAAAAATAAAAATATTTATAATGTAAATGAAATTTCATTATAAAACACTTTTTTTATGAGAGAATGTTTTTTATATTATTAAATTGAAGTAATCACTATTAATGAATGATTTTAATTAAATTTATATATAATATATTAAATTTTTTCCTTCATCTAATATTTTTATAATATCAAGATAATAATAAATCTATTAAAATTAATAATATTATATTTTTTCAAAAAAACAGGTTCGCTTAATTGTTTAGACTTATTTTAAAAATGAATTTTCAATATTGAGGAAATCTGTTTGTGTAAAACAACATAATATCTTAAATATAAACAATTAAAATTATTTTGGAGTTAAATTTTGATATTTTTTTGAGATGGTTAATTTTTTTGATGAATAATGAATAATAACGAGTTTTATTCAATAATGAATTTTAATTTAAAATATATAACAATATAATCATGATTATAAAATGATTGAAATATAATATTAGTTCTAAAGTATTATTATTAATCTGATTTATTTTATTGGAATAAATTTTATTTTTAACATTGACATAAAAACATTTTATACTTCTGAAATGCTTATCTTCACAAAGCCACTTTTCAACGCATCTGTTGGATTATTTTTATATTAAATTTCGCCTAATTTTCAAATTTAATCTTGAACAATGGATTCAAAATATTGGAAATCAGATTATTTAATATTATAAAAAAATTAAATTCATTTTTGGTCATAATGAATAATAAATATATTAAATATTAATTATCATGGTTATATTTGAAGCATCTTTACTATTGGGTTAAAATATGAAGATAAGTATATCAATTTCCAAAAAACATGTCGATTATCTATTTTAATTCCATATTTGAACCCCATTTTCCTTATTATCAATTTATGTTATTTTGACACATTTTCATGAAGGTGAATAGTATTATAATTTATGTAATAAAAAAATATATCACCCTCTTTCTTTTAAGATTCAATTCTGTTTTAAAATTAAAAAAAAGAATAATGAGAATGACTATTGTTAGTAATTTTGAGATTAATGAAATATATTTATCAAGGAAAATATATTATTATTTTTTAATAATTATTTAATTCATATAAATTATTATTTAACACTAACAAATTAATTATTCAACTATTAGAAAATTAAAATAAATGATATTAAAAAAATTAAAAGTAATATAAATTGATTTTATTGTTGTACTTCATTAATTTTTTTATATAAAAATAATAATTTTTAATGGTGTGAAAATTATTTATTCAAATTATATATTTTTTAATATATTTTCAATTTCCAATTAAATTAACAGTTTAAAATTTTACATTGATGTTATTTTATAATAAATATTTTCATATTAAATAATTAAAAATTACTAAATATCAAATCCTCAAAAATGTGAATGGAATATGTTAACAAATTTCATCCCCAATTCATTCAGGGAGTAGTTATCATCTTATAATAATTATATTAACCACTCATTTCCATGGTAATGTGTAAAATTAGGTTTTGCGCATTAGATGCTTGTGTGTTAAAATTAATTTTCCAAAGACATATGTTTTTTATTTTATAAATTTGATTTATTATTTAAAACCAATCTGTAGAAATTATCATAAATTAATAATTTTATTTTTAGTCATAAATGATAAATATTCAATGTAAAAATACTAGTAAATTTATTGAAAAATAAAATGGGGAATGTTTATGAATTTGAGGTAAAGGGAAATAAGTTTAAAACATGGATTTTTTTGTATGGGATATTTTTCCGAACCATATATTCCTCACACTAAATTAGTTTTCAATTTATAAATAATATGAGTTAATGGTGAATCTTCATTATTGAATTGTTGGGGTATATAAAAATTCCACACCATATTTATAAATGGCCTCTTCATCCCCTCACTTATTTACACATCTTTGGCTATTTTACCCAACCAAACCTAGAACAAAAATCATCTCAAACATCAATAAAAATAATATTGAGCTACTATACTACCCAAATTACAAAACCTATGGTTCTTTATATGATATCCATATGAGGTTTTTCAATGAGAATGTAATTTATTTCAATACGCTCTAATTATTTTACTTCTTGTCCTGCCACATTTATTCATGTATTAATAATTATTGTTTATTAACCACAATATATAAAATGTACTAATATATTGTTATTTTAATATAATAATCTATATCCATATCCACTTCCATCATATGGTAAATGGAAATGTCGGCCGTATGTATGGGTGACCACCTCTTTACGAACAAATGTAATTTTTTTTCCTCGTTGCATCTCATATTTGAAAGAATGTTGGATTTAGTTTATATATATGATATTTATTATATAATAAAAATTATATAATTATAAAAACATATATATTTGTTGACTATAAAATCTTATTGGAAAATAATAATGTTACTCATGCTTTAATGCAGACTACCGACTCCATGAAGTAATATGAATCCTTTATCATTTTTTACAATGATAGAAATAAGGAAATTTTTTCTTATATATATATATATATTATGTACATAAAATAAAAATTAATATATAAAGGTGGTTTATTCTTTTCATTTCTTTCATTCCACCCATTGAGAAAATGGATCCAACGTTCTTGCCTATGTATGACCTACCATCGCCATGGATGGTGTAATTCATTTTTTAACTCTATATTTTACGGAATACAATAAATTCATATATAATTAAACAATATTACATTTACATCATGGATTTTTTTTATTTGATGGAAACATGATCAATTTATTAGGAATGAAAATAAAAAACCAAAACATAGATGAAAAATTATGTAGTTATTACGTGAACCGTGTTATTAACATCAAATTATTAGTAAACACGTATTAAAAGGTCAGAAGTAAATCACATAGCACAAGATATTTTTTATAATAGTTATATAATTGATATATTCTAAACCTATTTTTATTATAAATTATTTAAAAATAAGGATTAAAAATTAAAGATTTGAATTAAGGGAATTCTTTTTCATACTTATTTCTATGGGACACACTCCTTATACATGACTAACTTCTTTTTTCTAGTGTATAAATTCCTCTAATGAATATATTTTATGGTTATTAGTCTCTTTATAATGTGGTATACATATACATATAAGGATATTTATTTAATTAGTCTTATGATTCAAAAGATATAAATTTGTTAAATATTTTATGTTATATTCTCATTATTTATTACGATTTTTTTTATTGTCTTTTCAATATTGAAATTATATGGTCTACCTTTAAATAATGTCATTTATTTTATTCTAATCTTGTTAGGTTGGGGGAATAATGTTTTTCCTTTTATTTTCTTCCCATTTTGAATTAGTGGGCAAAATGAATATATTTTAGAAAATTATGTTATTTATCTCTTTGGTCAAAAATACTTTTTCTACAATATACACTTTTATTAAATAAAAATAATTAATTTATTCACTACTAATTTCTAGTTGATGGAATAAATATTCCCAATATAATAATATTTTATTTTTTAAAAATGGAATCTTCTAATCATTTTATCAATGACGTGATTATTAATTTTTACAAAAAATGTGTATGATTTTTTTTAATATTTAATACATGTATGAAATTTTAAAATGTCATGAATATTGAATTATATTAAGTACTAATTATTATTATTGAAGGTAATTTTCAAATAAGATGTTTTCCTTCACATCTATAAAAATTTTATATTTAATTTTTCATAACAGGAAAGGATACTTTCTTCAATAATGTTTAAGAAATGTTTTTATGTAATTTCCATTCATTAACATAAAAAAAATTCTAATAATTTTCATGGGATATGATTAAATTGTACCATACATATTAATTATAATAATTTTCCATGATTAATATTATTATTACATTATATTTATGAAAACTATTCATTTTCTAGGGATTATGATATGAATAATTGATGGAATATTAAGGAAATTAGTTTCTTTTTGAATGGTTATTCCATGATAAATAGATTCAAAAACTCATTTGTTTCATGTGTTTTGATATGGTGAATGTATTTTCTCTTGTAGAATGAATATTTTTGATTTCTATTATGTGATGGGTGGTATATATATCATTCATTAATTCATTAGGGAAATATTTATATTTTATTAGATAAATATGACTAGAATTAGGAGTGATCCTAGTTATATAATGTACTATATCCAATATTTTTGTTATAAGAGTGATATGTGACTACTAAGATAGATTGGAGAGTGATCCCAATAAACTTTGAAAATATTTTCAATGATCCTTAACAACAGAAATGTCTTTAGGAGTGAACCCAATCCACCATGATAGTCCTTATACTGAAGACTACACTAATAAAGAAATTATTTTCTATGCATATGTCTATGGAAAAAATTTATGAATTACGATACTGTTATGTTCGTATGTTTAAAGTTATTTTATTCCAATTTTATTTATCTATTCAATAATTCCCATAATTTTTTACATGGTTCAATATTATGTTATTTCAAATTTGGTGATGGTTTTCTAAACTCTAACACATGTTCTCATACCTATGTGGACAACATTTCAAATGATTATCCTCTCAGTATAATGATGAAATTTCATATGTATATAATATAAAAATAGGGTGGTAGTTATGAAAAAAATGGTAATAGAGGATTCAGTTCACATATAAAAATATGATTATGTATCATTGTTTCCGAAGATTCAAATCTTCTATAGTCCACATTAATGTTTTTTATATGAAGATAATAATAATGTATTAATTTGATAATATATATATATATATATATATGTATATATATATATATGACATGTTTGGATCATTACATGAATAGTGTGTGTTTTTGAATTAATAGTATATTACCTTTTTTAGAGAGTGAGTGAAAAATAAAATTTAATCCCTTATATCCCTAAAATGAAGTATCTTTTTAGTGTACTATAATGGGTTTAAAAATTTTCTGAACAACATTTGTTTTGACAATTTTCAATTTGTTTTTTTATGTGTGAGTTACTATAATTGATGTTATAAATTGTAGTTTGGTTGGTGGTTCTCTTGGTTATTTAAATGAACTTAACTATGGATGTGATTTAAAGAACTATTCAATATAATTGTAAAAATCGTACCACTTTGTAGTCAAAAGAGATCTGATAGACGTCTCCATCCACTGAAACATTTATCACCATATAAATTTATTAGATAGAATTCATTTATGTTACCTTCAAGGGGTTATTAAAATCCCATTAAGTTCTATCCCAACAGTTTAATATTTAATTACGGAAGTCGGTTCTACTCCATATATAGTATTCAGGTGAAATTATCCCATTAGGCTGTTTGATTTCATTTTGTTTTCAATTATCAATAGAATTCATCCAGTAGAAGGAAAATATTATATCAATAAGTTTAATGAAATATAAATTTTATTTTTTATAATTTAGAAGGGATATATTTTGATACATAAGGATCCCGATTCTTTATTTCCCAAAAATTATACTAAAATAATAAATGAAGAGTCATATGATAGTTAGACATGAATTATTTAGGAAAAATCATGGTGTTCCTTATAAGGAATTTTTTTTACCATTAGATGGTATAAAAATACTATATTTATTATGAAAGTTTCAACTAAAATTAATGAGAATCCACAAGATATAAACATGGTTTTCATGTTGTGATGATTGTTTAACAAGATGTTTTCTTATATAATTATCTCTCATGAAGATTTTAATGATTTCAATATAATCTATGGAATTATCTAATATTTGAAATTTAAATTCCATTTTAGTTTTTTAGTCCCATTTAATTATTCCTCCCATTTATTGAGTTAGGATAAGATAGTGAAAATTTCCAGTTAGTCCTTTGGGAAAACAGATCTTAGGTTCAATTATAATTGAAACATTATATTTCTTGAGAAGTTGAGGTCGAATAAAGTTCATACAGTGTCCATAAATTATCAAAATACTATTAGATGGGGATTACCAGTTCATCAGAAAGACATCTTAATATGAAATCATTATAGGATATGTTCATGTGATGTTTTTGCGTTAAATTGATAGGATTAAGTCTTGGTTTTTGAAATTGTGGGTAGAAGGTACATATCAATAAGGATTACATGAATCCTCTAGAGTTTTCATCTTTTTTATGAATAAAAATGGTCTGTAAAATGGATGGATGGTCTTACATGATACTAACTTTTATCATTCTAGATGATTCATGGGTAATTGAATAAGGTCAATCACTCAATTCAACTATAGAGAGCGGGTCAATGGTTAAATATATACTAGGATATTTGTGTAGAGTACATCTAGAGTAAGATAAATCTTTGTATATAGTTTGTAATTTTGATGTGAAAATTTGAAAAAAAGTGGTTTTATCATGAAAGATAATATATTTGGATAAATTTTAAGTCTTCAAAAAAACGTACATATCATTGTGATTACAAGATGGTTCTAGTTTTTTAATTTCATTACCAAAAATAGTTTTTAATATATGAAAATGTTCCATATTTATTTTTAATTTTGTAAAAAATGGTTCTTTTTATCTTATCAAAACAAGGGATAATGTTTTAACTATCATATTTAATCAATCAGATAGTCAATAAAATTGAATTTTTTAGTTTGGACACTTTATTTATAACAATCATAATTTATTATATTAAAAGATCCTACTAAAACTAGATAAAACATGCATTGAAATGTTTTAGATTTATATGTTATGAGATCAAAAGAGATTTTCCTTAAACATTGATAGAATAAATTAAAGTAAAAAGGGATAAAACGTTTTCATTCCAATTTATGTGGTATATCCCTTGTTCTATCAGAGGGATTCCCAATTAAAATTGTGAATTTCAATGATAATGTCACTTGAAAGGTTTTAATATACTTCGAGAATAAAAAATATTATTTTTTTTAGGAATTTAATTAATCTAAACCTATTCCTATGGAAGAGTGTGAAAGAATGTGATATTAAAAATGGATATAAAATGTTTGATAATAAATTGTAAAAACATCATTAACATATATAATAATAAGTGTATCAAACATTAGAATATTTTTGTGAGGAACAAAAAAAATATAATCGAATTAATTGGTCGTTATTAAATAAATATCATAACATAAGGCTTAAATTGGTAATACCTAAGGGAATATGGGAAAATTCTACGGATAAAATATCTTACATGATAAATAGTAGTCCACTGATAGAAATGGGAAATAATAATAATAACGAAAATTAGTCTAGTAATATTGCTGATTTTAACCATCTTATGATATTTAGAAGTTTAAATTATTATCATATTAATGATATGTATATAAATAATTTGGAAGAAAAATACAAATATTATTTTCTTGTTCTATATGGTGATAAGAAAATTTATTATATCAAGTGGTATAAAAAAAATTAACCATTCACATTAATCTAGGATATTATTTTCATTTAAGCACATATGTGGAAATAACAAAACATGGGTGAGAGGGAAGTTAAGTATAGTGTGATGAAAAAAGTTTAGAGTGATCAAACCAAAGTTACAAGAATGATGTTACATATTAAAAGTTAATTAAAATATTAGAAGTTCGCACTCTAATAGTTTGAGTTGTAGATATAGATTTACAGGATAAATTTTTTACTATTGGGGAATGTTTTAATAGTCATGTATCAAAAATGTACAATTCCAGAAAACCTTTTATGCATTGAATAATATTATAAATTGAGGTTCCGATAGATGAACTTGAGGTTGTTTTTTGGATATATAATCATATTAGGAATCTTGTTTCGTACATTATTGTTGATATGAACATATTTACATCTAATGGATGAAGGGGAACTAGAAAATATGTATGAATCAACAACTATTATGAATTATAAACAGTGGGAGTCATCTAGGGAAGAATAAATGAGTTCCTTAAATCGCGACAATTATTTGGATTTGGATGATCTATTAGATATAAAGTGGGATTTGGAAAAAATTGGTTTTTTCCTTTGAAAGAGGATACTAATTAAAGTGACTGATATATTTTAATGCAGGGGGTGAATTATTTTGACCAAAAATAATGTATTTTTTTGAAATATTCTCATTATTAGTAAACTAAAAAAAACTAATCATATGGTGATTAGGACTACTATGTCTAATGATCAATAGTTATAGAATATAGATGTAAATACTATATCTATTCAGGTTCACTTGAATGGATAAATATATGGGGTTCATCCCATGATAGATAAAGTTCATCATAAAAATGATTTGGTTTGTAAAATGGAATTATATCTTCCCTCATTGAAGAATGATAAAATATTGTGGAATATGAAGTTTGGAACTTTCTTCTATGAACAAATATTGAGTGGATTGTCGTATAATAATTGTTATTAAAAAACCTATAATATAGATTATATCATATCATGTTTTTATAAGTAGATGATATAAGTATTAATCCTATAGAGTATTACTAAATTGAGAATATAATAAGAAGATGAATAAAAATTTAGAGATAAATAATAATGAAAAATGTAAGAATATCATAGTGATGTGAATTAATAGGTATTGGAAGCTCATATTTTAATTTTTATTTTAATGGGAATACATTAAGAAATACATTTAATGATTTAGAATGAATATTTTTAAACCTGATCAAACCCCTCATTAAAGACATAAATGTTTATAAAACAATGAATTCAGTAAGCTATACTGAAGTTTAGGATATGTTGAATATTAATTATGTATCAATAGTAAAATTATATATATATATATATATGAAATTCTTAGTACTAAAAAAGATATTTCCCTGGAAGTATATATTTTTAAACATTTATTTTAAAATCATAGAATGAAACATTACAATGATATAAATTTCTCATATGATACATTAAATGGTAATAGTATATTTCCTTATGTTTTAGAGATAATGATTACTTGAATGGTTTTATAGATGATTATTTTGTTGAAGATAAGGACTATTGGAAACATAACCCATTTTTAATATTTTTATTTGGAAAATAGTTGTTAGTTGTATGTATCTATTAAAACCATTGGTAATATTATATATAATATAAGAATTTTTTTATATAATGACTAAGTGAATTATTTGATGTGGTTAGTGTGTTTTTTAGAAGGACATAGAATAGAATTTGGGAGATGAAAGTTACCCTATGATTCTGAAGTTTCCATCCATATATTTTTGAAACTCTTAGTTAAATGCATAAATGAAACACATTGAAATGAAATATAATTTTATATGGTTTCAATTAGAGGATATTATGTTGGATATTCATGAGATAAATTTTAAGAAATATATAATAGATATGATTAAAAAGGTGATAGTTCAAGAAAGACTAAGAAAGAATTATTCAATATCGAGACCTGGATAATGAGACACACTTGAGGATACTATATGAATTTGACAAAGGAAGTGATATGGAAAATCATTAGAAAATATGGTTTAAATCTTAACTAAATTTAAATTTCTATGATTTTTGGGTTTGTGGTGATTTTCCCTTTTTTCCCCAGACACAATTTTATCGACCGATTTATTGGGACTCTGATCATATTAGATAGTTGTTTCCAGCTATAGTGTATTAGATTTTTTTTGGTAGAATTATTTTCCATAGATAAAACAGAAAATAAAAATTTCTTAATAGATGTAGTTTCATTAGGATAGTGGTTTCTGAAGAGAGGATTTAATGATTGGTTGGAAATCAATAAATGTATTTTTTCTCAGTTTATGTTTAAACGATAGCCAAATATTTGAACGTATACATTTTGGATAGGTTATCCTTATATATGTAGATGATCCATGATATTAACCTAAGAAAACTATCAAATTTTCCTTATATAGGGATTGATTGTTTTTTGGATGACTTGATATTAGGGGATTTAATAGAAGATATTCTATTGTGTTAGTTTTTTCTAATTAAAATTGAATGTTTAAAAAATCTATAAGAGGTTGTTGAAACTTGTTGAAAGAAACAATACCTCTTTAAATATGTGGTAGGCCATCAACATTGTTTGATCATGATAATTGTATGATTAATGTGTTTTTTTTAATAAATATTTTGAGACCTCATTAGGATTGGTTGTTTGAGATATATTGTAATCACTTATATATAATTCCATGAATGATATTTTCAATATTCTCCAGTGAATATGGTTCAGTTTTTGAGCCATGATATTTATTGTTTTCCCATTTTGTTTTTTATATGTGATGTATAGGCATTGTGTTTTATAAATGGTGGTAATATTGGGTTTCTCTTATTAAATATTGTACACATATGATGGGATGTTAATAATATTATCAAAAAATTATATATGATATAAATGTGAATATCTTTCCATTATTATGGATGAATTGATCAGATGATAGAATCTATTTGGTTATGTTGTCCCACAATGATCATTATTTGGACAAAACTAATGGAGTTTTCTTCCCAATGGGTTATTTAAACCAAATGGAAATAAATTCCCTGGTCTCTAATCTATTAAAGCTATCATCAAATGTGATATTCAATTGAATATTGGACACATAAAAAACTGATTTCCATAAAAAAGATGACCATGAGGTGAACTACCTTCACTAGCTATGTGTCAACCAAAAACATCATCCTCCCCCTCATATCCCATCCCACCATCATCAATAGAAAATATACACAATATAATGGGGTTTTATGATCTAGGAAATTATATTTGATTCATATTAAATTAATGATATCCATATGAATAAAATATAAACCTAGATAAGGAGAAAACAAATCATATCCACGAAAGGGATTACACTAGTCAAGATGAAAAAATAAACCATAAACACACTAAAAAACCCTAAAACATACTCCCCTTATTGAAAATATAACCAAAAGATTCACCCAAAACACAATAAATACCACTCAAAAGTGAAAAACACTTTTGATTGAACATAACTCCAATCAACAATGCTCATAATAGAATCATCATCAGATACTATATCAACCTAAACAATTATTCATCATTTTTAACACATTGAAAAAAAATCATATATATGAAGACACATTTTTTCAATATAAATGATACTATGTTTATAGATTTTAAATAAATTACAATATATTTATAATAATAATCAATATTTACATTTAAATTGTTTCATAATTTAATAAATTGTATCATTAAATGGATTTATTCCAAACATTTCCATAACTATCTCTCTATTGTATACTAATATTAAAACTAAATCAACGGTTATTGAAACTAATAAGTCCCTTAAATTTAAAAAATAAACATATCAACACTTTGTATATAAGAGATCTCATCCTACTCACTTGTATGATGTTTATCCATGTACTAGCTATAGCTGGATTCCTCACTTTTATTTTCTATTGACTCCATGTCCCATAACTAATAGAATAAATTGAAAACATACCTTCCATATGAGTGGTACATTTAAACTAATTAGACAACATATATAAACAAATCTATTGGATATCTAATCAATCAATAACTAATTTATAGGACATAAACTAAAATAGGATGACTGATCACATAATATATTACTTTTAAGGATGCTCAATATGTCACGATAATTCTCTTTAACCAGGGGTAAAATGGTTAGTTCTCAATGATATATAATTATTCATCCGCAAACAAAAAATTGATACTATTTGAAATGATAAAAAAAATTCCCCACTAAATTGAAATACTTCATTAATAATTCATGAAATAACTACATTAACATATCTTCGATTCCACCACACATGGTTTCAAATAAAAATATAAACTTTTTATGAAGCAGGATGACTACTAATGAAATTTGAAATCCCTACATAGACATTACCAACCTAAAATATAAGTCAAAATTTTCTCTCTAATCCTCTTTATTGGGGTTGGAGGATCATTAAAAGAACTATTTTACCTTCTAGAATTCAAATTTCATAAATCATTTATCCCAGGATTACCCTTTATGAATTCAACACATGATGCTTCAATGGTAGTTTTATGGAGTATAATTTTATCAAATAGAGATGTGTTAAAAATAAACCAATTAAATCACATCAATATCATAGAGAATAATATCATTTCATAGGAGATCCCATAAATACATCCATTACTCATCTCAACGAGATCTCCCACACAAACAATTCCATATAGTCCCATCAATATGCCCATAAAGAACAGTTTTTATAATATCTATGATAGTATCCACATCAAATTATTCCAACCATGTCATAAATTTAAAATTCCAACGCTTATAACCACAAAAACTACAATAAAATTTTCCTAGAATAATTTCCCTTTACTATTTCCAATCATATCATCCCAACCTCAGTCACATAACATCCCACTAATCAACCCACCAATATAAAACGCCATTAACCAATAGAAAATCAATAAAAATGAATTAAAATACTCTATATGGAAATCACAAACAAAATCACTTTTGAAAAATAGAAACACACAAACTAAACCAAAAAACACTCCATAAAATTAAAAAAAATTACAGAAAGGAAACACGTAGAACCACAACAAGACACAAAAAAATAGAAATTAACCACCATATTATTTATTCTATTAATAGTAATTATGTTTTAACCGAAATGACTTCAACACCAAATCTTAATTTTCCAGGAAATAATTCTATTACTAACTTTTAATGACTAACTATTTATAGATGATGAATTTATCACATAAATCATGAAATAAAAAAACATTTGTTCTATCAAGATCCATTAGAACAAATAGTTCCTAATATTTTAACTAAATATTATATAATACTCCAGAATAATTTATTTTAGAAAAAGTTATTTTCATCCAGTATTTTCATTTATAATTTACAAATTCGAAAAAGATTTCGAGAAAATAAACTAAAACCACAAGGAAATATATAAATAAAAATAACATAATAAATTATATTAACATTATATAAGTTACATTTTTTGTTGGTAATTATACTTTTCACTTTATTAATATCACATATAAATTCTCATAAGATACAAATGAAAATATTATCAGGCATTATCCTTTAATGTCTGGATTGAAAGTTTATACAATGAACCCTTAAATTTCAATTATTATAATTAATAATGATTAAAACTTATATGTTTTTATCAGAATAATATGATTTTTAAATTGCATATTAATGTCATAACTAATAAAAACCACAATAATTCCATGAAATTAGACATGCACCTCACAATAAACAATCCCCATCATACACTTATACATTCTCATATGTGACACAACATCAAAAAATTATATTGAATTCATGATTATATCTACAAAAAATATTTCAATATTAATAGATTTTATCCATTTTCTAATGGAAGATACAAATTCATTGATGTAAATGTAAATGAAATTTTAATGGTTCAGAAAAATGAATTTATATAATCTTCAAAGAATTTAGTAATATTTGACTGAAATATTTTCAAGAAATATATTCCAAAAATAAGAATATATTTTAATGAGTGAAGGGAATACTATAAAATAAAAACTAATATTTATATGAAAATTATAAAAAGTAAGGCTAAAATAAAATTCATTTCATCATAACAACATGAAATTCCATAAAAGTGTCTTATTTCATAATGTCTTAGAAAATGAAAAATAATATACAAAAACTTTGAATTCATTAACTGTGAATTAAATGTATAATATTGAAAGAAATAGATAAACATATTTTGAATTTATATAATAATTTTAAAAATTAATTTACAAGAATCATTTCATAATAATAATGGATGAAATGCATTCAGAAATGTTTAATAAGTTATTATAAAAATTAAATTTAATTAATAACTATTTACATCTTCCATTAATGAAATAATTTTTTTTAAATAAAAATATGTTATTTTCAAGAAATATAAGACTTAAATATATTTACTAAAATAATTAAATTATTACAAACACTAATTTCAATGTAGTGATCATACCATGATTCACTGTGTAATTTTCACTTTTACACCGCTGTGCTAAACTTGTTTTATATTGAAAATTATGAACATAATAAAAAGTTTCATTCCATGTTTGAATCATTTATTATTTTTAGAACTTTTAAAAAGGGAAATGATACTTGTTTTTATGATTCCATTACATGAGGAGGTTATTTGGAGGTCCCATGATGATGTCTAAGAAAAATGGGACAAACTGTCCAAGATCCATGCACACAAGTGGACTCATCCACGCACTTCTCCTGAACCGTGCATCCAGATGGGATAAAAATTTGTGGGTGGATCCAACATTCATTGGTATAAATTTCATATGATGAATCCCAAGAATCAGTCTACCATCTTTTTTCCCAACCGACCTGATCTGTCATACACACCGTATCTGAACAAAGTCAAAAGTGGTGTGCTTTGACATGTACATATCATGGGCTATAGGGGTAAAAATTCTGCCAAACATTCGGTGGAGATAGATATTAGGTGGGTATACAGCTGTTTTATTTTCATCAAATAGAGATAATGATGTCTAGAGGTTTAAACTCATCTGACAAGTGGTTTTAAGAAAAATGTGTGCACAAAACCACCTTCCCATTTTCCTGTAAATTGGTACCTTGGGTTCCCCATATGTAATTTCATCCAAGAGGAAAATATTTAGTATTTTTGAGACCGAAATAAGTTCTCTCATAATACAAGGAGTTCTGGAGGCCCATATCCTCTTAAGGGGGTCCTGGATGAAGAGGTATTTCCACTCGAGCCTCCTTCTACACTCGATGGAGAGCTAAACGGAGGACGATCATTTCGAGGGAGATAAAAAATCTTCAGAGGGAGTTCCAGCACATGTCCTTCAACTAGTTTTTTATAATTTGTGTGTTTAATATTTCACCTATTTTTTATTTGACATGCTTCCCCCAGATTACATTTCATTTGATATAATTAATTGGAAGAATTTTTATTTTGACGCCGATTGGGTTGAGATTTCATGTGGGAATCGTGGGTCCATCCGATTGGACAACACAATAATCATATTAATCTCACACATACATAAGATTTAATTATAATTTTTTATACATAATATTCAATGTTTGATAACCAAATCTTGGAAACACAATTATTATGCCAAGGGGTGGTTTTTAAGCATCATTTGAAGAGGAAATATGGGAGTCAAGATCTTCACAACCATTAACGAACGAATTAAACAAAACCATGGTATATTTTCCAAACACATAAATTTAAATGATGTGTATTGAACATGAAATGATCATATTTTTTCATAATTAATAATAAATCACCTTTATTTATCAACTATTGAACTCTTTAATTTAGTAATTTACTTAAATCTGTTTTGAAACCCCCCCCCCCCTCTTTAGTAATTCTTATTTGAAATACATACTGGAAACCAATCAATGCTCCTCAATATATGACCTAGGGTCTTCCCTAGACTATAAATAAATCTTATAATGATAACCAATTTGATGTGTCATGACAGCGCAGTCCAATTTTGGTTCCGTTGTCGGGGAGTACATTGGTTTTAGAGCGTGTTTTTGATAATTTTATTTGTAAATTTTGTGAATGTTTGTTTTATCTTCTACCTTTACAATTTTTTTTTTGATTTATAATTTATTTCTTGTGTAGGTTCTATGTATGACGTGTTCTACTCTAGGATACTTACAATTGTTCCAACCTGAACCAGAGAGGATCCCACAACAGCGACCCCGAGATACACAAGAGGAACCTATGAAGGAGGAAACACAAAACATCAACACTCATCTTGATCATTATTATTCTTCTTCAGGAACCCACATTCACACTAAAATTAATGTAAATAAAATTTCTGAAAACAATCGAAAAATAAATGAACTAACCTCACCTGATGTTGATATCCAACCCACCTATATTCAATTACAAGTTGAGGCACCAAATTTTGAACTAAAATCTGGTTTAATTAATCAATTACCAAAATTCCATGGACTTATTGGATGGGATTCACACTAACATTTAGAATAATTTCCCACTATGTGTTATACATTAAAACATGAAAATATTGTTGAAGAACAATTAAAGTTAAGGGAATTTTCTTTTTCATTTGAAGACACATCAAAATATTGGATATATTATGTTAATTCCCTAATAAGTGGATGGGTGGATATGAAATGCCTTTTTCTTGAAAAATATTTCCTAGCCTTTCGAACTGCAACAATATGGAAAAAAATTTGGGACAAGACAATCTTAAGGGGAAACATTACATGAACATTGTTAACGATTTAAAAGGTTATGTTGAAGTTTCCCACACCACCAAATAAGTTATCAACTTTTAAGGAAATATTTTTATGAAGGATTAATCCCTATTGATCGAAATTTGATCGATTCTACTATAGGGGGTGACTAGTTGATAATACCCCAATTGTTTCAAGAACCCTGATTGAGAACATGGAACATAGCACACAACAATTTGGTTCAAGGTCCAATGTAGTGATTCGATGTGTTCATGAGGTGCAATATACTGAATTCGAGAAAAAGGTGGACATAATGTTCTAAGTGGTAAGTTCCCTTCATTGATAACATGCTCTTTACCAAGGGAAATCCCAATCTCCTCCTCCTATCCATTGTGGTATATGTTCTTATGAAACTCACTACTCTGACGAATGTCCTCAATTGAGGGAAACATTTGAGAGTTGTGAGGTAATATTTCCAAGCCTCCCCTATAACCAACCCTTTAGGAGAGAACCTTACTATCCATCCAACCCTGGGTGGAATGAGAACCAAACCTATAAGCCAAGGGGTATTCAAACCAACATCAACAATAATAGAACCAACTAGGGTAGAGTAATCATCCACCACCACCACCCAACAATCCTCAACCACCCGAAAGGCCTTTCCAACCAACCCCTCCAAAACCCAAGCCTAGCCAAGAAGATATGATGTAACAAATAGCTTGTAATAATATTCAAATCCTACAAACCACTCGGAAATCAATAAAAGACCTCAAAACTCAATTAGGCCAACTATCTATCTTAGTGGGTGAAATTCAAAGTCACGTATCATGTAAACATCCCTCTCAAAAAGTATTTAACCCTAATATAAATAAATTGTTGGTTCCATCAACCTTAGGAGTGGAAAACAACTAAAAAGTAAAATTACTCCTATATTAGAGTCATCCCCTCCTGAGGAATCCTCCATCCCAACCATTAAAAATGTCACAAATGTTGAATAACCCTGTCCTGAGAGAAGACCCTCCAAAAGAAAGAGTGTGTACATTGATGAGTCACCTATCCCAACCACTCCACTTTCAATACCTCAATGGGCCACCCAACCATTAAAACAAAAGGAAACTGAACATGATAAGTCAATATTGGATATTTTCTAGAAAGTGTAGGTTAACATCCTATGAACTGATGTTGTGAAGAAAATTCCACAGTACACCAATTTTCAAAAGGAGATGTGTACACACCAAAGGAGGCTTCTAGGTGATGAGAAAGTGATATTGGGTAGGAATGTTTCAACATTAATAGAGCCATAAATTCCTACCAAGTACAATGATCCTAGAACATTCTCAATTTCGTTCACCATATGGGAGTATTCTTTTATAATGTTATGGTTGATTTAGGTGCTTCTATTAATGTGATTCCTCACTCAATATACTCTTCATTGCAAGTCGGGGAACTAAAATCCACTAGAATTATTGTTCAACTGGCTCACCGGAGTACCGTACACCACTCTAGTGTGTTACTGGATGTTCTTGTGAGGGTTCAAAATTTAATTTTTCCTACTGATTTTTATGTGCTTAAAATGTAGGTTGATAGGATGAATGGACATGCCCCAATTATATTATAGAGAGCCATATTCAAAACTGAAAAAACCATAATTAATGTCCAAAATAGTACATTATCTATGGAATTTGGTAGTGACATAGTCCATTTCAACAACCTTGATGCCATGAAGAACCCTTAGAAGAACATTACTCGTTCTCTGTTAATTCAATTGATGTACTCCCTACCATTGAAAAATCACATTTTCTTTCCCTTAATCCCCTTTCCGTGTTTCTTTACTGATAGAAATTCAACAAAATGATTCATGTATTGATTGTTGTAGTGGTCTTGAAAAGTGACATGCATGTTCATTGATTGATTATTTCTTGAACACTTAGTATCCAATGACCATCAATGATACTAATAAGCTTGTAAAACCACATTCATCATCTGAGGATAATGTCATTGAGCATTTAGATAAGATCAGTGACCTCTCACTTTCACACACACTTCTATCAATCCAAAATTCACCAGAATTGGAAATGAAACAATTTCCTCAAGATATAAAATTTTTATATATTGAGAATTGAAACAAGATAACTGTCATCATTTCTAGTTCAGTCTTTCCTGGTAATTAATTATGACTATTCGATATTTTGCGGGAGTATAAACAAGATTTGGGATGGAAACTTGCTGATATTACTACTATTAGACCATCAATTTGTACAAAACATATTTTATTAAATGATGAGGCTAAACCAGTGAGGTAGCCACAATATCTATTGAACCAATACCTCCTGGATGTTGTAAAAAATGAGTTAACAAAATTATTGGAAGCTGGAATCATTTACCCCATCTTTGAAAGTGAATGGGTTAGTCCTATTCAAGTAGTTCCTAAAAACACCGACCTAACAGTAATAAAAAATGGTAACAATGAATTGGTTCCAACTCGTGTGCAGAATAGTTGGAATGTCTGTATAGAATATCACTGACTAAACCAACTCACTAAAAAGAACCATTTCCCTTTGCCATTTCTTGACCAAATTCTAGAGAGGATAGGGGTAAGTCCCACTACTGTTTTTTTTATGAGTATTCTGGATACTTTTAGATCTATATTTCCATTGAGGATCAGGAAAAGACAACCTTCACTTTCCCCTTTGGCACATTTTCATTTAGTAGGATGTCATTTCGTCTGTTCAATGCTTAGGGTACTTTCCTATGTTGAATCATTAGTATTTTTTCAGATTATCAGGATAATTGCATGGAATTATTCATGGATGATTTCACTTTTTGTTTCTCCTCTTTTGATGAATGTTTGAGTAGTCTTGGTCTAGTCTTACATCACTGAATTGAGAATAATCATATATTAAATTATGAAAAATTATATTTCATGGTGCGACAATGTATAGATTTGTGTTACATCATTTCTGGGGATGGAATCCAATTAGATAAATTAGAAGTTCATGTCATTTCATTCTTACCATTCCACAAAAATGTATGGGATGTGAAGTCTTTCTTAGGTCATGCTGGATTTTACTGTCATTTAATTTGAGACCATAGTAAAATTGCACTCCCCCTCTCTCGATTACTCAAAAGGGGAAAATAATTTCTTCTAGATAATGAATGTGAGGAAGCATTTAATAAGTTAAAATGTTGTCTCATTTCACCCCTGCTAATCCAAACACCTCAGTGGGATTTACCATTTGAACTCATGTGTGATGCCTCTAACTATGATGTTGGGGATGTATTGTTACAAAGGATCAACTGAGCACCATATGTCAGAGCATGTACCTCACGTACATTAGACCCTGCCTAAGAAAACTACACCACTACTAAAAAAGAATTTCTTTCAATTGTGTTTGGCTGGGATAAATTCAAGTCATATCATTTCGAGTCCAAAGTCATTTTGTTGTTAGACCATGCAGCCCTCTGATATCTCTTTATGAAACCAGAATCAAAACCACATCTCATTCACTAGATGGCCCTCCTTTAAGAAATTAATCTAGAAATTGGAGATAAAAAAGGATCATATAATGTGGTTTTTATCATAGTAGTAGGATTCCCCTATCCTCGTACATTGACTCATCCCCCTGTATTTATATAAATGATATGTTTCCTGATGAGAAATTATAGCAAGTGAAATATGTTATTCTGTGGTATGATAAAATTGTAAATTATTTAGTAGCATCTTGTATTCCTATATATTTCAAAAAAAAAACCTTACCAGTCGTCTAAAACATGAGTCTTGTAGGTAAATTGTGGACGGCCCCTACCTCTGGCGCATGTGTAGTGACCATGTTCTATGGCGTTGTGTTCCTGATAGCGAGTTTCAACCTGTCATTAGGTTCTATCACACTCTTTCTTGTGGGGGCCACATTTTTTCCCAATGGACTACTCATAAGGTACTTGATTCTCGTCTCTTTTTGCCACACTTTTTTGGGATGCCCAAGATTTTTTCAAATCTTGTCCTTATAGTCAAAGTATGAGGAATTTCTCTAAACTAAATGAAATTCCATAACATCCATTGCTCTTTCATGACATTTTTTATTTATGGGGAATTGACATTATGAGTCCCTTTACCAAATAATTTGGAATCTTGCACATTATTATGGCGGTCGATTATGTTTCAAAATGGGTAAAGGCTCGAGCCACAAGGACAGATGATTCCAAAACAGTTGTGGAACATTTGAGAACTCTGATCTTTTGTAGGTTTATATTACCTACGTTATTTATTAGTGACCAAGGTTCTCATTTCTAGAACCGAACAATGCAATCAATTTTTCGTCAGTATGGGGTATGTCATATTGTGTATACTACATATCACCCATAGAACAATGGTCAAGTTGATGTATCAAATATAGAGGTAAAATAGATTCCTGAAAAAATGGTTCAACCAAATAGATATGATTGGATTCTTAGACTTGATGATTCATTATGGGCCTACCGTACAGATTTCAAAAGTCCAATTAGAATTTCACCATATCGTCATGTGTTTGAAAAGAGTTGTCAGAGGCCTACTAAGATTGAGCATTGGGCGTACTGGGCAATCAAACAATGCAATTCTAATATTTCTGTAGTAGTTTCTCAAATGAAGTTACAGATTTAGGAGTTGGAGTAAATGAGATGAGATTCATATGAAAACACTAGGATTTATAAGGAGAGAACCAAGTTTTCCCATGACCATCTTATACTTCATCGTCAGTTCCAAATTGGGTAGAATGTCCTCTTTTTTAATGTAAGGATTAAGTTGCATCCTGGTATGATTTGTTCACACAATTCTGGACAATACAACGTTATTAATGTATCACCATTTGGTGTTGATCAGGTTCTAAAATGAGGAATCTAAGCAAAATCTCACTGTCAATGGGAAACGGCTAAAGCAATTCCCCGATTCCCTTTCGGAGTTCCTGATGGAGGAACTCCATGTCCAAAAAGCAACATACCAGTGAAACACACTAGGTTTTATCCTTCCTTCTCACCTTCTCAATTATTAAGGTGAGGAAACTACACATTCTAGTTCTGGGGTATGGTTACATTCTTGGGTGAGATAAGATTTTTCATCATTTTTTCCTTCTTTCTTCTCTTTTTCGCCTTCTTTATGGTATTTTCACTATTCACTATCTTGTTGAGTTCATTAGAATTTCCATTTTCTTTCTTCATTCTTCTCATTTTCGCTTTCTTTATGGTATTTTAATTTTTACCCCATTAAAAATTTCAATGATCCATGATTTATTGACCATAAGGGGGGAGTAAAAATACCATAAAGAATGGAGAAACGGAATTTTTGTATGAAGATAACATTAGGGAGTGATTTTTAGTGAATTAGTTTTCTATCAATGATATAAATGGATGTATCAATCTGAAACATTTGAGATTATTGATTCCCCTTGTGTGAGTAGTTTTTGGGAATACAGTGCCACCAATATCTGCACACATTTTTGCACCAAACCACAAAGTATGAATATTTCATACTTAATATAAGTTAAATATATTTTAGGTTAATATTTTTCTTCTTTAAATGATATTTCCATACGTTCGTTCCTTATCTAATATGTTTCATTATTGTACGAGATTGACCTATGCATGTGTACCTAATGTCTAATTGTTGTATGCCCTAAAAAAGGGTTGTCTCTTGGGTAGGTCAAAAACCACTCCTCCTTAAATTCTGATGCTGTTAAAACTATTTCAATTAGTGTGTTGAGGAGATCAATCAAGGATTGAGAGATGGGTGTGAGATTTTTCCCAGTGCAACTTTTAAAAAAATAATAATAACCCAAAAAAATAAATTAGGGGAGTGATGAAATTTGCAACATATGGGGATATCTAGGTCGGGATCTTATGGTTTGACTTCTAAGAATTCTTTAGTGAGTGGGTCTAGAAATATGATTACAATGTATGTTGGACATGTTTGGTGAAAAAAAAATTAAAGATGAATAATGTTAAATTAACCTATATTTGTTTGATAGAAGTGGAAAGAATTGCATGGAATGGTTTTCACACACACACATGAAGATTTAGTGGAATGGTTGACTTTTGAATTTCTTTCTCATGTTGGTGTCATGAATCTCTTAAAATTTTATTGTGATATGATTTATGAGACATCATTTTCCATTTTCACTAGAAAAAACTCCTTGGTGTGGTTCATGCAATGATCACATTACTTTGATGAATTAAAATTTTCTCAAATGTTATATATTCATGATGTTCAGAATATATATATCCATCACTTTATTTTTATATGTGACTTTTCCTAAAGTGAAAATGATTATGTGTGGGGGTTTGATCATACCACGATTCCATGTGTAATTTTCACCTTTACGCCAATATGATAAACTTGTTTTATATTGGAAATTATAAAAATAATGACAAGTTGCATTCCACGTTTGAATCATTAATTTTTTTATCACTGTTAAAAAGGTCAATTTTACTTTTTTTGATGATTCCATTACAGAAGGAGGTGATTTGGAGGGCCCATGAGGATGTCCAAAAAGAATGGGCCAAACTGCGCATGATCCATACACACAAGTGGAATCATCCATGCACTGATCTTGAACCGTGCATCCAAAATGGATGAAATATTGTGGGCAGTTACAACATTCACTGGTCTATATTTCATATGATGAAACCCAAGACACATTTGTCCATCTGATTTCCCAACCGACCTGATTTTTCCAGTACACCGCATCTACACGATGTCAAAAGTGGTGTACAGTGATGTGTCCATATATCAGACTATAAGTGTCCAAATTGTACCAAACTTTCAGTGGAGACATAAAATATATGGGGAGACAAATTTTTTATTTTATCCAAATCGAGATAACGTTGTATGGGTGTCGAAACTCACGTGACAAGTGGTTTTAAAAAATATGTGTGCTCGAAACCACCTTCCAATTTTCCAAAAAAATGGAACCTTGGAATCCCCATTTGTATGTTCGGATAGGAGGAAAAGATTTGCTATTTTGGGGACCCAAAAAAGTCCTCTCATCATACAAGGAGTTATGGAGTCCCATATTCTCATATGGGAATCACGGATGAAGAGGGAGTTCCACCTGAGCCTCCTCCTCCTCCTCTAGATGGGGAGCTAAATAAAGGACGATCATTTTAAAGGAGCTACACAAACATGGGAGGGAGTTCCAACACATATTCTTATATTAGTTTTGGGTAATTTGTGTTCTGAATATTTCACTTATTTTGTTACTTGATTTGACTCCCCTTGATTACATTACATTTTATAAAATTAATTGGAAGGCTTTTTATTTTGACACCTATTGATAATCCTATTCATCTCACACATACATAAGATGTATGTATGCTTTGGTAGACCTCTTATTATGTGTATAATAACCAAATCATAGAAACATGATTATCGAGCCAAGGGGTGGTTTTTTAAGCGTCATTTGAAGAGGCAAGAGGGGAGTGAAGATCTTGAAAACCTTCAACCAAAGAATTAAAAAAACCATGATAAATTTTCAGAACAATGAAATATCCCAGATGTGTAGTAAACATGAAATGATCCTCTTATTAAAAGTAGATGTGAAATTGAAATTACATCACCAATGTATTTTCACCAATCACCCAATCAGCAACAACCCAGACAACATAGATTCGTGTACCATCACATCTTTCCAACACCATTATTATAATAGAATATAACACATCACCATAAATCCAACACCACAATACAACATAACCACAACTAATCCTCATTTTAGAAAACATAATTCACCCTTTAATAATTTTTCTGTCATCACATTGAAATTGTAACATAACCAAAAAATAAATAAACCTTGATTTATCACAATTCAATATAACCCCACACCTATAACCTTATAACTGAATCATCATCATAATAGTTATGAATTATAAACATATATAACCAAAACATAATTACATCTTTCTACAATGCATTTCCCCGACCATGTTTCACAATATTAATACCTTGTATGTTCTGATGGAGCACCACATACCATATCTTAATCTATTAAACCCTATACCATCTTACATTAATAGATCATTCACAATAAATAATTTTTATCCACACCATTTCTACTTTTTATATCATTTTCCCATAACAACGTTTATAGTTCCATATGAGTAAATAAACAAACATAAAAGAAGTAGTTTTCTAAACAAAACAAAAATATCAATATCGCAAGGAATATTTGTGAAAATTAAGAAAATAATATAAAAATTATCTTATATAAATAAATCTTATTCACAATAGTTATCATTTACCAACCTCTTTATATTTATTATTTTATTAATTCCCATGTGTCAGTAAATTCATTAAACCACATTAAATTTCATGATTTTTGTTTATATTTTCACGCATTTATTTCAATTATGAACAATTATTTAAAACATTAATATTTTATCACTACAACACTACCCCTTTGAATACATTCCCTTCATCAAATTCATATAAAATATATCATTTCGCAAATTTATTTTTATTTTCTCATGTAACAGTTTGTTTATGAATAAGAGATTTATTAGTTTTCTAGCCTCCTCATTAACACATTACCCCCAACATTACATCACCCACATTAATAATATTTTTCAAAAATATAAAAAAAACACCCAAAACTATCATCAAATATAAGACATATAATAGTCTCTTATTTCATTGGTTATCATCAATTAAAACATTAAAACACTCCAAATTTAATTTTAAAAAAATTACTTTTTGTTACAGCCTTTAAATAATTTTATATTTTCTAACATGGAATAGCCATAAAATTATATCAGAAATATTAAATTCAATGAATAAATAACTAAGAAAAACTAATAAACATATTGAAAGAATAATCAAATCTATAAATATCACAAAACACATTATTCCTTTTAATATTCCATTATTCGTTTTGAAAGGAACTATCAAGATATGTGTGATCATTGATAGGATATGTGGAGAATCAATAATTCTTTCCTTTTATTATTTATTATTTGGATACAACATTCACACCTAGTAATTATGAATTTAATCAACTAGAAAACAACAATCTAGAACACCCACATGACAAAAAGTATTTTTATGATTCAATATTTAACAATACTATCATGTCTGTCTCATGGTCTGTAAATAATCAATGACTAATAACCACTATAAAAAAATCTTTTTTTAAATTTATACAATGTATGGAATTATAACCACATTAATATAATAATATAAATTTTGTAGACCTTGTTCTACCCACATATATTATATAATTTAAAAATTTATGAAATAAAAAAAGGAACCTTCCCTAATAATCTTTGATATTTTTTCACTATGCTATATGAAATTTCATCATAGTGACCATATATTTTTCTGTTATTATTACTCTTAAATTCATTATTTAGTAGATTGAAGTAGTTTTTTTTACTAATATCATTTTCAAAATATCTCTATTTGGAACTGTCATTTTGAAAACCATTTTTTGATTCCTAGTTCATCTTATTAATTCAACACACTCTAAATCTAATACCAATTACTATGTATCCTATATATAGTACAATATAATTATATACAATATCCATATGATATCACATTTTCTATATAATCTTTTTGATGTGGCTCCATTCATTACATCGATCAAGAGGAAAAAACATTAAATCCTTTTAATCATCGCTTAAATTGTCATCAATTAACCTAATAAGAAGATATTTTTCTAAACACACCATTACCATTATATTGGAAATGAATACGAAAATTAGTTAGAATTATGAAATGAAATTTCACTGTTCCCACTATATCATTGAATATAATGATCCACTCTTCCTTTAACTACCTCAATCGAACCTCCTAAAAGATAAGAGTAGTAAAACATCATTAAATCAATCCTTTCTCAAATTATATCCTGAATTATAATTTCACCTTTTCATCATTCATTTATATAATGAAAATACTATCATCCTAAAAATTAATTCATTACAAAAATTAATTTCTTTAGAAATACATTGTAAAAACTCTATGATTTTTTTCTTCTACTTATTTATTGAATCTCCTTTTCTAAAAAATGATTCTAGTGGTAAAATGATAATATTATGAATTTTATAGTAACCTCTATCTAGTGATGTTTTTAAAAATATCCAATTAAATACACTTTGATTTTATAAATTTGATGGATATGTCTAACGAATAAAATTATAAACCATTGTCTAATGAGAATCACATTGATTCTTCTATCAAAGAACTTTATTTTAAAATCTCTTTCCATTTCCTTCACTCGGAAATCAAAATATGAATAACTTCATAATGGAAAATAATTCATATAGATCTTATCTGAGGCATGTATCTATTTGGTTCATACACATTTATCACCAGATGAATTGTTACAATAAATAAATATTTTATGTAATTAAAAATATAATATTTCCATTGAATTTATAAAAAAATCTTCTTTATTCCAACATCATGCCAACTGATACAACATATTCTTAAATATCGATGACACTTTTCTTAGTCTAGAAACGTTAGTTGTGTCAATTTCATCTATCAAGCATAATTATCTTGAAGCATGATTATAATTACACAAATAGGATTTTTCGTACTTATTATTATTATTATTGAATCACTAGGGTTTACATTAACAAAATTATTTTTATAGTGGAACTGTGAAGATAATAAAATAGATGTTTTTTATGAACTCAAACTCATAAAATCGATATATCATTTTATAGGACTATTTCATATGAAAAAATTCCATTGTAAACCATAAATTCGCTTTTTTATGGAAGTATCAACATTGTTATGGGACATAAATTTGACAATGAAAGACAAAACATAATCCATTATTATTATTTAATATGCATTTTCTTCATAAGAAAAATCCTCAAATGACATTATACTAAACAATATCCGACTTTTTATTTTGTTTTTATCTGTGTAAATGAATTCATTGAATCTTCTAAACTTGTGTAATAGATTATTATCCAATAATTATATTCATATATCCATGATGTTGGTATAGGAAATAATAATAATTTAAATACAATATTATTATATATTTATTAAAAAATTATTTAGAAACATTTCAAACTTCCTTATTCATAGTAAAAATCATCATAAAAAATTCATCTTGTGTAAAATAAATTCTTTCATATAATTCAACATATTGTTAAAAAAGTTGACACATGTGAACAAAATATATTACTCCCATTGAAAAATACACTTAAATATATTATATAATGTAATAGGTAAGAATATTTTAATTTATATATTTATGTTATAAATTTCTACATGAATATACTATCCAAAGAAAAGATAAGAGAGGGTATCAACATCATGTACATTAATCTTGATGTGTGTGAGTTTTTAAACCCATAATAAACCACAACATGTAATATGATTTTATTTACAATTAGTTTCATCTATATTAAAAAATCTATAAGTAGATTGAAAAAATTATATTTTTTGTAAATTTGTTTCTCATTATCATTGACGAAGATATATTTAATATAATTTTTTTTATATCTATAACGTTTTTTTGGATTAATAATATGATTGATTGTTCAATAATTATCCCAACCCAATAGTAGATTCAATTTCACATCACCCACAAAGCATCCAACATTGTCTTCATACATATTAACTATTTTTCATCTTCTATGAAAATTACACACTTATCTTCTACATTGAAAAGAGAAATTGAATATAGTTTCATTATATGTTAAGTAACACACATTTCTCTAAAAAAATTATAAACCACCAGATCTGGATATTATTTCGTTGATACCAAATTACCAATCCACATCTATGTATCCAATCAACTAAATCATTCACGTGATATAATACATCAAACAAAAATCAAATTTTCCATGAAAATAACTGATAATAATTTTTCAAGTAACTATATTATATTATTAACATTTTTTGGATATAATATAGAAATTATATTATCAAATAATAAATATTTCTTTTAGTCTATGATATATAATCACATTTGAATAATATTTCTAGAATTTTTGGATCAATATCGTTTTATTTCCTATATTTTCCAACATTTTCCCACTAAATTCAGAATGGAATTAATGTATTTAAACCATTAATTTCAAAAATAATCTCATGTTACATAGAAAACTTCTCTAGTGAGTGGAATATATAAATTTTTTCATTGGTGATTTCTAAGCCACGAAGGTATTTCATTTCTCCTAAATAGAAATTAAAAATAACATTTTGATATACATGTAGTCAAATTCACAATTTTGTTTTCAAAATTCTTGGTGAAAGTTATATCTTAAACAAAAAAAATAACAATTATTGAAAATTTCACATACAAACTAAGATAAATATTTCTATATAAGTTAGACTAGTTTTGTATAGACATTAGGGTGGAATTATCAAATACCATATGATGATGAATTGAAATTAGTGTATATATTGGTAGTTTGATGAGGTAATACTCAAATATTAGTATTTTCAATAAGAGTTTATGTAACCAAACCAAAAAAATTAAAATTAACATAATGATGGAACAATAAATAAATATAAATATATAATAAATGATTTGAAATAAATAAATACAAAACTATTCCATTGATACAAAAATAGATCTCCCACATGTCTGATCAGATACAAAAGAACAAATAAAATAATTAAATAATGAGATTAAGATATTCTCGTTCCAACATTTAATTGTACCGTATACCCAGTTTCTGATAACATATCATGATTCATCATATATATCAAAATACTCCAAAATAGAGACTTCCATTAATTATGTAATAAAGGGTCTCCACTATATCTATTGTGTACGAATTCTCAAGAAGAATGTAGACATAAATTCTATATACATAATGCGGATCAATGAAAAAGATAATAAATGAAACTCAGTAGGGTGCCCTCCAATGTTGACCATATTACATACATTCATAAGCTTATTATCTTCCAATTTTATCCATGTAGTCACAGCCAAACATAACTTAAAATAAAATAAAACAATTTTTAATCCTTATTTGAATGACCCTAAAAATAATATGAATAAAACATGTCATTATATGAGCCTAATGGTTACCCATAACAACATTACTTCTTTTGGATATTTCTCGATATGTCTCTAAGAAAGATACATTACCATAATGGGTTAAAAGGAAAAGGATTATGTTCACACATACTATCCACCACTAAATATAACATATAATCCTAGATATCATTTAGAAATAATGTATTAAAGGAATGGAGTATAATCCTAGACATTCCACTAATACTAATTTTTTTTGTGTAACCGGTCAAAAATATCTAATATATAAATGTTACTTATTCCATTCCAATGTCAGATTCATCATTCTTTGACCATGGACAACTAATAATTTATACATGAGAAAATATTACTAAGGTTATGAACATGAAAAAATGTTTATATTAGGAATAACCTCCAAAATAGTGATGATAAACTAGTATCCATAAATCATAATCTCTACGACATATTTACATACATTTTTAGGCAATACAATAATGATGAATCCTCCAAATCATGGGGATTAACATATGAATAAATTTTAAAAATAACTATTATCCTTGTTGAAATAAAAAATATCTAGTTATAATGTAAAATTTATCCACATAGAATCCATTAGAATCATTGGGGACTTATCCGGATCAGTATTCTAGGTGATACGCTGTGTTAGAGGGATTTTTGAGATGCACTAAAAACAAACATATGATTCAGAGTGTTGTATGGAATCAAAACACCAATATGATTTCTAAAAATAGTGGCATTGGTTAATAGATATTGATCTCAGAACAATTTTAATGCTCTTTAAAAAATAAATAATTTTAATTCAAACACTTATTTACAATCTTCATTAATTAGTGCAATTATCCTAATTGTTCATATATTTAAAATGATATAAATATTAATCCAAATATATATATATAAATAATCATAAATATAGATATTATTTTATTTTTATAAAATGTATTGATTAATTTCACTCATTATTTTGGTGGAATTGACATTCCACACAATTGATTTTTAGGGTCATAAAAATGGTTCCCCTTGTAACCAACTATAAAATTAGTTAAGGG
Organism: Viscum album; assembly: GCA_963277665.1. Lineage (NCBI taxonomy): Eukaryota > Viridiplantae > Streptophyta > Magnoliopsida > Santalales > Viscaceae > Viscum > Viscum album. The sequence goes on from OY728135.1 coordinate 1,281,367,539, forward strand.
TATCATGTCTCTCATGTACTTAATGATAATAAGAAATTATCTAAGGCCATTTTGGAACTAATATATCTTAAAATACCTCAAATTACTTGTTTTTGGTTAAATACTCAAGCAAACCACCCTGAAGGAAATATCTTAGGGAAGATGAAGGGGTTACACACAGATATGTTTTGTGTGTGCATAAAGAAGAAAATCTATATAGAATAGAAATTCATTAAAAAGATGATTTATTGTTTGATATGATCCCAATGGTTCAATGACACACCTCAATCGTTTGTGCACATGAAACACTTGGTGCATAAATGAAAAATGTGTTCCTTGAAAACCTGTGCACAACCACCCCCTTTGGGTGAAAAAGTTAATATGCATCTGATTTTGCTGCATGTCCAATCCCCTATAGAAAATGGAATAGATTCATTCATGTGTATTTACATTCCATAAACTTGGGAATAGACATCCAATAATTTTGTCCATAAATAAATGGAAAACCCCTATAATCAAGGTCATCACTCGATTAAGAAGTGGTTGTCCTTTATGCACAAGTCTTTATATTCAATGGAAGTGAGAAAATATAGCCACCAGGGACTCTCAATGGTAATTAATTTTCTTGTAAGACTACTTGTGGGAACAAGAATTATTTTTTATATTTTAAAGTGATCCATGCGCAACATCCCCTTAGCCTGATCAAGTGCACAAAAATAACATGGATGCACACATCACTAATCTATGTGAAACCCCTAAAGTTGTGTTAAACCATGGATCTTGACTCCATAAATTACTCTTACACTAGATATCTATTCTCAAAAAAAATCAACCAAAACTAGATGCCTGAAATAATTTATTTTTCCCCACATGGTGACAAATATTTCTCTACTGAAACCATTAACCGACCTACTAAATATAGTAATTGGAAATGAAAAATACTTTTAATTTTATTAGTAGGGATGGTAAAATAGACCCAACTATTAACCACTCTTCCATGGATGTACCAATTCCATTCCCCACCCAAGGGATCAAAAACGATGGCACAAATGAAAAATGGGTGAGGAATGAATCCCTCCACGTACAATCTACATGACGTAAAACTAACTAACTACACATCCTACTAGTATGATGTAAAATTTCCCGAAAACCTCCTCAGAAGATAGTATAATACTATTCCCTTATCCTTTGGGAAAAAAATATGATCCCTTTTGTATGATGGTCATGATATTCCCCTATCTTCCCCACCATGTAGCATCAGTCACAAATATATGGAATCTTCATGCATAAGACCCAAATATGATTCCCCTTTATGGGATATGAGTAACACCCAAAGGGAACCTTCATGTGTAAACCCCACACTCTACCCCCACCATGGGATATGAGTCACCCCCATATGGTAGATTCATTCATAATCCTCAATCGGTCACCCACACCATGGGATATGAGTCACCCAAAGATGATAGATTTATGCATAAAATCTACATAATATCTCCCATTATATGATATCAGTCACACATAGATTTATGTTTCACTTTTTAACCCCAGACTCTCTCTACCACCATGGGATATAGGTCACCCCTAGAGGTCAACTTCAAACAGAAGCCCTGGTATCTGTCCCCCAACATGATATGCGATTCACCCTCATAGGGAAGCAACACATGTAATTCCCTTCCCCTATAATTAGATATAAGTCAATAATATATAGAAAAATCATGTGTAATCCCCACACCATCTCCCCCACCATGGTACACTTGTCACCCATAAAGGGATGCTTCATGAAAGAACCCCACATCATCTCTCCTAGAATGGGATATGAATTAGCCACAATGATATATTCTATGCATAAACACCACAACAACCTTCATCGATGCACATTTTTAGATATGAGAATCCTTACAAAATTTTCTTAAAATATAAGGATATGACCTTTCACATGACCATAAAATGTGGCATTGGACTGTGTGTTTTTTGATCATTTCCTTCTAAATGGGTTATATAAGATTCCTCCCAGAGATTCAATCCCAACATTGATAAACTGTCCAGGTGTTCCCACCTAGGTACACACCACCCAGATATTCCTCTAGGGACTTGAACCCACATTGATAAACTCATGTTTGAAATATTAATTAATCAAACTACATGGGTTTTCATTCATACCTTATAAATGGGGGTACATAATACTCTTTCGTATTCTTAAATCTCGAAATTAATAAACTATAATGTTTTTCCCACCAAGGGGAACACTAAATGAATCTTCCTCTATAGATTTTGATTCAAATATTTGTAATCTTGTGTGGAATCATCAATCTAATAGATTCACCCTCCAATTAGGCCTCCTCGGCATTGGATCCACATTGGTAAACTATATATGTGTGACATATTACTTCATATGGATGAAACCTCTAAATCTACATCACACAACATTGGATCTGATTACATAAAAATAGGTTTTGTATTTCATAGTATTTGATTCCAACATATTTTAAACCATACATGAGTTTCCTATTTTGGAAATAGATCCTCGATTTGAATCTTCACAGACTATGATCCATATAAAAAATTAATTAAACTCATGCCCCCATCAATCTCTGTTGTACATTCTAATCTATATTAAAAGGACATAGAACTTGTGAAATGACTCAGAACACCTTCCCCATGTAATAAAAATGTGATTCATGTCATAAAAAGCATTTGAGGTTATACAGAACTTGTGTTAATTACCTTTTAATTGAGTCGGGATTCCTTAGGTTCCACACATAAGATGCCCCATATGAGATGACCTACTAAAATAAATATTTACAAGTGCCCAATTCATCAAATTTATAGATGTTTCCAATGATTCCCAATGTGACTACTCTCTTTATCGAATGTTTCTACCATACTAAGATAGAAGTAGCATAAATAAACTTTTTCCTCAAAGAGCTTTCACTACCAAAGTGTTCCATGAACACGAATCAAATCATCGAGGGAAAACCATACTAAGAAATAAGATCCAAAGAAGAATCCTTGGTAGGAGGAACCAAAATCCCATCATGTCATATTGATTAAGGAGAAAGCATCACCGATGAAGGTGATTAAATATACCCTCCTTTTGAAATTAGGAATGTGGTGAGACACAAATTCATTGTGCACATTAATATTGATTTGCATGTGGGAGTCAAAAAAACAATATAAACAAAACCAAAATTAGATATCATCTCCATGTACCTGTACTGGAAAAATTGGATGTCATCCCCTATCCAGTGTCATCCCAAGTAAGTGCATTAATATTATTATCGACAACCGAATTTGTGATACATTATTCCCTTTTGACAACAATTATTGAGGCCCTCCCTATACTCATTCACTACAACATGGAGGTATGTCCATGTCATCACGAAATAGAGTGGGGGTCCTCTCAACTCCATCACAATCCAAAAGTAGATATCCTACACAATCTCACAATAACAGATGTAGAGGTCTTCCTCACATTACCTTCCTCTTTTATGGAGGTCCTAATCCATTAAAAGATTTACCATTCCCTGAAGAACTGTCCTCGGGATGAAGGGAAATTGTTCACCATTGATAGTCAAATAGTAGGAAACCCCATGTCCTGTTCAATCTAGTTGATCATTAAAATTTTGTGGAGAAGTAATACACGATTATGAAACCCTCAAACCGATTTATAGAGTCTAGGGAATGATCTTATATTTTGTGGTTTTCCATGACAAAGGATGATATGGCATGGATCCCCAGACCCCTCTAAATTTACTTGTAGGTGTAGGATATTATGACACCCTTCCAACATCCCGTGGTGTATCAATCACCAAAAAATAGAGTTTCCAACATCCCAAACTCGACACATGATGTAATAGTGTAGTTAGCCTCCTGGATGAATCCTTATGATGGTGAGAGGTATATTAATCCATATATTGGAACTTCTTACCTCACACATGATTTAGTGATGAATATCCTATCCTATCGGTATTTTTTCATTCAATCAATACCACCCCTGAGAGATGTCTTGGTGTGAAATGAACATGTGACCTGAAAATGAATCCCCAATTGATAAACCATATAGAGAATTATTCGACATTAGTTCCACCACCTATATCTCAGATAGTTCTGATCGGAGCATAGGTCACCACTGAGTAGGCCCTTGCCTCTAAGAAAGAGGAATTTGGCAGTTTCTAGCCACATATATTTTTTCAATGGTGTTTTGGACACCAATAACTCCTAAAATTGATAACATGGAGTCCTTTTATGATGTCCATGATGTTTATTTATACCAGATCATTTTGATGTGTTTCATTACCTCCTAGACCATCTGTTTCCCTACATAGGTACTCATGATCTCTTCAAATCAATCTACCAACTATTCCAAAGTGTTTTTTGAAATCACTCACGGTGACCTTGTGCTTTGAGTCGTCCTTCATGCACCATACCATCTACTAGATGTGGGTCAAGAGCCTTATATTTCTCCACAAGATTATAGAAGAGGCATCTCCACACATGAAACTAAGGGGTTGGTGGCACTATGCTTCTTACCACTTCATCCCAATATTGTGACAACCTGGCCTACCTTCCGATGGTTAGGGTTCCCCTCTAGATACTGTTATGGGAAAAAATTTAAATCTTCCAGATAATAAGGGATCTGACATAGGGCTTAACAAATAAATATTCCACTAATGGTAGCGCAGTACATGACAGACCCTCAGACTGGTGCCCTTACTTGATAGTTGAGGGAGGCATGTTGCCTCTATTATCCACTAAATGACATGCCTTTTCTCATTCTACCATTGGGTATGCCACAAAGTTTGTTGGAAATAAAAATCCATTAAATGTATCACCAAAAGAGAGTTATATCCCATGGTAAGAGCCTTTATCTAAAAAATTGATGAGCATAATATGCTAACTGCAAACCTCTTCTATCCTCGGTTTCTAGATTGTGTCCCAACTAGATGATATCTAATTTCTCCTCTATAAGGGTTTCTGGTGCTTTTATGGGAGATTCCCATAGTTGAGCTTCATAATCCCATGTATCCCAAAAAAGAAGAAATAATGGTATATGAAATGTGACTGAGGTATAAGATTCTGATCCTTTTAAAGATTCATAATTACCCTAAACAAGATTCAAGTAATTCCACTCCATAATAATTTGATCATGAATATTGAGTTGGTGATCCTATCAATGCATTGGTGATCTTGAATCCTAATCATGGTACCTACCCTCACCAATAATATTGTCAGATCCTCTCATCACTCTCCTTGAGGTATTGGAAACACAACATGTGGTGATGTTTCTTAAAGGAAATTCATACCTTGTATGGAATAAAGTTAGCTGATATGCCCCAGAGTTTGGGAGCCCTATGTTATCCCCTTTAATTGGGTTAGGAAACTGGTTGAAGCTTATTTCCACCTAATCTCAAGGCTTGAACCAATTTTTGGAATCCTAGAGTATTAATATCCAGACATGATTTTGTGTTTTTTTCATACACTGGAATGTCCCAAGTTTATATTTTATATTTAGATGCCTACATATTCAATTATTTTTAGGATAGACTTTGTATTAATTTCTTTTACCTAATCAGCTCCACCATTTTCAAGAAATGTATGTTTGACATCTATACCTAAATGAATGTTATTGATGAGCATGTCGTAGATTTTTTTATCTGATGGAAGTGTCTCAAGTACTCACCCAACATGATACTGACCAAGTGTAGCTACTAATGATGTGAAAGGAAAATTTAATGATTTATCTAGTCCCTTCCATCATCCCCAATAATTTTACAGACAGGTTCCTTTAGTTTTTTGATAAGTCCCAGTCTCTAGAAGATACCTTGTAACAACATAATAATGAACACCAATTTCATCTAGTAGATCCAATAATAAGGACTTAAAAAGAATATAATTCCACATATATATAGGTAGAATCCCTTAAATCTGGTTTTTTTACCCATTACATAAATAGTTTTGGAAGGTGCAATATCTCTACCATGCATAGCCTTGCCCAGTGCCAAACTGCCATGCACTAACTCACTATGTCCAAATTTCTATATGAGAAAATACATATTTATCCACTTATGTAGTGCATTTTCCTAGTCTACTAATTAATGATATAAGGAACCATACATATTCTATCAATTATGTATCTATCCATAAATATTTCACCATTGACTGATATAAGGGAATATTGAAGCTTCCAAAATGCATAAGACCCGTGGAGGATAGAATCAATGACCACTAAAACCATTGGATGTGATATAGGACCCTTTGAAATACCATACAAGAATGATATGTGTTTATAGATTTTCTCCCTGACCAAGTGGACTATGGCCTAATCATGTTTGGTGATTTTGGGGAATACATTACACATTTCTACGATTATATTTTCTATGAATGAAAATCCTCATGTGATTGGTATAATGTTTCTAGCAGTGGGACCTAGAATTATGATGATTGTTTGTCTCGTAGAGTAGTCTCTTACAACCATGGTTTCATATGTTCCCTTTTAGGTAGGCCAAAACCTCATGAGGTCACAACACATTCTCCAACTACTGCCGCTTTGTTGAAGGCCTTCAAATATCATAAGATTAGGCATCAAAAACTCAAGGGAAAATAGAGTCCACCAACAATAGAAAAAACATCTCCAAATTTTGGTGAATGCAGGCCCATTAGGATGGTAGTCGCATATAGGGTCCTCCCCGAATCAGAATACCCCTATAATGAATATAAGTTCTATTCCTACCTGAATTCCATCGAGTTAGTAAGCCCTTTGACGGATCATGATGGTGAGAAATACTATTAAACCCCCATAGAACCTCCTCCTAACAACATCAATGAAAAGGTAGAGGGAACACAATCTGTCAGAATGCTCATTAAAGTGCATAAAACTAGTCTATTTGTGGAACTATGACCATAAAACATGTTTAAACATAGATCACCATGGACTATCTTATTAGACTTCCCTCTCTAATACTTTTATATATCCAATAAAGATAGTTCACTGAGCTGAGAATCCACTATTGCATCGTTATCAGCCGCGTCTGACTATAGATATGGCCAATTAAGATGACAGTCAGCCAAAAGTGGCTCAAGGTGAGTCATCTTGTCAGTAGTAGGATATTTCATGTATCATTCAAAACCTAGTGGATTATCCTACATCATCATTTGTTCCCAATACCACAGATCACTCTCATTCAAAAAACAATATTCATTTGGAATATAAATAAAACATGTTGAAGCACCTCCACAGTATGCTCTCAATGAACTGGATCTTTTGGTCCATTTTATTGTTAATGTAAATGCATGAGGACCTCACAAAATCATTGAAAGTCCATCTACAATTCAAAATTGGTGTATCTGCTGTAGAGACCTACATTGAAGAGGAGATCGAGTGAGAGAAATACCAAACCATCATATCATTATCTAGATAATATGAGGGTTCACACAATCAATAAAACATTCACATGGTCTACTTAACAATCTAATTCAATGTCAGGGAGATCCATTGATATCTGGTGGAAATATTTTTTATGATGAACGTTGTTTCTACCTAGATGATCCGCATATTTTTACTGACTGATGATGATTTTACTCACCCTGACTTGGTGATTTGGTTTTATTATCGGACTGAGTTGAAACCATGTTGGAGGATTTGGTTCAGGTCAGAGTTTTGTGGAATGGTATGCAGTTCTAAATTCATTGAATACTCATATGTTATCACCTATAATTTTTTTTGGGTATCATCTAACTTCATATTCACTTTTATGTCCCCACCTTATACCACTAGTGTTTCATGTACTCCATTAATGGGTGCATTGGGGTGACCCAAAGTGAGGTTTCTCCTTTTAACATCCGAGAAGAATTCTCTATGTATTTTTTCTATTACAATAGGTATGGGAATCATATTCAAAATAAAGAAGTTTAGTGAACTACTGATCTACTGGTTGTTGAATCATCTTTGTGGGGAGATATGTATGATTATTTCATTATCTCAATCCCTCAAATGGGGCCCACAATGATGGATCTGGGAGGATTCTTTGTTATCTCCATGAGTAAGGATTTCATCATCCCAAATGAAAAGGAATGTATATAGTTTAACGCATACAATTAAACATGATATGATCAAGTGAAACCGAAATTCCCTACCCTTGTATGGTATTGAGAAATTTTCTCAATGTCCACTGCTTTATGGAATTCTCCCATGTTCCATAGAGAATGGTTGAATCCAATGAAGCCCACACACCACCATTTCCTAAACATCAACCTTGGACCCTACGGTTGATGGTCATATGGGATATTATTAATAGATTCAATGGACATAGTTTTGAAAGAACACAAACCCCGCAATAGAGATTCTGTGTACTCCCATATGGAGACCAGTACACCACATTTGTCAGCTGGAATGAATGATCCATATCCTCTAAATGATCATCCTTCCTTAGATGATTATGAGTATTTATAAGACACACCTACTACATTTTAATTTACTTTCTCCACCACCATCAATATTTTGGATAATGTGATTGAAGGTACATAGTAAAACAATAGGTTGATGCTAATCAGTGAATCCATGTATCCAGAGGAGAATCCGTAGTTTGTATTCTTCCTGAATCAGCACCGTGACATCATATTATGGAGATATGATGAGATTACAGTACTAAACCCTCATGTATCTTTCAACCATCATGGTCACCCAATGATTTTTCTTCAGTTCAAGAAGATTCGAAGAAAGTTGTACCCTTCCAATAATTTCATGGTTGTGGTTGAGTTTGATAAGATTATCATATCCAAATTCATTTTGGAAGTCAATAACCCAATATGGATAACTAACAGATTTCTGTTTTGGATGAGGAATGGTTATATCATATTCTTTATTGACTTCCAGTACCTCGACCTACTTTTTTGGAAGAATGGTTTCCCCCTTCTAGTTTTGGAGTTTTTTATCATTACCAAAACTGGATTCCAGGACATCTCATTCATATATTGATACTATGTGTATAACATAATATGGATGACCCTACATGATGTGGGTTCTACCTCCTTCAGGGTACCTTAAGTGAATATGTCCTATCATGTATTTTACATCGACGTAAAGACTGAATAAACTAAATATCACTTGTTCATTCACCAGATCATCAAAATGTCTCTTTAGATATTGGGAGAATGCTACAAGGATAATGTAGTGGTAAAATCCAATGATCATAAGTTTCATTACAAATACCATGATAATGTGTTTAGTTTTCTCTACTCCTAGAATTTAATGATAAAACATTGAAGTGTTAATTCGGGGTTACCATTCAGATGTTTTTTTGGCTTAGTCATTAAATATATATAGTCATTGATATCGACGAATATAATATCAATGGAATCAACTAAATTCCTTCCCCAAGCAACCATTATGAGCTACAAGTAATTCAAAGACATTTAACTTACATATTCCTATTTGTTAAATATCATGATGGAATGAGTAATTCGTTCTAGAGACTCATTAAAAAACTATCCATTTAAGATATATGATAATGAATTTTAGGGAAAATTTTGTGAAATAAAGAAGTATAAACTATATACTATAGTCCTAATTCAACCCATCTATGGAATCCCTTATTTTTCTATGTGACCTCCCATGAATGGTCCCTTAGCATCTATTTCACACAAAAGAACAGTGATGAAATAGAAGGTATTTTATACTATCTTGGTTGTGTTCTCCTTGATACGAACACCAGATACTCCACCATTAAGAAGAGATACCTCACACTGGTTTTCGTAGTGTAGAATCTGTAACATTACCTGTTACATCATGCATGACATTAGATGATCCATGTGGGACCACTAATGTTAATCATTAATTTACCATTTTTAACCAGACGATTGGAATGCTGGATAGTTTTACATTATTATTTTTTCAATAAATTCATTCCATAAATTGAAATCAATTGTTAGGTATTGAAATACTTTTTTGATTCTCATCTGGATCATGAATAATTAACCCCAAGATGTTTATTTCATAGAAAATTCTATCCTCTCTGTAGATCATGCCATGTACTATTTCAATTGGAATTTTGATAGTGTCTCCCAAATGTAGAGAGGTGAAACTATCAATAATACCAAAGTCAACATAGTATGCCTCATATTTTATTTATCAAACCTTCATAGGATATCACTCTATACATTCTCCATCTATGAGAATGATACACAATCAATGTTGAAGTGTATCAATCTCTCATCACTAATATCATGATTCCCCTCCAGATTTTTTCCCACCACTATTATTTTAATTGATAATAAGTGTTAGTCATAAAAAAGATCAATAGTGACTTCATAATCTGAATTATACAACTTATACCCCTATTAGAGTGATCTCTCCAACTAATGGACAAGTTTACTTCTCATCTAGAAGTGACTCATTTCTCTCTATTGTTGCATAGATGAGCTGAGGACATGGCCATTTTAACTCAATCAATTACAGAGCATCACCGTGGATGAACATTTCATCCATGTCCCGGATCTAAGGGTCATCACTGCTATTTTTTTGATGATGATGATGAATGTAAATAGGAAAACTATATTGAAACTAATTCTTCTACACTAGTTCCCTCATGTTTACACAGAATATCGGAATCACCCAGGTGGAGGAATAACATAATTGAGTATTCCAAGAATGTAATTATCCCACCAGATCAAGCTATGTATGATCGATCCCAGAAACACCAATTGCATTTTACACTTCAGTGTAATCAAAACATTTTATCAAATGTCTACAAATATTGTTTTTATGGAATTATCCTTTATTTCATCCATTGGGATGATATTACTTAGGTTACACACAATGTTCATATTGGATCTTGTGGTTCCCATCATGTAGAATTGAATCCCTCCCACCAGATTTAGAGTCTGGGCTAAATATAGCCCACCAATATGCATGAATGCATCGAATTTTCATCGTTGTTACTTTATTATCCGATACTGGAAAAAATTATCATCCACTGCTAGAGCTCCTCCACCCCACCACGTATTGTTGTACAATTCTATTATGAAGAAATGATGTTATGGGACCATATATTCCAGCAACATCTCACCTATGTAGGATAATTTAATAGAAATGGATTTTTTCAAAAAATTAGAAGAATGGATTATCTTTATGGAAGTCAAGGACTAATCAATGATTGAGTTCTTCTCCTCCAACACATCCACATATTTGGATTTCCTCATGCCATTATCATAGAAAATGACACCAACATTCAATATGTTGATATTGAAAAGTTGAATTCCAAGTAAACGATTTGGTGGAGCTATATTTCAATGTACCCTTATCATGATAATGCAAATATTGAGGAATTCAACAAGACTCCTACAAAAAATTAAAAAGAAAATAGTGTGCTATAAATTGAATATAATTTTATACAAGATCCCCAAAACCTTCTAGGTGTATTGGAGGTAAACTTGTAATTACATCATGATGAACCCATACTACCTAGTATATGGAACAAAGGTAGTCCTTTACATCTTGGTCAGGTTTCCATCACATAAAATAGCCATCTACAACACAAAGATGATATAAAAAAGGAAAAAAATTATCTTTATATAATTTAATCTCTAAAAGATAATACTTTATCTGACTCTTATGTTCTAGAGATGAACCAAGGAACTATAGAAAGGGTTTTCCACAAAAAGATTCAACTATCCTCTTTTATACAAGGTGACATGGTATTGTCTCGCAAAATGATAATGACACCAACATAGAAGACACCGTTGTTGGATCTTAGGTTGGAAGTATCATAAATCATTGATATATAGTATTCCAACAGAGGATATTATTTTATCACAATGGAGGGAATGATTTTTACAACTTCCATTAATGAAAAGTATAAAAAAAATTATTCTATAAAGGGTTCCATAGTATACGAATCATAACATTTATCCATTTTGGATACCTATGAAGAATTTGTTTTGCTGTGTTAGGTCACCCTGTCCCTTATTCAAATAAATTTTGTCACTACACCACAATAAACATATCAATAGTGATACTAAACCACTTGGTTCGATCATTAAGACCTTAAACTAATAACCACTATAAATTAAAGGAATCGAAACTCATAATTGTTTTAAATATATCTAAGGATTGGGACTTTAATCTATTTCATTCCCATATAGTTCATGATATAAATCATTAAATTCAACATATTTCCATCTTCAATTCAAGAAATTAGACAATGATTATACACAATGAATAATTATGACACCTATATATAATAGATTATTTTAACCCTGTATAAAATAGGGAGTCATCACATATTAATAATGGTATAGTCAACAAACATTAACCCATGCCCTAAACATGGGACGCACCATGAAAATCCTGAGAATCCTCAATTTCCTTACTAGGACTGATTTTCCCCAGAAGATCTAGTTTTTTACCACAATTTGTTTTAGAACTATGTGTGTATTGATTTCCATCTTCATGGGATACATGGTGACTTTTAAAAAACTCATCGCTGATACCAATCGAAATATCACTAAAACTTCGGTTCTTGTCCCATTTTTTGTCTTAGCATTACGTCCTTAAAACGTGTTATTTTCTTTATAGAACTTGTGTATTATAAAAACTATATTTAGATCCATTCAAATCATTATTTTAAACATCCATGCCACACATATACCTTTGGAAAAAACATCTCCTCCATAATCCTTGTAACATAACATTAAACATTTTTCTATGTTCCTAACTTTATTATATTAAACTGAATGTGCCACCAATTTTAGGAATGTTTCACATAGATCATGTACCACTAACTCATATTACGCTGGGCATGAATGTTTTCCATAGAATAACATCATATATCCCTCTTCATGACCTGAGTATTATGAATCTATTCTATGCACATTCACATTTAATTCATGCGGTTTTCTTCATCCATGTTGAAGCCTACACCTCTAAGCTCTTTCCATAACTACATGTACCTTTATTCCTAGCATCATGGGATATATATTTATGTCTATAAATGCATTATATTGTCCAATCCATATATTCACCATCAAACTATTTGTTAACCATTATGTTACCACCCAAAAATGTTCCTATGGTCCTCCATTCTTTGTATAAACCCATTCTTTTACATGGAACAGTTTGAAGATTTTGATTTACTCATATCCCCATATGGGTATGAAAATAATGGTATGAATAATGTGTTAGATCTACCATCATCCTCAATGAAAATTTTAAAATATGATCTTACAACATAGAAAATAAATATGCCTTTCAAATGAGATATTTCTATTAACACATATGAAACTAGGATCTGCATATTACAAATGTGGGAGGAAAAACACATGAATCATCAATGCAGGATGTTAAAAGATGATCTTAACCATTATGATTTCGAGAAGCATAATATCCTCAGATGAAAATAGTTTCCATCCTATTTCATGCGGGTATCCCACATCTCGATTTTTTTCCTTTACCGCACTGTGTTTCAGATCTATTTGTGGATTGATTCACATCGCTATGGGATATCTACTGAATCCCCAATGTTTTATCTTTTCCCCAGCCTAAATCTTTGACTCATTAAGGGGTATTTTTTCCAAAATGTCTTAATTTTGAACCATGGTCAGGTTTTTTAAGACTTTTCATGGATGTGGGTCCATATGGGCTTCCATTTACAGTTGATTACCACTCATCCACATCAAAAAATGGAATCTCCTTCCCAACAAGTCTATGTTATGTGACCTTAAACTCGAAATTTACCACATGGTAAGAACTATATTACCAATAACTATGAGTTGAAGTCCATGAATCACGACTTTAAGCAATAAATTAGTCATTTTATTACTATTATATATGGTGGTGGACCTTCTCTATTGTCGATACCTAGAGCTTGACGTACATGGAAATTACATTACTTTTGTGGATTACTAAATAAATAAATAAACAAACACCAAAGTACCATAATAGTTTAGTGTCTTTGGAAACATGTAACACAGTCATATAATCATGGTGAAAGATCTTCAACATCTCCCATTAAGATCTTCTCTTTATTGTTTTATTACCAAAACCTTTCTTTATATCCTAGGGAATGGAAAACATAAAACATACAATGGGTGAGCTCGAATTCTCAATCAGAGTAAACATGGAGAACCAAAAAAACAATCCATAATCATTAGAACTTAATAATATGATCATAAATTTAAACATTAAAATCTTGAGCAATGACATAAAACTTGGTAGTACGTAAGGCATAGATCACAAATGAACATTAATCACGATCAAATGGAATGGAAATAAAACATGTAATTTGGAAATCCATTAAGAACAAGATATTATTTCCCTAGTATCCAAGGAATTGCTGGAAATACCCTCATAGTGGACAAAGTTCATTACTGAATCGAGTTTACTTGTCATTCATGCCCCGTATTACTGAATCAGATTTACTTGTCATTACAACCGTGTATATCTCATGAGATATAAATCATTACCCAATGAATTATATGTATTTATAGGTCCCACCCTTCTCATAATGAAATCATTCTTTTGTGTTCCACAAAATAAACATAAATCATTCATCATAACCCAAAGAATAATATGGGTTTCATAAACATCATCCCATCTTAAAATAATCAATATAACACAAATGGATATCATTTCATCATAAGCGAAATGAAACCATGTAAAAAATAGAGACATTATACTTGAAACATTAACATATTAAATAAATTCATCTTTGATGGAAAATAGTCTTGATAAAACACTTTAAATGAATTCTTGAAGAAAATATCCTTTCTTCTTCAAAATCATTTTATTTTCACAAAATTCCATGAAATATTAAAAGAAAATGATTTTTTTTGAAAATAATCCTGAAATATTGTACTGGAATCTCCATGAAAATAATGCCTTATGGAAATTTAAAAATATGGTTATGCCGTATAAGTTAAAAAAACTTTCTCCTCCCACATTTAACAGAAAAGTTAAAAAGTACCACGCATGGTAAACAAAAGAAAAATTCCTTCCATAACACAAAGTAAAAGTAAAAAAGGGGTATAATGGAATTTAAACATACATGAAGGAATATTAAACCCTTTATCAAACCATTTTTATGGACATTGATGAAAAATATAACCCTTGTAAATACTTACGTATAAGTAATCTCAGATAAAAATGAGATTGCAAAATGATCCCTTACTGTTTGATCAAGTTCTTCTGTATGTGTCAAAGACTCCTATATAGTGGGTTTAAAAATATTATTAACTTGTAAAAGAACCATAATAATATTTATGATATCATATATGATTCACTTACGACTTTATATTACCCGTTCATTTGTTAATTCCATGTTAAAGTAGTATTTTGGGAAAAATCGTTTCATTTGTCATACGTGTTTTAACTTGTAATTATTCATATGATTACTTATATTATGATTAATTACTTCCATAATGTAAAAAATTATTTATATATATTATATTAAGAATATAATATAATATACATATATATATATATATATATAATAGATCGAAAAATGAAATGAAATACACCGTTCATGGAGACGGTAGGCCTTACGTACGCATTAACGTTGTTTTTGTTTCCATATTAAATTGAATGGAAGTAAGTAAATAACATATACAGAAATAAAGTATCATTATTATTTCATATATTTTATTGATTATTTATTATATATAATTTATAATCATTCTGGAATGGTTATCATGGAGAATGAATCTCATCGCGTCGGGGAGACGGTAATCCATACGTACGCACGAGCAATGATATCATTCCCATAATTATTGAATGGAATTGGAGTGGATGATATAACATCTCAGAATTAGTATTATGTTATAATAATCATATAAAGTTTTTATTTCCACCCTTATACCCATCAATGTATTGTGGTGGTGGAAAACCTGATTACACCACAGCGTGGAGACGGTAAGTCGTACGTATGCACGGGCGGTGATTTCATTTTTAGATGAATGGATAGAAGATGAAATAGGGTTGTTTCATATTTATAATAAAATATCATTATATAATTGATACTGATTTTATTAATTTATAATGAAACAACTAAATAAGACGATGTATAAGAAGAGAGAAACTTGAAAGAATCGGTAGAAGATATTACCTCTTCCTTAAAGTGCCTCCATTAAACTTCTTATTAGGGCACTAGTGTTGTTATTTATAGAATAACATCCCCTATATAATGTAAATAGAGAGGTTTATAGGAATAATTGGTATGGTATGGCTGAGCATGAAGGCCAAAGATTGAGTGAATAGGAGAGGGAAGGGGTGCCCTTTTATAAGAGAGGGGAGTGGCAATTTTGGAAAGTTCCAAAATATTAATTTATAATAAACTCAAACCCCACTTAAAAACATTAAAAGTGAATCAAATTCAGATATTTGGAAATATAGTGTTTTGATCTCATCAACAAATCATATTTATACATGTTTTGATTTTATTTTAAACCTTATCATTTTGATTTATCCTTATTAATTCTATTTATTTTTTTTTGTGGTAATAATATTCTAAATTATAAATACTTACTTATGTGTTGTGAATTTACTATAATTGGATAATTTATGACATTTTAGATGATATAAATTTAAATTTATTAATTTTTAAATATTTTTGTGATTTTTAACCAATTTAATAATATGATATTTTTATAAAATATCAATTGTGTCAATTTTGACTCTATTTTTTATTTGAATTTTAATAAAATACACACAAAATATATGTTCAAAAAAAATATTTAATAGATTTTTACCATGTCATATTTACCTATAAATTCCTGGATCACATTAATTAGTTCATTTAATATTTATTTTAATATTTGTAAAACCATTTATTTGATATTTCACTTAGTAAAATAATTACTACAACATTTCAATATAATTATTTAATAGAATTATTTTTCAGATAAAAATTATAAATAAATTTCTATGATGAAGGTAAATGTATTATATTTCATAATAATACTTTTAGTATAATTTATATTCTAAATAAATCACCTTTTAAAATGATATTGTTATTAAATTATGAATGTGACTACTTTGAAATCATTTAAAATAAAATAATATAAATGTCATAATCAATTTTATATGGCTCCAAATGTTCCACAAGTACACCCTTGGATGGTCAGGATATATATACACTCGACCAGTAAGGGTTGGGCACGTTTATGGTCTTTTTGATGAGTATTATTATTTTAATAAAAACTATATTATTGATTTTTCACTAAATAAATAATTTTTTCATCATTAATGTATAAGCTATTATGGTAATTAAATATTTCTTAAAAATCACAAATAAATTACCATGATAAAAAATAATTTTATATTTCAAAAGAGTATTTATAATCGAATTTATATTCTGTATAACCTTATATTAAAAATTCTTTAATTATTAAAGTTTGAGTGAGACATATTTCACTTTCCTTAAATAAAATAATCTAAAGGTCTTAATCGCATCGAAGTGGGTTCCAAAAGAAAATATTTCAGCCCTAGTATATTTTTAAAGAAATATAATTATCCAATTATATTAATATAAGTGTTAGTGAAATTTTATAATATTATGGTTACCCTTAATTACCATATTTAATTTTAAATGTAGTAAATAAAATTTACCGTAGTTACTATTCATAAAACCTAAATATAAAAATTATCGTATTAAAATAATTTAGACCTAATTATTCCAAATATGGAAATGAATTTTTTTCAAAATTCAAAACACAGAAGTTGAAGTATTTAATTTAAAATTAATCCCACTATTGATAAAATAAGTTTCAAATGTTAAAACATTGAAAAAGATTGAAATGTTTTTACCTATTAATTCAATGTAAAATTAATGATAATGATATACATAATATTAAATGGTAAAAATGTACTATATTTATATTTTAAAACTATTAAATATTATAATTTAACCATATAAATTATCTTCATGAAAAAAGTCGGTTATAAGTAAAATTTAGCGTATTTTTACTATTCATCTAAATACGAAAGTTAACAGAAAAATATTAAAAAATTATCCAGAGTTAATTTTTATATACTTATTGAAATTAATAAGTTTATATCGTCAAATAGAACATATAAACGTGTTAAAAAGTAGATTTACAGTGGGTGTTCCATCAAATGGTGGCAAAACTGCATTTTTTAAAAAATACTTCTTTTATAGGAAAAAATAATTTTATTCTAATACCAGGTTGTAGAAAATTTTTAAGATGAATTATATTGCTATAAAGATCAAAATTTGGTTAATACTATTCATTATGGTTAGTTCATAATAAATTTATAACAATATATCATTGTTTAGTAGAACTTGGTATTGTGTACAACACACGCTATCGAAGAAGGTCTCTCTTGCATACAACACAAGCCATGAATAGTGTTTTCATATACTACAAGCTAATACAGTCTTCCGTATAGCAGAGGATAATCTTGGTGTATTGTACAAAAAAAGACATCAATGAAATTTAAAAGAATATTTTGAATAAAATCTTGATGTCTTACAATCTTCCCCCCTTAAATTAGATTTCTCCCCTGAAATTCATCGACGTTATAAATAGATTACTACTTGAAAGTTTATTTCATAGAAACCCACTTCTAAAAAATGAATAATAAAACTTAATTTTAAAAATTATAGTTAGAAACATAACATTCACCTAAAGTAACTCAACACTAGGTTTCCACATAAGAGAATATAGGTGAAAATATGGATATGGAAGAGAAATCTAACAATCATGTTCTAATGAAGAGTGGTAGAGAACATGGCTATAAAAAAACAACTATCACCAAGCTATAAATTTTTTATGATCTAATGTACCATCTGATTCATCGAGTATGAGTGTACTAGGAAAAGTTTTTTTGTTTTCGAGATCATTTCCCTAATGTTGAGGAATTTTTTCATAAGGATAAATACATAGATGAATTTAGTGTAAGATCACCGTTGGTCATTCCATGAAAAATTTTCACTTCATCTCTTATTTAATGAAATGAAGTTGAATTTTTCATTCTCGAAGTGTTAGTAGATCTTGCGATATAATGATAGGTCATTTCATCTGTCTTTATCAAAAAAAGGCTAGCACAAATTTTTAAATATACATTAGTCCATCTATGGTGTGATTAAATGTATATGATTCCAAAAATGGACTTATACTTCATCTATCATACAAATTAATATAATAAAAATAATTTCTACAAACCAAGGATTTCATATAGGATAGTGGTAGGTGATAAAGGCATGTCGCACTTCGGTTGTGGGTTCGATTCCCATAACCTTGTCTGACACGACAGGTTGTCTCCCATCCTACATGTTGTGTTTTTTCTAAAACTATACTATTAAAACATTCTAGAAAAATGTTTTATATTTAAACAATACTATCTAATGTCCAACATAATCCATTCGAACCATTAGGATTATCGAAAATACTTATATCATCCCACCTTTTAACACATAAACTTTCATTTCATTTTACAAAACCGACGATCTTTAAGATTTAGTGTCTTGAAAACCAGGAAATATAAACATTAAAACATAAAACATTCTACTTAAACACTTGAAAGGATTATCCTTATATTCATCCTAGGTTCATTACTGCATCTCATAACCTGGGTACATACATCAAAAGAAAGGGTGAGCAGAAGGCCTAGAAAGGGAAACAAGGGGAAACATTAATCTGTGAACTTGAGATACATCAACAATGTCGTGAAAAAGAACTTTAAGGCATGAGAAAGAAATCATGATGAATATCATAATAAAAATAACGTATTTCATAACTTGAAGATGTGGCTACAACATTTAATATTGACAATCATTTCTGTTTCACCAAGTTCCATCCCCAAGGTGTCATTAAAAATTAATACGGTTATTCACCAAGGCATCATTAAAAATAGTCATCTCTTGAGATAAAGTCTTTACCCAATGCATTGGAGTTCTATCAGGGTGCACCCTTGACATGTCATTATTATCACGTGTGCCACATATATAATCATCAATAATTTCAAACACAACCCATATAGCATAAAAGAAATTGGTTTCATTTCAGAATCATAACATTTTAAAACTGCTTTAAAGACATGATCTTTATATCACATTAAATCCACGGAAAGGGAAAGTAGGTATCATGTATGTAAATCCCAGAAAATAAAATCTAACAACATGGTATATATGTGAATACCCCCATAGAAGAGAGAGCATTGAGTATTCACTTAATAAAATAAAATTACTTTAGAAAAAGAGAGAGACATTTTGAGACAGAAATTCTGCAGCATAATGGCTATGTTTCAGGGTTTTAGAAAACATTGAAAAAAGAGGGGACATGGGTCAAAAAATCATAAATGACCCATAAATCAGTATAGGGACCTAATATGTAGGATATATGAACATTTTAATGAAATTTTAAGGACATACCATATGAAATGAAAAACATGGAAGGAAGACAAAAATTATATTTCTCTTATGAAAATTCGGAAGCCTAACGGCGTCACCTAAACATCCAAAATGAATTGACAAGATCAAATAGTGTCTCTCATAATATGAACATAAAGGATCAGTATGATAGATATAGAGATCAAACAACAACATAATAAAAAGTAACTTGAAAGACTTTACATGAAAGTAGAACTTTTGAAAAAAATGAGAAAGGTGAAAGAATCCCTTAAAAATTCGGCAGCCTAACGGCATGACTTAAACTTCAACAAAAATGAATTGAAGAGAAAAAAAATAGGGTATATCATCATATGAACATAAAATATCAGAATGATATATATAGATATCATAACCCAACATAATGAAAAATAACTTGAAAGAATTGACATGAAAGTAGAACTTTGAAAAATGAGAAAGGTGAAAGAATCCCTTAAAAATTCGGCTGCCTAACAGCGCCACTTAAACTTCAACAAAAATGAATTTACGAGATAAAAATAGGGTCTTTTATCATATGAACATAAAATATCAGTATGATAGATATAGATATCATACCCCAACATAATGAAAAGGAACTTGAAAGACTTGACATGAAAGTAGAACTTTGAAAAACGAAAAAGGTGAAAGAATCCCTAAAAAATTCGGCAGCTTAACGGCGCCACTTAAACATCAACAAAAATGAATTGAAGAGATAAAAATAGGTTCTCCCATAATATGAACATAAACTATCAGTATGATAGGTATAGAGATCATACCCCAACATAATAAAAAGTAACTTGAAACACTTGACATTAAAGTATAAATTGAAAAATGAAAAATGTGATAGAATCTCTTAAAAATTCGGCGTCTTAACGATGCCACTTAAACATTCTTAAAATGAATTGATGAGAGAAATAGGGGGTATCTCATCATATGAACATGAACAGGGTAGTAAGAGGAATATTAAATAACATTCTCCAACAAAATAGCATGGAACATAAAAGAAATGACATAAAAGAGATTACATGAAACCAAAGAGAGAGGTATGATGCCTTACCCTAAAACGCAACTCTTAAAACTCAAAGGTTGGGACCTTGAGGGCTTGGGGGAACCTTGGGAGGACTCCATGGGAGGTAATGAGACCACAGCTTCGTTTGGGGAGAGTTGGGAGTCAAATGTATGAGAGGATGGCTTGGTATTTATAGGGAAAGTGAGGGGACAATGCAATAATGGCCAAGGGACACCTCATTGGTGGTTTTGGAAAAACCATAGGTTTTACCATGGTATTGGCCACTTGGGACACCTCATAAAATAATTCATCCCCTTTAGTCGACCATCCCTTAAAATATCTCATGACATCATCTTGATGCAGTCACGATGTCATTAAACATACCGAAACCTTAAAACTGTATTTTTACTATTCACTGAAAATTCAACTTTCTCAGAAAAATCCCAAAACTTCACCTTAACCAAATATCAATTCTCTGATTTCAAAAAATGAACACCATTTTATAAAAATTATTCTCTAAATGTTTTTAATTTAATTTTTAAATAAATACACTATTCACCGAAAATTCAACTTTTTCAGAAAAATCCCAAAAAATTACATTAACATAATATCGATGATCTGAGTTCAAAAATAAAGTCCATTTTAAAAAAATTATTTTCTAAATAATTTAAATTTATTTTTTAATTAAAAACATTATTCACCTGAAAAAACTAATACTTGAATAATAATTTTCGAAACCGTTATTTAACCAATTTATTGAATCACATTACTTAATCAAGGTGACTAGATTATATTAATACTGTCTTTAAGTGAGATTACTAATCCATTTGGCCAGATTACTATTCCTAAGCATAGAATCACTATTCATAATTTACTATTCATCAAAAATTAAGTTGATCTTATTAGACTCTAAATTTTGTACTGAACATAATTGTAGAAGACCATTTTTTGAAAATCATTACACATTTTTAATTATTTAAGTTTTACATAAATATTTTTTTTAAATATCATTTCTCGAAAATTCACAAAAAATATGCATACTATATTTATCCAGATTTTTGAAAATTCATAAACATCATCATAAGAAGAAACCAAAATTTTTATTTAAAACAGAGGATTAAACAAGGTAGTTACGGTCTCCTTACATAGCCCCTTACCACACCAGCATATGACCTAAGTGTAAGGTTTGCTAAGGTGAGAGAATCTGAGAGAGGCTCAGCCAACATCACACGAGTAGTAATTTCTATCAGTTTGAACTTCTCACCAAGGCGATTCCGTTCTAGCTTCACACGATGAAGTTCGAATTGGGTTTGGTCTAGAGTAAGGCCCAATGGTGCTTCCTCTTTCTCATGTTCTGTTAGATGGGCTTCGATCAGTCCAAGACTACTAGGTGAGGCCATCGAATCTTATTTCATTATTAATTAACCAAGATCACTTGTATTTAGAGACAATGATCACAACATTTAGTTTCCAAAGTTCATACTGACTAACGGTCATATAACAGTCAAAACCCAATAGTCTCATTTTAATTATATTCATGTTATCAAATGAAGCAGTTTTGTTGAGTATAAAATAAAATAACACACAAAATTAGGAAACAATATTTATTCAAAATTTTGGGTCGTTACATTCTTCCCCGCTTAAGAAATTGTGTCCTAGAAATTTTTAATATTGGGTTTGGAAATTTCATTGAATGTCCCACATCAGAAAAGGATTCAGTAAAACTATTACAATAAAAGAAAGAAATTGAAGTATAAAGGTCACCCTAGTTAACCCATATTAGGATTCCATGTAGGAAAACATGGATTTGGAAGAAAAAACCAGGGGTCATGTTCTGAGGGAGAGTGATAGAAAACATGATTAAGAGAAAGTTAACCACAAGAAAATCACAAACTTATGATGTGTTTAAATGGACTATGATTACCTAGTGGGAAACGTAAACCAACAACATTTTTGTTTGACGTTCCTTTTCATAATTTTGAAGAATTCATTTACTACATAGAACAAAAACATAAGGAAATATACCTACCTTCAAGTAGAGTTTCAACCTTTAATATGTTTGTACCGAAACTAATCTTTTCTCCAAACGATGAGCATTCAAAACTACTTGGTCTCATCAAAGCACAAGAATCATCTTCTTGAGGGTCATGCAATCCACAAAAGATTAACTATCAATTTATTCTATCTTTAAACATTATCCCAAAAATAGAAAGGGTAAGATAAAAAAACTATTCAAAAATAAAGAATCACATAGGAAGGGAAACTACTTTTAAATCATCAAAGTTCCAGGGTACTACCCAAAGTTCATCATAGACCATTCCATAAATAGCTGTCCTTAAAATTCCTCAAAATATACCAAACTAATATTGAAACCCAAATACAAGAAGGATTTGATAACATAGTCTTCCAAAATAAACTTCATCGTTCATCTCCAAACAACATCAACCACTCCTAACATCTTATAACAAAAGTAGCTAACGTAAAAATATTTTCCCCAAGATAGGTTAATCATTTCCATAAGTAACCTAAATTACTCTAAGTCCACCTTAAATTCATCTATTCTTCAAAATATAAGTCAAAATTTAGTCCTCAATGAAAATATTGTAGTAATCTATTTACCTCGATCAAATAGGGGTCCCAGAATAGTGAACTTCTTCCAAAATAATAATCATCTTTTAATCCCCTTATCATCCTTTTTTTAAGAAGAACAAATTCACTACATCAACATGTGGTACATAACAATAGATTTTTTCCTTAATGATATAAAATCATCTTAGGTAGTGACTCAATTATCTTTGAAAACATAAATGATATACTCATAGAGCAGGAACTAAAATACAACATGACATCGACAGTTATTTCGAAGAAGTTACATGTACTTCAATCATCATGATCCATCTCAGCATAGGACTTCCATTGTTCCCTTGTCCTCTAAGATTGTTGATTATCATCATGATTCTCATCAATTACAAGAGATCATTGCCTTGGATAATGTCTATCTTCTCCACATTTATGACATTGAAATGTATAAGGTACATTAGATCGAACCTTGTCTACATTCATCACATTATCCATTTTTTAAAGCAATTGGCTACTTTATGCCCTATCTTTCCACACTTAAAACATCTCCCGGTTCCTTTGTGACATTCTCCTTGGTGCCTCTTCCCACACTTTTTGCAAAAAAGAAATTGGGTCTTCTTTCCCTTATCAAAATTATCAGATGAACACCCTTTAGACTTTGTCTTCTTCTTCCTTGATGAATTTGGGCATTCAACTAGGTACCAATTATTAATTATGATTTTTAATAGCCGGTTTGGAATAATCACAATATGTTCAACGTGATCTTTCGTCATCTCTGTCACATTAATAGGGAAATAATCACATTTCCTATCACATTGGAAATTGGGACATGCTCTTCCATTTCCTCCCATTAACTACGAAAAGAATGTATAATTAGGGGGCTTAAATACTTAGCCAATAATCATGAAAAGGAAACTTTAAAAATAGAAGGATAAACTCATAGAAGGAAAGTATACCCTAACTAATGATCCCATAGGTTCTAATCTAGGTTATCAATGATCATATATTCTTATGTGAATCTCTATTTTATTTTATATTTGTTCCTTTAATAATGGTTCATACTAAGCTTATGAATTTACCGAAGCATATCCCCCTGGAGTGTCGTAACCAAGAGTGGAGCAAGGCCTGTTGTCGTGTACCAGTTCCCGTTTGAGTCTAGCTCAAAGCGGTGTTTTCGAGTTTTACCACTATGTACATCTGTGCCAGAGCCACCTGTACCTGCTCGTATCCAGACAAAGATGTATTTTCTTAGCAACCCCTTACTCAATACTCACCAAAATACCAGGCAGATTTCTTATATTTAAAATTTTCTATAGGGTTCTTCCTAAAGTTTTCATATCCAAAGTTCTAAAAATAACTAAACCTCCCTTTGATACCAACTATATCATCCAGCCTTTTTATCACATAAACATTCATTACATTTTACAAAACTGAGGATCTTTAAGGTTTAGTGTCTTGGAAACCAGGAACATAAAACATGAAAACATGAAAAAATTATTCTTAAACACTTTAAAGGCTTATATTTATGTTAATCCTAGGTTCATTACTGAATCTCATAACCTGGGGACATACATAGAAAGAAAGGGTGAGAAGAAGGCCCAGTAAGGGAAACAAGGGGAAACATTTAACATTTGAACTTGAGATACATCAACAATGTCATGAAAAAGAACTTTAAGGCATGAGAAAGAAATCTTGAGGAATATCATAATAAAAATAATGTATTTCATAACTTGAAGATGTGGCTAAAACATTTAATATTGACAATCATTTTTGTTTCACCATGTTCCATCCCCAAGGTGTCATTAAAAATTACCAAGGTTACTCACCAAGGCGTTGTTAAAAATGGTCATCTCTAGAGATTAAGTCTTTACCCAATGCATTGGAGCACTATCAGGGCGCACCCTTGACATGTCATTATTATCATGTGAGCCACATATATAATCATCAATAATTTCATAAACAATCCATATAGCATAAAATAAATGGGTGTTATTTCCTAATCATAACATTTTAAAACTGCTTTAAAGACATGATCTTTATGTCACTTTAAATCCACGGAAAGGGAAAGCGGGTCTCATGTATATAAATACCAGAATTTAAAATAGAAAAACTTGGTGTATATGTGCATACCCCTATATAAGAGAGAGCTTTTATAATTCACTTAATAAAATAAAATAACTTTATAAAAAGAGAGAGACATTTTGAGACCGAAATTCTGCAGCATAACAATTATGTTTCGAGGTTTTAGAAAACATTGAAAAGAGAGGGGACATGGGTCAAAAATTCATAAATGACCCATAAATCAGTAGAGGGACAAAATATGTAGGATATATGAACATATTAATTTAATTTTAAGGACATACCACTTGAAATGAAAATCATGGAAGGAAGACAAAAATTAGATTTCTCTTATGAAAATTCGGCAGCCTAACGACGTCACCTAAAACATCCAAAATGAATTGACAAGATCAAATAGGGTCTCTCATAATATGAACATAAATTATCAGTATGATAGATATAGAGATCATACCCCAACATAATAAAAAGAAACTTTAAGTACTTGACATGAAAGTAGAACTTTTGAAAAAAAACGAGAAAGGTGAAAGAATCCCTTAAAAATTTGGCAGCCTAACGACGCCACTTAAACTTCAACAAAAATGAATTGAAGAGATAAAAATAGGGTATCTCATCATATGAACATAAATATCAGTATGATATATATAGATATCCTACCCCAACATAATGAAAAATTACATTAAAGACTTTACATGAAAGTAGAACTTTGAAAAGTGAGAAAGGTGAAAGAATCCCTTAAAAATATGGCAGCCTAACGGCGCCACTTAAACTTCAACAAAAATGAATTGACAAGAGAAAAATAGGGTATTTCATCATATGAACATAAAATATCAATATGATAGATATAGAGATTATACCCCAACATAGTAAAAAGGAACTTGAAAGACTTGACATGAAAGTAGAACTTGGAAAAATGAAAAAGGTGAAAGAATCCCTTAAAATTTTGGCAGCCTAACGGCGCCACTTAAACTTAAAAAAAATGAATTGAAGAGATAAAAATAGGGACTCTAATCATATGAACATAAAATATCAGTATGATAGATATAGTGATCATACCCCATCATAATAAAAAGTAACATGAATCACTTGACATGAAAGTAGAACTTTGAATAATGAAAAAGGTGAAAGAATCCCTTAAAAATTCGGAAGCATAACGGTGCCACTTAAACATTCATAAAATGAATTGATGAGAGAAAGATGGGGTCTCTCCTCATATGAACATGAAAAGGGAAATAATAGGAATATAAAATAACATCCACCAACAAAAGAGCATGGAACATAAAAGAAATGGCATAAAAGAGATTACATGAAACGAAGGAGAGAGGTAGGATCCCTTACCTTAAAATACAACTCTTAAAACTCAAAGGTTGGGACCTTGAGGGCTTTGGGGAACCTTGGGAGGACTCCATGGGAGGTAATGAGACCCGAGATTCGTTTGGGGAGAGTTGGGAGTCGAATGGATGAGAGGATGGCTTGGTATTTATAGGGAAAGTGAGGGGACAATGCATTAATGGCCAAGGGACACCTCATTGGTGGTTTTGGAAAAACCATGGGCTTGCCCATGGTATTTGCCCATGGTATTGGCCACTTGGGACACCTCATAAAATAATTCATCCCCTTAATCGACCATACCTTAAAATATCTCATGACATCATCATGATTCATTCATGATGTCATTAAACATACCAAAACCCTAAAACTGTATTTTTACTATTCACTGAAAATTCAACTTTCTCTGAAAAATCCCAAAATTTTTCCTTAACCAAATTTAAATGCTGTGATTTTAAAAATGAACACCATTTTATAGAAATAATTTTCTATATATTTCTAATTTAATTTTTAAATAAATACACTATTCACTGAAAATTCAACATTTTCAGAAAAATCCCAAAACATTACCTTAACATAATATCGATTCTATGAGTTCAAAAATAAAGTCCATTTTATAAAAATATGTTTCGAAATATTTTTAATTTAATTTTTAATTAAAAAACACTATTCACCCGGAAAAACTAATACTTGAATAATAATTTACGAAACCGTTATTTAACCATTTTATTGAATCACATTTCTTAATCAAGGTGCCTAGATTATATTAATACATTATTTAAGTGAGATTACTAATCGATTTGGTCACATTACTAATCCTAAGCATCAAATCACTATTAATAATTTACAATTCATCAAAAATTAAGTTGATCTTATTAGACTCTAAATTTCGTACTGAACATAATTGTAGATGACCATTTTTTGAAAATAATTACACATTTTTAATTATTTAAGGTTTACATAAACATTTGTTTAAAATATCATTTCTCTAAAATTCACCAAAATTATGAATACTATATTTATCCAGACACTTGAAAATTCATAAACATCATCATAAGCAGAAATCAAATTTTTTATTTAAAACAATGGATTACACAAGGCAGTTACGGTCTCCTTACATAGCCTCGTATCACACCAGCATAGGACCTAAGTGTAAGGTGTTCTAAGGTTATAGAATCTGAGGGAGGCTCAGCCAAAATCGCACGAGTAGTAATTTCTATCATTTTGAACTTATCGCCAAGGCGATTCCATTTTATCTTCACACGATGAAGTTTGGATTGGGTTTGGTCCAGAGCAAAGCCCAGTGGTGCTACCTTCCTCACAAGTTCTGTTATATGGGCTTCGATCGGTCCAAGACTACTGGGTGAGACCATCAAATCTTCTTTCTTTATTAATTAACCAATATCACTTGTATTTAGAGACAATGATCGCAACATTTAGTTTCTAAAGGTCATACTGACTAACGGTCATATAATAGTCAAAAACCAACAGTATCATTTTAATTATACTCATGTTATCAAATGAAATAGTTTTGTTGAGTATAAAATAAAATAACACACAAAATTAGGAAACAAGATTTATTCAAAATTTCGGTTCGTTACAATACTTTTATCAAATCTCAAAATATTTTAAAAAACGATTACTAGAGTGGTCATCAACCAAGAATGTGAATACCATAATTTGTCTCCCATATATCATAAGAAATATCATGTTGGTCATATTCCATACATGTGAATAAATTAATCAGATATTCTCTTGAAACATGAATTACCACATAAACTTATTGAAAACATGAATGTTGTCAAAAGCTATCTCTTTCTACATACCAAAATCCCAAAATTTGTATTTACTCAGACCATGATATAACTTTGTCCTTATATCAGTCATGAGCTAATTAATACTTTCAATCATTTCATTATCTCTTTATCCCTTCATTATGCACATATTAGGTTCTTTCCAAAAATATTTCAATCACTTTTCTTGGTTACCGGTACCATAAAATTATTCAAAACCACAATAAACTAATTCATAGATATTCCAATATTCCACAATACTATAAATGAGATTCCACAACACTATTTTGAAATCCTGTTACACAAACACTTAATCATTCCACCACTTCATTGTCATATTCAACATCAGCAATAGTGATCACATGTGACTTACCTTTGTCCTTTTTCTTAAGTGGTTGTTGATGTCGATCATCATTAACACTGGGATTAGGGCATTGGTTGTCATAGCGCCCCATTTTCATGCCCTGGTAGCATTGAAGTGTTGGTGTTGAATTCTGTGTAGTCTTTTCTCTATTCACATCATTAGATACCTTTTTCCCATTACTTCGGTACTCAGCTACTCGATGAACTTATTTTCCACACATAAAAAATTTTCTAGTCCCTTTAATACAATCTATACCATGCTTCTTTCCACACATTGAGCATAATAAAACATTTGTCTTATTTTCACCATAGTTTTGAGATTTTTCATTGAACTCTATCTTTCATTTCTTGTCAAAACCATGAGATGGATATGTAACACCAAATTCAAGCTCTACCTTGATTGCACAATTCACAATATCTTCATAGCTACTGAAGTCTCTTATATCTAATTCCTTACGAAGACATGGTTTTAAGCCACTGAAGAATCGATCAACTTTACATTCAGGTTGGATGATAAATCTAGATTCATACCATGCAAGACTTGTAAAATTCGCTTCATATATACCAATAGATTCATCGTCCTTTTTCTTAAGCTCAAGGAACTCATTTTCCATCTTCATTCGAAGAATATGAGGAAAGTAATTATTGAAAAAATATGTTCTTGAACTCATCCCATTCCATGGATTCAATTTCATCTTGGGGCCTCATATTCTTAATTATAGTTCACCACTGGTATGTTTAACCTTCTAAATGGTAAATTACTAGAATGACTTTTTCATGTTTCAAACAGTGAAGTATGGAAAATATATTTTGAATAGTACTAAACCATGGTTTAGAAACAAGTGGATCAGAAGACCCATAGAAAAAAGGTGTGTGTTGCCTCATGTTGGACTTAATAGAATATTGTTCCCTTATCTTCTCATTTGGATGTCTAGAATGATCCATAGCTTGTGTAATTATAGAAATAATATTTTTCACTCCATTTCCCATAACATTGGTTTATTCAGGAGGCCAATCATTGCATTGTCCATTACATTGATCAACACGAATCCTTTGGGTTCCAGCCATCGTCTAAAACCCAAGATGAATAGTGTGAGAGGCAAATATCATTCTAGGAAAACAACATAATAAAGGGATAGTAACTTAAATATCTAACACATTATGTTAAATTCTATTATTTTTACAGTTATTCTATGACTATAATATATACTTATACATAACCTTAGAGACATCCCTAGACATACCTTAGATATATCTCTATGGATATCACTAATGTTTTTGCATCCAAGTTTCCAAAGGTTAACTAAACCTTTGCTCTGATACCAATTATAGACACCCAGAGCTTGATGTATATGGAAATTGCATTAATTTTGTGGAATACTTAACACATAACAAAAACGAACACACAAGGACCATAATAGATTAGTGTCTTAGGAAACACATAACACAACCTTCTAATCATGGTGAATGATCATCATCATCTCCTATAAAGATCATCCATTTTTTGTTTTCTTACCTAAAACCTTTATTTATATCCTAAGGAGAGGAATCCATAAAAAATAGAAAGGGTGAGATCGAAAAATCATTAATTGTAAACATGGAGAACAAAAAAATAATCCGAAAACATTTTAACTAAAAAATATGAACATAAATTTCTACATCAAAATCTTGAGCAATTACATAAAACATTAGAGTACGTAATGTATGGATCACAAAGGAACATTAATCATGACAAAACGGCATGGGAATAAAACATGTAATTGTGGAAAACCATTAAGCACGTGATATTATTTCTATAGTATCCAAGGAATTGATGCCAAGACTGTCAGAGTGGACAAAGTCCATTACTGAACCGGGTTTTCTTGCCATTCCAGCCCTGTATTACTAAACCAGATTTACTTTACGTTCCAGAAATTTCTATATCATGAGATATAAATCTTTACCCCATTCATTGGAGGGAGATATTGGTCCCAACCATCTCATAATTAAATCACTCTTTTGTGTGCCACTAAATAAACAAAAATCAGTCATCACAACCCAAAGAATAATTTGGGTTTCATAAACAACTTCCCATCACAACATAATCCATATAAAACAAATAGATATCATTTAATAATAAGAAAAATAAAACCATGTAAATAATAGAGACATTATACATGAAACAAAAACATACTAAATAATTTCATCTTATATTGAAAATAGTTTTGATAAAACACATTTAATGAATTCTGGAGAAAAATATCCATTCCTCTTCAAAATCATTTTCTTATCACAAAATGCCATGGAATTTTAAAAGAAAAATATTTTTTTTGAAAATAATCATGAAATGTAGTATAAGAAGATTACAGAAGATAAGGAGTTATGAAACTGTAAAACTCAGTTCATGCAATATAAGTTAAAAAACCATTCTCCTCCCACTTTTAACATAAAAGTCAAAAAGTACAATTTATGGTAAAAAAAAAGAAATATTCCTTCCATAACACAAAGTAAAAGTAAAAAAGGCGTTAAATGACTTTAAATGTAAATGTAAGAATATTAAAAACTTTATGAAAAAATCTTTATGGAAATGGATGTAAAATATAACCCCAGTAAATTCTTACGTAAAAGCAATCTCGGATAAAAATTAGATTGCAAAATTATCCCTTACCATTTGTCAAATATATTCTGTATGTGTCCGAGAATCCTGTGTAGTGGGATTAAACATATTATAAACTTGTAATAGAACCATAATAATATTTATGATATCATATATGATTCACTTATGTCTTTATATTACCCGTTCATCTGTCAATTCCATGTTAAAGCAGTGTTTTGGGTAAAATCATTTCAATTTCCGTACGTGTTTTGACTTGTAATTATTTATATGATTACATAGATCATGATTACATACTTTTATAATGTAAAATATGATTTATATATAATATATTCAAAATATAATATATATATATATATATATATATATATATAATCGATCGATAAGTGGAATGAAATACAACTTTCATGGAGACGGTAGGCCATACATACGCATGAACGCTGTTTTCGTTTCCGTATTAAATTGAATGAAAGTAAGTAAATAAAATATAAATAAACATAGTATCATTATTATGTCATCTATTTCATGAATATTTATTAAATTTTCTTTATAATCATTCTGGAATGGTTAACAAGGAGAATGAATCTCATCGCGTCTGGGAGACGATAATTCATACGTACGCACGAGCAATAATATCGTAATCATAATTATTGAATGGAATTAGAGTAGTTGATATAATATCTCCTAATTAGTATGATGTTATAATAATCATATATAGTTATTATTTCTACCATTATGCCCACCAATGTATTGTGGTGGCAGAAAACAGATTACACCACGACGTGGAGACGGTAAGCCGTACGTGCGCACTCGCGGTGATTTCATTTTTCGTAGGATGGGTAGAAGGTTAAATAGGGTTGTTTCATAATTATAATAACATATCAGTATATAATTGATACTGATGATATTACTTAATAATAAAACAACTAATGAAGAGGAAGTAGAAAAAGAAACAAACGTGAATGAATCGGTAGATGATATTATCTCTTCCTCCAAGTGCCTCCTTTAAACATCCTCTTAGAGAACTTGTGTTGGTCATTTAAGAATAACAGAACCTCTATAATGTTGTTAGAGAAGTATATAAGAATAATTGGTAGGTTTTGGCCGAGCTTGAAGGCTCATGATTGAGGGAAGAGGAGAGGGAAGGGGTTTCCTTTTATAAGAGAGGAGAGGGGCACTTTGTAAACCTCCAAAATATTAATTTATAATAAACTCAAACCCCACATAAAAACATAAAACGTGACTCCAATTAAGATATTTGGTAATATTGGGTTGTAATATCATCAACCAATCAAATTTATACATGATTTGATTTTATTTTAAACCTTATCATTTTCATTTATCCATATTAAATCTATTTAATTTTATCTTGGGTAATAATATTCTAAATTATAAATACATACATATGATTTTTGAATTTCCTATAATTAATTACTTTATGAAATTATAGACCATATAAAATTAAATTTTTAATTTTTAAATATTTTTGTTATTTTTAAACAATTTAATAATATGTTATTTTTATAAAATATCAATTGTGTCAGTTTTGAAACCATTTATTTATTTGAATTTAAATAAAATCCACACAGAATATTTTTTCAAACCAAAATATTTAATATATTAATAACATGTCAAATGTATCTATAAAATTCATGGATCAAATTAATTAGTTCATTTAATATTTATTTTAGTATTTTTAAAACAATTTATTTGATATTTCTCTTAGTAAAATAATTTCTAAAACATTTTCGTAGAATTATTTAATATAATTAGTTTTTGCATAAAAATTAAAAATATTACTCTATTATGAGGTTAAACCTATTATTTTTTATAAAAATACTATTAGTCGAATTTATCATCTATAACAACCAACTTTTACAATAATATTTTTATTAAATTATGAAGGTGACAACTATGACATCATTAAAAATAAAATACTATTAATGTCATAATCTATATTATAAGGCTAAAAACGGTCCACAATTCGACACATGGATGATCAGGGTATAGATATGGTTGACCAATAAGGTTTGTTCAAGTTTCTAGTTCTTTTGTTGGGTATTAGTATTTTAATAAAAACTATATTATTGTTTTTTTTCTAAATAAAAAATTTCTGCATCATTAATGTATAAGTTATTAAGGTAATTATATATTTCTTAAAAATCAAAAATAAATTACCATGATGAAGAAAGAAAATTTATCTTTCTAATGAGAATTTATTATAAAATATATATTCTTAATAACCTTATATTAAAAATATTTTAATTATTAATATTTGAGTGAGACATATTTCACTTCCTTTAAATAAAATAAACTAAAGGTCTTAATCACATCCAAGCGGGTTCCTAAATATACCATTTAGACCCAAGTATAATTTAGGAAGAAATATAATCATCCAATTATATTAATAAAATTGTTAGGGTAATTTTATAATAATATTTTGACACTTAATTAGCTGATATACCTTTAACTTTAGTAAATATAATTTACCATAGTTACTATTCATAATGCCTAAAAATAAAAAGTATGCTATTAACATAATTTGGACCTACAGATTCCAAATATGGAATCCATGTTTCCAAATAAAAAACATATATGTTGCAGTATCTAATTTAAAAAAATGCCACTGTTGATAAAATGGGTTCTAAACGTTAAAACATTTCAAAAGATTTAAATGTTTTTACATTTGAATTGGATGTAAAATTAATGCTAATGACATATATAATATTAAATGGTAAAAATATATTTTATTTATACTTTAAAACAATTCAATATTATAATTTTACCATATAAATTATCTTGATGAAAGAAGTTTTTTTAATTAAAATTTAGCATATATTTACTATGCATCAAAATATGAAAAGCTAACAGAAAAATATTAAAAAATTATCCAAAGTTAAATTTTATATCCTTCTAGAAATGAATAATTTAATTTATTAAAATTTAACTAATAAATGTTTCAAAAGAAATATTTAAAGTGGTTGCACCATCAAAAGGTGTCAAAACAACATTTTTTTTAAAATACTTCCTTTATACGAAAAATTAGTTTTCTTCTAATACCTTGTTCTAGAAAATGTCTAAGATGAATTATAATGTTATAAAATTAAAATGTGGTTAATAAAATTCATAACATCTAGGTCATAATAATTTTATAACAATATATAATTGTTTAGTAAAACATGATATTACGTACAATACACGCTATTGAAGAAGGTTTCTCTTGCATGCAACACAAGCCAAGAATAGTGTTTGCATATTCTACAAGCTAATATGGTGTTGCATGTAGCGCAAGATAATCATGGTGTAGTGTGCCACACAAGGAATCAAAGAAATTAAAAAGAATATTTCTAATAAAATCTCAGGGTGTTACATTTATCCCTACATTGATTGAATTGTATTCAATCAACTACACCACACATATCCTCTTATGATGATCAGTCTCACTATCTATGATTTATGACTCTAAACTGAAAGGCATGGTCACATATTTAAAAATATTAAATATTTTCATACATTATGAAATAAATCATTTTCAATATTTTTTATCCCCGTTTTCATTTCCTTTCACATCGATTTTTATTCCTCTCACATCTCATGAGTTCCCTCAAGATAAACATCCCTCTTCGGTAAAAATTGAACATCTATAAACATTTTTTTACATTCCCATATCATTTAAAAATGAAAAGGGCCTACTATGATATTTTTTAATTAAATTATACTTCTACATAAGGAAGCGTAAAAAATTTTGGTACCCATAGTCCTTGTGCTATGACCATAAACATTCTTCCTTCTATCCAGGAATTATAACGAAAAATTATATTCCTTTGGTTAGATCATCAGGAACTCAAACTATATAAATTACTTCACAGGTTCTTTCTCATGGTATAGTTTCATATGAGATCCCCCCTTCCTTAATGGCCTTTTCATAGAACACCCCATCCATATACCTACCAACCTCTCTAGCCTTATCTGTTATGAAGGTATTATTTTTGTCTATTAACATTCATGTTGTAAGACATTAAACTACTTGGTAATAAATACTTATCACCTGATTTAAATTGATCCATATATCATCTTAATAATATGACAGTAAACTATGTTTCCATTATCCCCAATATATGATGTTAAACTACGAGTTTATAGTCCCTATAATAAGACATAATACAAAATTTTATCTTAGTTACTCACCTCAGAATCCCCTACCTCTATTGCCAATCATCTACTACATCATTCAAGTTCATCAACCTCTATTAATCTTTAAAGATTATCATCCCACTAAATAAAAAGTTTGACAATTTCCCATACTGGTAAACAAACATTGGTTTCCTCTAATCCATGATATCATAATTCTTTGTGTTTTGGAAACCATTCAAAAATTCCATTACTTCGCATCTACACATCTCCTGCCATTTTATTGGATCCTCATCCTCTTGCGTCTGAAGGAACACCCCAAAAAGTGGTTTTTGAAAAAGTGTAACACCTACCATCCTTATACAATTCCCCAAAATAATTTAAACAACAATTTTATATTGTTTCATTGTCTTCAAACATGTTCATTGGCCAACCATCATTTTTTTCATTATTCCCTAGTAATAGTGAATATGATACATGTCGAACATGGAGAAAAAGTATCCTAGACCACCTGGTCACTCCAAATATGTTCTATAATCTATGAAAATTTATTTACACTTTCCATTTCATTTTTTCAAGTAAAATTAAACACCCTTAAATTATACCATTAATTCCATAAAAATATTGGAAAATAAATTCAGCTATTCAGAGAGACCCTTTATCCATACATATATGTTTTCGACCAAATATCTCTAGGGGGTTAGTAAAAAATAGAAATATAGTGAGTTTTAATTGAATATATTAAACTCTCATATAAATGATAAACTATAGGGTTATTATTTTTTTCTCACATATGGAATTATTCACACAAGATTATGGATTATTCAATGGTCATATAAAAAATATGATGGATGTGAGATAATTGAATGTGAAAAAATAATTATTTTTATACATGCAGGATTGTTTAGATGGAAAACATTGGTAATGATCTAGGTTCATCCACATACTAGAGCCTCTCCAATGTCATAATTAATTTTTTTTCCATGGAACCAATGTAGAAATTGAGTGATTTTGTTCCCCTAGACTCTAGATTGTTGCTTTAAGGACCTACTCTCTCCTCTTAAGCTCCACTTACTCTTCCCCATAAGTAAGAAAATGATTATCATCCCTAACATACACCTAGTCTAGATAATCGTTGGGCCCATTTATATGAGATATAACATTATTACACTTATTCACAGCTCCCCTATCTGATAACTTAGTTGGATGATGGCATATTATTGATAATTATGTAAGTTATTACACTTATTCACTATCTCCTACAGACATTGAATTTCTCAGTTGACCCATTTGAGCTTCTAGGTGATTCGATATTAGAGTTTGTTCTATGAAACATCTAAATGGTGGAATTCATCATGCACACATTCGACATAAAAATGATCCAATGCATGAGTAGTGCATGCATATTCCCCTCTAGTTCTTAGGTTCTGTAGAATGATCAATAGAGATGATATTCAGCTCTCCAAATATAGTTCTTAATTATGGTGTTGAAACTTTGTATAATACACCATTCCCTATAATGGAATATGTGACTCTCTTCATCAAAATCAGAGTTGGAGTATTCTCGGACTTCAAGTGGAAAAAGATCATACTCAGGGAAAGCCTCATGAACCACAGAGAAAAGTCCTCTTTTGGGATCCTCTCATATATGTTAGACTCTTGATCAATGGGATGTTTACCGTCATCTAATCCTTACTTGGTAGTATCATCCCTACCATCATAAATCACCACTCTGCTAATGCTATCACCCACAACCACAATAGAATATTCTTTGAATGAAAATACATGCTCATCTTGATTAACTAGCACCTTAGGGGTCAGTGCAAATGTTATGTAAGGGACCCAAGAAGCTCCTTTCATATATTCTTGCTGGGTGATCACCCTTTCAAGAAGTACATGAAATGAGATCATGTTTGTTGGTTTGATCAGAAAATGACCAGTTGAGATCATGTGAGAAAAAAAGATAGAGGCTGATCATTTATAGTCTTAATCCTTCAGTCTCATAAGGGAGTTCCACCATATGATACCCCTTCACTGTAGTTAGAACCACAGTATCCATCACCTAACCTCCTCTCCTTGTTGAGTTGTTTGTTTTATGAGAAAAGACAAACACATTAATGAAAAAGCACCATGAATATTCAATAGGGACAGTTGAATTAAGATTATATATATGGGTATTTACATGAGGATTCTCATTGGGAATTTTTCTTCTCTAGTGGATTATATCATCATAATATAAGGGTGTGTCCCTTATTAAATGGTAGGGATGACCTAGGGATTCTTTCTCTCCACTCTGACCTCTTTAATATACCCACGAGTTAGTCACTTCTTGGGAAAAGGCCCTGGGGTGCACTCCTCAACATCCGATGATTCACCCTCACTACCCCCCCTTAGGGGGACCCTGACATATTTTCGACATTCTCAAGTAAATGGAAACATTCAATTAGATATTTTAGAATCAAATATAAATAGATGAACTATATATGTAAGTTAATAGGCTTACATTGAGTTGATAAACCATGTCATCATATTCCTTAATTTCAATGCTCTCCTAGTGGGTTTTTTTAGATCAGTGGCACACCGCCATGATTATTCAATATTTGAGCTATGTGAGCCCTCAAATATTGATTTATCTTAATATGAATCTTTGGTGGGTGGTGTCTCATCATGTATTAGATCACTGTCAATCATTACTTGCACTGTGGTGGAAGGATTTCTGGGTTTCCATCGTTGGAATGAAATGGAGTCCATGTCCATCAGGTACACATGCCTCTCATGAAATATATCATTTTTTATGATTATAATGATCCCAATTTATACCATCTCTACTACATTACAGATCACCCTCTTCCATGGTTCCTCCATCATCAAGTAAATTCGTAGTTTCCTACACGATGTTTATATCATGTGAACGATAACATCAACATCTATCAAAATCTAGTACTTCAGTTAATTCCAATGAGCCTATAGAGATCTTTTCTCCCCACCCTAAGATCACCCTTCTTATCCCAAAGACCATTTAGAGGGTCCATCCTATCTAGGATGAGGTGGCGGATT
Organism: Viscum album; assembly: GCA_963277665.1. Lineage (NCBI taxonomy): Eukaryota > Viridiplantae > Streptophyta > Magnoliopsida > Santalales > Viscaceae > Viscum > Viscum album. The sequence continues at coordinate 1,281,406,824 of OY728135.1, forward strand.
AATCCATTGTGCCACCCTAGACACAACTCCAGCTTAATACATTCCAAACTTTTTTCATTTCCATCAAAGAATATATTTCATTCTATGATATTTTTCTGGTTCCTCACTCTTTTGTATGATAAATCATAAAAAATTATACAAGATCCTATATGTTTATTCTTTCTTAGAGTTTTTGGAATTTTTTTGAGATATCATGACCTTCATGTAGATGGGTGGATGTATGAGCATCTATCTAGATACCATGCCAATCAGAATCCATAATTAGATGGAAAATGATAGATGTATTCCGCTCTTTATGATCCCCTATTTAGATTCTCAACATCAATTATTTGATGCACCCAAGGTTCTTGGAGATCCAAAAATAGCATGTATGTCTCAATGATTGTTTTTTCATCAATCTCGAACAATATCACTCCTTGCTAATTGGAATGTATGTATCCCCCCTAATCAAATTTCTCCGACTTAATGTCCAATATAACACCAACCATTGTCGAAAAGGGATGGAATTTGATGTTTTATTGATTCGTAATTCCAACCATGACCATGTTATCAATTGGAATAACTGGAATGACCCTAAAAATTGTATGTAGAGAGTGTCTCTTTCTATAATTCATAAGAATGGTGTAATTTTGAAACATGTAACCTCTAATGTGCGGTGTGATCCAACCATGGAGAAAATGAAATGAAGCTCAAAACATTCTATTTCAACCACCTCTTGACGGATAAACTAACATTCTATCGATCCAGGATATCACTAGAACCCCATTTTTCATCATGTTTCATGATTTCATGATGTATTCCATCATCATAGTATATTGGAACAGGACTATAAGGGAATCTATGAGGGGAATAATCCATCCATTGAGGAATATCATGAAACAGTATGTGTATATAACATGAAAATTCTAGCCCTCCAAAATTTTGTAGACCCCACCACCAATTTTACTATCCCTCCACTAGAATCATCCAATATTACTTCATCCTCAAACACTAAGGCACCTCCATGCAGTGTTTTATCCACCCTGATAACTTTATAACTGGGCTCTTCTTTAGAATCGTGCATCATCATTTCTTGAATTTGATATCCTTGTGGGTTGGAGGATAATTACCAACATTATCCTTTAAATCCTCCAGAAGATCTTATTCTAAGAGAGGAGACTACTTTGTATTAGTAAATATGATCAGGATTGGATGGAACTCTTCATATTGGAAAAACTCTAGTGGGATTCCACTAATGTAGTTCACATCCAAAAATCTAATTCCAACCTCACCATGGTGAAGGTAGAATGTGTTAGTATCTGGGGACCAATGACTAAGAATATCTAAAAGCATATCTAATTGATGGTATGTGTGGAATTTTTATATCCACACTACCCCATATTAGCAGATGCAATTTGGAATAGACCAATATTCCTTGAAGGTGTAACACACCCAGTACACCCAGGCCCACACTTTAATGAATTTTCCTCAATCCCAGACGTCCAAGTCCTTAAGCTGGCCATTCTATTTTTTCTGTTTACTGATATAGACAATTTTGATGTGGATAGTGATGCTCTAGTGGTTGACAACATCTTCATAGATGATCTAAGAGGGTGGTGTAATAACATTAATGCATGGGATGTTGACTTCACACATAAATATAAAATTCTATAAATGGAGGATGTCCCTAAATATGTATTTCCTCTAGTATTGTATCAAAATACCCAAAAGATCATGGTTATTGGAGATATCCCTCCATTACCAATTAAAATATTTGTTTTTCATAATTTCACACCTCCTCAAAGTGACAACTACATTGAAATCAGTAATATAAATTGATCATACATTTCAAATGAATTTACTGGTGAAAAGGAATGTGCGCAAAAATGTAATATTTTATCATGAAAAAGAAGTGTTATCAGGAAACATCAGAGGTGTTTATGCAAGAGGACCCAAATTTCATGGAAATTTATTATGAAGAATGTATATAATATTAAAAAATCTTCCAAAGGCTAATATTTCCATGAAAAAAATGAGATATGGGCACAAAAATGAGGGATTATCATGCGAGATGTTAAGGTAACATACACATTCCAACCCTCATCCTGTTTAGAGGAAATGACCAGTAGTTTCACATAGCATGAAAACCCGTTTGTGTGCCAAACACCCAATGTTTTGTGCAACAATAGAAACATGACACCATTTCCATCATTACCCTCAAAACCCATACTTTTTGTCCCTTATCAACTAAAATTCCAATGGAATGGGAATTTTTTGGCACTAAAATTTCACCTGAATCGCCAAATTTCTAGTTTTAGGTAAACCATATATGTAATCTAGCTTAATTGACCTTCCTATTATGATTAAGGGATTCTAAGAAACATTTATTGAGTGCATACATTGAAGAAATTCCACAAAAAATTGTCCTACATGCCTATGGTGACAATAGTTCTATGGATGCCCAATGGGATGATGATTATATTTAACAGATGTGCATAATAAAACTTTTGTTTTGGAAAAAAGAATGTATTTCATGAAAAACCATACCTTCCCACTTTTTTCACTAATGGTGACGTCCAAATGAGTATAGTGTGCATCCAAACCATATTGGAAATGGATGGAGATGTTCACAAATTGAGTTTGATGACAAATACTTGTTCATAGATCATGGATAATATCATCTATAAATAGAATCCCAACCACTCCCATGAAGGGGACATCTGATGTATGAAGAGAAACCATGCTACATGGAACTACTGAATATCCATGAAAACACTGAAACTTAACCACCATATTTCCCAAAAGTTAGAGAATTTCCATTAAATAATTTTGACCAATATGATTTGGAAATCTGTAGAGTGATCCTTATGAATATTCACATAAGGAAGGATGGCCGTATGTAAAAGACATCCCTGTGAGGAGTATTAATTTGCATGCAACCCCAAAAGTTTCAAGAAACCATGTCTCTTGACTCCGTTATTATCTTCTATGCCATAGAAATCTTCTCCCAAAACTATGTCGTGCAACCCAACATAGTTGTGGAAAACAATTTACTAGTTCCCCACATGGTTTCCCCTATGCATCTAGTGAAACCATTACCTTTCATATTTCTATTATGAATAGTTACTGTAACACCATTTTCTATTAAGCATATGGACCATTACATGCACATTGTAATTGACCACTCCCCCATGGATGTTACAATTACATGACCCATAGAATGAGACATGAGAGATAGTCACATATTACTAAGGGGTGATAATTCCCCCATGACTGAGCTATATGAATTCCTATATCCATTACCAAGTCATATGATGTTAAGAAGCACTACGACATCCTCGTTACAAGTTGTAAAATAGTAGTTGTACCAAGTGTGATGAACACATGATTCCTCACATATGATGATCATGAGATAGACCCCCCAACTATGGGGCTTGAGTCATTAATAGAGGGTATATCCATGCTTAATACCTTCACTCTCCCCCTACCATGGGATATGCGTCACTCCCAAACAGAAGCTTCATGTGTAGGTCCCACAATATCTCCCCTACCATGGGGTATGTTTCAATCGAATATGGAATATTTAAATTAAAATCACCACACCCTCTCCCCAAACCTATATTATAAGTCACCCCAAAACATGCCTCTCACCATGGGATATGATTCATACAATTAGGGATTCTTTAATTATATGTTCCACGCACTCTCTCCCACTATGCGATATGAGTCACCTACAAAGGGAAGCTTCATGAGAAATCCCTACATCATCTATCCCACCAGGGGATATGAATCAACCATATATGGTAGATTATATGCATAAGATGAAATGCATCACTAGTTTATCCCCTTTCATGACACGCTCAATCAAACCACATGTCATTAAACAATATGTATTATTCTCATCACATGCCTTAAACTGTGGAATCAAACAACTTGGGGTTTGATTCTCATCTTCCTAGAATTTTATGTAGGATTAATTCTCGAGGATCAATTTCAACATTATTAAACATTATAGGAGTTCACTTATAGGGACACACCTCCTAAATCTATAACAAGAGTGTTTGATCAACATAGATAAACATAGGTGTGACATCTTCCCTTTTGGGGAAAAACATTCTGAATCTATCTCTTGGGAATTCAATCCTCATTGGTAAACTATTAAGGTGTTTTATATTACATATTGGGGACACACCCTTTATATATACCTCACATGGAATCCTATCCAAATTGGAAGACATATTATCCATCTCACGTGGTTTATGATCATAAAAAAAGGAAACTATATTGGTGTTCCCTCCCATTAATACACCTCCATGATCTACCACCCAAGGAATCTGATCCATCTCTAGAAGGCCTGAAATACATTACCTAATCGATCTCTTCATCACATTATAATCCATCTCCATAAGACATAGAGCTTGTTACCTAACCCAGAACACCTACCCCAAGTAATAAACATGAAATGTCTAAGGTAAAAAAGAAGTCTAAGACATTCTCTGCTGGTGTAAATTACCTCATTATCATCACCGTATTACTTGGGATATGTTTCTAATATTTTTATCATGATATGCACCACAAAAATGAAGATTTATTTGTGATAAATGCACCTAATTTACAGACATTCCCAGTGATACCCAACTTGACTACTCTCCAAAACGAACTTTTCTTCCCTTCCATGAATGGAAAAACATAATCAAATAGTGTCTAAACAAATATAAAACCAAGAATGTGATCTATGAACAAGACACAAATATATGAGGCACACCTAGAATTGGCATCAATATCATTGGATTCCATGGATACTGGAGATGAAATACCACCATTTCATTTTGATCATAGAGTAGGCATCAATGATTAATGGGATGAAAGGAACCCACTTATGGAAATTTTGAATGCAGTGAAATTGAACGAAATCATGTTTATTCTTATTAAGGTTCATGTGATACCTTATAGAAGCTTAAAAATAGTTGAATAAATTGAAATATAACTCATAAAATAATTAATTATTATTATGAATATGATGTGTAAGAAAAGTTACATGGCTAATCATATGATTAAATTTACCACAACGGTCATGTGGGCTATTAGAGGATTTATTGGGATACCCTTGGTCATATCTTTCTATAGCCCTGTGGGCTTACACATCAGTTTGGGTTCAATAGCCACAAACACACAACAATTTATATCCAAATACAAGAATACCAATGTTTGTCTATCAAAAGGTACCTAATTAATTCTTCTAGGAGATAATATTGAATTTGGAATCCATTATGGGATCCCTGAAATCAGTACAAAAGTGAAGGAATCCTTCCGGGGGCCACTAAGATTGAAATTGTTCTGATTCATCCATCATGGGATCTGTAGCCATAGAATAATATATTAGGAAATCACCCATCTAATGAGGTCACACATATAAAAAACCAATGTCTAACATTTCATGGACTCTCGTGTCATAGTTGAAAAATATAAAAAGGATGCATCATCAATTCAATCCACATAAAATGTCACTCTATGGTTTCCCATACACAAACAATAAATTTAACATGTAATATCCCCATCATTATTGAAGGAGAATGTATAAAAAATTCATAAGCTAATGACTTGTTTGATCAAATTCAATATCCTCGAAATATCCTTAAGACCTTCAAGAGGGTATCATCCGTTCTCCATCCCAAAAAACCTATGACTTCGTTTATGGGTAGAAAAAACTATACATCATAACTTACTCACCTTTTTACCACTACATATAAGTTCTCAAATAACAATAACTGATCATCCATCATGATCTACATGTAGAGGGACTACAAATAGAGGCATAAATTGTAAAATTTTATCTAAATGGTGAGAAACCAAATAAATACCTCGAATGGGAAACTGGGGTGTAGTAATTATCATGTTCCTAGAGTGTATGTCCTATACAAAACAATACCATACCTAGACATGTACTTCAACATGTTGGGTACAACAACATTCTATTCAGGTACAACTTAATTGAAATGTCATACATGGATTTTGGATTTTTACTATTTAACTACCATGTCCCCCTTACGAGATATTTTATCCTTTGAACCTCTAAATAATTCAATGTATTACTACAAAACATGTTCTTTGGGTACATGGGGTGTAGTATTATGAAAATTATCTTCCCTAAATAGTATGAAATCCAAATGTGTTGTGATGAACCAACCCAAATACTTCCGTACACTGGTACTAGAGTGGGCATGAAAAAGTCCCTAAGGGCGTTCCGGATCACCATAGGATGGAAACTAGTGTTTTTGAACCATCAATAGGTCATAGGGAATTGTTTCTAAATAATAATCACAAGACAATAAACAATATTTGAACATATATTGATGAAGAGTCCGAATTAGAAACAAAACGTTAATGAGAAAAATAACAAAAGAAGACATATAATGGTCGGAATGGCACATAACCTAAAAATGACTAAAAATTTATCAATTTAATGCCCAAAAAATATTCATCCATTTTGTGGATCACCGCTGCAATATTTACCACTTCACAAAAATGTCCCATTAGTCAATCACACCCACCACATACAAGTGGTGGTTTACATTTTTATAAAATTGGATTAACATATTCACTAATAATCTGAAATATATTTTATGACATAATATATATATCTTAGTAGGATATCTGTAAATTCTACACATGATGTTCCATTTATATTAATCCATTAATGCTTGAATTTAAATATAGAAAATGATTGAAAAATATATATCATATTTTTAGTGAAATTGGATTTTAAGTCTTGTTGATGGTATTTATATGTTGATCAAGATTAAATGATAATTTCCAGAAAACACAAGTGAATAAATAAAATATTTCAATTAATCTATCCACCAGACAATCCAATTAAAAACAAATCACCATGACCATTTGTTTTGAGGTTTGTTAGCTCAGGGATCATGGATCCCCACACTACTATGTTATTCTATCATTGATCAATGTGTGGAAAAGTACCTATGAATCTTTATTTCATTTAAAATCAATCTACTATATAGTGGGAAAAATCATACAAAACATGTTTGAGTTAGTTTTTTCATTTAAAAATATATTTCATGGGTGTTAGAGCCCAAGATTTATTTTGAAATTCCACTGATAACTACTCGATATCTGATGTTCTTTTAATCAATTAATATATCAATCATGAAAAACAATCCTTTCAATGTAACTAAATATTCCAAGAAAAATTCCTAATTTCATGTTTTCTAATTAAATTTCAATTCCAAAACTAAATCATTCATTTCCATAATGTTCATGCCTTTAAAAATAAAATTTTATTTAAATAAATTTTTCTTAAGAATAAGTGTAAAATAATTTCATCAATACTCTTATCATTTCAACACATATTTCCTAAAAATCAATTAATATTAACAATCCATATGAAAATGGGTTTTATTTTACAATTATATATAATTTTTTAAATAACATACACAAAATAATATTAATCCAAAACAAAATAAAAAATATTTTGGTCAATAAAGAAATAATGTTTTCTAGTGTAGGGAAAAGCCTTACTGACCCACATATTTATCGTCACATGATTAATCAATCACCTAATGTTTGAATCACTAAAGGAGTGATAAATAAATGTAAAATATAATAAGAATACAGATAATTAAACTCCAATAAATGAAGTTCATAAATCCATATAGAACATTAGGATTCACCAATATCATGTAATATTAGAGAGAGTGTGTGAAAATATTATTTTCAAACAATGAGGTTACACTTACATAATAGGAATCAATCACATCAAATGGATCGTTGATCCAAGAATAAGAAATCACAAATGTTACAAAATCTCCTCTTAAATTCCTCAATAACTTTGAAGGTTGAATTATTTTTTCTTAAGAGGGGATTGGAATTTTAATATGTGTTTGGAACCATTAATTACAATTTTGGGAGAACTATAATATTGTATTGTGGTTTCATAAATCAGGTTTCTCTGTTAAATATGATTTGTCACCTAACTATGCATACCTAGAGGGGATATTGAGAGAATTCCATAGTTTGTATGAAAAATATTGAAACCCTTTCTCCAAACATTTGATCCTTGTGGGGAGACTGAAAAAATTGTTCAAAATTGGGTTGTATGGTTTGAAAACTATATCATATCCATTTAATTCCTCCCATGATAATGGATAAACGATGAATGAGGGGACACATGGTTTGGAAACCATGATCCATGTGTAAACTCCTGACAATTCCTTGTTTCATTTTTTCGTCTGGTGACCATAAAATTTGGACAACATATTATCTACCATTCAGAGATCCCTTAAATTGAATATAGTTTTTGGGCCGTCTTTCATCATTTTCTTTATTCATACATGTAACGGTCCAAATTTTCATTAATGGAAAATCCCTCTTGATCTTATTAAATTTCTCTTTATATAAAATGTTTTTATAAAATGTCAACATCATTGGTTTTATGATAAGAATTGTGAACGGTACATTTATAGGCTTTGAACAATGATCACATTATTAGTATAAATATAAGACTTTAAAAAATCCAATTTACTCAGACAAAAGAAGCGATGGCCTCATCCAGTAGAATTTCCCCATACGAAGCCCATTTGTTGGAGCTCAAAAAAGAGGTGGCATCCTTGGGCTTCTCTCTTGACCAAGCCGAAGCTGAGCTTCACCATGTCAAGCTCGAACGGAACCGTCTACGGGAAAAGTGGAAGTTTATTGAAATTACCACTCGAGCGATGTTATCCGATCCACCCCAAGAGTCTTTCACCATCGCACACCTTACCCTTAGGTCTTATGTAGCTGTTTTAAGAGGTTATGTAACAAATAAGTAGTACTATGTTCGTGTACATTATTTTTATATATAATAATGAATATAATTTCTAGTCATTTTTGATACATTGTAAATAGTTTTTAAAGTACAAATGGTGTTTTTAGTTATTATTTAATTAACAAATTTATTTTATTAAATTAATGGATTTTTGAGTTAAATAATATTTTAATAAAATAGTAATATTATTATTACATTAATTTTTATTAAATATAAATGATATTATAATTTTATGAATGCAATTATAATTTTTATTAAGGTTTGAAAGCCATTTCTGTCAAAACCCGTGAATTTTCGATAAATGTCAGTTTTTATTTTAAAAGTAAAAATTAAAGTATTTAAAAAATTATTTGGATAAAATGAATTTCAATTTTGGAATCAGGACGTCGAAATTATCCAACGGTGAATTTTTCATAATTTTCTGAGACAATCATATTTTTTGGTAAAAATTAAATACCGATTAAATATATAATGTGTTTTATGACATCATAATGACCCAATAGTGATGTAATAAAATACTATAAACTTTATGTTCGGCCAATATATGTTTTAAAATTAAAATAATGTGATTTTGGGTTTTTTTTGAGTTACTTTTCAAAGCATTAATGGACCCCTCAATTCTTATTCAGCACCTTGCCTTTTTAAATCAATTCCCATGGGAGTGTGACTCACCTCCACATAATCGACCCTAATATTTTTAGAAGTTCGGAATTTGGCCTTATAAAATATTCTTTTCCTCTTCCCTTTTCCAAAAACCATGGGAAAAAACAATGGGATGGTTTGTGGATTGGATTAATTTAATGTAAGGGGACCCAAACCTAAATAATAAAGAATTTCCTCACCTTTCCTATATGAACCCACCCAAGCTCCCACTTCCTCCTCAGTCAAATCCATTGGAGTTCATCCAACCTCTGCCCTACTCTCTATATAATCCTCCCAAGGTGCCCTAAGCTCCCAAGAAGCTTCTCACAAGCCTCTCTCTAGCCTTTGGAAGCACACTTCCAAGTAAGGTTTTTTTCTTCCTTTATCATTTTTTTAATTTTCTTTAAGTTGTATTGCCCATTTAATTTCAATTATGAATTTTGGGCTATGGTTTTTCACCTCCCCCATACATCCCTATTATTGTTTGAATTATGGGAGACCCATTTATCTTTCATTAAATGCCTCCCATGTACACCTGTTACTATGCCAAAATTCCGAAAGGAACTTCTCTCTCCTCATTTACATTCAAGCAATTATTTTGTATCATGAATCTAATTTCCATTAAAATTGTTGGGACATGTATCTATATGACCTAATTACTTTCTATTACATGTTAATATGATGAGGAACCCCTTTCTCTCTCATAAACCATTTTTATGAAATTCTATTTCACGCAGTTACGCTGCCAAAATCGCACCGATTTTCTAAGCCAATGTCATTGTGTAGTGAATACCATGCCCATTTCTCAATCAAGTGTATTCACATTTATGCACATTTAATTATTGATTACAAATTTCCATGTATTAATTCCACATTCCTTTATCTTGGAATAAATGATTATTTTTTATGAATCCATGTTTTATGATCCATGTGGCACACTTATGCATGAAATGAAATGATTAAGAAGGGTGCGCCCATATAGTGCTCCAATGCATTGGGTAAAGTATAGTATCTGAATATGTCATGTAAAATGAGTGTAGAATCATGCTAATTCAAGTGAAATGAGGTTTTACTCATGCTTTATGTGCAATTAGGATTTACTCAAGCTCTATGTGCAATGAGCCTTGGCTCATGCTAATTCCATGTTAAGTGTTGTTGCCACATTTCCATGATATGATTATCATGCTTTATCATGCCTTTATGTTCATGTTTTTCTTATGATCTATTGATATGCCTATTGTCTAACATTTATTGTACTCCTCATGTTATTCCATGTGTACTCCCTTACTGGGCTTTATAGCTCACCCTTTTCTTATGCATGTCCTCAGGTTATCCCATGCAATGATAATTACGAAGGAATGTAGTGGTCATGTAAAGGATGTTTTCAATAATGATGTTGTATTTCATGTTTTATGTTTTTATGTAATGATCCTATGCCCCAAATACACTAAACACCTCGATCTTCTTTGTTGTATCAAGTGATGTTTTATGTAATAAATCATGTTTAAGTTGGAAATAAAATCAGGGTTGTCATAGTTGGTATCAGAGGATAGGTTTAGTTATTTTTGGGATTAGGAAACACTAGTAAAGCCTTAGATACAAGACTAAGTATAATAAGAACATCCCTAAGTTTTTGTATGTACTACGTAAGTGGTTTATCAAAAAAATACATCCCTGTCTGGATACGAGCAGGTAGAGGCGGCTCTGGCACAGATGTATCCAAGGGGTAAAACCCGAAAACACCACTATGAGATAGACTGGAACAGGAACTGGTGCACGACAAAGGGCCTTGTTGAACTCTTGGTTACGACACTCCCGTGGGATATGTTTTGTTAAATTCAAAATCACTGTATGAACCCTTATTAATGGAATTAAAAAAATGAACCTAAGAATATATGTTAGAAAGTAGAACATGAAAAGCCTAGATTAAAGCCTATAGACTCCTGAGTTAAGGAAATAAAATTTTATTTATGAGTCATCAACTTTTTTCTTTGGATTACCCTTTATGTGTTACCCCTAACATTACTTTTATTCCATCCAATGGCCAGTAATAGGAGGACTCGGGCTAACAACTGTTGTGAAGATCAGTGTGATGACTGCACTAATGAGATGCCAAATCCAATGGGAGTGGGAATCATGAACTTCGTCACGCTTGTCTCTCAGGTAAATCAAGGTTTGAATAGAAAAAAAGGTCAAGAGGAACTTTCAACCCCCCTATGAAAGAACAAGTCTCTATCGAGAGCTTCATGAGACAAAGGACTCCTACTTTTAGTGGATCATTGGATCCCATGATCACTGAACAAAGGATCAAATCCATTTAAAAGACCTTCTACATCCTTCAATGTTCTGAAAAAGAGAATGTTCTCCTGGGGGCTTATCATATAGAGGGTGAAGCTAATAAATGGTGGATTTTGATAAAAAATACGAAGCCTGAGGAGGAGATCAAGGCGTTGGAATGGAAGGATTTTCAAAAGATGTTTTTCGATAAATATTTTTTGCACACCCTCCAGATTAAGATGGAATGGGACTTCCTTTCCCTCAAGAAAAAAGATGAAGAATCTATTGGAGCGTATGAGGGGAACTTCACAAGGCTTGAACGATACACTTCCAGCTTTGTCGTTACCCCCGAATGCAAGGTTGACCGCTTCTTTGGTGGGATGAAGTCTAGCTTGCGGAAAGCATTAGCAATCCGTGACTTCGACAGCTATGAGGAAATTGTCTGATGTGCCCTCAAGGATGAAATGGAGATCAAGGAATCACAAGGGTATCATGGAGACAAGAAGCGTAAGGTGGAATTCAATGCTGGTTTTCCGATGGATAAATCCAACGGTACTAAGATGATCCAGCACCCCACTTGCCAAAAGTGCGGAAAGAAGCACCCTAGAAATTGCCTTAAAGGGATGAGAAAATGCTTTAGGTGTGGAAGAGAAGGGTACATAGCTATTAACTGTCGGCAAGAAGGACCCGCAGCTACGAAAGAAGAGAGGAACGCTCTGTTCAAATCTTACCACATTTTTCAATGCTACAAATGCAATGAACTGGGTCATTTTTCACATCAGTTCCCTAATCCAATGGTTTTAGGAGGCAACCAACAACTTCCAAGGTAGCAAGGAAGTGATTTTTCTATCACTTCTATCGAATTGAACCCCAAAAACGAAGTGGTGATAGGTACGCTAGTTATTCATTCAAGAATAGTGAACGTACATTTTGATTCAGGTTCTACGCATTCTTTTATATCTCAAAAGATTAGTAGAACAATCCCAGCACCACCAAAAATCATGGAAGTAAAGATGTCGGTGAGTGCAGAAAATGGGGCAATCATTGCATCCCATGAATATAAGTCCTCCCCTGTTATAATCTGTGGATTGAATTTCCCAGCGAACCTCTTCATACTCCCTCTGGTTGAATTTGATGCAATACATGGCATGGATTGGATTTCCTTATATAGAGCCATCATAAATTGTCGGGATAGGGAAATGACACTCCATATGGAGAATTCACCCCTGATTCATTACAAGTGTCAGGAAAAAGATGAATCTCCTTTAGCTCCATCATCTCAAGCATGCATATTACTGCCTTACGAGCACACGTATCTGGCTCAGATGATTTAGTCCAAGGAAGAAACCATCCTTGAAGAAATGCCTATTGTGAGGGAATTCGGTGAAGTGTTTCCCGAGGAACTGCCTGGTCTTCCTCCAAGAAGAGATGTTGAGTTCTAAATTGAACTTATACCTGGGGGACCACCAATATCCAAGACTCCATATATAATGGATGATGTTGAGCTTCAAGAGTTGAAGAAACAACTACAGGAGAATTTGGATAAAGGGTTTATACGCCCAAGTGCTTCACCATGGGATGCACCAGTCCTCTTCGTCAAGAAGAAGGATGGGTCAATGCGGCTTTGCATCGATTATCGTGAACTTAACAAAATCACGATAAAGAACAAGTATCCTCTCCCAAGAATCGATGACTTGTCTGATCAGATGTGTGGATCACAATACTTCTCCAAGGTGTATTTGCGGTTGAGATATTATCATGCAAGGGTGAAGAAGGAAGATATACCCAAGACTGCTTTTCGTAAAAGGTACGGTCACTATGAATTCATAATAATGCCTTTTAGACTCGCCAATTCTCCAGCAATATTCATGGACTTGATGAATAGATTCTTTAGAGATTACCTTGACAAATTTTTGGTAATCTTTATAGATGATATTCTAATATACTCCAAAACCAAGGTGGATCATGAGGAGCATTTAAAAACTGTACTAGAAACTTTGCACAAGGAGAAGCTCTATGAAAAGTACAGAAAGTGTGAGTTCTGGTTGAAGGAGGTCTTATTCTTGGGCCATATCATCACATGAAATGGGATATCGGTGGACCCCTCCAAAACAGATGCAATTGAGGGATGGCCAAGGCCAACATCAGTAATGGATATCCGTAGCTTCTTGGGGTTAGCTGGATATTATCGATGGTTTGTGAGAAATTTCTCATGATTTTACAACCCTCTTACCAAGATAACTCGAAAGGGGGTAAAGTTTTCTTGGAGTGATGAATGCGAAGAAAGCTTCAAGGAGTTGAAAATGTGGCTTATCACTACACATATGCTCACATTACCCACAAGTGGGGAACTTTTTGTGGTATTCAATGATGCTTCAAAGAAGGGCATAGGTTGTGTGCTGATGCAGAATGATAAAGTTATATCCTATGACTCAAGGCAGTTGAAAATCCATGAGTGAAACTATCCAACGCATGATCTGGAGTTGGCGGTGGTGATCATTGCCTTGAAAATCTGGCGGCATTATCTCTATGGAGAGAAATGTGAGATATATACTGACCACAAGAGTCTTAAATATATATTCACACATAAAGAGCTTAATATGCACCAGAGAAGATGGAGAGAGCTCATCAAGGACTATGACTGTTCAATACATTACCACCCTGAGAAAGCGAACAAGGTGGCAGATGCCCTAAGTAGAAAGGATCTAGCCATTTTATCAATGATTAGAATTGAGAAGGATCCAATCTTCTTAGACTTGATGAAGATGGACATGGGAATCATAGAGAAGGGAACATCATCAATCCTTTCACAAATGATAGCTCAACCGTCTCTTTGGGAAAAGTTAAAGGATGCTGAAAAGGATGATGTGGGAATTCATGAAAAAATGGAAGCTATCAAAAAGGGGAAATCCTCGGAGTATAATGTTAATGAAGATGGTATTGTACGGTTTGGGAAAAGACTATGTGTTCCATAAAGTCTGGAGCTGAAGAAGAAACTTTTGGATGACGCACATAGTTCAAATTTCTCTATTCACCCAAGGAGCACAATGATGTATCGAGATCTCTGAGAAAACTTTTGGTGGGATAATATGAAAAATGAGATCGCTGAATATACATAAATGTGCCTGGTGTGTTAGAAAGTGAGGGCAGAGATGCAGAAGTCTAAGGGGATGATGCAACCATTGCCCATACCATAATGGAAATGGGAGAACATCACCATGGACTTTGTCACCGGACATCCAAGGACATCCAAAGGCAACAATGCAGTCTAGGTTGTTGTGGATCATCTTACAAAGACTGCACACATTCTTTCAATTTGGGAGGACTTTCCATTGGATCAACTGGAACGGATATATATCAGGGAAGTGGTAAGGTTGCATGGAGTACCACTATCTATTGTATTTGACCGAGATCCAAGATTCACCTCTATGTTTTGGAAGAGTCTTCAACATGCTCTGAATACTGAACTGGACATCAGTACGGCCTATCATCCTCAAACTGATGGCCAATCCGAGAGGACTATCCAAACACTTGAAGATATGTTGAGACAATTTTCAATGGTCTTTAAAGGAGTATGGGATCAAAATCTTCCTCTGGTTGAGTTCTCTTATAATAAATGTTTCCACTCGAGCATCCAAATGGCACCATATGATGCACTGTATGGGAAGAGGTGCAAAACATCGGCATGCTGGGATGAGGTC
Source organism: Viscum album (assembly GCA_963277665.1). NCBI lineage: Eukaryota > Viridiplantae > Streptophyta > Magnoliopsida > Santalales > Viscaceae > Viscum > Viscum album. The sequence continues at coordinate 1,281,422,247 of OY728135.1, forward strand.
ATTGAACGTAAGCTCCTTGGACCAAAAATGGTCGGGGAAATGGTGGAGAAGTTAAAAACCATTCAACATCATATCAAGGCAGCTCAAAGTCGATAGAAGAGTTATGCGGATAATTTTCGATGAGACCTTGAGTTTAAAGTTGGAGACACGGTTTTTCTACGCATATCTCCATGGGATAAGGTCATGAGGATTGGAAAGAATGAGAAGTTAAGTCCAAGGTACATCGGACCCTTCAAGTTTCATGATAGTGTCGGGGCTGTGGCCTATCGACTAGCACATCCGCCTACTATGGCCAAAGTACATGATGTCTTTCATGTATACCTCTTAAAGAAGTACATATTGTACCCTTCACATGTACTCTCTTCTGAGGTGGTACAATTGGAAGACGATCTTTCTTATTAGGAGAAACCATTGAATATCATTGATCATAGAGAAAACATTCTACGAAAAAAGATAATGCCCCTTGTCAAGGTGTTGTGGAGAAACCACAAGTTTGAAGAAGCGACTTGGGAATCGGAGGAATTTTTGAAGCTGAGTTACCCACATATGTTTTACTGTGGGAAAAGGAAAATTTCGAGGGAGAAAATTCTTAAGGTGGGAATATTGTAACGACCCAAAGTTCCATTAATGGAAAATCCCTCTTGATCTTATTAAATTTCTTTTTATATAAACGTTTTTTATAAAATATCAACTTAATTGGTTTTATGATAAGAATTGTGACCGTTACTTTTATAGCCTCTGAATAGTTATCACGTGATTAGTATAAATATAGGACTTTAACAAATCAAATTTACTCAGACAAAAGAAGCGATGACCTCATCCAGTAGAATTTCCCCATACGAAGCCCATTTTTCGGAGCTTGGAAAGGATGTGGCATCCTTGGGCTTAGTTCTTGACCAAGCCCAAACTAAGCTTCACCATGTCAAGCTCTAACAAGACCCTCTACGGGAAAAGTGGAAGTTGATTGAAATTACCACTCGAGTGATGATATCCGAGCCACCCCATGAATCTGTCACCATCGTACACCTTACCTTTAGATCTTATGCAGCTGTTTTAAGGGGTTATGTAACAAATAAGTAGTACTATGTTCATGTACATTATTTTTGTATATAATAATGAATATAATTTCTAGTCATTTTTGATACATTATAAATAGTTTTTAAAGTACAAATGGTGTTTTTAGTTATTATTTAATTAAGAAATTTATTTTATTAAATTAAAAGATTTTTTAATTAAATAATATTTTAATAAATTAATAATATTATTATTAAATTAATTTTTATTAAATATAAATGATATTATAATTTTATGAATGCAATTATAATTTTTATTAAGGTTTGAAAGCCATTTCTCTCCAAACCCGTGAATTTTCGATAAATGCCAGTTTTTATTTTAAAAGTGAAAATTAACATATTTAGATAATTATTTGGATAAAATGAATGTCATTTTAGGAATCAAAACATAGAAATTATCCAACGGTGAATTTTTCATAATTTTCTGAGAGAGTCATATTTTTGGGTAAAAATTAAATACCATCTAAATATATAATGTGTTTTATGACATCATACTGACCCAATAGTGATGTAATAAAATACTATATTCTTTATGTTTGGCCAATATATGTTTTAACATTAAAATAATGTGATTTTGGTTTTGTTTTACTTATTTTTCACAGCAGTAATGGACCCCTGAAGACTTATTCAACACCTTGCCTTTTTAAATCAATTTCCATGGGAGTGTGACTCACCTCTACATAAGCAACCCTAAAATTTTAAGAAGTTCAGAATTTGGCCTTATAAAATATTTTTTTCCACTTAACTTTTACAAAAACCGTGGGAACAAACCATGGGATGGTTTGTGGTTTTGATTAATTTAATGTAAGGTGACCCAAACCTAAATTATAAAGAATTCCCTCACCTTTCCTATATAAACCCACCCAAGCTCCCACTTCCTCCTCACTCAAAGCCATTGGAGTTCGTCCAACCTCTTCCCTACTCTCTATATAATCCTCCCAAGTTGCCCCAATCTCCCATGAAGCCTCTCACAAGCCTCTCTCTTGCCTTTGGAAGCACACTTCCAAGTAAGTGTTTTTTCTTCCTTTCTCATTTTTGTCAATTTTCTTTAAGTTATATTGCCCTTTTAATTTCAATTATGAATGTTGGGGTATGGTTTCACACCTCCCCCATACTGCCCTATTATTTTTTGAATTATGGGAGACCCATTTCTCTCTCATTACATGCCTCCCATGTATACCTGTTACTATGCCGAAATTCCGAAAGGAACTTCTCTCTCCTCATTTACATTCAAGAAATTCTTTTGTATCATGAATATAAATTCTATTAAAATTGTTGGGACATGTATATATATGACCTCCTTACTGTCCATTACAAGTAAATATGATGAGGAACCCCTTTCTCTCTCATAAACCATTTTTATGAAATCGAATGTCACGCTGTTACGCTTCCAAAATTGCACCGATTTTCTAAGCCAATGTCATTGTGTAGTGAAAACCATTCTGATTTCTCAATCAAGGGTATTCACCTTTATGCACATTTATATATTGATTAAAATGTTTCATGTATGAATTCCAAATTCTTTTATCATGGAATAAATGATTATGTTTTATGCATCCATGTTTTATGATCCATGTGACACACTTATGCATGAAATGAAATGTTTAAGAAGGGTGCACCCTTATAGCGCTCCAATGCATTGGGTAATGTATAGTATCATGATACGTCATGTGCAATGAGTGTTGACTCATGCTAATTCAAGTGCAACGAGGGTTCCTCGTGATTTATGTGAAATGAGGATTTACTCATGCTCTATGTGCAATGGGCCTTGGCTCATGCTAATTCCATGTTAAGTATTGTTGCCACATTTCCATTTTTGATTACCATGCTTTATCATGCCTTTATGTTCATGTTTTTCTAATGATATATTGATATGCCTATTGTCTAACATGTATTTTACTCCCCATGTTATTCCATGTGTACTCCCTTATTGGGCTTTATAGCTCACCCTTTTCTTATGCATGTCCTCAAGTTATCCCATGCAATGCTAAGTGCGAAGGAATGTAGTGGTCATGTAAATGAAGTTTTCAATAAAGATGTTGTATTTCATGTTTTAAGTTTTTATGTAATTATCCTAATCCCCAATGACACTAAACCTCTTGATCTTCTTTGTTGTATCAAGTGAAGTTTTATGTAATAAATCATGTTTAAGTTGGAAATAAAAGCAGGGTTGTCATAATACACTTACTATGAACAAGCCAATAGCTTCCAAAAAGTTCCAAAATTCCCAAAAAAAGCATGGAATGTGATCTAAAAATGGATTATAATTTTTTTATCTATGTACATGAATTCTGGAGATAAGATGGTACAATATTCCTACCATAAATTCATTATACACCTAGAAATCATGTTATAAAAGCTCTACTTCAATGAGCATTCGACACTACTCTCTCATCGATGCCTCTCGTACCCATGTTTCATGTGAATAAGTACCCTATTTCTAAAGTACTAAATCAATGGGATGTATTTCCCATGAAAAACCTTTTTCATAGAATCAATTATCCGAAATTTAAATTAATTTGAAAGAAAAATCAGGTTCCACATCAAGGTCCCCCCATCTCATGGCATGTGTTGGGTTTGAGTGATACTTTTTAAAATGAAACATGTGAAACCAATTGTTCATCGACATGATCTAAGGTGTAAAATCCTAGTGGAAATTCACCTTTCTAATTTCATAAACAACCTCAAATGTTTCCATGTATTTAGGTTATATATTTACCTATTTCCTAAGTTCTCGTTGAACCATCATTGGTAAAAATCCGTATAAAACTTGGCTTGGAATTAAAAACTCTAAAACTAATCAATAAATACGAATATATGTTTTATATCAACACTGATATTTAAATATTATATAATGAATCAATTGAACTATTTCCAATTTCTCGTGAAAGAACTACGTATAACTAGGGATGATTCACCAATCACTGACCAACATAATGGGGATTTACATGGCCATATATAAAAGGAATCAAAGTAAACCATCTTAAAGGATTACTGGTAAGAGTTTTTATAAGAAAAATCATCGACTCCCATGTTTCTATTCCAAGATCCCCCAAATTTGAAAATATATGAATGAGGCATGTATTTATGAATATATATAGATTATTCTATATGGATAACATTCTACTCATGATCGATTTTTCTATAACTGACGTGATTTCACGACACCTCATTGAGGCCTAAAAAATGGGATGTGACATGATAATATCTATGAGATAATGTATCCTATGGAACTTTATGAAATTCTATGATCTCCAAAAGATATAGATTTTACATGTCCTTAACATTGGTTGTATAGTGAAACGGAAGAATGTGATAAAATTTTTCAACCGATTGATCACTAACCATATCACATTCTTACCTAAAGTTTTCATAAATAAACCACCACAAATAGCTTCATAATACTATTCAGCTATTACGTTAGGAATGAAATGGGATTAAGAAACAACATAAATGTTTCTAGTGATCAACCATGAAATAATGAAGGGTATACAAAAAGGGAAAAAATCCATGACCTATTTTCTGATATCTAGAAACTAAAATCATCATTTCATATAAAAAAGTATATTTATTGATTCGGTATATACCACCTAATAAAAACTATGACAATAATCCATCATATTTTTTCTCATAGGAAACAGTGCAATGTACCCACACTATTATCATAGGAAACTCCCAAAATATAATGAACAATCACCATTGATCTCCCCTGCCTAAAGAGATTCCTTAATTTTATGTAACTCATCATTGAGATTCTATTACTACGAATAATACTGATAAGAGATTTGGTCTACAAAAAAATTATCAAAAGAATATCGGTCTTATTCTCCCAAATAAAAATTTGCATATGTGAAAAGCTATCCATCAAATTCTAATTTTCGGAAATTTATTCAATATACTAGGTGAATCGTTTCCCACTAAAATCATCATCAATGACATTCCTATTACCATAAGTTTGTGAAATTTCAAATTAAAAATCTACAGGTATTATACCCATCTCCTCAATCAGTATTAATTTTTTTGAGAAGTTATAAGTTATGTTTTTTTATCTGAATAAATAGTAATCCTTTAACAAAAATGGTATTGATACAAATATTTAATATAATGCATCATATTTTTAGGGTTTAGATCATGATGGGTGTATTTATTCATATGGTTCATGATATTTGAGGGACAAAAGTTCATCACATGATAATGTGATGTTAAAACCCGACCAAAACCCGAATAAAATGCAACAAAAAATATAATACCGCCCTACAACACCATTGGAAGAGTAAATATTACGGATGAAGAAAAACTACTATCCAATTCATCAAAATAGTTCTAAAATTTTTTATTCACAAGTGGAAATTGAATATTTCCATGTGATAACAGTAGTTGGAGGGGACAACTCTGAGAAATAATAAGAAAACTAAAGGTAAAACCCATTAAAACCAAGAATATAAATATATAAAAAATATTTCATGGTTGTTGACAAGATAAAAAAATTTCATTCTAATGATAAACTAAAAAACAATGTTCTAACACCACATTTCCCACAAACATCCCTTCATAAAACTCGAATTTACATTTTGGAATCATAACATACAGTCATAGATCAGTATAAACTTCTTAAAACTAATATCAATTGATGAACATGATTATCCCTGGATTATGAGTAAAATATAAAAATGTACACTAATGAAACCATGAATTAATTTCAATACTCATAGAATATCATATTCATTAGTTCCATTTAATCTATCAATGTATTGGTAATAAAAATCATAACATGGTAATCTTAATTTCTATACCTGATTCAGAAGAGATTATTGATGTTATTAGAGACTTTTATTCTTATATAGAGTTAACTAGAATGATGAAGAACATTTGATAACCACTTAACCCATTTCAATGGATCGAAAAAATTATTAATATCCAGATATGTAAAATTTCTCTTTTTCTTGATTCATCAAATTTTCATATAATCATTAAAATTGTATATGGTTTTATCATTTATCCCTTCAAAAATAATGAGCACCTACCAAGGTAACATTCTTAGATGAATAAAGGAATTAATCAACAAATATTAAGGAAATGTCTATAAGTATATCAATTTATCTAGTTCATGATGGTATGATGTAATAGAGATAGCCTAAGTTCAACATGACAATTCAATAGAAAACCTTACATTCCTTGTTTTTAGAAAGCAAGAATAGTCTAATTGAAACATGTGGGGAAACTAAATGTTAACTTGAGGAAGATAACCAATAAATTATATATTCTCATTGTCCATTGAGAACATATTTTTCTACCTTCCCAAATTTGAACGAAATTTTTTCACTCTACCCAACCTCGGTCTACATTACCCCTAGAAAAATGCCATTCACCATCATGCATATTAATGGATACCCACTGAAGATAAAATTCATTACCGGATTAATGTTCAATTAACTATAACCACACATGAATGAAATCTATTAAATGTATTTTATGACCATTCAAACACTATGTGATATCAAACTCTAATAAATAGAAGCCACAAACATGGAATATGAAACCCTATTCTTCCATCATAAAAAGAGGAGTAGAAATATCCACTACATAATACATATAATTTATCGGGATTCATAATGGATTAAAATTATGAGTGGATGTGAATCAATTAAATATTTTATACCAACTATAATGTTTAATAAGGATGATTTTAGTTTGATGGTACCTCTTATAGTTACTAGACATTAATCAATTTCTTATAGAGACTCATCCAGTATGTAAAGAAAATGTTTTCCTTTGTAATGTGGTTGTAACCCATTATTAATGATGAATGTTATTATATGAAAAAAAATTATATTTATGATCTTATGGATATGTGTGGTGAAGAGAAGACAAGAAAGAACTTATGTAACTAGCTGGAAAAGATACATGATCAATGAAATCATTTGATCATATATAATTACCCATGTTGAATTCTTCATCGTGACACATTGAAAAAAAGTCAATTTGTCTTTTATAGATATTGTAGAAGGAATGGATTATATCATACATTATTATCTAAGGTAATACATACCCCATATCCTCTTTCTATTAAATGAATAAATATAATATCAATTGTTAGTGGGAGGATATCCTAACAAGACTTACATACTAGCTAAATCAAACTCATACATTAAAGATTAATCCAGTTTATCTCCATAAGAACTGAGCTTCATCATGAAATCCAAAGATTAAATATTAATTTGAAGGACCATTTATTATAATTTATGTATCTATATTCCATATTATCTCATGATAAAATGTATTAGGATCATTAAAATAGGTTTTATAATGATTCACGATGTTATCATCATTGTTTATGCTAAGAAACTCATCATACTTTATCAAAACAATAAACTTAGTTTCAAACTGATCAATGAATAGATAACAAACATTCATCCATTCTATGTCTTTATATTCCTTCAACATATTAATCGAATTCCATAATATCCTACCTGTTTTATTATTCTTGGAGGTAGAACATTTCCCCTTAATTACCTCTGTATATTACAAGGACTCAAAAATAATAAAAGTATTACTCTAAAAATATACTACCTCTTAAGGATCATATGATCATAAAAATATGGTGGTTTATCTTAATGAAACTCATAATCATTATCTTGCATTTCATTACAATAACATTCTGATCAAAGGTAGGTTCCCCTTGATCTAGTTAATCAAAATCTCTCTCCTGGGGTATGTTCATAAATATTCATGGGATCTTGTTACTCTACACAATAAATTGTATGAAAACCACATTATAGATAATAATACATTAAATAAATAAAGGGGTATACAAATATTAGTTTGATTAGAGAGAATTTTATTTTATAGTATTTCAAAATAATGAGTTCATGATTAGGGAAATAATATAATCATAGCAATTCACTCCATAGATATGGAATTCTAAAACAATCGTGGTTATTCATTTATACCTATGATGAGATATGGATATGAAATCATAGTTACCCTACCTGTGACATTTTGATAATCTTGCCTCTTATCTACCATGTCATCCCATAATCTATAATGAAATAATGGAAAGGTGATCACCCACTATTGATAAAAAATTCCAAAACTAAACCAAATCCCATGGTATACCTATACTTGATCTAGTATTGACCATGCCTGAATGGAGTCCCATATCCCCACAAGCTATTAACATATTCATAAGATATAAAAGAGGGTAAATGTGAAGAGTTTATCCAAAATAAAAAGGGTTTTAGAGTCCCAATTTTGTTTAGTCACCAAATAGCAACTTATGATCTCATTTTCTTCCAATAAATCCATTAATAAGTAATGGAAAATAATTTAAATTAATTTACAATTAACATTAAAAGTTTTAAATACATATATATATATTTACCTTACTCATTTTCAAATTTAAATCAGAATAATTGGTATTCATCAAGTTCATGCATTTCAAAATAAGTGAAATTTTAAATCTATCTTTCCTAATATTCAATATCAGATAATTTGATCAATCATATATTCATTACATTACATCTTGTAAAACAATAAAAAAAAATATTTTAAAACATTGTAAAATTTTGTTTTATTTTAAAATTACATTATTTTTTGAAATCACACATAATAATTTCAAAATTAAATGAAAATTTAAAACAATTTAAAAATATAGAAATAAATTATGTTTTGAAGAGTTTCTAAAATTCTAAAAAACCCACCAACAATTACTCCCTGTGAAAATCATTCAACTAAAATGGGATTCATTAACAAAGAGATGATAGAAAGAAATATCAATGTAGAATGATAATAATTTCAATCTATAAAATAATCATTACAAATCAAATTTAAGAATTATGATTCACAAATATAAATGAAATTTGGAGATATTGATAATGGATAATTCACAAAATAATACGATACACATATTGGAGTGGGATACATGACATCCATTATAACTTCTATCTAAGAATAAGAGATGATAGAGGATCCAAAATCAACTATAGCGAGCCTCAAAACATGAGAGCATCAAAATATGTTAGATAATAATGTTTTTATAATTTATAATTTTGGATTAATTTCTTTATTTATAATTCTATGAATATAAAATCATGTCAAATAGTTTCCTTGATTATAATGCTTGCATAAGGGTAACTGTGTGCTAACTACACACCTTTAATGGGATTATGGAGAGTATTTCAAGGTTTTGTTGCATGGATTGAACACAGGGTTGGAAAAACATTCATCCATCCATTCACTTCCAACTAGGATACAAGAAAGGGGTGAAATTATTTTTCTACATTATTTAAAATCAAAACACCATCAATATGCTCCCTCCTACATTACAAGAATAATATTTTCTTATTTGGTCCCATGGTTCTAAAAACACACACCAATAGTGCGATCAGAACTATCAAATTAAATAATTATTTAGTTCTAGACCACAAATTTTGATCTATCCATGTACCCAATAACAAATTCCACCAAATAGAACACTGTTTCTTTGGCTATCCCACATTGGTTTCCTTAACCATGAACCAACAATGAACTTGCCCAAAAATTTTATAAAACATCCAAAGTTTCTCTAAAATGAAACTTAATACAATATATAAACAAAGGTTGACAAAAAATATTTTTTATAAGTTTCCCAAATTTAGTTATGGGATTATATATCATAATTCTCTAAATCACTTGCTTTATGATTAAAAATTCCCAAATACAAACCCGTTCAATAATCTAAAATCCCCCATCTCCCCCGAATTTTCTACATATTGACCCCAATTGGTACCCATCATTAATAATAAGTAATTAAGACAAAAAAACTAATCTATGAGTATTTTGGATAAAAAAATAAAATTCCCACTTTATTTTAAAAATATTAAGCATTGACTTTAAATTCACACCGAATAGATGATGCATGTCGATCTGATATTGATGGCCACTATCGATGATGTTTAGTGATGCATCCTCTTCCAAATATATAGAAATAAATTGACGTAATCCATATACCCCCCCCCCCACTCACATTTCAATTTTATTAATGAAAATGGGTGAGTGAATTATAATTATAATGAATGAATGAATTAAATTTTCATTTAATATTATCATCATGAGACATTGAACCTTAAGGTAGTATCATCCTCACCTACGTGGAAATAATCATTATGCATTATACATTATAATTTAATTCATTATAAATTATCATTATAAAATATATCACAATTTGAAATCTCATTAATAAAATAAAATTTATGTAATTAAATATTAAAATTTTCTCCAATATTCAAATTGATTAGATATCAAAAAAACTGTAATACTTGTGTGAAAAAATATTCAATGACCATTTGCATGGAAGAAAATTACATGAGTTCCTCTACCAGAGAAAATGATTATTTTAGCTAGTCGATCACATCCAAAAAATTTCAAATTTATGCTCAATTTCAAAAACTAGAAACTTAGTGGGGTTTAACACCTCCCATCTTAACACTTACTACCATAGAGAGTCTTTAAGAGGCTTCCAAAAACACATCAGGACACACCTTATTAATAAATCATAATAAAATTATTTCACTCAACATTTGAAGGTTATGTATGATTCCTATTCAACACAACACATAATATTCACACTATATATCAATGGAAAAGTCAATTCTTCCTCCATTATGAAACTATCTAGATACTACGGACTACACCCATTCATCCTAAGACATCAAAAATACATCCTGAAATTATTCATCATGTTCGTGGTTCTCCCCACAATAAAAATCAACCTATAATTTTTTATTTCAATCCATTGTTCTTTCCAACAACAAAATTTCTTATCGAAACACATACATAGTTTTTCATCAACCTACATGATGTGGATACCACTAAGTCACTAACTATACCAATAAAAGTTTCATACCACCATTAATAATAAGATACACACAATAATATGAGTATACTTATCATCTCCACACAACCGTAAAGCATCCCCAATTCCCATATTCAATTAATAAATAAACCTGAGGGGAAAATTATCCAAAAAAATCCTTCCCAAGAGCCAATCGTTATCAGAAAAACGTCACTATTCTAATTGATCTTGAATGATTTCTATTGAAATCTTCAACTTTTAAAATAGAATTAGGGTCACCATAGTCAAATAGGAAATGGTGTACTCCCCTCCATATGAAATACCTTATTCCACTCTATATTCAACATCTTAACTAGTCCTTTCTGAAAACACATGTTTTCCTCTCATGACATGATCACAATTCTATCTATACCTAACTAGTATTGATCTAGATTGAAGGCCCATTGGTCCCAATCCATTACTAATTCCTTATACACCATGGAGGGAAATTTCTTAAGTCAATAGTACTCCTAATAATTTTTTTAAACATTTCATTCGCAAACAATAGATCTCATCATATATATGAAATCTCAAGGATTTAAAATTTAAATGGTATGAGATACAAAAGAAATGCACCATTCCAATATCACCCAGTATAATGGGAGAAAAATCTAGTAACACTCAATCACAGCACTAGACTGATGATCCTAGGATCTACATGTCATCTATGGTAGGATGATCATCTGGTGTGATATCAAATTAATAATATTGATGACATCTCGTAGAGGTCCTCTTCAGAAGTAGGTAAACTACATGATTCACTATCTATAATATAGTTATATTCATCACAACACCATACTATCATTATGTATCCACATCCGTAGTCAAATTTTGGTAAAACTAATCCACATACTTATATTCATCCAAGGGATATTACAATCATGACAATACAACCAAATTCATTCAATTCCTTTAACAACACAACAATAGATATATCCAGATATCTCTTTAGTCCTTCAATGAAACAATACATTGAAACATAAAGAACTAACACTCGTTTTCATCATTACTAAAACCCCAAACACCTCCCATGAATTAGTCTCATATGTTGAAGTTACTATCATGCATCACATCCCAAAATTAACAAAACCAATTGTTTAAAGTCTCTCAAAGTTACCATAGATCATAACAAGCACTAACCCTCTATAGTTCAAATAAAAATAAGATTTTATAGGTCTCATACCTATACATAAAAATTTAGTCCCATTTCAATGTCATTGGGTTCTACCTATTAGAACCTAGTTGTCCTAGAAAATGGTCATATCATATTTTAAAAAGGATTCATGGGAATCGTCAATGTTCAAATCTTCACTATTACATGATCTCTAAGATAATTCACAGCCATGTCTAGAGAGGTAATTAGATATTTAGGTAAATATAATATTGACCTATGAGGGGGAAATAATCCCTATAATGGTTTAGATATACATTTTTTCAATACCTATTTATTGTGAATCACATTTTATAATCTATATTTGACTCCCCATTTAGGTGAAACACATTAATTATTTATAAAAATATTAGAGGATTGTAATTCATTAATCATTAAATGAATCACATTTCATGAATCTAGATATAAGGGATTTATTCTCTCTAATAACCCTCATATAGGGATCCCCATATTGGGTTATTTATCATTGATCAGAAATACACACATAGTATAAACCCATATGATCCTTGTAAAACCACAAACCCACACCATTTTTCTATGTAGAATTCAATTCCAAACTATACATGAATAATTTATATAGGTTCTTAATGAATTATTAAATAATTGAACCTAAGAAATATAACCCCATGATAGGTCCAACACTTTTGAATGATGCTCAATACGAAACCACTAGGTCCACAACCCCTACTATGCATATATACTACATTTTCTTTCTCATCAAAAAATATCTCACTATTGATCCATATGACATTCTGTTATAAGTAAATTTATATACAAGTCGGATAAGTCAAGTTGAATGTAACCATTTACATGTACATGAAAACACTAAATTAGATAATTATGACACTTTTACCAACTTATCCTTGGTAATAATTAAAAATACACACTAGGAGGCTTACAACATGTATATGTTTCATAAATAATAAGATATATGAGAGGCCTCTTTACCCTACCCAATAAGACTCAAAATAAATTATAGGAATTTCTCTAACATGAAATGATCATAAAATATATAATCTATTAATAATTCTAAGCTTAAGATGGTTTCTCAATGTGAAAATCACACACAATTATAACATCTCATACCAATAACATCCATCCCAAATCCATGATTACTTTGACTTATTATGAAAAATTGTTTTCTCAATATAGTATATAGATATCCATCACATGCTTTGAAAAATTTTCAATAATATTTTATTCTATGTCTCAAAAAGTCTGAAAACCTAAATGAAACCTTTAAAATACATCCTTTTAATCTCACACCCAACACACTCTGAAAATTTCTGAGACTCATTCACTTGAAGACCTAAGGCAGACCACCTCATGTGATAGTCGTTTCCAACGAGAAGAATTGGTATACAAAGGTATTATGAGGAGGGTATAGCCCCATAAATTAGTGTGAAATAATTGTATACATAACCAAATATAATCAATCACAAATAACTAAAATTAGATGAAATAAATATAAACATGTATAATGAAAAATCGTACAATGACCAAAACAAAAATATTTTTTGTCACTCTTAGCAATAGGGTGGAACCCACATCTAATGTAACAAATATTTGAGAATTGGTCCTTGCACCTGTTGTCACCCAACTATAAATTAATGTTAGGGTATAAATCCCCTCAAGAAATACCAATTAATTTATAATTATATATGTCTACTCAATTTTAATTTAACAACAAAAAAATAGATACATAATATGATAAAAAATGGTTACACGAATGTTATAACAAATATTATTATGACACTATGCATTGAAGACATAGTGGTTAATCATTACATTATAGAGATACCCGTGGAAATCATTTTATATTGCCACTTGAGCATACACATCAGTTCATGTTCTAGGATGACACTTGTAACCTTCTATACCCAAATATATATATGTTCTCCCATTTTAGTTTAATAAGTTGGGACATGGATAGGTCACCTCATTTAATAAAAATTTCTAGGATTCACTTCTTGGACCCTTATAATCAATACATATTTATAGGCATCCCTCTTTGGGATCCTATAGGTCTAGACAGTAGTGGGAGGATAACTCATGAAATATTCTAACACATACTAGTATTATAGGAAAATTTACATCTCATAGGGGCATAAAAACAACTACCCATCTTCAAACATATAATGGCCACCCAAGCCTAAAAGGAAAACCATCACTTGGGAGATAAACTGATGTTGATACCCTTAAAGTGCTAATCTTGGATATCCTAAACACTTAAACTAGTCATTTTCTAGAGTCAATGATATGTCCCAATATACTATAACTATTCAAATCACATTGTCATGAAGAACATGGAAATCACATTCCATGAAATCCTGATATTTTCATGACCAGATCAGGGTCTCATCTCATTTCTCACTTTAAGGAAATTTATGTTCATTTACATGAGGAAGATCATCTCCATCGTAACATCCGCACCCCAAACTACACAATTTATGTCTCCAAATAACCCCATGGGATCCATCAGGAGTATTTACATGGAAATATATTCAAAATTGATTCATCATTAACCACATTCAGTATTTTAGGTATGAATTCACAAAAAAACCACTAAAATTGCAAAACATATTGAAGTAAACATCATGTTTCTCCATGTTAATGATATGTACTCCAATATCCCATCCATATACATGTACTTATATAGGACTATGTTACTTCTGGGTTATGTTTGTGTACTACTACATGGATGGGGTAGACATGGGGTCTAGTTGTGTACTACTACATAGCACATTCATACATGGGGTTTGTCCAGGCACTACTACATAGTCGTTTCCCCCTTATATAGGGGGAAATGACATGTATCATACAACATGTCCCTAGAATATAGGTCATCTACATATTGTGTATGGTTGGAAACAACATATTCCTTATGTATAACAAACACAACAAATGTGTTTTCAATCTACACAGTATGTGATTATAGTTTTCTAAATAAGAAACCCTATAATATTAAAAAAACACTTTTTTGTTAAATACCTATAATTAATCCCCCAAAGGCCCCAAAAATTTATAATAATAATTTTGAACACATAAATACCAAATATTTGTCTTTTAATTGAATCAAAATTAAAATATTGTCTACAACTTGTGAAAACATCTTACCTTTGGGTCCAAATCCTTTCCCAGAATCTAATAAACCTTGATCAAGTGTTGATCACCCTCATGGCTGGTGACTGACTATATATTAAATCCCATTCAATTCATACATAAATATTATATCTTATTATATAAGTATATATTACATTTTAGTATAATCCATTCCAAAACTATAATGGTTTGGAGACTTTGGAAAAATGGATATAGAATTAATATATTCATAAAATATATATATCATATATAAGATACTTAGTACAACAAGAACCCCTATTAGTCACAACATACATACATTACATTCATCTCATGGGGAAATCAAAAAACAAAAATGGGTTATCTATGATTCATATAAATAAAAAAATGAGGGATATAATAATGATCAGTAAACGATAACATGAGAATAAACGGTATGAAACCATTACCAAAAAATTTGTAAATAATACCCAATAAGTAATATATCATACACATGAGTCATGTAATAAATAAATAAAACTCATAAGACATGAATCCTAAAAGGGGAAAAGAACAAAATCCATGGCAACATAACATTTTTATATGATTATGTCATGAAATAGTTGAATAATGTGTGATCAAATCATAATCATATAAATATAATATCAAGGATACATACTAATAAATTATAAACATGTTATTATTAGGAAAAATCCCCATGTTCTTACATCGTGCTTGAGATAATATTTGTGTAACCTATTTTTGATTTTAATGACTACTCATGTACCATCTTTTACAAGTTTGGGATAAACTCTCATGCACCCTTTGATCTCATACCACAATATTATTTACCTAATTAATTTAAGATATATATATTCTTTTAACATCCATAACATAATAATTAATCCATTGATATGTATCCTATAATATTACAAAAATAATTACTAAAACTCAACTCTTGGAAAAGAAACAGTTTTCATTGATATTTCATCATGATAACCATAAAAATACTAGAGAAAGAATAAATATGGGCTCATTTCATTATATCCTCATTAAATAATAAGTTACATAAATTAATTTTATCATAAATGGAAAATTTAATTAAAATTTGTTGGAAATATTTATTTTGGAAAAAACCATTTTAATTTTTAAATCATTTATTGAAATATAAAATGTCCATAATTTTAAGGAAAAATATTTATTTTAACATAATGTTTAAATATTTAATTTATATATCAAAAAATTTAGTTCACACGATGGATGGTGATTTTTGTCATTCTATTTATGTAAAAACATATATTCCATTGACATTTTTAGTAAAAAGTAAGAATTACCCACCTTCGAAAATATATAGAATAATTCTAATTGTAAAAAATGGTAAAAGTGTAACTGTTTAATAATATCCATGAAATAATAATTTTAAAATTTTGAAAATACACATTAATTTATTTTTAGAAAATATTAACTTGGAATAAAATGATTTTTGATTAAAACGAATAATAATTGCGAATTTCCATGAAACTGTTATTCCAGTACCATGGGTTATTAAAGATATAAATACGAAATAAAAAAATTAATCCCTCGAAAAAACATGAAGATAGTAAAATTCCATAGATTCTTGAGATATTTTTTTACAATACATTATAATCAGAATCATTTTTATAAGAAATATGAATAGGTCATGATATTGTACCATAAATGCATTACCTAAATATTGAATAGCATTGTAGTAAATCTAACATCAAGTATAATAAATAAATATTTATTATAATTCAATAACAGAGTTATCTAAAAAAATATTTTAAAATATATGGTAAAATTATAACATCACAACATCGTTTTATTTAGAATTCCTAATTCAAATAACCATTTTCTGTGTTAATGGTTTCTTTTTTATGAGGATTTTGGTTCAGTAGTTTTAGATCATATACATTGATTACAATCTAATATTAAATATAATGACACTAATTCCATAAAAAATATTAGATGTATATTCATTATATACATATTTATACTAACTGAGAAAATATATAGGGAGAGAAATGAACAACATCATTCATGGTGATGGTAGCCCATTAGTATCTATGTACTATGATTTTAATTTTTGAAGGATGGAATGAAATAATGGTAAAAAATAATTCACCATCATATAATAATTAATATATTATATATATCATGTTTAATTATTCAATTCATCCTAATTTCTATATATATATAATGGAAAGAAAAATGTAAATCACATCTCTCTATAAAGATGACAGTCCAAATGTATGAACGGGTGACATTATAATTTCCCAATGGATTGGAGTGTAAGAAGGTAGATATGATATAATAATTATAGATGAATTATCAGATTATAAATATATTATACAAACATTAGACCATTCATAATAACTAACCATGAAATATTATGAATGGAAATGTGTTTTATCGCTATGTGGAGATTATAGTCTACACGTACGCTCCAGTGATAATATTACATCCAATTTGATAGAAAATATAGTTGATAATGGAAGATAAATACTCATAATGACATTTTGTATATTTAATATACTAATGATATTATTTCATGCTAAATACCATGTATTTTGTGAATGGATAACAATAAATAAATTGGAAGAGGTTCGGTAAAAGGATTACCTATTCATTGGCAGTAATCCATTAGATATTTTCTTAAGAACCATTTGAATGGTTCCTTATAAATTCCATATCATTTAAATAATGGATTGGAATTTTTATAATATAACATTTCAAGGGTTGTTTGAACTATATGGGAAAATATTTTGTTCTGAAAAAATTTAAACGTTGTCATTTTATAAGGGAATGAAAGACTTTTTAATAATGGGGGTTAATAAGGGAATGAAAGCATAGAAATGGAATTTCATAAATTTCTTAAATATAAATAAGGACTTATACGTTTATAATTCTTCTAAATTACCCTGAATTCGAATGAAAATTTGATATGGTCAAAAATTCATTAGTAAATAAAAATTTTAATGGTTTTAGTGTCATTTCAAAACACGCCTTTTGGGATTAGCTCATTTTTTGTCACATATTAATGTAAAATCTGTTAATTATGTGTTTTAAAATTAAGGGGATATAATTTTAATTAAAAATTAAATATTGGATCCTAGATTACTATGGGAATATTTTTTATTACATTTATCATGTTACTTTTCCTATTTAATGACATCTCTAATTTAGATATTATTTAATAAAATAACTTGAAGAAACAATGTTGCTAATTTTCATTTTAAAAAAATTCACATAAATTGAATTTTAAAACAACATCGAAGAAAGAGAATTAGATTCATAACAATTAAAATATCCCTAATATGATATAGTTATTTAAATATTCAAGGTACACATCTAATAAAAACTAATTATTTAGGTTTTCCATAATCAATTATTTTATTTTTCAAATGTTTACCCACAAATTAAGTAAATTTTTCGTAATCAATTAAGGTAATTATTTTCTCTAATAAAATATAAAATAATTACCATTAATAAAATAAAAAAATCATTTTTAAAATAAAAAATTATTCAAAAACTTTTCATCATTTTGTCCTTCTATATTTTTTTAGAGATATTAAATTAAATAGAATGTTATTTTGGAAATCTCGTCGCTTAAAAAATATAAAATTCATCAATTGAAAATGGAAATTTAATGAATTATATTAAAATTTGGGTTTTCTATAGTTGAATTTATTAAATAAAATGGAATCATTCCAACAGTTGAGTTGATTTTGAGATTTCATCTCTTCGTTTTAACCCAATTTTATAAATTTTACCCATACCAAGGTGAAAAAATTTAAAATGGACACTATTTATAATTACATAAATAATAAAACCTATTTACCTAGTTATAAACTCACAGATCCAAATATGACATCCATTTTCATGATTCATTCTAATAAATATTTGAATAACTAATTTTATAAAATTTAAAAAAAATTGATATAAAGAATTTAATTCATTTTTATTTGAAAAACTTAACATATTTCTAAATCACGAATATTACATATTGAAATAAAATTAATTAAATTATTATAAAAATAATTGATAATAATTAACTATAATCTGAAATCCAAATTATAATCGTACTTTTTAATTTCTTGATTTAATGACAAAAATTAAAGTATTTGAAAAACATGTATTATTTACTATTTAATAAATAATAAACGATTTCATAATAATCATAAAATTTCACACTATATTAATTTTGATATTCTGATTTCAAAAATAAGTTTAAATTGTTAGTTAAAATTTGTAAAAATTAATTGTATAAATTTTTTTATTTAAATAAAAATATTAAATCTATTTGGGAGGATTTAAAGAATATAATGACTATTATATAATTGAGTACATATTTATCAATATATTTTATTTCTCTAACATATAAATACATATTTTTTCAATAAAATAATATTCATATTCACCCCACCAATTTAACAACGAGGTTAAAATGGTATACAATAGTTTGGTTTAATTAGATTTGGGTTTTCATTTATTGTAAACTATGAATGAAATTAAATTCCTATACAGAGATTAATATCATAAAATCTCATGGATTATATTTTAATACCAATTAAAATAATTTCAATCATAAAATTTTGTGAATCTGATACAAATAAATTTGGATATCTCTATTTCATTCCATCATCATGTCCCTATATAGTTTATTTAAAATTTTGATTCATCCAAGAAATTGTAACTATGTGAGAAGTCTACTTCCTAGACACATTACCTCTACAAAAATTTAATTATAGAGTTTTCTCAAAATATTAATATCAATCTCTAGTGTTAAAACAAATGATTTATTGATATGTTAAATAATGAGTATGTACTTAATTTGGAAAGAGCCCTAGAACACATTTTGAATTTGACGGAGGATTAGTGGAAGTTCCATGAAATAATCAAGAGTCCCAACTATATCTAGATTATTTAAGGGGACAACATACCTGGTTCTCCACATTCTATTCACTCATAATATCATATCCACTATCCCAGAATAAAATATCAAGTATACCTACTCATAAAAACATACAATCACATATTTTTAGATAATTGATATTATATGTTTTATACTGACTCTTATTTTCATGATGTGTATCTGAATGGGTATGAATTTGTATTCCATTTACCTCACTATCTTATTCCCTAAAATATTTATTTCTCCAAATTCATAATATAGAAACACAGTTATATGCATATTTCCATAGATGGATTCATCTAGGGCCATTATAAATCTCGTTGTAAATTTATTGTGGGAAGAAAAATCAACTAGAGAATGGTTTTAATCCAAAAATTCATTAAAATACATAAAATATGATATAATATTATCTTACATGGTATGAATTATTTTCTCATAATGTAAAACACTTTTATGTTGATTAGTATTTATGTAACTCAACATTATATTTAATTTCTAACGAATAATTCTCTGGAACTCTTAGGTAAATCTTAGATCCTATTAATATACTCTATAATGTGGTACTCCATGCAACATTACATATACCTTCATATATATAATTTCCTGAAATTCAATAGAGAAATATTCTATTATAGTATGTATGTATTCTCCATTTATAAGGTGAAAAAGAAATTATAAATATCAATGTGTTCTTTAGACATTTTGGTGACTCTGATGACAAATTTGTGGATGGGGTTTTCCTGTTTCTTTTTTTTTATGTGGGTAATGGTTGAAACAACCCCATAGAAATCATCCTTGTAGTTTCAAAATATTGAGATACCAATAACTCGGTGACATTATCCATAACATATATCATCTTGATATCCCCCAAAAATAATATTTCAGATCTCTCTGAATATTCATAGTTCCAGGATGAATAGATAATGTGGATCTATGACCTTAATCCAATATATATTTCTTCAAGTATCCTTTTTTTAGGAATCATATATGGTTCATGAAACTTACCATATCAACACAATCATTGGTGAATTATGGGTCATTTATTACCCATCTTTTTTTAGCTCTATATCTTCATTTTTTGAATAATAAATATTAAGTTGGATAGATAGATATAAACTTATTTTAAAATGATATGATTTACCACATTTTTTATTATTTCCATACCCAACCATTTTAAAAATATAATTATTTTTATATTATTTATCCTCATCATATATAATCTTTCATGATCAATTTTAATCAAATAATCTAACACCTTTTTTGTTTTAACTAGTTGGGAATGAATTGAATATTTATAATATTTAATCAACTCCAAAAATCCAATATATCTTGTATTTATATGCCTCTATGTGTCTATATATGTTAAAATTATGTAATAATTATATATATCAAAACTTTAATAAAAAAAGAAACCATATATTAAAAGAACAAAATACTATTTATAACTCCAAATCTTATGTTTGGAAATTTTTCTCGTGAACATTCAATTTAAATGAGGCATAGCCTTTCACGAAGTCATTTTGCATGAGGAGGTGTCCCATTCCATTATTTGATACATCATAATAGATAAAAAACCCTTCCCCAATATAGGATAATGAAATCATAAGATCAATGACTATCCTTTTTTTAGTTCCTAGAAAATTTATTCTCATCCATCTACCTCACAAAACCTGGATCCCTTATAGTTAACTAGGTTGGTAGATTTGATAGACCTGAAAATTCTACACCAATAATTGATAATATCCATCCAAATAATGAATCTTTTGGATCTTGTTTATAGTGGCTCATATGAAAAAATGTTCTGTAATATGCACCAACAATGGATCATTCTATATACTATATCTTGATATTTTATTACCCAAACATTATTCTTTTTTATCCAAAATTCACATATGGAAAATATATCATTCAAATTATTCTAACTGAATACATTATTACATTCTTAATCTGGTATTCAGTCACTCCCTTGATTTTCTTATATATAATAATTTCATTTATAAATTTAACCACCATCTAATCAAATTAGTCACTAATAATTAATATATTAAATCCCTGACAACAATTGTTTTATTAGTAAAACCAAAATGGAATAACATTAAATTTATAGTATAAAAACAATGAAGAGATTGTTTTTTTGGATTTTACCCCACTAACAATCCTTAATTGATGATTTCCACAACAATGTCAAATCATAGAAAAGTGTTTATATCAATCTATTTACTCCAAAAGGTCGTCATTATGTTGTAGTTTATACATTTTCTTGATTATACCAATAATAGTTATTGATAATCAATTTATAGTAGCATCGAGCCATATTTCTTTTTAACAAAAACAAAATGATCATCCCATGGTGATTAACCTAACCATATGAATCCTTATCATTATTATCATGGAGATTAATATTTAATTTCATCAACTCAATTGGGGATATTTTTAAAGGATTCTTCAAAATATTTGTATAACCATGTATGAGTTCTACTAAAGACACAAAACCACGAATAAAAATAATACAAGGATACTATTACATAAATTAAAAAACTATAATACAATATCCATTTATAAAATTTATAAATTATTCCTAAACATATAGGATGAAAAACATTTTTTAATGGGAATTGAGACTCATATAATAGATAAACTTTCCATCATATGTTCATATTTTATTCACTGGTAGGCGATCAAATGTTGGTTTTAAATATAATATTCGAAAACACTTAAATGTAAATTGATGTTCGATTGTTATTATTGTAGTCACTCCAAGGTCAATATAACCTCAAATGATACTACTAGGAAAATAACATGTTTTTTGGATGAACATTCCTACAAAGATCCATTTGAGAAGAATCAATGTCCCAAGATATGATTATCATGACATTAAAAAAATCCCATTCAAATTAGTTATCTAATATTTGGGTTGGAATTATTATACCCTTGGTAAATTCTTGAGATATAATAGAGTGGGTAGATCTAAAATAAAATGCGGCATTAAATGTTATAGAGTTTAGGGTATCAATACATTTGACCACTTCATTATTGTGCCCCACATAATCAAAAGTGGTCATATGATATTTCCCTTTATCTATGTGTCTATGATATTAATGAAATATGTCATCATCATTAACATTCATATTTGATGTATTTTTCATAATACACAAACTATATGCATCTCAATTACTGAATTATGGGTGGATCATTT
This sequence comes from Viscum album, assembly GCA_963277665.1. NCBI lineage: Eukaryota > Viridiplantae > Streptophyta > Magnoliopsida > Santalales > Viscaceae > Viscum > Viscum album. Next base: position 1,281,445,551 of record OY728135.1, read on the forward strand.
TCTCTTACTTTTCACTATATGTAGATAACTTCATCCAATCACGTGATCATTCTACTTCCGGATGAATTTCCAATGAACATATAAATCATTCAGTAGTGCCCATCAGAAAATTCATTTTTCCAACTTATTCAACACATTTAGGATAATGAACTTTTGATCTTATCCACTCCATCAGGTATTAATAATAATTTTATTTGAATACCATCATTCACTACAAATGAAAACATTGAGTATCATGGGTATGTCCACAGACAATTTATACCTTATTATCACATTGATTGATTTCTTCAGAACTAGTACAATACCTTAATGATAATTTTGATCAAACATTTTGATCATGACCAGCTACCCACAAGAATCGTTAATTCATCAAGGTGTGAGTCATATTATAAATTTATATGTGTCAGGACCCGCCTTCACCAAAACGAGGGAAGGGACAGCAGATTTCCATGCCTTTCCTTCTTTATGTTGAAGGAGAGATAATGACCCCCGAGTCCCAACTCTTGTAGGCCTCAGAGTGGCAACTAGCACCAAGGGTATAACAGTTTCACAATATGGGAGGCATTACATTTTTTTTGTTAACCAGTATTGGGAGAAAGAATGAGTCAACACCACACACCACCAAGTATAGAAAACTCAAAATAAAACCAAAATAAATGCATCTTTTAATAATAAAACTGAACAAGGCATAAGAACTCCAAGTAAAAACCAACAGGAAAAGAAAGATGTGAATTAGAAAACAACATCGACGAACAAAAACACCAACGTCCAAACTAGTAAGGTCACGCACGACCTCTGAAGTCCTCCTAACAACCTTAAAGTAAATGCAGGGTGAGCATACAAAGCATACTCCATGGGGAAAACTGATAGCTCTCGTGCACAAGTGGGGAGACGTACTAAGTCCCATGTGAAGCCGAAAAATAACATATATCAAGGAGTCTATCCATCCCATCTCACTGGCCACGCTCACCAAATAAGACAAGCAGTAAGTTAATAGTAAAGAACAAAACATTTGGTTACCTCGGACCCCCATTTCCCCCAAAAGATAGCTTCTCATCCCTAACGGAAAACATCCTGATGCTACCATGCTCTTCTTGCACGCACACACATGGGCCTCAGAACCACACATCCCTGCCCGCACACACCTGGGCCTCACAACCACACATCCCTACCTGCACACACCTGGGCCTCATCCCGAAGACACCTGGGAAAACCATCCATAACCAGAACCCCTTCCCAAAAACACCTGGGCTAACAACACACCAAATGAAACCAACCTGATGAATCTTGGGTGCAAGGTCGCCTCCAGCCTTCACAGCCAAGGGAAGAGGGAGTAGGAAGGAGAGTAACTTGGGGGGAAACACCCTTCCCCCTGAAATAGGGTGTCCGACATTAGGTTCCCAACGTGTGTGGGGTGAGACTAAACATAAAACATATAGTTATACATATATATATATATATATATACCAACACTCAACCCAACCAACGACTCCTCAAACAGATACAAGCAGGTGCACAGGCAATACTGCCTCAGAAATCAGGAACACAAGAAATAGTTCCCATTTCTCCTATTCAAGTAATCATTCATAACAGTTCATTATGAGATAATTCCTTCACTACTGGGAAAATAATAGGCACATTCACAGATGAAACAAAAAAAATCAACATAAAGTAAAACATCAGGAAATTTAAGCATTCACTCACGGTTCTCTTGTGAAGTCACAACAACTAGGGATCATGTGAGATCCCTCAATGTACTGGAAGCAAAAAAACCCCTGAGACACAACCCCATGTCCCCAAACACCAGAAGCCAACGGTTTCTCAAAAAAAAAAAAGAATTCCACCCCAATTCATGATATAAGCGGAGTGACCCCCTAAAGCCTCATATTCACAACCAGTGAAAGTATAACAACAGGGAAACCCATCCAATAAAACCATAAAATTACCCGTAATAGGCTCGTAAAGGGAAAAACAACCAAACAAATACCACCAACACAAGGTAGGCCCATGCATGTATTTTCAGATTTAAAATATTTAACACACTCCATGGTTTCAATTCCATTGTGCTTTAACGGGGTTTATCACAGAAAGGGTTAATCCCTGTGCTTTAAATTTATTTAACCAAGTATATGCAATTAACCAATTCCTTGTTACGGTTTTATAAAAATTCAGAAGCACCGAGGTTCATTAGTGAATAGAGAAAGACCACCAACGGCCATGATTTTCAGTGAGCATAGGCCCATATAATTCACAACACATCTACATAAAAGAGTACAATAGAACATGGATCGCACCACCCATTTTTATTCTTTAATAGTTCGTTCATTATCTTCATTACTTTGGTTTCATAAATTTCAATAGAAACAAAATCATGCCTACCCCACATGATACACAGAAAGAAGAGACGAAGGTAAGATACCTACCTGACTGATCAAGGATCGACGTTAAGTCCTCGTGTGAGTAGCAGTAACTCCACGGAATGTGATCAAGGAAAAATTCGTGAGTTACAACACTTCGAGAGGAAGGGTACTCAGGGCACAGGGTGATCGAGAAAAATAAACGGAGGGAGAAGCCTTTCCATTATAAAGGCTGATAAAGGCTCATCATTCTCGGGACAGCTATGATATGGAGAGAAAAACGTGAAACAGTGTAAGAGGCGCGATAGTGGGTTGACCAAGTGGTTGGGACACCCCACATTCCATTAAAGGGTCCTGGCCTTTCGGGGTAGTTTAAACTGATGCACACCTCATGGTTTTTCATTGACGGAGGGTACCTCACCAATTATTTAATTTAAACGCCATTAATGGGAATTAAAGGGATTTAAATTGGATAAAAGGGTCAAAACATGGTTTAAAAAAATTGTACAAAAAGTAGGCGCTACTAGAAAACCGGTGGGGGTAGGCGAGAGCCACAGGTAGGTGACAACTATCAGTTGGTGACAGCTACCGGTTTCCAAGAGGAACTGGTAGCCGAGATCCACCGGTGGCAGAGAGCCACATGTGGCCGAGAGCCACCGGTATCCAAGAGCCACTGGTAGACAAGGGCCACTGGTACCCCAAGGTCAGTGGTAGGCTAGGTCTACTAGTAGGCTGAGACTACCAATAGGCCAAGGCTACCATTAGGAGTCACCGAGAAACTGAGATGGCCTTCCAGACCACCCAGAACACCTCAAACATCAGATTTTTACAAAGTAATTTACCCCAAAAACCAAGGGCATTACATTAGATACATCTCAAATTATTCTTCTCCCTGAGAAAATGAGAGAAAACTAGAGCTGATAAAATAGGGGTCCAAACAACCACCCTCTAAAGATACTTGTTAGGGGAAAACCCCTGAGTTGTTCAAAATCTGGAACAGAACCCCCCTACATCCAGGAATACTCCCACAGGAGTTATCAACCACAAAAATTCTCAACATGAACAAGGATCACACTGTCCAAAACATGAGTTAGGGAGTGCCCTCCTACATGTCAGGATATTATCCGCTTTGGGTGGCACTGACTCGCCCGCATGGGTTTAATCGCATCCACATTAATGCATCCTGATTAGCAGTCAGGTTTTTCCATCATCACACATTCGGACATACACACACAGAGAATAGGGAACAGATCATCTAATATCTAAGAAAAACAGGAATTTCATATATTAAAGCACAAGGTACAAAATCTCAATAAGGATCAGAATAAAAACAATAAGGAATTCAAAACAACTCTGGGTACTGAATGCGTAACTAGGCCTCCCACTCCCAAGTGATCTCTTTCAGGCCACCATGCCTCCACAACACACAAACCAAGGGGATGGTTAATCCACAAAGCACTTTCCCTTTATGATCCTCAATCTTGATTGGTCGTTCTATGAAGGTCGCATCCTCTTCAACATCTAACTCTCCCCAATCGATGACATGGGAGTTGTCGTGTAGATATCGAAGAAGCTAGAAGATGTGAAACAAGTTGTGATATTTCTCCAATTGAGTTGGAAATGCCAGCTAATACGCCACCTCACCAAATCATCAAAACACCTTGAAAGGTCCGACGAACCTAGGGGAGATCTTACTCTCCTTCCCAAACCTTCACTTCCAATGTCGAGGTGAAACCTTCAAGAACACATTTTTCCCAACCATGAACACCAAGGGCCGCCTCCTATGATCGGCATAAGACTTATGTCGGTCATGGGCGGCCTTCATCCTTTCACGCACGAGTTGAACCTTCTCATTGGTGCTCTGCACCACTTATGGCCAAAGAACAGTTGCTTCCCCAATCTCTGTCCAGCAAACGGGTGACGATATTGCCTTCAATACAAGTCCTTAAATAATGTAATACCAATAGTGGAGTGCGAGGTGTTGTAATAAGAAAACTCCACCAGAGGCAAGTGTCGTACCCGTGATCCCTCAAAATCCAGAAAACATGCTTGCAACATGTCTTCCAATGTCTGGATCGTTCATTCTGTTTCCCCATCTGTCTGAGGGTGGAAAGCAGTGCTAAGGCGTAGTTGGGTGCCAAATCCATGTTGTAATCCCCTCCAGACTCATGAGGTAAACCACATGTCTCGATCAAAGGCAATATATCTCGATATCCCGTGCAACCACACCACCTCATCAACGTACCTCTGGGCTAAGGTGCTCACCGGGCTCGACTCCTTAATCTCCAAGAAGTGTGCTGATTTTGTCAACTGATCCACCACTACCCAGATGTCATCATAGCCTCCCTGAGCCATGGGTAGCCCTATGATGAAGTCCATCAAGATTTCATCCCACTTCCACTCGGGAACATCTAACGGCTGCAACAGCCATCCCAGAAAATTGTGTTCAGCCTTTACTTGCTGACACACGAGGCACTTATCCATGAACTTCTCCACCTCCCGCTTTACCCCGGGCCACCAAAACATTCCCCTCAGGCCATGGTACATCATTGAGACCCTAGGATGTACCACTAAAGCCGAGCCATGGAACTGACCAAGAACGCCTTTATGCATCATCGCCGGAATGAAAACCCTTCCATGGAAAATCATCTGATGCTGACCATCCTCCGACCATCTCGTAGTAGCATTTCCCTAATAAAAACGATCCCGCATCACTTCCACCTTTGATTCCCCCCACTGAGACTCTTCCACCTGCACCACTAAGGAGGGAACTACAGTCATCTGAAACAGACAACCTCTTCCACCTTCCACCCTTGTATCTAAATGCAAGGCTCTCAACTCTTCCATCGCTCCCCAAGCATCTGCAGATTCCCAGACTACCTCCTTCTGTGATTTCCTGATCAGGGAGTCAGCCACAACATTAACCATGCCCTCAGTATAAGAGATCGTGAAGTCGTAATCTTAGAGGAACTCAACCCATCTCTGCTTCCGCAAGTTTAGATCTTACTGGGAAAAGATATAATGCAAGATATGGTGATATGAGAATACCAAAAAGCGCTCTCCAATGAGATAATGCCGCCACAGCTTCAATGCGAACACCACGGACACAAGCTCCAGATCGTGGATGGAATAGTTACGTTAATGAGGACGTAACTACCTAGACCAATAAGAGATCACTCCTCGCTGCTGCATCAGCACACATCCAAACCCGAGACCAGAATCATCACAGAACACATCAAACAACACACCTTCCACTAGTAATCTGAGCACTAGATAACTATCCATATTCTCCTTTAGGTAGCCGAAAGCTATCTGGAACTGGTCACTCCACATGAAGGGATGGTCCTTCTTAGTCAAAGTTGTCAATGGAGCTGAAACTTGAGAGAAGACGGGCACAAACATCCGGTAATATCCTGCCAAACCCAGGAAACTACGAACTTCAACCACGTTCTTTGTTTCTTCCCATGAAACGACTGCCTAGACCTTCAACAGGTCAACTGATATTCCCCTCTAAGACACTACGTGTCCAAAGCAATGTACCTCTCGCATTAAAAACTTTCACTTAGACAGTTTCCCATAAATATAGTGGTGTCGAAGGACTGCCAAAACTTCCCTAAGATGATCAACATGCTCTTTCATTGATCTTGAGTATATAAGGATTTCGTTGATGAATACCACAATGAACAGGTCCAGAAACTCTGGGAAAATAGAGTTCATGAGATTCATGAACGTAGCTGGTGCGTTTGTAACGCCAAACGGCATGACCATGAGCTCAAAGTGTCCATATCAACACCTGAAAGCCTTCTTCGAGATATCACTTTCCTTCACTCTCAACTAGTGGTATCTAGACTGCAAATCGATCTTAGAGAAACAACCTGCTCCCCTCAGCTGGTCGAAGAGATCATCTATCCTCGAGAGAGGGTAATGATTCTTGATCTTCACCTGATTCAACATTCAGTAGTTTATGCACAGTCATAGACTACCATCTTCCTTCTTTACGAACAAAACTGGAGCACCCCACGAAGACACACTAGGTCAAACAAAACCCTTCTCCATCAGATCGTCAATCTAAATCCGCCACTCCCACAACTCAAGAGGTTCCATTCGATAAAGATCCATTGAGATCAGGAGGGTACCAGGCTGTAAGTCTATCCAAAACTCAACATCACGTTGAGGGGGTAGAGTTACAACCTCATCGGGAAAGACATCAGGGAATTCTCTTACGACCTCTGGGACATCCATCATTCATGCGTCCGCCAACTCTACTGACATCATGTTCAGCATAGAAAGGAGTGGCTCCATGTGTCGACTCCCCTCCTGATAACTCCACTCCCCAACAAAAGCCACACTCCATCCATCCTCATTGGGGAATCCAATCCTTCTCTGATAATAGTCCATGATGGAATGCACGGAGGATAACTAGTAGATGCCTAGAATGACATCTTATTGGTGAATCTGCAAATAAAGAAGGTGTCCAAAGGAAGGATGCGGTCCCAACATAAGTCTACATCCCCGGTAGAATTAAGATACATTGGTCTGACCCCCAACTGGTGTTCTCGATAGTAGGAGGAAAAGTCTCTCGGCATCCAGACCCCAAGCATGGGCTAATTCGGGCGTAACGAAGGAGTGAGAAGCTCCCAAATCAAACAAGGAAGAAACAAGTGTGATGAATAAAATGATCTTACCTCGAATGACATCTAGTCCCGTCAGATCTACTAAGTCTGCGGCGTGAAACTTTCCATTCCCAACTCCTCTTCCTCATTATTGTCGAACACCTCCCAAACCACACACTAGTCGAGGACACTGATGAGTACTATGTTGTCGTTCTCATTCCGCAAGGTCGTCCCTCAGAGGGCCAGGGGCCTACTACTACTGCTGGGAAGGCCTTTCCGGTAACTGATGATGCAGAGGTGGGTGATGAAACTTCTCACTTCCACCATGTGGAGATTGAGTCGGACACCTGCTCTAAAAGTGCCCAAAAACTCCACAAGAGAAACACTTTGGTCCTGGCCCTGTGAGAAAAGGGCGAGGGATAGAATCTCGGGACTGGAACTGATGAGGCCTAAACCCTGCTTGTCGAAACCTGAATGGCCCTGTCGCTGGATACATGCTGCTGACTGCCTTCCCCTTTGATGAACACATTTGGTTCCCTTCTCTTGGTGTGCCTCCCTACACGTTCATCCTCTCTACTATCTCATTCTTCTTCTGTATTGCTTGGTATATCGGAAGAGTGAAGGGAGTGACAACGTACTAAAGGGAAGGATAGAGTTCCTCCTCTAACCATCTTGTCCGAGACTCCTCATCCGAAAAGAGAACTGTGGAAAATCACAAGAGATCTTTGAACTTGATCCCCAGCTCCCTCGCTGACATTCTTCCCTACTGAAGGGAGATATACTCTTATATCTTCTCAGCTTTCGTCGTAGAGGAGAGGAACTCCTCATGAAATTCCTTCTTGAAACTGGCCCATGAAACCTCTTCCTCTGTCTTCTCTCCCAGGACAATCATCCACCACTGACGCGCTGATCCTCTCAGCTGACTGACGGCCAACAGAACCTAGTACTCCCTCAGAGCATGGATTAAAGAGAAGTTTATGTCTAGATCCTCGAGAAATCCCTCCGTTACTGAGTCAGAAACACTGCCCTCATACTTCTTAAGGGTTTGTCGCTGGAAGGAGCGCAGAGTCCTCTGCAACAACTCATCCCCCTCATCTCAGTCAACCCTCTGCTAGTCAACTACCTCGATCCGCTGGGCCTCAACTTCCCGAGTCGCTCGTGGATAACGTTCGAGTGACGTAGATGCAAGGTAAATAAAGAATTCCTAAGCCTGAGTAGCAAGGGAATTATTATTATTATTATTAAATTTTTCTACCCAGGGTTCCCCAAATAAAATAAAAACACAATCAGTATGATGCATGTACCTTCCCTAGGGTATCTACCCAGGAATAAATGTAGTCTCACATGGTCATTTGATAGGCTCAGAGTCCTTGCATAGGATCATTGGGGGCCATAAAATCCCGTGTCCTTGCCAGTCCTCCCTGGCCTATTTCATGAACTAAGATCACTTAACATTTTTTCCCTACCATCCCATGCAATCCTCACTATGCCTAACTTTAGACTCTATCATATCCCTCAAACTCGCCCCTGATACCATTCTTTCACAACCCGCCTTCACCAAAAAGAGGGAAGGGACAACAGATTGTCATGACCTTCCTTCTATAAGTTGAAGGAGAGTTACTGACCCCCGAGTCCCGCCTCCAGTAGGCCCCAGAGTGGAGACTAGCACCAAGGGTATAACATTTTCACAATATGGGAGGCATTACCCTTTTTTTGTTAACCAATATTGGGAGAAAGAATGAGTCAACACCACACACCACCAAGTATAGAAAACTCAAAAGAAAACCAAACTACCTGCATGTTTTAATAATAAAACTAAACAAGGTATGAGAACTCCAAGTACAAACCAACAGGAAAATAAAGAGGTGAAGTAGAAAACAATAGCGACCAACAGAAAATCCAACGTCCAGACTAGTAAGGTCTCGCATGGCCTCCGAAGTCCTCCTGACAACCTGTAAGTATATGTAGGGTGAGCATACAAAGAATAATCAGTAGGGAAATCTGATAGCTCTCATGCACAAGTGGGTTGACGTACTAAGTCTTATGAGAAGTAGAAAAAACAACATATATCAAGGAGTATATCCATCCCATATCACTGGCCACGCTCACCAAATAACACAAGAAGTAAGGTAATAGTAAAGAACAAAACATTTGGTTACCCCGCATCACCATTTCCCCCACTAGCTAGCTGCTCATCCCTAATGGAAAACGTCCTGAATCTACCATGCTCTTCCTTCCCACAGACACCTGGGCCTCAAAACCACACATCCCTACCCACAAACACCTGGGCCTCACAACCACGCATTCCTACCCGCACACACCTTGGCCTCATCTCGAAGACACCTGCGAAAACCAACCATAACCAGAACCCCTGCCCGAAAACACCTAGGCTAACAACACACCAAACAAAACCTACCCGAAGAATCATGGGTGTAAGGTCACCTCCAGCCATCACAGCCGAGGGAAGAGGGAGCAGGAAGGAGAGTAACGAGGTGGAAACACCCTTCCCCCGGAAATGGGGTGTCCGAAACTAAGTGTCCAACACGGGTGGAGTAAGACTAAACACAAAACATTCAGTTATACTTATATATATAAAAACACTCAGCCCAACCTACGACTCCTCAAATAGATACAAGCATGTGCACAGGAACTACTGCCTAAGAAATCAGGCACCCAATAAACAGTTCCCAGTTCCCTTGTTCATGTTATCATTCGTAATAGTTCAGTATGAGTTAATCCCATCACTACTGGGAAACTAACAGGCACATTCATAGATGAAACAACAAAATCAACAGAAAGGAAAACATCAAGAAATTTAAGCATTCACCCTCCGTTCTCTTGATAAGTCACAACAAATAGGGATCATGTGAGATCCCTCAAAGTACTTGAAACAAAAGAACCCCGAGACACAGCCCTATGTCCCTGAACTCCAAAAGCCAACGGTTTTTCAACAACACAGAATTCCACCCCAATTCGTGATATAAGCTGAGTGACCCCCTATAGACTCATATTCACAACCAGTGGATGTATAACAACAAGTAAACCCATCTATGAAAACCATAAAATCACCTTTATTCGGCTCGTGAAGTAAAAAACAACCAAACCACTTCCACCAACACAATGTAGTCCCACACAGGTATTTTTAGATTTAAAATAATTGACACACTCCATGGTTTCAATTCCACTGTTCTTTAACTGGGGTTATCACGGAAAGGGTTAATCCTAGGGCTTTGAATTTATTTAACTGAGTATACGTAATTACCCAATTCCTTGTTATAGTTATATAAACATCTAAAAGCACCGAGGTTCATTAGTGTACAGAGAAATACCACCAATGACCATGATTTTCAGGGAGCATAGGACCATATAATTCACAACACATCAACACAAAAGAGTACAGTATAACATGAATCGCACCCCCCTTTTATTCTTTAAAGGACCATTCATTATCTTCATCAGTTCAGTTTCAAAAATTTCCATAGAAACAAAAGCATGTCTTCCCTGAATGATACAAAGAAAGGAGAGACGAAGGTAAGATCCCTACCTGACTGATCAAGGATCGATGTTATGTCCTCGCGTGAGTAGTAGTAACTCCACGGAACGCGATCAAGGAAAACATCACGGGTTATAACTCGACGGGAGGAAGGGTACTTCGAGTGCAAGGTGATCTAGAAAAAGAAATGTAGGGAGAAGCCTTTAGGTTATAAAGGCTGATAAAGGCTCAGCATTCTTGGGAGAGTTATGATACATAGATAAAAACTCGAAACCACATAAGAGGTGGAATATTGGGTTGACCACATGGCTGGGACACCCCACATTCCATTAAAGGTTCCTGGCCATTCGGGGTGGTTTAAACCAACGCACAACTCATGGTTTTTCATTTATGGAGGGTACGTCACCAATCATTTAATTTAAATGCCATTAATGGGCATTAATGGGATTTAAATAGTCTTAAAGGGGTCAAGACATGTTTTAAAAGCCAAATTGTATAAAAAAGGAGGCGCTATTGGAAAACCTATGGGGGTTGGCAAGAGCTAATAGTAGGAGACAAATACCAGTTGGTGATGGCTACTGGTAGCCGAGAGCTACCGGTAGCCGAGAGCCATCGGTAGCCGAGAGCTACCGGTTGGCGACAGCCACTAGTAGCCGAGAGCTACAGGTATCTGAGAGCCACCGGTTGGCAATACCTACTGATAGACGAGAGCTATAGGTGGCTGAGAGCCACCGGTAGCAGAGTGCTACTTGTAGCCGAGAGCTACCGGTTGCCGAGAGCAATAGGTAGCCGAGAGCGACCAGTAGCCGACAGCTACCGGTAGGCCAAGTCTACCGCTAGGAGTCACCGAGTTGCTGGGATGGCCTTCCAGACCACCCATAACACCTCAAAAATCATTTTTTTACCAAGTAATATACCCCAAAAAGTCGGGCTATTAAAATATGTGTCCAAATAATTTCTAACTAATAGGGCACACTAAAGTATATGTCTGGAGGTGATCCAATGGGGGTGATGCTATTCTATGGGTGAATGAAATCAATTCTTCAATCCTTTTCATCATTACTTACTAGTTTACTAAAGGTGGGAGTTTATAACTAATTATGGGATTGACATTAAGTGATGATAGAGGGGTCGAGATCGTGATTGAGGATCTAGATAAATTTGATCATAGTTCTTATCTTGGTGAGGTCCCATGTGCTTAGTCTATGAAACAAGCCATAGGCGCTAGTCAACCTTGGTCCACTCTTCTAGTTTTATGGAGGATGTTGTTATTCAATTGCCATGAGTAGATCTATAGTCTTATATACATTATGTGTGGATTCTACTGTAGAAATTTCCCTAAGATAATGGTCATAGTCATAATTTACTTCAATTAGGATAGTGTAGTTTTCTTGACTGCCTGATGGTCATGGTATGGTCACAAAAATGGGGTTTGACCATTGGTTTATGTCTTAGATACCTATCCATTTATGTTTTCCATGCTTAGAACTAGATATTTAATTTAGAATCCAAAAACAACGAATCTTGATTCATACCCTAATGTGATTAGTTGCACATACTGGTAATTAATGAAATAAAAGGAGTAGAAGAAATCCTGATGACAAAGATAATGGAATTGGACATGTAAGGATATGAAATTAACATGTATGAATACATTAAATTAAACCATACATGAATGTAATGGGATTGAATTTACATGGGATTTGAAGTCCTTGAAGAAAAGAGATTACATGACTCTTCGATTGAATATGTAATGAAAATACAAAAACCCACGTGTTTAAGGAAGAAAAAGTGAAGGAAATCCCCAAAGGAGTATAAATGGGAGAGATATATAATCCAAGCATGATTTTTGATGTTCTGTTGTGTTTCTCCATAAATAGTTGTAAATGGTCATGATGTGTACCTGATCATCACATTACGAACCCTTAATCAACATTAATTCAACAAGGATCACATGTGTTGTATAAAGATCTTCCAAAAATTAATGATGTTTGACCATGGCCACATTGTGTACAAGTGGTTTATGGTGTGTACTCCATGGCCAACTCACCTTTTGCATGGAATCGTCATGGATTTCTTGGCTTTCAGTTTGACTGGTGTCATGACGTGTGAAAGGGAGTAACAATTTGAACTGAAAATTACTTTAGTCATCTTGTTTGGTCATTCCATAAGCCTCACAGCATGATGATGGTTGTGATCATAAAGTACATGATGCGAACTTTAACATCACAATGTCTACTAGGCCATTTTTTTAGCATTTCTTCCTTTCTTCATTGGAATATTGTGAAGATCTGTTTCATGAAAAAATTTAGTACTACCACATGAAATATTTAGTTTATGAATTAAAAATAATGAAAAAATGAAAGAAAAATATACATAATAGATAGGCTAATCAAATCCCCCCACACATGAACCATTTCTTGTCCTCAAGAAAAATATATAAACTAGGATTTCAAAAAGGAGAAGTAGTTTTCAAAGTATGAAATGTGTGTTATGTCTATGCAATTAAACTTGCTGTAAGAAAGAAATTAGTCATGTTCCAGTTTTAAACATGTCTAGTAAATTACTCATTCCTCCCAGTTCCAATTTTCAAAACCAATTCTATTTTTTAATAATAATCTTTTAATTGTTCCTTATGCTATATTCCCACTTGAAATTTACCTCACCATGATTTTCTCTCATCACTCAGGGTAAAATGTTTTTAAGGTATCCAAAAACCCTGAGTCCATGTTCCTAACCATATGCTTGCACTGGTTCTATCATCTCCACTGTGTAAAAAAAAGTATAAAAATAATCATGAAGGCTTTTATGAACATGGTTCTAATAAATTTGATGTTGTAGTTAGGTAGGTAAATTGTGAAAATCTATCTCAAAAGGAGGGTAATCTCTAAAGTACTATGCAGATGAAACAATATAGGTGTGACAAAACTCCTCTATCCAGTGAGTTAGGTACATACTCCATCAGCTCAGGTTGAATCCATATATTCTGCATGTTTGTTGATAATGAAATTATTCTGTTCCTTTACTTTTTATTTTTCATTTTTTTAGAATGTTATGCCTAATATAGATTGCACATCCTTTAACTAACCACATGTGATCCTTCGAGGAATTCATCGATCTTGAAAATTTTGAATTTTGACCCTCCTAGTACACAACCCATTCAAATATTTCTTATCTTTATATTTTACAATGGAATAGAGTACGAATGAGATACAAAAAAGGAAAATGTGTAACTACCTAGTAGTGAGGTGAGAACACCGTACATCTCTGGAATATAAAGAATCCCATGCTATCTGAATGACTCCCCCAAATTTGTTCAAAAATACAATCTTCAAGAACTATAAAAAGAGAAGGTTAATACGGGAAATACACTTGTAATAGCATTTCTTCTAACATGTTATTAATGGAAACAATTGGATAAATGAAGGATAGATGTTAGGTGGTTCTTAGGTAAAATGGCTATCAAAGTCTACCTCAATCATTTTAAAATTACACTTGTTCAGTAATTGTTAGGATTGGATCTCAATTCAATTTCTAATCGGTTTCGATGCCCTCAGTATCTCTATGGAAATTTTCTCTGAAAAGAAAATGATATTGCAGGCTTAGAATCCTCTTAGGTACTAAGAATAAAATTAAAATTGGTATTTACAGAGGGCATAAATCTTATGTAGTGAATTAATTAATCGTTATTTCAATGATTGTGAATTTGAAATAAACTTCTAACAACAAAAATCATTCTAAAAATTTATGTATGGGTGAAGCATTATTCTTAATTTTTTAATTTTAACTTTATTTTTTTTACATAGGAATAAGGGTTTTCAAATTTGTAGCATGATTATCAGTTTAAATAATGTCACCATGGACAATAAGAACAAACAAAAATAAAGTGTATCTCTTTTAAAATATGAGATAGACCCCCTAATATAAATAGAGACAATGTCCCCACTATCTATCAAATAATGGGTGGGAGTGGTGTGGCATTGATTTTTGAAATTTCTTTATCATTGAATTCACATGACAATGATGACATAATTTAAAAACATGGAACAGAGAGATCCCTGATATGAAGTGGTGTGCCATGGGGGTGTATGAGCTATCTTAACAATGAATTTTTGATGCACATTCAAAATATTTTAGTAGAAAAATACTAAACTATAGAATAAATGTTAATCCACAAGTTTAAACATTTAAATGGCTAAAAAACAGGAAAGTGATAAATGAATGAATAATGGTAACCTTTTTATTTTTTGGAATGAATGTTTGAAAAATGTACTACAATGAAAAATAAAAATTCCAAGACTCAAACCAAACTCAAAAAAACTATGGGTTGCCTCCCATAATGTGATAAATTAAAAATCGCCAGCCAGATGCCCTTAGAGTTTAGTTGAACATGAGGTTGGGGATAGAGACCTCATGGAATGGTTCTTGAAAAATCATCAAACCTTGACTTTTTACTTTTAATGGAGGTCCCTTGTATCTTTAAATTTTAATTTCTCTATATAGAAAAATTTGGATAACATCATATGGACCAATCCATCTTTACTTTATCTTTCCTAGGAAATGTTTCAATATTGAGTTGATTAGAAGAACCTTATTTGCTGGGATGAAGGTCTGTCTTGCAATCCGTCGGTCGTGTAATTATTATTTTTTTACTTATAAATTATCGTATTCTCATAAGCATCTTTCCTTAATTAATCATGTGTGGTTAATTGCAATAACCTATTCTCTTTAGCCTTGTCTAACTCCAAGTTTAGTTTTCTATGGCCCAAAATGATTAGTGCTCTAACTCCACCTAAATATGACATGGTTTTCTATAAATCAGTCGAAATGTGGTGGTGTTGATGGGTGTTTTATTATCCATTCTATTCACCTATAATGAATTATCTAGTTTCTGACTCCAATCATTCCTACTTATATTGTTTGTTTTTTCTATGATTTGATTCGCCTTCTTATTTGATAGTTCGACTTTCCTGCTCATTTGTGGGTGATAGGGGGTTCCAGTATTGCAGTTGATCCCATATCATTGAACCATTTTTCTCGTTGGTCAATTGGAGCAATGTGTTTCATGAACACTAATGAGCAGTCATATAATTCCAAAACATGCAAACACATTTTTCCAAAGGAAACTCGCTACCACATTGGATGTTTCTTGAGTCATTGCATCGGCTTCACCCAATTTAGACATGTAGTCCACTCCAACCAGAATATATTGCTTGGCATGTGAAGTGAGGAATTGACCCATAAATTTTATGCTCTATACATCCGAGAGTTAAACTTCCAGCATAGGATTCTGTGGAATTTTATTTCATTTTCTAATATTGACTGTCCTTTGGCATCTGTCATAGTGGCCGCAGAATCCCCTTGTGTCTTGATATAATGTGGGTAGGAAAATTCCATATTGTTGGATCTTATCCACTATGTGCTCAGGCCCATTATGTCTACCAGTTAGTGACGTGTTGGACATTTCAATTACATATTGGACCTCTTCTTTTGGAATGAACAATCTTAAAACACCATCAGTACAATCCTTGAAAAGTAGAGGTTCATCCCAAAAGTAATGATTGACATCTGAAAGTAACCTTTTCCATTGTTGATAAGAAAAATCTTGATAGAGGAATCATGTTGCCAAAAAATTGGCTATGTCAGAGAACCAAGACTGGGTTTGGATTTCAATTAGGGTCTCATTAGGAAAATCTCCCTCGATATCAGCATTGTTGTCATTGATGATAGAGAGAGGTAGTCTAAAGAGGTGACCTGCAATGAAATTTTTTGATCCCTTGGTATCTTTTATTATTACGTCACATTCTTATAACAAAAGAGTCTAGCGTATCAACTATGTTTTTTCATCATTCATAGTCATAAAATACAAAAGGGATGCATGATCCGTAAGAGCAATAAAATTTGATAAAACAAGGTAAGAATTGAATTTTTAAAAGGTATAAATGATGGCTAGGATCTCCTTCTCTATCGACATTTAAATAATCAATGCTTCAATTAATGTGTAAACTTCATAATAGATTAGGAAAAATATGTTATATTTACATTTTCCCAGAACAACTCCTACAACAAGGTCTCTATCACCACACATATGTTCAAAATATTTTCACCTGTTTGGTGCAATGATGATTGGAGATGTCATCAGACTATTTTTCAAAGTACCAATAGATTTTCATTATTCTTGATTGTATTCAAAAGGAATATCTTTTGACAATATGAGCATCAAGTTATGCGTGAATTTATCAAAATCATTTAGGAAGCATGTGTATTATCCAACATGTCTAAGGAATCTTCGAGAACACTTAACACTGGATGGCTTAGTTAGATCTTTGATTACATTTATTTTTCTAGATCAACATTGATTACTTCTTTGGAGATGTTGTGGATGAGTACGATTCCTCCTTTCACCATGAAGTGACATTTTTTCAATTTCAACACCAATAATTTTTCTCCACTGCATTAAAGAACTAGTTCTAGATTGCTGAGAAATACATGGAATGATCTGCCAAAACAGAGAAATCATCCATGAAAATTTTGTGAAACTTTTCAGCCATGTCACGAATGATGTGTGTCATACATCTTTGGAATGTTTTCGGAGCATTAAACATACCAACGGACATTTATCTATAAAAAAATACCAAATTTATAGGTGAAGGTGGTTTTTGGTCAGTCAGTGGGGTCGAATGCAATTTGATTGTATCCTAAATAGCCATCAAAGAAATAGAAGAAATCATTCCCTGCTACGATTTATAAAATTTGGTCAATAAAAGGTAAGGGAAAATGGTCTTTAAATAAGGTTGTGTTTAAACATATGTAATCCATGCAAACTGTCCATCCATTGATGATGTGTGTTGAAATAAGTTTATTGTCATCTTTTCATGTTACTATTATTCCTCCATTGATGGGAACTACTTGGGGGGATCACCCATTCATTGTCTAATATAGGAATTATTATTATTGTATCCACCCGTTTGAGCACCTCTATCTTGAAAATTTCATTCATAGGTGTTGTGAGTCACCTCTGAGGTTTCCATTTTGTTTTTCAACTTTTTCAATTACGATTCTATTAGTGAATTCAGTGGGATTGATCCCTTAAATGTCATACACTCCCCATGCGCTAGAATTATTGTCTCATTTGAAGATATAATCCAATTTTTTTCTTGATCCTAAGATAGTTTTTAGTTGAATGCAATTGGTAAGGAAGATTATTTCCCTATAAATGAGTACTTTAAATTAATAAGAATTCGTTTTAGGAATAATTGAGAAGGATAGATGATGGATGGGGTAAATAATGGTACCACATATCTAGTGAGTGGTTCAATAAAGTTGAATTTATTCAATTCATAGTCTCATCTAATTTTGTAAGAGATCTTGAAATTTCTTCTTAGATGGACATATATTCTTCTTTATTCTGAGTGAGAGAAACGGTGTGATAGTACATAGTGTCATATAAGTGTTGCACTGGTCAAATCAAGATTAACACAAATTTTTCATATCCAAATATGAATATGTGACATCCTTGGTTCACATAAATCAGTTATTTTCCTATATATATGAATGGATTTCCATATATAGTAGGAACATATCCTTCTTCTTCTATGTACAATACTAAGAAATTAGAAAGAAAAATGTACTTATCGACCTTTACAATGACATCATCCAGAATGCCTCGAGGGTACTTGACCGAGCGATCAGCTAATTATAAATCCACCCATATTTCGTTGAGTTATTTGAGTTTTAGCTTTTTAAAATCACTCATTAGGATGAGGTTAATTCTCACTCTAAATATCACAAAGTTAACTTCCAAATTTTCATGTTCCAGACTCACAAGTGATTGAAAAGCTGCCAGGGTCTCTCATCTTCGGTGGAATTTTCTGTTGTACAACAGTAGAGAATTATTCATTTAAATAGATGACTCCTACATATTATTTTTTATTCATTTTATTGATAATAGGTCTTTCAGTAATTTGGAATAAATTGGTATATAGACAATAGCTTCAGAAAAAGGGAATTTCATATGTAATTTCTCGAACATATCCAAAAACGTCTTGTATTTTGTATCCTTCCTATGTTGTCTTGATCTCTCTAGATAATGAAGATGTGGCTAATATGGAGGTGGGGAAATATAAAAATTTCTCATCTATGGCTCAGGTATATGTTCCTTCTCAGCTGGTACTTCAACACGATGTAAGGTGGGATTAACTCATTAGGTACTGGTTTTATTCTCACCTCATCTTCTTGCGCCCTTGTTTATTTTGGTTGTTTGAAGTCTATAATTTTTCCATTACTAATAACTAAGGTCTTAGCTTCCACTCGTGGTTATGTCTCATTGTTTTTATGTAGTGTACCAGGTAATCTCTCAAAAAAGGTCTTTGAGAGTTGACCCATTTTCATTTCTTGGTTCCTTAGCGCAACACCCTATTTTTTTATATCTATCTCATGGTTTTTCATTCTTTGATCATATATTTTTACAATTAATTCCTAGGGGTTTTCTAGACTACTTTTCATAGGTGACTACTAAGGACATGTCTAAGAAGGATAAAATTGTTGTGTTATTTGAGAGAATGTTTGCGGTTGATTGTGTGGTCTTGGAACAGGGTTCATCGGAGGGTATCTTAGTGATCCTTGATTTTTGAATTAGTTATTTCATAATATTAGTTTAAAAAACCCTAATTACTCTGAGGTTGCTGCTGAGTAGGCCTCTATTGATAATAATGTTTCTACTGGAATGGATGGTTTGGTTTATTTTAATTGTTCTAATTACAATCTTGTGGTGGTTCTTCAAATCCATCTCAATAGACTTTATATAGATGTGGGCCACCAGACATCGCTCATGATTGCAATTCCATTACAGGGACAAGAGGGGGTTGAGTGGATGGTATCTGAGATGTTTCTGACGTTTTTGTGAGTGAATCCACATGCGTTGCTAGTCATGTGTGTCATTAATCTGGTGGAATCCACACCGTGTTGGTCCACGATCCCTCTAGAATAGATTGGAATTGCGAGAGACTACATTTAGAATGTCTCTTACGTCTTCGGGAGTCTTGAACATAAGACCTCCATCAGCGGTTACTTTGAAAAAATTTAATGCTAGCGGCTAGAGTCCTTGAAAAAACATTTGGAGTTATATGAACATATCTATTTCTTATGATGATATCCATGTTTTTCAGTATGTAGAAATTTAAAATTAATGATATGGAGAGACTCCATTCAATTTAAACGATCAAATGTTAATGATTTTTCATGATCCATTCCACGAGGACAAGTCCTCAACCTCACGTTCAACTAAACTCTAAGGATGTATGGCTGATGACTTTAAAGATAGCTCTTTGTGGGAGGCAACCCATAGTTGTTTTTGAGTTTGGATTAAGTCTTGGATTTTTGAATGTTTTATTATAGTACTTTATACAAACATTCATTCAATAAATAAAATGGTTACTGTTATTCCTTCGTTTTTACACCTACCTATTTTTCAGCAATTCAAATGTTTAAACCTATGGATTAATGTTTGTTCTATATTTTTGGATTTATCTACTAACATGTTATGCCGGTGCATCAAAACATCAATGTTAAGACAGGTCAGACACCCCATGACATACAACATCATCATAGAGATCTCTCGATTTTCTCATTTTAAATTCCATCATCACTACCATGTTAATTGAATGATCAAAAAATATCAAAAATCATGACCAACCCACTCCCACCCATTAACTGATAGACATAGAGTACATTGTCTCATTTTATGTGAGGGGGGTCATTCTAACATATTCATAGAGATTCACTTGATTTTTGTTTGTTCTCACTGTTCTAGGATACATTTTTCAAATTTTCAGAATAATTATAAGTCTGAAAATGTTTTCTATTTCTACTTATATTCTTTATTTGGAGATGATGTAGCTGAGTAAGTTTTTTCATTTCACCTTGAATTGATATTTTTTCCAATTCAACATAAAGAATTTTTCTTCAAATTGATGAATAAATAGTTTTAGATTGCAGAGATAGACATCGAATGATCTTCCATAAATTCAGAAATATTCCTTAAAAATTTCGAGAAATTCTTCAGAAAAATCATGAAAGATATGTTTCATAAATCTTAGGAATTCTTCTGGAGCATTAGTCATACAGAAATACATTCGTCTATATAAAAAATTCACAAAGGATAGGTGAAGGTGGTGTTTGTTCAGTCAGTAGGATCGACTGAAAGTTGATTATATCCTAAATAACCATCTATGAAATAGTAGAAATCATGCCCATATAGTAATTCTAACCATAGGTCCATAAAAGGTAGGGGAAAATGGTTTTTTCTTATGGATTAGATTAAACATCTTTATTCTTCACAAACTCTCCATTTAGTGATGGTGCGTGTTGAAATAAGTTCATTGACATTTGTTCTTGTTAATGTGAGTCCTCTTTTCTTGGGAACGACTTGGAGGGGCCTCACCTATTCAATATCAGAGATAAGAAATATTATTACTATATCCATGAGTTTTATCAACTCTTCTCGAAAATGTCCTTCATGGGTGGTGTGAGTTTCCTATGAGGTTTTTGTTATGGTTTTACATTATTTTTGAGTAAGAGTCAATGAGCGGATTTAGTAGGATTGATCCCTTTAATGTCTACAACCCCCAAGGTGATAAACATCTTATTTCATTTGAGAACATCAATAAATTTTTTTCTTGATCTCAAGATAGTTCAGAGTTGACTATAATGGGTAAGGGGGAAGATTCCATGAGAAATGAGTACATTAAGGTACGAGGAAATGGTTCAGGTCTAATTTAAGAGTATGGATGATATATCGGGTAAATGCTGGCACCACATGTCTAGTGAGTGGTTCAATAACGTTGATTTACTCAAATTAATAGTATCCTTCTGCTTTTGTAAGAGATCCACAACTTTCTTCCTCAATTTCCATATATTATTCTTCATTCTTGATGAGAGAAATGGCGTGATAGTCTGTAGTTTCATCTGAGTTTTTCATAGCTCGAATCAGGTTAAACACAACTAGTTATTCTCTTGAACTGAATAAGAGACATCATTTGTTCACTTCAATCAGTGTCTTTCTTGTATCTAATAATTTTCTTCAAATTATAATAGGAACTTCACCTTCTTCTTCAATATCCAATACCATCAAATCAGTTTAGAAAATGAACTTTCCGACCATCACTAGTATATCTTCAAGAATACCTCGAGTGTACTTGACTAAGAGATCAACTAATTGTAAATCCTCCCTTGTTTTTTTGTGCTATTTGAGTCCGATCTTTTGAAATTTACTCATTTCCATTAGTTTATTTCATTCTACAGGATCATAGAGTGCTCTACCAAATTTTCATGTTCCTATTTCACAAGGGATTGAGAAGTTACCATGGTATCTCATCTTCAGTTGAATTATGTATAGTATAATATCAAAGAATTCTTCATTTAAATAGAGTAATCATAGGTTTATTATTTTTCTATTATTTGATAATAGTTCATTCATAAATTTGGCATAAATTGGCATATTGGCAATAGGTTTGGAAAAAGGGATGTTGATATGTAGTTTTGTGAATGTATCCATGAACATTTTTTATTGTGTCTCATACCTATGTAGACTCTCCCACTCAAGATAGGGAAGAGGTGGCTACTATGGAGGTAGGGTAACAAACTCAGGTTCCTTCTATTAATTAGGTATATTTTTCTTCTCAACTCATACTTCTGTATAATGTAATGTTGGATTGACTTTACAGGTACTTATTGTTTTCTCATCTCTTCTTCTTGTGGCCTTGTTTCTTTAGGTTGTTGGAAGTTTATAATTTTTCCACTTCTCAGTACCATGACCATAGATTCCTCTCACGGGTATGTCTCAGTGATACAAGGTGGCGTACCTAGTAACCTCTTAGATATGTTCATTGAGATTTGACGCATTTTCATTTATAGGTTTCTCAGCATGGCTCTTTGGTTTTGAATATCTATATCATGGGTCTTCATTCTTTCATGATTATTTTGCGCAAATGACGACATGAGGTTTTCAATATTTCTTTGCATCAGTTCTTTCTGAGGTAATAGCTGAGGTGGTTGAAATTGATGTTATCTTTAAAGGAGTGGTTACTATTGATCTTGTGGACTTTGTACGTTAGAGGGTATCCTAGTGGTCTTTGAACTGTAAATTTGTTTTTTCCTCCTCTATGTTGAAAATAACCCTAATTACTCTAAGGATGTTGCGGAGAAGGCCTCTTCTGATAATAATATTTCTACTAGAATGCCTAGTTCAGTAGAATTTAATTGATGTAATTAGAATCTTGTTGTGTTCTTCATATCCACCTCTGTAGTCATGATATTAATTTTGTCCAATGCACAAATTCAATGATTGTAATTCTATTACAGGGACTGGAGTGGGTTGAGTATTTTTTATATGAAATGCTTCTAATTTTTTTGTCTACACTTCCACTTGAACCACTAGCCTTGAGGTCTCAAAAATCTGGTGGATTCTGCACCGTGGTGGTCCAAGATCTCTCTACCACACACTAGAATTTTGAGTAACTTCATCTGGAATGGCCATTATTGCTTCTGAATTCATGATCATGATACCTCCTTCAGTGGCTGCATTGGAAACATTTCATGCTACAGGTTGGAGTCCTTGTTAGAAATTTTGGAGTTGTATCCATATATCTATTCCATGATATAGAAACATCCTCATTAATTCTTTAAAGTGGTCCCATGCATCCCAAGTAGATTCTTCATCAAATTGGTTGATATATTGAATTTCCATTCGAAGCGTCCTGGTTCATATGGGTTGGATGTACTTGTCAAGAAATTTCATGACCAGTTTGTCCCAAGTCATAATTAACTTGGTCCTTGACTTTTTAACCATTCCGTGGCTCTGTCTCGTAATGATAATGGGAGGACATGGAGTCTTATTTCATCATATGAAACCCCCTAGTTATGAAAGGTATCGCAGACCACCATAAAGTCGGAAATATGGTCATACTGATCTTCGCTCTGAAGACCGCTAAATATCCCCTTATTATGGATCATTAGAATGAGTCTAGGTTTGATCTCAAATGATTGGTAATGGGTAGGTGGATGAAAAATAATAGGAGTCACACCATGAATTGATGGAAACCCATACTACATGATAGTTTTTCCAGCTTCATTATCGGGTTCTATCCTGGAATGATTTTATAGTCGGGGTTTGGTGGGTTAGGTCCTGATGGGTGGAATTGTTAGTCTATTTCTAAGCAGCAAAGAAAATAAATATGCATTTCGATCTCAAGATCGAATTCAAAAAGATATTGTGAATAAATAGTCCTTGAACGAGTCAAAAAACCTTGGTACACGCACTGGGTGAATTACGTAAAAAAATAAGATGCAAGGGTGTCTAAAAACAAAGTAAAACTTCTGAGGGAATGGTAATACTTGACCTTGATCAGGGTCCTAATCATGTAAAAATAGCATTACCTCCCCAGAAATAGCACCAAAATTCGACCAGAAACATATGGGCATCGTTATTTCCTCAGGGTGTGAGTCAAATTAGAAATTTATATGTTTCCCAAACAATACCAACAACTAGGACGTAGTAAATTAGAAGTACGGGATCAAACCCATGAGAAGGATTTTGTTCTATGGGTGAAAGAAATCTAGTCTTAAATCCTTTGCTGGTGTCCTTAGTAGTTGACTAATGTTAGGTATTTTCTAACTAATTTTGTGTTCGACTTAAAGAGATGGTGGAGGGGTTGGGATCAAGTCTGAGTATATAGATGAAGGTGATCTTAGTTATAATCTTGGAAAGGTACTAAGTTCTTAGTCTGTGAAGTATGATGTAGGCGCAAGTTGACCATAGTCTAGTTTTCTAGTTCTACCTAGTATGTAATTATTCCATGGTCAGTAGTCTATCTATAGTCCTAGATGCATTATGTTCAGCTTCTATCATTGTATGTTCCCTAAGCTAATCGATATTGTCATGTTTTACATCAATTAGTATTGGATCTTTTTCTTGACTGTCCGATGGTCATAGTACAGTCGATCAAGTGGGGTTTGACCACTGTTTTATATCTTAATTACTAATCAATTTAGGGTTTCCCTGCTTAGAACTAGATATTTGATTTTGCGTATTGATACATCGAATCTGCATCACTACCCTGATGCCTTTATCTACTTATATTGGTAATTAAACCAATAAAGGGCACAGGGGAAATCATTATAACAATTCCAATTTAATTGAACATGAAATGATTCGAAATGAACATTAAAAAAACTTTAAATAAAACCTTACTTGAAAGAAATGGTATTTAATGGACAGTATATTTTAACGCATTAAAAAAAGTGATTCAATGACTATTTGATTCAAAATATTAATGAAATTACAAAAACTAAACTTTTTTAAGGAGGAAAAGTAGAAGGAAATATCAAAAGGAGTCTAAAAGGGAGTGATATCAAATCCAAGTATGTTTTTTATGTTTTGTCATGGTTCTCCTTATATAGGTTGAAATGGTCATGATGTGGACTTGATTATCACATCGTGAACCTTTAATCTGCATTAATTTGACATGGATCTCAAGTGTGGAATGTGGATATTTTGAAAATTAATGATGTTTGACCATGGTAACTTTGTGTATATGTGGTTCACAATAAGTACTCCATGGATAGCTGGCTTTTTGCATTGAATCCTTGAGGCCCTCTCGGCGTTCGGTTAGACATGTGTCACAATGTGTTGGAGGGAGTCACAACATGAACTGGAAATTCCTTCAATCATCATGGTTGGTCATGACATAAGATTCAC
Organism: Viscum album; assembly: GCA_963277665.1. NCBI lineage: Eukaryota > Viridiplantae > Streptophyta > Magnoliopsida > Santalales > Viscaceae > Viscum > Viscum album. Next base: position 1,281,470,769 of record OY728135.1, read on the forward strand.
ATATTGATGCATGCAATAATCATTGAGTACACGATGTGAAATTGGATGTCACAATGTGTACTTGCCCATTTTTTACCTTTTCTTCCTTTCTTCCTTGGAATCTTGTGAAGCCTTTTTTGCACAATTAGACATCTACCACGTGCGTTATTTGATATATGAATGAAAAATAATTGAAAAGTGACAGAAAAATATATATAACATTTAGGCTTATCATTCCAATAAATTAATAATCTACCAGTCATATTTTTAGTGTTCATTGATAATATTAGAATCATACATCGTAAATCTTGTAAAATTTTCATCATATGCAAAAATTATCTCATCTTGGTTATACCTTATCTCAAGGAACATTTTATTCATTTTCAGATGATGAATACATTGAAATTAATTTTTTAAAAATAACCTTCTAAAATTACCCCACTTAGTAGAGACAATATTTAACTATTTCATCATGTTATTAATGGGAGTCTGCCATTGGTTATCTATTCTTTCTAAAAAATTGATATGAAAAATGAATTTTTCATGATATGAACACTCAAGAATGTAAATTATCATTTCCATCATACTAATACATTTCCAAACTACAAATTAATCAATAGATCCATTAAAATATGGTGTATTTTTATTAATCCAAGACTCAACATAATATTGTTCCCCCATTTAATTTTTCTAAAGATAAACACGATCGATGAGTTTAGATTTTTTATAAGTATAGAAGTGATATTTATACATCAAGATACCCTAAGATTTGGTTTCTTATGATAAAAAACCATTTCATTTTAAATTAAATTCAATATTAACACATTTCCATTGAATTAAAACCATTGATTTAAACCAAAATGAATAGTGTGAGAACAAACATTTTAGTGTGAAACTACATATTTATGAAAAATAAATTAGGTTATATTTAAATCATTATATATTATTTTCAATCTATGAAAAAAGGATTACCCTAAGACATCCTTTATCATTATATATTCAAATAATTCATGATTAATCAAAAACAAACTATGAATTACTCAAATAATATTACCCAATAGTGAAAAAACACTTGCATAGTTATAGATTAGTAATCATGCCCCAGAATGATGGACCCGATATACTCGACCAACAATTTTCCCAGTTATTAACCCTATATCCATATGTTCCAAAATCACATCCACATTTAGTGTTCAGATTTATATGTTTTCATAGGAAAACCACACTCCTTTATTTTCCATAACATATGATGTTTTTATATTCAAATGATTATATAGATGTTTCTCACCAAATACATCTCATTGTTGATTCCAAAGGTATCTAAAACTTTTTATGATACTAACTAGAGAAACTCAAACATTCCATAAAAATATTACATTTAATTAGATGAATATTAATTAAACAAAATTACAATTTATTCCATATTTGTAATGATTTATAATATTTGTAAACATCGAGTAAAAAAATATTTCATAATAGATCTACTTTATCTACCACATTGTTATTTACAATTGTCCCCCTTTATAGAGACATAATAGAAAAACAATTATTCATATCCAAGGAAAACAAAAATATAATATTGGAATATCATGGATTTTTAGTATAAGTAAAAATGGGAGATATCAATGATCATTTGAGCATAACATGAGAATAAATCATATGAGAACATGGGATTATCATTTTGAAATAAATCATATAAGTTCATAGATCAAAAAAATGAGTCATATAAAAAGTCATGGAAGTTCAAAAGACATGATCATAAAGGGATCAAATATAATGATTCCTAAGAACATAACATGAGAATAATATCATGTCCTAATATAGTTTCATAATTTTTGTAATAATTATAAACATACAAATATTATGTCATGAATATCTATGAATATATTCATACAATGTTAGGATTAAATTAATTGTTAGAGCAATCGCTTTGACAATATGATATCATCTAATGTACCGTCCTTCAGGATATAGATAACCTCCAATGTACCCTCATTTTATTTCATGGGATAACCTCACTACTAAACATATTTCTTAAAAAGTAAACCACCAACCAATATAATGGACAAAAATATAATTTTACTACCACCAATCACATAATTAAAAAAACATTCATATGTATTCCACATGATCATTAAACGTTTCTCATAAAATAACCTATGGAATTGAATGTGATATTAATTGATATTTAATAATAATAATAAAAAAATACTTTAGAATGAATTAATATAGTCTCATTGGATCATATCCCCAAAAATTAGTACGTAATATTGAAGGATGTTATCATTGATGAAAAATTCCATTAAAGGTTCAATAGAATAGATCTTGATAAAAATACCATTTTCTGGTTTTAAATAATATATAAAAAATTTATGAAATATTATAGAATTTTTTTAGTTAATAGAACCTTCGAAACATTTAGTGCAAGATTTAAAAAATCGAGTGGTCAGAACAGCATGAAATTTCGATCAAGTAATGTTTTTAAAAATAATTATTCCATTATAAATTTTAGTAAAAGTTAAATAAGTATATCATTTGGAATATAATAATAATATTCCATTTAAAAAATTTTGAAAAACTTAAAATTATGTAAAATTTTATTTAATTAATCCTAAATAGTAGTAATAAAAATTTATAAAGGGGGTTTTTGAAAATAATGACATGGAAAAAATGGATTTTAAAAACAAAGAGAAATATAAAGTTGGTTCTCTTTTAAAATATTTTATCATATTCTTTAGTCTGTAAATTAAGGAAAATTAATGAAAAAAAAAGAAATCCTCAAAATTATCATGAGTCGGAGAAAATAATATTTTTCTTGAGATGCTGATAAAATATTGTTTATTGTCGTCAAATATTTAATTTTTCATGATAATTTATATTCTATAGTTCTTGTACATCTATTTTTAAAACGGTTCCATCACCTCATGAATATTAATTAATATTAAAATATCATATATATTCATTCCATTCAAATTTATAATAATCAAATAGTGGTTGATATAGAAAAAGGAATTGAACTATTTTTGGAGATGGTAGACCATACATACATAGAAACATTGTTCTTCACTTTTAGATGGATGAAATGAAATAAATATAAATAATATTCAAAATTAATGAATATTGAATATATCATATATATCCTATATATTAATTAAAAATATCCATATTGAAAACCATAAAAATAAAAAATGATTAACTAATCACATCGCTTCATGGAGGTGGCCATCCTCACGTATGTATTAGGGACATTTTATCTTTTCCAACATATTGGAAGCATAGAAGGTAGAAATAAAATTCTTAATTTATAACAGTAATAACACTATGAATATAATTTATGAATTTGAAACCCATCATAATAAATATCCCAGAATAATGGTGTTGTGAAACTTATTATATCATTATATGGAGGTGGTAGTACACAAGTACACATGAGAGACACAATCACACCCCATTTAACAGAAACTTTTGTGGATAATTTAAGTTACAAAACATAATATCATTTAATTATATTTAGGGTACTTATTTTATAACAAATACAAATTATTTAGAGGATGTAGATAATGAAATAAATTGATTGATGTCGGTAAACTCAATTACCTTTCCTTGGTGGGACTACATTTAGATATTTTCTTAAGGGCACTTTGAATTGCCTCTTATGATTACCATAAGAGATAAGTCATGGATGGGTATGTTTGGTAGATAAATTTTTCTATTTTTTTATGCTAATTGACTCATTTTTTAAAATAAAATATCGTGTGTTTTTTCTTTTAGATGGAAGGGAAATGACACACATGCAATTTGTTAAAAAATATAAATATAAATAAAATATTTTTCAAGTATACTGATTCTAAATAAAAAATAATGTGAAAGAGAGAATTTATATACAAAATAAAATGTTATAGTCAAAATTAGATTTGTATAAGTTTCATTATAAAACATATTTTATTTTTTAATATTTTAATTGACCAATTTAAATCATAACAATGGTAATTACATTTTTAATAATAATATTTTATAAATTTACTTATAAGTTAATAATTTTCTCATTAATTATTCTGGTATGATATTTCAAAACATTTATCATTCACCATTTCCTCCTGACAAAATATTTTATTCTAAAATAATTTGATTAAATATTTTTAAAATTAAAAATAGTTAATATTCATTTGAAAACAACTCACATAATTTGATATTGGAAAATACATGGAAATAATGGATTTAAAATATAATCTATTAAAGTATTTCTAACATATTATGTATATAATCAAAATTCATATGAAACTATAAATCGTGCCAAATAACTTTACATTTAGTGTTTTTATAAAATAAATTACATTATTTTCTTCTACTTTCATAAGAAAAATATTGATGGTGCATAAGCATTTAATAAAATTATATCAGTAATGAAAATTAAAAATAAATAAACCTGAAAAATAATCAACATTTCATATAATTATTTAAATCTGACTATATAACATTTTTATCATTATGTAAAATTTCTTGAGATATTATATTCCTTGGTGTAAAATTTTTGAATTTTATATGCATAAAATAAAATAAATGTCATTATCAAGTGACAATTACATGAAAAACAAATATAATTAAATTTTGTCTATCTATTGTCGAATATATTTCATAAAATTAAAAAGTGTAATGTTTTTGGTCAATTTTGAGATTTTATCTCAAATTTTAAACACTATTTTACCGATTTTAACCTTACCATAATGGGAAATATTTACCTTGTTGACTATTCATTATGATTAAAAATAAAAGGGACCGATAAACCACATATGAAACACATCAATTCAAATATGGAAACTATTTTTTGAATTTTGACCCCATGAAATGATTTTTATTAGCTAAATTATAAATTCATAAAAATCAATGAATCCCCATTTATTTATACATTTATTTGTAGGTATAAAATTATACTTATTTCAAAATCATAATTGTTTCACAATAAAATTAAAGTAATATATATTTCTGAAAATAATTAAAATATGTACCTTAATGAAAAAATATAAAATATTAATGTGAGACAAATTATATTTTTTAACTTGGAGAAATAACATTATTAAAAAATAGTAATTTTCACAATTTACTGAAAAATCATCCATTTAAAGAATTAAAAAAACTCACCAATAGTTAATTGTAAAATGTATATATCAATAATAAATCCAATTTCCTAAATATAATTTTCTAAATATTTTGTTTAATTACTTTATAGGGAACTCCAATTAGTATCCATCTAGAATATAATATATATTCTGTTAGAAATACTACCAAGATTGATTCTAATAGTTTGGAGGGATTCTATTACAAAAAAAATGTTCCATAAATACCAATGATTCCATCCTATGGTTATGATTTTTTATACCCATTTTTATTTATTATTGCATCACCTTTTTCACTCAAGTTATTTAAAAATCCCATTTCTTCCAATAAAATTATTATCCTCAATTTAGAATATAATGTCATATTTTTTCTTCTTCTGAATCTTACTCAATTATTCATTAATAGAATCAATAAACTCTCGATGGACCACGTCTTCTTTTGTACCTCTTTTTTTATCTTGATGAGAAAAAGATACATTTTAGACTATCTCTAATATTATTCTAGTTTGATCCAATTTTCAATTTTCTCTAATGAACTTTTTTATGTCATATTTATTCCTCGACCTAGGATGGTATTAACCTAAATATCCTTCATATCATGAAATAACTGAGATATAATCTTTATCATTAATAAATATTCATTATCAATTCGATCAGGAACATTATATATTTCTAAAATACAACTACTTTCTGTTCACTTACTCTCATATCTACAATTTACTATGAAAATTTATATCACAATTTCCTAGAATGTTGTCATAAATAGAGTCAATATTGTTTCATTATTAATTAATTATAACATGTATCATGTACCATGATTATCGCAAACTAGCCTAGGTACCTTAGTATCCCAATAATCAAGCTCGATCTAACATAGCCTGAAGGGAATTCCCAATACCCACTGGTAAGAGACTATCACCTAACATCAGAAAACATGGAATTTGGAGAAAACATTCCATGAAACATACTTGAAGCAAGACAAGCATTTTAATATTCATACAAAAGAAAACTCTATTGGGAGAAATGTAACATATGTAAACCAGGAATTAAGGCAAAATGTACTACAACCCAAGTGTAATTTCTCTAAATTTACGTTTAATTATTTTAAAATTATATGGAATTATTTTGAGACCAGGTGCTGAAAGGCAGTGTGATTCGGAGGCCCGGTGTGCCTGGAATGATCCGTCCAAAAATGATAAGATTTAAATTGTGTGTGTGGGTGGTTTTCATAAAAAATTTGAATTTCTCTTAAACTGGTGACCAGATTAGAAATCAATGCACACTGTTGCATTCAGGATGGCGGGTTTACCCTAGGATTGACATATGTTTAGTCAACGCAGACCTCTAGTGAGAAAATGAGAAAAATGGAAAATCCACCAATAAAATAATTAAATAACATTATTATTTTTTAAAATGCTTTTAATGCATGAATGGGACTCAGAAAAGAATATAAGACCACCACTGAGCATTTGTGTGAATGCTTTCCTTAGGAAGATCCTATCATTGGCTGGTGCGGGCCAGTGGTGGAAGTTCATTTTTGGCTGTAAATAAAATAATTAAGTTAAATTTATTTTATTATCAAACCCTTATAACTCCTAAATAGTAAGTTGGATTGAAAACCTGAGAGTAACATTCATCTAGTAAGGGAGTTTTCCACTGAGGCGGAGCCTAACCATGACTAGCATGGATCAAGGGTGAATGAAAATTTTAGATATTTTTTAGGTACGCGTAGTAAACATGCGAGAGGTTCATTTTAACTCATGAACCGGTGCTCAGATTGAAAATATTAGGGCACTGTTGAACTCAATAACAACTTGATTCTCATAGAAAGAAAAAATCTTCAATCGGAAAGGGCCAAATGGAAATGTCAATTTTTTTATTTTTCAATAAAAATAAGAAAATAACTGAAATAGTTATTTTATTTATTTTCTCAAAAACAAGCGGTGACGTGGAGATGCTACAGTGTAGTGACGAGGGAGCGATGTGGTGCATTAATGGATATAATTAATGGATCGTCATCATGAAGAGTAAGGATGCTTTAAGGATGCATAACAACAGTTTTGTTTCATAAATGAAACAACATAATGTCATGACGTCGTAGTGTAACATAAACTTGGCGATGTGTTTTCTTTAAATAGTTGATGCATTGGTGGAACTGGGATTAAATATTGAGGATTATCTGATGAATCTACGACATATTTACTCGCCATTGAAGAATGAAAAATTCCGGGAGACTTCATCGACTTCAAGGAACATGGAATAATGATAAACACCATTGACCTCTTAGACCCTCAAGGATGAAACACTGCTGAAACGATTGTCAATAGGGTTGGGGTTTGTTTGAATCATGTTTTTCCCATTTCTTATTCTAAACGATGCACAATGATTTACCCACAAATAGGATAATCCATGGATCATGAACACTTGCAGGAGGGTGTAATTCTTGGGGTTTCTATTCACTATTTTTTATGATAGAACATCAATCTCCGAGATTCCCCATCTATTCAATCTTGTAATATGGAGGGCGCAATCTGAAATGAACAGGCCTGAGCCCCTCCACATGTGTGTTCTTCATGAACAAATACTCAGGTGGATGACATGGTGGAATTGAGGTCATTATTGGGAAGGTGACATCCATGGGAGGTCGTAGTAGTAGGCGAGATGAAGAATAGACAACTAGAGCACAACCAGTGTTCCATACAAACCATGCCGACATCGAAGTACGATGCACCACTTTGGTGCGCCATTTTCACCTAGAAAGCCACATCAGCTACTATCTGATGGGAGGAGGCCACCACATTTTCATGAGTTGTAGTAGGGGGGCCATCGGCCACTAAGCCGATGCAGTTTTTTGATGCGTCACAGGTGGAGGACCCTCGGTCGACTGACCGTATCTAGGGAATGGCCTAGCAGACTACCCACAAGGTAGGAGGTACCATACACGGCTCTCAGCCACATCTTTCCCAAAGAAGATAAGACCGGTTTTCCATTGGACAACCATGCAGGAGGCGAACCAGACATGGGACCGAACATTCCAGACCACGTCGACAGACCAGACCCATGCCCTTTGGGTCGTGTCGTAATAGACTGGGTCCCCGGGCGACCCGGACGACTGGACCACCGAACAAACATGATCAGGCCCAGAAAAGACCATTGGGCCTGGATCTCTGTCCAGGATAGACCAGAACTACCCTAACCCATACCAGGTCAGGTTAGGCCTGTCAAAATAATCCAGGGTAAGTGGGATCTCTTGGTTGGGATGGTTGGGTCGGACCAGGCTCAGATGCAGCAGGCCCCTAATTACTAAAACACTAATAACATACAGACCGGGTGTTTGATTGATGCACCATCTATGGAACAAGGATCCTTGCGATGAGGAAGTCCAATTGACATTCCCTATGAGAATTTTGGTGGGGGTTGTCATAAGGTCGGGTGGGTTCTGACTAGAATCCAACCGGACACTTTTTCCTAAAATTACAATATCTTACAGACTGTTGTTCATTCGACATGTTTTTTATTAAATTGTAACCCCTACGATGATATGTTCCATTGGGTTATTATATGTGGGAATTCTCGGTGGTTGAGGTATAACAAATGGATTTAGTAACAACGATGTGGATTCTAAGAGGCCCGACAGACAATCATCATCCATGTGGATCTTAAGTGGCCCAGCAGATGAGTTGTAGCCATGTGGATCCATAGTAGCCTGGATGATGAGCAGTAGCCAAGTGGATCTTTAGTGTCTAAAAATAAGAGAAGTAGCCGTGTGGATCCTTAGTGGAAAGAATGTTTGGAAACTATTCTTCAGGGATGGGTCTCTCAAAAGAGTGAAATGTTCTTCACTATGACCGATGAACCTTTCTGTGCCTAGAATATAATTGATGTGCGCTATCCTTACATTTTGGATTTCCATTGTGGTCTTTTTTTTCTTATTTCCCTTTAGTGGATAGGGGTCCCATACTGTGTACTGTGATACTCACCCCTGCATGGGCTTCTCCCGCACGTGTTGTGTCTTGTGGGGACGATATATGTTTTGACTGAGGACATGGTGTTCTAGGAGCATGAATGGTCTAGTAGGATCAGGAAGATAAGATGTACTACCTTGAATTCTAGTGGCTACAAAACTCGTACCATCAGGTGAGGTTTTCAGTGGATGGTTACCCGATTCCCTTTTAAATTTATGTTTTCTATTCTTTTGGTTGGTTTTTATTCTGGACCACTTGTTTTTACATGTACTCTTACTCATCACTTATATTAGTATACTTAGTTTCCCCTTTAATTTTGTGAGGCTTGGTTGGGTGTGTGTGTGCGTACAAGTACTCATGAAAATTCCTCTCACTTGCAGGTTGATTCATTCGGTACTAGTTTCTAGGCCATTGAATTTAGGATGCAAGCTTGCGGTAGTAACGACATGTGCCCCATAGGACGGCTCGTGACAAAGTTGTATCAAAGGGATGTATATTCTACCAGAAGAACTAAGAGTCTGTTTTTTATGGGGGGAAATAGTGTTACGTATCTTGTGTTCAGATTTCAATCTTGGGAGTCCACTGGGGTTGGTGGCCGATGTATCCATACAACAAGACAATCAATTCCCTTTTCCAACTCGGTACATGAAAAAACATATTGAATGTGTTTTTGAAATGTTTTTCACTAGATCTATTTTGAGTCGGCTCACCAGGTATAACTCAATTATCATTATTTATCTTGATTATCTTTCAATATGACTACACACAGTCAACCATCCATGATTCTAGTGTATGACTATGAGGATGGTCTACATTGTGATTGGGCTTCAGTACTGGGATCACTGCCTGAGATAGTCCTTCGAGTAGTGTCCTTACAATACCACAACCCGTGGTTAGTAGCTACTACCCGTGCTACCAGTAGAGGAGACATGTCGGCTTAGTGCCTTAAACAATTTTCAATTATAGATACCCCTTAGGGTTTTAGGAGAGACCAACTATTAGGTGGAAAATGAAAAACATGAGGTGGTTATCAAGTTTCCATTTAGCCAGGGCCCCATTAAATCAGATGGCAGTCCTAGAATTGACCATTCTATGTGGCTCAGCTGGGTGATGGCATGGTTTATTTTACCTTGATATTAAAATTAGTTGACTTTTCTATGGCCAGATCTTGAGAACCATTCTTAGGTAAGGGGCCTCTTGGCATTAAAATCTAAGGGGTATGTCTTCCAAGGAGAATCTACCACTTCAGTCGGACGACCAGTTGGTAGCTAAGTATTCATCGAGGTGCACTGACTATTCTAGGTACTCGATGAATATGAAAAGAAAAGGGATCTAGGTCTTAGAACTCTAAGATAGATGTTTTTAGGGACATCCAAGCCAGCACAATTCTTCTGTGAAATCTTACTTACGTTCGGGTGCTAGAGTGATCCTTTGTGGCCGAATGCTCTTTGGATGTGCAGATACAACAAGTGGATGTCAGTAATGGGAACATATGAAACTAACATCGGACTTAGAGACTAGGACGTGTAAAATGTTTTGTGAAGAGTAAGTGATAGGGACAAAATAATCTATAGGATAGAACACGTGGAAGATGAGTTAGGCGAGTATCAAGAGGTGGTATACATTTCAGCATGTCGCACCCAAAACCCCAATGTGGTCCCCAACAACTCAAGGAGATGTAGGACATGGGAAGGTTGTAGCTGCATCCTATCATGGAGTATAATAGAAGGTCTCTAGATATTATTTTAGGTATGGTCTATGTTTACTACTAGCATTCGTATTAAAATACATAGGTGAAAATCATTCCTTCTTGTCACGAATCTTGTTCAAGACCTAGAGTTTCTGGTCAAACTGTTGACTTAATCCTTACATATGGAGATACCTAGGGAAAGATATTATAAAATCACACGCATTACTATGGTGTGATATGACCCTTGAGGCAAGAGTTTCAGTTGTAACCTCAATGTGGTAGCCTCGGGGACTTCCGAAGATAGTTTTGTTATGGACTAGTCCTCCACCGTTCATGATCATGTATACTGTTTTAGGAAAAAATATTTGGTATATCTACCTATTTTGAATGGGATTTTCTTTTGTCTGTGAAAAATTAAACACATGCAACACAGGATAAACACTTGCATAGGATGGTTCAATTGATCACTCATGAGTCGGCTAGCCTTTCCATCTTGGTAGCGAATGTTTTGAGTTTCCAGTCCCTTAGAGTGGTGGTGTAGTGCAGGATGATCCTTCCAAAATATGTTTCTAGGATTAATTCCCCATACGAAGAATGAGTTCTGCATCATTCTACACCCTGATATGGCATTGATATCAGAATTATTATACCGTAGGGATTTCATAGACCTTCATGAGTCAGGTCATTAGGTGGTGGGCTTGTAGAGGAAGGGCATACTAAGTCCCAGTGTTCGTGGTTATCTATGAATTAACGGATGTTTAACCATGTGGTTCTGGAGAATTAATACCCACTATCAAATGGTATATGGGAACATCAATCAGTTAAAAGGTGTAGCATTTCGTGTGTATGTAAAGGTTCTTATAGGATTTTCAGTAGTTGAGACAACATTGATGGTTGGAGTTCCTCCAGAATTATGACATTGAGATAATCTATACTACTGGGAAGGGGAATATAGTGGATGACATGCTCAATAAGAGGTCTGGTTTGTAGTTGTTGAGTGAGGTGATGAAGTTGCTAGTCGGGATGTAGATATCCTTCATATATGATGATGGATCAACATACCTTTAGTCTCTGACTGTCACTCCCTCACACCTTCAGCAAGTTAGGGTGGCACAACATGTGGATGCTGACGGTGAGGCCCGACGTTCTCATATATCCTCAGGACAGGCTCCTCGTAGATTTTCAATAGCTACGGAGCATGACATTCTTTGGAGAGGTTTCACCATAGTATCAGTGATGTACAAGAGGTGGTTTTAAGGGAGTTTCATACATTCCCTTTGGCGGTACTTCATGGGGTGGAAAGTATGTACCAGGACCACTGACGTCAATACAGCTGTCTAGGGATGAAGAAAGAAGTGGAAGTGTTTGTTTCACGATGCCCCACTTGTCAGCAAGTGAAATATGATCATTAGGTTACAACACACTTGGAACAACCACTTGAGGTACCAGAGTAAAAGTGGGATGGTATCTCGATGTACTTCGTGAAGGGATACCATGCATGTATAGGGGTCACGTTTCTATTTAGGAGATCATCTTCTGACTCACCCAGTCGGATCACTTCCTACACATTCAAGAGAAGGGATCAATAGAGGGCTTGGGACACCTCTATTTCTAAGAGATAGTGCATATTCATGGGGTGCCTTTGAAGATTGTCTTAGACCATAATGCACGAATTACATCCCGGTTAGTGAAGGGGTTGCAAGAGGAGATCGAGGCTCAGCTGCACATGAGATCAACATTCCACCACCAGAAAAAGTTTCCGATAGAGGGGACCATACAGGCCTTAGAGGACATGATTCATGCTCTTGTCCTGGATTTTTGTTGTAGTTAGGATCATGACGCATAGATTCATTATTATTACCCCCAATTGATTGATTAGCCTTTGTTTTGGAATTTAGGGATGTAAATCAGTATGGTAAGGAGAATGTAATATCCATGAATTTCCATATATATATATTTAAAATATATATAATTATTTTGAGGCCAAATGCTGAGGCAACATGTGATTATGAGGCCCTGAGTTCCAGGAATGATCCATCAAAAATGTTAAACATTATATTGTATGCTTGAGAGGATTTCATGAAAAAGTTGAATAACACATAAACTGGGTCCCGGATCAGAAGTATGAGTGTATCGTTGCATTGAGGATGGAGGTTTTTTCCTAGGTGTGACTTAAGTTTAGTCGGCGTATCCCACCAGTGAAAAAAATATGAAAATGGAATAACAGTAAATAAAATAATTTAAATTAGTATTTTATTTTTCAAATGCTTATACCTCATTAAAATGAGTCAAAATAAAAATATGAGACCACTACTGAGCACGTGTGGTATGATTTTCTTAAGTAGATCCTAACATTGGCCAGCACGAACCAATGGTGGAAGTTAGTTTTTGGTCACAAATAAAATAATTAGTAACAATTATTTTATTTTCAAATCATTATAACTCTTATACAGTTACATGGAATAAACATTCGAGAGTACGATGGAGCTTGTGAGGGTGTTTTCTCCTTAGGATGTGCCCAACCTCGACTAGCATAGGTTGAGGGTAATTGTTAATTTTTGAACTTTTTTAGTTATGTTCAGTAAATTTGCGATTGGGATTTTATGACGTTTGAACCATTGCTCAGATCGAAAAATATGAGGGAACTGTTAAACACGGATCACTAGGTTTCACATAAAATGATCTAACATTGGTCGTACATGGATGAAAAAAAGTTAATCTTTTTGACTTTTATAGAAAAATAATAAAATAACATGAAAAGATATTTTATTAATTTTCTAAAAAACAAGAGGTGACACGACGACGCAATGGTGGATTGATGAGGTAGTGCTAAGTCACATTAATAGTGCTCTGTAATGGATCCTCAACACATAGTGAAACAACATATTATTTATAAGTAACATTTATGTTGTTTCATTAATAAAATAGTGTAACATCATGATGTCGCAACGTAACAAAAATGATGCAACATGTTTTCTTTTAATAGTAGACGTGTTGGTGGAACGAGGATTAAACTATGAGGATTCTATGATGAACCTCTAACAGATTTCCTCCCTAATTAAAAATGATGAATAGTGTTGAAAAATCATCTACTTTGACATATTTTGAATAAAAAAACAATATCGAACTCTTGGACCCTGAAGGGAGAAACATAGCGGCAACAAACTTCAATGATGTAGGGTGTTTTCTTATTCATGTTTTACCCATTCTTATTCTAAACAGAGTACACTAATTAACCCATGGACAAGTTAATATATGGATTGTGATTTCATTCAAGAGGGTCTCTTTTATGGGTGTTTCTATTCAATATTAAAACTTTTGTTGATATAACATCAATACATGAGCCTCCCCATGTCTTCAAACTTCTAACGTAGAGGGAGTGGGCCAATACGAAAAAGGCCTGAGCCCCTCCACTTGTGTTTTCTTAGTGACCAAATTATCAAGTGGATGAAAAGGTGGAATCGACACCATCATAGGGAAGATGAAATTCCAAAGATGTTGTAGGCACAAGTGGCATAGAGAACGAACCATCGAAGCATGTCTGATGGTCAGCCGAAGACTATGCCGGTGCCGGAGGATGGAACACCATGACGATGCACTACGAAGACCTAGATAGCCGCATCGGCGATTTTCCCACACGAAAGAGGCTAGTACCTTTGGCCACAGTGCAGCAGGAGGGTCTGCCATCATCTGAGCCGGTGGCGAGCCAATGCGGCGATGTGCCGCGTCAGACGCTGAGGATCCACGGTCAACCGACCGTAGCCGGGGAATGACCCCGCAGACGACCCGCATGGCAGGAGGTGCCAGATACGACTCTCAACGGGGTCCTGGATGGGCCACACAGGACCGGTCCGCCTTTGGTAGACCAAGAAAGAGGTGGTCCAGACCATGATTCAGTGGGCTAGTCCCACACTAGATGAAAAACCCCACACCCTTCAGACCGGGCCAGAAAATACCGTGTCGTCGGGCGACCCAGCAGGTTGCACCCCAAGCCAATCTGGGATTGGCCCAACAATGCCCATTGGTCATGGATAACCGGCTTATCGAAACATGATCTACATGGACTAAAACCTTGTTAGGTCGGGCCAGTCAAATTAAAACGGGGTAAGTGGGACCTCTCGGGGTGTGTGGGTCCGACCGGGTCGGACCGGACCCAGATGCAATCGACCCTTGATTAAAAAACTAATTACTCACAAACTAGGTGTCTGATTAATGCATTTTCTACGGAAGGAGTAACATTATGATGGATTGGTCTTTTTGCGATACTCAACAAGAGTTTCAGTGGGTTTTGTATATGGGCGGGTTGGATCGGAATCGAATCCAGTCATAACAGATTTACTAAAACGCCCATATCTTACAGAACGTGCAGCTGTTCAACGCACCGTCTGTTGCATTGGAAGCCTTAAGATGAGGAAATACTTTGTGTTATTTTATGTGGGACTTTGTGCAGATTGAGGTACGAATAATGGCTCGAGAAATAGACATGAGGATATTTAGTGGCCTTGTAGATGATCAATATTTGTGTGGATCTTTAGTGGATCAGTAGACGAGAAACATCCATGTGGATACTTAGTTTCCCAGAGGATGAGAATCAAATGTGTGTGTCCTTAGTGGCCTGTCAAAAGAGAAGCATCCAGGTGGATCCTCAGTGGCCCAATAGACGACCATTAGCCATGTGGATACTTAGTGTCCTGGAAGATAAGAAGCAGCTATGTAGATCCTTAATGGCCCGGAAGACGAGTCGCAATTCATCATGGATGTGTCCAACAAAATAATGAAACGTTAATCACTATAAAAGATGATCCTCTCATACTATAGAATATATCTTCTGTGAGTTTTAGTTACTTTTTGGCTTTCCTTTGTGGTTTCTTTGGGATATTTCTCCTTAGTGGACTGGAGTCCCCAACTGAGTACTGTGTTACTCCCTTCTGCACGGGCATCGCCCGCACGTGTCGTGTCTTCTGATGATGAAAGATGTTTTTATGGAGTACTAGGTTGTCTAGGAGTAGGTGGGTCCTAGTGGTATCTGGATGACAGGATGTACTATGTCAGCTTCTAGTAGTAACACTACTCTTCACATCAGGCAGGGTTTTCAGTAGATGGATACCTGAGTCCCTTTTACTATTATGTATTCAATTCGCTTGTTGGGTTTTTATAATGTCCCACTAGATTTTAGTTTTACATGTACTCAGAACTTGTTTTAGTATAGGTATTTTCCACTTTTAGTTTGTGGGATCTGGTTCGGTGTGTGTGTGAGCATATAGATACTCTTGAAAATTCCTACCACATGAAAGATGATTCCTTCAATGCTAGTTGCTAGCCCCTGGCCTTTAGGATTCCGGCATGGGGTAGTCACAACCTGAAACATGGGGGATGGGTTGTGACACCATGTACCAAAATAGAGAACAACAACACATGTCCCTAAGGATAAAACTAACATCATCCAATTATCAATAGCTGGATCCACCTCTAAAAGATCATTTCCCCCCTTCTCGAACCTCGTTGGATATAATCTTCAAACTCTAAAAGGCACAAGTAGGGTGTGAGGTAAAAAGAATAGTATGATGAGACCATAGATTTTATAATAGATTCCAATAATAGATCTACCAAAGGAATGGTTACAATTTAAAAATAATTATGTCTGGAATTTGAAATCATAATTAAAACAAATCCTGGTACACATTTCAAATGATTGAAAAATACTTTAATCAAAGGCTTAATAAGGGGTGGAATAATTATAAAAAATGTATTATAAAATAAAAATTTATAAATAGTTTATATAAATCGAGAAGGAATGTAATTAATTTCCACAAAATTTATATATATTTATATCTCATATAAAAAAGAAGGGTTAAACATGGTCATCTACGAAATACGTATGAACACTTTAGGATATTTCACTCCGTACTCTCTAAGGGATCACAACAATAATTTTAAACACACATTCCTCTAACAAAAGACGATTTGACTCATTACCATCCCATTGAGGATGTGACCTACATCATTTACATTTTAGAACATTTCGTAAATGTAGAGTGTCTCCAAATAACTCATAAACTACCTATGTCTTACATGTGATCTTACACAATAAAGGATGTGAAATTTATTTCAAGACTGCCTAAAATTTGGTTTAGTCCACTTCCCCCATTTCAAATTCCATTTTTCTTTTGAAGACCAAAATTGTGTTAATCCAAAACACACATCTTTTAAATGATGAAACCACTAGGTATCTATCAAAAAAATTTAAGCCATTATCCCATGATTAAAAGAAACTCAATCAATTACACATTCCATTTCTCTATTTTAATTCATCATTTTAATTGAAATAGATTCTATAAAATTTTAAATTTTAAATAAACAATATAATCAGTCAATTTCCACAAATTATGCCCATTTCATTTGAATTGGGTGTTTTCCCAATTTTTAGGATAAAACATTTTCCATCTATTAATTCACTAGAATAGGGTTTTATCAAATAAATTTGAAATAATGTTTGAGAAATTAAATATAAATCAACAATTCAAATAAATCAGTTAATTAAGGGTTAATCAATTTGGCCAGCAGAATGTAAAAACATTAATTTCTTTTGAAAAGAAACACTCCCAATAGAACCTATAAATGAGAATAAAGTGGTATAAGAACTCAAAACTCAATACAAAAAAAGGATCCAACAACCCTGATCATAGATCCTTAAATTTCAAGATGATCCATTTAAATCCCAAAGGAGTAGAAAGAGAGAAATATGAATAGTATTGAAAACACTTACCAGATAATCCACACTGTTATCATAATGATGATAGAATGTCAAATAAAGAATCCCAAAAGGGTCGGAGAGATCCAATATTACCTAGGGAAGTATTTGGGTTGAGAGAAATGAAACTATATAGGGTGGAAATATCTTATTCATGTTTCCAAATTAATTTCTATATTTTGGGTATTACACAACATGCAATCCCACTACATGTCATGAAATATTTATGTTTCAGAACTACCAAAAAATGCATTTCTTAAAAATGAATAAATAATTTTCTAAATGAATCAGGATGTGTAAAAGCTCATCTAATCATGTAACCTTTTTTGTTTGAATCTTCTCAGAACATAAATGTTCTCATTGTATGAACCTAAAAATGATTACATATTGTGTATCTTAGTTACAGGGCATGTGCCTCTAATGCAGCCTGCATAAAAGGTAGATTACAGTTGAGTGCCAAAAAAATACATGACACCACCATTCAAGGTTTATTCCCAATTTATTCTCAACCCTACCTAGATAATGAATAGGAAAAACCCTGACATGGTTAAAGAAATACATTTCTTATAGGTAATGGTATAATAAAGTCTACCCTCCATAAAAACATTCTATAACCAGATAGTCTATGAATAATATTCCAAGGAAATAATATGAGGCAATTTCTCTCTCATCAGTGCCTCACATTCTCATGTCTTATGATTATAAAAACCATGCTTCAATATCACATGAACAAAATGTATCATCCTCCCATGAAGTACATTGGTCTCAAAATCAACTATCATGACCGGTAGATCGGTTAAAGAGAAATTAGGTTGAATCTCAATATCAATCTAGCTTAGAACATGAGAAGAATTAGATATATGCCTTCTCAAATGCAATAAATAGAATCTGTTATGTATATACATCAGGTTTAGATGAAGTTTTCAATGGTATGAAACATTTACCACCTATTAATCAACCTCAACATGTCTCACAAAATGATTGGAAATTCTCCCCTGCCTCTCAAGCTGTCGATAACCAAATCGGGGTGAATCTCGCATGAATACGTAGTCACTGTAATGAACCAGTAATTTACTAATGAAAATTACCCATGATCTAATTAATGTCTTATTATGTAATACGGTTATGTGAAATATTCACTTCCATGGTTTTATTTTGTTGGATTTCAAAATAGTGTTTAGAATTGTTATCGTTTCTAATATAGTTGTTGAACGATGATCACTTGATTAGTATAATTATAGGTCTTTAACAAATCCAATTTACTCAGATAAATGAAGTGATGGCCTCATCCAAAATAATTGATCTAAATGATTCCCATTTTAATATGCTTGGAAAGGAGGTAGCGTCTATGGTCATCACTCTTGACCAATCCCAAACTGAGCTTCAACATGTTAAGCTTGAATGAAACTGCTTACGGGAGATGTGGATGTTGATAGAGATTACCACCAGGGTGATGTTATCTAACCCCCCCCCTACCCAGATTCTATCACCATCGCACACCTTAACCTTAGATCTTATTTGGGTGTTATAATATTTTGACCAATTCCTTTTACATAAAACCTTTCATGATTTTAAGAATAATTAATCATCAAAGTACATGTACCACCCCGAGATTTTATGTGAATTATTATTTATATTTTCTTTGATGTCTTTTGTTGTACGCTTCACCAAGATTATCTTGCACTATACACAACACCATATTAGCTTGTAGTATACGTAACACTATTCTTGGATTGTGATGCACATAATTTCATGCTTTTTCGAATAAAATTAATTTTACAAAACACCAAGTATATATTTTGATCAATCCATAACTGAACTATATATTGGGTATGTTATACACAACACCATAGGAATATTTCACTACATACAACCCTGACTTGGCTTGCATTACATGCAATCACAACCTTCCTCGATAGCGTGTGTTGTACGCAATACTGAGTTTCACTAAAAAACAATATGTTATTAAAATATTATATAAACTAGCCATTATGAATTGTAATACCCACTTTTTGAAATTTTATAAATTTATCATTCAAAAATGACTTCAATTTCTGATTATGAATATCTAAATTAGCCTCGAGCGAAATTTTTTTCATTTTTCTGAAAACATTCAATTTTTGATGAATAGTGAAAACACTAGGTTACTATTTAAAAACAGACTTTTTATTTAAATAATTATTTATTTTATTTAAATTTATTTTATGGAAAAATTGATACATAATACCTTTATAAGTTCAATGTAATTCATTGGAGTCATTTTATAATAATTTTAGCTATATAAAAATTTGATGAACATTTCACCGTCTTTTATCCACCTCCTAGGAGCATTTGTAATTCTACAGAAAACTAAATTTTATCGCTTATGTGAGTTGACTTTCAAAAATCCGAGAGACATAGTTAATATCAAGTAGTAAAATGTGGTTCAATAAGATAAAAATATTTTTTGTTGATTTGTAAATTTTTACTTTTATTTAGCACAGTTTAAAGAAAATTGGGTAATTAAGGGTAAAAATGATATTATTATCACCCTAAAACATGTCCTAATTCTATTGGATAACTGTAATTAGACCAAAAACAACCATAGGAACAAAATATTACCCTTTAGGTCCACTTATATTAGATTTGGACACTTATTATTATTTTATTTAAAGAATAGTTAAAAGAGTTAAAATCAAGGTTTAATAACTAAAACATTTTTAATATAGGGTTATATATAAGATAAATTCGAATATAAATATTAATTATAAATATAATAATATTTCCTACATAATGGTATTTTATTTATAATTTTAAGACATTAAATTATTTAAATTATTTATGACACAATGATGATGTAGTAATTATCTTATTAATAAAATATTAACATAATTGATGTTATAAACACCCAAATAAATGTAATTTTAGACTTTGTATGAATTAAACTGATTTTATAGGAAAATAGGACATGTTAGTATAGATTAAATTAACTTTGTTTGAACTAATCATGCTGTTATGATTTTCACAAAAATAAATTACCAAATAGTGTCAAAATTGACATAAAATAGGTTTTAAAACAAATATTATATTTTTAATTGTTATTCTATTCCTAAAAAATCTATGGTTTGGAAAAATGACTTAGATAAGGTTATATATATTAATAATTAACCACTTTTGGTTCGTTTGTCTTGTTATAGTATGTTTATTAATCATATACTGTAATAAAACAAGAAGACAAGGTAAAAGTTAAATAATTTAACATAGAGAAAATCAAAATGATAAGGTTAAAATAGTAACCTAAACTTATCTAAAACATATTGGTTGAAATGATTTCTACCCATACCCACTTTATCTTCTAAATAAGTTACTTTAGAGCCATTATAATCCGAATATGACTTTATTATAAAATAATATTTTATGTTTTTCCTAAAGTTCCATTCTCCTCCCATATAAAAGGGCACCACTTCCCTCTCCTATTTACACAATTTTGAGACTTCTATATCAGTGAAACCCAGACCATTTCCCTTCCCAACTTCTATAGAATCATTAAAGAGGTTCTGGTCTCCTCAAAAGTCCAACTATAGTGCCTTAAGAGGAAGCTTAAAAGAGGTGCATCGAAGAAGAGGTAATCTCTTCTACCGATTCTTTTAAGTTTCTTTCTTCTTCAACTTCATCTTTTTTAGTAGTTTCATTATAAAGTAACAACATAAGTATAAATAATATACTGATATGTTATTATAAATATGAAACAACTCCATTTAACTTTTTATCCATCCTATGGAAAACGAAATCACCGCACGTGTGTACGTACGGAATACCATCTCCACGCCATGGTGAAATCTGTTTTCCACCACCACCATACTTGGATGGGTATAATGGTGTAAAGAATAACTATATATGGTTATTATAACATCATACTTATTCTGATATATTATATCATCCAATCCAATTCCATTCAATTATTATGGGAATGATATCACCGCTCGAGCGTACGTACAGATTACCGTCTCCACGACGCGATGAGATTCATTCTCCCTGTTAACCATTCAAGAATGATTATAAAGTATATATAATGAACAATAATGAAATATATGACATAATGAAGCTACTAGATTTATGTATATATTTATATATTCCATCTTCTTAATTCCATTCCAGTAGATTAGGAAAGGAAAATAGTGTTAATGCGTACGTACGGCCTACCGTCTCCATGAACGGTGTATTTCATTTCATTCATATATCTATTATATATATATATATACAGAATATATATGATATATAAACCCTGATTTAAATTTTTTAAGTAATTAAATCATGATATAAGTAATAATAATATCAAGAACCACAAGTCCAAACACGTAGGAAAAATAAAACGATTTTACCCAAAATGCTTCTTTAACACAGAATTTTCAAAATAACGAGTAATATAAAACCATAAGTGAACCATATATGATATCGTAACTATATATATGATTCTGTAATAATTAAATGACATTATTTAAATCATTATACAGGAGGTTTGGATACGTATGATGTATATCAGACCTATGGTAAGGGATAATTTTTCAAATTTCATTTTTATCCGAGATTGCTTATACATAAGAGTTTATTGGGTTATATTTTTTTTCATCCATTACCATAAAAATGATTTACATAAAGTGTTTACTATTATTAAATTTATGTTTAAATTCATTTTTACCCCTTTTTTACTTTTAATTAGTGTTATGGAAGGAATCTTCTTGTGTTTTCCATACATGGAACTTTTTGACTTATCCGTAAAAAGTATGAGGAGAATGGTTTTTTAACTTATACGGCGTGAATGGATTTTTACTGTTTCATAACTCATTATTTTCATGAAGCTTAATCTACAAGATTTCTGGATTATTTTCAAAAAAATACTTTTATTTTAAAATTGGATGTAATTTTATGATAATAAAATGATTTTAATGAATAAAGGATATTTTCCTTAAGAATTCATTTCAAGTGTTTTGTCAAAACTATTTTCCATCTAAGATGACATTATTTAGTATGATTAATTTTCAAGTATAATTTATCTATTATTTACAAGGATTTATTATCTTTATGATGAAATGATATCTATTTGTTTTATATGGATTATGTGATGATGGGATGTTGTTTATGAAACCCATTATATTATTTGGGTTATGACGAATGATTTATGTTTATTTTGTGGCACAAGTAAGAATGATTTCATTATGATATTGGTGGGACCCATATCTCCCTCCAATTCATTTGGTAAATATTTTCATCTCATTAGATAGACATGGCTTTAACGATAAGTTAATCTAGTTTAGTGATACAGGACAGGAATGAGGAGTGAACGCAATTCAGAAAGGGACTTTGTCCACTAAGAGGGTCTTGGAAGTAATGCCTTGGATACTATGGAAATAATATCACATGCTTTATGGTTTTCCACAATTATATGTTTTATTCCCATTCTATTTTATCATAATTAATGTTTGATTATGATCTATGCCTTACGCACTTCCATATTTTATGTCATTGCTCAAGATTTTGATGTTTAAATATTATGTTCATGTTTTTAAGTTAAAATGTATATGGTTTGTTTTATTTCCTCCATACATACACTTACTGAGAATTTGAGCTCACCCTTTATATGTTTTCTTTCCCCCATGATTCAAAGAAAGGTTTTAGGTAAGATAACAAAAGGGGAAGATCTTTATGGGACATGTTGAAGATCTTTCACCATGATTAGAAGATTATATTCCGAGTTTCCAAAGACACTAAACTATTACAGTCCTTGTGTGATGGTTTTTGTTATGTATTAATTATTCTGTAAACATAATTTAATGTCCATATACGTCATGCTTTGGTTATCTATAGTTGGTATCAGAGGAAAGGTTTAGTTAACCTTTGGAAACAATGATCCAAAAAACTTTAGTGATATCCCTAGAGATATTTCTTAGGTATGTCTACGTATGTCCCTAATGTTAAGTAAAAGTATATGTTATAGTCCTAGATTAATTGTAAGGATATTAGAATTAATCCTAAGATGTTATATATTGAAGGTACTATCCCTTTATTATGTTGTTTTCCCTAGCATGATTTTTGCCTCTCACACTATTTTTTTGGGTTTTAGACGATGGATGGGACCCGAAGGAAGTGTGTTGATGAATATAATTTAAAATGAAATGATTTTCCTCCTGAACAATCCAATGTTATGGGAGATGGAGTGAAAAATATTTTTGCTATACTTACACAAGCTATGAATCATTCTGGACTTCCAAATGAGTTGAGAAGCGAAAAATATTTTATTGAGTCCTTCATAAGGAAACGTCCACCTTCTTTCAGTGGGTCTTCTGATCCACTTGTTGTTGAACAATGGATCAAAACCATTGAAAATATATTTTCCATACTTCTCTGTTCGGAACATGAAAAATTTATTTTGGCAATTTACCGTATAGAAGGTGAAGTAAACCAATGGTGGACTCTAATTAAGAATACGAGGCCCCGAGATGAAATTGAATCCATGGAATGGGATGTGTTCAAGAACTTGTTTTTCAATAAGTACTTCCCTCGTATTATTTGAACGAATATGGAAAAGTATTTCCTTGAGCTTAAGAAAAAGTATAACGAATCTGTTGGTATATATGAAGTGAATTTTACAAGGATTTCGAGGTATGAATCTGGCTTTTTCATCCAACCTGAAAGTAATGTTGATCAATTCTTTAGTGGATTAAAACCAAGTCTTTGAAGGGAATTATCTATAAGAGACTTTAGTAGCTAGGAAGAAATTATGCAATGTGATATTAAGGTATAAATGGATTTTGGTGTTACATATCCATATCCTAGTTTTGACAAGAAACGAAAGATGGAGTTCAAGGATAAATATCATAACAATGGTGAAAAGAAGATGAATGTTTTTTATGCTCAAAGTGTGGAAGGAAGCATGCTGGAGGTTTTTTAAAAGGTACTATAAAATGTTTTTTGTGTGGAAAATAAGTTCATCGAGTAGTTTAGTGTCCAAGTAATGGGAAAAGATAGCTAATGATGCGAATAGAGAAAATACTACAGATAATGCTCCACCAAAACTTCAATGCTTCATGTACGAGAAAATGGGGTATTATTCTAATCAATGTCCTAATCCAAGGGTTAATGATGATCTATGTGAGCAACCTCTTAAAAAAAGGACAATGTGAAGTCATATGAGATCACTATTTGTGATTTCAAGTATGACAATGATGTTGTGGAATGATTAAGTGTTTATGTAATGGGATTTAAAAATAGTATCATGGAATATCATTTATTGTATCGTGGAATTTTAGAATATCTATGTATTGGTTTTCAATAATTATATGGTACTGATAACCATGAAATGTGATTGAAATATTTTTGGAAATATGATGATATGCGCATAATGAAGGGATAAAGACAAAATGAAATGAGCCCATGACTGATATAAGGACAAAGTTATATCACAGTTTGAGTATATAAAATTTTTGGGATTTTGGTATGTGGAAAGAGTTAACTTTTGACAGAATTCATGTTTTCACTAAGGTTTAATGGGTATTGATTTTTCCATAGAATAAATTATTATGGTATTAACATGAAGGGAATGTGACCAAAAAAATATATCGTATGATATATGGGGGATAAATGATGGTATTGAGATGCTCGGTAAATGACATTTCTAGTAATTTTTTTCTTTATACTATGAGCATGGACAGAAGTATTGTGGATAAGCCTAAAAATTGGAATGGATTATGTTGGACATAAGTTAGTATTGTTTATAGATATAACATTTTTTGATATTATTGATGGGATGTTATAAAAATGTATTTTAGAAAAAGGACAACCTGCAGCACGGGCGACAACCTTTCGCGTCGGACAAGGTTACGGGAATCGAACCCACAACCGAAGTGCGACAGGCCTTTATCGCCTACCATTGGCCTATAAGAAGTACCTGGTTATTAGAAACTAGTTTCATTTTATTAATAGGTATGAAATATGAAGTATAAGTCCATTTTGAAAACCCTATATGATTAATCTCACCATAGATGGACTTCTTTATATAAGTTTTGCTAACCATATGTTTGACACAGATGGAATGACCTATCATTCTATCGCATGATCTGCTAACACTTCACGGAAGACAAATTCAACTTCATTTATTTAAGAGATGATGTGGAAATTGTTCAAGGCACAAAAAACAGTGATATTGTACCTACATCAAGTATGTAATTCTTTTAATTCAAAAATTCTTTAACATTAGGGAAATGATCTTGAAAACCAAGAATGTTGTCCTAGTGCCCTCATATCTGATGAATCAGATGGTACCTTAAATCATCACACATTTATGGCTTTGTAATTGTTGGCATTTTCATAGCCATGTTCTCTACCACTCTCCATCAGAACCTAATGGTTAGATTTCTCTTCCATATACATATTTTCACCTATGTTATCCTATGTGGAAACCCAATGATTAGTTAATTTGGGTAACTGTTACCTTTCATAATTTTGTTTTTAAAGTTAAGTTTTGGTAATCATTTTTACGATGTGGGTTTCTATGAAAGAAACATTCATGCAGAAAACCATTTATAACCCCGATGAATTTCACGGGCGAAATTCATTTTATGGGGGGTAGAATGTAACAGCCTGAGATTTTATTAAAATTATTCTTTTTAATTTCTTTGATGTATTTTGTTGTACGCTTCACCAAGATTAGCATTCACTATACGCAACACCATATTATCTTGCAGTATACGCCACACTATTCTTGGCTTGTGACGCACACAATTTCATATTCTTTTGAATAAAATTAATTTCACACAAATCTAAGTATAGATTTTGATCAATGTATAATAGAACTATATTTTGAGTATGTTATATGCCACCCCAAAGGAATCTTTCCCCACATGAAACCCTGAATTGGCTTGCATTACACGCAATCATGACCTTCCTCGATAGCGTGTGTTGTACGCAATACCGAGTTTCACTAAACAAAGATATGTTATTAAAATATTATATAAACTAGACGTTATGAATTGTAATACTCGATTTTTGAAATTTTTTAAATTTATCATTCAAAATTGAATTAATTTTTGGATTTGGAATATCGAAATAAGCCTAGGGTGAATTTTTGGTTTTTTCTGAAAACATTCAATTTTTGATGAATAGTGAAAACACTCGGTTACTATTTAAAAACCGAGTTTTTATTTAAATATTTATTTATTTATTTTAAATTTATTTTATGTAAAAGTTGATACATAATACCTACATAAGTTCATTTTAATTCATTGGAGTCATTTTATAATAATTTTATATTTATAAAAAAAATATTGAACTTTTCACCGTCTTTTACCCACCTCATATGAGCATTTGCAATTGTACATAAAATTTAATTTAACCACTTCTGTGAGTTTCATTTCAAAAATTCAAGAGACATGGTTAATATCAAGGAGTAAAATTTGGTTCAATAAGATAAAAGTAATTTTTGCTGAATAGTAACTTTTTACTTTTATTTAACACGGTTAAAAGTAAATAGGGTAATTAAGGGTAAACATGATATTATTATCACCCTAAAACAAGTAATAATTCTATTGGATAAGTTTAATTCAACCAAAAACAACATTAGGAATAAAATATTACCGTTTAGGTCCACTTGGATTAGATTAACACACATATTATTATTTTATTTAAAGAAGAGTTAAAAGGGTTAAAATCAATGTTAAATAAATAAAACATTTTCAATATAGGGATATACATAAGATAAATTTGACTATAATTATTCTTTAGAAAGATAAAAATATTTCCTATATAATGGTATTTTATTTACAATTTTTAGACATTAAATAATTTAATTTATTTATGACACAATGATGATGCAATAATTAACTTATTAATAAAATATTAACATAATTTATGTTATAAACAAACAAATAAATGTAATTTTAGAATTTTTAATAATTCAAATAATTTTATAGGTTAATATGACATTTTAGTATTGATTTAATTAACGTTTTTCGAACTAATCATGCAGTTATGAGTTTGAAATTTTTTTTACCAAATAGTGTAAAATTGACATAAATAGTGTTTAAAACAAATATTATATTATTAATTGTTATTCTATTTCTAAAAATATATGGTTTGGCCAAATTACATATATAAGGTTATATATATTAATAATTATTCACTTGGAGTTCGTTTGGATTGTTATAGTATGTTTATTAACCATATAGTGTAAGAAAACAAAAAGACACAGTAAAAGTTAAATTATTTAACTTAGAGATAAATCTAAATGATATGGTTAAAAGGGTAACCTAAACTTGTCTAAAACATAATGGTTGAGATTATTTCTACCCATTACCACATTTACTTTGAAATAAGTAACTTTTGAGCCATTATAAACTGACTATTACTTTCTTATAAAATAATATTTTATGTTTTTCCTAAAGTGCCCCTCTCCTCCATTATAAAAGTGCACCTCCTCCCTCTACTATATACACAATTTTGAGCCTTCAATCTCGTCCCAAAACTGCCCATTTCAATTCTAAACTTCCCTACAAACATTTTAGTGGTTTATTTCTCCTCAAGAGACCAACTCTAGTGCCATAAGAGGAAGCTTAAAAGAGGTGCGTCGAAGAAGAGGTAATCTCTTCTACCGATTCATTAATGTTTCTTTATTCATAAACTTATTCGTCTTTAGTTTTTTCATTATAAAGTAATAACATAAGTATCAATAATATACTGATATGTTTTTATAAATATTAATCATCTCCATTTCACCTTCTATCCATCCTACGGAAAAAAATCACCGTGCGTACGTACATACGGATTACCGTCTCCACGCCATGGGGAAATCTGTTTTTCCACCACCACCTAACTTGGATGGGTATAATGATGTTAAGAATAACAATATATGGGTTTTATAACATCATAAGTATTCGGATATATTATATCATCCACTCCAATTCCATTCAATTTTTATAGGAATGATATCATCGCGCCTGCGTAGGTACAGATTACCGTCTCCACGACGCGATGAGATTCATTCTCCTTGTTAACCATTAGAGAATGATTACAAAGTATATATAATTAATAATAAGGAAATATATTACATAATGAAGCTACTGGATTTATGTATATATATATATATTCCATCTACTTACTTCCATTCAAGTCAATTAAGAAAGGAATACAACATTAATGCGTATGTACGGCCTACCGTCTCCATGAACGGTGTATTTCATTTCATTATCTATCTATTATATATATATATATACTGAATATATATGATATATAAACCATGATTTACATTTTGGAAGTAATTAAATCATGATATAAGTAATAATAATATAAATAACAACAAGTCCAAACACGTCGGATATATAAAAATATTTTACCCAAAACACTACTTTAACATGGAATTTTCAAAAGAATGGGTAATATAAAGTCATAAGTGAACCATATATGATATCATAACAAAAAATATGATTATTTAATAATTAAATGACATTATATAAATCATTATACAGGAGTTTTGGATACGTACAAAGCATATCGGACCTAAGGTAAGGAATAATTTTGCAAATCTCATTTTTATCCGATATTGCTTATACGTATGTGTTTACTGGGGTAATATTTTTTCATCCATTACCATAATAATGTTTTTCATACAGTGTTTAATATTCATAAATGTATGTTTATGTTCATTTTTACCCCTTTTTGACTTTCACTTTGTGTTATGGAAGGAATATTTCTTTTGTTTACCAAACGTTGTAATTTTTTATTTTTATTTTAAATGTACAAGGAGAATGTTTTTTTTAACTTATATGGAATGAATGTATTTTTAATGTTTCATAATTCCTAATTTTAATGATGATTCCTCTACAAGATTTGATAATTATTTTCAACAAAATCATTTTCTTTTAAAAATTAATGGCATTTTATGATAAGAAAATGATTTTAAAGAAGAAAGGATGGTTTCCTCAAGAATTCATTTCAAGTGTTTTGTCAATACTATTTTCCATATAAGATGAAATTATTTAGTATGATTATGTTTCAAGTATAATGTCTATATTATTTAAATGGTATGATTATTTTTATGATGAAATTATATCCATTTTTTTTATATGGATTACATTTTGATGGTATGTTGTTTATGAAACCCATTTTATTCATTGGGTTATGATAAATGATTTATGTTTATTTTTTGGTACAAATAATAATGATTTAATTATGAGATGGGTGGGAACTATATCTCACTACAATATATTGGGTAAAGATTTATACCTCATGATATATACATGGCTAGAACGGTAAGTTAATCCGGTTCAGTGATACTGGACTAGAACGGGGAGTGAACTCGATTCAGAAAGGGACTTTCTCCACTAAGATGGTCTTGGTAGTAATTACTTGGCTAATATGGAAATCATATCATGTTCTTAATGGTTTGTCACAATTAAATGTTTTATTCCCATTCTATTTTATCATTATTGATGTTCCATTATGATCTCTTCCTTACGTACTGCCATGTTTTATGTCATTTCTCAAGATTTTGAGGTTTAAATATAATGCTCATGTTTTTAAGTTCAAATGTATATGGTTTGTTTTATTTTCTCCATACTTACCCTTACAGATCATTTGAGCTCACCCTTTATATGTTTTCCTTTCTCTGGGATACAATGAAAGGTTTTAGGTAAGAAAAAAAGGGGAAGATCTTTATGGGAGATGTTGAAGATCATTCACCATGATTAGAAGATTATGTTCCGAGTTTCCAAAGACACTAAACTATTATGGTCCTTGTGTGTTGGTTTTTGTTATGTATTAAGTATTCCTCAAATGTAATGTAATTTCCATGTACTTCAAGCTTTGGGTCGCTATAGTATAGGCCATGGATCGTTATGTCTAGTGTCTTGGAAGACTAGGTACATATAACATAAAACATGGGAAAAAACCTCTTTATTTAATCTTCATAATGAGATTATAACTTCATTTGATCCCTTACATATGCATTGGGTACCATAGGTAACACAAGAACAAACGGATGAGCTAAAAATCCCAGTAAGGTAATGAACATAAGGATGCATCTCAAGAACCAGAGTTAGGAGGCATGACATAATGATATCCAAAGAATGAACTTACAAAATCATTTAATATAATAATGGGATCATATAAACATGGAACCATATAAATGTGTAAGAATCATAAAACATTTCTTTAGTACGGGTCAAGGATAACAGCCAATCCCATTTCCCATTTTAGTACGAGTCAAGGCTAACTGCTAATCCCATTTCACATCGCATCTCATGAGACTTATCCTTACCCAATGAATTGGAGTGCTATATGGGTGCACCCAATTCATAATTTTCATGAATATTCTTTCCACATAAATATTTTTACAACATATGCAATCATACATAATCAACTATACCTAAACATAAGGGTACCCATCGAATGAATTGGGTACTAGAATCATGACATAAATCATAACCAATGGGTGTATTATGAATGTGTCCATGAAAGAAATGGATTAGAACATAAATAGGCGTTCATAAGGTATTATAGGCATATAACATGGTAGGTGGTAATAAATAGAAGTTAAATAACATAAGAAATGTATTTGATAGACATTACCATTAAAACAATTTTGTGCGGTTTTAAGGAAAACACTATAGAGATTTTAAAATAGTAAATAATAAATTCTATTATATAAAACAATAATTGAACCAATAAGGTCTTCAGAATAAAAATATTTAATTTACAAAGACAATGTTTTCATAAAATATGAGATAGTGTGCACTTGAAATTGGGTAAAAGATCGGGAATTTCCTTTAAAACGAGTGTGCTTATTTAGAAGTATCGAGAAGAGATTCACTTGAAACAAGTATATCATAGAAAGAGAATGATATATGGATATCGGAACATGAGTTTGGAGAATATAAACAGAATTTTGAAGTTCTAAGTAAAAAGAAAAGACAACTTGTAATGACCCGTAAATTTCAAAGAAATTTTTTTCTTAATTTTCATTGAAATTTTACAAGAGCACAGTTTCTCACGGCACCTGATTCCGAGGCCCGGTGTTCCCGGAATCATTTTCCGAAGTTTGGCTCGGGTACGTTCAGTGAACAGATGAGTGGGTTTTTCTAACTTTTGAACCGGTGCCCGGAATCAAATTCTGAGGGCACCGATGGAATCGCAGCGCCAGTATTTGCTTAGAAACGCCTCTTCTGGAGTTGTGTTTGCTCAGGTGTGGTTTTTAATTTTTGGCCTTAAAGTTAAGAAATAAAATAAATTGTTCAACAAACTTTATTTTATTTCACTTAATCCACTTGAAGACACTTAAACTGAGTTGAAACGGATAGGGTACTATCCAAAAAAATCCTACCCTCTTGGTAGTATATTTGTGAGGTGGGGCCCGCACGAGCCCAACCATTTCTTTTCTGCTAAGTAACGCACCCGCGAAAACCCGTCATTATGATATTCAACTGACGCGTTTTCTTAAATTTTTAACGCACCATTTAATTGGGCAGTTTTATTCGTGAATTAAATGGGTGGTTTCTTTCGTTGAATTAATTCTACGAATTAATGGGTCGTTACTTACCTCTTATTCGTTTGTTGGTGTAATAATAAAATAAGACCAACACGACATTTGGAGGATTACACGTTGAGAGGTTTTTGACAGAGGTTCTTGTGCCGTCACCCTTCTTCGCGAAGAACGCGAAGAATGCGAAGAACGCGAAGAACACCGGCCACCGACGAAGAATGCCAAACCCACAGAAATCGACGATGCGACGCCGTGTGCCGCGACGCTGACGTTTCCTCTTCCGCGACGTTCTTCGGCGATGTTCCTTAATCCGCAACAAAAACCTTCGATCATCTGTTTAGGTGAGGGTTTCGGATTTCTTTTAAAATTTCCTTTGTGGTTTTTAACTCAGAAGGATTTAATTATTATTAATTAAATCTTTTTGTTCTTGAACCTCGGGGTTCGTCGACGCGACACCCTTCCGCGACGACGCGAGGCCGGATACCGCGACAACGCGACGATCCTCAATTCCACAAAGAACCCACGGACGACGACTTGATGAGGTAGGGGTTTTTGTGGATATTTTATATTCCCGTGAACGTTTCTTTAAAATTTAAGAACCGGATTCATATGAACAATTTTATTTTATTAAAATTGTTGGTTCAAGTGTTGAATAATTTCTCCCGTTGTTTTTATCTAACGCGGAGGGTGCGGGCCAAACGAACGTGGCCCGACAACCCTCCGCCGTTCTTCTTGGTTGTGCAGATTTGGCGGGCGAAGGAAAAACGTGATGCAAGGGCGTTTTGATGATCCCATGGTGAATAATGGAACTCGGGAGGAACAACGGCGTAGACGGGAAGGAAAACGGACCATCGGAGCAACTCCGGAGGCCCGTGGAAGCGGCCAGCGGCGCGGGTCGCCGGCGCGGCGGTGCCGGCAGCCGGATGCGGTGGCGCTCCGGCGCGCCGCCGGACAGAGCCGACGCGGCTTCAGACGCGGCGGAGGCGGCCAGCGGACCCGTGGCCGCGCGGGTCCGGCTCGCCCGCTCGGGACGCGGCGACATGCCACGTCCGTTTGAACCAACTCGGCCCCACATGGGGCCACATCACCTCCAAGCCGCGGGGGCGGCGCCCCGCGGTGTCCAGCTGCCCGGCCGTGCGACCGGGCCGAGCCAGGCCGGTCCGACCGGCCGGGTCGTGCCCCGGCCGGGCCCAGACCCCCCGTCTTCGGACTGTTTTCTGTCTTTTGCCCGTAACATGAGCTACGAGCCTCCGAACGACGCGCCGTCAGCGGCAACGCGATCCTTGGATCGGGACTGTCGTTTCGGTATATCTTACTCAAGGTTTCGGAATACTTTCAGTTCGGCCGGGTTGGTTCGTTCACGAAACCAACCGGGCCCTCGAAGCGGAAACGCTCATATCTTGAGCTACGGACGTGCGATTGGCGTGCCGTCAACTTCATTGAATTCCTCTAAGTGAGACGGATCTTTTGGCTCACTCCACCCGAGGTTTGGACGCAGGTGGAGTATGTTCGGGTTAGTTTTGCCTTAAAAACCAACCGGGACCCTGGGACGAAAAGGCCAATAACTCTCAGACCGGGCGTCTGATTGACGCGCCGTCTGCGACGTTGAGTTCCTGTTGACGATACGGAACTTTTGGATACATCATCCTCGGACTTTGTATCAGTTGATGAATCAGCCTCTCAGCTCGTGGATCGGACCCTCCCGAATGAGCTTGATGTGTGCGGGAACCCTAGAGCTGGCTGCGACTGCTACTTCGACAGCGACAACTGTGCAGAGATCCTCAGTGGACTGCAGCGACGACTATGCAGAGATCCTCAGTGGACTGCGATGAAGACTGTGCAGAGATCCTGAGTGGACTGTGGCGACGACTGTGCAGAGATCCTCAGTGGACTGCGACGACTACTGCACTCAGCGATCCTATGTGGATCAGTGCTACAGGTCCTGTGTGGGCCTGATCCTGTGTGGGTCCGATCCTTCGTGGGTCATCACTCAGCGGTTCTGTGTTAGCCAGCGCCTACAGGTCCTATGTGGGCCCGATCCTGTTTGGTTCCTTGCGGGGGTTAGTTACCTATCGATCCTTTGTGGGTCTAATGACTTAGATGGATCAGTAATCATCTTTATCGTCATTCGAAGAAGTATACCTGTGTGAGCTGAATCCTGTGTTACTCTGCTTTGTGGAGTGTGTTTAGCTATCCTATGTGGATTTACGGTTTACTATCCTTTGTGGATTGTGTTGTGCTATCCTGTGTGGGTATACATTTTGCTTTCCTGTGTGGACTGGGTTGTGCTTGGACTTGGATGTTGGAGCCGAACGAGAATGGATGACTTAGTTATATGTATGGGCATATACCTAAGCCGTGTCGGATGTTACTTCCTGATTGTATCCTTCCTTTGTGGACTATCCTTGTGGATTCTGGGAGTCCTTCGGGGGTCTCGGGGTCCCTACTGAGTAGCTTATACTCCCCCCTGCACGGGCTATGCGCACACTTCGTTGTGTTGGTTTCAGACGTCGGACAGCGCTGATCGTGGTGGAGGCGTGTGGAGCAGGATGGTACCTGGAGGTGGACCACTGGGCGGGACGTACTCGGAGCGGACGGCTGGACCGAGGAGCTCTGGAGGCTATCTGTACCAACCCTTCAGGTGGGACCTTCAGAGGACGGCTCGACGCTGCGGCTTTTCTTTTCAGTTGCTTTTTTTCCCTTTCAGTTGTACTTTACAGTTGGGCTTGTATTTTCGGCCCCTTTTACTTTCAGCACAGCTTGTTACAGTTTTTACTTAGTGTTTACTTGTCCGCTTGTTTACTCGGTGGTTCTTGTTTAAATTTCAAAGGCAAAGCCTTTCCTTTTTCCAGGATTTATGCCTTAGTGCTTGTCGCCATCCCCTGGCCTATGGAAGGCGGGCTTGGGGTAGTCACGACACGGGCCCCGAGGATGGGTCGTGACAAATTCGTATCAGAGGTGGTCGGTTCTACCACAGACTCTGATCTTTCTTCTTTGTAAAGCAATAGTGTTTAGTTTATTGGGTGTGGTTATCAGTCCAGGGAGTCTAGTGTTGGTGCGGCGACCGACGTATCCGAACACCAGGACTCTGACTTCTGATTTCAGACATAATGCACGAAAACATTGATTGCATGTGTGTTTCAAGTTTTCTTTGTGATTACTTGTGTCAGCTCACCAGGTATACTGTTCTGACCGTGGCGCACTTGTTTCTTTTTCAGGATGGCCCCACAATGGCAGCCAACTACGGTTCTGAGAGTAGAGCGCGACGACAGCCCGCCGAGCGATGAGGCCTCGGTATAGGGCTCGTTGACAGCAGAGGCACCGGCGGTACCTTTACCCGCCGAGCCCCCGATGCTTCCAGCACCGACCGCTGACGATGCACGTCGCCTCGGAGCTCTGCACGAGTTCCAGCGCCAGCGAACACCCAGGTTTCGTGGGGAGATGGACCCCCAGGCAGCCGAGGACTGGATGGAGGTGGTCGTTCGAGTTTTCAGGCTAGTGAGGACACCAGCAGACCTCATGGTGATCCTCGCGGTGAGCCTACAGCACGCAGCAGCAGGACGATGGTGGAGCTTGATGCTCCAGGTAAACGATGAGGCGTCTCTTATCTGGACATACTTTGAGAGCCTCTTCCGCTCAGATTTCGTCCCTACCACCCTCCGTGCGGTGCGCATTCATGAGTTTCTTCAGCTGTGGCAGGGCAGTTTGACGGTCGCCCAGTACGCGGAGAGGTTTACTGATCTTTCTCACTACTTGACCGACATGGTACGGGACCCCTTCTTCCGGGCCCAGACCTTTGAGAAGGGTTTGAGACACGAGATCAGGGCATCACTGATCTCCCTCAGCATCCCTACCCAGGCAGGAGTGCTGGAGTGAACCCTTCTGATCGAGAGCTTTTTGGCTGAGTCCACAGCGAGACCTACCGCAGGGCGGCAGGTAGCAGAGTCTTCGGCAGCAGGTAGCCGACGGATGACTTAGGGATCCAGGCAGACCAGACCCTCTCGTAGACGACCTCAGGACACTAGCTCAGCAGTGCAGGGCACACAGCGCGGAGCCAGTCTTCCGAGAGGTAGGCAGTGCTACGCGTGTGGCGGGCAAGGCCACATGGCTCATGACTGCCCGACCCACCATACCGAGGAGTAGAAGACGGTGGAGGGGCCACCCAGGCAGAGGCAGAGGGTTGACCGTGGAGGTCTGCAGGGAGGAGGCGGACGAGGAAGAGGAGCTGGCAGAGAAGCAGGTGGTGGGCGATGCTTTGAGGCTCTACCACCACCACCACCAGGAGGCCCGCCCCGACCACAGGGAGCTGGCGGGCAGAGACAGGCACAACTCTAGGCAGTGGAGGCCTATGACCACGGTGCGCCAGAGATGATCTGAGGTACGATCTGTTTCTATTCCACCCTTTCTGCAATTCTTATAGACACAGGAGAGAGTCACTCTTTCATAGCTGCTACCCTTGTTTGGAGCTCGGAGATTCCGACAGAGCCGTTGGCTCGATCCTTACGGCTAGAGACCCCTACGGGAGCAGACACGACGATTACGCACTGGTGCCGGCAGTGTGAGCATACTCTAGGAGGTGAGAGCTTCGGCTGGGATTTTCTTGTAGCGGCGTCGAGGCCTTACGACGTCATCTTGGGCATGGATTGGTTATCTACAGTCCATGCTCAGATTGAATGCTTTAGGCGCAAGGTGCGATGTGTGCGCACCGACGGGAGCAGGTTCACCTTCACCAGTGAGAAGGGGGCCTTTTCAACACAGGATGGACTCTCACAGAGGAGGGGATAACCCATCACTCATCAGTTGGATAGCCTCATCCTTGGATTCGTGGACGTGCAGAGTCCTAGTTTTCCTGTAGTGGTGGATCAGTATGCGGATGTCTTCCCCAACGACGTTCCAGGGCTACCTCCTCGCAGAGAGGTAGAATTTTATATTGACCTATACCCCGTGAAAGTCCCGATATCCACTCCAGCATATCGGATGGCCCCCGCTGAGCTTCGAGAGCTGCAGGTACAGTTGGAGGACTTGCAGGGCAAGGGGTTCATCTGACCCAGCGTTTCACCCTGGGCTTCCCCGATATTGTTCGCCAAGAAGGCGGACGAGAGCTTGCGACTATGTGTCGATTATCATCACCTGAACCTGGTGACAGTGAGGAACAAGTACCCGCTATCGAGGATTGATGACCTCTTCGATCAGCTCAAGGGAGCACGGTGGTTCTCGAAGATAGACCTCAGGTCATGCTATCATCAGCTCAGAGGTCGAGACGAGGACGTGCAAAAGACGACCTTCATGTGTCGGTATGGCCACTATGAGTTCTTGGTTATGCCTTTAGGTGTAACCAACGCTCCAGCAGTGTTCATGAGCCTCATGAACAGGATCTTCCAGCCATACCTCGATCCATTTGTCGTGGTCTTCATCGACGACATTTTGGTGTACTCGACCACGGAGGAGGAGCACGCCTACCACTTTCGGGTTGTACTAGACACACTCCGAGAGAACTAGCATTATGGAAATCTCTCAAAGTGCCAGTTCTGGGTACGTGAGGTCCACTTCTTGGGGAACGTCATTTCTGATGCGGGAGTTGCTATGGATCCCGCGAATATCGAAGCAGTGCTAGCTTGGGAGCCACCCAGGAGCGTGACGGAGGTGCGGAGTTTCTTGGGTATAGCCGGATACTATCAGATATTTGTGTCGGACTTCTCCAGAGTTGCAGTGCCACTCTCAGTGTTGATGAACAAGGGGAAACCATTCGTGTGGTCAGACAGATGTCAGCAGAGCTTCCAGGAGCTTAGACAGAGATTGACCAGCGCACCTATCTTGAGGTTGCCTGAGGAGGGAGTTGGATACGTAGTCTACTGCGATGCATCAAGGACCGGACTCGGGTGTGTCCTAATTCAGGAGTGGGGCGTGAGTGCCTATGTATCATGTCAGTTGAGGCTGCATTAGCAGAACTACGCTACCCATGACCTGGAGCTAGCAGCAGTGGTATTCGATCTGAAGACATGGCGGCACTATCTAATGGGCGAGCGCTTTACAGTCTTTTCTGACCACCAGAGTCTCAGGTACATCTTCTCTCAGAAGGACCGGAACCTGAGACAGCGGCGATGTCTCGAGATCCTCCATGACTATGACTTTGAGATAGTCTATACTCCTGGGAAGGGGAGCGTAGTATCTGATGCCCTCAGCAGGAGGACGGGCATTCAGCTACTTGAGGAGGTGAAAGAGCAGCTAGTTGCCTTGAAGATATCCTTTGTGGATAGGGACGGAGCAGCCTTCCATCAGTCTCTCATAGTCTCTCCTCCTCTTCTGCAGTGGGATAGAGAGGCACAGCGTGGGGACGCTGACTGTGAGATGCGGTGTGCATAGATATCCTCGGGATAGGAACCTGATGGTTTCTCCCTTGGAGCAGAGCACAACGTCCTTTTCAGAGGGCGTACCTTGGTACCAGTCACTTTACGAGAGGAGGTGCTGAGAGAGTTTCACACTTCTCCTTTGGCGGTACATCCTGGAGTGGTGAAGATGTACCAAGACCTCAGACGACAGCACTGGTGGCCGGGCATGAAGAAGGTTGTGGCAGAGTTCGTTTCATGGTGCCTCACCTGCCATCAGGTGAAGGCAGAGCATCAGGTACTAGCAGTCTTGGTACAGCCCTTGGAGGTCCTGGAGTGGAAGTGGGACGGGATATCTATGGACTTCGTGAATGGACATCCACGCACTTCCAGAGGTCACGACTCCATTTGGGTGATTGTGGACTGACTCACCAAGTCGGCACACTTCTTGCCCATCAGAGAGCAGGGATCAGTGGAGAGCATGGGGCGTCTCTACGTTCATGAGATTGTACAGTTTCACGGTGTTCCATCGACTATCGTCTCTGATAGGGACTCTCGTTTTACATCCCGGCTTTG
The DNA here is from genome assembly GCA_963277665.1 of Viscum album. Classification (NCBI taxonomy): domain Eukaryota; kingdom Viridiplantae; phylum Streptophyta; class Magnoliopsida; order Santalales; family Viscaceae; genus Viscum; species Viscum album. Next base: position 1,281,509,676 of record OY728135.1, read on the forward strand.
GAAGGGGTTGCAGGAGGCGTTCGGGACACAGCTACGTCTGAGCACCGCCTTTCACCCTCAGACAGATGGTCAGACGGAGAGGACCATTCAGACTCTTGAGGAAATGCTCCGTGCATGTGTCCTCGACTTTGGTCGTAGCTGGGAGGACCATCTACCCTTGGCGGAGTTCGCGTACAACAAAAGCTACCACTCCACCATCGGTATGGCACCAAACGAGGCGTTGTATGGCAGGCCTTGCTGATCTCCTTTGTGCTGGACAGACCCTGGGGAGTCAGCACTTGTGGGAACAGAGATGGTCCGAGCCATGACAGAAAAGGTCCAGGTCATCTAGGAGAGGATGAGGGCAGCTCATAGCCGGCATAAGTCTTATGCTGACAGGAGGCGGAGGCCACTAGAGTTCAAGGATGGCGACCACGTCTTCTTGCTTGTCTCACCTCAACGTGGATTACAGAGATTTGGCTGAGGCGGCAAGTTGTCTCCACACTTCATCAGACCTTTCCAGGTCCTCAGCAGGATTGCCGAGGTGGCTTATCACCTGGCTCTACCACCTCAGTTGCACCGGGTGCATGACGTCTTCCACGTATCTCAGTTGAGAAGATACGTGCATGACCTGACGCACATCATTGACTATGGGGAGCTAGACGTGGATGATGGGGAGACTTTTGCAGAGGTCCCAGTGGAGATCGAGGATTGACAGGAGCGGGTCATACATGGACGATCGATTCCTCTTGTTCGCATCAGATGGCAGCACGGGATCCTCCAGGAGAGCACTTGGGAGCGGGAGGCTCAGATGCGTGCTCAGTACCCACATTTGTTTCCCTAGTTTATGATGTATCCTTACGGGGATGTAAAGCCCTGAGGTGGAAGTAATGTAAATACCAGTAAATTTCAAGGAAATTTTTTTCTTAATTTTCTTTGAAATTTTATAAGAACGCAGTTTCTGACGGCACCTGATTTTGAGGCCCGGTGTTCCCGGAATCATTTTCCGAAGTTTGGCTCAGGTACGTTCAGTGAACGGATGAGCGGGTTTTTCTAACTTTTGAACCGGTCCCCAGAATCAAATTCTGAGGGCACTGATGGAATCGCAGCGCCGGTATTTGCTTAGAAACGTCTCTTCCAGAGTTGCGTTTGCTCGGGCGTGGTTTTTAATATTTGGGCTTAAAGTTAAGAAATAAAATAAATTGTTCGACAAACATTATTTTATTTCACTTAAGCCACTTGAAGCCACTTGAAATCCACTTAAATGGAGTTGAAATGGATAGGGTACTATCCAAAAATATCCTACCCTCTTGGTAGGATATTTGTGAGGTGGGGCCCACATGAGCCCCACCGTTTCTTTTCCGCTAAGTAACGCACCCGCGAAAACCCGTCATTATGAAAGTCAACTAACCCGTTTTCTTAAATTCTTAACGCACCATTTAATTGGGCGGTTTTATTCATGAATTAAATGGGCAGTTTCTTTCTTTGAATTAATTCTACGAATTAATGGGTCGTTACTTACCACTTATTTGTTTGTTGGCGTAATAATAAAATAAGACTAACACAACATTTGGAGGATTACACGTTGAGAGGTTTTTTACAGAGGTTCTTGTACCATCACCCTTCTTCGCGAAGAACGCGAAGAACACAAAGAACGCCGGCCACTGACGAAGAACGCCGAACCCACGGAAATCGACGACGCGATGCTGTGTGCCACGACGCCGACGTTTCCTCTTCCGCGACGTTCTTCGGCGACGTTCCTTAATCCGCAACAAAAACCTTCGATCATTCGTTGAGGTGAGGGTTTCAGATTTCTTTTAAATTTTCCTTTGTGGTTTTTAACTCAGAAGTACTTAATTATTATTAATTAAATTCTTTTGTTCTTGAACCTCGGAGTTCATCGACGCGACACCCTTCCGCGACGACGCGACGCCGGATACCGCGACGACGCGATGATCCCCAATTCCGCGAAGAACCCACGGACGACGACTTGATGAGGTAGGGGTTGTTGTGAATATTTTATTTCCCGTGAATGTTTCTTTAAAATTTAAGAACCGGATTCATATGAACAATTTTATTTTATTAAAATTGTTGGTTCATGTGTTGAATAATTTCTCCCATTGTTTTTATCTAACGCGGAGGGTGCGGGCCAAACGAACGTGGCCCGATAACCCTCCGTCGTTCTTCGTGGTTGTGAGGCTTTGGCGGGCAATGGAAAAACATGACGCAAGGGCGTTTTGATGATCCCGCAGTGAAGAACGGAACCCGGGAGGAACAACGGCGCAGACGAGAAGGAAAACGGACCACCGGAGCAACTCCGGTGGCACGCGGAAGCGGCCGGCTGCACGGGTCGCCGGCGCGGCGGCGCCGAAAGCCGGAGGCAGTGGCGGCGGCCAGCGGACCCGCGGCCATGCGGGTTCAGCTCACCCGCTCGGGACGCGGCGACATGCCGCATCCGTTTGATCCAACGAGGCCCCACGCGGGGCCGCGACACCTCCAAGCCGCGAGGGTGGCGCCCCGCGGCGTCCAGCTGCACGGCCGCACGGCCGAGCCGAGCCAGGCCAGTCTGACCGGCTGGGCCAGGCCGGACTGAGTCTGGCCGGGTCGAACCGGGTCGGGTCGACCCGGTTCGGACGACCCAGGGGGGGTTGTGCCGGGTCGGCCCGGGCCCGGACCCCCCGTATTCGGACTGTTTTTTGCCTTTTGCCCGTAACATGAGCTACGAGCCTTCGAATGATGCGCCGTCAGCGGCAACGCAATCCTTGGATCGAGGTAGTAGTTTCGGTATATCGCACTCAAGGTTTCGGAATACTTTGAGTTTGGCCGGGTTGGTTCGTACACGAAACCAACCGGGCCCTCGGAGCGGAAACGCTCATATCTTGAGCTACGGATGTCCGATTGACGTGTCGTCGACTTCGTTGAATTCCACTAAGTGAGACTGATCTTTTGGCTCACTCCACCCGAGGTTTGGACGCAGGTGGAGTACGGTCCAGTTGGTTTTGCCTTAAAAACCAACCGGGCCCCTGGGACGAAAAAGCCAATAACTCTCAGACCGGGCGTCCGATTGACGCGCCGTCTGCGACGTTGAGTTCCTGTTGACGATACGGAAATTTTGGATAATCAACCTCGGAATTTGTTTCATTTGATGTATCAGCCTCTCAGCTCGTGGAGCGGACCCTCCTGAACAAGCTTGCTGTGTGCAGGAACCCTAGAGCTGGTTGCGACTGCTACTTCGACAACGACGACTGTGCAGAGATCCTCAGTGGACTGCAGCGACGACTGTGCTGAGATCCTCAGTGGACTGTGAGGACGACTGTGCAGAGATCCTCAATGGACTGCGATGACGACTGTGCAGAGATCCTCAGTGGACTGCGACGACAACTGTGCAGAGATCCTCAGTGGACTGCGACGACGACTGCACTCTGTGATCCTACGTGGATCAGTGCTACAGGTCCTGTGTGGGCCCGATCCTGTGTGGGTCCGATCCTGTGTGGGTCAGCGCTCAGCGGTTCTGTGTGAGCCAGCGCCTACAGGTCCTGTGTGGGCCTGATCCTGTGTGGGTCTTTGTGGGGGTTAGTTACCTATCGATCCTTTGTGGGTCCGATGACTTAGATGGATCATTGATCATCATTATCTTCATTCAAAGAAGTATACCTGTGTGAGATGAATCGTGTGTTACTCTTCTTTGTGGATTGTGTTAAGCTATCCTGTGTGGATTTACTGTTTACTCTCCTTTGTGGATTGTGTTGTGCTATCCTGTGTGGGTATACATTTTGCTTTCCTGTGTGGACTGGGTTGTGCTTGGACTCGGATGTTGGAGCCGAACGGGAATGGATGACTTAGGTATATGTATGGGCATATACCTAAGCCGTGTCGGATGTTACTTGGTGATTGTATCCTTCCTTTGTGGACTATCCTTGTGGATTCTGGGAGACCGTCGGGGGTCTCAGGGTCCCTACTAAGTAGCTTATACTCACCCCTTAATGGGCTATGCCCACACTTCGTTGTGTTGGTTAAAGACGACGGACATCGCTAATCGTGGTGGAGGCATGCAGAGCAGGATAGTACCTGGAGGTGGACCACTGGGCGGGACTTACTTGGAGCGGATGGCTGGACCGAGGAGCTGTGGAGGCTATCTGTACCCACCCTTCAGGTGGGACCTTCAGAGGACGGCTCGACGCTGCGGCTTTTCTTTTCAGTTGCTGTTTTTCCCTTTCAATTGTACTTTACAGTTGGGCTTGTATTTCCGGACCCTTTTACATTCCTCACAGCTTGTTACAGTTTTTTACTTAGTGTTTACTTGTCCGCTTGCTTACTCTGTGGTGCTTGTTTACTTTTCAAAGGCAATGCCTTCCCTTTTTCCGGGATTTATGCCTTGGTGCTAGTCGCCAGCCCATGGCCTATGGAAGGCGGGCTTGGGGTAGTCACGGAACGGGCCCCGAGGACGGGTCGTGACACAACTAAATTTTGGTAAAAAGAAAGATAGAGCAACCCAATGGAATAATTGAAGTTCGGGTAGAATCCATTATGGGTTATCGGCATGGTATCAGGTGTAACTAAGAGGGACTGATGAGAGATATAAGGGGTTTCTCATCACTTATAAAACATTAGGGGAATATGGGGAAAGGTGTATAAACATACCCAAACACTTGGTATTACACAAAAAGGCATAGCATAGAGAACAATATTTATTAATATTGAAAAGGGGAGGATCCTTGACCTTAAATTTGTTGGTGTTTTCCACATGTTATTAACAACCACAATAAAAAAAATTGGCTTATTAAATAGTTAGTTCAGAACCACTTATATATTAAATTTATTTATTATAACCCTTTTTAGTTCATTCAAATCCTTTTTGATTACTTACAATGTTCAATATCATTGTTTGACCTCATTTGTTTACATGGTTTTTAAAGATCGGTTCAGTTATACTATAGTTTGGATTTTATGCAAGATGAAAGTGGTTGTCCAGAATTGAAGTTTTATTCTTTAGTTAATATCCCGGAGATTTCATGGTTTAATTTAAATTAGGTTACTTTGAGTGATATTGAATTATTATATTTTTAACCATAGTGATAACCGTTTTTGTTAATGGGTGGATTTGATTACAAATAATGTGTTTTTCTTTATTACATAATTCCATTTGTACCATAGGATTAAAGAACAAAAAATAGGATATATTACATATATAATAATCTGGTCCAACCATAACATAAATGGTTTCATGAACATAATTTATGATAATAATATAAATGTATAAATTGTAGTCCTTTATTGTGCTAACTTAGCACATCTCAAACGGTGCTTTCATTACTTTCAAATAAAAGTGTGGAGAAAGGAGATAAGATAATGAAATATACCAATAGAATGAAGACATTACAGTATATTTATTTTTCTCAATTTATCATACAATTATGGTGAAGGGAGGTGAGGAAGAAAATAAAAAAGAAAAGAACATACAAGAAAATACGAAATTGGGAAGAGGAATTTACCTATTGTGACTTCCTCCTTTGAGAACCTCTTAAACAGAGAGGCTTTGGTATTTTGAGGATGATGATGGCTTTTGGATGTGGGGGAGGACCTTGGAGAGAGATTTGGGCAGAATAATGGCAAGGCACAAGGCTTGAGAGGAGTGGAGAGAAGAGGGAGTGAAGGGGGATTTTATAATGGAGGAAAGGAGGGATTTCATAATATTATAATCATTAATTTATTATTTCTTCCCAAGACAAGGAATAGTAAGTATTTCATGACCCAAAATAGTAAATGGGTCATGTGAATTCTAGCCATGGGTGGTGAAATCATCCATGTTGCTAGGAATTGTTTGTTTTGGTAATAATGTATATATATGGTAAATTATTGTATTTTACTATTCATAAAAAAATCATGTATTTTAGAAAAATCCCAAAAAAAATCACCCTAACCATTTTTCAGAATGTATATTCCAAAAATGAAGTCCATATTTAAAAAAAATTCTAAATATGATTATTTTAATATTTATTTAATATGATAATTTATTATCAAAACCAGTTTTAAAACATTCGTTAACTTATTCTGAAATATAGGTATATTGTACTTCCAGTATGAATATTATTTTTAAACCACCACAGGTGAAGTTTCTATTCATTAGGGTATATCACTATTCATAAGGGTATGTCACTATTCATTAGGATAGTTTATTATTCACCAAAAATTTATTTTTTCCTTATCGGACTCCAAAAAACATCTTGAAAACAACCGTGTATGTCAAATTTTTAAAATTCCAAACACATAAGTTACAAAATTATGATTAAAGGTCAATTATAACTTAGTAGATCATTATTTTTTGTTTTCATATGATTTTATGACATAATTATAAGAAGGTAATTTCCATTGAAAAACATTGGGTCATTACATTCCCCCCACCCCTTATGAAATTTAGCCCTCGAAATTTCACTTTCACAAACAGGTGAGGGTGTTTCTCCTTCATTGCCTCTTCTGGTTCCCATGTTGCTTCCTGAAACTTATAGTTGCTCTACATCACTTTGACAAGATGGGTTGTCTTGTTTCGTAGAACCTTATATCCCTGATATAGAATCTTTATTGGATGCTCCTCATTGGAGAGGTCATCTTCTAGCTGCACCACCTCTGAGTTTAGTACATGTGAGGGATTAGGAATGTACTTCCTCAAGAGTGATATGTGGAAAACATAATGAACTCAAGCCATATTCGGTGGAATTTCAAGATGATAAGCCACGGCTACTATGCGGTCAAGGATCTCAAAAGGGCCTATATACCTTGGGCTTAGCTTCCCTTTCTTCCTGAATCGCATGGCTCACTTCCATGGAGATATTCGAAGGAAGACTTTATCCCCAACGTCGAACCCCAATTCCCTTCGATAGTTGTCAGAATAGCCTTATTGAAAACATTGAGCAGCCTTGATGTGTTTCTGGATGACTTGAACATTCCTTGTCATCTCTTGAACAAGATCGGTTACAAGTAGATTTCTTTCTCCAGCTTTATCCCAACAGGTTGGAGTTCTGCATCGCTTTCCATTCAGATCTTCTTATAGAGCCATTTGAATACTCGAGTGGAACCTATTTTTGTATGAAAACACAACCAATGGGTGACATTGATCCCAACCACCTTTGAATTCAAGATAACAGGCTCTTAGAATATATTCAAGCGTCTGAATAGTCCTTTCAGATGGGCCATCATTTTGGGGGTGATAGGTCGGGCTGAAATTTAATTCAGTACTCAAAGAATGTTGTAGACTCCTCTATAATTTAAATGTGAACCTTGGATCTTGTTCAGAGACAATTGAGAGTGGAACACCGTGCTGTCTCACCACTTCATTCACATATATCTTTGCAAGTTGTTCAACTAAGAGATCTTACTGAATAGTGAAGAAATGGGATGTCTTGGTGAGTCTGTCAACCACAACCCTTATCGCATTATTTCCCTTAGACGCCTTTGGGAGACCCGTGACAAAGTCCATAGTAACATTTTCCAATTTCCACATTGGTATAGACAATGGCTACATCATTCCTTCGTAATTTTATCACTCTGCATTAACATACTAACATACCATGATCCTTGATATATATTCCCCATTCTCCTTCTTCATGTTATCCCACCAGAAGTGTTCTCGGAGATCACGGTACATTTTGGTAATCCCAAGATGGATATAAAAGGTCGAGCTATGTACATAATTCAATATCTCCTTCTTTATCTCTGGATTAGATGGTACACATAATCGTGTCCCAAATCATACAACTCCATCCTCATCAATTTCGAAATCGAAGGATTTACAATTTTTAACAACATCCACCCTTTTCTGAATTCCCACATCCTTTCTTTGAGCATCCTTTATTTTCTCCAAGAGTGAAGGTAGAAAAATAATTTGAGAAAGGATTAATGATGTTTCTACCTTAATGATTCCCATATCCATATTTTTCAAATCTAAGAAGATTGGATCATTTTCAATTCTCATCATTGATAAAGATGCATGATCTTGTCTACTTAGAGCATCTGCCACCTTGTTTGTCTTACCAGGATGGTAGTCGATTTAGAAGTAATAATCCTTGGTGATCTCTCTCCATCTTCAATGGCATATATTAAACTCTTTCTGTGTGAATATATATTTGAGACTTTTGTGGTCAGTATATATCTCACATTTTTTCCCATAGGGATAATGCCACCAGATTTTCAATGCAAAGATCAAAGCCTCCAACTCCAGATCATGTGTGGGATAGTTTTGATCATTGATTTTCATCTCCCTTTAGGCATTGGCTTTCACTTATTCATTTTGAATTATCAAACAGACTATTCCTTTCTTAGAATCATCACTATAAACAACAAAGAGTTCTCCACTTGAAGGGACTGTGAGTACCAGTGTAGTGATAAGACTCTTTTTCAACTCCATGAAATAGTCTTCACATTCTTGTGTCCAGAAAAACATAACTCCCTTCCATGTCAGCTTGGTCATTGGGTTTGACAATCATGAAATGTTCTTCATGAATCGTCGATAATACCCAGCTAGACCCAAAATGCCGCTGGTCTCTGTTACAAAAGTTGGCATCAGCCACTCTTTAATTTTCCTTGTCTTGGAAGGGTCTACAAGTATCCCTTTCCTGGTGATAACATGCCCCAAGAATGATACTTCCTCTATCTAGAAAACACATTTACTATACATTGCATACAAATTCTCCCTTCGCAAAGTCTTTAACAAAGTTTCCAAATGCTCATAATATTCCTACATGCTCTTGGAGTATATCAGAATATCATCAATAAAGTCTACCACAAATTTTTCTACGTAATCACTAAAGACTCTATTCATTAAATCCATGAAAATTGCTGGAGAATTAGTGAGTCCGAAGGGAATCACTATGAACTCATAGTGTCCATACCTCGTTCAAATGGTAGTCCAAGGAATATCTTCCTTCCTCACCTTTAGTTGGTGATAACCCGACCGAATGTGCACCTTAATAATATAACTAGCCCCACGATGATGATCAAACAAGTCATCTATATGTGGAAGGGGATACTTGTTCTTTATAGTGATTTTATTGAGCTCACAATAATAAATGCATAGGAACATTGATCCATCCTTCTTCTTTACAAAGAGGATTGGAACACCCCACGGTGAAGCACTCGAGCATATAAAATCGTTGTCCATATTCTCCGGTAACTGCTTCTTCAGCTCTTATAGTTTTATGGTGGCCATTATGTAAGGTGTCTTTGGGATTGATAGAGATCCAAGGATATGTTCAATTGAGATCTCAACCACTCGTTCAGGAGGAAGACTAGGAAAAACTTCGGGGAATACATCAATGTAATCCCTCACGATGGGAATGTCATCAAGAATAATTATATCCTTTGTCCCAATCATTTGAGCTAGATATGCTTTCTCACAAGGAAGCGGTATCAAAGATTGAGATGATGATTCTGAAGGGGACTCATCTTCTTCCTTACACTTGTAAAGAATCGAAGGATGCTTCAAGATGTGAAAAGTGATCTCCATTTCACGAAAATTGATGTTGTCCTCTTACAAAGATAGCTAATCAATGCCCAAGATAGCATCGAACTCAACTAAAGGAGGTATGAAAAGATTTGCTCGGATGTTCTGTCCACAAACATTAACCAGGGAGGAGTTATAAACCATGCTCGCAATGATTTCTCTATTTTCTGTTCTCACAGAAAAATTTTCCTCCAAATTTTGAGGTGGTGTTTGAATAGTTCTACTAAAGTTTCAAGATATGAAATAATGCATAGAACTAGAATCAAATAGTACATTCGCTATTCTAGAATGAATAACCCGTGTAACTGTCACCACATCATTTTCCATCTCCACCTCACCATTAGTTATAACATAATCACTTCCTTGATTCCTTGGAAGTTTTTGTTGATTGCCTCTGACAAACCTCGGCTTAGGGTAATTGTTCTCATAATGCCCAAGATCCTTGTAGTTATAACACTACACTATAGGCTGAGTGTTGATATGAACCTTCCTTTCTTCTTCAACATTAGTGGGATTTTTCATATCCCTTCAGCAGTTCTTGGCCATATGACCGAACTTTCCACATTTTAAGCAATTCATGGTTCCCTTGAGGCAGTCACCAAGATGCTTCTTCCCACAATGTTTGCAACGAGGAATCTGAGGCTTCTTTCCATCAGGGGATTTTTTTGATGAACCACCCATGTTTTTCTCCATTTTCCTCTTCTTGTCAGAAGGCCCATGATAGAACTGAGAGACTCCAATATCCGTTTTAACCATGAGGTCACAACAGACAATCTCCTCATAGCTGTCGAAGTCTCGAATCACCAATACTTTTCGTAGATTCAGCTTTACTCTGCTAAAAAATTGATCCACCTTGCTTTTGGTGTTCACGAAAAAGCCAGAGGTGTACCTTGAACGCCATGTAAAGTACACCTAATATGCCCCGATGGACTCATCTTCCTTCTTCTTGAGTCAAGGAACTATTTTTCCATCTTGAGATGGAGGGTTTGAGGAAAATATTTGTTTAAAACATCGTCTTGAATTCTTCCCAATCTATGGAGTCAATTTCCTCCTCGGACATTGTATTCTTGATCGCTGTCCACCACTGATCAGATTCCCCATCAAAACGATAGACTGCCAGTAAAACATTCTCTTCTTCCAAGCATTGGAGGACATAGAAAATCTTTTCAATGGAGTGAATCCATTGTTCTACGAGGAGGGGATCGAATGACCCACTAAACATGGGAGGCCCTTGCCGCATGAAGGATTCGATGACAACTTGTTCTTTCCTTGGTTGAGGGGAACATTCCACCTGATTCAAGTTATTATTCATAACTCGAGCTAGCTGAGAAAGTACTACCATGTAGTTTTGAGCACCCGATTCCATCACATTAGGCATTTCATTAGTGAAATCATCACATTGCCTATCACATTGGTTGTTGGAACATGTTCTTCTATTTCCCGCTATTAAGTATTAAAAATAATGTATAATTAGAGGTCTTGAATACATAGCTGTTGAGCATAAAAAGAAAATTTGAACATAAAAGTATGAACTTATAAAGAAGAAGTATATACTGACTTGTGATTCCTTAGGTTTATATCTAGGTTATCCTTGATCTATTTCTTAACTAATATTCTTATGGGCTTCTTTTTGTCTCTTAATAACGGTTTGTACTAAACTCATGAATTTACCAAAGAATACCCCCTGGGAGTGTCGTAACCAAGAGTGCAAAAAATCCCTTTATTGTTCACCAGTTCCCGTTCATGTCTAGCTCAAAGCGGTGTTTTCGGGTTTTACCTTAAGATACATCTGTTTCAGAGCCGCCTCTACCTTCTCATATCTAGACAAGGATGTATTTTCTTGATAAACAACTTACTCTATACTCACCAAAATTTAGGACTATTTTCTTATACTTAGTTGCATCCTTCTGGTTCTCACTATGGTGTTTTATTCTTAATCTCCAAAAATAACTAGACCATCCTCGGATACCAACTATAGCAACCCAAGCCTTTTAAATAAAACATTTCATGATTTTAAGCATAATTAATCATAAGAGTACAAGCCAAGGATCGTTATGTCTAGTTTCTTGGAAGACTAGGTAAATATAACATAAAACATCGGGAAAAAACTTCTTTAATTAATCTCCATAAAGAGCTTCTAACTTTCTTTGAGCCCTTACATCTGCATAGGGTACCCTGGGTAACACATGGACAATGGGATGAGCTAAAAATCCCAGAAAGTGAGTGATCATAAGGATACAAATCAAGAACATGAGTTTGGAGGCATGACATAATGATATCAAAAGAATGAACATATACAATAATTTAATATAAGAATGGGATCATATAAACATGGAATCATATAAATGTGGTAGAATCATAAAACATTTATTTATTACGGGTCAAGGCTAACCACCAATCCCGTTTCACATCTAATCTCATGAGACTTATCCTTAACCAATGCATTGGAGCACTATCTGGGCGCACCCATCTCAACATTTTCATTATTATTATTACCACATAAATATTCTTACCACATATACAATCATACATAATCAACCATACATAAACATAAGGGTACCCATGGAAATAATTGTGTACCACAATCATGACATAAATCATAACCAATGTGTGTATCATGAAAGTGTCCATGGAAGAAAATGATTAGAACATACATGGACGTTCATGAGGTATTACAGGAATATAACATGGTAGTTGGTAAAAAATATAAGTGACATCACATGAGAAATGTATTTGAGATACATTAGCATTAAAACATTTTTGTGAGGTTTTAAGGAAAACACTATAGAGCTTTTAAAATAGTAAAGAATACATTATTTTATATAAAACCATAAATTAACCATGAAGGTTTTCTGAATAAAAATACTGAATTTAAAAAGACAATGGACTCTTAAAACAGAAGATAGAGTGCACTTGAAATTGGTTAAACGTTCAGGAAGTTCCTTTAAATCGAGTGTGCTTATTGGGAAGTATCGAGGAGATATTCACTTAAATCATGTATATACACGAAAGAGAATGAGAGATGGATGTTGGAACATGATTTTGGATAATATAAACAAAATTTAGAAGTTCTACATAATATTAAAAGAGAACTACATTTTGGTAAAAAGAATGATAGAGAAACTCGTAGGAATAAAGGATGTTCGGGTAGAATCCATTATGGTTTATCGGCATGGTATTGGGTGCAACTGAGAGGGATTGATGAGAGAGATAAGGGGTTTCTCATCACTTCTAAAAACGTAGGGAAGTATGGGGAAAGGTGTATAATCATACCCCATCACATGGTATTAAACAAAAAGACATATCATAGAGAATAATCTTGATTAAGAGTGACAAGGGGAGGATCCCTTACCTTAAATCTGTCGGTGATCTCCACTTCTTATTAACGACCTGAATAAAAAAATTAGGATTACTAATTTATAATTAAAGAACCTCTTATAAATTCAATTTATTTATTATAACCCTTTTTAGTTCATTCAAATCCTTTTTTATAAGTTTCAATGTTCAATTTCATTGTTCGAGCTCATTTGTTTACTTGGCATTAAAAGATCGGTTCACTTATATTCATGTTTGGATTTTATGAAAGATGAACGTTTTTGTCCAGAATTGAAGTTATATTATTTAGTTCATATCCAAAATAATAAATGGTTTAATTTTAATTAGGTTACATAGAGTCAAGTCTAATTATTATATATATATACCATAGTGATAACCATTTTTGTTAATGGGTGGATTTTTTTACAAACAATGTGTTTTGCATTATAACTTAATTTCATTTATACCCAAAGATTACAGAACCAAAAATATGATACATTACATATCTAATAAAATGGTTCAACCATTACTCAAATGGTTTCATGACCAGAATTTAATATAATAATAGAAATTGATAAACCATTGTCCTTGAATGTTCTAAATTCGCACATCTCAAACAGTGCTTTCATTTATTTCAAATAAATGGAGGGGGAAAAGAGAGATGATAATAAAATATAACACTATCATGAATAAATTTCAGTACATGTATGTTAATAGATTTATCATACTATTATGGTGAAGGGAGGTGGGGATAGAAATAAAAAAGTAAAGAACTTAAAAGAAAAGAAGAAATTGGGAAGAAGAATTTACCTCTTAGGGCTTCCTCCTTTGAGAACCTCTTAAGAGGAGTGGTTTTGGTATTTTGAGGAGTATGAGAGCTTTTGGAAGTGTGGGAGGACCTTGGGGAGTGATTTGGGCAGAATAATGGTAGGTCACAAGGATTTAGAGGAGTGGAGAGAAGGAGTGAAGGGGGGTTTTATAGTGGAGGATAGGGGGGATTTCATAATATTATAATAATTAATTTATTATTTCTTCCCAGGACAAATAATAGTAAGTATTCCATGACCAAGAATAGTAAATGGGTCATGTGAATTCAAACCATGTGTGGTTACATCATCCATGATTCTAGGAATACTCTATTTAGTTTATAATGTATATATAGGGTAAATTACCGTATTTTACTATTCATTAAAAATTCATGTATTTTAGAAAAATCCCAAAAATTCACCCTAACCATTTTTCAACCTGTAAAATCCAAAAATGAAGTCCATTTTTCAAAAATAATTTTCTACATATGATTATTTTAATATTTAATTAAAATAATAATTTATTATCAAAACTAGTTTTAAAACATTCATTAACATCTTCTAAAATATAGGTATATCATACTTCCAACTTGAATATTATTTTTATTCCACCATAGGTGAGGTTACTATTCATTAGGGTATATCACTATTCATAAGGGTTTTTTAAGATTCATTAGGGTATGTTACTATTCACCAAATAATTATGTTTACCTTATCAGACTCCAAAAAACATCTTGAACACAACCATGAATGTCGGATTTTCAAAATTCCAAACACAGAAGTGACAAACTTATGTTTAATGGTCGATTATAAATTAGTAGTTAATTATGTTGTGTTTTCATTTTATTTTATGACATAATTATATGATGGGAATTTCTATTGAAAATTATTAGTTTGATACATATAATCAGTTACAAAACAAGAACTTAACACTATGATTATTTGTTGTATTTATTGTATAATGAACATACACTCATTTCGTTACTATTTCATTGTAATTGTTTTTTAATGTAAAAAATAGAATTTTTAGTTAATATTAAATTAAGGAATATATTTTTATGAATTAATGTATTTTTTGGAATAAAATAAAATTTTAATAATATATTATTATTAAAATATTATGTTTTATTAAATATAAATTATCGTATATTTTTTATGAATAAAATTGTAATTTTTATTATGGTTCGAAAATTATTTTTGTCAAAACCATTTAATTTTGAATAAATGTAGTTTTTTATTTTAAAAGTGAAAATAAACATATTTAAAAAAAATTAATATAGGTTTTGGAATCAGGACATTGAAATTATCCAATAGTGACTTTTTCATAATATTTCGAGAGAGTCAAATTTTTGGGTAAGAAATAAATACAGTTTAAATATGTAATGTGTTTTATGACAACATAATGACTTAATAGTGATGTAATAGAATATTATAAAATATATTTTGGCCAATATTTGATTTACCATTAAAATAATTTGATTTTAGATTTTTTTGATTTATTTTACAAAGCCATGGTGGACCCTCCAAGACTTATAAAATATTTTAACATTTTAAACTAATTTCCTTGAGTGTTTGACTCACCTCCAAATAAGAAACCCTAAAATTTTAATAATTTCGGCCATTTTCCAAAAAAAATAATTTTTTATACTCTCCTTCTTCCAAAACCATTGGACAAAACAATAGTTTGTTTTGTGGTTCGGATTAGATTAAAGTGTGGTGTCCAAAACCTAAATAATAAATAATTCCCTCCCTTTTCCTATATAAACCCACACAATCTCTCACTTCCTCTTCACTCAAAACCCTTAGAGCACGTCCCTACTCTACCCTTTTTTTTCTAGAATCCTCCCAACGGTCCCCAAGCTCCCAAGATGTCTCTCTCAAGCCTCTATGAAGCTTTTAGGATCACACTTCCAAGTAAGGGATTTCTTTATTTCTCATTATTTCCAAATTTAATTATGTTGTTATAACAATTTTTCAATTAAAAATGTTGGAATATGATTTTCACCTCCCCCGTAATTTCCTCCTTGTGTTTTAATGATGATAGATGTCTTTTTGTCTCATTAATTCCTCCCATGTACACTCATTACGATACCCAAATTCCGTATGGAATTTATCTCTTCACATTTTCATTTATGAAACTCTTTTGTATTAAAAATTCAAATTCCATTACATATGTTGGGAGATGTTTCTATATGACCCCCTAACTATAAATTTAATTTACATATGATGTGACACCCCTTTCTCTCTCATATACCATTTTTATGAATTCTTATATCATGTCGTTATGGTTCCCATATTGTACTGTGATTTTCCTAGCCCAAGTCATCAGGTAGTGAATACCATGTCCATTTCTCTATCAAGGGTATTCACCTTTATGATCAATTGCCTATTGTTAATATAGTTTCATGTATAAATTTCACATTCATTTATTGTGTAAAAAAGTACGATGTTTAATGTATCCATGTTATACGATCCACGTGGGAAACATATGCATGAAATTAAATGATTATGAAGTGTGATGCCTGATAGTGCTCCAATGCATTGGGTAAAGATTTAGTATCAAGATATGTAAAGTGAAATGATGGATTAATCATTTTAATTCAAGTTAAATGATTGTTTACTTAGGATCCTTTTGCAATGAGACTTGGATCTTGCTGATATCATGTTAAAGGTTGATGCCACATTTCCATGTTATGATAATCATGATATATAATGCCTTTATTTTCATGTTTCTCTTATTATCTATTGATATTCCACTACATAACATGTACTTTATTCTAAATATTATTACATGTTTACTCTCATATTGGGATTTATATCTCACCCTTTTCTTATGAATGTCCTCATGTAATCCCACGCAATGATAAGTATGAAGTTATGTGTGTGGTAATGTAAGAGAAGTTTTCAATAAAGATGTGTGTTTAATGTTTTAAGTTGTTATGTAATGTTCATAAGACCCAAAGACACTAGACATCTCTATCTTATATGTTGTATCAAGTGAATATTTTATTTAATAAATTATTTTTAAGTGTAAAATTATGAGCATTGTTTTTATAGTTTATATCTGAAGATATGTTTGTTTATTTTTTGGATTATGATTAGGAAACCCTAGTTAAAAACATAGGGATAAGACTAAGTATAATAAAAACACCTCTAAAATTTGGTGAGGATTTTTTTTAATGTTTTATCAAGAAAATACATCCCTACCTAGATACGAGTAGATAAAGTCAGCTCTGACTCAGATTTTACTACAGCTAACACCTGAAAACACCGCATTGAGCTACAGTCGAACGGGAACTGGTGCACAACAACCGGCCTTGCTACACTCTTAGTTACAGAACTCCATGGGGATATGATTTGTTATTTTCACAATATTATTCTGAACCATTATTAAGGGAATAGAAACATTCCCTTATGAATATTTGTTGGTAAAAAGATCATGGATAACATATATCAAATCCTATAGATTCATATGTTATAGATATAAAAGTAATTAATAAGTCATATGTTTTTGTCTTTGGATTACCCTTTATCTATTACCCCCAAAATTTTCTTGTATTTAAGAACATGGATAGTAATTTTAGGACTTGGGCTAACAACTGATGTGAAGATCAATGTGATGAAAGTACTAATGAGCTGCCCAATCTGATGGAAGTAGGAATCAAAAACATTGCCACGATACTCTCTCAATTAACTATAGTTTTTGAATATAAATATGGGTCAAGATAAATTTTGAAACCCCCAAAGAAAGAAAAATTCACAAACAAAAGTTTATGAGACAAAGGCCTCCTAATTTTAATGGATCATCCAATGCCTCAATTACCGAACAATATATCAACTCCATTGAAATGATATTATCCATCCTTCAATGTTTTGAATAAGAGAAGGTTCTTCTTGATTCTTATCATATGGAGGGTGAATCTGATCAATGGTGGACATTGATCAAAAATACCTATCCTGAGGAAGAGATCGAGGCATTGAAATGGAAGGATTTCTAGAAAATGTTTTTTGATAATTATTTTCCCCACACCCTCTAACTTAAGAAGAATAGGGACTTCCATGAACTCAAGAAAAATAAACCTAATCCATCAGATAATATAAGGAAAACATCACATGTCTTGAACTATATGCCTTTGTCTTTGTAGTTACCCTTGAATGCAATGCTGACCCCTTCTTTGGAGGGTTAAAACCTAGTCTACGAAAATCCAAAGTGATCAGTGATTTTGAGATCTAGGAGAAAATTGTCTGATGTGCTCTCAATGTCTAAATAGAGATCAGAAAAATCATTAGGGTATCATAGGGATAAGAATCATAAGATGGATATTAATTCTGGTTGTCCGATTGATAAATCCAACAGTGCTAAGAAAATCCAGTACCCCACTTGCCAAAGGTGTGGAATGAAGCTCCCCAAAAATTACTTCAAGGGAACGAGGAAATGATCTACGTGTGGAAGAGAAAGGCACATGGAAATTAATTGTCGACAAGAAAAAATAGTGGCTATGATAGAAAAGAGTAAATCTCAGTTCAACCCTCAACGAATTGTTTATATCTTCAACTACAAAAAACTATGGTAGTTTTCAAACTAGTGGCTTAAGCCAAGGGTTTTTGGAGGCAACCAACAACCTCCAATGCATCAAGGGAGAGTTGTTTTTTCTATACCACCTATGTGAACCCCAAAATTGAGGTGATGAAATGTACACTAGTTATTAATTCATGAATAGTGAACATACTTTTTAATTCAGGTTCTATGCATTCTTTTATATCCCCATTGTTTAGTAGAACTATCCGAACACCACCACAAATCATGGAAGTAGTGATGTCGGTAAGATTAGAATATGGGGATATCATTGCATCCCTTGAATATAACTCTCCCTATCATAATTCCTTTATTTAAATTCTCTAATAACCTTATCATACTCCCACTTGTGGAAGTTTATTCAATTATTGTCATCGATTGGGATTCCCTATATAGAGAAAACATAAATTTTCGTGAGAGGGAAATCACTCTACATATGATGACTCGACCCCTGATTCGGTAAACGTGCATGGAGGAGGATGAATCTTATTTAGCACCATTATATCAAGAATTTATATTACATCCCTATGAAGACATGTATCTTTCTCATATGATTGAGTCTAAGGAAGAAACCATCCTTGAAGACTTTCCTATTGTGAGTGAATTCAATGATGTTTTTCCTGAGTAATTAACTAGTCTTCCTCCTTGAAGAGATTTTGAATTCTTAATGGATCTTATATCTGGGGAATTTAAAATATTCCTGACACCATATATAATAGATGTTTTGGAATTATGGAGAATAAGAAAAAACTAAGTAGAATCTATATAAATGGTTTATACGCCCAAGTGGTTCCCCAAGGGGTGCACTGGTACCCTTCATCAAGAATACAGATGGGTCATTGGACCTTTGCATTTATTATCGTGAGCTCAAAAAAATCATGATAATTAACAAGTATCCTCTACAACAAATTGACGACTTCTTCAATCAGCTACATGGAGAAAAATACATCTCCAAGGTGGATTTGAGGTCAGGATATTTCCATGTAAGGGTATATAAGGATCATATCACCAAGAAATAATTACATATGGGCACTATGAATACATAGTAATTCCTCTTTGAATAAATAAATATCCAAAAATCTTCATGCAATTAAAGAATAGAGCCTTTAGAAATTACCTTGACAAATTTGTGGTAGTCTTTATAGAGTATATTATAGTATAATCCAAAACCAAAGAGGAGAGTGAGGAGCATCTAAGAATTGTACTAGAGACATTGCAAAATGAGAATATTTATGAAAAGTACAACAAGTGTGAGTTCTGGTTAAAGGAGGTCTAATTTATGTGTCATATCATCAGAAGAAATGGGATAAATGTGGATCCCTCCTGGACAACTAAAATTGAGTGATGGCCAAGGCCAGCATCAGAAATAAACAACTGTAGCTTCCTGGGGTTAGCAGGATATTATCGTCTAATTGTGAAAATTTCTCACAATTGTCAAACTCTCTTACCAAGATAATTCAGAAGGGAGTTATGTTATCTTGGATTGATGAATGAAAAGATAGATTCAAGGTGTTGAATAATATGCTTATCACTGAGCTCATGATCAAACTACCCACAAGTGGAAAACCTTTTGTGGTATTTAGTGATGCGTATAAGAAGGGACTGGGTTGTGTGTTGTTGAAAAATGAAAAAGTCATTACCTATGATTCAAGGAAATTTGAAGTTCATGAGAAAAACTATCCAACAAATGATCTGGAGTTGGATTCCGTAATAATCAGTTTGATAATTTGGTGACATTACCTCTATGTGGAGATGTGTAAAATATATACCTATCACAAGTACCTAAAATATATATTCACATAGAAACACATGAACATGAGCCAATGAAGACGGTTAGAGCTGATCCAAACATATGACTTCACAATCTATTACCACCATGGAAAAAGGAACAAGGTGGTAGACGCTGTAAGTAGAAAGGACACAAATATTCTATCACTGATGATAATTGAAAAGGATCAAATAGTCATAGATCTGGTGAAGATAGAAATGAGAATCATAATGAAGGGGACTTTGTTAAACCATACACAAATTATTTCTCAACCTTATCTTTTGAAAAGGAAAATGGATGCTCAAAAGGATGATGTGGTTATTAAAAAGAATGTTGAAACTATGCTAAAAGGTAAATCCTTGGAGAACAATGTTAAAAAATAAGGAAATGTGAGAATTGGGATAAGAATACATGTTCCATCAAATCTAGAGTGAATGGAATTTCTTTTGGATGATACATATAGTTCAAATTTCAACATTCACCCAGGAAATTCAATGATGAATCAAGATCTGTGAAGAAATAATTGGTGGTATAAAATGAATAATTAGATTGTTTTGTATACATAAAATTTCCTGGTATGTCAGCAAGTGAAGGCTGAGAGGAAGAATCCTAAAATGATAATGAAACCATTACCCACACCAGCATGTAAATGGGAGAAAATCACCATGAAAATTGTCACTGAATATCCCAATAAATCCAAAGGAAACAATGATATATGAGTTTTTATGGGTTTTCTTACAAATACTACACACTTTATTTCTATTTGTGGGGATTTCTTATTATATCAACTTGAACAGATATACATGAGAGATGTGGAAATGCTGCATGGAGTACTAAAACTGATTAAATCCAATAGAGATCCAAGATTCCCCACTATGGTTTGGAATAGTGACTCATGCCTATCCTAGGGCACGTAAATGAAATAAATTATTATTTTAAAATGAATTAATGTGGTTGACCTATAATGTCTCCCAAATAATAGTGCACACAAAATAATTTGTCACTTTTAAAAGAGGGTAAAAAAGTTGTGTTTGATAAGAAAATGGTTGAATATAACTTCAATTTCAAATGTTTGAAAAACTATGATATTAAAAGGGTTATTATTTCGGGGTTATTTTCCTCATTGTGATGCTATCCTTTTTCAATTTAATTCAAAAATCTTCTTCTTAGTTGATTAAAGAGAGTTTCCACAATCGTTTCCTCTCACTTCCTTGGTGAAATTATGATGGTGAGAGAAAACCTTATCAAGATCTTAGTTTGGTCAACTCTCCTACCATGTGTAGAATAGTTGTATTGATTATCCCTAATTGACATAGGAAATACCCAATCGGGTCTAGTTTATCCCAAAAAACCAAGAACATTCACTACCCCTTTTACACGTACTGACGATCATCGAGTACTTCACCACTAATCCATGTTTTATTCCATCATATATTATCCCGAAATTAGTGGAGGGAGATACTGAAAAATTTACCAAGGAAAAAATCAATAACGGAATTAAAATTCAAGAACAATCATTTTTGATAATAAAATTTACTATATAAAATTGAAAACAACTTTGAAGAAGAAAGAAATATCAATCAATTACTTCTAAGAACTGAAACACTACAAAATTGAAAACCAACCCTTCCCCAATCACTCAAAATCATTAACCCTCCATGTTAAGGGTAATAAAGATGAATGAGGAAGAATAAATAAATAAAAAACTATAAAACTGAAATGAAATAAATGATAAACCCGAAACATTATCCTCCTTGGTGTCTCGTAAGGAATGAGATTTAAAAATGGGATACTTTTAGAGGGAGGTGCTCCCCTCCTTTTATAGCCAAAATCTGTCCCCCTAAGAGTTGATGCATTGTTTCCCCATTAAATGAAATATTAACACATTTCACCCTTCTCAAATGTTATTCATAATTATCTTTTCCATTTCCCCTCAAATTATCAGCGTATTTGGACAAGTATTTCGAGTGTTATGCCCATTTTACTACCACAATTTATTCTATCTAGTCAGACTCTCTAAATCCCAATCTTCGAGATTGGAATGATTTAATTATCATTAAAACATCCAATTCACACGGACTTACCTTAATGAATGATTTTCATAATCATTTTTAACGTCCACCCAAGGAGTTTGACAACAATTTGGCCCACCATGAATACGTTATGGACCCCACACCAAAACATGGGCAATCTGTAAACAGTTTTCATTCCCCAAATTTTGAACTTCTTTTGAGCTTCCATTTGACTGATTCAACATTTGGTCAAGAATTATGAAATTAATCCTTTGATGTGTAGAATATAGAAATAATAAAAGTATTCAATTTGGATTAGTGTAGAAAATTTAATGTCCGAAATATAGAAATGATTTAAAATAGTTAAAAATCTGAAATTGGCCATTTTTAACAATAAAACTCAAAATATAACCAATATCAAAAAATGAAGTGATTTATGTTAAAGTAAAACAATGGAGGGTTTAATAAAATTACATTCAATATAAATTTAATTGAAAATATTTGATCTATCAATTCCAACACACTTAGCACTTGGACTCCTTAACAAGTAAACATCAAAATCAAATCAAAACAAATCCAAAACACATACCCATGAGATCTACCAAATCAATACAAAGAAACAAAAAATATATCATGCCTCATTAAAAACAATTTTTTAAAGTCCTCCATTTAATATTATTTAATAGATTTCCAATTCATTTCTTATCCCATGCACACAAAACACCTATGTCACATGAATTTTATCTCATCTCACAAATGTAAATGTTCAAAAAATATTTTCTCATCCAAACCAACACATTAGTCACCATAGGATTGATAAATTCATACTTATCAACCTGATGTGAGTCAAGGAAATTTTTTTCACATGAGGAGTTTTCTGGGTTGTTCTGTGGCATTTGGTATGTACGATTTATCTTTTAAAATTATGAGGATGAAAAAGCAGGGCTTGGTTCTTTTTGAATAAAAATTGCATGATTCTAATTTTCACTCCAGAATAGTCTCTTTATCATCCCCTTTATAGAAAATTGGCTTTATCATCTTGATAAATCAAGGAATTTTCCTTCCATTTAGCATTATACTATCAAAACATTCTTCTCAAACATTGTTTTTCTTTAATTCTCTAGATATGCACAACTTTTTTACATTGGAACCTCTTGAAAGGCACAACTTCTTTTATCACGAAAGCTCCAGAAATGCAACACTTTTTACAAAATGAAATATTATGTAGAATAATCTTCTCTAAAATATTTAATTTTCCATGAAATGTATCATAAAATGAGTTATTACACCAGAAGACATCTTCCACCACATTTATGTTCAACTTGATGCGGCAATTTTACATCCAGAGAAGGTTGGATAGAAAAATTGGCTTGTAATGTGGCTAACCTAACTAGTTGTTCATTGATTCTAAGAGACACAAGGATTAATGAATAAGGTAGGGAATAATAAAAATGATTATTTTGAAAATGGGGATTAAAACCAAATAAATACATCAATCATTTAAAATATAAGTACCTTAATCCCTCGTGTTTTAATAAGAATAAATCAAATTTTAGTTAAATAAAGCATGGTATAGTTCTCTAGAAAATGAGGTTAATGTAAAGAATATGACAGAAATGGTAAAGAAACCTCATAATAATGTTATTTTAAAATCAAATACATTGATATGTATCATGTGATTTAAAAATCAGAGTACTTGTCATGAAATTAAAAAATATTTAAACTTGAAAAAAAGTCATTTTAGCATTCATTTATGCTCAAATTAATGAAATAGATTGTTTCAATCATTGACAAGGGTTTATGAAATTGAAATGATAATCAATTCAGTACAAAAGATTCATAAACACGAAAAAATTGATCAACCAAACACAAAAAAAATTGAAAAAAAAACAATATACAGTTAAAATAAATAAATATATATATATATATATATCAAATGAAAATCTTAAAATAAAAAGGTTCCATCCCCCACAATTAAATGATGCAGTTTCCTCAGTGAATTCAAAAGGATTTAACATGTAAGTATAATTTTTATTTATTCACAACTAACAAGTAAGTATAGAGGAGATGTACAACCTGACTTATTCATAGTGCAACATTGAGTTAAACTTCTAAGTGATGCACTCAGAAAACCGAAAAATAAATGCTCAAAAGAAAACATAAGATATTTATTTAATGAAACAAAAGTCTAAATAGTATGAGAATATAAGTATAGACCATGGTCAAGTCCCCCCAAGTGGGCCCTGGATTTTGACTGACTCTAGAAGGGTAGTTATAATCATATATACTCAATCTAAGGGTGGGTGAAGATTCTTTCTCATGAACTAGTAATAATTCTACATTTCAGCATGTACTTAATCCTCTTTTTGATGAATATATAGAAATATTATTCCAAATCCACCACCATGGGGATGAGATAAAACATGAACGGTGGAGGTAGGATAATGAATGATTCATCCTCCTTCTTTGTTTCCATTTTCCAAATTTCTTCTTCTTTTACCGATACGTTCTCAAAGTATAAAAAATTCTTTTATTTGAAAGTTTCCATCTTATGTCTGTATTTCCACATGAAAATCCAAATTGATCTCCTCCAGAGCTCCCTCCAATAAATGTTCAACATGTTTGGGGAGGTCCAACAATTCCTCTTTAGGGTCATCTTCTTTTTCATAATCATCCTACAAGGAAAAAGATAAGTTGTCTGAATCTAAAAATTTGAAACAATGGGAGGTAATACAGATTTTAGTTTCAAATAAATCAATATATAAGGAGTTAATGAAAATATTATCTCCCTGAGTTTGTTCATCTTCATTATCTTATTCTTGGGAAAGCACCTCTTGGATTTGATTTGAAGTAGATTGATGTCGGGAGTCAGTCTCTACCATTTCATAGATCTCCATAAGAAAAATCCAGGATGACAAGGGGGTATTATTAGACCATGGAAACTTCATAAAATTATATAAAGTAATGGGAGAAATCAGTTAGATTTTGGGCCATCACATCAAAATATTCTTTGTTCATGTCCTCCCTTAGTCCATCTATGAATTCTTTGAATATTTTCCCCACATTATTTGTCTTCTAAAATATCATCACATGTCTAACATTAGAAGAATACCCATCCTCCATGGAAAAGATAGAGTCAATAATTGGTTCATTTATCGATTGGTAATTATTCAATGAATTAAAGAATAGTTATTTGAAAACAACAGGGGAATTGTTTTGTTTTGTTTTATTTTAATTTGTAAAAGGTCAAATATTTACGATTGTATTATGGCACTACCTCCCAGGAAACAGTGCCAAGTTTGATGCACACCAATCATAGGGCATTGAAAAACAATTATTTCCTATGATAAAATGCAGTAATGTGGTTGACCTAGGATGTATCGCGAATAGGAGTGCGCAGAAAATAGTTTGCCACTTTTAAACGAGAGTAAAAATGTTTTCTTTGATAAGAAAATGATTGAATGGAAATTAAATTAATGTGATTTAAAAACTATTATATTAAAATGGTGATTAGGATAGGGTTGGTTACCCAATTTTAATTCTATCCCCATTTAATTTAATTCAAAAATACACTAAGTTTTAAAGTGAGTTTCCACAATTGTTTCATCTCACTTCTTTGGTGAAATTATGATGGTGAGAGAAAACCTTTCCAAGATCTTAGATTGGTCAAATCTCCGTCCATGTGAAAAATAATTGTGTTGAATATAATAAATTGAAATGCGCAATACAAGATCAGGTCTTGTTTATCCCAAAAAAGAAATGACATTTACTACCCCTTTACACTTACTAACGATCATCGTGTACTTCCCCAATAATATCTAGTTTATTGTATCGTATTTAAACTAGAAATTAGTGGGGGAGATAATGATTAGTTTACTAAGGAAATAATCAAAAGCAGAATTAAAATTCAAGAATGATTATACTTGATAATAAAATCCACTCTATGAAATTGGAAACAACTTTCAAAAAGAAAACAAATTCATTCAATTACGTCCAATAACTCAAAAATTACAAAATAGAAAACCAAACCTTCCCCCGTCACTCAAAATTTTTACCACACCATGGTAAGGGTAATCGAGATTAATGAGGAAGAATAAGGAATTACAAAACTATGGAAAAGATAATAAATAAAAAAGAAAGCCAGAAATTTCTCCTCCTTAGTGTCCCAAAAGGAATGGGATGCTTCGAGAGGGAGGAGCTCCCTTCCTTTTATAGCAATAATATGTCCCCTAAGATTTTACGCCATGTAGCCCAATTAAATCAAATATACAGGAGTTTCACCCTTCATTAATGTTCTTAATAATTATCTTGGACATTTCCCCTCAAATTATCATCATATTTGGACATGTATTTCGAGAGTTATGATCACTTTACTCTAACAATTTATTCCGTCCTATCATCCTCATCCCAACATAAACCTATGGAATAGAATTCTTTAATGATCATTAAAAAGGGCATTTCGCACACTCTCACATTCATGAAATATGTTCCAAAACACATTTTGCATCTACCCAATGAATTTTACAATAATTGGGCCCACCATGGATGCGTTATAGACCCCACACCAAAACACAAAAGATCTGTAAATAGTTTTCATTCTCCAACTTATGAGATTCTTTTGAGCTTCCATATAGCCGATTCATCTTTTGGTCAAGAAGGGAGAAATGAATCCCTTGACGTTTAGAATATTGACAACATAATAGTTTTTAATTTGGATTAGTATAAAAAATGTTATTTCCAAAATACAGAAATGATTTAAAATAGATAAAAATATAAAATTGGACATTTATACTATTAAGCATAAAATAAAACCAATATCATAAATATGTAGAAATTTATATTAATGTAACACATTGGAGGGTTTAAAACAATTAAATTAATTATAAATTTAATTGAAAATATTTTCTCTATCAATTTCCCCACACATAGCACTTGTACTCTCGAACAAGTAAAAATCAAAATCAAATCAAATCAAATCCAAAACACATACCCATAAGATCTAACAAATCAATACCAAGAAACCAAAAGATATCATTCCAAATAATTATTTTTTCATGTCCTCTATTTTAGTTTATTTAATATATTTCCACTTTTTTCTTATCCCATCCGCACAAAATACCTACCTCACATGAATATTCTCTCATCTCAAAAATGTAAATATAAAACTAAGCTTTTGTAATACATACTCACACAAGAGTCACCATAGGTTTGATAAATTCATACTTCTCCACCCAATGTGGGTCAAAGAAATGTGTTTTTCAATATGACTTTTCAGGGTTGTTCTATGGATTTTGGTTGGTAGGATTTGGATTTTAAAAATTATGATGCGGAAAAAGGAGGGCTTGACTTTTTTTGAAGAAAACCTGCATTATTCTAATTTTCACTCAAGAATGGTCTCTTTATCTCACTCTTTGTAGAAAACTGGCTTCATCATCATGGGAAATCAATGAATTTTTATACCATTTATCATATTACTAGAAAACATTTCATCTCAAACATATTTTTTTAATGCTTCAGATAGACACAACTTTTTTTACATTGGAAGCTCTAGAAAGGCACATCTTTTTGTACCATGAAAGCTCCAAAAAGGCACAACTTTTAACAAAAATGAAATATTCAGTAGAAGCATCTTCTCTTTTACATTTTATTTTCCATGAAAATTATCTTCAAATGATGTAGTACACAACCAGAAATCTACCACCACAATTAATTTTTAACAAGATCATGCAAATTTACATCAATAACAGTTTGGATAGAGAAAATTGGCTTCTAATGTGGCTAACCTAATTGGCAGTTCATGGCTTGTAAGGGATACAAGGATTAATGTATAAGGTAGGCCATAGAAATGTTTATTTTGAAAAGTGGGCTTAAAACCAAATAAATGACTCAATCATTTAAAATACAAGTACCTCAAACACTGATGTTTTGCCAGTAATAAATACAATTCTAGTTAAATCACACATGTTCTGGTTCATTCAAGAAATTAGATAAATGAAAATAATATGAAACAAATGGTAAAGAAATCTCACAAGACTGAGATTTTTAAAATAAAGATAGTGAGATGTAGCATGGGACTTAAAAATCAGAGTTCTTTTCATGAAATTCCAAAATATTTGAACTTGAAACAATGTAATTTCATCATTCATTTAAGCTAAGTTTCATGAAAAATATATGTTTATTCATTGAGATTGGATTCAAAAATTTATATCATAATCATTTCATTTCAATTGTTTCCAAAACACTCAAAAACTAAAAAAACACACAAAAACCTAAAAAACAAAAACAAAATGGTTTGTGAATATATATATATATATATATAATAAAAATCCAAAACTAAAAAAGTTACCTCCCCCACACATAAATTATACAATGTAATCAGTGAATTAAAATGAGTTTAACATGTAAGTATATTTTTTATTGATTCATAACAAACAAGTACTTATAAAGGAGAGGTACAAACTGACTTATTTGTAGTGCTACATTGAGTTAAGATCCCAAGTGTTTCACTCTGAAAACCTACAAATAAAAGAACCAATGAAATAATAAGATATTTATTAAAAGAAACAAACATGAAAACCAGATGAGAATAGAAGGATAGAACTTGGTTTAATCCCCCAAGTGGGACCTAGGTTTTGACTCCCTCTAGAAGGGAAGTTCTAATCGGTTATCCCCAATCTGAGGGTGGGTAAAGTTTCTTTCTCATGAGCCAATAACAATTCTTCTTTACAGCTTACACATGATCCTTTTTGTTGAGGAATACATGTTAATAGTATTTCAAACCCACCTCGATGGGCATGAGATAAAATAATAATGGTGGAGGTAGGATAATGAATGATTCCTCATCTTTCATGGTTTAAATTTTATTAATTTCTTCTTCTTTAACAAGTACATACTCATGTTATGAAAATTCGTCTTTTTCAATGTATGAAACCCGTGTCCCTATTTACTCGTGAAACTCCAACTTGTTCTCCTCTTGAGCACCCTCCAATAAATGATCAATGTGCTTGGGGAGATCTAATTGTTCCCCTTTAGGTTCATCTGTTTTTTCATAATTATCATCCAAGGAAAAACATAAGTTGTCTAAATCTGAAAAATTAAAAGAATGGAAGGTAATGGTTATTTCAATTCCAACAAAATCAAGAGATAGTGAGTTCACGAAAAGATTATCTCCCAAAGTATGGTCATCTTCAATCTATTCTTCATTGGAAAGAACCTATTGCAGTTGATTAGAAGCAGATATAGGAAGGGAGTTAGTCTCCACCATTTCTAAAATCTCTATAAAATAATCTATGATTACTAGGGGTGTCTTCTTAGACTGTGTAAACTTCACAAAATTCCGGAATGTAATGGGATAACTTAATTATCTTTCGGGCCATTTCTTAAAAAAAATTCTATGTTCATGTCCTCCCATAGTCCATTTATGAATTCTTTGAAAGTTTTCCCCTCATTAGTTGTCTTCCAAAATAACCTCACATGTATAACAACAGAATAAAATCCATCCTTCATGGAAATAGTTGAGTCAATAATAGGTTCATTTATCGGTGGGTAATGGTTCCATAAATTAAATAACATTCATTTGAAAACAACATGACAATTGTTTTATTTTATGTTAATTTAATTTTACGAAGGTCAAATATTTATGATTTTATTGTGGCACTACCTCCCCGGAAACAGTTCCATGTTTAAAACACTCATGTCGTATGGCATAGAAAATCGTTATTTACTATGTTAAAATGTTGTAATGTGGTTGACCTACGATGTCTCTCAAATAGGAGTGCACAAAAAATAGTTTTTTCTCTTTTAAAGGTGGGTAAAAATGGTGTGTTTGATAAGAAAATTATTGAATGTAAATTCAAATTGAAATAATTGAAAAACTATGATATTAAAATGGTGATTAGGTTAGGTTTGGTTTTCTAATTGTAATTTTACCCTTGTTCAATTGAATTAGAACATCTTCTTCATAGTTTATTAAAGTGAGAATCCACAATCATTTCCTCTCACGACCTTGGTGAAATTATGAATGTGGGAGAAAACCTTACCATGATCATAGTTTGGTCATGTCCCCATCCATGTGAAAAATAGTTGTATTCAATAACCATAATTTATATGGGGAATTCTTGATCAGGTCTTATTTATTCCAAAAAAAATAAAGAACATTCACTATCTCTTTTACACTTACTAATGATCGTTGAGTAATTGACCACTAATATTTGCTTTATTATATTGTATACAAACCAAAAATTCGTGGAGGGTGATAATGATTAATTTACAAATAAAAAAATCATTAACGAAATAAAAATTCAAGAATGATCCCACATGAAAATTAAATATACTATAGGAAATTGAAAACCACTATAGAAAAGAATGAAATTTCATTCAATTGTGTCAAAGAACTCAATCATTACAAAATAAAAAACCAACCATTCCCCAATCACTCAAAAAGTTTACCCCACCATGGTAAGGGTAATCAAGATGAATGTGGAAGAAGAAGGCATTAAAGAACTATGGAAACAGAAAAGAAATTAAATATGAATCCGAAAAATTTCCTCCTTGGTGTCCCAGAAGGAATGCGATGGAAAAATGGGATGCTTTGGGAGGGGGGAGCTCCCCTCCTTTCATGGCCAGAATTTTTCCCCCTAGTGTTGACGCGTTGCAGCCCCATTAAATGACATCTTCATGTGTTTTACCCTTCATGAATGTCGTTCAAAATTATCTTGAACGTATGCCCTAAAAATAGTAGCAGATGTGGACTAGTATTCTGAGAGTGATTCTTGTTTTACTCTGAAAATTTATTCGGTCCAGTCAGACTCTCCAAATCGCAAAACTCTATATTATAATGCTTTAATGACCATTAAAACGGAAAATTGACGTGGAATTTTCTTCATGAATGATGTTCCAAAACCCCTTACACGTCCACCCCCAGAATGTCATAAAAACTTTTCCCACGATGAATGATTTATGGACCCCAAACCAAAACATGAAAGATGTGGAAACAATTTCCATTCTTCTAATTTTGAGCTTCTTTTGAGCTTCCATGTGGGTGATTAAGCTTTTGGTAAAGAAGGGTGAAATGAATCCCATGATGTGTAGAATCTAGAAAAAATATAATTTTACAATTTTTATTAGTTTATAAAATTTTATATCAAAAATAAAAATATGATTTAAAATAGTTAAAAATCCAAAATGGGTAATTTTTACTATTAATCCTAAAATATAACATTTATCATAAAAATGTGTCAATTTATCTTAAACTAACACTTTTTTGGGTTTAAAAAAATTAAATTCAATATAAATTTAATTAAAAAAATTTTCTCTATCAATGATTCTTCAGCATGATCTGGATACTAAGATGTATTATGAAGGACTTAACATCCTCAAATTGATGGATAATCTAAGGATACTATCCAAAAACTGGAGAACATTTTGAGAGCATGCTCAATGGACTTAAAAAGGAGATGTGATCAACATATTCCTTTAGTTGAGTTCTCTTACAAAAATAGTTTCCACTCAACCAAACAAATGAATCCATATGAATTTCATTATGGGAAGAGGTGAAGAACACCATCATGTTTGGATGAAGTTGGGGAGTGAAAACTCCTAGGTCCACAAATGGTTAAGGAATGGAGGATAAGGTTAAGACCAACCAACAACCCATTAAATCTCCTCAGAGTCAACAAAATAGATATTCTAATAATCGTCAATGAGACCTAGAATTTGATATTGGAGACATGATATTTCTATGCATATCACTGTGGAAGAGAGTTATGAGATTTCGTAAGAAGGGAAAGCTTTGCCAAGGTACATTGGCCCTTTTGATATCCTTGATCACATTCGAGGAGTGGCCTATCAACTAGCACTCCCACTGATCTTCTCTCAAGTACAAGATGTATTTCATGTATCACTCCTGAGGATGTACATAACTGACCCATTTCATGTACTCAAGTCAAAGGTGGTACCATTGTATAATGACCTCTACAATGAAGAGAATTCGGTGAAGATCATAGATCATAGGAAAAAATTACAAAGAAATAAGACGATGCCCCTTGTCAAGCTGTTGTGGAGAAACAAAATGTTTGAAGAAGTTAGGTGGGAGTCATAGGATGTAATGAATCAGAGTTTCCCTCATCACTTTTAGTGTGGGAAAAAGAAATTTTGAGGGTGCAATTTCATAAGGGATGATGATTGTAACGACCCAAACTTTTATTAATGAAAATTCCTCCTCATCAAATTAAATGCATTATTATTTAAAATGGATGTCTAAAATATGAAATTAATTAGTTTTATGTTTTTGGAATTAAAAATACTATTATTAATTGTTACTCTAACTAATATAGATGATGAATAGTGATCAATTGATTAGTATAAATATAGGGTTTTATCAAATCTAATTTACTCAGACAAAGGAAGAGATGGCCTCATCCTATAGAATTGATCAATATGAAGCCCATTTGTTGGAGCTCGGAATGGAGGTAGTGTCACTGGGTTTCACTCATGATCAATAACAAGATGGTCTTCAACATGTTACGCTTGAACAGAACAACCTATGGTAGAAGTGGATGTTGATAGATATTACTACCAAATCGATGTTATTTAAGCCAACCCGAGAGTCTATCACCATTGCACACCATACCCTTAGGTATTACATGAGTGTTATAAGGGGTTATGTAATAACACCCTATCACTAGGATTATGTGTTTTATTTTTTTCTATAAAAAATAAACATTAATTTCATTATTGTTACTTTGTAAATGGTTTTTCAAGCACAAATAGTATTTTTAGTTAATATTAAATTATGAAATCTATTTTAATAAATTATTGAATATTTTTATTTAAATAATATTTTAATAAAATATTACTATATCTAAATTAATTATTAATAAATATATATTATCTTATAATTTTTATGAAAACGACTGTAATTTTTATTAAGGTTTGAAAATAGTTTTTGTCAATACCCCTGAATTTTCTAAAAATGTTTGTTTTTATTTTAAAAGATAAAATTAAGATATTTCGAAAATTATTTAGAAAAAATGAATATTACTTCCGGAATCTTGACCTTGAAATTATCCAACGGTGAATTTTTCATAATTTTCCTAGATAGTTAATATTTTTGCAAAAATTTAATACCGTTTCAATATATAAAGTGTTTTATTACATCATAATGACCCAATAGTGAAATAATAATATACTATAAAAGGTATGTTCAGAAAATATATTTTTTACCTTCAAAATATTATGATTTTAGATTTGTTTGATTTATTTTAGAAAGCCTTATTAGACCATCCAAAACTTATAAAATATTTGATCATTTTAAAATGATTTCTTTGAGAGTGTGACTCACCTACACATAAAAAGACTAATATTTTAAGAAGTTATTCCATTTTCTTTATAAAATAATTTTTTTAAGTCACTTTTGGTAAAAATCATGTGCATAAACCATGGGTTATAATGTGTTTTTGATTAGTTTAATTTTTGGTGTCCAAAACAAAATAATAAACAATTCTCTCATTTTTTTTATATATACCCACTCACGCTCCCACTAACACTTCACTCAATATAATTTTTGAACGTACCTATCATTACATTACCTCACTAGAATCCTCCCAAGGTTTTTTAAGCTATCAAGAAGCTTTTTTCAAGCCTCTTCCAAGACATTGGGATCACACTTCAAAGTAATGGGTTTCTTCCTTTCTCATTTTTCTCCAAATTTCATTATATTGTTATAATATATTTTAAATTAAAAAGGATTAGGTATTATTTCTCACCTCCCCCACACATCCCTACTTATTTTTAGTAAGGATAAATCCTTTTATTTCTTATATATTCCTCCCATGTACACCCATTACCATTCTGAAATTCTGTAAGGAATTTCTCTCTTCACATTTACATTTAAGAAACTCTATTGTATTATGAATATAATTTCAATTAAATATGTTTTGAAAATTTCAATATAAACAAAAAACTATAAATTTCATGTAAATATGATGATAAACCATTTTCTATCTCATAAACCATTTTTATGAATTCTAATCTCAAGTTGTTTTTCTTCCGAAATTGCACCAGGATTTTCCAAACCAAAGTCATCAAGTAGTGAATACCATGCCCACTTCCTTGTCAAGGGTATTCACCATTTTTCTCATTTAATTATTGAGTATAGAGTATCATGTATGAATTCCACATTCATTTATCATGTAATGAATTATAATGTTTAGTTAATCCATTTTATATGATCTATGTGGCACAGTTATGAACAAAATGAAATGATTTTGAATGGTGCACCCTAATAGCCCTCTATTGCATTGGGTAAAGTTTTAGTGTCATAAAACGTCAAGTGAATTGGGTGTTTATTCATCATAATTCAAGTGAAATGAGGTTTCACTCATGATCCATATGCAATGATCCCTGTCACATGCTAATATCCAATAAAATGTTGATGCCACATTTCCATGATACAATAATTATGCTATATCATGCCTTTATGGTCATATTTCAAATATGCTCCATTGATATGCGTATTTCCTAACATGTTCTTTGTTTTCATGTTATTCCTTGGTTTATCTCATATTGGGCTTTATATATCACCATTTTCTTGTGAATTTCCTCAGGTTATCCCATGCAATGATAAGGACGAAATAATGTGTGTTGTCATGTAAAAAATGTTTTCAATAAAGACGTGTATTTCATGTTTTAAGTTGTTATGTAATATTCCAAATCCGCAAAGACACTAGACTAATAAATCTTAAATATTGTATAAAGTGATTATTTTAGGTAATTAATTTTGTATATGTGTGAAATAATGATTACAATTGTTATAGTTAGTATCCGAGGATAGGTTTAGTTATTTTTGGGATTATGATTAGAAAACACTAGTGAAAAACTTAGGGAGAAAAGTAAGTATAATAAAAAATCCCTAAATTTTGTTAAGGATTGTGTAAGTGGTTTATCATGAAAATAAATCCCTCTCTGGATATGAGTAGTTATAGGCGTCTTTGGCATAGATGTATCTTGGGGTAAAAATTGAAAACACAAATTTGAGCAAGAATCGAATAGAAATTGGTGAATGGGAACTGACCTTGATACAACCTTGGTAACTACACTCCATAGGGATATGCTTTGATAAAATTAAAATATTATTATGAACCATTATTAAGTGAATTAAAAAATTCCCCTATGAATATATGTTGAGAAGAAGATCATGGATAACATATACTGAATCCTATAAATTCATAATTTAAGGAAATAGAATTAATTTATAAGTCACATGTTTTTGTCTTTGGATTACCCTTAATGTTTTACACCTATATTTTTTGTATTCTATCCAATGGCCAGTAATATATAGACCTGGGATAACAACTAATGTGAAGATCAATGCGATGACTGTTCTAATGAGATGCCCAATCTGATGGGAGTGAGAAGAACGAACTATGTCATGATACTCTCTTAGTTAAATCATGTTTTGAACATAATCATTGGTGAATGGGAATATTCAAACCCCCTATGAAAGAACATGTCGCAATCCGAAGATTCATAAGATGAAAGTGTCCTACTTTTAACGGACCATCCTTTCCGCAATTGCTGAACAATGGAGAAACTCCATTGAAAAGATATTCTCAATCCTTAAATGTTCCGAAAAATAGATGTTTCCTATGTATACTTATCAAATAAGGGGTAAAGATGATAAATGGTGGACATAGTTCAAAAATACGAATCATGAGGAATTGATCAAGGTGTTGTAATAAAAGGAATTCCAGAAAAAAAAATTAGACAAATATTTTCCTCGCACCTTCCGACTTAAGATGGAAAGCGACTTCCTTTCCCTCAATAAAAAAAACAAATAATCTATTAGAGTGTACAAGTAAAACATCACAAGGCTTGCATGATATGCCTCCCTATTTGTCGTTACCCCCAAATGGAAGTTTGACAGCTTCTTTGGTGGGATAAAACCTCGACTTCAAAAATCCTTAGCAATTCATGACATCGAGTGCTATGAAATACGTTTTTTATGTGTCATCAATGTCTAAATGGGGATAAAAAAATCTCAGGGGTATCATAGGGATAAGAGGCATAAGGTGGGAATTAATTCTAGTGGTCCAATAGATAAATCAGAAATTGCTATGAAAATTCATCACCCCTCTTGCCAATGTTGTGTAAAGAAGCACCCCGAAAATTTTCTGAAGGGGATGAAGAGATCCTTTAGGTTTGGAAGAGAAGGGAACATGGCCACTAACTTTAGACATGAAAAATCAGCGGTTGCGACCGAGGAGAGGAACACTCTGTTCGACCCTCAACACATTTTTTATTACTTCCACTATAAATAACCAGGGAACTTTGAAAACTATTGACCTAAGATAGGGATTTTTGGAGGCAACCAACTGCCTCCACGACAGAAAGTGTGATCTTTTTCCATCACTACCATCGAAGTGAACCCCGATAATGTAGTGGCGATAGTTATACTAGTTATTCATTAAAAATTAGTGAAAATACTTTTTGATTCTAGTTGTAGAAATTCTTTAATATCTCAAAATTTTAGTAATAGAATCCCAACACCAACACAAATATTGGAAGTATAGATGCCGGTAAGAACGTCAAATGAGGAAATCATTGCATTCTATGAATATAACTCCACCCCGATAATATTTTTTGGTTTGAACCTCTGGAATAACCTTTTCATACTCTCACTAGTCGAATTTGACTCAATTCATGGAATAGATTGAATTTCCCTATATAGAGAAAACATAAATTGCATTGATAGGGAAATCACTCTACATATGGTGAATTGACCCCTGATTCTGTAAAAGTTCAAGGACGATGATGCCTCTTCCATAGAACCATCATATAATGCATGGATATTACTACCCAAGGAGCATGCATATCTTTCTAAGATGATTGAGTATAATTATGAAACTATCCA
Source organism: Viscum album (assembly GCA_963277665.1). Classification (NCBI taxonomy): domain Eukaryota; kingdom Viridiplantae; phylum Streptophyta; class Magnoliopsida; order Santalales; family Viscaceae; genus Viscum; species Viscum album. Next base: position 1,281,546,539 of record OY728135.1, read on the forward strand.
TTAAGACATGCCTATTATGAGTGAATTGAGTGATGTTTTTTCCCGATGGATTTGTTGGTCTCCCTCCTATAAGAGATGTTGAATTCTCAATTGATCTTATATCTGAGGAATTTCCAAATATCCATGAATCTGTATAGAGTAGATGTTGTGTAGCTTGACAATATAAAGATATAACTATAGGATAATCTGGATAAATGGTTTATACTCCCATGTGCATCACTATGGGGTGCATCGGTCCTCTTTATCAAGAAGATGGATGGGTCAATGCACCTTTTAATTGATTATCGAGAGTTCAACAAAATAATGATAAATAATAAGCATCCCCTTCAACAAATTTATGAATTGTTCAATCAGCTATGTGGAGCACAATACTTCTCCATGGTTGATTTGTAGTCATGATATTTCCATGTAATCATAAAAAAGGAGGATATACCCAAGACTTCTGTTCGTACAAGGTATGGGAATAATGAATTCTTAGTATTGCATTTTAGACTCACTAATTCTCCAAAAAAATACATCGACTTGATGAATATAGTTTTAATTGATTAACTCAACATATTTGTGGTATTCTTTATATAATTTATTCTAATATACTTCCAAACCAAGGAGTAGAATGAGGAAATTCTATGAACTATACTAGAGACCTTGCGAATGGAGAAGATCTATGAAATGTACAAAAAGTGCGAGTTCTCGTTGAAGGATGTCCCATTAAATGGCCATATGATCAAAAGCAATGAGATATCTATGGATCCCTCCTTGATAGCTATAGGTGAGGGCTGGAGAAGGAAAACATTGGTAATGGATATCTGTAACTTCCTGGGGTTGGAAGGATTTTATCACTGATTTTTGAGAAATTTATCACGATTGTCAAACCCTCTTAACAAGCTAACTCTGAAGGGGTTCAAGTTCTCTTAGAGTGATGAATGTGAGGAGAGATTAAAGGAGTTGAAAAGGAGGCTTGTCAATATGCTAGTAATCACACTACCCACAATTAGAGAACATTTCATTGTATTTAGTGATGTTTCGAAGAATTGTTTCGGTTGTGTGTTGATGAAAAATGATAATTTCATTGCCTATGCTTCAAGGAAATTGAAATTTCATGAGAAATAGTATCCAATACAAGATCTATAGTTTGATGCAGTAATATTTACTTTGAAAATATGGTGACATTACCTCTTTGGGGAGTATTTTGAAATACATACGGACCATAAAAACCTCAAATATATTTTCACATATAAAGACATATCTATGTGATAACGAAGATGGATAGAACTGATCAAACACTCTAACTCCTCAATCTATTACCACACTGGAAAGGGACCAAGTTGGATAACCCTCTAAGAAGAAATCACCCATTGATTCTATCATTGATGAAAATTGAGAATGATCTAATCTTCATAGATTTGATGAATATGGACATGGTAATAATAATGAAGAGAACATCCACAATCATTTCACAAAGGATTTCTCAACCGTCTCTTTTTGAATTTTTAATGGATGCTCAAAAGGATATTGTCGATATTCAGAAGAAAGTGGAAACTATCATAAATGGGAAATCCTCATAGTTTAATGTTAATGAAGATGTAATTGTGAGATTTGGTACAAGACTATGTGTTCCATCAAATCAGGAGTTAACGAAAGAACATTCAGATGTTGAACATTGCTTAAATTTCTCAATTCACCCCCGAAATACAATGATGTATCGAGATATCCAAGGGAATTATTGGTGGGATAACATGAAGAAGTTTATTTTTTGGTACTCATAAAATTTCCTAGTAGGTCAGAAATTGAAGGATGAGAAGGATAAGTCTAAGGGGATGATGCAACCATTACCCTCACCAGTGACTACCAAAGGAAAGAATGATATCTGGGTTGTTATGGATAATCTTACAAATACTGCCCAATTCATTGAAATTTGGGAGGATTTCTCATTAGATCAATTGGAACAGATATTCATGAGAGATGTGGTTATACTATATAAAGTACCACTATCGATTGTATCTGATCAAAATACAAGATTCACCTCTAGGTTTTGGAAGAGTATTCAACATGATATGAATACTAATCTAAAAATCAGTACGGCTTAACATCCTCAAACTGATGGACAATATGAGAGGACTATCCAAACACTGGAGGACATGTTGAGAGCATGATTAATGGACATTAAAGGAGGATGTGATCAACATCTTCATCTAGTTGAGTTCTCTTACTAAATGAGTTTTCACTCAAGCATCCAAATGGCTAATTATGAATCCCATAATGGGAAGAGGTGTAGAACACCTACATGTTGGGATGAAGTTGGTGAGTGAAAACACCAAGGTCCAAAAATGGTTAAGGAAATGGTGGAGAAGGTTAAGACCATCCAGCAACCCATTAAAGCATATCGGAGTCAAAAATAGATCTATTTTGATAATCATCGACAAGACCAAGAGTTTGATGTTGGAGACATGGTATTGCAATGCATGTCACCATGAAAGACATTAATGAGATTTGGGATGAAGAGAAAGCTTAGTCGAAGGTACATTAGCCATTTAGAGATCCTTGATCACATTAGAGTAGTGGTCTATCGACTAGCACTCCCACTGAACCTATCTCATGTACATGATGTATTCCATGTATCACTCTTGAGGAATTACATACCTGACCCATCACATGTACTCAACCCAGATGCGGTACCATTAGTGAATGACCTCTCTTATGATGAGAAGCCAGTGAATATTTTAGATCGTAGGGAAAAATTTCAACGAAATAATAAAATTCCCCCTGTTAAGGTGTTGTGAAATAACCATAGGTTTGAAGAAGAAATGTGGGAATCAGAGGAGGTGATGTAGCAGAGTTACCCTCATTAGTATTAGTGTTGGAAAATTAAATTTTGAGGGATATATTTCATAAGGGTTGAAGATTGTAAAGACCCAAACATTTATTAATTAAAATTCCACTTGATCTAGTTAAATGACATATAAAATAAAATGTTTATATAAATTAAGAAATTCATTGGTTTTATTTTTTTGTATTTCAAAATAAAATTAATAGGTGTTTCCATGTCTAATATATCCATTGAAAAGTATTCAATTGATTATTATAAATATAGGGTTTTAATAAATCCAATTTACTTAATCAAACGAAGCTATTGTCTCATCCAGTAGAATTTCTCTATAAGAAGCCAATTTTCTAAAGCACAGAAAGGAGGTAGTGTCACTAGGCTCCTCTCTTGATCAATAACAAGTTGAGAAACAACACGTTAATCTTGAATGGAAGATCCTATGGGATAAGTGCATGTTAATAGAGATTACCAGCTGAGTGATGTGATCTGATCCAACCCAATAGTCTTTCACCATCACACACCTTACCTTTAGGTATTATGCGAGTGTTATAAGGGGTTATGTAACAAGACCATAGAACTATATTTATGGGTTTTATTTATTGTATAAATAATATAAATTCATTTTATTATTGTTACATTGTAAATGGGTTTTAATGAAAAAATAGTAATTTTAGATAATATTAAATTAAGAAATCTATTTGGATGGATTAATGGATTTTTTAAATTATATAATATTTTACTAAAATATTTCTTTAACTAAACAAATTTTTATTAAATATAAATGATCATATAATTTTTATGAATACATTTGTTATTTTTATTATGTTTTGAAAACTGTATTTGTCAAAACCAATGAATTTTCAATAAATGTTGGTTTTTATTTTAAAAGTGAACATGAACATATTTAGAAAATTATTTAGATAAAATGAATATTATTTTTGTAATCATGACATTGAAATTATCCAATGGTGAATTTTTCATAATTTTCTGAGAGATACGAAATTTTGTGTAAAAATTAAATACTATTTAAATATATAATGTGTTAGACTACATCATAATGACCAATAGTTATGTAATAAAATTCAAAAAAGGATTTTTCAGACTATATATGTTTTAATATTAAATTAATGTTATTTTATATTTGTTTTATTTATTTTACAAAGCCTTAGTGGACCCTTAAAGAATTATAAAACATTTCAACGTTTTAAAATGATTTCCTTGATAGTGTGACTCAACTCCACATAAACAAGCCTTATATTTTAAGTATTGAAGAAATTTTCCTTATAATTGTTTTTCAATCCCCTTTGGAGAATTCCATGGGAAAAAACCATGGGTTTTTTTGTGGTTTTGAATAGTTTAATGTGGTGTCCAAAACAAAAATAATAAAGGATTCCCTCACCTTTCCTATATAAACCCACCTATGTTCCCACTTAATCTTCACTAAAAACACTTTTAGAACATCCCTACCCTTACCATATCTCTATAAAATCCTCTAAAGGTTCCCCAATATCCTATGAAGCCTCTATCATGCATTCCTTAAGCCTTTGGGATCACACATCCAAGCAAGGGATTTCTTCCTTTCTCATTTTGGTCCAAATTTTATTATTTTGTAAAACCATATTGTTTTCAATTAAAAATTTTGGGGGTATGATTTACAACCTATCCCAAACATCCCTACTTATTTTTAATGATGAGAGACTGATTAATATCTCATTACTGCCTCCTATGTACACCTGTTACCATGTCAAAAATCCTTAAGGAATTTATCTCTTCACACTTACATTCAAGAATCTCTATTTTATTATGAATCTAAATTCCATTAAATATGTTTGTACATGTTTATATATGACCCCATTAATGTAAATATCTTTTAAATATGTTGATACACCACATTATCACTCATTAAAAAAAATTATGAATTCTTATTTCAGGTTGTTATGCTGCCGAAATTGCATTGCGATTTTCCAAGCTAATGTCATCGTGTAGTGAATAACTTGCCCATTTCTCTTTCAAGGATATTAAACTTTATGAACATTTATTAATTTATTATATAGTTTCATGTATGAATTAAACATTCCATTATCATGGAATAAATGAATAAGTTTAATGAATTTGTGTTATACGATCCATGTGGAACACTTATACAAAAATGAAATGATTATAAAGGGTGCACCGTGATAGCGCTCCAATGCACTGGGTAAAGATTTAGTATCATGATACATGATGGGAAATGAGGGTTTAGTAATGATAATTAATGTAAAATGATGTTTTACTCCGGCTGAATGTGTAATGATCCTTATCTCATGAAAATATCATGTTAAATGTTAATGCCCCATTTCAGTGTTATGATAATCATGCTATATCATGACTTTGTTTTCATGGTTCTCTTATGATCCATTTATATTCCTATTGCATAACATGTACTGTATTCTTCCTATTATGACTTATTTACTCCCTTTCTGGGATTTATAGCTCGCCCTTTTTTCTGAATATCCTCAGGTTATCTCATCTAAACCTAAGTATGAAGGAATGTGTGTGGCCATGTAAAATAATTTTTCAATGATGATATGTATTTCTAGGTTTTAGTTGTTATGTAATGTTACTATGACCCAAATACAGTAGACCTCTTGATCTTTTATGTTTTATCAAGTGACGATTTTATGTAATAAATTATTTTTAAGTGTGAAATGAATATAACGGTAGTTATAGTCACCAACTAAAAACTCAAATGGTATATGATGAAGATCACCGTAAAACATAAATAAGAACATTGCCATCGACATTATCAGAATAATTAACTGAATATTTTCTTTCATCTCTTTCACCAGGCTTAGTCAAACAAATGAAATTTCACAAATATCTAACAAACACAATGGGGAAATATTAATCCTAAGATTCAAGCCCTCATGTTTTTTCATTCAAATTTCATACTGGTAACTGTTGTTATAAGAAAACTCAACCAGTCCCATATGATCATCCCAAGACACACCAAAGACTAGAAAAGAGATACGAAACATTTCCTTAATAATATTTATATTTATCCATTTCTTTTCATCCAACTATGGAAGTCAGGTCGGGCTTAAATGGATGTGATATCCTAATTCCTCCTAAAGGGATCTCCATACATGATATGGGTACCTAGGATCCTAATTAGAGACTATATTAGATTGAACTACATGAAAACAAAAAATCTCTCTCACATAGTGATTTCTCAACTCCTAAAAATTGGTTGTATCATGAATTTCTGTGAAGTGAGATGACTTGGTCATCCTATAAATAACAACCCATATTGAATTCATCTTTATTTGAGTATGAGAGAATGCAACCAAAAATTCAATACAAATTCCATGCAACTTCCAAGTATGGTCTGGAAGTGGGTGAAGTATACCTGAAGGTTTTTAATACTCGTCCTTAACCTATTGGAATGTATAACACCAAGAAAAAAACTAGAAATGCCTCATCTCATACTTAGCCACCATAACATCCTACACATGTCACAAAACCTATTAGTGGTTTCCAGGTGTACCACCCACTAGGAATTATGGTAATACCCCATCACATCATTTCTTACTTCTAATGGAACAATGAAGCGATCCCAATAGCATAGAACAGCATCTTTAGAGAATGATCCCTGAGAACCTATCTCCCTATCAAAATAGTGTCCATAATACTAAAGAAACTATCATCAAACTCTTGATACTAGTGAGTAAATTTGAGAAGAGAGGATGTAAAATGAGCTATGGATAAAAAAACATCAACCCCTTTCCCTTGAACTACAATATGCAGTTGTCCAAATAGAGCCATCAAATTCCACTCTTCCAAAGATTCATTCACTGTTGGGGTTGGAAGTTTCAGGCTCAATGCTTCTTCAATGCCATTTCCATTCCATGGGGTGTAGGAAATGGAAATGTTGAAATATTTTAGGTATTTCACCCAAATATTATGGAAAATATCTATATATTTTAAGAGAAGATATATCTCAAGATTTTTTTGTATAAATACACAGTTATTCTTTCTCCAAAAACGTTGTACTTACAACGTATAAGTGTTTCCATCACATATGTAAGGTCAAATTCAAGGGTAATATAATTATTCTCCTGTAGACTGAGTTGATGAGGTCTATAAGGAACTACATGATCTCCCTATATATTATAACAACCCAATATTGACCTCGATGCATCAAAGAAGACCATGTAGCCATTCACAACATCTGGAAGAGTCAAAATATGTGTAGTTTTCCAATGAAATTTTCTTTAAACAAAAGAACTCTAAAATTTGTCATTCCATGAAAACAACACAAAAATCCAAGTTAGAGTACTCATAAAAGAATGAAACACTGAAAATTCATTCTTGAACTGGTTATAATATTCTTATAAGATCAAAATTATTTTAATATCTAAGAAATGGAATGTTTTTTCCCAAGTCATAATATCCATAACCTTCTTAGGATCAACTAATATACCTTGTTTAGACACCTTTTTGCACATGAATTTCACATCTTGAATCCATAATTCACACATTGAATGATTTTCATAAAGTAATTTATTTTTAGAGGACTCCAAACTACTCCCAAGTGATGCATATGATCCTCCCTGTACATGGATTAAATAAGGATTTCATCCATAAAAACTACCACAATGGAAACAAAATACTCATGGAATGAAATATTTATCAAATCCATGAAAACATAAGTTGCATTTTTTAGACCAAAGGGAATAACAAGGTACTAATAACATGCAAAGCATCACAAAAAGGTGGTTTTATGAATATTAGATTCTTTTATGCTCAACTAATGGTAGCCATATTTACATTTGATCTTTGAAAACCACTTTCCCCTTTCAAAAGATCAGACAAATTATAAATCTGAGGAAATAGATAATTTTTGTTCACTTTAACTCAATAGATACTCTATTAATATAAACACAATCAATGAGAACCATCATATTTCAAAGTTATGTGAAATGACACCACCCATGGTGACACACATGGGTGAATAAATCCTTTCCCTAAATATTTTAAAATTTGGAATTAAACTCTTTAATTTCATCTAGATCCTTACGGTATGTAGGAATATATATTTTTTTAGTACCAAAAACTAATTCAATGGAATACTCAACCTCACTTACTGGTGGAAACTTATAGAAATCAGAAGCAAACACATCGAGAAACTCAACAAAAACTAGAGGGATAATATCGATCAATTATAATACCTCTAGATAAAAAGTTAAACATGATATTACTCCCCCTAGCTCTGGATAAGTAGGTCTGGCTCTAATCGACTTTGGGTCCCACTATTCTTAAACTAAAATAGAAACATCACTTGGTGTATTATGATAGACCTGTTGAAGATAACAATAAGTCCTTGATTTATTTGAAATGATCTAATATATTATGAAAATGAAATCAAGTGGTTTCATGTCAATGAAAAGAAAACTCCAAGACAGCTCGATATCTGTTAGAGGGAAGACACAAGAAGGACTATGGTGAACCCACTCTCTCTTTCTTCCAAGGGTTTTAGTAATATCCATTGCACAAGAAAAAATATCAATAGGATGATTTATTATATTAACAATACAAGTTGAAATAAACTAATTAGATGAAAAAGTATAACATAGAGGAGTCAGTAATAATGATGCTAAATTAATGGTACCTTTTGCAGTTGTTGGACCTATATCCACTTACACAACAGACTCTTTCACTATGTAAAGTAGCGCCATTTCAGATTCCTATGGATAAAAACCTTTTAAATTTGAATCATCAAATGTCCCCAATGTTTCAGGATGATCTGTTGGTCTTATTCCACTATGCAGAGTATAAAATACATGTATTGATAGCTATAGGTTTCTTGAATGTCCACAAGGGACACCGTTCTTGGGTGCCTCAATGAAAACCCTAAAAAATTTCCTAACATCCCAATAATATATAAAAACGATGGAATTTCTCATCATGTTGTAGGTGGTCTGAAAACTCCAAAAAATAGATAATTATCACAAGAATTACCACAATTATTCTTTCCCTTGTAGGAACTAACACAACCACATGGATAAAAAGAAACTCCCATTAGCCCTAGCATTCCATCTAGGTGCATCTCAACCATCATCATCCTTTACAACACATCAGAATAAATAGAATTCATTGGCAAGAAAGCAAGAGAATATATATCTAATAAAAGTACTAATTTAAAACATCGTCCCTCCACCCTATCATTAGATACAATCTTAGGTGAAAACTGCATGAGTCTATCAAAGAAATATGAGTACTCAATCATGGTTCTCTCAGCCTACTCATGCTTTAAAAACAATAGATCGATAGCAAAAAATAGTCAATCTGGATAGAATTACTAGGTGAAAATAACCTTGATTTTTTTTCATTCTACACACTCATGATTCCTATTCATCACCATCATATACCAGAATGTACCACTATCTTCTACTCATTCAATCTAGTATAAAAGTGTAATACATAACCTTATATTTTCCAATTTTTCCAAGAACTGAAACATAAACTCTATCATACACAAAAATTCCCCAGTATGTTAAGGATTAGTGGATACTTTGAGTACTATTTCCTTTTCTCAAATGAAATATTTATAAAAATTAAGAAGAATATCCCCAGGAGGATCCACATGTGTAACTTAGACATGGACTAGAGGTGGTGTTTGTCCTAGATATTGGACAATGCACATAGTCATCTTAACATGATTTATGTATACTATAAGATTCTATTTCTGTAGTCCTAAAGAAACTTCCTCGCATATTTTTTTCTCATGTCTTCTCAGGGGCATGATGTTACACAACAAGAGTAGAAAACATGGAATACATCCAATTAACACTCAAACAGATCTACATGGAAAATTGATCCCAGTAGAAAAAAAATTGGATATAAATCTATCAAAATTAAAACATGAAAACATTATAGAACTAATCCATAAGACAACTTTCCATAACCTCCCTTGGTGACATAAGGTTCATTCCAATGATATAGGTCTAGACATTCAATAGTAACTACCTCCTAAGTCTTGAAAAGATTCCAAAAATGCACAATGAGCTCAAGACAAAATATCCGCAACCTCCCTCTGATACCATTTTGTCATGAATTTTCATTAGGTACCCTAGTAACCCAATAACTAAGCTAGTCCTTACATAGCCTGAAAGGAGTTCTTGATCCCTTTAGCATGACAACTAGAACCTATCATCATACAACATGCAGGTGAGAATGATTTTTTCAAAAATCCAGCGGAAACAAGACATTCATGTCAATATGGATATAAAAGAAAATTTTCTAGAACAAATTTACCAAATGTCATCAAGGCTTTATGTCCCAATGTACTAAAACCAATGCAATGTCATAGGGAAGAACAACACAAGTGCATAAGGACACGCCTCACGGCGTCTACTGTTCAATAGCTAGACGCAGCTCCAAAAGAACATTCCCCCTATTCGAACACGGAATGAGATAATCAACAAACACATGAAGGAACAAGTTGAGTGTGATATAAAAATACTAGTAGGTTCTCATCACATATTTCAAAACATATTCCGATAATATATTAAAAAATGGAATGATTTCAATTTTAATAAAAAAATGTTTGTCATTTCAAAACATATTTAAAAAAATCATGCTTCACAATCCAAATTATGGAAAATGTTTTCAAAAAATGATTTAAATGTGATAGAATATTTATAAAAAATGGATTATATAAAAAATGTATATAAAATAGTTTATATAAATCCATAAGTAATGTAAAATAGTTCAACAACATTAGCATATATTTATATCACAAATATAAAACAAGTGAGGAACATGGTGATCTTCCAAAAAGTAACAAAGGTTCTATTATATCGGACTATGTCCACTCTATGTGATCATGGAAATATGTGTATATATACATCCCTATGACACTAGCCAAATTTGACTTACCATCATCCGATTCGGGATGTGACCTACTGCATTTTTGTTTTAGAATGCTGTATAAGTATAGAGTGTTTTCAAATAACTCACAAACTTCTAGAAGCTTTCATGTTATATTACACAGTAAATGTTGGTAAATTATTTTAAGAATTCATAAAATAATATTAAATCCCATTCCCCCATTTAAAATTTCTATTTTCAATTTAAAACAAACACATGTTTTAAAAAAATCATACATCTTTAACAAGATAAAACCACTCTCTTTCTATAAAAACATTTTAATCCATTCTCACATGATTCAAATAATTTAAAATCCATTTCCATAAATTTTATAGTCTATTACCATTATTAAATTTCCCATTTTAACTGAAATATCTTCTATAAAATTATCAATTTAAATTAAACAATTTAAATCATCCAATTTCCAAAAACTCTCCCCAATTCAATGAAATTGGGGGGCTCTCCCAATTTACATTTCAAAACCATATAATTTATATCAATTAACTAGAATTTTGTTTCACTATATCAATTATAATAATGTTATAGCAATGAAATCAAAATGTACCATTTTAATAAATCAAGCAATTCATGCTTATTCAATTTGGTCCAATAGAACTAAATCACCTACCTTTTTCTCCAAAAAACCTACATTCAAACCAATTACTGTCAATGAGAACGAAGGTGAGGAAGATCCGAAAACAAAAACTAAAAACAAGAAACAATGTCATAAAAATAGATCCATCTATTTGATGATGGTCTATTGATAACATATAAAACAAATAGAGAAAGAAGATGATATTTGAAAATTGTTACATGCGAATCCACACCACAGTAACAATAATGATCAACTACTGAATGAAGGATCCCAGAAGGGTTATAGGGAAAACAATATCTGTAGGAGAATTATTTGGATTGAGATAAGTAAAACTAAAGATTAGAAGAAAAATATCTCAATTGTGCATCCAATTTTAATTTTTTTATCGAGGTATTACACGACCTGTAATCCCACTACCCATAGTGAAATAATTATGATTCATAACTACGAAATAATGCATCATTTTAAAATGAAAAACCAATCATTAAATAAATCATGACATGTAAAGGATTATCATGTTTCGTAAAATTTCATGGTGTGAATATTATCATTAAATGAACCTTTTTATGGTATACACATAGTGACCATTACATGGCATGTAACCAAGTTTCATGTCATCTAACACAATTAATGCCTACAGAAATTGTTGGATACATATAAGAGTCAAAAAAAATATTAGACTTCACCATTATATGCATCGTCACAATTCACTATCAACCCTACCCAGTAAAAAAATGAAATACCATGATAGGGTTAGAGATTTACCTGTCAGATCGGTAATGAGATGTAACAATTTGGAGGCTCTAGAAAAATGATATCATCAAAGATTTATTTAATCAAACATCCCAATATTATTACCAATGAATTCATATTAGGACTCTCAAACATACTCACAAATTTCAATATAAGAGTATCATTATAATACATATTTTATAGTTTCATATAAGTGTATAGTTACTATAAACAATGATTTATAATGCGAACTGATTATAAACTATATTGTTTCTAAAATAATAGAAATGTATCATGTTTAATCCTCATGCATCAATGTAACTAAACCAATATTCTATTTCTTAGTTTAGAAATTACATTATTTTATGATGTGTATATGGTACAGAATTCAATAGTAGTCCATTGATTTTTAATATAATCAATATTCATACAATTTTTTTATTAATCAATATTTCCTATTCGATTCTTGTTAATAGAGTATACACATTCCATCTCAGAACATCTCATGAAACACTTCATCATTTTGAGAGTTTCTGATTTTCATTACAAAATCATAATATATTTAATATGAGTGAAATCATCATCAAAAAATATAATCTTCCTATGCCCATTTTTAGACCACATTCTTGTGAGACAATAAATATCTGAATGAATTATCTCTTGGTTATTAGCTATATATATTTCATCCTTCTTATGTACATAATTTGAAATCTTCCATTTATTCAATATTTAATAAACCCAATCTATTATTATTATAATATCATCAATGGCAGGATTAATTTATATCTTTGGTATCCAATTCATTTTCCTATAGCACATATGAATAATCGTTTCTCTCATAACATATTTTATTCTGTATTTCTATGATAGTAAGAAGCATGGGAATTTAAAACCTAAAATTGGATTCCCTTATTTTATTTTCCACTTATTTAGAAAATTTCTTATTATAACATTTTATCAAAAACCATATCTTAAAAAACAATTTACCTTCACTATATTGTTTTTAAAAACACAAAACACTCTATATGTTTTGTTTTATACCTTATATAAATAATGCAGATACGAATATCATTATTGTATTTTCGATTATTGAGGATATAATTCCTTTGATTATGATGGGTTCACTATTTTAGAAATTCACTATCATTTCATTGTAATCATTAATATTTTCAAATAACAAAAAGTTATACTCTTCATTGAATAAAATGCATTATAAATTATCTATGTTTATTCTCCCTTTATATCTTTTTGAGTAGTTTCCACAATTAAGGCCATGTCATTGGATTTTTCACCTTAACCTGAGAATTTTGATATTTTACAAAATACTTTGCTAACAGGGTAGCATAACAAGGAATGTTTTTTAATTATATCATGGATTACTAAATGATTAAATAATAGTTATCATATGATGAAATTGATTTTAAATGTTAAAATTTACTTCTCATGATGCCATATTTTTGTCGGTTGTCCCTCGTACCCCCAAACTATCACTCCAATAAATTCTAGATTCATTATAGTGTTGATGATTAATCCATAAGAGTTTTTATATATACCAAAAGACTCCACAATACCATAAATATCCATAGAATTTATATTTTCATTACAACCTGTATGTTTTCAAGAACAATAATCAGACTTTCCATAATATTTGAAACCATCAAACTTGAACTTATATAATGATCCAAAATTTTGGTACTCCATTATTATATTATTCATCACTTATACTTATCTTTATTCTTATTATATTTTATAGTTACTATATTTTTTTTATAATTTCATCTATAGAATTTTATAATTTTGGACTCCACTAATTTTAGGGACAAACATGGTCCTCTTGATCATCTTATTCTTCTAAATAATTTTATTTTTAATATCAAACGTTATGGATTATATTTTCTAATACATATTAGCATAAAATTTTTTAGAGTATTTACAATCATCAAAAAGTGATTATTAAAAGTTTTTTACTCTTTTATAATATTTAACAAATTTCTATTGAACTTGTTTGAATAATTTCTATTTCGCCTTTATATTTTCATCAATATTAATAATGAATTTTTTTCAAATCATTATGCAGATTCTCCATATTATAGATATATTTTAACAACCTCAAATTTTATGTATTAGAAAATTCATTCTTATTTACTGAAAACTATTCTTTCTTCATATTATTGGTATATATTTTTAGTCTAAAATTCATTGAGAGAAAATCCCTTAAATATATTTTAACACAAAACCATATATAAATATTCTATTCTTCTTCTTCAAAACTACTATTTTAATTACTATTAATTTTTTACTCATTAAAATTCTTATTAATTATCTTCTTAGTATAATCATCATTGTATTTTTCATCTTCTACTTTAGTATCACTATCTTCCTCACACAGGATCACATTGTTTCAGATTTATATATTTAGATAAATAATAATCATTTCCTTTTGAAAATGATATTGATTTTTATTCTTTCCTCGTCATATATATTTCAAAATATCCATCATCACCATCATTAAATTTATACACCTTTATAAATGGATATCTTGCTATGAAATTTACATAGGATCGACAACTAAATAACTCTACTCATAGCTTTCCTTTAAACTCCCATGATCTTATTTTTATCATTAAATAAATAAATAAAAAAATTCATGAATGATTTTACATTCATTATTTTTAGTTTGGTTTCACTAAAAAAAATTAGAAGTATTCATACTATTTTGATTAATTTTTTCATTGAAAGAGATTTCCCAATGATCCTTTTCCATGTTCATGAAACGGTTCACTAATCTCGTTCCATATATGATGAGAGTGATACATAAATCATCAAGAGAGAGTTATTAATGATTTATATCTTCTATTGAAGACATAATAATATAAAATTTTATAGTTATAATCCAATGAATCATTTCAGAAATTGTATAATATTATCATTTCTTAATGAAACATATTACTTTTCTTACAATGTTATGAACATTAAAATGAATTCACTGGTAGATTCATCACCACCCATTTTAATATAACTATAATTAAATATCCAGATATGTGAATATTCTTTTTAAAATTATATGTTTCCTTCAAAATATTATTTGTATTGTTTGAGATATGTTTAGATATTATAATTACATGAACCCCCATAAAATTACTACTAGAGACATAAGGAAGTATATGATTACTTTATCACCCACCATTCTCAATATTATTATTATCTACGATTATTAAGGGAGGACCCTTAGTAAGAAAAGGGAATCCATCTATAGTATCTACAAAAATATTAGATCTAATAGATAATTGATATTTTATCATTTTATCTTATATGATATGAATTTTATTTCCATAAGTGAAGAGATACTATTATAATTTTATGCATTCTTATGATCTATGGAAGCCTCTTTTTTACTAAAAACCTCAAAAAGGTCCAAGAATGGAATTTTTCTTCTTATACCAGTTATAAGGACAAGTTATTATAGGCCTAATCACAAATATTAATAAGGTTTGAATTAGTGATCTTAATTTTTTTAACATTTTTTATTTAGAAACAACATTCATCTTTAGGTGGTAAAATTTTTTATATGTTTTTTTATTAGTGTGCATGTTGGCTGGTATTCAATATAAGAAAAGAAAAAACAATCACATCAGTAGGAATAAAAAATGAATTCATATCTAAATACTATATTATAAAATCAAGTCCTTATCAATGTTTTTTTAATAATCTAAGAACATAGAATAAAAATATGTAAAATACTTTGATGGTTTAAAATAAGATTCCATTATTCATTACGTTCCATACAATAGTTTCCTTCAATAGTTCATGTACTCCTTGCATTGATAATATGAAAAAAAATTCTCAATAATAAAAGATATCATCTTTAATGTGATATGATATGGTACCATTATTCTTCTTGAACAATATTCAAAATATCCTTCAAACATGTTATTTTAATTAGACTTCCATTCTGAAAAACAGAATCCGAATATAAATTATATAAAAAAATATGGATCTGATCATTCGTATAAGTAACCATGGATCAATAGACAATGTATAATAACTGGTTTTTTTAATTAATTATTCACACTTTTTTAGGATTCCAATATCCCAATATCCTTTGTACAATACAACATAATTTGATACCATATCTATATAAAACCCTATGTCTGGTATCCTACATCTGATATGGATACATTCAGTACAACATCAAAGAGTAAAATACAATCATGGATTTTGGTTGACTCTTCAATTCTTTATCACATCACCCATTCACAAAAATATTTTTCTCAGATCACCTTCTCCTACATTATGTTGGAATCATTTATCTAAAAACACACGGACTAGAAAAAACATCAAATTTAATATTCCCAATCCATCATTTAATATCCTTATTTGAATATTACAATATTTTATAAAGTTAGACTCATAAAAGGATGGATTCATCGTAATTCAAATTACATTCCCATAAGTCAGAAAATAAAATAACTTATCCAAGATATCTATAAATATTAGGATGAATCAATATTTTACTTTAATGAATATTGATGTGTTAACTAACCAGATTATCATTGTAATAATTAATTCTTTTAAAAAGATTATGTCATTAATTAAATTATAATGAATTTGAAAACATTTTTATGAACATATTCCTAGAAACTCCATTATTTAGTAATTATTATTTTGGGGAAATCATTATGTTATATTTTATAGTAACCAATGTCTATAATATAAATTATCCTTCCCCTATATCATTCTATTCGAGTTATAATATCTGATAGATCTATATGATGAATTTAATTTGACAACAATATCCCATGAAGTTCGCTCAAAATAATCTTTCAAAAGACATTATTCTTATACATAGGTCTTATTTCTTCACTCAGTAACATCAATATTCTGAATTTTATAAAGAAACATCATTCATATTTATCGACTTGGAAAACATTAAATGATTAATTACACGCATTAATTTTCATGTGACCTCTTTCTGGAATTCTATATCTGATGGAATCACAAACATTGTTCTATATGATGAACTTATATGTTTTAATTCATAGTACATAAAAAATATCTTCACCTGATACATACTTGATTATACCATGCATAATAGTTTTCATTTTCTAGAATCCATATATTCAACATGTTCTTACATCAAATATATTTGTCTATAATCATGATTTTCTTTCTACAAACATGATGATTCGAACAATTTTAGAATAAACCATGAAATTGGTTATTTTCCTTCACTGATATCCACTTTATAATGAAACTATGAAAAAAATATGATACACATTTGACCAATCATCTATATGATCACCTCAATAAGATAGTTTGGTAGACACTATCTGATAAACTCAATCTGTTAGACCCTATCTATTCACTATTGTAATCTAGTCTCACTATTTTTTGTTTAAATTTTACATCTAAATAACATGGTTTATCATGTATTATTCCTTGAAAACAAGCATTATCTTAAAACAACACCTCAAAGACTCTTTGTCACAATATTGTTTATCATATTCATTTAATTTCCTTATTTTATATATTGTTTAACATATGTTTTTCACTCACCCTATAATCAATGATATTTGAATAAGGAAGATCTAAATATATAGAAGAAATTTTTTTAATATTTTGGGACTAGTTTATAGTTATATAATTGTCAATATTATTCTGAAACATAGTTGATGATTCTTGAAATCATCTAACTAAACGGTTACATTACAATAATTAGATAAATAAGTAGATGAAGAAGAAACACAAAAGAACCAAAGAATATGATAGGAACTATAAATAATCCTCATCCACAATGATTATCCATAAAAACTAAAACAAATGTAAAAAATTTAACTTATATAATGTATCAATAAGGTGAACATGATGATGAAAAAATTCAAAACTCCACTATAATATCAAGGAATTAATATATTAATGATAAAGGCTATTTCTGAATAATGGGTTCTCAAGGTTCCCTTTTAATATACTTTGGCCATTTAATGATTGAGATAAATAATGGAATCATTAAGAATGTTTGTGAAATTTTTGGGATATACAAGATTAGGGAAAACACTACGTTTCAAAATGAAAAGACATCCCCTTATTTCCATGATGCTAATTAAACTAAATCCAAGAAATTATATGATAATTTATTATATCAGTATGAATTAAAATTTCACTATATAATTGTATTTCTATAATGACGTGGGTGGTTTTTAGGACAACTGAAGAGCTACAACATGGAATCACCCCACACCTAATCATTGAAATCCAACTTCCAAGCATGCATTCCCTAATGACCAAGACCATGTTTAATGAACACAATAACAAAACCATTGAAATAAATACTTATTTTTTTATGAAATTCTATAATCATTCATGTCAATAAATAAAATATAATGGATACACAAGAACTACCCTCTCATATTTATATTTTTAGACACCATTCTCATGCCATATCATTCAAAACTATATGACCACTCTCTATTAAAACTCAGCCCACATACTATAAAATATATGTAGATGTTTTGACATGCCTTTAGTAACTAAGATTCAATAACTAATAACATATATATCCTTAACATTTAAACAAATATCTTTCTAACTACATTATATAAAAAATAAGAGGACATGAAGGTCAATTTCATTACCTTATATACCTATCAATCAATTCTCATCTCACATATTCAAAACCTAACATAGATGGGATGAAACTTAATCCTATAAACAATAGAAATAATATGTATGAAAAAACACAAGTGATCAACTAACTCACTCAGAAATGAAGACAAACACACATCTTTCAATGATAAAAAAACCAAGAAAGTCCCACATCCAATGAAGATACATCTAAAACAAGGGAACCACTATCGATATATCATATCCCAAACTACACATTCACATTATAGATAAATAAACATCTAAAAAGTTCACATTATATAAGATTAAATATAGTTATAACATTGAAAAATATTATACTAATTTAAAACTCTATTTTAAATAAATATTTCAATGGATATCAAGAGAAAAAAATGTACTTTTATTTTTAAATCTCAATGAACACATACATTAAATATTTAAAAAAAAACTTCCTTAAGGATTTAGTTAATTGAGTAGATTCACAAACAAAATCCTATAACTAACTCTCCACTGAAGAATTAGAAAAAATATATAGTCATGGTTAGGTTATTCAAATTGTTTACCATTTATTTATATAGCAATCAAATTAAATATCAAAGAATGGGAAACGTTGAGTTAGCCAACTCCATTTCACTAAGCTACACTCAGGACATATAATATTCCTTAAATTTCCAAATATGAGAAATTATAGTCCTTAAATACAATGTAATAAACAAGATTTTTACAATAATATAATATGGGTTTTCATAAAAACACTCTGATAAAGATGAAAATATATCCAAGATCTCTTCCAATTATCACACTGGATCATAATAAAAAAAACTAAAAAGTATTGGTTGATCACTAAATATTAATCCTTAATGATGAATAAAATTTTATTCCCTATATTATATAATTTTTACGAAAACAAAGAAACATGCTAACAAGATCTATGAAATTGATTCCAAAGACATGCACAACAATAGACAGTTTTCAGAACTAAAAAATCACATTCATATGATCAGACATGTATATGTAAGAAAATGAAATTAATATTTTATTATTAAATAAATTATTCCCATTTAATCTATTATCATTTTCCCTAATTAATATCCCATCATATTCAAGTTTGCATACAAATCCATATATACTCCAAAAAACATTAAATCCATATAGATTCTTTAGCATCCTAATTCCAACCTTAAGTTATTATAAATAAATCATCTGTCATTGGCCTTTAAGATCCAACAGTGAACATTTTTTCTTTATTCCCCTGAAATGGTTGTGATTTAATATCCCATGATTCATCTTTCTTCATAACATTCATAATTTCTAGAAGGTGTTTTCATGGAATATCATTCAATCAAATAATAATGTGCATAACATGAACAATTAAAAGTAAAAACATCAAAAATAATAGAAACATTTCGGAAGAAAATAGTTAAATCCACCCACTACTCATAAAAACCATCATCCCCACAAAACATCTAACATAAACAAAACCAAAATACCTTTTAAAAAAATACCATACCACATATATCTCATTAACTGAAAACAACCACGGAAAAAAGTCACAATAGACCATACATATCACCGCTGAAAATAACATATATCAACCACAAATTCATCCCCTTTCGTTATAACCCACCTAAAATTCCAATATCACTCACACACCATCACATTAATTTCCCTTTAAACCAAATCAAACATTCAACACTAACCCATTAAAATATTATATTCTCATACTTCTCATGAAAAATAATTGTTCCCCTACATCCTAGTAAATCCAACCTCCCATAACAAAAAAACGCCCAACAAATTTCTATGAAATAAAATTAAGGAAAAACCCAACATCAATAAACAAAATTCAAAAAAATCCTTAAATCCAATATGTTTATCACACATATTAAAATAAATATTGATACAAATGAAACTATGAAAAATTTATACATTCCAAATAGGTCCTTAATTTAAATAACTAAAATTTTATCCTTTTATGGTGGGTGATTCCAGAAAATATTTTACTAAGAAACACATTATACAAATTGTAGGATACACCTTAAAAAATTATTACATCACATTGATTTAATAAATCTTGGAGATTCTAGGGATGTAAATTATTATAAGGCCAAATGTTGAATTCTATACATTTTAATTCCGATTTATTTTTCAAAAATATATTTTTTTAAAAACATAAAAAACAACTCAAGGAGATAATTAACCAATAATCACATCACTGACCACACATTATTTATCAAATATATATTTCATGTAAATTACTATACTTTTTACTTAATTAATATCCATCAGATATTTTGAGAAGTTATTAATGGAAATATATATATTATTTATTCTCATGAATTGTTGTTATGCTATCAATCTAAGTTTCTATCAATAATAATTTTACTAATAAAACATTATTTTGAGTTATATTTGTTAATATCACCAACATTATAAGTAAATTATTTAATATTGTATTTCATTAATCATAAAAAAATATACATTGATATTAAGAACCCTTCCCCCAACAAAAAGTCCATATATTCCACGTCTATATGATTAATTTTATTTTCCGAAACTACATGTGACATAGTAATCATGATTAAATGGAAAATTCAAAAGTAATTCAATTTTAACAAAATAATTATATGATTGAAAAATTATACATGTTTAATCTAGAAATCCTTTTATCTGCTTTTAATTACATATCCCAAAGATGGGTTTTCATCTTCCATTAGTTTTAAAGTAAATGACCAAAATTCCATCTTGTAACTGATTCTTATCCCATGCATATAATATCAGGAGAATAATGTAAAATATTTAATAATAACTCATAATTTAATCAACTGACTTAGAAAAATGGCTCCATAACAATTTATCTAATCCTATAAACAAGGAAACTTTTAATGTTGAATTTTTTAAACTTTTCTCAAAATTAAACATTACATACAAAAAAATTAATAATACATTACTCTAATATATAAATATCATGTAAATAGAACAATATGTTACACATTTTAGAAATAAAAATGATAATAATTATACAAGAATCATTTCATAGCCTTCATGGCCAAAATAAATTCATGAATCAATACTTATTTATTTTAACAATGAAATTGATTAAGTCATTATGTTATTCTTCTACTATGGAAATGTAATTAGTTTAACATTATAATGTTAAATCATCAACAAATATAATTCAAAATTATATTAATATAAAATTTTCTAGTATTTTAAATGTATGTTACTATGATTTTAATAACAGTAATGAATGTACTTATATATTATTTACACGTTAATATAGTTACTCATTCCATATATTTTTTTGGGGTTATCAAATTATTTTTGTTAGATAATATAGGGATGATAATATTTTTTTCTTTTCAAATAACCTTATTCTACATCACATATTAGTCTTGAGTTTTACCACTGATCTACCAATCCCATAAAATCTTCCATATTGTGTAACTCTAAACTCCTCTCTTAGTATCAATGAAATGTGGTGATATAACGTTTTCTTGGACAAACTCCACTAGAACCAATTTTTAGACATTATAGAATGTTATACATACTTATTAACCACATCACTAATAGGACCTTGGATTGTAACTACCCAATAGGTTACAAAAAATTAATTTGAGGTATATCCATCTTGGAATCCCATTACTAAAAAACAAAAAAACCATTAGACAATAAATAAATTAAATTCGATAAAAGCATCCTAAGAAATATTATAATTATATGAATAATACAAACAATCAACAAAACAGATGAATTAATTGGTCCAAAACCCAATCTAGGAAGCCTAAAATGTATCACAATCATCATCGGTAAATCCTTTAGACACATAGATAATTATGGTGTGAAGTCTACAAGGTACTGAAATGTATGATCACTAATAAAAAAAATTGTAATGAATAAAAATGAAATAATAAGAATGATTTTTTTATAAAAAATCCCCAAAACCTATTGATGTTTATTAAATTATAAAATAAAGAATAATCCATGAACACCAATTTTCTAATGATTTTCAAAAAACAATTCACAATTTTCTAATAACATACTTGATCATTCTCACATCCAAAAACTCAAACCAATTGCATATCAAAAGACATGAAATATCACTATCATTAAAACAATCATCAAATTAAATAAATAAATAGTGTTTTTAAATTTAATACTTATCATTAATATCGGATGATGGGTCACTCTGACTCAATCACGCAAAAATATGGTAGAAAAAAGGTTCACTTACAAAATAGGGCCTGAGAGTAGGAATTATAAAAAATATTTATCATTGACCACCACCCATTTCATAACCATATATCTAAAATATATCACTATACCAAAAAATTCATCCATGGACACTATTAAACCACCATATTATAAGTCTCCACATATCCACACCCAAATCCCAGAAAAGAAAATCCTCATCTCCCCATATTTCGAACCACAAAACTGGATTGTCAATAGTATATAAGTAGGATAACATAAACATGGAGGGTAAATACTTATTTTCCCCCTTATGCACATGTATTCCACTAAAAATATAACATCCACCACATTATAATTATATTTTGGTATCATGAATATGCATGATATCATTATCATTCTCTCATTATACAATGTATTACCTTAACCATGAATCACCATGTAACATCCCAACATGGTCTACTAATTTAACACATATAACATATTAAGAAATTATACCCACATGATCATAAATAAATCAACACATTAGATACTATAACATTACAACACTTCATTTCCCCTTATCCAAATATTTTCCCACAATTACTTCAATAATTACATCAAAAATTCATTGCAGCCACACATTATTTAATCACTTATCAAAACAAAAATATGACACCCAATGTCACTACCAATACATTAGAAATTAAACCACATATAGAAAAACTATGATTTATAAAACATTCTAATTCCAAAAATTTATTATTTCTCTCCCATCATTAGATTTATAATTATGTTAATTCACCTATGTCAATACATCAATCATCCCAAATTCCATTTTATGTTTTTCATTCATCTTTTATCACATTTTTTTGAGTTCAAACATTTGATTTGGATCTTTATCTATTTATAAATATCCTACCACCAATTAGAATTCAATTCTATAATCATATTTATAACAACAATATGTTTTTTCAATTTTAATTTCAATTTTACAAGTTATAAATCATTTTACTACTACAATATTTTGATGTGCTTAAGTATACTCATAAATAATTAAAATAAATTTCATAATGTAGTTTGACTATATTTAATAATAAAATATCAGGAAAATGAAAACACCTCCCTCCATGTAAATGAATGTTAGTTAAAATTCATATAATATGTATCAATAATTTTCAATAATAAAACTATAACTTTCTGGTTTCTGGAATTACCATTTTTCCATAATTAGATAATTATCATTTAATGAACATTTAAATGACGCCTAAATATTTTAGGAACATGAAAACCATAAAAAGAGAAAGAATTATTAATAATAAACACATCAAATGATGACATTTAAAACATAAATTGAATCTCCCTTCCAAACCCAATATCCCCTTTTTCGATAAATATATTCATTTTTATTTCATATATTAGAGTTATTCAAATATCCTCTTCCCAATCCATTAAACCAAGATATAAAATTAAGACACATCATCTAATACAGAATAAGATCATGAAATCATGTTTGGAAGTGATCACAATAATTAATGATGAATATTATTCCAAAATATATGTGATGAGTCTTGAATTCTAATACCACAAAATATGTTTCAGAATCACTATGAATTCATGGAGAAGTACAAGACTATAACAATACCCAAATCTTGTGATATGAGCACCAAATAATTTATCACTATAGTCATACCCCAGGAAGACCAATGTAAACCCACTATATATCACCACCACGATGAATGAACATAAAGAGAATGAAAAAGAGAAATGAATAAACTTACATAAAATCATAAGGAATAAAAATACTAAATCCAAGGGACTAGGAAAACCATCTATTACTTAATAGTCTCAAAAATATCACCTTGGGTCACCTAATGATTGAAAATAAATCCGGGTTACTATATGAATTTATAATAAATTATGAATGTTTACTAGATCATTGAAAAAATTGCACTATAACATGATATATCATGGTTGGGAAAGACGAGTCTTATTCCACAAAATGCTCATAAATCAAAACTAATAAAAAAAAATATGCACATTAAATACATGAACAAACATTATAATTCTATAAATTCATATAAGGGATGGATCTCGAATAAGAAACCACAGTATAACATCATAAAAAACTGAACCACCAAAATACAACCTCAAGGACTTTTCACCATGAATCTCAATACCATGATGTTAGTTCCCCATAAACAAATCTATGTGAAATTTTTCTTTAACAAAATGAATAATGATGATATACTTGAAGAAGATTCCTTAAATATAAGAGAAGTGTGTCAACCTGCCTACCAAGTCTCGTCATCGTAACACCTCCATAATGTCATGGTACAATAAACCACAAAACTAGCATGTAATAAACAATGACCTATACACCATAAAATATCCCACCCCAGTATCAATGTCCATGTTTATATCTCTAATAATATATGTATCCCTGATGTCACATGACAACTCCATCAATACAAAAAATATTTAAAGATACATTCTGTGAATGTTTTTACTATTACATATATAATTTTTACATGACTGTTATCATACTCTATGTATATATATTATTAATATCATAATTACCTTTTAAAATGTTATATAAAAATTTATTAAAATAAAATATTATTATGGATATAGCAAAAATTTTGTTTGAAAATTTTATTAATAATAACATGATGTATTATTGTCAAAAATAATTTATTATATTATGATAAGTTAGTGGTCAGAATAGGAAACAATTTCTTAACAAATCACAGTAACTAAGGTTTATAAAAATCATGTAACAAAGAATTATTCGTAAAAGAGAATTTCAAATAATAATTTTTTAAAATTGAAAGAACATTTTACTATATTTATATGTTTTACATTAGTAATTAGTTAATTATTGGTAAGAAAATGATACAGAAATACTATGAAATATAAATTTGATCGTATATATCAATAAAAATATAATTAATTAGTGATAAATGGTATTCCATTTATTATATTACTTTTTTTCAAAATTAAATTTAAAGTGTTTTAAAATTTGGATTGATTATATTTACACTTTTTTCGAATTATATAATTAAATTATCTTAGGGTGAAGTCTTCTTATTTTTTTGGAAGGAATTTCTTTAATGAATAGTAAGATATAATAATGTTATCGAACATACCATAACTATTATTGAATCATCATTATATACGAATTAAATGATCCTACACATAAGGATAATAAATCTAATAGATAAATTATAGAAATCCTTCAAGATCATAATGATGTGATATACGTTTCATATCACAACTAGGAAAACGATAGAACAAAGGTCAACTAAAACTATAATGTAACTACATGTCTCGGATAACCTTTTTGTGGCCTATCGTGAATAGTATATATTTCATCACTAATGATATATGTTCTTTAACTTCCATCCCATATCTTTCGACAAACATAATCTGAAAATGAGTTTGAAGAGAATGTTTGCTTCATTACAATAGATACATATCAAATAATACTTATCCCCAAAAATTTAAAAAAGTTAGGGAGAGAATAAATACAGTCAATATAATGAAAATATATTATAAAGAAAGTACCTACACACTCCAAAATGAAAAAACCAAAAGTCTCCCAATGTGAAAATAACATTGAAAGACCCATTTCCACTAAGGAATCATATCATATAAGAACACCAAAATAGATAAAATATAGAACCAAAAATCAAATATGTTAATATATGAATCACATTATTCTCCAAATATGTCACCCCTTATTCAAAATAGTTATAAATTTGAAAACAACAAATATATCCCATTAAAATCGTTTTTAATGAAAACGATCTAAAGGATTTCATGAGAATGAATGTAATTGATCATTTTTATATCAATCAATACAATATTTAAAATAAGTTAATATTTGACCACAATAACATAGTTGAATGAGTAAATTCACACAAAATATTACCATAAAATAACTACCACTGGACAGTATGAAACCTATAACTTTTTATAGAATTCATAATAATTGTGTCACACTGGTTTTTCTTCATACAAATATTTTATATCCAAATGTAATTCACATTGAACTAATCGATAGTAGGGTGATAAAACATGTTAAGGATATATAATATTTCATCACTTCCCTCTACTAAGAAC
This sequence comes from Viscum album, assembly GCA_963277665.1. Lineage (NCBI taxonomy): Eukaryota > Viridiplantae > Streptophyta > Magnoliopsida > Santalales > Viscaceae > Viscum > Viscum album. The sequence continues at coordinate 1,281,573,517 of OY728135.1, forward strand.
ATAGAGTTTTATAATAAAAAATATTCATCACAACTTTCCCAACCACTGGATTGGGATTTTAAATTGAATCCTCCACTATAAATTAACCTCTATCCCAAATATATCATCAATATTCACTTGTATATAATGTTATAAAATAAAAAGGATTGACCAATAACCAAATCTATAGGATCAATAAATACTCAAATTTTTTGGTATTTTTCTCTCAACAGAATGAAAATTTAAGAATAAATAATAATATCGCTGAAATTAATACCATGGAAAAGTAGAATCATTGTAACCAACAAAACCACATGAAATAATTTATATGATCAAGCATATAAACCTATAAAAATAAATTGATAATGAATATTTCAAAAGATGTTTCACATAAAATCTCCTCTCATTTTACACAATTCATCTCACTCCATTGTTTATTTTTGGTTTGAAACAATACAACCACAAATGAAGCATGAAATCTTTATTGAGTCATTAAAAACAAAAAGTCAGTCTCACCTTTTTTAGATCAATCATCTGCATTAGAGGTGAATGATCTATTAAATAACATCACCACATCATACCCCAAAAATATCTACATCTATTTATACCTTAATTCCATTTTATAAAGTCCACACCCAAATGCTCTAACGTGATTCAAGGGATTATCATTAAATTAATTTACAACGTAATTAGTATGAACAATTAAAAATATTAAAAAATCACATTTAATAATAAAAAATTATAAAAAAATTCAACCCATCCAATAATCCTCTCAAACGTCCCTCCAATATAACATTACAAACTACCACATCAGTGCTGCCTACTAAAAATAATATCATACAACGTTTATCGCATTACCTCATTCGAAAAAAAACTATAACAAACCACACTTTACAACACACATGACCACTAGAACAACTTAATAACAACTAAAAACATATTATCTCATCCATTGAACTCACTAAAAAGTACCAATCTCAACAAAAAAACAACATATCCATTTCCCTAAATACATAATTGACCATTCCATGATGCAATATTATAATCAATTTATTATTATACTACTCAAGGTCTAATCATTTCCCTAGTTTCTAATTCTACCAACAACCGAACCAGACAAAACAACTCCCAGCAACATGAATTAAAATCACAACAACAAAAAAACTAGCTACTACATACAAAACTTTTAAAAAAATATGAAATTATAAGAGTTGTTAATATTTTTATAACAACATTATGTGTGGACACTATGCAATCCTACATTTCTAATAAATCTAATTTAAAATGATTTATTTAAAAAAATAACACCATCAATGGATATTTTATCATATAGTATTTGATATAAGTAAATAATATTTTAAGTATATATGGAAACCATGAAAAGAAAACATATTTAATACCTTTTGAAGGACCATGTGTTAATCTTTATTTTGAAACAACACTGCAATTAATTTTCTAGGAACATATACATTTAGAAAAGGGTTATCATAAATCCAAATAAGAGATAAAAATAGGAAATAGAATGTGAATGGGTATCATGGATGATAAATGAAACATATAATAACAGAATAATTAAAATTAAAAGATATATAAATTTGAAATATGGATACAAAAACATGGTTCATTCGTAATCATATCACCAAATTTTATCACCAAGGTGTCATAACTCATAGTTGAAAACATTATTAACCATTGTATCTTAAAATGTATTATATATATAAATAAATTTACTACCCAATGCTTTGGATCACTATCAGGGAAGAACCATTTTGTGTCATAATTCATTTGACGAAAATTTATCAGAATAAATAATTTCACCAGTGACCCATAGAGAATAATTAATCGGTTCTATATTATATCGTTACATACATTCCTTCTGAATAGCCTACAAATTAATTAATTTTTAACCCATGAAAATTGAATTTGGGTTTCATACATGTAAATACACAAATTAATAAATTATATATACAAATAGTTTAATACTATGGACAATAAATTTTTTAGGTATTCAAATTATTATAATATTTCATGTGAAGAGAGAAATTAAAATAGTTAATTTGGTAGTAAGATACTATAAAACATGTAGTATGTAAAATAAAAATTTAAAGGGGATATCTATCTCCCATTGATGTTTTTTGGATAAATGGATAATAATAATAGTATGGAAGTAGAGTAATTCAATATTTAGGAAACCTTATTCCAAATGGGTACATGACTATAAAATAGAATGCGGAGAATTTTATTACCATGGAGAGTTTCTTTCTATAACATGATGATAGAAAACTAATTATGTAAAGATAGATTTGTGGTACTACTGGCGGGGATAAAATGACCCAAAAAAATAGATTATGGATATGGAGTGGGTATGATTGGTGATGTGTGGTACTTATAGTAAAATACAAGAAATATTTATTAATTTATTAATTTATTTATTTAAAACTATTTTAAATATATCTCCAAACCAAAAAAACTCCATGGGTTTTCTATGGGGTTTCCAATGGTTTTTACCAAATAGTGGTGTTTTTTTCAATAGTTTATTCAAATATTACTGTAAAATATTAAAATAACACCCTTGATGATGTTGATGTGATTAGTTCTTATAATGAATTGATTTTGAATCATTAAAATATATTATAGGTTTTTCAGGATTCATTAAGTGTTTATATTATTTATTAAATAATATAAACATAGATTATTTTGAAGGATAATCATAATTTTGGAAATGGATTGTATTTATTGTATTTATTACATATTTTTTTTCTTTCATAATTTCATATCACATATAGTAAATTTATGTTGTATTTAATTTTGCCCAAAAATTCAACCATACCAAAAAATTATTAATATTTTACCATTGGATAATTTCGACGTGATGATTAAAAAAATAATAGTTATTTTATAAAAAAATTCTATAAATATGAATTACCAAAATTTTAAAGTAAAATTTCAATTTATTGTAATATATGAGTTATTTACGATAAGAGTTTCTAACAGTGAAAAAAATTAAATTTACTTAAAAAAATTATATAATTATTTATATTTACCCAAATAAAAATTAATATGAATTATTTTAGTAATGACTTTTATTTTAATTTTTTATTAAAAAAAGTCTTAGTTGAAACATTATATTTCCTATAAATTGAATTTTGATTTATTTGTATCAAAATTAAAATTTTTTAGACTTATTATATAATCATTTTTAAACTCATTGTAATAATGGGTAAATAAAATCATTGTTTTATTAGAAATGAAAATATAATAATTAATACACTTAAGGTCTCTAAATAACCCCTTATTACACCAGCACAATCTCTAAGGGTACAGTGTGTGATGTTAGTAGATTCAAGGGGTGGTTGATCAAACATTGGAATAGTGGTGTTATTTGGTAACTTGAAGCTCTGTTGTAGTCAATATCATTTGATCCTCACATGTCGAGTCTCTTATAGGGATTATTCAAGAGAAAATACTACTGATTATACTCCCCCCCATGTTTTGATAAATGGTGGTTAATATTAATGAGTCTCTTGGTTTATTCCATAGTTTCTCATTTATACATTAACTATTAGTTTTTGTTTCCCTTTAAAAATTTTAATTCCAATTACAACATTATTCCTTTTAATTATATAGGATAGTGGTCAGATAACTATCAAATACCAACCATCACTTTTCCCAATATACTCTATATATACTTCAATGTTCATCGACATTTACTACATGATTCTCATTGAATTTTTCAATACAATTTATACATTAAATTATATTCCTAATGTTTGTTTTTCTTTTAGTAGTTTTCATGGATTATTTAATCTTACATGGAGATTTTGATGCCACTTTATAGACTATATCATAGTTGATATTAATTATTTTTTTATCCATGTACAATTCATAACAATAGAAATTATTTTTAAATAAAATATAATATTTTTCTATTATTATTTATATATACATGTATTTTTAAATATAATAGAATAATCATTATAATTTTTTAGTCATATATGAAATGTTCATGTCCTTACATTCATTATCAATCAAGAAATATTATCCTAGAGATTTGAAAATTTACACTATAATAAATGGGTTTATATTACTTTCAATGATTCCTCAGTTTCCCATGTAGCCTTTCCTATCATGTGACTTCTCTATAAGACATTTAGAAGTCTTTTTTCTTATTATTCATCACATGTTCCCTTCTGTTGATGAGTAGAATTTCATTTTTTTCATACAGAAAGAAGACTATTAATAATACACCATTAGTATCAGATCCATGTGTTGAGTAACACATTTAATTTCATAGTAGGAATAAATTGAATATATTGTAAAAAATTGATTGATTTAGTGGTAATTATAATAGAAAAAACTATAAAACATGCTCAATAACCTCAAATGGTCTAATGTATCTTTGAATCAGTTTTCTATTATTTATAAAACTCATGACCTATTTCCATGGTGACATATTTAGAAATATATGATACTCGACATGAAACTCTATGTCATTCATCCTTTTTTAACTATATGTATTTTATCAACTATTAGAAGCATTTATTTTTTATGAATATGTTTTATCAATTATATGCCCCCAAAACAATATATAGTCCCAATTTTTTCCCTTATCTAACATCTTCTGAAAATTTTAAAAGTAATACCCATTTTTGTATATTGTGATAAAAACATTCTATTTTATTAATCAAGTGAAATCTATTATTATAGATGAATTCAATAAGTTGAAGATGTTTGTCCCAATAACATTTGAAATCATGTAGGACAAATTATAAAATTTATTCGAATTCTTAAATAGTATTATCATGCATCCAATTAGTTATAGGATGATTTTTTTTAATTCATATTTTATTCTTTATCCATAAAATTTTGATGTCTCTTCCAACATTCGGAAGTAAATATTGGATTCTAGTTTGGAAAAACCGATAGTGGTACTCTATGAAGACTCACTACCTCGAATGATAGGTTTTCTAGGTAGAAATCCTTACTTTTGGAATGAAAAGTGATGAATTTGTTTTTCTATCAAATATTATCCATATAATGTTTTACCTGGGAATTAATTGTATTTCTTAAAATAAAGTCTATATATATTTTATCCAATGTCAATATATTAAAGGGTATTAGTTATTATAATCATTTTGGAAGTTTTCTATATGACTTCAATTTTGTCATGCTAAGAACCATTTCATATAATAAAAAATCTCCCATTTCATAATATCACATAAATAGTGATAACTAATATCCCAATATAGTGTAGTTATTCTATGATATATAAAGAATATATATCAAAGACATTCATCAATCATCTCCTTCCTTATCACATCAATCATATTCTTTATATTTTTTCCCCAACAAATCATCTCGTGAAGAATTAATGATCTTTTCTAGTATTGATGGATGAAAAATATATTGGGATATGATATATGATTTTCCAAACCTTATAATCCCAATATCTAACGATAAAATTTTTTTGATCTGCGTTTCTCGCTCAATACAAATCATTTAATGAAAAAAACGTTATTTCTTTATAAAAGAACATATAACCTTGTTTTCTCATAAAGGGTGATAATGAACTATACAATAATATTGTTTTAAAATCTCAATACATGTCTATTTTCTCATGATCATTTTTATTTTTATTAATATCTATCTAAAAAATTGATGGTCTTTGTATATTTAATACTTTTACCTATTATGATATTGTCTTTATATAATCGTATCAAATAATTTTATAACTAAATCTAAATAATTATTAAGAAAATTAATCTCTTGGGACTTTAAATTTAAACATGAATAAGAAATAACCATATCAATCCCCATGAGAATACATCCAAGGCATTTCAAATATGAAAAATTATAGATAAAAATCGGGCAGGACTGATATAAATGTCATAATAGGGACACTAAAAAATTTCATCAGTTTATCGAAATATTTTTCACACTTTTTCCATAGAAACCCATAACACCCATTCATATTTTCATTTTTGTGTATTATTTAGTCATAAAAAATTTTCCCCAACCATTTATATTATTATTATAGAGTAAGAAAACTATGAATATCAATTGCAGTATTTGGATTTAGAAACTCCACCCATGCCTTTTTTTGAAAGGATCAACATAGAATCCTTCACTAGTCATGATCTGCCACAAGACCCTGTCTTGTTGTGACAAGAAATTATATTTCCTACATTTAAAAAATTTCCTTACTCATTGTTTTTAAAATGACCTTTATATGATCATAATTATCATCATGGGTTTTCAAATATTTTATAATATCATCGATAAAGTCAAAAAAAAAGTTATGCTCTTTTAATTTAGTGGATTATTTATCTAAACAATAAAAATGGATTGAAAATTTTTCAAGTATAATTACATAAGGAAAAGTTAAATTTCTTATATATAGTTTCCAAGGAAGTATTATGAAAATATTTTTTCTTTACACATAACAGATGATACCTCAACCATAGTTCAATCATTGAAAATAAGTGATCCCTAAAAACCTCTTCAAACAAATCATTAATAATTAGAAGTGTGCAACTGTTCTTCACATTGATCCCATAGATCTCTCTATAATAAATTTATACCTATAATGATCCATCCATTTTCATTACAATTGGAAAATGTACTCACCAGTGAAACACACACGGGAAAGTACAATTTATTTCCTAATGATCTTGAATATTTTTATTTAATTCCTATCACCACATTTATGCCACTTTATATATGGTTTTTTTATATTTTTTTATATATAGGAATGAGTTCAATAGAAAACTATAAAACTCTTTTTTGGGGGACATACATGTAATCATCAAGATAGGAAAAAAATTATTATCAAACAATGGGGATAGTTTCGCTAATTATAAATTAATTTTCATTTCCATATTGACTAATTATATAAATAAAAATGGTTGGGGGAGGTTCTTTTGGTAAAATATTAGGTCATGATATCTATAATATTATAAGTGTTTATATTTTCTATTCATTACTATTAAAATTTCATGTGTATAGTTATTGATCACATAATTTCACATTAATACATAGTACATACCTAGTATAGTGTCAAATTCCACCATGTGAATAACTAGTATAATTATAATGATATGGTACTCTCCAATGTTTCTACCAGAGTTTTTATACACCATTGATGGTTTTATAATTAATTAGTGGGTTTGAAATGATAACTATATTTATATAAGTTCCATGATTGATTTTATATTATTTTAAAACATGGATTAATCAAAATAATTGATTAATGTAAAGTCAAATAATTTTGCATCCATCAATAATGTAAAAAATAAAATACCTTAAACTATATTATTTTCCAACTATACATTATCTAGACAGATTGTAAAATCATCAAATTAATCATTTTGACTATGCTACTATTAGTAGATTTCTTCTATTATATTATGATTTGGAACTTTATTTTCAAAGAGTAGAAGATGTATACAAATCATGTATTAACCATTATTTTGTGGGTTCACTGTATATTTTTCATTGATAGGTTGAGCCATCACCTCACTATGATAGTTTTGAGATAAATGGATATATCTGGAACAATTGAAACACATTAAACACCAATGAGAAATGTTCCAAAAAAATCATCCAATATTTTTTGAACATGAGTATTTTATCATTCATTCAACCACATCGAAGATAAAATTTCATCCATTTCTTTTCCTTATTTCATTATACTATTATGTAGGCCTATGTTTCCAATATGTTTCTTTAACTCCATTTAAAACTTCAATTACCTCAAAACTACATCGTAAAATATGTCATAGTCTCTATTTTCTGGATACAAAATTATGTGGTGTCTCACTCTACCGAATAACCTATTAACCATCCCCTTAAGAGTCATAAAAATGGAGGCAGCATATCAGGTATGTCTTGTAATGATCATTTCATAGAAAATGGCCTATTAATATATCATATTTTTCTGCTCAAATAAGTACTTATCCATTTTTTTATTAAACGAGGGTAAATATTTATTATAAAATTTGTCTTAACCTCTTCACACTTCATCACATCAATCATCCCTATTGGCATCATTTACATATTCAGTTTCCCCCTCTAATTATCATCTATTTATAAATAGTATACAACTGTGGTCATATTCATTATATTTATAAAACATAGTATAGAAAATATACTTTATATAGAGGAAACCAATGTTTAATGATTAATGGATCAATAGACCCACTAAAATATCATTTATATGACACATGAATGACTTAATTACATGATTATACCTTAGAGGTGAATTTTCCTTCTTAACATGATTTTATATTTTATTCATAACTTAAGATTGTTGATTTACCCTATTCATTATGTTTTCCATTCAAAATTCTATCATATTAGGAGGTTCTCAATCTGTCATCTGTTTCACCCATCATTTCTATGATTTCTCCTATTGTTATATTTTTTCTAAACGATTAAAATCTTAGTGAGAAACATATTACTTTTAAAAACCTGAGATTCCTGAAGGGAGTTTATGCATTAATAGATAATATTAATTAAATTTTTATTTTTTAAGATCCTCAAATAACTATTCTATTTTTAATAGATCCTTCTTATTTAGTGATAAAATTAATGTTATTAAAATAGTATATCCCATGATAGTGTCAAAGCAATCATGCATCAAAGATCATTGTTGTGAACCAGCTAAAAATATAGATATATATAAATGAACCATTTTTTGTATTACACATGTAAAAAATATTGAAGAGCCACATCCAAATACAGTATATAGATATAGATTAAATTTAATGTAACCCACTCACAAAATATTTCACTAAAACTCTAGGATGTCTTCCTATATTTAGAGGCATCCATAGGGTTCATACTAGTATCTTTTAATATTATTTTCCCCAAATAACAAAACATTAATTTTCTTAAGAACAATAGAATAGCATGTTTTTAATATAAATTACATTATGGATATTAAAGGATGTTTTATGGTATAGTTTCATAGAAACATGGTTCATAATATGTGAAAATACATAAGGAAAACAAAAATATAAATATTCTGTAATCATATTAAAATAATTATTTTTAATAATTCCTAGTAAATCTCATTCAAAAAAAAATTCTTACGGAAATATATAATTATAAATGTAGGAGCATATATCCGAGTAAGGGATAAAAACGGGAAATGGAATATGAATGATGGTCTTGGAAAATACATGAGACATAAATGTAGTGAATAATCATAAGTTCAAGACACCTATAAATAAATTATTCTATAAAAAAATGAGCCATTCAAATGTATACGTACAGGTTTTATCAATTTAAATCCCCTAGTATTTATGAATTGTTTGTTTTGGATATATTTTAGTTCATTAATAGCTTGTGTAACATGAAAAACCAATGTTTTAAAAAACCATCATATACAATTAATATTATTGTTTAAACCTGAACATTATGTCATACCCATTTAATTTGGTGGTATGAATAGAAGTAACCAAATTTATATTAATAATTATATTGGATATATAAAAATAAATAATTTTAATAATAAGTAATAAATTATTGGAAGATTATTTTTTTTCTTCAAAAATAATTTTTTCATAGAAAATTGATTTTTATATATTAAGTGAGAAAATAATAATAATGTATATTTCAACTTTTAGAAATAGTTTTTGAAAAAATTAAATTCCTTTTTTGAATCAACATTTCAAAATTATTTTAGGGTGATTTTGTTATTTTTATGAAATGAATAATTTTTTGATGAATAGTGACGAAGACTAGTTTTTATTTAAATGATTAATTTTTGATTGAAAAATTGTTTGACTAACATTTTTATTATAATGGTTTGTGATGTTTAATAAGGTAAATTTTACTATAATTTGTGAAATTGTTTCATTCTACTTAATGTCCTATTATATGTTTACCAAAATCATTTTCAAACTATGGCCATTTTTCTCCTTGAAAGACACCTTATTTATCATGAATGTTGGTCAAATATAAAATTTAAAATTAATTCTTTGGTGAATATAAATTGGAATAATAGATTTTGTATTTATAATCATTATTATTAATATTATATAATAATCAAATGGTTGTTTTTAAAAATTAATTGTAAACGTAGTAAAATTTAATTATCACAGTTAAAGTTAAAATGGAATTAATATGGGGTTAAACTAAAATGATAAGGCATAAAATGTGTTTTAAAAATTTCCAATACCCATTTATTGGAAATATGTCTACCATAAAACCTCAAAGGACAAATAATGACTTATTTTTATTCCTTTTGGAATTTTGAAAAATGCGGTTATACTATTTTCTTTTCAAAATATATTTTTGTGTCCAATACCCCACTTATAAAATGACACACTCAAATCTCATTTTAACACTTCCAAACCCCTTTATATCAACCAAAAATAGAATAGATATATTCCTTAATTCATCACCCACATCCTAGAGCTCTGATTTTTATATGGAATTTCTTCAGTAAAGGACTTATCAAAATAACCTAATAGGCCCTCCAAAGAATAGATAAAATTATTAAACTTGTGTTTTTGTTTTATTTCATCCTCCAAATAATTTGAATATTCCTCAACTATTATTAAATAAAAAATTACACATATTACTTGATGTTGTTATGTTAATGTAAGGATTTAAATATTTTTCATCTTTAATCAAATTTGAAATGAAACCATTCATCATGGGTACAACAGACTACCACCTCGGGAACTAACATTATTAATCTTCCATCATAACTACTACCAGATGAATATAAAGATCAATTTTATATTTCTATATGATATATATGATATCATAATTATTTTACTATAATGATATCCAATTTGAATTCATACATTTAATTTAATTGGAATAAAATAACTTCACTCTACTGCATAATGGACTACCACCTCACAAAGCAATGCAAATTGTTTTTACAATTACGATTTTAATGGAAGTTAATAAAGATAAATTTAATAAATATGTATTAAATATATGAAATAATAAATAATTTTTAAATTTATTATATTATTTATTTTTCTTTCATTTCAACCATTGAGAAACTGGAAATATTATTCTTGCCCATGTACGACCAACTGCCTCCTTGAACCATGTATTTAATTTTATATATCTAACATTCACAGAAAAAAAAAATACATATATACCCAATACATGTAATATTTATAGTAATTTTTTCAATTTGGATACAATGGAACCATTTTCAAAGTAAAAGGATTGAAATTAACTAAAAGAACATACATAGAAAATGAATTAGTTATTACCTAAACCATGATTTTAACAAGTAATTATTGTTAAATAGAAAATAAACTTTTATTAGAAAATTAGATATGGTATGATAAATATTATTATGGTTCTATAATAGTTTTGTATAAAAATATATTTTTGAATGAATTGTATTGGATGTGTGAAAAGGATGTCGAGACTAAATGTATAAGAATTTTATTCTCAATTGATATTATTTGAGAAATATGTTATGTTGTGAAACTATCAAGTTTTTTTAGGAATATTTTCAAAATAAATTGACATGTAGTATCTTGAAATAATTTATTATATTTATATTTTATGTTTCATTTAATTTTAATCTTTCATGGGTCTTATTATTTAATTTTACCAATGTGTTAATGGTTTTATGAAACATTCACATTGTCTTGTATGATTGGTAAGGATTATTATTTTGATGATGAAATAATATGATACCTCTATTAATAAACCAATTAATTTTATTCTCCACTATTTATTTCATTGATATAAATATGATTGTTTAAATTTCTTATCCATATGTAAACACGATTTAAAAATAAATATTTTTTGGGAAAAAATGAATTTATTTATCTCTTTTATTGAAAATACTAATCCTTTCATACACATGTTTAAAAAATAGTCATAATAGTTTTATATAATTAAAATATATTTTTTAAAACTAATTTTTTACCTTTTAAAAAATTTAATGATGTTTTAAAATTAATCAACATGCAATTTTCTAATCAAGGCCAATTATTAATTTACCAAAACTGTAAAGTGAATCATTATTTTAATATGTTAGAAATGAATAGATCTTCCCAACAATAGTACCAATATTTTTTTCATTTTATACTATAATATTTGTTGAATATTTTTTGGAAAAAATTATTTATATAATTCTTTATAAATATTTACTTTTAAAAATTGTGTTTTTAAATTTTTGAAGTCTATTTTACTAATGAAATGTTCCAAGTGATCTTTCATATTCATATTTCATCTATGATAAATAATTTTATTATTAATAACCATATTTTTTTGATGTTAACCATATTTAACAAAATTATTTATCTATATTGTTTATTTCCATGATAACAGTATGTTTGTGAAACCATTTTCTTATCCCTAAATTATCCCAAGCTAAAATGTTTTCAAAACCCATTTCTTATCACTAGTAATTATTTTACTAATTTTCATTGATCTGTTATCACAATAGTGTATATTTTATGCGATGTTTGGGACATAATCTACTGTTAATGTATTTATAAATTATTAATTTAATTTTAACTCAAATGGTATATAGGAGGATACCCCAAGCATGAATTTGGGTACATAAGAGGTTATCCCAATTATGAAATAGGGTACATAGGAGGTTAAACCGATCTATATGTAGGTAAATGTGTGGTTATATCAATACTAACATGTTTCGAATGTATTTATGGATATCCTTGAAATATTATTTTATGTCACTATGTGTATGCCACAATTCTATGTCATATTAAAATGTTTTTCTCTAAAAGATTATGTTATTTGATTCCATTGTGGTTCATGTCTTATGAACAACCAAGATTTATGGAATGACTTATTTTTTATGGTTTATAATAAGAATAGAATATTTTTCAAAAGAAATTATCATCTTAGCATTCCCTTATTCTCATATTATTCATTTATTATCATTGATATATCCCTTGTTTACCATTACTAATCATATGAGGCCACACATTATTTTGTTTCCATTCTATAGAAAATGAATAATGGTATTATTTATGATATGTATATGACGGATTTATAATAGTATGAAGTTGGTGGGAGATTATGCAGCTCACTTATTTAAAAAATTGTGTATATGTAAATGTTTCCAGTGACACTTGACATAAATGATCATATTATGGATTATTATCTTATTTAATGAATATTCATATATTAATATGTAATATTTATGTATGAGATGTTTGGGAAATTAAAATTTGTATAAATGAATGGTTTAGCTTACCATTAGAAAATAAGATGATAAAAATTTACTAACAACCATACAGATACTTGTAAGAATATATATAAAGATAAGATGAATTACATGAAAATAACATCAAATATTATTCATGTTTATATAAAGTGTATTTTAGGAATTTGAGTCACTTTAAAGATAATGTAGGTTGATGTGTATATGGAATACTTATACCTAACGGTAATAACACTAAAAAGGGAAAATTGATCGAGACTCGATCCTTACTTAGTCCAAGACAAGATGCCATGTTTTACACCTATTATGAAAATCTATAGAGATATTATTTGGAAATTCAAAAATAAATAATTGACCATCATAATATACTTAAATAGATGATTACTAATAGTTACATTGGATAATCTTATAGTGTAAAATGTTGAAATTTTGGGGTCAAGATATTGACACACTATAAATTTTTATTCATAAATTTTTTAATACCAATTTTAATAGATGTTGCTCATAATATTATTGGTTATTTTTTTGAACGTATAGAACATAAAGGAACTATGTTAATTGTTAATTAAAAATAAAAGGAAATTATTTTCATGCTATGAATCCTAATTATATTGGAGGTAAAAATAAAAAACTTTTTCAATACTAAGATAATTTTTTTTTGGCTATGCATCATATTGAACATTCTAATGTTAAAAGGATTGAATAATGTTAAATATATTCCTTCATGATGAAACACCCATATTATTTTTGTGGTTTTTTATCCACTAATTAATTTGAAATGGATCAGTATCATTGAAAATATATTTTATATTCTCCAGTTTTTAAATCATAATAGTGTCAATAATTCAATATATCATTTATAAGAGGACAAAAATAAATAGAGTATTCTTCTCAATTATTTTTGGAAACAATATGGTATTGACTTAAAATAGTGAAATGTGTTTATGTGTTTATTTTTCCTTAAGTATTTTCCACTTATTATTTTTACAAAAATGGAGAAATAATATTTTGAGATAAATTAAAAGGAAGAAAAATATGTAGGTATATATGAAGAAACTATTACAATAATATTGTGTTTTTATTTTGGTATTTTAATCCAACAAGAAATTAGGGTTTATAGATTCTCTAGTGCCATAAATCTATGTCTCCAATGGGAGTTGTTCAAAGGGGATAATTATAGATTTACATAAATCATTGTATGTGCTATCAGTGAGGAAATAGATAATAGAGTGACAATCAATATTACAGTCTTGATTGGAAATGAATAATGGAAAATAAATGAAAATATAATAATCATATTGTAGAGATGATAATATTTCTTTTATGCTTGATGTGTATAAAGAAAAAATATAAAGGATTTATTCAGGGGAAATATAATTTTTTTTATTATTAGAAAGGCATATCATCAATTGGATTAATGATGAATCAATGAGAAGAATTTTTTAAATTATGTGAATACAGGTAAATTGAAAGAGAATGAAAAACCCACACTCAAGTTCATTATTTGTAAGGGAATTCAGAATTATGTGAATGAATTCCTTAACTAAAAGGATAATGTGGATAATTGTCCATAAAAACCTCATAGAATAAATAAAAAAGTGAAATCTTATTCAATCACAATAGTTGAAGAGAATCATGATAATTAGGGAAGACATATACTCTACTCTAGATTTTGGTATTTCATGTTGGAGTTTCTGTAAATGTTCCCAATGAAACTATTTTTGATCCTCCATTGGTGAAATTGGATTTCTTTTTGAGTATTAATTATGGCCCTCTACATGGATTCTAATATTTTGAAATCTAATTTGATATTATATTGAGGAAAGGATGATCCTATTATCATAAAGGAAATTATTGTGTCTATTATAAGATATTATTTATAGAATAAAGGATTAATTACCTTTTAGAAGAATATATGTCTTCATGTTATTTAAATTTATGAATATGATATACCATCAAGGTTATTTGAGTTTATGGATAATCATAACTCCAAAGTCATAAAACAAAATCATGACATTTAATTTGATTATTTTTTTACCAAGACTATCTATATTTTGATAGATATTTATAGAAATAAGTTCATTTAGTTTTATCTATATTTTAGTTAACAGGATGTTTTAGGAGAAATTCCTTTTATAAGAATATGATTAAAGGTATTTGTATCATTATGATTTTTTTATCTTTTATGTTGGGATAGTTACAGGTTATTCAAATTGTTGAACCTGTTGGAAATTATTTTAATATTTTTTTGTAAAAAGTAAACCACATTGGTCATGAGACAAGATGTCACATTAAGTAAGGATAGAGGGCTTGATCTAATAAATTAATGTCAGCAGAGGAATAGATCATACCCATGGGCTATGTGAAATAATATTTCCTGAGTGACAACATGATGTGTAATATATCTTATTATGTATCCTGGTACAAGTACTTCTAGTAAGTTAAGTTAGATAGATAATTATATTTTGAGATTCTTCAACCACTATTCTTTCATGAGTGGGAATGGGAAAACATCAATATGTATCTTGTCTTTAGGATCCCCAAATAATATAATGGTCACAATGATATATGGATTTTTTTCAATAAACATGAAATGTTATAACTCTTCATTACTATCAAAGATTATTTGTACATGAATCATATTTCGAGTATATTTATCCTGACCCACCTTCACAATGAAGAGGGAAAGGACAATAAACTTCCAAAACCTTCCTTCATCTGGTTAATGGGGAGATAATGACCCCCTTGTCCCACCGTCAATAAGCCCCTAACTAGAGAATAACACCATGGGTATATAATATCACATAAAATTGAAGGAATTAACTTTTTTATTTAACAAGATCGGTAGATAAGACATGAAATAACAAAAAAACACCAAAAACTAAAAGTAAAAGTAAATAAAAAATTCCACTACCACAAATTTGTTCAAAATAAACTGATACAGGGTATAAGAAAACTCTGATGAAAAATACCAAAAGAAAGAAAATAATCAACGAAACCATTTGTAGCCTAATCTTGTATGGTCTGTAACGGTCCTTTATATCATCCTGGAAACCTGAAATATGTTTTATATATGTAGGGTTAGTACAAAGGTATACATAGTAGGGATAAAAAATAACTTCTACACATTTGGGGAGGAATTCTAATTCCACTTGACTAATAGTGATTTCCGAAGCACAAGTCAAGGATATAATCCACTTATGATCACTAAGGAACACTGCCCAAATAACGCAGGTCATGTAATGTAATAGTAGTAGTACATAAATATTTGGGTACCACGCACTGCTTTCCCACTGGTTATTTAGAACATCACGCGCATCAGAACTCCCCCAAATGTCTTACTACAGTCCCACCACTGCCCCAAGAAAAACCTTTTGGGCCATCACAACTGTACATCCTCCCGTAGACACCTAGGCCACCACAACCACACATGTCCCTCCTAGAGACACCTGGGCCACAAAAACCACTTCCACACTTGAATACACCATGGCATCATCCAAAATAAGCATGGGAAACAATCCTACCTGCACACACCTGGGCCAACCACCACAACACTTTCTGCCTGATTAATATGGGATATAATGAACTTCAAGCCGTCACGACCTACCTGAAGAGTCTTGGGCTACATTGGTTAAAAATAAGAAAGGAGTTAATTACTATCCAATCATAGGAGTGCTAGAAACAACACCCTCACCATGAAATGGGGGTGTTCAGCACAAAGTTCTCAACGTGGGTGTGGTGCATATAAGAAACACGAGAACTAAAAAATTTATACATATAGGTAAAAAATTACTCATCCCAATCTAAGGGTTCTGAAACCAGTTCATACACTAACACTATTTTTACTATTCATACTTGCAAAAATACACAACGTCCGTAGCTAGATCACAACCAATTTCTGGAAAGAAATTCCCCATTGAACCCATTCTTGTTATCATGTTCAAGTAATTCCATTTAACTATTCCTTCACTACTGGGAAGCTAACATAAATAATCAAGATCCAAAACAATAACTAAAACAAAACGGCCAAGAATTTTTATAAGCATTCACCCATGGTTGTCTTGTAAAGTAACAACAACAAAACGGATCTGTGAGATCCCTTGAAATACTGGAACCAAAACAAGACCCAACATACGTCTCTACATAGCCTCATATTCACAAAACAACAACTAAACAATAGGGGTTCCCATACCCATCCAAGTCACCCCAAAAGCATCAAACAGCGCCACCACACATATCACCTGAATATAGCAAGGATGTTTTTCAGGTTTAACCACACCATTCATTATGTCCCGTCTCTCGTTTGGTATAATAGGGTTGATCACAAAAGAATTCATGGTCATTGGGAAACCATTTAATCATCCGTGTTTATGTTATCTACCAGTTTTCATGTCATATCCACTCAATCACAAGATTAACCAGAAAAATATAAGGGCATTAGTGGACAAAGAAGGACCACCAATGACCACAATTTTTATTGGATAGAGGCCCATACTTTCTACAACCTAATAACAAATGTATATCACAAAAAAATAATCATTAATTCCACCCTTCATTATTTAATGTTTGATTTTTTGTCTTCAGTAATTTTGGTTTCATCTATGGCCTAAGGGGACATCATTATACCCACACCTCATGATGCACTTTTTCTCCAGGTCCTAAGAACAATGGATTGCTTGACCTATAGAAAAATAACTCCACGGACTCCAAAATTAAGAAATAAAAACTCCATCATGGGTGCAAAATTCGTCTACTAAAGAGGGAATCCAAAATAACCAAGGAAAGGAATGGGACCTAGGAAAAGAATACCTCAGGTGATAAAATACCCAAATCTAAATTTACGATATGTGCAATATCAAAGTGCTTAAAAATCGGATTGTGGATTAACCACGCGGCTGAGCGGTTTCACGCGTCATAATTTGTTGGGATTTAATTAATATCATTAGATATGGTGGAGATAATAGTATTGAGTTAATGAATATCCCTTAAAGGGATAAAAAATGTTAGAGGGCCTAAGCTGGAAACACGAAAATGGTGTGACATGGGGGCACTTCACTGTTAGAGGATTTATGATACCATTTATGGTCTTAAACGACATTAAAACACATTAAAACATGTATGAATAACTAAAAGATGTGTTACGTGAAAACTAGTGAATGAAACCATAACACTCCACAGTGACTCTGTTCGGGTGTGGCACTGATCAGTGGAACCGATACACAACACCTCGGTGACACCCCACCCCCAAAACTGATGCCCTCCTAACTCCCCCATGGTATCCAAGTCACCACAAGCACTAGAATTGAAAAATTAATGGACGATGAGCATCCGGACCATTACATTAGATACCTATTATACTATTCTCATCCTCGAGAATCAAGAATAAACTCGATGAAAAGAGAGGGGTCTAAAAAATCACCTCGTAAGATACCTCTCAAGCACAAATCCACCCTATTGTTGTTCGAAAGTTAAAACAAACTTTGATATCTGGGAGCACCTCACCCTTATCTTTTTCTTGAACAACCTTGATTACACCACCGCTCTTCTCCCCCAAGAAGCATCACAAGAACATAATGGTTACACCATCGATACATATTGGTTAAGAAGTCCCTACCGCAATGTCAAGATACTATCTGCTTTGGTAGCATTGACTCACCCACATGGGTTTAATTGAAACCAACTTAATGAATATTGATTAGGGATCAGGTCCTACCCACCCCCATGGTCTGTATATTTCACATAGATTCATAGAACAAGGGTAACAACTCATTTCATAGCAAATGAGGTCAAGCATTACATCATAGTCATGCACAGTACAACACAAAACATAACTCAAAACCAAACTAGGTACTGGGCACGCGTTTGTGCCTCTTGTTCCCACGTACTCTCCAAAAGTCCATCACGCCTCCATAACACACGAACTGAGGGAATGGTATGTCCATCAAGGACATTCTCCTCATGATCCTTGATCCTCCCAGGTCACTCTACGAACATCTCATCATCCACTATATCCAAATCTCCCCAGTCGGGGATATGCAAGTCATCATGTAGATACCAATGGAGTTGAGAAACATGGAAGACATCACAGACCCTCTGTTGTGGTGGTTTTATCTCCTACTGATATTTGACTTCGCCAAATGACCACAACACATCGAAGGGTCCAACGCACCTGGAAGATAGTTTACTCCCCTGCCGAAGCTTCGTTTCCCGTGCTGAGGGGAGACTACTAATAACATGTGGACCCCATCATAAAACTACAAGGGTCTCCTCCTATGATCATCATATGACTTGTGCTATTTTTGATCCACCTTTATCCTCACACACATTAGATGAACATTTTCTATCATGTTTTTCACATCCTCTGTGCGAAGAACACATGCTTCCCAAACCTTTGTCCATCACACTGGTGAACGACATAGTCTTCCGTACAGTGATTTCAATAGATCCATTCAAATGGTAGAGTGATAGATATTGTTGTAGAAAACTCCACTAGATACAATTTTATTACCCATGATCCCTCGAATTCCAAAACACATTCCCTCAACATATCCTCTAACGTGTGGATGGTCTGCTCTATCTTCCCATCATTATGGTTGTGGAAATTGGTGATAAGGTGTAGTTGGGTTCCAAAATAGTGCTCCAAACCACTCTAGACTCATGAGGTAATCCATGCATCCTGATCTGACACTACGGACCTTAGAACTCCATGAAACTGCACCACATCATCAATGTATCTCGGTGCCAAGTCATCCATTGCACTCGGCTCCTTTATCCCTAGGAGGTGAGCTTATTTTGTCAACCTGTCCACCACTACCCAGATAGCATCTCAACCTCCTTGAACCCTAGGTAGTCCCATGAAAAAATCCACTGATATTTCATTCCACTTCAACTTGGGGACATCTAAAGGATGCAACAAACATCCTCAAACAGGGTGTTTTTCCAACAGCTGCAGACACACTGGGAAACTTATCAGAAACTCTGCCACTGCATGTTTCACCTCAGTCCACTAAAACGATTATCTCTGGCCTCGTTACATCATTGAAATTCCTGGGTGTACCATAAGGGGTGAGTTATGGAAATCACAGAGAACTCCCTCGTGCGTCATCTCTGAAAAAAAACTTCCCATAGAAAATAATCTGACTCAGACCATCTTTCGACCACCCTTTCGGAGCATTTCCATGGTCATCCCAATTATACATCACTTCATTTTTTGAGTCTCCACATTGAGACTCCTAAATATTTGAAAATAGAGAGTACTACCCTATCATCTCAAACAAAAAACCTATACCACCATCCACCATTTCATCCTACTGTAAGGAATCCAACTCCTCCCTCACCTTCTATGAATCTGCTGACACTCAAACCGCATCCTTTTGTGAATTAATACTCATGGAATCAGCCACCATTTTCTCGTTAACTTCAGTTTAAGAGATCTCGAAGTCGTATTCTAGAAGAATCTCAACCCACATTCTCTTTCACAAGTTCAAATCCAGATGGGTAAATATATGTTTGAAACTCTTATGATCTGTAAACACCACAAAGTGGTACCTAATGAGTTAATTCTTCCATTACATCAACACAAACACTACATCATCAAACTCCAGTTCATAGGTGGCATAGTTATACTCATGAGGATGTAACTTCCTAGACCCATAAGAGGTCACTCTCTAATAATAAATTAGAAAAAACATCTAGTCAAGACAAAAACAATCACAAAACACCTAAAAAAACACCACTTCCTCTGGAAAAACCGAGCACTGGAGCCCTGACCGACCTTTCATTCAAATAGATCAAAGCTGCATGGAACTGCTCACTCCACACGATGGTCTGGTCCTTTGTAGTCAATGATGTCAAAGGGGATACAACTCGAGATAATTCAGGTATGAACCTCTTATAATATCCAACCAGACCTAGAAAACTAGGAACCTCCTTCACCTTCTTGGGCACTTCCCAAGAAACAACCACATAAACCATTGATGGATCTACCACCACCCCTTGCTGAGTCACCACATGTCCAAGAAAGTGAAACTCACATGTCTAGATCATTCACTTGGACAGCTTCTCGTAGAGATGGTGGTGTCAGAGGACTTCCAAAACCATCTTTAGATTCTCAGCGTGTTCCTCCTATAATATTCAGTTGATCAAGATGCCACCAATAAACAAAATGACGAATCGGTCTAGGAACCCATGGAAAATGGATTTCATGTGCCCCATTAACACATCAGATGCATTTATTACTCCAAAAAACAAGACCATGAACTAGAAATTCCCATACCGGCACCTAAAACCAGTCTTCAGGATATATCCTTCTTTCACCCTTAACATATGATACCATGACCACCGTTCGATCTTGGAGAACCAACTTAATCCCCTCATGTGGTCAAAGAGATTATCTATCCTCAGAAGAGGGTAAAATATCTTGACCGTTATTGGATTTAGTCTCTAGTATTCTTTGTATATCCTGAGACCACCATCTTCCTTCTTTGAAAAAAAGACTGGAGAACCCCACGGTGACACACTTTTCCAAAGAAACCCTTCTTCATAAGATCAGAAATATGAATCCATAAGTCCCACAACTCAGAAGGCTCTATCTGATAAGGGTCCATCGAAATAATATGGGCACCAGGTTGTAAGTCTATCCCATACTAAACGTCATGTTGAGGTGGTAAAGTCACAAACTCCTCAAGAAAAACATCCATTAACTTTCTGAAAACTATCAGAACATCCAAAATCTTTGATTCAATCGATTCCAATGATAGATTAGATAGCATGGAAATAAGTGGCGCTACACACCAACTACACTCCTGGAAACATTACTCACCAACAAAATCTACACGTTTGCTTCCCATATCTAAAAACACGACCCTTCCCCATAAGCAGTCAATAACAGTGTGTATGGAAAACATCCATTTGATGCCTAGTATGACATCATCTAGATGCATTTTTAGTAGAAAGAGATCCCCACTTGACTGATATGTCCCCAACATGAGTCTGCATCCTTGACAAACATCAAATTGTCTTGTTTGACCACCATCTATTGTACTCAGCACTAGGGGCATGGAGATTCTCTATTATAATAGTCACAATCCATGGGACAGAATGGGTGTAACAATGGAGTGTGAATCTCTAAAATAAAACAAGGTAGAAAAAAGAGTACTAAAAAAGATTATCGTACCTCAAACTACCAATGGACCTACTGGAACTGCTACCTCCATTGTTGAAACATCACACCCCCAACACCTTTTCCCCATGGCTGTCAGATGCCTCCCCAGCCATGCCATAGTTGGGGTCCCAGACAAGTGTCCTAAAGGCCTCCTCCTGCAACATCTACTCTAGGAGAAGCGAGGTCTCTTTGTCCATACTACTGTCACTTTAAAGGCCATGATTGAAACTACTACTTCTGAGGTGGGCTGTGAGCATTACCACATCTTCTGTATTGTACTCAATCTAGTCACTAATTCAGAAGATGCCCATTACTTCCAAAGAATAAACACATCGTTCCTTGTATAGTGGGTGAAGGATGAGGACCCAGAGATCGAAACTAGAACTACTGAGGCCCTCTCCCCATTGGCCAAAACCTGGAAGGCCCTAAAGTTGGAGGTTTGATGCTGATAGCCTTCCCTTTTGATGAACCCAACTGGATCCCCTCATGTGGCACACCCCCCAATGTGTTCATCCTCTCCACCACATCATCATTCTTCTGGACCTCCCACTACTAGAAATCTGACTTTTCTCAATGCTTCTATACCAACGGTTTGTAAAAACCGTTGGTATAGGTTCCCTTTCCCAACAGTTTGGCCAAACTGTTGGGAAAGCCCACTTTGAGGCAACTTTTCCCAATGGTTTGGCCAAACCGTTGGGAAAGGGTATGGCTTTCCCAATGGGTTGGACAAACCGTTGGGAAAATTCCCCTTTGTGGCCACATTTCCCAATGGTTTGGACAAACCGTTGGGAAAAGTCCACTTTGTGGACACCTTTCCCAACGATTTGGCCACACCATTGGGAAAGGGTATACCAATCCCAATTTTTTGTCTAACCCGTTGGGAAAGGTCCCCCATGAATCAACCTTCACCCAGAATCAAAATCCAGGCTCAAAATCTATTCCAACGGTTGTCAAAACTGTTGGTATAGGTCTATACCAATGCTTTTGACAACCATTGGTATAGATCCTTTGATTTTTTATTAGTTCTTCTTACAAATAACATTATATAAATCAAAATTTAAAATAATAATGAGAATACATATATATATTTATGTAATTATGTTCACAAAAGTCATGTTAGGTTTGTGGTTAAGTCATTCAATGATAAACTAGGGGTCCTGGGATCAAATCCAAGCGAAAGTTGTTTTTGGAAATACACATACCAACGGTTCCATAACCATTGGTATATATTTTCATATTACTTATACCAACAGTTTCCAAAACCGTTGGTATAGGTCTATACCAATGGTTTTGCGAAAATCGTTTTTATAGACCTCTCCCAACGGCTTACTTGGCTACAGTTCTTCAAATCGTTTCTATATCCTATACCAACGGTTTGGAGGCCAATACCAACGGTTACAAACCGTTGGTATAGGTTTTTTTTCTAGTAGTGTCCATGTATGTCGGTAGGGTGAAGGGAGTAACACCATAATGAAGAGAAGGTCGGAGTGCCTCCTCAAAACATCTCGCCTGAGAGTCCTCATCCAGAAAGTGGTCCAGAGAAAAATGAATAAGATCCTTAAATTTGATCCCTAACTCTCCCACTAACATACTACCCTACTGGAGGGAGAGTAACTCCAGCCTCTTATCAGTCTTCATTGTATCAGAAATGAATTTTTCTAGGAACTCCTTCCCAAAGTCATCCCTCAAAACCCCAGTCTCCATACTCTCTCTGAGGTAGAGAATCAAACACCAATGCACTTCTCCCCTCATCTAAATGACTACTAACGGAACCCAATACTCTCTTGGAGCATGAATCATGGTAAGGGTGATCTCTATCTCCAAAATACATCCCCCAGTCTTCATGTCTGAAACACTGCCCTCGTACATCCTAAGGGTCTGCCGCTGGGAATAACATAGAGTCTTATGCACCTTTTCAACCTATTTTTATCTTTCAATCCTCCGCTGATTGACCAGATAATCCTCATGGGCCTCGATCTCCTGCACTATTCATGGATGTTGTTCGGGTGCCATATCTACATTGTAAACAAGGAATGTCTAAGCCCAAGTATTGGAAAAGATTCATTTTATATTTTTATTAAACTTTTTATTTATTTAAAATTACAAAAAACCCAACACTAAAAACAAGACTAGTCATTAAGATTCTTTTAAATTTCCTAGGGGCTCTTCCCTGCAATCAGTGTAGCCTCTTGTGGTCCTTTGGAAGGTCCGGAGTCCTTTCATCAGATCCCGGGGGTGGGGGGCTAAAATCCAATGTCCTAACTAGTCTTTCTTGTCCCATTTCATGCACCCTAATTACCTAAAATGCTTTCCCTACCATCCCATTCAATCCTCACTATGGCTAATCCCAAACACCATTATATATCTCAATCACAACCTCTGATACCATTCTATCATGACCTGCCATCAGCAAAATTAGGGAAGGTACATCAAACATACAGACCCTTCCTTCTTCAGGTTGAATGATATATAATGACCCCTGAGTCCTTCTTTCAATATGCCCCGAAGTGGTGACTAGCACCAAGGGTATAGAATCGCACATAAAATGGTAGGAATTACCCTTTTTTAATAAGACCGGGTGATAAGACAACAAATCCCAAACCACTCCGAAAACTGAAAGTAAAATTAATTCAAAAAATTCATTTCCTATATGCATGCTCAAAATAAACTAAAACAATGTATAAGAAAAATCTTTTGAAAAAAACTAAAAGAACGAAATTCAGCAACAAAATTTCCTAAAGACTGAGCTAGTAAGTTTGAGATGGTCCTCAAAGTCCTCCCGAAAACTTGAAATAAGTTTTATATACCTATGGTGAGAATAAAAGTACACGTAGTAGGGAAAACAATAATCTCTCATGGACAAGTGGGGAGGCATTCTAATTCCCCATGAGAAATAGAGACATCCAGTGCACCTAGTAAGAAATCTGTCCACCCAAACTTACCAAGGAATACTACACAAATAATGCAAGTAAGGTAATTTAATAGTAGTAGAACATCAATATTTTGGTTCCCATCACCACTTTCCCATGGGTGATTTAGGACATCCGACACATCAGACCTCCCCCACAAGTCTCACTACAGTCCCACTGCCCTGCCAAAAACTAAATTTTAGGCCATTAAAATGGTGCATCCCTCCTACAGACATCTGGACCACCACAACCACACCTGTCTCACCCACAGACACCGAGGCTCCAACAAGCATTTTCATGCTCGAATACACTTGGGCCTCATACCGATGAGGCTTGGAAAACAATCTTCCCCGCACACACCTTGGCCAACCACCACAACACTCCCTACCTGAAGAGTCATGGTCCAAAATGATCTCAATGCTATAATAATCTACCTGAAGAGTCTTGTGATACCTCAAAGAGGGAGTAGAGAAGAGATGATAACTATCCACTAATAGGAACATTGGGAAAAAAACCTCCCCCATGAAATGGGGGTGCTCTACATGAAGTTATCAACGTGGGTGGGGTGCCTATAAGACACATGAGAACTAAAATTTCTTACATATTGGTAAAAACATTACTCATCCAAACCTAAGGGTTTCTAAAATAGCTCATAAAAAACACTCTCATTTCTATTCATACATAAAAATACACAATAGCCACAACCAAAACACAACCCATTGTGGAAAACAATTCCCCATTAAACTCAATCTTATTATCATGTTCAAGTGATCCCAATTATGTATTCTTTCATTACTGGGAAAATAACAGGGATTAAGATGATCCAAAAGAAACAACTTAATCAAAACATACGATAATGTTTTTAAGAATTCACACTCGGTTCTCATGTAATGTCACAATAGAAAAAGAGATCTGTGAGATCCCATAAAGTAATAGAACCAAACCAAGACCCAACATATGGATCCACATGACCTCAGATTCAAAAAAAACTACTAAACATCAGTGGATCACAACCCCATCCATGTTACCCCCCAAGAATCAAACCGAGCCACCACAAATATCACCAGAAAATAGCAAAAAGGTTTTTCAAGTTTATCCACAGCCTTTCTTAAGTTCCTTATCACTGTTTGTTTAACCAGGGTTATCACATAAGGAATCTTGTTCATTGGGAATCCATTTAATCAACGGATTTTAGGTAATTTAACATTTTCAATGTCATGTCCATTTAATCATAAGATTAACTAGAAAATAGAGGATCATTAGTGCTCATGGAAGGACCACAAAACAACCAAAATTTCCAGTTGCAAAAGGCCCATATAGTTTACAACATAATGAAAAAGGTATAACACAGCTACAACATTATCATTAATCCCTCCCTTCGTTCTTTAACAGTGTGTTTATTATCCTTGTGAAAGGTGGTTTAATCTATGCCATGAGGGAACATCATTATACCCACCACGCATGATTCATAATAAAGAGAGATGAAGGAAGAACCCCTATATGGATGATCAATGATTAATTTTTTCTCCTGGCCCCAATAATTGGGGATGATTGACTTGAATAAGAATAACTCCAAGGAAACCAAGGGTGAGAAGAAAGTGTCCAGCACGGGTGCATGATTCGTCTCCTTAAGAGGGACATCTAATGCACCAAGGAAAGGAAAGATGCCAGGGAACAAGATGAACTCAGGTAATAAAATGCATGATCCTGGAGTTACAGGATGTGCAATCTCAATGTGCATTAAAGGCTAATCATGGTTTATCCACATGGATGGGTGGTTACATACGTTAGAAGTTATTGGGATTTAATAATTATTCTTAGAATTGGTGGATATATCAACTATGAGTAAATGGATATCCTTTAAATGGATAAAACACGTTAGAGGGGCTAAGATGGAAACATGATAAAAGATTAACACAAGGTCGCTCCACTTTTAGTGGATTTAAGATACCATTTATTGGCATAAATTTACTTAAACCACATTAAGAGAACTATTATTAGAAAACTGGGGAATGAAACCCTGGCACTCCACGATGGCACCATTTGGGTGAGGCACCGATCGGTGACACTGATCGGTGGCACCGATATGTGAAACCTCAGTGACACCCTGCCATCGACACCGACATCCTTCTGACTCACCCATGGCGTCCTGGTCACCCCAAACACCATTATTGACAATGTAATAGACATTGAGGGTTTGTTCCATTTCAATATACAGTATGGGAGTGGTAAGTTTTTATATATTACAACACTCTATTCTAACTAAATAGGATCTAAGTTATACCTCATTGTTCTATTGAATTATTTTAACAAGATCTATATATAAAGATATGTTTTATTAGTATAATTCAACCTCAAAACAATGGCATGTAATAGAGAAAAATGTATACACTATAAGATATTTTGATATCATGATATATGGATTATAATGTTGGTTGGAATATATACCATCTTCTAGATTAGTTTTCTTTTAACAATTTCTTTTAGTCGATCACTCTACAGGCTCAGTATGAAGACCAATTTTGTAGGAAGTATAAAAGTCCAACATAATGGGATAATGTTATGAAAAGGCTACTATGACATGATATATCTGGTGAAATGGTGGAGAATGTTATAGTCATTGAGTAACACCTAAGGGAAATATAATGTCACTATAAAAGTTATAATGATAATAGCTAATGGAGATATAAATTTTTTGTTTTTGAAATGATGTTTCTACGATATCCCCCATTGAATAATGTTATGAGATACATGGATAAAGGGAAAAAAGACATAGGAATATTGTTCCATTTTAAATTTTAGATCATTTAAGGGTGGAAACTTAATATTTTTTGCATCCACTAAGCCTATCGCTTTTTTATTATGTGTTCCATTTATCTCTATTGACGACGTAAAAAACTGATCCATCAAATGTATAGAAATATATGGTTTCATTAATTGATCATCATATTTATTATTTGAAGATACATATAAATATTATTGATTATTGAGAGAATTTTTTATGAAACAAGACCACTAGCCTATTCAACAATTTTTGACAAACCATTAGCTTGATGAAGATATGTGGGAACCTTTAGATGTGATGAGGAATACATATCAAAATTTTCTTATATCACAGTGGTGAATTTAGAGGGAGAAAATTATTTTATGTGGGTTATAATGTATAAAACTAGGTTTTTATATAGCATTCGGCATTTTATCACATAAATATTCATTACATTATACAAAACCAAGTATCTTTAAGGTTTAGTGTCTTGGAAATCAGAAACTTAATACATGATGACCTAAAACATTCTTCTTAAACACTTTAAAGGCTTCTTTATCGGTTCATCCTAATTTCATTACAGCATCTCATAACCTGGGAGCATACATCAAAGTAAAGGGTGAGTAGAAGGCCTAGTAAGGGAAACAAGAGAAACATTTTACATGTGAACTTGAGATACATCAATAAAGTCATGATAAATAACTTTAACGAATGAGAAAGAGATCGTGAGTCATGTCAAAATAAAAATAATGTGTTTCATAAAATGAATATGTGGATACAACATTTATCTTAGACAATCATTTCTGTATCACCAAGGTCCATCCCTAAGGTGTCATTAAAAAATTACCAAGGTTATTCACCAAGGTCTCGTTAAAATGGTCATCTCTAGAGATTAAGTCTTTATCCAATTCATTGGAGGGATATCAGGGAGCACCCTTAATATGTCATTATTATCATGTGATCCACATATATCTTCATCCAAATTTCATAAATAAATCATATAGCATAAAAAAATTGGTTTCATTTCATAATCATAATGTTTTAAAAACTACTTTAATGACATGATATTTATGTCACTTTAAACCCATGGAAAAGGAAAGCGGGTTTCATGTATGTAAATCTCAGAATTAAAATAGAAAATTTTGTTATATATGTGAATACCCCTGTAGAAGAATGATCTTTTAGTATTCACTTAATAAAATAAATGAATTTGAGAAAAAGATAACGACATTTTGAGACGAAAAGTCTACAGCATAACCGCTATGTTACAAGGATTTAAAAAACATTGAAAAGAGAGGGGACATGGGTCACCCACTCATAAGTGATCCATAAACCAGTAGGGGGACAGAATATAAAGGATATAAGAACATGGTAATGTAATTTTAAGGACATTCCATTTGAAGTGAAAAACTTTAATGGAAGACAAAATTAAGATTTCTCTTTTGAAAAATTTGGCAGCCTAACAGAGTCACTTAAAACGTCAAAAAAATTAATTGATGAGATTAAATAGGGTATATAATCATGTGAACATAAAAATATAGTATTATGGATATAGAGATCATACCCCAACATAATAAAAAATGAACTTGAAAGACTTGACATGAAATTAGAACTTAAAAATGAGAAGGGTGAAAGAATCCCTTGCAAACATTTGGCAGCCTAACTACGCAACTTAAACATTATTAAAATGAATTGATGAGAGAAAGAGGTGGTCTCTCATGATATGAAAATGAAAAGGACATTAGAATTAATTTAAAATAACATCCCCCACAAAAGAACATGGAGTCTAAAATAAATGACATAAAGGAGAATACATGAAAAGAAAGAGAGAGGTAGGATCCCTTACCTTAAAATGTAACTCTTAAAACTCGAAGGTCGGGACCTAGAGGGCTTGGGGGAACCATGGGAGCACTCCTTGGGAGGTAATGAGACCATAAATTAATTGAGGAAGACTTTGAAATGAAAAGGATTAGGGAAAGTCTTGGTATTTATTGGAGAAGTGAGAGGACAAAGCATTAATTGCCAAGGGACACCTCATCGGTAGTATTGGAAACACCATGGGAATTCCCATGGTATTTTCCCATGGTTTTGGCCATATGGGACACCTCATACCTTATATTACTATTCATAGGTCGACCATAATTATTTATTAATTATTACATCCTTATTGATGTCATTAAACACCCGAAACTCAAAAACTATTTTTTCACTATTTACCAAAAATTCAATTTTCTCATAAAAATCCCAAAATTTCACCTTAACCAAATATTGATGCTCTGATTTCAAAAATGAAATCCATTTTATGTAAATTATTTTATAAATATTTTTAATTTAATTTTTAAATAAAAACAATATCCAATGAAAAGTCAACTATTTCATAAAAATCTCAAAAATTCACCTTAACCAAATATCAATGCTCTAATTTCAAAAATGAACTCCATTTTATAAAAATTATTTTCTAAATATTATTAATTTAATTATAAAATAAGAAACACTATTCACCCAAAAAATCTAATACTTATCCAATAATTTCTGAAAGAGTTATTTAACTATTTTATTGAATCACATAACTTAATAAAGGTGTCTAGATTATATTAATACTTTCTTAAGTGAGGTAACTTAATACATTTGATCACATTACTAATCATAAGCATAAAATCACTATTCAGAATTTACTATTCATCTAAAATTATGTTAATCTTATTAGACATGAAATTTCTTACTGAACATAAGTGTAGAAGACCATTTTTGAAACTCATTTAACATTATTAATTATTTAAGGTTTACATAAATATTGTTATCAATAATATGCATACTATATTTATCCGGACAGTTGAAAATTCACAAACTTCATCATAAGAAGAAATCACAATTTTTATTTAAATCAAAGGATTACACAAGGCAGTTACGGTCTCATTACATATCCCCTTATAACACGTGCATAGGACCTAAGAGTAAGGTGTGCTAAGGTGATAGAATATTGGGGTGGCTCATCCTACATTGCTCAAGTAGTGATTTCTATCAGCTTGAACTTCTCGCGAAGGCGATTCCGTTCCAACTTCACACGATGAAGTTTGTCTTTGGTTTGGTCCAGAGCAAAGCCCAAAGGTGCTACCTCCTTCCCGTGTTCCGTAAAATGGATTTGATCGGCCCCAGACTACTAGATGGGTCTATCGAATCTTCTTTATAAATTAATTATTAAAGATCACTTGTATTTATAGAAAATAATCGCAACATTTAGTTTCCAACGGTCATATTGCTCGATGGTCATATTGACCAATGGTCATACAACAGTTGAAACCCAACTATCTTATTTTAATTATACTCATTTTATTAAATGAAATAGTTCTGTTGAGTATAAAATAATATAACACAAAAATTTAGGAAACAAAATTTATTTAAAACTTCGGGTCGCTACAATATTCCCCCTTAAAAAATTGCATCCTCGCAATTTTAAAATTGGGCTTGGAAATTTCGTTGAAAGTCCAACATTGGAAAAAGAGTCAGTAAAACTATTACTTTAAAAGAAAGAAAGGGAAGTACAAAGGTCACTCAAGTTAACCCATACTGGGATTATATGTAGGAAAAATTTATACGGAAGAAAAAACAAAGGGTCATGTTCTAATATAGCGTGATAGAAAACATTATTAGGAGAAAATTAACCACAAGAAGATCACAAACTTAAGATGTGTTGAACAGTTTTTGATTACCCAGTAAGAAATGTAAACCAACAATGTTTTTTTACGTTCCTTTTCATAATTTTGAGGAAATAATTTACTACATAGAAAAAACATAAGGAAATATACTTACCTTCAAGTAGAGTTTCATCCCTTAATAAGTTTCTACCAAGACTAATGTTTTCTCCCAACAATGAGAATTCAAAAAAACTTGGTCTCATCAAAAGAACAAGAATCATCTTTTACTGAATCACATTATCCACAAAAGAAGAACAATATTTTTCCCTTGTCTTTAGTCATCAACTAAAACGAAAAAGGTTAGTACGAGTTCATATAATCTCCAAAAGGTTAATCCTTTATAAAAAAACTACTATTAATCTCCAAAATTTAACAAATGTATCCAAAGATCCAGAAATACCATTCAATACAACATCATCCTTAAAATTATTCAGAATAATCAAAACTATGATTGGTAGCCAAAACTTAGAAGGATTTAATCACATAGTCTTCCCCAATAAAACATAACAATTATCTCCAATTAACATCGACTACTATTAAAGTCTCCTACTAAAGTGTAATTAACTTACTCACATATTCTCTATGTTAGGTTCATAATTTTCTAGAAATACCCCAAATCACCATATGTCCACAATAAATTCATAAATTCTAACAAAAAAAATCAACCATTACCCCTCTATTTAAATCCTATAGTATTCTATTTCCCCTAGGAATATAGTACTCCAAAAGAGAAAACATCGTCCAAAGAAACCATTATCATTTAATCACCAAATCATTTTCCAAAGGATATCCATTTGATAAACATAAGTTTCCAAATTCAACTTATTCTTGATCTATAGAATATCAGGTGAATTATTCATTCTGAAGGGCATAACAATAAACTCATAATGCACATATCTTGATTGGAAGCCACTCTTAGGAATATCATCATTCTTCACCCTAAATTGATGATAACTATAATGAAGATGAATCATAGAGAATAATTGAGCAACACAAATTAGGTAAAATAAGTCATAAATTCTTGGAATAGAGTATTTGTTCTTCACTTTGATCCCATTCAGGTCTCTATATTCAATGCATAGCTACATCGATACATCCTTCTTCTTCAAATAGAGAACTGGTGCTCCCCAAGGAGACACACTTGGTCAGATAAACCCATTCTCCAAAAGATCTCAGGGTTATTTCCTTAATTCCTCTAGCTACACATTTTTCATCCTATAGGGTTTCTTTGACATCAGATGAGATCCAGGTATGTGTTCAATGGATAACTCTTACTCTCTTTCTGAGGGAGGTCCAGGTAACTCCTCAGGAAATACGTCAACGTATTCCTGGATGATGGGGACATTTCCTAAATGAATAAATCCTTCATGAGAAACTTATTTTATTTAATAATATTTTTACTAAAAAGGATTTTATGTCTTAAAACTTCATTCTTAGACAATTTCATTTTTCTATAATTCCTTCTTAATGATTCATAAAAAGGTTGCAATTAACCAAACATATCCCTCGGGAGTGTCATAACCAAGAGTGTGTAAGGCCCGTTGTCGTGTATCAATTCTTGTTCGATTCTAGGTGAAAGAGGAGTTTTTGGGTTTTACCCTTATGTAAATCTATGCCAGAGCCACCTCTACCTACTCATATCCTGACAGGGATGTATTTGCTTGATAAACCACAAACTCAATACTCAACAAAATACAAGGAACATTTCCTATATTTAAAATATTCTATAGGGTTATTCCTAATGTTTTCATAACCTAATTTCCATTAATAACCAAACCATCCTTTGATACCAACTATAGCATCCCACCTTTTTTTCACATAAACATTCATTACATTATACAAAAATGAGGATCTTTTAGGTTTAGTGTCTTGGAAATTAGGAACTTAATACATGAAGACATAAAAAATTCATCATAAACACTTGAAAGAATTCTTTATTTTTTTATACTATGCTCATTATAGAATCTAATAACTTGAAAGAATACATCAAATGAAAGGGTGAGAAGAAGGCCCTGAAAGGGAAACAAGAGAAACATTCTACATGTGAACTTGAGATACATCAATAAAGTCTTGATAAATAACTTTAAGGAATGAAAAAAGAGATCATGAGGATTATCATAATAAAAATAATGTGATTCATAAACTAAATATGTTGCCATAACATTTAACTTAGACAATAATTCCCTTATCACCATGGTCCATCCCAAAGGTGTCATTAAAAAATTTCCAAGGTTATTCACCAATGTATCGTTAAAACGGTCATCTCTAGAGATTAAGTCATTACCATATACATTGGACCCCTATCGGGGAACACCCTTAATTTGTCTTTATTATCATGTGAGCCACATATATCATCAACAACAGTTCATAAATAAACCATATAGAATATAAGAAATGGGTTTCATTTCATAATCATAACATTTTAAAAAATTACTTTATAGACATGATAATTATGTCACCTTTAACCCACGGAAAAGGAAAGTGGGTTTAATGTTTGTAAATACCAGAAATAAAATAGAACATTTAGATATATCTGTGAATACCCCTGTAGAATAATTATATTTTAGTATTCACTTAATAAAAAAGAATTTGAGAAAAAGAGAAAGACATTTTGAGACCAAAATTCTGCAGTGTAACGTATATGTTATAGGGTTTTAGATAACATTGAAAAGAGAGGGGACATGGGTCAAAAACTAATAAATGATAGATAAAATAGTAGGGGGAAAGAATATAAAGGATATATGTACTTGGTAATGAAATTTTATGGACATACCATATGAAATGAATAACTTGAAAGGAAGACAAAAATAAGATTTCTCTTATGAAAAAATCGTTAGCATAACGACATCACTTAAAACATAAAAAAATTAATTGATGAGATTAATTTGGGTCTCTAATCATGTGAACATAAATGTAAAATATGATGTATATAGTGATCATACCCCAACATAATAAAAGGTAACTTGAATGACTTAACATGAAAATAGAACTTGAAAATGAGAAAGGTGAAAGAATCCCTTACAAAAATTTGGCAGCCTAATGGCGGAACATAAACATTATTAAAATGAATTGATGAGAGCAGGAGGGGGGTCTCTCATAATATAAACATGAAAAGGATAGTAGGATGAATATAAAATAACATCACCAACATAATAACATGGAGTTTAAAATAAATTACATAAAGGAGAATACATGAAAATAATGAAAGAGAATGGATCCCTTACCTTAAAGCGTAACTCTTAAAAGTCCAAGGTGAGGATATTGAGGGCTTGTGGGAACCTTGGTAGGACTCCTTGGGAGGTAATGAGACTAGAACATCGTTGAGTAGGATTTAGAAATGAAAAGGATGAGGGAAAGTCATGGTATTTATAGGAGAAGTGAGGCGACAAATCATTAATTACCAAGGGACATCTCATTGGTGGTATTGGAAAAACAATGGGCTTGCCCATGGTTTTGGCCACTTGGGACACCACATACCTTATATTACTATTCATTGGTAGACCAGAATTGTTGCATAATTATTTCATCCTTAATTATGTCATTAAACAACCGAAACTCAAAAACTGTATTTTCACTAGTCACCGAAAATTCAACTTTCTCAGAGAAATCCCAAAAATTCACCATAACAAAATATCAATGCACTGATTTCAAAAATAAACTCCATTTTATAAACAAAATTTTCTAAATATTTTTAATTTAATTTTTAAATAAAAACACTATTCACTGAAAATTCAATTATTTCAGAAAAATCCCAAAATTTCACCTTAACAAAATATCGATGATCTGATTTCAAAAATGAACTCCATTTTATAAAAATAATTTTCTAAAAAATTTAATTTATTTTTAAAATAAAAACACTATTCACCCAAAAAACTAATAGTTAACCAATAATTTCTGAAATAGTTATTTATCTATTTTATTGAATCACATTACTTAATCAAGGTGCCTAGATTATATTAATACTTTCTTAAGTGAGGTTACATACTCTATTTGATCACATTACTAATCATAAGCATAAAATCACTATTCATAATTTAATTTTCATCAAAAATTAAGTTGATCTTATTAGACTCTAAATTTCTTACTGAACATAACTGTAGAATACCATTTCTTGAAAATCATTACTCATTATTAATTATTTATGTTTTACATAAATATTTTTATCAATAATATGCATACTATATTTATCCGGACATTTGAAA
The DNA here is from genome assembly GCA_963277665.1 of Viscum album. Classification (NCBI taxonomy): domain Eukaryota; kingdom Viridiplantae; phylum Streptophyta; class Magnoliopsida; order Santalales; family Viscaceae; genus Viscum; species Viscum album. The sequence goes on from OY728135.1 coordinate 1,281,609,409, forward strand.
ATTCACAAACGTCACCATAAGAAGAAATCACAATGTTTATTTAAATCTAAGCATTACACAAGGAACTTATGGTCCCATTACATATCCCCTTATGATACCATCATATGACCTAAGAGTAATGTGTTCTAGTGTGATAGAATCTTGGAGCAGCTCGACCAACATTACCCGAGTAGTGATTTCTATCTACTTGAACTTCTTGTGAAGGCAATTCCATTCCAACTTCACACGATGAAGTTCGGCTTGGGATTGGTCCGGAGAAATCCCCAAAGGTGCTACCTCCTTCCTGAGTTTCGTCAAATGGGATTTGATCAGCCCAAGACTACTTGATGGGGCCATTGAATCTTCTTTCTATATTAATTAATCAAGATCACTTTTATTTAAGACATTAATCACAACATTTAGTTTCCAACGATCATATTGACCAACAGTCATATAACAGTCAAAACACAATGGTCTTATTTTAATTATAATCATATTATTATATGAAATAGTTTTGTTGAGTATAAAAATAAATAACACACCACGTTAGGAAAAAATTTATTCAAAATTTCGGGTCATTATAATCTTCCCCCATTAAAAAATTGCATCCTCACAATTTTAAAATTGGGCTTGGAAATTTCATTGAAAGTCCCACATTGGAAAAGAGTCAGTAAAACTATTACTTTAAAAAAAGAAAAGGAAGTACAAAGGTCACCCGAGTTAACCGATACTTGGATTCCATGTAGGAAAACATGGATGTGGATGAGAAAACATATGGTCATGTTCTGATGGAGAGTGATAGAAAACATGATTAGGTGAAAATAAACCACAAGAAGATCACAAACATAAGATGTGTTAAACAGTCTTTGATTACCCAATAAGAAACATTAACCAACAACATTTTTGTTTTACATTGTTTTTCAAAATTTTGAGGAATTCATTTACTACATAGAAAAAACATAAGGAAATATACTTACCTTCATGTAGAGTTTCATCCCATAATAAGTTTCCACCAAGACAAATCTTTTCACCAAAAAATGAGCATTCAAAAAGACATAGTTTCATTAAAATAAAAAGAATCATCTTCTAGAGAATCACATTATCCACAAAAGAAGGAAAATATTTTTCCCTTGTATTTATTCATCAACTAAAACTAAATATCTAGTATGAGATCATATAATCACCAAAAAGGATAATCCTTTATAAAAAACTACTATTAATCTCCAAAATTCAACAAAAGTACCCAAAGTTCCATAAATACCATTCAATACACAATCATCCTTAAATTCTTAAGAATAATACAAATTAATTTTGGAACCCAAAACATAGAAGGATTTAATCACATAGTCTTCCCAAATAAATCATAACATTTATCCCAAAATAACATCGATTACTGTTAAAGTCTCATACAAATGTGTAATTATCCTATTCACGTATTCGCTATGCTAGGTTCATCATTTTCCAGAAATAACCCTAATCACCATATTTCCACAATAAATTCATAAATTCATACATGAAGAATCAACCATTCCCCCTGAATTTAAATCCTATAGTATTTTTTCCCCTGAGCATATAGTACTCCAAAAGAGAAAACATCGTCCAAAGTAACATTTATCGTTTAATAACCAAATCATTTTCCTATAAAAGGATATACATTTGATAAGCATAGGATTCCAAAATAAACTTATTCTTGATCCATAAAATAGCGGGTGCAATAGTTATTTTGAAGTACATAACAATAAACTCATAATGTGCATATCTTTATTGGAAGTCATTATTTGGAATATCATCATTCTTCACCCTAAATTGATGATAACTAGAATGAAGATCAATCTTAGAGAATAATTGAGCCCTGCAAATTTGGTCAAATAAGTCATCAATTCTTGGAAGAGAGTATTTGTTCTTCATTGTGATCTTATTCAGTTCTCTATAATCAGTGTATAGTTGCATCGATCCATCCTTCTTTTTCACAAAGAGAACTGGTGCACCCCATGGAGACACAGTTGGTCGGATAAACCCATTCTCCAAAAGATCTTGGATTTGTTTCTTTAATTCCTCTAGATCCACAGTTTCTATCCAATAGGGGGTCTCTGACATCAGATGAGATCCAGGTACGAGTTCAATGGAGAACTCTACCTCTCATTCTGGGGGAGGTCCAGGCAACTCCTCGGGAAATACATCAACGTATTCTTGGATGATGGGGAAATTTTCTAAAAGAATATATATTTTGTGAGAAACTTATTTCATTTACGAATCATTTAAATAAAAAATATTTTATGTCTTAAAAATCATTCTTAGAAAATTGATTTTTTCTATAATTCATTCATAATGATTCATAAAAGGCTTGATATTAACCAAACATATCCCCCGAGAGTTTCGTAACCAAGAGTGCAGTAAGGCCTGTTGTCGTGTGCCAGTTCTCATTTGATTCTAGCTCAAAGTAGTGTTTTTGGGTTTTACCCCTATGTACATATGTGCTAGAGCCACCTCTACCTGCTCGTATCCAGACATGGATGTATTTTCTTGATAAACCACTTACTCAATACTCACCAATATACCAGGAAGATTTCCTATATTTAAACATTTCTATTGGGTTCTTCCTAAAGTTTTAATATCCTAATTTCCATAAATAACTAAACCATCCTTTGATACCAACTATAGAATCCCACCTTTTTGTCACATAAACATTCATTACATTATACAAAACCAAGGATCTTTAAGGTTTAGGGTCTTGGAAATCAGAAACATAATATATGACGACATAAAAAATTCTTCTTAAACACTTGAAAGGCTTCTTCATTTGTTCATCCTAATTTCATTACAAAATCTCATAACCTGGGAGCATACATCAATAGAAAGGGTGAGAAGAAGGCCCAGTAAGGGAAACAAGAGAAACATTTTACATGTGAACTTGAGATACATAAATAAAGTCATGATAAATAACATTAAGGAATGAGAAAGATATCATGAGGCATATCATAATAAAAATAACGTGTTTCATAACATAAATATGTGGATACACCATTTAACATAGAAAATCATTTCCGTATCACCAAGGTCCATCCCCAAGGTGTCATTAAAGAATTACCAAGGTTATTCACCAATGTATCGTTAAAATGGTCATCTCTAGAGATTAAGTCTTTACCCAATGCATTGGAGGGCTATCTGGGTGCACCCTTAATTTTCCTTTATTATCATGTGATCCACATATATAATCATAAAATTTTCATAAATAACCCATATAGAATAAAAGTAATGGGTTTCATTTTATAATCATAACATTTTAAAAACTGCTTTAAAGACATGATATTTAGGTCACTTTAAACCCACAGAAAAGGGAAGCAGGTTTCAGGTATGTACATCCCAGAATTAAAATATAAAATGTCAATATATATGGGAATACCGCTATAGAAGAATGAAATTTGAGTATTCAATTAATAAAATAAAATAATTTGAGAAAAAGAGAAAGACATTTTGAGGTGAAAAGTTTACAGCATAACAGCTATGTTATAGGGTTTTCGAAAACATTGAAAAGAGATGGGACATGGGTCACCCACTAATAAATGATCTATAAAAAAGCAGGGGCATAGAATATAAAGGAAATAATAGACATTGTAATGAATTTTTAAGGACATACCATATGAAATGAAAAACATGGAAGGAATAAAAAAATTAAGATTTCTCTTATGAAAAATTCGGCAGCCTAATGGCATCACTTAATACGTCAAAAAATGAATTGATGAGATTAAATAGGGTCTATCATCATGTGAAAATTAAAGCACAGTATGATGGATATAGAGATCATACCCCAACATAATAAAATGGAACTCGAAATACTTGACATGAAAATAGAACATGAAAATGTGATGGGTGAAAGAATCCCTTACAAAAATTTGGCAGCCTAACAATGCCACTTAAACATTATTAAAATCAATTGATGAGAGGAAGAGGGGGTATCTCATCATATGAACATGAAAAAGGAAAGTAGGATTAATATAAAATAACATCACCATCATAATACCATGGAGCCTATAATAAATGACATTGATGAGAATTCATGAAAAGAAAGAGAGAGGTAGGATCCCTTACCTTAAAACGTAACTCTTAAAACCTGAATGTCAGGACCATGAGGGCTTGGGAGGACTCCTTGGGAGGTAATGAGACCCGAACATCATTGAAGAGGATTTGGAAATGAAAAGGATGAGGGAAAGGCTTGGTATTTATAGGAGAAGTGAGGGGACAAAGTATTAATTTCCAAGGGACACCTCATCGGTGGTATTTGAATAACCATGGGCTTTCCCATGGTATTTTCCATGGTTTTGGCCACATGGGACACCTCATACCTTATATTAATATTCATTGGTCGACCATAATTTTTTCATAATTATTACATCCTTAATGATGTCATAAAACACCTGAAACTCAAAAACTGTATTTTCACTATTAACAGAAAATTCAACTTTCTAAGAAAAATCCCAAAATTTCACCTTAAGAAAATATCGATGCTCTGATTTCAAAAATGAACTCCGTTTTTTGAAAATAATATTCTAAATATTTTTAATTTAATTTTTAAATAAAAACACTATTCACTGAAAATTCAACGGTTTCAGAAAAATCCCAAAAATTCACCTTAACCAAATATCGATGCTCTAATTTCAAAAATGAACTCTATTTTATAAATGAAAATTTCTAAATATTTGTAATTTAATTTTAAAATAATAAACTATTCACCCAAAAAATTTAATACTTAACCAATAATTTCTGAAACAGTTATTTATCTATTTTATTGAATCACATTACTTACTCAAGGTCCCTAGATTATATTAATACTTTATTATGTGCGGTTACATAATCTATTTGATCACATTACTAATCATAAGCATAAAATCACTATTCATAATTTACTATTCATCCAAAATTAATTTGATCTTATTATACTCTAAATTTATTACTGAACATAACTGTAGAAGGCCATTTTTTGAAAATCATTACACATTATTAATTATTTAAGGTTTACATAAATATTTTTATCAATAATATTCATAATATATTTATCTGGACATTTGAAAATTCCCAAACCTCACCATAAGAAGAAATCAAAATTTATATTTGAATCAAAGGATTACACAGGGAAGTTACGGTCTCGTTATATAGCCCCTTATAACACCATTATAGGAACTAAGAGTAAGGTGTGTTAGGGTGATAGAATCTTGGGGTGGCACGGCCAACATTGCCCGAGTAGTGATTTCTATTAGCATGAACTTCTCACGAAGGCGATTCCGTTCCAACTTCACACAATGAAGAGCGGCTTGGGTTTGTTCTAGAGTAAATTTTATAAGTGCTACCTCCTTTCTGAGTTCCGTAAAATGGGATTTGATCAGAAAGAGACTAATGGATGGGGCCATCGAATCTTCTTTCTATATTAATTAATCAAGATCACTTGTATTTATAGACATTAATGAAAACATTTAGTTTCCAATAGTCATATTGACCAAAAATCATATAAAAGTCAAAATCAAACAATCTTTTTTTATTATACTCATTTTATTAAATGAAATAGTTTTTTTAGGTATAAAATAAAATGACACACAATGTTAGGAAACAAAAATTATTCAAAATTTCGGGTCGTTACATTTTATGAATTTTTTTAAATAAATTTTATTTCATTGATTACATGCATTCCATACAACACTGATATTTTATCAAACCATGATATAAAATTTATAATTATATTTAAAGAAAATAATTATAACCTAGTTGTTAAATTTTTTGTATGCATATGAATTACAATATTTTTAAAATTTAATTATAATGGTTTTATTTAAATAAAAAAATAATTTAAAGTGTAAATTTTGTTTTCAAAAGTATTTGTATACATCAAAAACACATTTTTCATGAAAAAAATATTTATATAAATTTTAGTGAAAAAATAATAAAACTAATGTGACAAATATTTATAAAATATTTCTCAAAAATTTATATAATTTTTTTTTCAAATAAAAATTCACAATTATCTTATGGTCAATATTTAGGAATTTTTAAAATTTTTAATTTTCAATGACTATTGTACAATTATAGTATTCATCGAAAACTAACATCTTATTTAAGTAATTTATAAAGTTATGTAATTATATAAAATAATAAAAAAAATTATCTCAATTACATAATTCATAATCAAATTTATTTCATTGGAATGAAAATAATATTGAATATTGATAATGAAATTAAATTTTTTTTTAAAAATCTTTGTAAAACAAATTTTTAATCACTTTTTTGGGTTTAACATAAAATTAGTTTTTCCAAATTATTTGGATGGTATTCAGAAAATTGATTTCAATATTTTAGATCAACATAATTTATATTTTATAACATTTTCAACTTATTTTGTTCAAAAAATGATTAATTAATCTTTGGATAATTAATTAGCACAGATAAGATAACAAGGGGTTTACCGAGGGTCAAAAGGACCTACAATATCATCTACAATTCAAATAACCATAATATTATTATTATTTAAGACCTACCTAAATATATTCATTAATTTAATCCCAAAATAATGGAGGCATTATTTTTATTTTAAATCCATCCCTGGAAGGATTTATATTTAATAATAATTGGGATTCCCAAGAAGGTTTAAAATTAGTAAACATATGTTTTGTTTCTTGTTCTTATACCCCATTAAAATAGTTTTCAACTATTATAATATTATATCACAATAGAATTAAATATAATAAGATCTGATCAATGTAAGGTAATTACTTACATCTATCATCTCTTCAATTAATTGGGAAACAAAATCATCGATGGTGTGTACGGTGCACTACCACCTCACGAAATGATGTTTATTATTTTCAATGACCATACCTTGTGGATGAATATAATGATGGATATAATTTTTATGTATACAATTAATGAAATTTTTTAATTTTTTAATTTAATATAACATATACTTTCAGACTTTCCATTTTACGGAAATATAAGAATGTCACTCACGTGTACGATGAACTACCACCTTACAAAACTATGTGAATTGTTTCTCAATTAGGATTCAATTAAAGGGAAACGTAGTGATTTTTTACTAATATATGTGATACATATTATGTAATAATTAATATTTAATGTTTATATATTATTTATAATTGTTTTGTCTCAATTAGTCAATAGAATGGAAACATCGGTCATGTGTGTGTACGACATACCGTCTCCATGAATGATGTATTAAATTTTATATCTCTATATATAATGGATTAATATAAATACATATATAAAGAATCTATATTATATTTATATCATTATTATAATTTTTGAGATGTTGGTACCAATATTAATCTTAATGGATTAAAAATACCAATAAAATAAATAAATGAAAGAATAAATAGTTATTAGCTGGAAGGGGTTTTTAACAAAGAATTGAATATAATGGGAAATAAAAGGTCATTAGTAAATAATATATGGTATGAAAAATTTAATTATGGTTATTTAATATATTTATGATAAACTTATATTTATTATAATGTAGGATTCATTATGAATGAAATAAGTTATACTTCTGGTAATGGGTTTTCATAATTTTTCTTATTTTGTATATATGATACATTATGCACCTATATTATTTTATGAGTATTATATATATCCCATTTAACATTTAATATTTTTTATTTAAAATTCTAATGATATTTTATGTTTCATTTAATTTTATTCTTTCATGGAGCTTATGATTTAATGTAACAAATTTAGTAAGGGGTTTTTTATACAATCCCATCATTTAACTGGATTTTTTGTGTTTATGAGTTTGATTATGAATTATTATGATATATCCCAAAAGAAACACATTTTTTATGATCCTATAGTATTTTCATGAAAATACATGTGTTTCTTCCATTTTCCAATAATCATTAACACTAGAGTTAAAATTTATGTTTCATTAAAAAACAGACATTATTTATCTATTCATTCAAAAACCATTTTTCTTCCATATAAATGTTTTAAAAAAATTAAATATTGTATAAATATTACTCTATTATTTTTTAAATTTATTTTTTTTCCTTATTAGTATTTTTAAATTTTTATAAAAGAAATTTTATTGTCTTCTTCTATGAAAAATTTGTTTTTTTCAACTAAAAATGAAAATGGAAAAAAATTATGTTACAAAACATGAAAATATTTCTATATTCTTGACCAACCATTGATTTCAATATTAAATTATATTATTTGACGTTTATTTTCAATAAAAAGAATTTTTAATATTATTTATACATTTTATGATTTAAGAAAATCTATTTTCACTGTTCAAATCACTTTTTACTCAAGAAATGTTATATGTTGACATTGAATTTTTTTCTATCTATTTTTACATAAATTGAGGTTACATAATTATTTCTTGGGATGTTATCCAAATATAAAATAATTATTCCTTAAGAAAATTATATATATTTATGATAAAAAAGATATTATTACACCTATTTATTTTTCTTGAGTTTTTCTATTTTGAAATACTTACAAATCCCATTTATTCTCATATTCTGTAATATGATAAATGTTATTTAATCATAAAGATACCAAATTTTTTATTATGTGATTGGTGTGACTTATATTTCTCTATAAAATATTGATTAATGATCAATGTTATATGATCTAAATGGGTGCATTAGAGGTTTTCAAAATCCTAAATTATTGTAAAATGTGGTTATCCCTATACCAAAAGAGGGTATATATGAGGTTATCCCCACTAGGAAATAGGTATATGGGTGGATACCAAAATAATATTATGATAAAAAAATATTGAGGTATTGCCTTGAAATAAAATTTTACATTCTTATCTATATGCCACATTTTTATATCTAACACCAATGTTATTCTCACACGGATTATGTAATTTGATTAATTTATGATTCATGTTTCATGAACAACCAAAATTTATTCAATGAAATTTTTGTATGATCTATGATATTCTGTATGGATTTGAGCTGTAATTATCAAGTCAACATAAACATTAGATCATGTTATTTTTATTTGATTACTAATATTTCCCTTTTTTCCATTTCTGTACATCCTATATTACCCTTTCTATTGTTTCCAATCTGTAACATAAGAAGAAAGATATTATGTACGATCTTTATAATAAGGGTTCCAGTTATGATAAACATAATTATTGATGATGTGGCTCATAAATCGAACAGTTTTTTATTTGTCAACTTATCCAATGTCACTTGACCTATATGATTCGGGAAAAGGTTTTTATATTATACATTGAATACATTCTATTAATTTGTTATATTTTTGTACGATAAGATTGGTACTTTTTAATCAGCATTGTGTTGAAAATCATAATTTACATGGTTATTGAAAAAGTATCATAAAACATTTCATAACGAGAGATAAAATCATCACCTAATGTATTGGATAAATATCAAGGAATACACATTATATTGAATAATTCATATGAACAGAGTTTATCCTAATTAATAATTTCAATAGTAACCTATAGAGAAAAAATAGCCTATTTCATTTAATATCATTTCTTACATAAGTGGGTGAATATTTTAACATGACATCCTTTTTAACCATGAAAAGTTGAATTTGGTTTTTTTTACATTTATATCCATGAATCAATATATTCTATTTACATCTATATGAATACTCTAATTATGGAATGGGTTTGGGTTTTTAAAGTACAATAATTTTTCATGTGAAATATAAAAATTTGATAAATGAATTCAGAAGAAAAATAGTAGAAAAGGTGGACTAGAAATGGAAAAGTGGAGGTGATAAAGGTCTTAGATTTATGAAACACTATTTTAGCACGAATGTATAGTAATAAAAACTATGAAATAGTTACTATCGAATATTTAAAAATAATTCCTTGAAAGAGGTTCTTGAATGGAAAATATAAATTGGTTAATTTTAATAAAATTAAGTGTTACTCCCTAAAAATTTATGATGGAACCTTATTAAATTATGAACACCTTGAATAGAATATTTTTCAGTTAAATTGAATAGATTATCAGGGATTATATTTTTGGTACATAGAGTAAGTGAAGATAGGTGGTTATTTTTAGTAAATGTGGGGGAATTCATTATTAAATTCAAAATTTATATTTTCTACTCATTATAATAAATAATATAGAGTCCAATACATACCCTGGGTTTTCCCCATGGTTTTTACCTAGGAGGGGTGTTTTTCAATATTTTATAATGCCTTGAAAAAAAGACATTAAACAATTCTATTAGTGATTTGTATGGCATTCATGTTTATAAAATGTTGATTTTAAATTATAAAAAGACAATATTAGGTTGTTAGGATTCATTATGTTTTTAAAAAGTTACTAAAATAACCTCATAAACACATTAATTTATTTAACAAATGTTATTTTAATCATTGATACTCGTTATTGATTTTATTATATTGTTTTCTTAAACATCTATTCAGAAAAAAATACAAACTATATATAACTATATTATTTAATTATTAACATGAAAATCCACTATATAAGAAAATTATGAAAAAATCATGATTTAATAATTTCATTATGATGTGTTAAAAATAATATCTATAAAAAGGAAAAAATTTCTTTTAAATTTAAAAAAAATTATTTATTCATAATCATGGAATCTTATGATGATGACAGGTTATTCCCCTTGAAGTTATAGATTATACATATTAAAATTAAATTATCATTTATATTAATATAAATGTTACCTAATTGGATTATTTTATTAAATTAACATCTTTCAAAAAAAATATATATTTTTAATGTGTGACTAAATTGGAAATACATATTTCTCAAATATAAAACATTCATGTCTAGATATCATTTTTTCAACACATATTATATCTAATTATAATGTAATAAAAATGGATAAAAACCAATTATTTTAAATATATATATATATACAATATTTTACTATTGGAGTCAAGATATATAACTCATCATTACCCCAATATATTCCCCAATGGTATGGTTTGTGATGGTATTGGATTCATGGGGTGGTTCGACTAATATTTTTCTTGTGGTGATCCCCACTAACATGAAATTCTCTCACAGTAAATTTATTTTTGAAGACTCACTTGTGGAAGCCCGTCTTGGGATTGGTCAAAAGTTATCCCCAATGATTTTACCTCCCCTTATGCTCGGGAAGATGTGATTTAAAATCAACAAATCTACTAGTAATAGAAATAATTCCTTCTTCTGTATTAACTATTAGATGAAATAACCATGAATAAAAAATAATTAATTAGAAAAATTATTATAAATATATATATATATATGAAAAGCGTAAAGTGATAGTCAGATCAAACCGGTTAAATTTCGCTTCATACTCTATATATACTCCACCATTTACCAATATTTACTACTTGATTCCCAATTGTTTTTTAAATGTATTTCATAATTTCAATTAAATTCATAATGTATATTTTAATTTAATATATTTCATTTAATTTTTAATATCTCAAGTAGATTTTTATTTTCATGACCCTCTCTGGGTAAATATACCTAAATGGGAATAGAGAGATAATGAACCCCAAATCCTACCACCAGTAGCCCCTGAGTTTGAAACTATATTAAAATGTATATTATCTCATAGAAATGGAGTCATTTACCACTATAAATTAAATATGATTATAATATTGGATAAAAAACCACCAAAAAACCCTATCAGAAAATGTAAATGTGAACCTGTAACCATTACACAATGCATAAATAATATTAAACTCATAAATTTAAAAACCTCCAACAATATTACAAAAATAATAATCTATGATAATGAATTATAAGTAGATCAACCTCGACACTATTATCCAAATCAATACATATTTTCCTCCAATAATCCTAAAAACATTATATATATATTTGTTTAAAATAATTGGTAATCTCAGTTTGGACATATCTAAGCTGAAATGTGAATAGTTAAAAATGGAATGCTAAGGAACCATCAAACAAGTGGTAGAACCAACAAAAAACCTATATTGGTCATCTAAACAATAAAATACTCACCATGGATCACTCATTATGTCATGCATCCAATATCATAAAATATCATTATGATCATAACAAGTCTTGGTCCCCTGATACAACTTTCTCCCTCATTTTCTGCTCCCACTCCCAAACATTGAACTTCTTATTCTCTCGTACGTTCATGCGCACCACATCACATCACATAAAAAATAAATATATATGGGCCACACATCACATAACATAACATATATATATATAGGGATATATGGTATTTGAAATTTGAATTAAATTATCCTCATTCCATCCTCCAACCATGTATAGCCCACACCACATATCACATCACATCATTACACGCCTTACACAAAGACACCTTGGCTAAACATCACCACTAGGTAATATCCAAAACTAACCCTGATTAATATAACATTTTAAAAAAATTTACACTATAATTAATCTTTTTAAAACTAGTTATAGAATTTTTGGGGTATTTTTCATGTGTTTATAATTTTTTATTGTTTTTAGATTAATTGAAAAAATGGGATAAATTTAAATTGTAGATATTTTATTTTTATTCAGTATTACAACCATTAAATTTTATAAATTAATTGAAATTATAATATTATCTTTTTAGGATTCCTAAAATATAGGTAATTATATTATTATTCAAGTCCTGAGGCACATTCCATCATTTGGAGGCCCAAAACATGCTCACAATCCATGCCCCAAAAATTGTTCAGATTTTGAGAATCTTTTAAATATGATCTTGTATCTCAAAGTGGAACATCAAAAGTGATATGAAATGAGTCATAATTATATAGAATATAGCAACTAACAACCTTTATAACGGTTTATATGAGAGACCATATAGATTTAATGGTCATGAGTGCATGGGAATTTGTGGGTATTTTAATTCGACGAGTCGCCTAGAGAGATTTAATTTCTAAGAGTAAATCTAGAATATCTCCTTCATAAAATAGATAATAAATCTAAAATTGCATGGGGGTGAGGAAGAAAAATGGTAGATTCATTACATTATAAAATATACCCTAATTCAACAAATTAATGTGTGAATAAGTCTCAGACATTATGAGGACATAATTAGAGAAAAACAATTCTACCCCATTTTCTCAATAAATTTTAACATCTTTTCCCTATGTATAAGATTACCAATTTCAAGGGTGAAATATGGAGTTATATTTTTAATAGTTCATAATATTTTTTATTATATATTATTTTATAGTTCTTATTCATATATTCTTATTTTTTTTCTTTTTTTTCATGTTCTCCCACCATTTTTCCCTTCTCAACTCCTCAAAAAATAGAGAACTAACCTCAGTGTTTATTCGAGGGAGGGAATTGTGATTTGATTATGTATTATTTTGATTCATTTTCAAACCCTTTATACAATTCAGCTAATCTTTTTGGTTAAATTTATTATGGTGATCATTCCACCATTTTTATCTACCATTAAATTTTTCTTCCCATTCATGTATCATCATTCCGTTGACTATTTGTGTCGTGCATACGGTGGAGCATGGAAAAAATGTGATGGTTATAATTGAGGTATCATATCTAACATTCTGAAGATAATTAATATATATCAAGAGGAATCGATATGCGGTAATGAAGATTAAATGTGAATATATTTTTTGATATGTCTTGATCACTTCATTAGTTGAATATTGAGATCCATTTTGAACAATGATTTCATTCCCTAGGAGCCCAAAGAATAATTGTAATAATTCTTATTAAATAATTATGAATTGTTTTTTAATTTTTTAATTTATATATTATTAATTTAAAATCCACCCCATATATAATAGTTAGGTTGTATTTATATTAGTTAGTTTATAATGGTAACAATATGAATTCAATGTGTTATAAGTTCCCTCCTTAGGATCGCCCCAAGGGTCTTCCACTGTAGTGAATTATTATAAAACATAGAATCTAATTTAATAGTTATTTGAGAAATAAATCTATCATCAATACAATATCAAAGTTGGTAATGGAATATTATGGGATATTGGGCATCCAGTCATATGTATCCCTATAATCTTGGTTGTTTGGGAAAACACAAGAAAGTAAACACCCATGAGATATTTGTAAGGTTATCCATCTTAGTTTGGGAGAATATATAATAATATAAACATATATGATATTTAGATTTCGAAAAACACCCAACATATGGTTTCACATCAACTAAACGAGTGCATTCAAACCGTTACTGCTGATCCAACAACAATATGCCACACCATGGAAGCACTACACACTCCACACAACATTTCCAGTTTTAGTTAAACGTTTCACCACATTTGTTATTTATCCATTTAATTTAATATTAATGAACTAAATAATTTATCCAATTCAATTATACAGTTACCAAACTCTTGGTTCCCATTAATATCATTTATCTACCAATCAATTTTTTTTATTATAGTTTATAACATGGATATCTAGGAAAATGCCTCAACCACGCCACACTATAACTATCCCAAATCACAAAACCACCAATACAATAGCATAAATCCATAATCATCATCATGAATCATGTAAAAATACATATCTCTATAAAAACCTCAAATTTCACATACCAACAACATCACATAACAATGCCACTGAATAACACTATCACAAAAAATAATAATAGTATCCACTGTGACACATTCACTAACCACATCCCTTTAATAAAAAGTTACTACAACATAACTTCCTCCTATACCAAAAATCATAATTTCTCACTAACCCCGTCTAATAATATCCCAAAACATATAGAGTTTTAGATCATTAAAAGATTTATAAAACACTTATCAAACTAGAATAAACAATTTTAAGGGGATTTTTCACAATGAATATTTACATAGAATGGGTATTAGAAAAAAATTATAATCAAGGGAAACCATTTTGTTATTAAAATATAAATTCCATAAAATATTCTTTTAGGGTGTGATTACACAAAAACATATCAACGGTCATAGAAAAAAACAACTATTCTGAATAATGTCTCCCAATAGATTCCATATTTTACAATCCAACAACATTGCATAAACTCCTCAAAAACATCCATCAAAGCATCAAAACATGATATATCTACCAACCCCCAATAAATAAGGTTTTCAGTTAATTATAATTATAATAAAACATTTAGTATCAGCAATTAGAAATAAAAATAATCAAATCCAACAACAGATAATGTAAACTTGAGATAATGATATTTCATACCTCAAATTTGATTTCTAAGCTACCTAGACACCACTGATCAAAGGAAAAACTTCAAAAAACCCTAACTACACCATGAGATCAATGATCTTCCTAAAATGAATCAAATCTTTTTAAAAACCCATACTCACAAAAAACAGAACAATAATGAAACCCTAATGGTAAAATGAGGATTAACCAATGGGTAATTATAATAACATACCATATATCACCCAAAATCAACAATCACAACCCGTGGATTGACGTGATTGAAGGAGTATTAGAAGATCCATCAAAATATCCAAGGGAATTTGAAAAAAATTAGAGGATGGAAGGGTATCCAAATTAGTAAAAAATGCAGAATAAAAATATTTAGAAAATGTGGAACCCTCCTCATTCAAATTACATAACCCTTTCATGATATGTAATCCCTGAGTTTTATAAAATTATATCCACCACCAAAATTCAAATTTTCTAGTCATGATTAAATTGTATACATGAAATCATGTTTCGAAATTTTATTCCATTTAATTTTCATATGTCCCACATAAAAGAGATGAAAGACATTTTTTATACAATCCATGAACGACCAATTCATGGTGTGAATTAGGTTCACATTCTAAACTACGACATGTGGTACCCCTGAAGGTGCTTACTTCACTAATACCTATTGACATCCTTTGAAGGCCTCTAACATCCTAAATGACAATATAATTGGTTGGGATGCCATGGAACATTTCATTAGATGACAATAAAACTATTTTCATCATTGATCATAAAAACTAAACGTAAAGGTAAGAAGCGGTCTAAAACAACTACCCCATGAGATACCTTCCAATAATAGCATCATACTGCAAACTATACCACCAGACAACCATCTGATCACCTCTCTTGGAGAAAACCAAAAAGCCCTCTGTACTGGCCACAAACCACAAAATCCCCAACCTACACACAACACTACATTAAAAACATAAATTAGTGAATTCCATCGAATATGTTGAGATACATTCCACTCTTTGTGTTACTAACTCAACTAAAAAATTGTAATCACACCTTATTATAGTTCATCTCAATTAGAAATGACATATTCCCCTTTTAGTGTGTAATAAAATTTATCACAGATAAAGGAATGTTGTAACATCCTATTACTATTTCTAGTAACTCCTATACCCATCTTTAGATCATGCTTTGGTAGGGTTTGTTTAGTGTTGTTTCATTAGAAAATTTTGAAAATCATGATTGTTTTTGGGATGTACATAGTTGAAACATGCTTTTCTCATACTATACACCCTCTTAGAGAAAAACCATGAAAACATGGATAATGGGGGGTTTTACATCCATAAGATAGTTTGAAAAACCCTAGGACCTTATCAAAATTGGTATACAGTTAGCGAATATGCTTTTTATAACAATGAAAACCTACCCAAAAATCTATTCATACTATCATTATCAATATGACAATTGTTTTTTAAAAGTCATGAACACCCCTTTTTAGATGCATGGAGGGAAAATACGACCCCAAAATGTTTTATTCTTCTAGCGGATCACCTAAGAAATTATTTGGGCCCCTCGAAACCCTTTTAAAAGTGGATCAATGCTACAAGAATCAAATTCAATTTCTACACATCAGGTTTCCACTCCCCAGGATCTATCTCATGCTCTCTCATATCCCCTCCGTAGGTTTTTCATGATCTTCATGTTGTTGTAGAATCTAATATCCACTACATTATATATTTAATATTTTTTGGATTCAAGTATTTTCATTTCACATATTCTTTATCGAAGTTTCTTGATTTGGGCATTATGATTTGAGATCTACTGATTCCATGATAGATGGTTCTTTAACGATGGCCATTTTTATTAAACCTTAATTAAATGATTTTAATTTAATTGTTTTATTTAAATTAAATTTTTTGATATAAATTAAATTATTTTGTATTGGTAGAAAAAAACCCAATTCCATTGTCTTGGGGTTTTGAAATTTGTTTTCACATGAAATTTTTGAACCCCCCCCCCCCCCCCATTCCATTGAATTAGTTTGTTTGGTGAAATTTATTAAATTTAAGTTAAATGTAAATGTCAAATTAATTTTTTTTAATTTTAATTAGGAAATTTAATGTATGAAATTGTTTTCAAATTAGTATTTGAGAAAATGGAAAAAAATGATTTTTCTAGAAACATATTGATTTTATCTCTGAAATTTTCTTGATTGAAAACATGTTCTTGTTTTTAAATGAAAAATTATATTATTCATAATTAATATTGGGATTAATTTTATTTTAAGTAGTCTTAAAATTAATTTCCATTCATTTATTTTTAGTAGAGAACGTGGAAGCATTGGTAGTTATTGAGTTATTTGGACAAAAATCATTTAATGATGTCAACTGAAAAAAAAACTATGTACAGTATGTCACATCCATGATGGGATGGTGATGAGTCCTATTGGTTAGGGTTAAAGGGATGCTTTTATACACTTATTTTCATGATTCACCTTCCAGTGTGTGAGGATCCCCTAGCGTAACACTATTGTACACTTTATAAGATGAGGATGTTCCTAACTTTTTTGAATTTGAGATATATGACATTTTTTTGTGAAATGTTAGACATTCCTTTTAGGATTAGATTAATTGTTTTATGTAAAATTATTGTTAATATATTTTTATAAATTAATCAGTAAATTAAAATGTAATGAATTATTTTTTTGAAATATTATTTTGAAACACAACTCCATTTTATTTAAAAAAATTATACATTCTTGTTAGGTAAATGTTAGAATATTTTTATGGAATACTTGTTGAGACCCTAATGGGATCTTATCTCCCACCCTATTTTTTCCATTGGGTGTATTTATATAATATTTTTCTAGGTTTGAGAAAGGGTAAGGCACTAATGGGAGGTGGTAGTAGAAAATGGTATTTGGACATGGTGAGTAATGTCTATTGAGACCATGGTTTTATCATTTTTTAGTGCATGGGTGATGTTCTTTGGGTTGTTTATAAGTTTTTTACTTCTAGTAATGTTTTTCATATGAAATATTTCTAGTATACATACTGACCTGTTTATCATTCATTCTAATTATTGCAGAAAATTTCTACGCATATTGATTTTTTAGGATGCTAGGTTCTTGTTAACATTCCATGGGGATCAGTAAATCCCATTGGGATATGTAAGTGATTGATTAGATATTGGGTTCCTAGGGTACCTGAGTTGGGTCATGAAAAAAGTGGTATTAGAGCTTATGGTTAGGCCTATTTTGATGTCAGTGTCCATTTTTGTAATCAAGTTGGGTCATAGGTGGATTTTTTGATTGAGTTATAAGCCATGACTCAATGAAATAAAACATATGTCATCAGGGATTTTTTAGGAATGTTATATAGAATATTAGTTCTAGTTTTTTCCCTATTTTTATTTGGATATATTGAAATCCAAATCTTGTTTGTATATCTGTCTGGATTAATTTTCTTATTTTTCTTGGTTTGAGAGAAAATCTAATGTCTTAAATTTTCTATAGCAACAGGTCACCAAGATTATGTGTGAATTAGACCCAAGAGAGATCATGTATTGACCCTAGTGAGTAAATTCTCTTGTAGACCTGATCCTGGATGAGTTGATTGTGTGATCTTTCAATGATATAGGACATGAACCACTAAATGATCATTTTTAGGATCAACATTTGGAACCTCAAAGGTATGTAATTCAGAATCGTGCTCAGGAGTCTCTTGCATAGAATCCACCACCATTCAAAGGCTCAAATGATCCTTAATTGGTTGATGAATGGTTGTGCTGAATGGAGAATTTGTTTTAGTTCTTTGAGACCCCAGATGAAATAAATGTGAAGTGTGGAACATTCATGATGGAAGTACCATATAAGATATTGTGGGTTCATGATGGTGATTGAGAAGAATCATGGGGGATTAGAGTGGAAAGGATTTTAATATCTTTTCACCGTTCAGTTCTATTTGGAGTCAATGATATTGTTCAAGAATATTTTTTTCCAAACCTGATCAGGATGAAATTGTTTCATATGAATATGTAAATAGTTTTCCTGAGTTGGGGTGTTTTTTACATTAGATAGTATCGAATGATAAGATGAATAATATACAACTCATTTTGGGACTATAATATGAAATTAGGTCTCATGTTTTATTGCTGAATAGGCTATCTTATAATGATTTGTTTGATAGAGTAATGATGGTTGAAATGGAATTGGATGGTATGACACTATTTTTGGGAGTTACTTTCTATTCTAGTGGTAGATTGTATCCCCCTAAGGAAAATAAGAAGTGTGATGACTCTCAAAGTGTTTCTCAATATTAGGTTAATTATAGACCTCCTAATGTTCCTAAAGGAGGCCCGTTGATTTTCTACTATTGTGGAATGACTGGGAATTTGAAGAGGGTTTTCATTGAGGTATCCATTATCTCTTATTCTTATTGAAACTCATGTCAGTTGAAGATGTTATTTAATGTTTATTCCACTCTACGTGGTCAAACATGATCATAATCAGCTTCTAAAACAATGGTTGAATTATATTCTTTATGATCAGAAGTGTTCTAGACATATGAATCTTGGGAGAATATTCATAATGTAATTAAATATTCTCTAAAGAAAGTAGATAGAAGTCCAAAACGTTGTTAGTAACCATGAATATAGAATTTTCATTATTAGATTATTTATTATTAATTAGTTCATCTAAATCGCTTATTTCATCTTGTATTGTTAATATGCTAAATTTTACTATGGAGATTTTGTCTTATGTGTGGGATATCACTACACCACTAGGTATGAAGAGAGAGAAGGAAATCTACAAACCTTCTTCTATTTTCTCATTATCATTTGTTTTCCATGAGTGGAATTTTTTGGTTTTCAACATGGAATCAGTTGACATCATATTCTGGATGTATTGGATCAATGGAAATAAATCTATGATTCATTATTACATTCGATGGGTCTCCTTTACTGCACACGCTGTGGTTTTCCTTATCATTCAAAGAGAATATGACCCAATGTGAAGTCCAGTGTGGCCTTCTTATCTAGAGTTATGGAAATAGATATTTGTGTTTTATTTTGATATGGAGAGATAATCTTTATGTGGTGATCTCTCTCTAGTTGCCATTATGAATCTCGAGGTTTTTTTATTTTAATTAAATGGTTTAAAACTAGAAAAGGAGGTATAGTTTTATATCGATCTAGTACCTGGTACTAAACCATTATCTATTCACTCTTACTGAATGGAACAACAAAAATTAAAGAGTGTAGGACTCAGTTGTAAGATATTATAGAGTAAGGATTCATATGTCTCAGAGTTTCACCATGTGTGGTGTCAGTTCACTTTTCTCAGAAACATGATTGGTGAATCTTCCATTGTGCTAATTACCAATGAATAAATCTAGTTACGATAACGAAAATGTATCTATTTTAATGAATTAATGATTTTTTGTTCAGTTAAAAGGGGGGAAGTGGTTATCGATGATTGATTATTGATCGGGATGATACCATTTTAAAATAAATGAATCTAGCATTTAGAAAACCTCATTTCAGAGTAGGTACATCCATTATGAGTACCTTGTCTTTCCCTTTGGTTTAAAAAATTCCCCTAAAATCTGTATGGCTTTGATGAACATCATTTTTCATGAATAATTTCATTCTTTAATGGTTTCCTTTATGAAAGATATCATCATTTACTCTTTGTTCTAGGAGGATCATGTGCATCATTTGAGATAAGATCTAGATTTTTTGAGAAAACATGAATTTAACGCCTAACAGTTGAATTGTAATTTTCGGGTTCGATAAGGGATTTTATTAGTGCACAAGGTGTCAGAACACGGTGTTTTAGTTGATCCTAAAATGGTGACAGATATTACGGCTTTGGGACATCCATGAAATTGTTATGAGATTCAAAGCATCTTAGGATTCGTAGGATACACAACTTTAAATTGAACCCTTTGTGATGAGGAAATTGCAATAGGACCCCTCCCAAAAGGCCATTTGCAATGGGTTCACATTGTAATTTCCCTGAAATTGTAACTAGCATCGCAAATTGTTTATCCAGGTTTTTGAAAAGCCCTTTCTTTCTAGGCTCATTGATAACACATTTTTTTGATAGGTCATTCACAAATAAGTATATAAGATATTCCCATCAGAGAAACCCTAAAAAATAAAAAATTAATGAAAAAATTAATACGAATAAAATTTTATAGAGTAATTAAATAATACTAATGATAGTAATAAAATAAAAAATTCTTTTTAAAAAATAATATATGAAATAATAATAAAAATATAAAAATAATATAACAATAATATAACAATATAATAATATAATAATATAATTAAAAAATAGTATAACAATAATAATAATAATAATAATAATAAAATTAGTAAAAATATAATTAAAATAATAAAATTTTATAAAAAATAATAATTGTAATAATAAAATAAAAAATAAAAAATAAAAAATATCATAATATAAAAATAAAAATACTAAATTAATATTAAATTAGTAATAAATTAATATGATAATATGATAATAAAAATAAAAATAATAATACTATAATAATAATAATATAATAAAAACATAATATTCGCAATACTATAAAAAAGTCTAAATAGAATCTAAATATATGGAATAATAAAATATCATACCAAAAAGATTCACATTCAAATATTTATCATAAAACAGTAGAAAATGTGGGATAGGGTCATATAGAGGAGATGGGGGAGCAAGAGGAAGGAAACCATCCCTAAACAATGAGTCAGAAATCACATGTACTCTATCAACAACACAGGCTTCTACTACTGCCAGCGATGCATATTTTCCTGCTACTGTGGCTGCTACCGACAATGCTCTTTATACTCCCTACAAATACTCTCTATAAACTCACCCTAAGAACAAAGTTGCTTCTAATATTGTGCAGTATATGACAACGTCTCTATGATATCCTCTTGAGCTGCATGATAACATCACTACATTACCATAATAACTATAATCCATTAATTGAGAGACATTACCAGAAACTCGACATTTCTTATAGCCATAATAGGTTTTTTTTATCCTTATGCTTCACCAAATTTTGATACACTGGTCTGATCCTCTGTCTAAACCTGACTCCCAGTCTATTTCTAAGACATTGTCTCCCCATATGACACCTCCAATTCCAATTTAAAATTAAAATAGATAAAATATTTTTGTACTTAATTTTAAAACTCAAAAAGAGATTATACTGATCAAAATATGATATTGGCGATCACCTCTAATCTCTATAGTGACATGATCATTGTACATCTTCCTATAAACATTGAACTCCCTAATATCAGCCAATTTGACCGCCTATATGAATATGAAAATAAAAAATTACATTTATAGTAATATATATTATTTAAAAAGGTATCTATGAAATGTTTCCTATGTGTACTGAATATACGACTACCAGCTCGATGTTTCACTTCTGATCTTCCATGGCTCTATCAACCTACTGGTGATCTCCTCTGAAAATTACCACCCATCTAGTGGGAACATAGTCCATCCTAAACATGAGATGAAATGTACTCAGGTTAGTGTCTTCAATAAGACTCATAAAACTATGTGACACCCGCATTCCCCAATGAGGTACTCCTCATATTTTCCAAAAACTGATTATAACACTCCCACGTACAACCCTACCATTCTTCCCAGGTTGTTTTATATAATCTATCATCTAGGGGATGCAATAAACCATATAAATAATAATTTATATCAAGTTATTAATTAATCACTACTTGAATAGTGATCTATACCAACACACTTATCCCAAAGGTTTCATAAAACCATTGGGATATGGTCCCTTTACCAATGATTTTTCCTAGTGAATTTTATACCATATTTTTCCAATGGTATTTTAAAACAATTGGGAAGGGGATATAAGAATATGTTTTCCCAATGGTTTTTGAAAAACGATGAGATACACTTGTCTAAGACAACGGTTTATAAAAACCATTAGTATGGAACATATATCCTAACAGTTTTTAAAATTCATATGGAAAATTTACCCCAAAATATAGTAGTGAGCCCCCTCTCCATTATAGACCCAATTGGGTTTTTCTTACAGTATGACATCCCTCTTCTTATTCGGTGACTCCTACTCCTCCTCGCAGGTGATCGAGCCTAGTCAAAATCATTCAATTTCATCGAATTAAAATTAATGAGTTCGAGATATATCATTAAGATACATTTATTTTGAATTTTTATATACCCTGTTTAGTTCATTTCCCCCATCGGGCTATAGTCACTATCATTTAGGGTTTTCATTTCATTATTTTTCAATATGAAATTATAATGTTCAAAAATAATTCAGCCAACACATTTATAATGAATTCCACTTCATGAAAAACTGCCACCATAACTAATTCTTCCACTCATGCTACACAATATTATTATTATAGGGGAACTATAGTTTTCCCCATTGGTCACGGTCACATTCATATTTTGTTTTATTTTACATTTAAAACTAATTCCTTTCTGCAAAAGGGAGTTCCAATAATTACTTATTGTATATTTTATATAATGGTTTTGTTTTGAAGACTTAAATCAAAAATAAATTTTTTTCTAATATAATTGTATTTATTCCTATATAATTATGAATTTATGACATAAAAATTTGTAAACTTTTATTAATGGAAAATAATTTTTAATGTATTAATACCACTTGACATTTTGGGAATGTCTTGTCTCGAATTTCCCTTTTTCATTTTCATTGGTCACTACACATTCAAAAAAATCATTACTGCCCTTAATTTGGTTTCACATTAAAAATATTCACTCTCCATTATGTCTTTTTAACATGTTTTTTTTATGTTTATCATTGTATGTTTCACAAGTGTTACACTACAATATCTATAAATTGTGATGTCAACCTGATGGTCCCCACCTATAGTTGCACTACTTTGGGTGAAGTAAGTCCACTATTAGTATAACTATTTAATTCATCCTTTATATATGAATTAAAATGATTGATTACATAATGGGTAGTGATTTCGAAAATTGAATTTGGGTGGTGTGATATGTGTGAGTCACATGGGCTATGTGACCTGTGTGAGGACTATTGGTGAAGTGACCTATGTGATGCACATGGAAAGTGACCTATGTGAGGCACATTGTAATAACTAATGACTTTTGAAAATTTATATCCAAGGCTACAGAACCACCTTGAGATTTAATTAACTCAACATTGGTCAATGGTATCCATTACTCAATGATACATTAAAATAATTACAATGGTAATAATAAAATCTTATATCCTTAATTTCGTACTTCCAATGGATTAGAAAACAGTTTATATATTATATGATAATATTGATTCATAAATCTGTGAGATATTGGATATTTTTTACCATGATATTGCCTATTATATGAGATGCTCACTTCTGAACCTTGTGAAGCATTGGAAGAAGTGCTATTTTGTTATTATAAGGGAGAACAATTATTATTATTTGGCCACATAGTTAGAATAACATTCTCATCCTTAATTAGGATGTCCCTTATAAATATTGGCATGTGTTGACATAATGAAAATATAACAAATTGTGGTATACCATGAAGTCTTTCAAACATTTAATAACTCATCAGTCTAAATTTATATCATTTTCGTTCAGCACCAACTTGTTTCTAGTTCTAGACACCAAGATGTATACCATTTAAATTACAGACCATATAAAAAATATCATGGATCACCATTACTATAATGAAACCATTGATTAGAAATAGATCATTAAATATACAATAAAATGATCTTAATAAATATAAACACCATGCCAACTATTTTCTCACAATTTTTCTAGAGATATCATTCATTATACAATGATTCAACAATTAACATCAAATATCTGCCCAGCTAGAGACCACTCTTCCAACTTCATATCCCTTAGACTACAATCTCTTCCACTCATCCACTATGCATTGATACATATCTTCCTATAGGTTTGTGATCAATTGATTAGAATGGTTTCATCACCAAGATAATATATGTTCACAGGTCTCTCGAACTATAATTTCTTATACAATTTTATTTTACATTAATTGATTTAGTGTTATCATTATTTATACTCAATCATTAATTTACTTCTTCCAAATCCGTAGATGTAGCTATTTATTTTCCATGGATATCATTTTTCATTCTATATGGTGGGGTTGTGTATTTTTTATCTACAGGATTCTAATATGTTTGTATTTTATGTCCTTTGGTTATTTTCAATCTATTTGAAAACAAATTTTAGAAATTTTTTTGAATAAAAAATAACAAATAATTGATTTAAATTATGTTCATTAATTATATTATGTTTTAGAGGAATTTATTTTTATCATTATCAATGGGTTATGTGAATTTCTAAAACTAGTGTTTTTCCTTAAATAATGTGGTTTGATTTTAAAAAATGGTGGTTGAAATTTATTTATGTCTGTTGATTTTATGAAAATGAAAAAATTTATTAATTTAATAATATGTTTTTAAATGTAACATTAGTGGAATGTCTTATGAAAGGAATTTCAAAAAAAAAATCTCTATTGTAAAAAAACTGGGGACATGTAGCCCACTCACTAAAATTAATCCAAGGTGTGGGTATAATAATTATGTCATCTAAATATTAAAAAGTATTTCCACACGGGGATAGTGAATACTATTTCAATTGTGGATTGATACCTCGGGATATTGAAGTGGTCTTTAGAAATTTTTTATGTTATCCTAATATCATGAGTTTAGTGATTTGTCTTGTATGGTTGATGTAACAACCACTTTGAATTTTTTTTTATTTTTTCTCCTCTATACATGTTTTATTTTTTATATATTTTTTTCCCTATATGTTTTTTGGGATTGGTTATCTATGTTGGTTAATCCATGTATTGTTTCATACTATAATTGAAACTACTCATTTTATTTACATAGTGGTCCAACTTATGAGTTATTCATTCTATAATTTTTTAGATCTCTGATTTTTGTTTACATATATTTGAAAACATTATTCCCAATCTATTATATTTTATTCCCTTATCACTTGCTTCAAATCCCTGGGGATAGATAACACCCTTGGGCCTTATTGCGGGCCAATCTCGGTGATATGTTAGGTTGACCAAGGTTGGTTCACGAAAAAATGGTATTAGAGTTCCCTTCACAATTTTGGGGTGTTTGATTGATATGATAGATTTCTATTGGAATGTAAGAGATATTTCATGAGTGGGTGTCTGGTCACCACCTTCCATGAAAAGAAGTGACTTTCCACGCATAGTTAGGATGTCAGTCTGGAAGATGAGTTTTTTATATTTTATATATTTTATATGAAATGATGTTATATTAATCTATAGTGATGTTATATTGGTTATTTTTTGGTATGTTTAGTTTTGGGGTGAATATGGAGGAGGAATCAGAGAAACATAGTTAGCTCTTGTAGTCTGAAAAACTGTGTGGAGGCCATGTGGAAGGCTCTGTAAATATATTTAGATGGTGTTGCATAGTTTATTCACAATTATTCAAATCATTTCATTAAACCATTGTTTCTGACGCTTTTACGTTGGGGCGTGCGTGCATCCATCATGCATGGGGAGGACGTGCGACTTGTTTCCCCACATTCTCGCTTTCCAATGGCGGGCGGCATCCATTCCTTGTTCAGGGACGTTTTCTCCTTGATCGAAACTGACATTATGGGATGTTGGTTCATCCTTCCATAGATTCCTCCTCGGAGCTCGTCACCTAGTCCGGGTCTCCCTCATATATTTAAGATGGGTTCGTGAAGCTCGTTCCCGGTGCCATATCTGCATGGATGCCAGTTAATTACGATGCTTCCGTCAAGACGCATCAAGGGGTCTGGTCGGGGAAGCAACCTTCAGGGAAGAGAAAGGTCACGCTGGGGTGTCGTTTTCGTGCCTTGACGTTGGGGGATTGGCATGTCTATCATCTGTCCCTTATTATAGAGCTTCTCGAGGGTGCGGAATCACAAGGCATCCCACATCGAACCCGGGGAGTTGTGTTCCATCTGAGGTTTTCCTCACCATCCCATGTTTAACATGGGGTATGTTGTGAGTTTAACATCTTGCAGAGACTGATCGGACTGATTGTAACACTGAGAGTGGATCAGATTGAAAAACCCCATAGGGTGAACACCGATATTAGGGCCAGCACGCGGGCGAATTCTCAGATACTATGGAGTGGAATGGGGTGGCATGATCCCACCGGGATGTGGCAGCCTGTGTAAGGATCAGGACGGGTAATGGAGTGTAGAGGGGCATAAACCTCATGGAGGCTTCCTACGTATCCCCATGGCAGGGAATTAAAGTTCACGTAGTTTGGTGATACGGTGGGACACCTGAAGAGGCGAACCATGAGAATGAACATATGGGTTGGAGCCTGGATGAGGTAAGACCCCCAGGCTAGGGCATGGGCTTCCCGAGGCACGTGGGCTCGAGGGAGAGGTCAGGATGAGACATCGGTGTTGGATATGGGGCTTACGCTCTGAGACGGCCCATGATGGTGGATATGGGGCTTACTCCCTCAGGCAGCCCATAATGGTGGTTGTGAACTGACATGGAGGGGTCGGAAAAATTGAGTGATGGGATTGAACCTCGTGGAAGCTTCCTAAGTATCCCCATGGCAGGGAATCAAAGTCCACGTAGTTTGATGAATACAGATTAATGTCATGCGGGATGAGGGCATACAGTTTAACGTCATGCGGGATGAGGGCATAGAGTTTAACGTCATGTGGGACGAGGGCATACAGTTAACGTCATGCGGGATGAGGGCATACAGTTTAACATCATGCGGGATGAGGGAATACACTTTAACGTCTTGCGGGATGGGGGCATACAGTTTAATGTCATTCGGAACGGTCAATTTTGGGCTTATGCTCTGAGGCGGCCCAAAGTGTTGGTGAACCGTCTTGAAGAAGTCAGAATGACCGAGCGGTGGGCTTAAACCTCGTGGAGGCTTCCAGCGTACCATGCGTTAACACAGATCAAAGTCCCCATAGTTCGCTAGGATGGGACTTATGCTTTGCGGTGTACCATGATGGTTTCATGGTCGACTCTCGCTCTAAGGCCACGTGAGTCATGCTTGGTGTGAGAAACAAGAGGCATCAGGGACCAGACGATCACGTCGCGAAGGGTGTGTCCGTGAGTAGAGGAAAGAAGCATACGCGTTGAGCATCCCAAAGAGGAAAGAGGGTCTTACACGTGGTTAGCAGCCCTTAGTGCAGAGGCTTACTCCAGGATGGAGGCCCATGGTGCGACAAGGCACAGTGGGAGAGGGACTCCACTAGCATTGGCAGTGGGGAAGTACGGAGGTGCATGGGTGCAACCTTCCGCAAGATAGTCTAGGGGCTTACGCTCTGAGGCAGCCCTTCCCCCGTGGACAAACGCCACTCCAAGAATATAATATCATTCCATGTGAGGAAGATTCCATTCTTGTGGAGATTATAGGCATAAAGAATGTCCGAGCCAGGGGGACCTTGCGTGCGAGGCATGTGGTCGGACCATAGTTTAACGTCATGTGTTGAGGATGAGGTGCATGGCAGTTTAACGTCCTTCAGCTCGGACGAGGTGGGTTGACTCCACACCCCTAGGGATTACATTCCCAACACCTTCTACCCCTTGTGGGAGGGAAGGCATCGGCAAGGCCGTGGTGAAAGGGGGGGCCCAGGGCGAACCACTAAGGGGTCAACGTTAGCGTGGCTATGTGAAGAAGCAATAGCTATTAGCGTGCCTATGCGAAGAAGCATGAGGAAAAAGCAACGTAACGGGAAACACCACCCAAGGGACTTTGAGGTTACTTCATATGAGCCTGGAAGGCCGTACGGGAAAACAACTCATGCCCGATATGGAGGACATCGAGCGCCTAAGCAGGGAGGCACCTGGGGGTGTAAAGGTCAGGGGCCCTGGGGTTTGCGTGCAAAGAGAAGGTTTGCACGCAAAACACCGGGCTGGCACACAATTGGGGTAGAGGGATTGCGTGTGGCTAGGGGGATTTCATGCACCGAGCTTGGGTTGCGCACGGGAGGCACCGGCCGATTTTTATGGTTAGTGATAAACCTAAAGATGGGACTGCGCACAATTTGGAAGCAATTGCGCGCAATAAGAGGGGATTTTGCACGATGGAAGAACCCTGGGGAGTTAGGAAAATCACTTAAGCCAGTGGGATCGCGTGCCAAGGTGAACCCCGGGGCACAGTCCCACGAAAAAGGTTGTTACCTCGAAGCCATATTGCGTGCGCGGGTGTCCGGTTTGCGTGCACGGGATCTGGTCCGAATTCTTCAACCCCGAAACAGTTGGGGTCTCCTTCTATTTATAGGTATTCACTGTTGCGGAATTAGGGTGGCGCGCAGAATCTTCAGTTTCGGGACTCGTCGGCCAGCAAGGCCTCCCTGCGCGGAACCGGGCTTGCAAAATTGTGTGCCGTACCGGTTCTTTTTTGTGAATCCCAGTCATCCTTCATGCGCACAACATTTTTCTACGGGAGTACCCTTTAATTTCGCGTGCTTCTTCCGGGCCCTCAGGACCGGGCCTCTGAGTCTGAATATGACTTCGCTTCATCATTCTGAAACCTCCTCTAGAAGTTACAGACTTTTTCCGTGTCTACAAATGCACACCCTTGGAATTGGATCGGTGAGAGGTCGCAACAATCAGATTCCGAGGTAAATGTTGAAACGCAAAGTGGTGGATATCCTCGTCACATTGCACGCAAAACTCCATCCGGTGCGCAAAACTCCGAGTCGGCGTGAAATTCTCTTTCCGCACAGCGCGGAACCCTGGCCTCATCTATAAAAAGGGGAGTTGGGTCCCATGTTCCGGACTCATGCTTTTCTGCGTGATAGGCTCAACTCTCTCATGTGCGAAATCGCTTCCGCGGATGCGCTCAAAAAACACTTTGGCAGCGCGTGATTCCTTCCGAACATCGGGCGCGTTTCCACGCAAACTTGTAGTATTGCATGCCAACGGTTCCGATTGGGCGCCGAACTCCTGAATTGCACGCCGAAAGAACAGTTTTCGCGCAACCCTTTATGATTTCGCGCGCCTCTTATTGATTTCATGCAACTCTCAAGAAAACACGGAATGGATGCAAACTAAGTTGATGAGGGGGAAGCTGCCGCTCGTAGAGCTGAAATGACGGTGAATGAGGAGGTTTATGGAGCCAAGGTGGTCATTTCCAACAACCTCACCTTGTTCAACCAACTGACCCCCGCCCATAAGGAGTATCCTCTATCTGGAAAACCCCCGCTCTGGAACATCAACATCCTGAAGGAGGTTCCTCTACCGGGCTTCGAGGTGGACACACCGCGGTCATGGGTGACCCTGGAGGATGAAATTCCCCACTACAACATTACCAACAATGGCCATCCTGCCAGGGAAACTAGGCACATGGATGTATATGTCCTGAACCCATCGACCAGGACCATTACCGGGGATGAGCCTACCGTAGAGGATTCCCCAGCCCTCTATGCAAGCATGTTCCGTCAGAGCATCACAAATGAAACTAAGGGCTGGCTGAAAGTTTGGGACCTACGGTCCGGGGGCAACATTACCAGTTAGTGGGCCTAGGCATTCTGGGTTCGCCATAGTTGCGACTAGTTTGGGGCCGAGCTGCAGCATATTGGCCCATTCGAGGCAGTATGGATGCCACAGTTCCACTTCCACCGTCAACCTGAGCTCAGGATGGAGATATTCACCCGGTGGTCCCCTAATACCAACACATTCCATCTTCACCATGGGGAAGTTTGCATCAGCCTCTGAGATGTTCATTGTATCAGAGGTATCCCACTAGTGGGCTACCAATACGACGAGTTCGTTTCTCCAAAGAACACCTGGGAAGACAGGTCAAGAACCCCCATTCTGACGTGGCAAATGTTGGAGCTAGCCAAAGAGAGGCTGGGGGTCAAGGACTTCTTGAAGGAAATTGCCTACAAGAGCTATTTCAGCCAGTTCCTAGGAAGGACACGACAATCAAGATACCAGGACGGGGTAAGCGGTGCCCAACCATGGCTCAGAGGAGCATGGATGGGTCATATTGGAGGACCCTGGAGGTAGGGAAATACCAATCGTGGGGCTACCGCGTCATTGAGGACCGGGACCCGAACGTCTGGTATGCCGAGTTTCTCACCGCATTCCTGAGCGGGTGGCTCCTGCTGGTGCGGGATGCAAGGATGGGCGTCCGTCCAGAAACACTGGTGATGGCGGGCACCATGGCCACCAACAAAAGATTCAATTTGGGGGTCCCAGTGTTGGCTATGTTGTATGCCATTATGGGATGCATCTCCAGAGGTGGGTCACCTCGGAGGGTATGTGGCCCCTTCTAGTTCATTCACGGCTGGGTGGCGGCTCATCTCGGTTGGTATACCTTTCCGAACAACATCCGTCCTCTGGGCAACGGCCTGCGACCATCTCTGCTGAACATCACTGGGGTGGAGCCGATGATGCTCAATGAGGAGGGTGTAAGGATCTGTATCAGTAATCACACGAATTTTAACTACAGCCCATTCCCCACCTCGATCGTCCAAATGGTGGACAATGGGTGAGGCTCACTGGAGCAGCAGGAGTATTTTCAGAGCTTCCAGGGTGGGGTGATCATGGCTCGGATCGAAGGGAAGGTGATCTGTGAGCCTTACATGCCATCCTGATTCACCAGGCAATTCAGGTGCCTCCAACGAATGTCGAAGAAGGTAATCACGGCTGTCTGGGAGGAGAAGAATCCCTGCATCCTGTGCCAACTGTGGTTGATGTTCACCACTTTTGGCTACGGTGACGTCATTACCCTTTCTCCCACCAGGGTCAACCCTGGCCAAGAAACCGAGTACGTCAAGCACTAGACCATTGCGTACCCTGAGGGGCTTTTATGCAAGCGAGTCTGGAAACTCGAGACTACCCGCGTGGAAACTGGGTGACAGGGAAGTCAAGGTGCTATTAAAATGGGGGAACCAGGGGCGCGCCAGGAAGCGAGGCCTGCGTAGTGCAGGACCTCAGCAGCAGGGACAACACGTGGCGCTTCTGTGACCTTGTTGCCCAGAGGGGGGTCTCACGTGATGATAGGAGAGCCTTAGGCGTTGTATCCAAGTCATTCTTACGGGTCCCTCCACGTGTGAGAGATAATGGAGGTCCGGATGAAAGGGAGCATGAATCTTGGAAAGCGAATGAAAACATGCCTATGTAGAATATAAAACTCCAGGTCCTAGACCAGAGTACTCTGAGCACATTAGCGGACCACTTGAAAGGGTCAAAGGGCTCAGTTTGGGAGTGTCCAACAGATGGCGGATTCCCGGGAGGAGGTGGGGCATGGTGCCAAAAACCTTGTACCACACATATATATCCCCCTGCAGGGAGGGATAGGCCAAGAGGGCGAGGTGACCGGGAGATCGTGGGATCTCTTAAGAGACGGGCTGGACCTAAAGCCTAGTTGTTCAGGTGGTCCTACATATCCCATAAGGATGGGAATCAATATGCACGAAGTTATAGAAGAACAGTTTAATGTCATGTAGGATGATAAGGGGCATTTATTCAAGGAATGTGTACGGTGCGGCTGGTAACCCATGGTGGATGAGAACATAGTCATACAATACACTGCACACTCTGGGTAAATACTGGGCTAAGAGGCCTGAGATGGCTAAGGGGCCCGAGGCGGGGTCTCAGTCAGGGAGACCTGACCAGCATGCAGTTTAACGTCATGCAGTAAGGATGAACATTCAGTTTAAGGTCATGCTAGACCCTAATGGGCTTAGTTTAAGGTCTTAGAACTCGGACCAGAGGGGCCCAGATGTGGGGCCAAGTGTAGTTTAAGGTTGTGCACGACCGGGTGCAGTTTATGGTCATGCAGGACCTAGGGGACTCAAGAAAAGTACTGTTTGAGGAACTTGGAGTTGATGGGAGGAGTTACACGCTCGCCATCCATAGTCACCATGGAATATGTACATTTGGGATAGAGCTTATGGATGATGAAAGGCCCTTCCCATTTGGACTCCAACATGGGTGGTTTCCTACCAGGAATCATTTGCGCCCTGTGGGCCAGAACTAGATCACCTTTCCGGAAAGAGCGGAGGCAAACCTTCTTGTTGAAAGCTCGATCCATCCTGCTCTGATTCCTTTCCAGGATATGTAAAGTGCAAATCCTATTCTCATCCAGTGCATCCTACTC
This sequence comes from Viscum album, assembly GCA_963277665.1. Lineage (NCBI taxonomy): Eukaryota > Viridiplantae > Streptophyta > Magnoliopsida > Santalales > Viscaceae > Viscum > Viscum album. Next base: position 1,281,642,674 of record OY728135.1, read on the forward strand.
AGCTAAAAAGATTTTAGAAACTCTATCGGGCAGTTGTTGGTCGTAGACCACCGTGCTCAATGAGGGAAACTGAATCTCGATGGGTAGGACGACCTCAACTCTGTACACCAGGGAATACAGGGTCTCTTGAGTGGAATTGTGATTCGTCGTCCAATAAGCCCAGAGGAAATTGGGGAGCTTGTCCAGCCAACTTTTCTTGTTCTGACCAACCATCTTTTGCAGAATGTTAGAAAGTGTTTTGTTAAATGCATCGATCTGTCCATTCACCTGCACGTGATAGCGGGAGGTATGGTTAGAGAGAATTTTGTACTTTGAGTATAGTTTCTTCAGCTCGGCTGCTCGGAAGTTGGTTCTGTTATCCGTGATAATAGCGTGAGGTTCTCCAAATCGATAGATGATGTTGGAGCTCACGAATTCAGCGATAGAATAGGCTTTGACTTACTTGAGCAGAATTGCCTCTCCCCACTTAGAAAAGAAATCCATAGAGGTCAGGATAAACCGGCATTGGCGAGCCGTCGCTGGGGGGTAAGGTTCTATGACATCCAACCCCAAGACTGCAAAGGGCCAAAAATACTTGGTAGTGTGAAGGGGTTCCGATGGACAATGCACAAAGTTGGCATGAACTTGTTATGCGCGACACCTCTAGGTGAACTCGATGTAGTCATTGATCATAGAGGGCCAAAAGTACCCCATCCTCCGAATCGGGAGGGACAACTTCGACCCGGCCTGATGGGTGCCACAGGAACCAACATGCACTTATTGCATGACCTGAGGGATCTCGACTCCTTGAAGGAAACAGAGGAGAACAACATCAAATACACATTTGTAAAGGAGCTGCTCAAGACTGGGACTGCTCTGAATGGTAAACTACAGCATGCGGCATTGGATTCGCTCGTGCTCGGCTCGGTCCGACAGAATATTGTCATGTTGGAGATATTCAATCAAGGGAGTCATCCAGTCAGAAATTATTTCGATTACCACATCTGATGTCCCTAGGGATCCTGAAGTAGGGGCACCAGCGGTAAGAAGGTTCACCCGCGGGCCACGATCATCCTCTGGGATAACGGGAGAAATGACCCTTTGGTGTGCCATGTGGATAATCAGGTAGTCCTGATCGAGCTCCACAAGAGACGCGGTAAGGCTGGCCAAAGCATCTGCTCGATTATTCTGCAGCCGGGGAATATGAACGACCTCTAGCCGAGAAGGGACATAGCCATTAGACGGAGGGTGCACTCCAGAAGTGGCATGAGTTGTGGATTTCTGACAACATATTCACCATTGACATGCTTGATGACTAGCTCAGAGTCCCCTTTCACATGCAGATGGGGAACGTCAATCTTGAGTGCCAACTCGAGGCCAGATGAGGGCCTGATATTTTGCCTCATTGTTGGTACAACCTTCTAACAATAAGAATGAATATGACAGAACAGCTTGCTCCGTGGTGATGAAGACGACACCCAGGCCCACTATTTTGAGCCTAGGATCGTTGAGCCATCTACCGGTGGGGCTCCAGGAGGCACTGTCAAAGTGCATCTGCTAGTATGGGATGGAATGATCGACTGAGATAATTACCTCATCAGGAGATCTTAGATCTAGTGGCTGATCCACAGAGGTTGGGTGGGAAACCAAAAAGTATTCCAACACCTGTCCTTTGATATCCTTCTGATGTACGAACATGATGTCGAACTGCTAGAGGGTCACTTCCCAGTGCCCCAGTCGGCCGGTCAACATAGGTCGATTGAAGATGTATTTCAACGGGTCTTCCCGAGAGACCAGCTGTACCTCGTGGTGCTGCAAGTAGTGCCATAATTTCTGCATGGAAAATATGAATTCCATGAAGATCTTCTCGATGGGAGAATATCTAATTTCCATATTGAGGAGCATGCAGCTAAGGTAGTAGAGGCTATTCTTTGTTACCATGTTGTTATTCTGGGTGATAAGTGCGCCGAGGGATCATTGCTGGGTGGTCACATGAAGTACCAGCGGATTTCCAGAAACAGGTGGCATCAAGATCATAGGTTGGAGCAGATACTGCTTGATTTCCTCAAAGGCTATCTGAAACTTTTTTTCCCATTCATAGGCGGCAACTTTCTTCATGAGCCATGAAAAGGGCTTACACTTGTCGGCCAGATTCGCAGTGAATTGGCGTATATAGTCTAACTGTCCTTAGAGGCCTCTGATCTCTCGAATATTACTCAGGGGAGGCATCTGGATTATGGCCCTGTTCTTCTCTGGGTCAATCTCGATGCCTCGGTTACTGAAAACGAAGCCATGAAATTTTTCGGAGGTGACCCTGAAGGAACACTTCAATGGGTTCAGCTTCAGGTGGCGAGAACGAAGAAGCCGAACAATTTCTCAAGGCCCTTGAGATGGTCCTGGAGCTGGCGATATTTAACCACTAGGACATCCATGTAGCATTCCACCAGTGTCCCGAGAATCGGCTTGAATATGCGATTCATGGCCCGTTGATAGGTGTCACCCGCATTATTTATGCCGAAGGGAATAACCTAGTAGTAGAAAGTACCTTAGGGGGCCCTGAAGTCAGTGAACGCTTCATCCTCAGGGGCCATCCTGATCTGGTTGTACCCAGAATACCCATCCATGAAAGAGAGGGCTTAGAACCTGTTTGTGGCATCGATCAAAAACTTTTTCACTTTAAGGGGAAAATCATCCTTCAGACAGTGGCGATTGAGATCACAGAAGACGATAGAGACCATGATTTGTCTGTTCTTCTTCCTGAATGGAACAATGTTGGCTAGCCACCAGGGGTACTAAAATTATTTGATGATGTTGGCTTTGATGATCATATCAACTTCAGACTCAACCATGGCACCGTGAGAGGGGTGCATCTTTTTGGGAGGCTGCTTGAACCCGCGATGGTTTGCTGGAAGGCCAAGGCGGTGGGCGGCTACCTGAGGATCTAATCCTGTAATCTCTTCGTAACTCCAGCTGTCTAAGAAAGTCTATGTACTGTTGCCGCTCCTTAGGGGGAATAGTGGCACTGACCGATGTGGGTCTTGGGTCTGTCTCGCTATCGAGGTTCACATGCACTAACTCATCGACAGTGGTGGAGACACCCTCCTCAAAGGCATGGGTGAATCTTCCATGTACTCCTCCCCACTTGTGGGGGGATCATCCATGGGGGGAGCTGCTTCGGGGCTACTAGACCCTGATTGGAAGATAATGTCGGCTTGGGCGGCAGTGGTTGTCACATCAGGAGACTCATGAACTATGGAGACCATGGCGACAAAGGCGGTTGATCCAATCCCATCTGGCCTTTGACCCAAGGGGCCACGCTATATGGCATCAAAGCAGTAGTGGCATGTTGGCTTGAGCCGGTCAATTCTATCCAGGTGGAAGAGACATGTATGATGTACCGATGTTTCCATGAGCTTGACGTCCTGATACCGTACTGGGGTAAGAGGCTCGGGGATCACCCGAGCCTGGTTGGTGTAGGAGTACAAGGTGATTTCCCGCCGCCGCTTGGACCCATAAATATGCCTTCCTCTAGTACCCGAAAGAACAAAGCACTGCCCCATGTCGGGGGTTGTGTCCTCCAACCGATGGATTGGGAAGACAGAAGTGTCATCCAAACCTGCCCAGGGATCACTTGTGACTGTGGCGGGCTCGACCTAACCTTCAAGGATCTTCTTGTCCTTACTCTTGTAATAGTCGGTGTCTAGATAACGGGATTCACAATAGGAAAAAGTAGACGTGTCTCCTTGGAGCATGCCTACTCGACCATTAAGTGAGTATTTGAGGCACTGGTGATACGATGATGGGACTGCTGCAAGAAGGTGGATCCATGTTCTGCCCATCAACGTGTTGTAGGTGGTGTCCTGAGAGACAACCATGAACTCAGTGTTGGAAACTAGGCCACCAAACTGGGCCTTCAAGAGAATCCTGATGAGCGGAGTTTTCCCAATCCTGTCATACCCCTGGATTCGGATGTCGGAGGGAGTTAAATCATCCTCAGACAACCCCATCATCCACAGCGTCCGATTTGGGATTAGGTTAATCCCAGAACCCGTGTCTACAAGAAAACATTGGACATCCACACCATTTAATTGTCCGGTGATGTACAGTGAGAGAATGTTCCCCTGTATGGGAGGGTCTTCATCTTCACCGGAGAATGAGATCACTGCCTGGCATTCGGCGTTCTCAATTGCTTCAGCATGGAAGGCGTCTGCAGCCGCAACCTCCGTCTCAAACTGGAGGGGTCTCCTTAGGGCCCCGGTGAGTGCCTCACGCATTTCAGATGACATGATAAGAGGCTCAAGGGTAGAGAGCCTTGCTTGAATGCTGACTAGGTGCTTCAGAACATCATACTTTCGGGCCAAATGCGAGCTTCTACTTACGGGAGGTCACTCTGCGATTGGAGGCATGACGGGCCCTGCCGGTGGGACCGGTGGCTGACTGGTACTAGGAATGTCTGGCTAATCACAAGTCGAATCCCTGAGAGTGGCTACCGGATTAGGACTGGAAATATGGGGTCAGCTGGTAGAATGGAAGAGCCAGTCACGGCACAGCCGAGGTGGTTCTGCCTGATCCAGCAACAAAAACGGTGGTAGAGGCGAACCTATCAACACCAGATGAAGGGGCTGCATGTGCTGAGCTCTGTATTGGGCTTGATGCCTGGTCTCAGTGGCATGTACGACCTGGTCGGAGGTGCCACCTGCCGTTCCCCAGTGATTCTTGTAGTCGCGGCTCCACCGACGTTAGCGACGGCTGGGGACATTGGGAAGGTCCACTTCGCATTCCTCATCATCGGGAGTCAAAAAGGGATTTACCAACTCTACGGTGTTAACCGAAGCATACCCCAGACTTTTTCTTGAGGATTCATCTACTACCGGATGGTGTCTCGGAGGGATCCCCATTTCTGGGGGCATAAAATCACCAAAAGTGCAGGATAACGACCGCATTGGCAGGGCACGTTCTTTCTTCTTGCACTGCCACTTGCTCTTCTGGGAAGAGGTAGGCAGGGATGACGATGTCGAGGTAGTGCTTGTAGATTTTGAGGGCTATGGCTGATTCAGGAATGCACAGATGATGCCATGGGTGCGGGCTACCGTCTTGCGGGCCATCCAGTCACTGTACTTCCGGGACCCATGGTCGGAAACCTTCTTCCACTCATCCTCGTTTCCACTACCACCCTCTGGTCTCACAAATACACCGTCTACTTATGCCGCGGAAGGGCCCAAATTGACAATATTGTTGTCAATCTGGTCTTGGATCTATTCCTTGAACACGTAGCATCGTTGGATGGTGTTCCCCAGTGTCTGGTGATAAGGGCAATAGTTAGTGTGATCAGTGAGACGCACCTCTTCTAGATTTCTGCACTCAGGAAGCCGCACTATTCTCTGCTCCATAACACTACATAAATAACCAGGGACTTGAGCCTCGTCAGATGAGTATGCCTGATTTCTTCTATCCGGAAAGGGGGAACTCCGAGGCTGGACCTGACGCGGTACCGGAGGAGCATGCCGAGGAGGCGGAACCTGATTATCTCACCTATGTGGTGGCGATGCATTACGCAGAGGCACCAGCCGATTTTGACGTGGTCGCTGCTGGGCCGGAGGCTGTGCTCATGGGGGTGGACCCCTATGGGGCTGCGGAGATGGCCTTATTGGTAGCAACTCTAGCTGCCTGGGGGCCTCGATCTGGGCCACATCAGCAAGCTCAGCTCTGGAGGATCTCTTTGTAGGGATTATAGGAGGCAGCGGGCCTGCCTGACTCGTCTGTTGCAGGGCTTCTTCGAGGTTCTTAGCCTTGTCTGAGAAGTCCCGGAACCCTCTAGCGTAATTTTGAGTGATAAGAGAAGGAACCAGCTCTGCCTTGACGTTCCCTATACGCATTGTCAGTAATTTCTCTTCAGTTAGTGGCATGTCAAGGGAGTACGTGAGCCCCTTCCCCTGGGCGATGATGTCCGCAACTCACTCATCAGGCCTTTGTTTTGACCTGAAGATGTTTACGATGATTTTATTCCAGGTTGTGGAACTGAAATAGTAGAGTAATTGCCTGCGAAGGTCCTCCCAGCGAGTCATAGATCTGATAGGGATCTTGTTGTACCAGTCGAATGTTGGTCCCTCTAGTGTCTTAACGAAGCAACCGAGCTTAGCAGCCTCCTGCTATGTTGGAGTCTCTAACATAGGCCCGCACCTCGAGTTGAAGTGGGCCAAGTGTTGTGGCGTGTCTCTAGTCCCGTTAAAGGGGGCGAAAGTGGGTTTCCCAAATCCCGACGGTGGTAGCATGTCATCCACCCATGCTGGGTATGGCTTGTCGTCCGGTGGGATTGCCACCTGTCGAAATTACAAAGCCTCTAAGAGGGTGATGATAGCCTCCATCGGATCGTCTAGACGTAGGTTCCTGTCCTGACGGGGTTCTCTAACCACAATTTTGTTGTCGGACTCTCCAATCCGGTAGTCAAGCTCAGCGGCTACTAGGGCGGCTGGCGGAGCAACTCTCGTGGCAGCAGGAGGGAACCGAGCGGGGTCCCTTGGGTGATCACATCGCTCAGGGGGGGGAACGTATCACACCCTCTTTCCATGAGCCCTGACATCTCCTCTGTCAGCGAACGCATCATGATCGTGGTTTCCTGGGAGAATATCATCGAGAGGTAGTTGTTCCTGCCCCTGTTGTCCTAGCCTAGGATCACCGTAGTCAGGCCGCCGCTCTGCAATTCCTTTGGCCATAAGCTCATTGACCAACCTCTTCTACTAATCAAGCTATTGGTGCAACATGGCCTTCTTCGGATCTTCCACTACCTTCTATACTGAGGAAGATGGGTCGGTAAGCATGACAGCCCCGACGTTCTCTTTACCCAAGCGGATGTTTCAGCTCAGTGTTAATGACTCGGTGGGTGTGGGGAGACCTAGTAGGTTCCTATGTTGGTGAGTAATCCTCCCAGATGGGTCCAGTAGTGGCCTGTCCTCAGGGGGGTCAGTCCCCATTGAGGAGTTCCACACCGTTTCCCTCTCCCGAAAGGTCGTCCATGTAGACCGCCACTGCCCTTGGCGGCATTCCTTCAGAGCCACCCAGTGAGTCGGGATGTCAGCGAATCGCACTGAAAATAAGTTCAACGTACTACCCCCATCCACGGATGTGTGCATGGGGGGGTGGCCTCCCCAATAACCTTTTGGAGTACTTGAAATCTTTGGACGCATTTTTGCTGGAGGGCCCTGTGGTGGCCATGTGACTCGGGGTGCCGAACCGCGGGGAGCGCGGCCAGGTCGACCCGACATCATTGCTCACTGATATCCACGAGATGTGATTGACTCCTGGGATAAGGTGCTTTCTTCGGGAGAATATGGGAGTGATTCACTCGGATATTCTGGAGGAATCATTCAAACTCTCCCGGGGTGAGCGATTCTGGTATATCAAAATCCGATCCTGCGACTGGCCAAAACTTATCAGAGAAGTGACCTACTATGAGGACGGTCCAGAAGCTCCATGACTCTAGTTCTGGATCCAGACCTTGCTACCCCTGCTCATCAACTGAGAATGGCCGGGGAACTGGCAGCGGTGCCGAGGCAGGGCGCGGGGCCGGTGGGCTGGCCGGCGGAGAATACGACGAGCATGTTGATTGGTCGTTGATCCCTAAGTTTCCCTCCAAGGGCTGCAGTGTCCTGGATTCCATGTCGCGATAGGATGGGCTAGTGAACAAGCCACATTTCATAGTGTCAGTGCTTGCCGATGGTGTGTCACGTCGTGATAGGATGGGCGGGCGAACAAGCCTCATGTCATAGTGTCGGTGCTTGTTGAGGGTGTGTCACGTCGCGACTCTTCCGTACGTCCCAAGAAAAGTTCTCCGCCTTCTCTGACTGAGGTGGAAGGTGCTTCTGGAGAGGCCAACGGTAACTGCAATGTTGATCCCTAGGGGTACGTCAGGTCCTCGTCCTCCTGGACATACCATCGGTGGGAGGCGGGGATCATGTGGATCTCGCATTCAGGGAGTATGAGACTGATGCGACGCGTCCCCATCCCTGCCCTCGACTAAAAGGGTTGGGGGGAAGACTCCATCTTCAAGTTGTATTCCACCTCATAGTCTGGGAAACAGACTGGTCTGATTTCTTTCTGGACTTCCCGGACAATCCTCTTATGGCGACGACGTCCCGCCTTCCTGCCCCTCAGTGGCTCCTTAGGGCAAGGCTGATTTCCGTCATGGAGTCCTCTGGCTGCAATAGTGTTGGGGCCAAGAGGACTGGAGTCCGGCGTGTGAGGAGCACGAGGACAAATGTTGAAAGAGACATGGGGGGAACCCCCATGTGGAAAAAGTGACCAGATATGCAAAGACTCCATGGTCGTGACCAGTGGTAGAGGAAGTGACCCCATACACAGTGCAGTGAGTGTTGGAAAAATCCATTCCCAGAGTGGAGCTGTCACAGGGAAGTCTTTTTCCTTCGAGAACAGTGGCATGGAGTGGGCCTTCACACTGTATGGCACTACAGTGACTTGGTTCGCGGTGGCCATTGCCTATGCCGGTGACCGAGAGAGTGGACCCAACCTGCATGTGGTGCGGTCGGGGCCTCGTTCCAGGTCGGGCATGTAACTTCCGCTGCTCAACATGTGCGGGGGTTTGATAAAAAGGGTCAGAAGTGGCTCGGGCCACAATGGTAGTAGATTTTGGTGCCCTAGGGTGGGTATTCTCTTCCGCTCATGCACGACGCTGGCTTCGAGTCAGGTGGGTTGGAGCAGGTACTGCGGGCACATAAATAGCCTGCTCCTCAGTCCGGGGCGTCGGGCGGTGGCGTCGATGAAGCCTGGCGGGGGACCTTACTGTGGACCCTTGAAGCGGGTCTTCGACCGGTTGAACCCGGACATCCCAAACCTCACCGGCGTATGGAAGGGGGTGTTGAGGCGTTCCGGGGATAGGCTCCCGAAACAGTTGAACGTTGGAGTGGGGAGTAGCAGCTCGCTGCGCGACGATGGTGGTGAGGCACTACTACCTCTAGATCCAAACAGGGCATGTCCCTGGTTGAGATGACCCCTTCCTCCTCGTACTTACGCACAAGGTCGTTGATCACCATTCATTGGATAATATCTGATAGGGATAGGGGATGTGAGCGCCTGGAAGTCGCGGTAGTTGGATCAACTTTGGAAAAGGTGGGACCACATGGGGTGGTCGCGTCGGTACAGCCCATGCACCTCCACCGGTGGGCAGGTGGAGATCGAGCTCCGGATGAAATGATCTGATTCCTGGAAGCTAGGAGATGAACCCATTAATACTAACTGGAAACGAAATCGACCACCAATAGCCCAGCGTCATTCCGTATTCTGTGGTCGGTGAGAGGTATCCATGCTGACAACATCGTAGAACGGAGTGCTCAACATCCCGACTGCCACAACCCCTGGCAGGTTTCACGTCCCTATGCTAGGTGCCTGAAACTGGTGACATGCTAATCTTCGAACACCCCGAACACTACTACTCTCTGTATTAAGGAGAAGAGATTCATGTCGGGTTCACCATTTTCTGTTTCCAACACTTTTACGTCGGGGCGCGCGTGCATCCGTCACGCAAGGGGAGGACGTGCGGCTTGTTGCCTAGCATTCCCGCATTCCAAAGGTGGGCGGCATCTGTTCCTTGTTCAGGGAAATTTGATCCTTGATCGAAACTGGTATGATGGGATGTCGGTTCTTCCTTCTGTGGATTCCTCCCTGGAGCTCGTCACCTAGTCCAGGTCTCCCTCATAGATTTAAGACGGGTTTGTGAAGCTCATTCCCGGCGCCATATCAACATGGATGCCAGTTAATTACACTGCTTCTGTCAAGACGCTCCAAGGGTTCTGGTCGGGGAAGCAACCTTCGGTGAGGAGAATGGTCACACTGGGGTGTCGTTGGCATGCCTTGACATTGGGGGATTGGCATGCCTGTCTTTTGTCCCTTATTATAGGGATTCTTTATGGCGCAGAAGCCCGATGCATCACACATCGAACGTGGGGAGTTGTGTTCCATCTATGGTTTTCCTCAGCTTCTCATGTTTAACACGGGGTATACCGCGAGTTTAACATCTTCCAGAGATGGATCGGACTGATCGGAACACTGAGAGTGGATCAGATTGAAGGACCCCCTAGGGGGAACACTGATATTGGGGCTAGCACACGGGCCGCTTCCCGGATACTATAGAGTGGAATGGGGTGGCATGATCCCCCCAGGATGTGGCGGCCCGGGTAAGGATCAAGTTGGGTAATGGAGTGTAGAGGGGCTTGAACCTCATGGAGGATTCCTACGTATCCCCATGGTATGGAATCAATGTCCGTGTAGTTCGGTGATACGTTGGGACACTTGAAGAGGTGACCCGTGAGAATGAACGCATGGGTTGGAGCCTGGAAGAGGTAAGAACCCCAGGCAAGGGCATGAGTTTCCCGATGCACGTGGTCTCAAGGGAGAGGTCAGGATGAGACGTGGGTGTTGGATATGGGGATTATGCTCTAAGATGGCCCATGATGGTGGATATGGGGCTTACGCTCTGAGGCGGACCATAATGGTGGTTGTGAATTGATGCGGAGGGATCAGAACAACTGAGTGATGGGATTGAACATCGTGGAGGCTTCAGACGTATCCCCATGGAAGGGAATCAAAGTCCACGTAGTTCGGGGAATACATTTTAACATCATGCGGGATGAGGGAATACAATTTAACGTCATGCAGGATGAGGGAATACAGTTAAACGTTATGTGGGATGAGGTAATACATTTTAACGTCATACGGGACGAGGACATACATTTTAACGCCATGTGGGACGAGGGAATACATTTTAATGTCATGCGGGATAGGGGCATACAGTTTAACCTTATGCGAGACGAGCAATTTTGGCCTTACGCTCTGAGGCAGCCCACAGTGTTGGAGAACCAACGTGAGGATGTCGGAACAACCAGGTGGTGGGCTTGAACCTCGTCGAGACTTCCTACGTACTATGTGTTAGTAGGGATCAAAGTCCCCGTTGTTCGCTGGGATGGGGAATACGCTCTGAGGTGGCCCATGATGGTGTCATGGTCGATACTCTCTCTAAGCCCACGTGATTCATGCTCGGTGTGAGAAATAAGAGGAAGCAGAGAACAGACAGTCACGTCGTGAAGGGTGTGTCCGTGAGTAGCGGAAAGGGGCTTACGTGTTGAGAGACCCAAAGAGGAAACAGGGTCTTAGGCGTGGTTAGCAGCCCTTAGTGTTGGGAATTACTCCAGGATGGAGGCCCGTGGCGAGACAAGGCACAGTGGTAGAGGGACTCCACTGGCCTTGGCAGTGGGGAAGTACAGAGGTGCATGGGTGCAACCTTTCGCAAGAGAGGCTATGGGATTATGCTCTGAGGCAGCCCTTCCGCCATGGAAAAACGCCACTCCAAAGGGAGGATATCATTCCGTGTGAGGAAGATTCTATTCCGGTGGAGACGAGAGGCGTAAAAATGTTTGAGCCGGGGGGACCCTGCGTGCGAGGCATGGGGTCAGAACATAGTTTAACGTCATGTGTTGAGGACGAGGTGCTTGGAAGTTTAACTTCATGCAGCTCGGACGAGGTGGGTTCACTCCACACCCCTAGGGATAACATGCCCAACACCCTCTCCCCTTGTGGGAGGGAAGGCATCAGTAAGGCCGTGGTGAAGGGGGCCACATGGAAAACCACTGAGGGGTCCACGTTAGCGTGGCTATATGAAGAAGAAATAGCCGTTAGCGTGCCTATGCGAAGAAGCATGAGGCAAAGCAACGCAACAGGAAACACCACCCAAGGGACCTTGAGGTTACTTCGTATGAGCCTGGAAGGCCATACGGGAAAACAATGCATGCCCGGTATGGAGGACATCGGGCGCCTAAGCAGGGAGGCACCCGGGGGTGTTAATGTGAGGGGCCCTGGGGTTTTCACGCAAAACACCGGGCTGGACCACAATTGGGGCAGAGGGATTGCGTGCGGCTAGGGGGATTGCACGCACCGATCGTGGGTTGTACACGGGAGGACCCGGCCGATTCCTAAGGTTTGGGCGAAACCTAAAGATGGGATTGCATGCAATTTGGAAGCGATTGAGTGCAATAGGAGTGGATTTCACGCGAAATAAGAACCCTGGGGAGTTGGGAAAATTAACTTCAGCCAGTGGGATCACGCACCACAGCGAACCCTGGGGCATAGTTGCGTGAAATAGGTTGTTACATGGAAGCCATATTGCGCACGTGGGTGTCTGGTTTTCCTGCACGGGAGCTGGTCCAAATTTCTCAACCCTAAAATGGTTGGAGTCGCCTTCTATTTATAGGCATTTTTCATCGTGGAATCAAGGCGGCGCTCGAAATATTCTGCGCCGGGACCCGTCAGCACGCAAGGCCTCCTCGTGCGGAGCCAGGCGCGCAAAATTGCACGTTGCACCGGTTATTTTTCGCAAATCTCGGGAGTCCATTGCACGCACAAAATTTTTTCAACCGAGTACCCTTTAATTTTGCGTGCCTCTTCCGGGCCCTCCGGACCAGGCCTCTGAGTCTGGATATCACTTCACTTCTTCATTCCAAAACCTCCTCTAGAAGTTACAGACTTTTTCAACGTCTGTAACCATGCATAGTTATTCATTTCGCAAAAATTTATTATCTTTCATACCTTTCTCATCCAGTTTGGTTAAAATGGTGTTTACCATTGCTGTGGTTATAATAAAGGGAGTTTTATTATAAATTAATTTTATTTTTTTGACTCTCAGATAGAGTAGTATTTCAATTATTGGTTTATATAATGTGAATACATCTATTGTAATTAAATATATTTTTTATTACACTTTAATATTATTAAAACTCCCAAAAGAACATATATTTTTATTATAGAATGGATAAATGTTGTATGTTTGAAACTAAATGGATCTCATGTGATTTTGAAAGCAATTTGGAGAACTTTTTGGATTTTTCATTTCACAATGCTTCAGATAGTGGTCACGTACATAGCCCATGTTATTATTGTGTTAGAAGACCTTCGTTGAGATGTGAAGATGTTTACTACCATATAACCCAAAAAAAATTCAGACAAACTATTGGGTGTGGTTTCATAATGGGGAGATAATGGATTCTCAAAATGATGATAATCAAAATGAGAGGACTATATTGGATAATTTGATATATAACCAATTTCTATTTATTATTTATCATGAGAAGGAAAGGATGTAAACTCAATAAGTCTTCGATATGATCACACGTGATGTTGAAAATGAAAATGGTGATGTTGAGAGGCCGAAAATGGAATGATGCTTCCATTACTCATGTATATCAAAATTTTAGTTAAATAAAAACGTTGGGATTTTTAATCTGATTGTATCATGGGAAAACCATGTGTTGGATTTCTAATTCATCCATCAATTACGTTCATACTTTCATGAATTAATTACTTTCAAATGATGCAGATATATCATCAAACCACTATATGGAATGTAAGATAGTGAAATAACATGGATTTTAAAGAAACAAAACTGAAGCATGCCTAAAATATTGCATTATATTCAAGGAAGATACTATTAAAATAAATGATTTTATGAAATATGGAACATACCGATTGAAGACAAAAGATGATAGGACACCATCATGTGTTCCACCGAATGTAATGTGGCACTTTCCATTGATCCAAAGACTCAAGAATCATTATATGTATTATAAAATATCAATAAAAATGAGATGTCATAATATATAGAGAATGTAGAATAATGAAGAGTTGGTTAACCCTATATATGGATTTTCATTGTAGAGATTTTATGCTTGATATCATAATTTTGAGGTAGCCATGTGTAATGTGAGGTTGGGTCTTTCATGTAACCATTTTAATCTATTTGAAATGATTCTTACTTCGCATAGTACAAGTCTGGTTTTAATACTCATTTATAACCTTCTTCTTAGTTGTGTATGATGAAAACATGCACTTTCATGAGTATAATCATATCTTTCCCTTCTGATCCTTGAAATTATATACTCGTACACATGAATATTTAATGAAATAAATGAAAATTCATTGTTATGTTGGTGTGTGCCCATACGATTTATGTTCTAAATACATATTCCAAATGTGTGTTGTTCTTATATGGATGATCAATGATTTTCCGGTTTATGCAATGATGTATGGATGTAGGATGAAGAAAAAACTATCATTTCCTAGTTTTTTTGAACAATACTCAATCCAGAAGACTAAAATATCACATTAGTTTTAAATTTATGGGACATCGATGATTATTTGCAATGGACAATCCATATAGAAATAATTTGGAATTATTTGACAATACCATATAGACTGATGATCCACCACAATGTTTATATAATATTGATGTTCTTAATTAATTGTAAGATTTTAGTTTTACATTTCAGAAGGGTCATATTAAATCTAAAAAGAGGAAGAATATTGACAATGAAACTTGTTATAATTGAAGGAAGATGGGTGTCTTTTTTTAGTTTCATTATTGGTTGACCAATTTGTTACACAATTTCTTCGACGTAATGCAAATTGAAATGAATATATGTTAAATTTTTCATTTGATTCTACTAGATATCTTGGGAATGAAAAATAATTATTTACGACCTTGGGGTGACATGGTGGATTGGGGGATCCGACTAGAATTGTGTATTGTGTGTATCAATGAAAATAAATGGAAAGATCCATGTTCTTATATTGTGATGACACTTGAAAAAATATCAATTTATTGAATTACAATAGGCAATTATGTTTCAAAATGGCTATTCAAGAAATATATCCAAACGGGTCAACAAAAGAGTGTTAAAGATGAATTCTTTGAAGACCCATGGTTATCACATTCTTTTATTATGAGTTGTTTCCAATATTAATTTGTTATATTTTGTCCAATAATGTATGAGTGTCAGTTATTCATCTTTGACATGTCTTTAATGATCTCTATGCAAAAAAGTTTTCCAATCCATTCTTGCAAATAATGTTTGAAGAGACACCATTAATTTTGTGTGATTTAGAGAAAATATTTCCTCCATCACTTTCACATGTATGTTGTATCTAACTGTCCATCTTCCAACCAAAATACTTCTTGGAGGATGTCACGACCTATCCTCTAGGCCCATGCCATGACTACCCCAAGCCCGCCTTCCATAGGCTAGGGGCTGGTGACTAGGACCAAAGGTGTATTTCAGTAAAACTGGGAAGGTGTTGCCTTTATAACTAGTAAACACACACAACAGATATGATCATGAGTAAACAAAATAACCAACAAGTGAGTATAGTATGTAATAAGTGGAGAGAATGGAAGGCCAAATTGAAAGTACAAGAAACTGAAAGTACATGTACAACCGAGGAAATAGGAAAAACAGCCACAGGGTCATCCTCTGAGGTTCCTACCAGAAAGTTAGGTACAGATCGGCTCCTCAGCACTCCATGTCTGTTCGTCTCCTCTGTGTACTGATTCGTCGTAAGGTCCACCTCTAGGTACTATCCAGTCCTGGTACTCTCAGCCTCGGTCAGTGTTGTCCGTCGTCTGTATCCAACACAAAAAGGTGCGGGCATAGACCGTGTAGGGGTGAGTATAAAAATACTCAATAGGGACCCCAAAACCCTCAAGGTCTCAAAAAATCCAACCAGGATAAAACACAAATAAGTAAATCTTCAGATAACCCCACTAAGTTATATGTCCATTCATATACCAACGTTATCCGGTAATCCATCTCAATAATGAGGAAAACACAAATGTTACCGACTCAGCTCAATCCGGATTTTTATTCACATAATCAAAACCACAACTGCTGGATAACTCCTCCTCTTTCGACTACTGTGGGCCTCCCCAACACCAAGTTGCTTACCACTAACCGTTGACTTCTAAGGTACTCCTCCTGTTGAAGACCATGGGTATACTGCATCACCAAGGCACTCCCCACCATGGGTCTACTGCCACAACCAAGTGCTCCCCCTAATAGCCTATAGTGGTACTCCTCCTTTTGAGTACCATGAGTCTACCACCACAACCAGGTGCTCCTCAGTTGTGGGTCTGCCGCCACAATGAGGCGCTCCCCACTGGGATAGTTGTTTCACTCCTAGTCAATCAGTCAGCAGTTGTCAAGTCTCAGCCTGCTACTAGGTCTCTGCACTCTGTTCGCTCTTCTCTAGAAGGACTTGCTCAAAAAGCTACTAGTTTATACTCCAAATATCACCAAATTCAACATAGAAGTATCTTAGAGGTCCGCCACATCATTAGGGTCTCAAAGCCATTGACGGTGAATCAATCGGATGCCCGATTTGTGAGTTATTAAAATTATAGTCCCGGGGGCCCCATTGGAATCATGCATGATCCAACCTGACTGCATCTCAACTATACCCCAAACACTAGTGGGTTAGACTCAAAGGGACCATCATGCTCCAATACTACCAGGTCCATAGACTATTCATAAAACGGACACCCGGTGCCAATGATATGGCCAAAAGAAAGTAAAGGGTTGTAGTGGGCTCGGATCCATTCTGACCCCGTCAGTCCGACCCAGCCCGCCCAGTCCAGGCCGACCCGGTCTGGGTCGACCCGGCCTAACCCATTTTGTCTGGACTAGACTGTTAGGCAAGCCATCACGTTAGGTTCGTCCCAACAATCTAGGCCCAGCCCAATAGGACGCGAGGGGTGGCAGAGGGCTGTGGGAGCGTGGAACAGTTGCGAGCATGCAGACCGGCCACATGTCGGTGTGAGGGTAGTTTGGCCTGGAGGGCGTTGCGTGGGTGGCTCTACCTGGGGGGGCACCGTGAGAGAATTTATTGGCCTGTAGGGTGCCGCGAGGGTGCTTCTCGGTCAAGAGGGCGCTACAAGGGGCCCACTTGGGGTTTCTCGGCTCGGGGTCGGGGTGGCGCAACCAGAGCTGGGAGGCCGGCTCGGTCAGGGCATCACTGGGCACGCTCGGCAGAGCCGTGGGGCCCCCAAAGAATACGGGTTGCGCAGAAAGTGGAGCCACGGGGCACGCGGAGCGCACTGAGGTCGGCTAGTCCAGGGCTTGGGAGGGCACCACGAGGGGTGCCAGAGGTGCATTAGGTGTGGAAGGCATGGCTTCCAAGAGCAGTGGCGTAGTGCGGCTGGGGCACGACTCGGCTAGGGTGTGGTGTGGCTCGGCTGGTTCGGCTCGCATGTAGCGCGGTCAGCGGGCAGCACGGACAGGGCGACCCAGAAGCTGGAGGGCAGCGCGATTTGGCTTGGGGCACCAGAGTGCCACGGGGGCGGCGCAGATTGCCATCTTTGCCTTCATCGCCTCGTCACCATGCCAAAGGGCATCACAAAGAAGATCGAAGGAGGGGTCTTACCACGTTGGATTGGTCAACACCATTCCACGTTTACGGTGATAGAAATTGGCTCACAAGAAGGAAGAAAAGAACGAGAATGGAAGATATCTTAAAAAATCAATTCCCATAATCCCGCATTAACAAAATATTCCTAAACCGCATGTAAAAACATCCGCAGATCTACTTGATAATAAGTGTTTCTGCATTATTTATTTTGGAAGAAAAGTAACAAGGGAATAATACCATACATAAATAAAATTAAACCTCTACCTTTTCTCGTTGTTTGTTGATGGAGTCGCGGGGAATAAGACGGAGTTTTTGTCATTCATCGTGTCCACCATGCACTTCCAATCCCAAGATTGTGCGTCGGTTCGTTGATGACGATGAGGAGGGAGGGTCATTCATCGAAGACGTCCCATGTCATTTTCTTCCTCAAGGTTCTTCGGAGGAATAAGTAGAAAATGATCTTTACCGGTGTTCATCATTGGAAGAATTTGTTCTTAATTATTCATTAGCAGCTGTCTCCCAAGCTCTCTCCCAAGTTCCACCAAAATTAAAGTGAGCCAAGAAAAATTAATAGATTTAAGTTATCTATTATTTAGTTGTTGGTACAAAATTCAAAAATATTTAAATTAATTAATTGAAGTGCACATTTAATTAATTGGAAGAATTCGAAACATTAATGGAAAGTGTGTTGGCAGAATTAATTGGGTAGAGGTGGTCAGGAGGCTCCACCACATTAATGAGGGGAGTTGAGTTGTTTTCCACGAATAAAAGATGGGGGTTTAGTCCCTAGTGTTCCCCACTACCGTAACCTCTCGCCGGAGGTTAGGTTAAGGTGGGCCCCACCACTGTAACCATTCATGGGAGATTATTTTTGGGTAGTCTCCACATTTAAACTCCCACAAGGAGGTTTATTTATGGTGGAACCCACCCTTAACTTCTACATGGTGGCTCAAAAACCAAATAAAGTGTAGTTCATTTTATTTTATTATTTTCCAAGAAAAACCCAAAAACTATCTTTTATTCTTGACCCAATACTGTCGAGGTGATAGTCTCCTTAAGAGAATACCGGTGTTGCAAGTTCAACGGTGCCCTAAGATTTCAATTCCGAGCAATGGTTAAAAATTTAGAAAAACCCGCTCGTACGTTTACTAAACGCACCCGAACAAAACATCAGAAATTGATTCAGGGCACACCGGGCCTCGAAGTCACACACCGTCAATTTTCATGGAATTTTAAAATTCCTATTTAATTAAAATAATTACATGGAAATTACATGTATTTAAATTCCCCCCACCTTAGGCTTTATGTCCCCATAATCCATAATTCCAAGTAAGGGAACAAGTTGGGGTACTGAACATGCATCTGAGCCTCCCGCTCCCATTTTCTCTCTTCGATGTTCTCATACTGCCCACAAACGGGTACCAGAGGTACCAACCATCCACAAAGGACCCACTCTTGTCTATCCTAAAACTTTACTAGAACCTCCATAAAAGTCTCCCCAGTGTCGACGTCCATCTCTCCATGGTGGATAATATGAGAAGGGTCATGCACATATCTCCTTCGATGGGAAACATGGAAGATGCCATGCACCCGATGCAACTGAGGTGGAAGAGATAAGTGGTAAGACACCTCTTCAACACTACTGAGGACCTAGAATAGTTTGATGAATCTTTGACATTACTTTCCGACTCGTCCAATTATACATAGAACTCGTCGAGGTGAGACACCTAGAAAGATGTGGTCTCTATCCTCGAACTCTAGAGGTCTCTATCACCTGTCAGCATACGACTTCTGCCTACTCTATAAAGTCTTCATTTTCTCCAGGATGATATACACCTTCTCTGTGGTAGCTCGTACCATCAATGGTCCTACTAGTGCCTACTTTCCGGGGTTAGTCCAACAAAAAAGTGATCTGCAAGGTCACCTATACAATGCCTCAAAAGGTTCCGTCCCTATGGTGGAGTTATAGCTGCTGTTGTATGTAAACTCCCCCAAAGGTAAGTGGTCCTCTCAGCTACAACCGAAGTCGAGGACACAAGCACGTAGCATGTCCTCGAGCGTCTGAATGGTCTGCTCAGTATGACCATCCATATGAGGATGGAAGGTGATGCTCAAACTAAGATGCATCCCGAAAGCTTCCTATAACCCCTTCCATAGTCGGGAAGTAAAGCGTACGTCACAATAGGAGACAATCGTCGAGGGTACTCTATGTAGACACACAATCTCCTACACGTAGAGGTGTCCCAAGCTCTCTACTGAACCCATTTCTCTGATCGGTAGGAAGTGGGCTGACTTGGTGAGTTGGACAACGATCACCCAAATCGAGTCGTGACCCATGGATGTACGTGGATTTCTTGTCACGAAGTCCATGGATATCCCATCCCACTTACACTCTGGGACCTATATAGGCTGCACCAAGCCGGCTGATACCTGGTGCTTGGCCTTCACTTGTTGACAAGTGAAACACCAAGAGACAAACTATGATACTGCCTTCTTCATTCCCTACCATCAGTTTTTTCGTCAAAGATCCTGGCATATCTTCGCAACTCCTTGATGTACCACTAGAGGGGATGTGTGGAACTCCATAAACACTTACTCTTGAAGTGAAACTAGTACCATAATACGTCATCTGAAGAGGATGATGTGCTCCCCACATTCAAAAAATACATCAGGTGACTGCCCTCTTGATATCTGAGCACTTTATGTCTTGCAGTCAATGTCCCACGCTGCACCTCCCTGAATCGCTGATGAAGTGGGGGAGTAACAGTAAGAGACTGAAGGAAGGATTCTCCAGATCTATGCACAAAGGATATCTATAAAGCAGCCAGTTGTTCTATCACCTTGCCTAGCAGTTGTATACCAGATCTCTTGCTAAGTGCATCTGCCACAACGTTCCCCTTCCTAGGAGTATAGACTATCTCTATGTCATACTCTTAGATAAACAAAATCCAACGTCGATGTCTCAGGTCGAGGTCCTTCTGAGAGAAGATATACCTGAGACTCTTTTGACCAGAGTAGACAATAACACATATGAACATCAGATAGTGTCGCCATATCTTCAAGGCGAAGACCAATGCTGCTGACTCCAGGTCATGGGTAGAAAAGTTATGCTCATGCTGTCTTAGCCGACGAGATCCATATACAATCACTGCTCTCTCCTGCATCAGGACAGATCTGATTTCGGTCCCCGATGCGTCACAGTTGACTATGTACCCTATGCATTCCTCTAGAATCCTCAATATGTGGGCACTAGTCAGCCTCTTACCCTGTTCTCGAATGATCTCTTGGAATCTCTCAGACCACACAAAGGGTTTCCCCTTCTTCATCATGGCTGATAGTGGTGATGAAACTCTGGAGAAGTCTGAAACCAACCTCCATTTGTATCCAGCCAATCCCAGGAAACTCCAAACCTCTTTCACACTCCTGGTTGGCTCCAAAGCAATTACTGCCTCAATCTTCATTGAATCTACTGCAACTCCAGCCTCCAAAAAGACATGTCCCATAAATTGAACCTCTCGGATCATGAACTGGAATGTCGTGAGCTTACCATAAAGTTGGTTCTTTCGAAGTGTGTCCAGTACTACCCACAAGTGATAGGAATGCTCCTCCTTAGTAGTCGAGAAGATCAGAATGTCGTCGATGAAGACTACAACAAAAAGATCGAGATATGGATGGAAGATCCTGTTCATGAGTCCCATGAACACTGATAGAGTGTTGGTTACGCCAATACGCATAACCAAGAACATGTAGTGGTTGTACCGACATATTAAGGTCGTCATCAACACATCCTCATCTCGAACTATGAGCTGAGTATAGCCTGATCTGAGGCCTATCTTTGAAGACCACCATGCTTCATTCAGCTGATCAAAGAGGTCGTCAATCCTAGAGAGTGGGTACATGTTCTTCACAGTCACCTGGTTCAGGCACTAGTAGTCAACACAAATCCTCAATATCCCTTCTTCCTTATTGAATAACAGAATCCGGGATGCCCAAGGAGAAACACTAGGCTCGATTAATCCCTTCCCCTTCAAGTCCTCAAGCTATACCCACAGCTTGCGAAACTCCGTGGGAGAAATCTGATATGCTGGTGTAGATATTAGTGCAATCCTAGGGTACACGTCAATATAAAAGTAAGCCTCTCTACGAAGAGGTAGACCTGGGACATCATTAGGGAAAACATCCAGGTTCTGGTCCACCACTATAGGATAGATCAGACTCTCTACATCAACTGCTCTGAGGGTAAGGCAAACCAACTGATGAGTGATCAGATGCACCCATGTCTAGGAAAGTGCGTCCTACATTGCAAAGGCTCCCTTCTCGCTGGTGAAAATAAAACGGGTCCCATCCATGCGGACACACAACACTTTGTGACTAATACAGTTAGTATGAGCATGGACTATTTATAACCATTACATACCTAAGATGACGTTGTAAGGCCTCGATGCCACTACTAGGAGATCCCAGCCGAAGATCTTACCTCACAGAGTAAGCTCACACTACCGGCACCTATGTGTAATTTTCGAGTCTACTCTCGTAGAAGTCTCTATCCATAAGGATCGAGCCAACGGCTCTGTGAGAATCTTTGTGCTCTGAACGGGGGTAGTGGAAATGAAAGAGTTATTGGAACCTATGTCTATAAGAACTGCAGCTAAAGAGGAATAGACACATATAGTACCTCGTATCATCTCTGAAGCGCTGTGATCATAGGACTCAATTTCCTGGAGCAGAGCTCTCCCCTATCCCTCTTCTCCCTACGATCGGGGTGGAACTCAATGTGGTGGTGGCGGTAACACTTCAAAAGGTTTTCCACCGCCAGCTGCAAAACCAACTCCTCTGCCACGTCCGCCTACTCCCTGAGGACCACCTCGATTGAATCTATGTCTATGCCTGGGTGGTCTTTCGACCGTCTACTGATCATCTGAATGGTGGGTTGGAAAGTCATGAGGCGTGTGACCCTACCCGCCTCATATGAAAAACTACTCGCTCCTGGCATTTATGTCTCTACTTCGGGTGCCCTGCACAACCGATCCAGAGACATGTGGTTGTCCACCTATAGGTATGGTCCACTTGGACCTCTGCAACATCTGTCTGCTTCCAGCTGCAGAAGACTCGGCTTCGTGTCGACTGGTGGTGGATCTCGCTGCTGGAGACTACTTAGCAAGGAAACACTCCACTAGGAGGGATCTCTCTAACACCTCTACCTGCGTCGGGACGCTGAGTGAGATCACTGAATCCATGATCTCTCTTCTAAGTCCCTACTCAAAGGTCTGGGCCCTTAAGAATGGGTCTCATACCATATCAGTGGAGTAGTTTGAGAGTTCTATGAACTTTACTGTGTACTGAGCTATAGTCTTGTTGCCCTGTTGTAGATGAAGTAGCTCAATTATGCGAACTACAGAAAGAGTCGTTGGGAGAAACTCTGCCCGTAATAGGCTCTCGATGTCTTCCCAGAGAAGCATCATCTTGTCTTGAAATTGGAGCATCAAACTCCACAATCTGTTTGTTGCTTCCTATAGAAGGCTGTAGAAATAATCACCATGAGGTCGGCTGGTGTCCCTACCAGTCAGAAAACTCTCATCACAGCCTCCGGTCAATCCTCAGCTGCCTATGGGTACTTCTCGCCCCTGAACATGGGTGGCCTCTAGCACTGGAACTCGTGTAATGCCCTCAGGAAGCATGCATTGTCTGTTGCTGGGGCTGGTGGCATCAATGGCCCAACATGAAGTGGTACCGCTGGTTCCTCCACTGGAAAAGGGCCCTGTACTGAGGCATCATCACTCAGTGGGCCATCTGTGCGTAAAAATCTTAGGACCGTAGCTGGTGGTCTGTGGGGAGGCATCCTAAAAGAAACAGATGTGACACGGTCAAAATATTTTACCAGGTGAGCTGTCCTGGTTGCACGGACATAAAGAAAACTTTTTAAAACACACATGCAATCAGTGTTTTCATGCACTGAGTTGGAAATCAGAATTCAGGGTCCCAGTGTATTGTTACGTCGGCCATCGCACCAATAATGGACTCCCTGAACTGAGAACCACACTCACTACACATAACACTATTTCATCATAGAAAATAAATATTAGATTCTTAAGTTCTGTGGTAGAACTGACTCCTTAGATACTAATTTATCATGACCCGTCCCCTGTGGCTCGTACCATGACTACCCCTATGCATGTCTTCCATAGGCCCGGGGCTGGAGACTAGCACCAAAGGCGTAATTCCCTAAAAATGGGAATAAATTACCTTTATAACCTGTAAACACACACCGCATATACGATAACGAGTAAACTGAATAACCAACATGTGAGTTTAGTAAGTAAAAAGTGGATTAAATACAAGACCAATTGGAAATTACAAGAAACTGAAAGTACAAGTACAACAGAGGAAATAGGAAAAATAGCCACTGTGTCATCCTCTAAGGTTCCTACAAGAAGGGTAGGTATAGATTGCCTCCTCATCACTCCCCATCTGTCCATCTCCTCTATGTACCGACATTCCTTGAGGTCCACCTCCGGGTATAGTCCAGTCTTGGTACTCTCAGCCTCGGTTAATGTTGTTTTTCATTTGCATCCAACACAATGAGGTGCAGGCATAACCCACGTATGGGTGAGTATAACGATACTCAGTAGAGACCCTGAAACCCTCAAGGTCTCACAAAATCCAACAAGTATAAACCACAAAGAACGAAATAAAAAATATAACCCAACATAGGTATATTCCCATACATATACCTAAGTTATCAATTAATCCATCTCAATAATGTGAAAAACACAAATGTTACTGACTCAGCTCAACTAGGATTTTTATTCACATTATCGAAACAACAATTATTGGGGAACTCCTCTTATGTCGAGTACATTATTCCTACCATGACACCAAGGCACTTCCCACTAACCATGGACTGCTAAGGTACTCCTCCTATCGAGTACCGTGGGTCTGCTAGATCAACAAGGTGCTCCCCACCGTGGGTCTACCGCCACAACCAGGCCCTCCCCCTAATAGCCTGCAGAGGTACTCCTCCTATCGAGTACCACAAGTCTGCCACCAAAACCAGGTGCTCCTTTTACATGGGTCTTCCACCAAAACCGGGCACTCCCCACTGAGCTAGTTGAGTCACTCATAGTCAATCGGTCAACAGTCGTCAAGTCTTAGCCAACTACTAGGTATCCACACTTTGTCTGGTCGTCTCTGAAAGGATCCACTCCACAAGGTACTGGTCGATACTCTAACTATAAAAAAGTACCACTAATAAGTATATCAATGTTCTTCCATGTCATACGGGTCTCAATGCAACTGAAAACACGTTAATCGGACTACCGGTCTGTGAGTTATTAGCCTTTTATTCCGGGGGGCCCGTTGGATTCGTGCACGATGCAACCTGACCGCATCTCAAATCTACCCCAAACTCTAGTGGGGTATACTCAAGGGGACCATCATACCCCAAGATTACCAGGGCCACTGACGGTTCATCAAACGGACACTCGGTGCCAAAGATATGTCCAAAATAAAGTATAGGGTTGTAGTGGGCCCGGGTCTGGTCCGACCCGGCCTGACCCGTTGGGTCTGGCTAGAATAGTTAGATGGGACAGCCCATTAGGTTCACCCCAGCCCACTGGGCCTAGCCCAGTGGGCCGCGAGAGCGCAGACCGGTCGTGAGGGCGCGGACCGGCCGGGGGTCTGCGTGAGGGCGGTTCGACCTGGAGGGCACCTTATGGGCGGCATGGCCCGGAGGGCACTGCGAGGGTGTGACTCGGCCCGAAGGGGGATATGAGGGAACGACTCACACAGAAGGGCACCGTGAGGGGTTGGATCGATGCGGCTCGGCCCGGGGCCAGGGTGGTGCATGCGGGGATGGGAGGCTGGCTCGGTCGTTGCGTTGTGGGGCGCGCGGACAGTGGAGCTGCATGGCGCATGGGTTGCGCGGACGGCGGAGCCGTGGGGAATGCAGAGCGCACAGAGGCCAACTGGTTCGGGGCTCGGGAGGGAACTTCAAGGGGCGTGGGAGGCATGGTGACCTGGAGCTGGGGCGGGGTGCTGCCGGAGCATGGCTCGACCGGGGAGCGGCGCGGTACGGCCGGTTCGGCCATCGGGTGGCGCGGCCGGTGGGCAGCGCGACCGGGGCTGGTCGGAAGCCAGAGGGTTGCGTGGTTCGGCCCAGGGTGCCCGAGTGTTGCGGGGTTGGGGCAGGTTTCCATCATTGCCTTCATCGCCTCATCTCCATGTTGAAGAACATCACAAAGAACATTGGCGGAGGGTTCGAACCACGTTGGTTTGGTCCACACCCTTCTGCATTTAGTTTGATAGCAATTGGATCACAAGATTAAAGCGAAGAACGAAAATGGAAGATATCTTAAAAACATCAATTCCCATAATCACTCATTATCAAAATATTCCCAACCTGCAATGAAAAACATCTGTCGATCAACTTGATAATATGTTGGTATGCGTTCTTTGTTTTGGATGAAAAGTAACAAGGGAATAATATCATTCTTAAATAAAATTAAACCCCTTCCATTGCTTGTGGTTTATTGACAAACTCGGGGGGAAGAAGACCGATTTGTTGTAGTTCGTCATGTTCGCCGCACACTTCCAATCTTATGCTCGTGCGTCAGTTCGTTGACAACGATGAGGAGGGAGGGTCGGTCATCGAAGACGTCCCACATTAGTTTCTTCTGCAAGGTGCTTCCGAGGAAGAAGTTGAAGATGCTCCATGTCGGCGTTCTTCATTGGAAGAACTAATTCTTTATTCTTCATTAGCAGCCTTCTCCTAAGCACTCTCCCACGTTCCACCAAAATGAAAGTGAGCCAAGAAGAAATAATAGATTAATGTTATCTATTATTTAGTTTTTGGCACAATATAAAAAATATTTAGATTAATTAATTGATGTGTTCAATTAGTTAATGGGGAGGATTTGGCACATTAATGGAAAGTACGTTGGCAGAATTAATTATATAGAGGAGGTCAAGAGGCTCCCCGTCATTAATGAGGGGAGTTTAATGGTTTTCCACAATTAAAAGATGGGGGTTTAGTCCCGGGTGGTCCCCACCATCTTAACTTCTCAGAGGAGGTTAGGTTTGGGTGGGCCCCACCACTATAACCTATCATGGGAGGTTATGGATGGGTGGTCCCGACACTTCATCTCCCACAAGGGGGTTTACTTCTGGTGGACCCCACCCCCAACTTCACACGGTGGATCACAAATAAAATAAAGTGTAGTTCATTTTAATTTATTATTTTTCACGAAAAACCCAAAAGTTATCTTTTATTCACGACCCACAGTCATCGAGGTGAAAGACTCCAAAAGCAAGTACCGGTGCTGCATGTTCAACAGTGCCCTCAGATTTCAATTCTATGCACCGGTTCAAATGATATAAAAGCCAGATCGTACGTTTACTGAACGTACTGGAACAAAACATCAGAAATTGTATCTTGGAACACCACACCTCAGAATCACATGCCGTCAATTTTCTCGGACTGTTAAAATTCACATTTAATTAAAAAAATTACATAGAAATTCCGGGTCATTACATAATAACTATTTATTTTAGATGGATGTATCCAACTAAAAGAAATATGTACAAATTGATATATTTTATAGAAACAAGAATCACCCCAAAGGTTCTATCATGAAGGTTTATATGGCTCCGAATTTTTTGGATTTCAACACAATGAATTTTTATGATATTTCTAGGAGAATGAACAGATCAGTGAGAAATGAATAAGAACAATATGAGAAAATTGTACCATATTTTCCATCATTTAATCAATTTTGTTGAATTACCAAATCATTTACAATGATGACATTAATCCTTGAAGAGCGAGAGATGACACACCACAAAGTGTTGTTCAACTGTGATTTTTTTATGACTAAAACAAGTAAGTTCAACATGAAAATATATATCATCTATTGTAATTTTACATATCTTTTGAAATATTTCTATTTTTATTTTTTTGGAACACAAAGTTATTATTAATATGAATAATTGTTCTTTATCAGGTAAAAGCAGATGGAGTTTTCATAGAAAAGAGTTTTTTTCTTAGTTGAAACTGAAGGTCAAAATGTTTCCGTAATAAATAAATAAAATCAAAATTTATTAAGTATAATATTCATTTATATTTCAAGTATCGATTTTTCCTACTGACTGTGTATTTGAAGAAATTAGACATTTGTCTTTTGGTTATAATACTGTGGTTGGTGAATGTATATCAATTATGATCAATGGGAAACAATTTATTCTGACGGAATGAGAAAATTATATGAGAACACAACATAATGGTGTTGTTGTAACTTCCATAATTGAAATTTTTCTAGTGCATTGGATAATAGACCATGTTTTGAAAATGTATCATATTATGCAGTCGTTAAGAAAATAATAATGGTGGATTCTTACTATCATGGTCAAGCCTCAATGATGAAATTATGGTGGTTTGATTTGATGGTGAGGAAAGGCACATTTATTAATGATTGCGGGTTTCATGTTATTAACAATACCCGTTTTTTCCTACAAATTAACCATATGTATTGGCATCAATGACATAATTGGATTTTTTTTATTTCAAAAATCATCTTAGACCTAAATTTAGTGTCATATTGTTATAATTCCAAGACATGTTTTTCTTGATGTTGATGATAGAATTGACACCATACCTACTACAACTGGCACCAATCAATTCATTATTTATGACAACTCAAGTAGATATATTTTTACAGTGGATTATAAACCCCAAGTTGTAAGGGGAAATATATATAATAATTAATCCGTGTTCTCTGTTATTTTTGTTTAGCTCGACGTGGGTTGCTATGGTTGGTACTATTTCCCACCAAAATTTTTTGTTGATTTTTTTAAAAGGAAAATAGTAATGCAACACCGGTCTAGAGAGAAACAAAACCAATAAAGGGGTGTTTAGGTGGTCTTAATTAATAAAGTTCGAGGGATTCTGTGCGAACAAGATTGGTGCCCGTTGTAGGAAGGGACCCATGGAAAGAAAAACAGAACATGCGGACTCCTTGGACTACATTGGAATCTCTAATGTTCGCAACCCCATCGCCTTCACGCCACATCTGGTTGACTTCCATGATATTACGTAGCAGCCCTTGAACCTCCAAATAGGGTGTGCAATGGTCTGGGGGATGGAACCGATACCACATAAAGAATTATACACATCAAGAGAGTTAGTTTCAATGGCCGCCATATGGACATTATGTTGGATGAAAATAAACAGAACATTTAGCCTAGAGAATGCCTCCTCTTTTAAAACATTGCCATATACGAAAAAAGAATAGAGTAAAAGGACCACTGAACCCCTTGGTTCCCGGATCACCCAACCACCTCAAATTCCTCCCCCAATGTATGAGTAGTCTGCCTGTGTGGTGTGGAGACTAGCGTACCCACCTTTCCTTCCTAGCAGTGCAGGCACTGTTGGATGGAGTTCTCACAATCATAGGCCTGATGAAGGGGGGATACTGGCAAGCAACACATAGGCGAATCAGATCAGAGAGGCCGTACCTAGTTTTTCAAGTAAGGTCTGCACAAGATCCTTGGACACCCATGTGGCGGTCCTCATTCTGGGGCTTCCAAATCCCCCAACATCCAACCGCCAAGAGGACCGATCTTGCATCTCTATACATTTAGCAATTATCTTCCCATAGAACCACTATTCAAGGAAAGTGTTTCATGAGTTTTCACTAATTTCCCTTCCCATGAAGCCAGTGAACTCACGCCAAATGTTGCGTGACACCCACTAGAAGAGGCATTTAGAGGCTAAATTCACTCCCAGCCATTGGATGTTATCATTATTATAAAGTTCCTTGTTTCAGAATCTCCATATTAAGAAGTTGAACTTCTTAGGGATCGCCCTTTTCCATTGAACATTTCCCCAAACATCATGGTCCTGATTCTTCGAGATCTCTCAAAGGTAGTTTGTGGAGGAGAAGACATCAGGTGAGGATCCACTGAACACAATCCACTCCACCTCTAAATTAATCAATATGTTAACATAGCTACCCCAATGTTCCTCAGTCAAAATGTAATTCATGATGCTTGAGAAAGAAATATCTTTTAAAAAAGTAAATTCGGGAACCAGGCAACCTGGAAATCAATGTTTCACCTCTGCCCAGTTTTGGTGGCAAAGGCCGATGTCCCCACTTCCCACAATCCGTCGAGTAGGCTGTTGAAATGTCACCATGTAAAGAAAAATCATGCGTCCATGAGCATGAATACTGCCTCTCTTTTGGTCCATGTTACTCCCATATCTATCATGCATGAACCTTCCACATAACGTTCCCCCTGATAACCTCCCAGGCGAGCATGGTGTGAAGTCCCTGCATTGTTTTAGAGACACTTCTTATATTGATCCCCCTTCGTCCAAAGGCATGTCCATTCTGCTCCATGCCTCCCAATAGCGTTTCACTTCTAAATGGACATCCTATAATAAGGAGTCCATTTTGTTATCAGACCTTAATAAATCCCTTTTGGAACCTTTATGGAGGAGAGGTCGTGCATGGGGAAAGAGGAGAGAAAGCTATTAATCAATGTTATTCTACCTACGAAAGATAAAAACTAGTTATTCCAATTAATGATCCTCCCCATGATTTTGCCCTCCATCATTTCAAAATGGCGTATGCATATTTTTCTTGGATAAACTAGGGCACCCAGGTACTCCATCGGGAAAACACCCCTTTGCATACCCAATCTTTTGCAAATAATTGAATCTTCTATCTGAATAATTTTTTGAAAAGAAGATATTGTGTTTCTCTATATTTATCACGTGGCCACTCCATTAATAGTAGTCCAAAGGACCATGTTGATCCACCTTCTAGACATTTTACTTCAATTCCAAAAGATCAAGGTCTCATCTATAAACATAATATGGGAAAATAAGTCATTTCTCATATAAGTCATGTCTCATGATTTTTTTGGGTTACACATTAGTTATCAATTTTTAATTACATCCATATTTTCTTTAAAGTGAAGGAAACAGAACCTATGTTGGAGCAGTAATGAAAAATTATGATGGAAAATAATCAATGAATGACTAAGATGGAGATTCCTCTATTAGTGGATGTTGTGAGTATTTCATTTCAAATATATATATATATATATATATATATCAATAACATATAATGTCATGTGATTCATTTTGTTTTAAAAAATTATACATGATCCACCACTCGGGCACCAATTATTCGATGAGTATCCAAGTAGGCGTCCTAGTACTCAGGCCAATGGTATGAGTTGGTGATACGAGAGAGAGGCACCTAGGTCGGTGTAATTGATTAAACCGTGTCCCTTCCACTAGAATACCATCTTCCACACATTCTGATCCAACAATGTCATTAGGGACACAAAGGATATTTAGGCTTCCCATGTTATCAACAACATGTAAATATGATCCTCCTCATGCATATTTAACATATCTAATGATTATTCCCACTCCCCATCTGTATCATACATTTGGATAGCCATCCATTCCATATTCTTTACCATATACTTCTTTCTCTTTGACATTCTATATTTCCTCTTATAACCTTACTCCAATGTAGTTTGTTCCAACATAACTTAAACTGGCACCCACTCCACCTATATAGGTTGATGATCCTTCAATTCAAGTAGATCCATCAAAGCCCATTTACCTGATTGCTCGGGTATATCTTAGAACCCTAAAAAAAATTTATACCATAATTTATTTTCATAATAATATTTGTTTTTCCTTTATAAGAGATACATATACTAATAGGTAGAAGGGGCATGGGTGTACATGCATGCATGAAGTGTGGAACAACCACATTCAGTTGATGGTGGAGAATAATGAAGATAACCATATGGTCAAAAAAATAGGGCAGTAATGTCGATGTTTTTGGGAGACACATTCCCAATACTCTGACATCATTCACATTAGCCCACTCTCATAGAGGCTGTTTCTAAATGAAGTCAAGGATAATTCTTGGGCATTGATTGGAGTTACAAATATGATGGATTTAATTTAATATTGTTTTTTATTTATATTAAATATTATTTTGGTTTCATCTTCGGTTTAATTATCCCAAAGTTGAGGGTGCACGGTCATGACGTCTAATGGAATTATTGAGCTTTAGATAGACAACAAACACAAGTTGTATATTGGATGGAAGGAAAGAGTTGGAATATAGTTATATGCTGTCCTATTCATGAATAATTGTCTGACAGAATAGTATCAGAAAATGATTACCCATTGGAAAACAACACAGTTTAACCAATTAATCACATTTGAGGGTTTTAAATAAAATTTTTCAGTTTTTTCATTAATACTATCTTAGTATTATTTTAAATTATATACGGATCATCCTTAAAAAATAAAAAATATTGATGCTAAAAATACATCCATAGTTTGGGGTGTACTATGATGTCAGATCATGAGAGGAAGAAGGTACAAAAACTATTTATAATTTTTCTTTAGGACTTGCAATTTCTATTTTTTTCCATATTTTTTTCGATTTATAATGTTTTGATATTTTCTTAGTTATGAAATTAATTATTGGTAACCTTTTTTAAAATTAGTATTACTACATTCAATTAGAATAAAGAGGTTGGTATTGAATATTGAAGGACTTGTGCCATGAGAAAAACTGTTTTGTTCAAGTAGACAGAAAATTGGTGGAAGTGTGGTTAACGAACCAACATAACAGCAAATTGTAAGATTTACATTGTTGATTTAAAATTTTAATATAAATTTTGTAACTTAAGGTTATATTTATTTTTCTAACAGGTCTCATTAGGAGCCCTTGATTCCCATGATCCTAATAATAATGGTCCAAATGATCACTTACATTCGGTGTTGGGAGATGAGCACCCTAGAAGAGTATACAACTAACCTAGGAAGAGTATATTACCGATGAGGCATTGGCCATATTTGGGTACCATTTGTAGTGACACAAAGTTGAAAATGGTTATGGAACAGATATAAAAGGCTGAAAAAATTGTCACACAAGAGGAAGAATGGGTTGATAGAGAAAACACTGAATTTATGAAACTGATGAAAGTTTTATGTCCATCACTATCACCAGAGGCCAGCACAGCCTGTGTTGAATATACGTCATCCATGCATTAATTATATAGTTCACCAAGTAAAAGTCCTAGTGGTGGTTGATACGATGTTGTTTCTAGAGTGATAATGGAGAGGAAGAAATTGATGATGAGGATGATGCTGAGAGTGAGGTCTTGGTGGAGGCTGAGGTAGAGGATGTGGGAGAGGATGAGGCTGGGTATGAGGACTAGGATGAGGATTAAGACAAAAATTGGGATAAGGAAGAGGTTGAGGATGAGGATGATGAAAAATATGATTATAGTGATGTTGATGAGGGAAATAATGATCTGTAATATTTTGACATATATTACTAACCTTTGATGTTTGATGATTTGTTGGGATTGAATATATGTGTGATTAGGTAGGTGACATTATGCTTGACTCGGGTAGCAACAAATAATATATAGTTTTAATCATAGCACATTTTACCAATGTATTTTCTATATTTTTTTGATTATGTAATGAGAGTACTCGTATATTTAATATATTATTCAACATTCAATGGATTAATTAGTACAATTCTATTATTAGTATCTTTATTTCATTATCATTAAATTTATTCTAAGAATTGTATTTTTTACATGGTATCAAAGATATTTAACAACCCTACCCATCCTTATCCATGAATCCCTCCCCAACGCACCACCCTCCCTGCCAAAACCACCCATTTCCATTTATCTTCAAAGTATCCCCTTCCATGTTATCTATTTACCACCTTCTCGAATTCAAATGGGTTCACATACATTCCCACACCTCTTTATGTCTCAGCCTATTACTGTGTTGTGTGTGAATAATAGTAAATTTTGATACACACATTCTAACATTACTTGAAATTTTTTTTGCGCTTTTATTTATTCCATACCATCATATATTATTCATTATAGTTTCATTTTGAAGTGATTTTTGTGTCCTTTGACACCATGGATAATTTGTTCAGTATTGAGGGTATGGACCTTCATTATGATTCGGTAGTAATTTTCCCCCTTTTCTATTATTCAATGTCTAACATCCAATTATGTGACCACTATGATTTATATTATATAAAGACAACCCAAAATCAACATATCATATTTCTATAATCTCTATTTTGAGTTTAATATTATTTTGGATCCAATTGCAGTTTATGTATGATAGATAACAGTGCCATGACATAGTGGTGTGCACAATTTCACTACTCATGAATATTCATTGGGAAGTGGCCATAAAAACATCGCATTACAATATTAGGGAAAACAATTACATCACATTTATATCAATTGGACTCTCAATGGATTCTGAATATCCCTACTCACTACCTAGTAAGCCTTCGTTGAGTTTTAGGGACATAATATTTTTGAGTAAACCCAATACCCAAAAGGAATAACCTTCAAAATATTTTTAAAACCCATGAAGTCACACAATATTAATATCCAAAAATTTCAAATAAGCAAATTTTATCATTCCATCATAATCTTTTTGGATAAATTCAATGCCCAAATGGAATTCTCAGAAGTATTATAACATGTCCAACAAACATTAACATAGTAAAACACTATTGTGTAAAATGACGAAATATAGAGAAATTATGATATCAGTTCTTCCATGTCATATCCTATCAACCCCAATATAGTATTGAGACTTATCCCTTATATAATGGTCTCACACACCACTAGTCACGACCTTCTATTCCAAAAACCTTTTACATACTCACAGTAACACCATATCATATGTCATATAATCTACGGAGGTCTCCACCCACAATGAGTAGTCAAAACAACCTCAATTGGTTTTATCCTATGCGAACATGAGATGGATTCCTATATTGGCTAACCACTATGAGAGGCATCAACAAAAATCCTACGCTACACCTTTGGAAAACCTCTATCCCTACCTATAAACAATTTTTCCCAACAAAAAATGGTCAAAAACATATACCTCATCTTGAAAACCCATTTCACCTCACTTCTAGTTATTAACATCACCCATATTGACATGAGACTTTCCAAAAACATTACCAAAGAACCATATTAGAGATCACATCATGAAAAAATTTCCATAAATGGCATCATCATTACAAACTGACAATAGAGTCATAAATCACACTGACCATTCCATAATTCACTCAACCAAACCATTTCACACATGAGACTACCTTCTAGGGTTTCCTAATAAACATAAAAATATTAAGAATTTCATTAGTGGTCTCACCTAGATCACCCCTATCACAGGTATTTACAATACATCACATTACAAACATATAAATTTATGAAAATTCTATGCAACACCTTCCATATAATCATAGATTCAAAATCATAGACGACTGAACCCAAATTCGATTTCAAATAGGAAGAAATGAAAGTGTATATAAAAAATATAAAAATATGGAATTATCTTAACCAAAACACCAACACCTCAATTAAGTTAGACAAATAATAGAGTAATGGATACACAATATTATCCTTTATTAAAGATACTTCCTAATTATAATGAATCCATGATCTATAAATAAAGGAGTGTGATCCCTCACTTGTGACTCAGAATGAAGGGGAAAGATGAATAAATTGCTTGCGCAGCCAAATGGACCACCATAAAACCTCATTCTAATTTAAAAATTAACAACCTTTATCATTATCTTATAATTATTCGTAGTGTGAAAAGTATGTCCAATCCCTGATTCCTCAGGACCACCCTACCTCTTTATAACTATTTCATTCAATGGAACATAGTGTGATGTTGTAAATGGATATAGAATATCATGATTCTCCCAGACCCCTCTTTGTACACCCCTAAGCCTCAAATAATTTAAATTGATTAAAAATATGACTTCCATTCCATATCCCTAAGATATAATAGCTCATCAGTATAGTATTTTGGCTATACATAGTGAAAAACACTCCTCCATCTCAGGTGACTGGTCCTCAATATCCCAATATTTAATATGATAGTGAATGCATATGTATCATTCCCACATTCCAAAAATATCCCTACTACACAATATAATTAAAAAATCCCTTCTTTGGGAACTCCCCTATAGGAATTACCTATCGGATCACTTCCCAACTCAAGGTCTCAATGTCCTGTTGGTTCCACCCCAACAATCATCCCCTAAAACCAATATTTGAACTGTCATACTCTATCATTTCCCACATCCCATCAT
The DNA here is from genome assembly GCA_963277665.1 of Viscum album. Taxonomy (NCBI): domain Eukaryota; kingdom Viridiplantae; phylum Streptophyta; class Magnoliopsida; order Santalales; family Viscaceae; genus Viscum; species Viscum album. The sequence goes on from OY728135.1 coordinate 1,281,678,091, forward strand.
ATTCTAATTTCATAATAAAACCATACATGATTTCCATTAAATACCACATCACACCCAATCCACATACAAGTCCTACATCACTCTTGATGCCCATATATTAACAAAACTATGTCAATTCACATATCAAACATACACCCCATGCACCAATTTCCATTAAAAAAAATTGAAAACCATAGTCACATGCTCAAATAGAAACTCTATATATCATAAACTCTTTAAAAGGTGAGTGATCTCTCGCAATTTTGAACTCGTCTCATGGGACACCATTTTGATCTAGTATCATTCCCACTTTCCAAAAGATAGTGGTCTCTCACCATCAAGGTGATGATGATAGCTTCCTTCACCAATAAATTTATGGATGGTTTCTTCAATATCTCTTTGAGTAAGAATTCTACTCAATTTCATTACTAATAACCATTTAAATATGACTATAAAAATTAGATTGAACCATCAAGAGAATTTTCAAAATCATTATTCTATTGTTGAAATAATAAACTCATGAATCAATAATATCAATACAATAAGTATTTATAATTATCATATGGGATGTAAAAGAGCTTTTCTACTGAATAAATGAGCATTTTTCATGTTAATTTCCACAAAATAATTTATAACTATGGCATAGTGTAGTAGATGACATACCATAGTGGATAATAACAATGACTTCATCTTATAAATGAGTATTCTGTACTATGTTCCTGGGAACCAAAAATGACATTGAATACTCAATGATAATATTTTGGACCATTTTAAGAAAAGTAAAATGTTTGAGATGTATGCACCAAATAAATTGAAATCGGTTAGTTGGAAGAGTTGTTGTCATATACAGACTAAAATGGGGAATACTAGGTGGTGGTACATGACATGGTTGCAAGAGTCTACAGTTTTTATGTGCATTAGAAGGTGTTTTTTGGGGCTGTATTAAGTGTTGTATATATGTGTTTGCAATGGAGGTGATTCTGGTTTGCTGGTTTGCACATTTTTAGAAACACCTAATACAAACAGTTTTAAACCATTGGAATTGTGTTTAACAACAAGTCTTTTCCAACAGATTATAAACTATTTGTAAACATTTTATTTAATATATATTCAAAGAGTTTATTAACTATTGGTGTAAATTTAAACAAATGGTTCTAATGAACCCATTTTTATATTGAAATTTATACTTACTTATACAAATGGTATTGGAAGAACATTTGGTATATGTATATCCCAATCCCTTACTAACTAAGGGTTTGGAAGAGCGTTGGTATAAAGTATACCATGAATTTTCTAGCATATACCATTGTTTTAAAACCATTTGAATAGACTACCTTTCCAGCATTTAATGAACTTGAAAAAAATATTATTTCTTTACATTCTAGCCAATGATAGAACATATTGTTTTTAACAACAATGGATATCTAATACCATGTATCCCATGACCTGGAAAAATAATTCTGCAGTATAACACTCCCCGGTGTAGCAGCTATAAGCGAAAACCTGTGAAAAAAATATAAAAAAGAATCAAAAAATTATTATATAGATAAATTAATAATATTTAATAAAATATAAATAAAATACACATGTAAACATACCTCTTCAATCATGGATCAAAAAAATATGGGGACGTCACTCAGGGATAGGGTCAGAAATCATCAATCTCATATGTTCACAACCTCTTCAAGCCCTAGTTGACCGCTAGTAGTCTGAGGGTCAGATGATCCACCATCGTGATCATAACCATATATATCACCCCTCCAACTCACAAAATTGAACAGAGTATGAATAAAATATGAAATAAATGTTGTTAGAAAATATTTAATGTCATTTGTTATAAAATAGATGAAAACAACTATTATATATAGATTTATATATAATATATGATTATAACCAAAATTTAAGTATGTAAATATTTATCTCTATACCCACATTTAAATATGTGTGTGTAAGTATCATCATATTCCACCTCTATATAATCAATTTACATAATAGTTTTAGTTTCATCAGCTCATGTCATTTCAAGCACATTGGTAACATTAATAACATAATCATCTCTATTGATCCATAATTGTGGGGTATTATCATTGATATTCATGTATCTTCATGAAATAGATAGATTTGAAATGGTCTCTTGGAAAATTTCAATTAATTTCACTTCAGGAAAACCATATTCACATTGAATAAACTTATTTTCATGAGATTTCATTTTTATTATGCTCCACGAATCAGTTAACTCTCTTGGATATTCATAATAGTTTTGAAAATAAAATTGATGTGTTTAATGTGCCAAAAATTATTTATACATTGAAAGAAAGACTTTATATTAAATATCAACAATTCTATGCCTTAGATGAACAATGATGCCCCAATCAATATCAAACCACTGAACTTTAAACGTTGTTATGTAATTCTATCCCAGATAACAGAGTTCAATTATATCATCAAGTATGTCATAACAGTCAACTTCAATTTCTCTATTATGAGATCCACTTAATAAAACACCACTATTTACTTTTTTACCCCATATGTTGGTATATAAATTTGAAAACTATTCACCGCATATGAATTATTTAATTTCACCATTTTGGATTGGGGGTTACTAATTATGACTATTTGTTACTAATTACAAAAAATTATGACTAATTATGAAAAATTATTACAAACTACCACTAAATGTTACTAATTAACTCTAACTATTACTAACTAATCAAATTTAATGCTAATTATTACTAATTATTACCCTTTATTACAATTTATTAAAAATTATTTCTATTGTTTTACAATTTATTCGTAATTATTTCTAATTATTTATAATTATTAGAATTTATTACTATTTATTATTATTTAATACTATTTATTACCATTTATTACTATTTATTACTATTTTTTTACTATTTTTTTACTATTTATTACTATTTATTATTAATTATTCTCAATTATTAGTAATTATTATTAGTCATTCCTATTTATTACTATTTATTAACATTTATTACTAGTTATAACAATTTCATACAATTTATTTTTAATTATTACTAATTACCGCTTATTGTTACTAACTACCACTAATTAGCACTAATTACCACTAATGAAAACAAATTACTTCTAATTATTACTAATGAAAACTAATTATTACTAATTACAACTACTTATTACTAATTACAGCTCTTTATTACAAACTAATACAAATTTTTACAAATTGTTAATAATTATTATAAATTATTACTAATTATTATGAATTATGACTAATTATTACTTATTATTACAGATTATTTATAATTATTAATGATTATTACACATGATCACTCATTATTACTAATTATTACAAATTTTTAGAAATTATTTCTAATTATTGGTAATTATTACTAATTATTACTAATTAATACAATTTATTACTAATTACCTCTATTTAAAAAAATAATATTCCTAATTATTTTAAATTATTTCAAATTATATCTAATTATTTCAAATTTTTACTAATTCTTACTAAATATTACTAAATATTACAAACTATTACTCATAATTACTAATAGTTACTATTCATTAATATTTATTACTACTTTTCACATATTATTATAATTTATCATTATTTATAAATGTTTGTTAATAATTATTAATAATTATTACTATTTATTACTATTTATTTCTAATTATTTCAATTTATTACTAGTTATCGTATTTATTCATAGTTATTAACATATATACTATTTATTACTATTTATTATGATTTATTACAAATTGTTAATAATTAGTAGTACTTAAAACTAATTACTACTAATTATAGGTAATTATTAATATTTATTACAATTTATTACATTTTTTTACTATTCATTAGAGTTTTTTACTATTTATACCTAATTTATACAAACAAATACTAATTAATACAAATTTATATTAAATTATACAAATTTATACTAATTTACACTAATTTATAATAATGAATATACTAATTAATATTAATTAATACAAGTTACATGTAATTATGTTTAATTAATAAAAATAGATCAAAATTATTCTAATGTAATACTATATACTTCTAAATGAAAACATTAAATCTTTATATAAGTATTTGTAAAAATAAATAATAAAAACTAGAAATATTTATTTCTAATTTAATTTCGTTAACTCAGAAATCTAATTTTTATTACTAATATAAATTAATCTGAATTAACGAAAATACAAAAGAAAAAATAAATAGCTTAAAACTAAATCAGTCTTTTGATGCAAGTCATGAAAATTGGTCTGTTGCAAAATTTAATAGTATGAATAATTGAAGAGATAAATATGAGAGCAAAAAATAAGAGAGGACTTGAGAGAATTGTAAAAAGGAAAAAATATGAATGAGATATATATAGGTCAGCTCTTTTGGGATATGACCCATCGTAGATAGTTGGGTGTTCATTAATTGAGGTGGTGGTAAAAAATAGTTTTTGTGACATGAACAATCACAAATACTATCCCACCAACACATTATTTTTGACGACCGATTAAAAATATTATTTTTTTCAATGGTACCCTTCACAAATAGTTCACCTGTTATTAATTGAGGGTCCTATAAAAGATATTATTTATGACTGGTCCCGTTTCAAATAATATCATGGCCACAAATTATTTGCGTTGACCAAACACAAATAATGTCCACCTGATATATTATTTTCAATAGGGATCCTCCCTCATCACAAAAAACATAATCATGTGATGAGTATTTTGCAAAGGGGATTAGTCTACATAGAAAATAATATTCCTAAACTAACACACACATATTTCTCTAAAGATATTTGCGACGGACCCTCATAGAAATATATTTCCAAAAACTATTTATGATGGGTCAAACTTTCAATAAAAAATTGTCTCCTTTGATAAACTATTGGCGACGAGCCTTACAGTAGTGGCAGTTGACCCATTGCAATAATCCATTTCATTTGAAGTGATATTACCGATGGTTCATTAAGGATTTCTCAAAGATGGATTCTTTGATGACTACACTAACTCAAAATGAAGTAAAGGATTCATTGTTTCAAAAAAATTTGAGTTCTTTTGTTTGGATGAAATGCGTTTTGATTATTAAGTTGTTGTTGACTCTTCCAGATGACGGGCACTGCTATGTGGTCTTTAGTGATGCATTGGGTTCTGGTTTGGGCTGTGTTTTAATGCGGGGTGATCATATCATTGCTTATAGATCTCATCAGCTTAGGCTTCGCAAGAAGATCTATCTGTGTAACAACCCTAGATTTTATTAGAATTATTCATTTTAATTTCATTGATGTCTTGTGTTGAACGCTACACCAAAATTTGCTTGTGTTATACATAACACCGTATTAGCTTGCAGTATACGAAACACTATTCTTGGATCATGTTACACACAATTTAAAGTTTGTTTAATAGTAGTTATTCTACGCAACATTGAGTGTATATATATATATATAAATTCAATGAATAAATGAAATATGGTTGGATTCTGTTATTCGCAACAACAATGGAGTCTTGCATTACACGCAACCCAGACATGGCTTGCTTTAAATTTAATCGTGACCTTCCACGATAGTGTGTGTTGTATGCAATACCGAGTTTCACTAAACAACAATATGTTATTAAAATATTATATAAACTAGCAGTTATGAATAGTAATAGCCAATTTTTTAAATTTTATAAATTTTATCATTGACAATGGACATAGTTTTTGGGTTTAGAATATCAAAATTAGCCTAGGGTGAATTTTTGGTATTTTTTTTCTGAAAACATTCAATTTTTGATGAATAGTGAAAACACTGGGTTACTATTTGAAAACCAACTTTTTATATAAATAATTATGTATTTCATTTAAATTTATTTTAGGTCAAAATTGATACATAATACCTATATAAGTTCAATATAATTCATTGGAGTCATTTATAATAATTTTAGACATATAAAAATTTTATTGAATTTTTCACTGTCTTTTACCCACCTCCAGGATAGTTTGAAAATTTACATAAAACATAATTTTATCGCTTTTGTGAGTGAAATTTCAAAAATCCAAGAGACAAGGCTAATATCAAGGAGTAAAATGTGGTTCAATAAGATAAAAATAATTTTTGGTGAAGAGTAACTTTTTACTTTTTTTACCATGGTTAAAAGTAAATAGGGTAATTAAGGGTAGAAATGATATTATTATTACCCTAAGACATGTCCTAATTATATTGGATAAGTTTAATTCGAAAAAAAACCTTAGGAATAAAATACTACCCTTTAGGTCCTCTTGGATTAGTTGAGGAGACTTATTGTTATTTTATTTAAAGAAGAGTTAAAATAGTTAAAATCAATGTTTAATAACTAAAACATTTTAAATATAGGGTTATACATAAGATAAATTAGAATATAAATATTCATTAAAAATCAAAAAATATTTCCTACTTAATGTTATTTTATTTATAATTTTTAGACATTAAATAATTTAATTTATTTATGACACAATGATGATGCAGTAATTACCTTATTAATGAAATATTAAAATTATTGAGGTTATAAAAACCCAAATGAATGGAATTTTAGACTTTTTATGAATTAAACTAATTTTATAGGTTAATGTGACATGTTTATATTGATTTAATTAACTTTTTTCAATCTAATCATGCTGTTATGATTTTCACAAAAATCATGTTCCAAATAGTGTCCAAATTGACATAAAATAGTTTTTAAAACAAATATTATATTAGTAATTGTTTTTATTCATAAAAATCTAAGGATCGGAAAAATGACTTTTATAAGGATATATATATTAATACTAAACCACTTGGGGTTCATTTGGCTTTTTATTGTAAGTTTATTAACTATATACTGTAAAAACAACAAAAAGACACGGTAAAAGTTAAATTATTTAACTTGGAGTTAAATCTAAATGATAAGGATAAAATAGTAACCTAAACATGTATAAAACATATTTTTTGAGAGGATCTATACCCATACCCACCTTATCTTATAAATAAATCAATTTAGAGCTTTTAAAAACCGAATATGACTTTATTATAAAATAATATTTTATGTTTTTCCAAAGGTGCCCCTCTCCTCCCTTATAAAAAGGGCACCCCTTCCCTCTTCTCTTCACATCCTCTTGAGCCTTGAAGTCCGGACATCCCCTACCAATTTCTCTTCTCCACTTCCCTATAAATATCCTAGAGTTCCTGTTATTCTTCAAAGACCATCTTTAGTTCCCTAATAGGAGGCTAAGAAGAGTCACTTCAAAGAAGATGTAATGTCTGTTACCGATTGTTTCAAATTTATTTCTTCTTATAATTCCTATTCGTTAGTTGTTTCATTATTAAGTAATAACATCAGTATCACTCATATACTGATATGTTATTATAAATATGAAAGAACCCTATTTCACCTTCTATCCATCCAACGGAAAACGAAATCACTGCGCGTGCGTACGTACGGAATACCGTCTCCATGTCATGGTGTAATCTGTTTTCAACCACCACCTTACTTGGATTGTTATAATGATGTAAATAATAACTATATATTATTATTGTAAAGTGATATTGATTCTGAAATAGTATAAATACACTTCAATTCAATTCCACGATCATGAGAATGATATCATCGCTCGTGCGGACGTACAGATAACTGTCTCCACGACGTGATGAGATTCATTTTCCATGTTAACAATTCAAGAATGATTATAAAGTATATATAATAAGTAATAATTAAATAAATGACATAATAATTCTACTATATTTAGGTATATATATATGTAGTCATCTACTTAATTCCATTCCAGTCAATAAGGAATGGAAAACAACGTTCATGCGTACGTACGACCTACCGTCTCCATGAATGGTGTATTTCATTTCATTTATCTATCTATTCAATATATATATATACTGAATATATATGATATATAAATACTGATTTACATTCTGAAAGTAATTATATCATTATATAAGTAATAATAATATCATGAACATCAGGTCCAAACAAGTACGATAAATAAAATGATTTTACCCAAAACGCTGCTTTAACATGGAATTTACAAAAGAGAGGGTAATATAAAGTCATAAGTGAACCATATATGATATAATAACAATTACTGTTATTCTATAATAAGTAAATGAAATTATTTAAATCATTATATGGGATGTTTGGATACATACAAAGCATATCGGACCTAAGGTAAGGGATAACTATTCCAATATCGTTCTTATCTGAGATTGTTATTCGTTAGTATTTACTGGGGTTATTGTTATCATCCGTGCCCATGTTTTCTAAATATGTTTTCATGCATTTTTAAATTCCTTTTTACCCATTTGTTTAAATTTACCACATGTTATTAAAGGAATATGACTTTTGTTTACCACACGGGGAACTTTTTGACTTTTCCGAAAAAAGTACGAGAAGAATGTTATTTTTAACTTATACGGCGTGAACGGATTGTTACAGTTTCATAACGCCACATTTTCATGAAGCTTACTCTACAGGATTTTATTAATATTTTCAACAAAATACTTTTCTTTTAAAATTTCTCAGAATTTTGTGAAATGAAAATGATTTTGAAGAAGAAAGGATATTTTCCTCAAGAATTCATTTCAAGTGTTTTATCGAAAACATTTTCCATCTAAGATGACATTATTTCATATGTGTATGTTTAAAGTATAATGTATCTATGATTTACATGGTTTCACTTTTCTTATGATGAAATATCCATTTGTTTTATATGGATTATGTGCAGATGGGATGATGTTTATGAAACCCATTTTATTCTTTGGGTTATGATGAATGTTTTAAGTTTATTTTGTGGCACAAGTAAGCATGATTTAATTATGAGATGGGTGGGACCTATATTTCCCTCAAATTTATTGGGTAATGATTTATATCTCATGATATAGACATGGCTGAAATGGTAAGTTAATCCGGTTCAGTGTTACAGGACTGAAATGAGGAGTGAACTCGATTCAGAAAGGGACGTTGTCCACTCAGATGGTCTTGGCAGCAATGCCTTGGCTACTATGGAAATCATATCATGTGATTAACGGTTTTCCACAATTACATGTTTTCTTCCCCTTTCTATTTTATCATTATTGATGTTCCATTATGATATATTCCTTACATACTTCCAGGATTTATGTCTTTTCTCAAGATTTTGATGTTTAGATTTTATGTTCAAATTTTTTCATTTAAATGTTTATGGATTGTATTATGTTCTATATGATTACCCTTACTGGTAATTTGAGCTAACACTTTCTATGTTTTCTTTTCCCCCGGAATTAAAGAAAGGTTTTAGGTAAGAAAATTAAAGGGGGAGATCTTTAAAGGAGTTGTTGAAGATCTTTCACCATGATTAGAAGATTATGTTCCGAGTTTTCTAAAGACACTAAACTATTACGATCCTTTGGTGTTTGTTTTTGTTATTTATTAAGTATTCCACAAAAGTAATTTAATGTCCATGTACATCAATATTTGGGTCTCTACAGTTGGTATAAGAGGAAAGGTTTAGTTTACCATTGGAAACTAGGATGCGAAAACTTTAGTGAGATCCCTTGAGATATTTGTAAGGCATGTCTAGGGATGTCCCTAAGGTTAAGTATAAGTATAGGTTATAGTCCTAGAATTACAGTAATGATAATAGAATTAGACCTAAGATGTTAGATATCGAATGTACTCCCCATTTATTTTGTTGTTTTCCCTAGCATGATTTTTTCCTCTAACGCTATTCTTTTTGGGTTTTAGACGATGGATGGAACCCGAAAGAACCGTGTTGATCAATGTAATGGACGATGCAATTATTGTCCTCCTCAACAAACCAATGTTATGGGAGATGGAGTGAAAAATCTTATTTCTATACTTACACAATCCATGAATCATTCTGTACTTCCAAATGAGCATAGAAGGGAACAATATTCTATTGAGTCCTTCATGAGGCATCCTCCACCTTCTTTCTGTGGGTCTTCTGATCCACTTGTTGCTGAACAATGGATCAGTACCATTGAAAAGATTATTTCCATGCTTCGTTTTTCGGAACATGAAAAATTCTTTCTGTCTATTTACCATTTAGAAGGTGAAACAGATCAATTATGGACTCTTATTAAGAATACGAGGCCCTGATATGAAATTGAATACATGGAATGGGATGAGTTCAAGAACATATTTTTCAATAAGTACTTCCCTCGTATTCTTTGAACAAAGATGGAAAATTATTTCCTTGAGCTTAAGCAAAAGGATGATGAATCTGTTGGTATATATGAAGGTAATTTTACAAGGCTTCCAAGGTATGCATCTGGATTTATCATCCAACCTAAATGTAATGTTGATCGATTATTCAGAGGCTTAAAACCAATTCTTCGAAGGGTATTATCTATAAGAGACTTCAGTAGCTATGAATAAATTGTGTGTAGTGCTATCAAGGTAGAACTGGAAGTTGGTGTTACATATCCATCTCATGGTTTTGACAAGAAACGAAAGATGGAGTTCAAGGAGAAATCTCCGAATAATGGTGAAAAGAAGATAAATGTTTCTTCATTATCAAATTGTGGAAAGAAGCATGGTGGAGATTGTCTTAAAGGGACTAAAAAATGATTTAAGTGTGGAATAGAAGGTCATCGAGCAGTTGAGTGTCGAAATAATGGAAAAAGGGTTTCTAATGATGTGAATAAAGAAAAGACTGCAGAGAATGCACCACCAGCACTTCAATGATTCAAGTGCAAGGAAATGGGGAATTATGCTAATCAATGCCCTAATCCAAGTGTTAATGATGATCAACGTGAGAAACCACTAAAGGAAAAGGACAAAGGGATGTCACATGCGATCACTATTAGAAATGTTGAGTATGAAAATATTGTGTGGAATTATTATGTGTTTTTGTAAAGGGATTCCAAAATAATGTCGTGGAATCTCATTTATAGTATTGTGGAAGATTAGAATATCTATTTAATGGTTTATTGTGGTTTTTGATAATTATATGGTACCGGTAACAATGAAAAGTGATTCAGATATTTTGGAAAGCAAATGATAAGCGCATAATGAAGGGATAAGGAGAAAATTAAATGTTTGAGAATATTCATGAGCTCATGAATGATATAAGGACAAGATTATATCATGGTTTGATTATATATATTTTTTGGATTTTGGAAAGAGTTAACTTTTGATAGAATTCATGTTTTCCCTAAGGTTCAATGGGTATTCATTTTTCAAGAGAATACATGATTATGGTATTCACATGATTAGAATGTGACCAACAATATATATGAGTGATAAATTATGGTATTCACGTGCTTGCTATATGACCTTTTTAGTAATTGTTCTCTTTCCACTATGAGTTTGGAAAGAAGTATTTTGGATAATCTTAAAGATTGAAATTGATTATGTTGAACATAAGTTAGTATTATTTTAGGATAGAAATATTATTTTATATTATTGATAGAATGTTATAATAGTGTAGTTTATGAAAAGGGACAACCTACAGAACGAGCGACAACCCATCACGTTGGAAACAACTGTGTGAATCAAACCCACAATCGAAGTGTGATAGGACATTATCGCCTACCACTGGCCTACAGGAAATCCCTGGTTAGTATAAACTAGTTTTATTTTATTAAGAGGTAGGATAGATGAATTATAAGTCCATTTTTGGAACCATATACGATTAATATCACCATAAGATGGACTTATGTATATAACATTTGCTAATCTTATGTTTGAGACAGATGGAATGACCTATCATTCTATCTCATGACCTGCTAACACTTTGGAAATGAAAAATTCAACTTCATTTCTTTAAGAGATGAAGTGGAAATTGTTCATGGCACGAGCAACGACAAGATTGTACCAAAATCAAGTATGTATTTATTTTAATTAAAAAAATTCTTCAACATTAGGGAAATGTTTTAGAAAACCAAAAATGATATCCTAGTGTCCTCATATCCGATGAATTAGATGGTACCTTAGATCATCACAAATTTATGGCATTGTGAATGTTGGATTTTTCATAGCCATGTCCTCTACCACTCTTCATCAGAACATGATGGTTATATTTTTCTTCCATATCCATATTTTTACCTATGTTCTCCTACGTGGAAACCCAGTGATGAGTTAATTTGGGTAACCGATATGTTTCATACTTCTGTTTTTAAAATTAACTTTTAGTATTCCTTTTTACGATGTGGGTTTCTATTAAAAAAACTTTCAAGTAGTAAACCATTTATAACCCTGCCGAATTTTGAGGGAAAAATTCATTTTAAGGGGGGTAGAATGTAACAAACCGAGATTTTATGAGAATTATTATTTTTAATTTCATTGATGTAGTGTGTTTTATGACAAACCAAAATTAGCTTGCGATATACGCAACACCATATTAGCTTGCAGTATACGCAACACTATTCTTGGATCGTGTAACACACAATTTAATGTTTGTTTTATAGTAGTTATTCTACGCAACATTGAGTGTATATATATATATATTCAATGAATAAATGAAATATGGTTGGATTCTGTTATACGTACCAACAAAGGAGTCTTGCACTACATGCAACCCTAACTTGGCTTGTTTTACATGCAATCACGACCTTCCACGATAGCGTGTGTTCTATGTAATACCGAGTTTCACTAAACAGTGATATGTTATTAAAATATTATATAAAATAGACGTCATGAATTGTAATACCAAATTTTTTAAATTTTATAAACTTTATCTTTCATAAAGGACATCATTTTTGGGTTCAGAATATCATAAATAGCCTAGGGTAAATTTTTGGTATTTTTCTGAAAACATTCAATTTTTGAAAAAAGTGAGAACACTGGGTTACTATTTAAAATCCGAATTTTTATATAAATAATTATTTATTTTATTTAAATTTATTTTTGGTCAAAATTGATACGTAATACCTATATAATTTCAATGCAATTCATTGGAGTCATTTATAATAATTTTAGACATATAAAAATTTTATTCAACTTGTCACCATCTTTTACCCACCTCCTAGGAGAGTTTGAAAATTTACATAAAACTTAATTTTACCGCTTTTGTGAGTGGAATTTCAAAAATCCCAGAGACACGGTTTATATCAAGGAGTAAAATTTGGTTCAATAAGATAAATATAATTTTTGGTGAATAGTAAATTTTTACTTTTTTACCACGGTTAAATGTAAATAGGGTAATTAAGGGTAAAAATGATATTATTCTTACCCTAAAACATGTCCTAATTATTTTGGATAAGCATAATTCGACCAAAAACAACCTTAGGAATAAAATACTACCCTTTAGGTCCCCTTGGATTATATTAGGACACTTATTATTATTTTATTTAAAGAAGAGTTAAAATAGTTAAAATCAATGTTTAATAACTAAAACCTTTTTAATTTTGGGTTATAAATAAGATAAATTCTCCTATAAATATTAATTAGAAATATAAAAATATTTCCTACATAATGGTATATTATTTATAATTTTTAGACATTAAATTATTTAATTTATTTATGACACAATGATGATGCAATAAATACCTTATTAATGAAATATTAACATAATTGATGTTATAAATACCCAAATAAAAGTAATTTTACACTTCTTATGAATTAAAATAATTTCATAGGTTAATATGAAATGTTAGTATTTATTTAATTAACTATTTTTGAAATAATAATGCTGTTATGAATTTCAAAAAAATCAAGTACCAAATAGTGTCAAAATTGACATAAAATAGTTTTTAAAACAAATATTATATTATTAATTGTTATTTTATTCCTAAAAATATTAGGTTCAGAAAAATGACTTAGATAATAATATATATATTAATAATTAACCACTTGGTGTTCGTTTGACTTGTTATAGTAAGTTTATTATCCATATACTGTAAGAAAACAAAAAGACACGGTAAAAGTTAAATTATTAAACTTAGAGTTAAACCTAAATGATAAGGATAAAATAGTAACCTAAACATTTCTAAAACATATTCTTTGAGATGTTTTAGACCCATACCCACCTTAGCTTATAAATAAATCAATTTGGAGATATTAATAACCGAATATGACTTTATTATAAAATAATATTTTAAGTTTTTCCAAAGGTTCCCCTCTCCTCCCTTATAAAAAGGGAACCCATTCCCTCTTCACTTAACACCCTTTTGAGCCTTGAATCTCAGACAACCCCTTCCAATTTCTCTTATCCCATTTCCTAGAAATTTCCTAGAGGTATTGGTCTTCTTCAAATACCATCTTTAGTGCCCTAAAAGGATGTTAAGAAGATCCGCTTCAAAGAAGAGGTAATGTCTGTTACCGATTGTTTCAAATTTATTTCTTCTTCTATGTCCTCTTATTTAGTTGTTTAATTATGAATTAATAACATCAGCATAACTCATATACTGATATGTTATTATAAATATGAAACAACCTTATTTCACCTTCTATCCATCCTATGGAAAACGAAATCACCGAGCGTGCGTACGTACAGAATACTGTCTCCATGCCATGGTGTTATCTGTTTTCCATCACCACCTTACTTGGATTGTTATAATGGTGTATAGAATAAAAATATATGATTATTGTAAAGTGATATCGATTCATAAATTTTATACATACACTTCAATACAATTCCACGATCATGGGAATGATATCATCGCTCGTGCGTCCGTATGGATTACCGTCTCCACGACGCGATGAGATTCAATTTCCATGTTAACAATTCAAGAATGATAATAAAGTATATATAATAAGTAATAATGAAATATATGAAATAATAATTCGACTTTATTTATGTATATATATATGTATATCATTTAATTAATTACATTAAAGTCAAGAAGGAAAGGAAAACAGCGTTCATGGGTACGTACGACCAACCATCTCCATGAACGGTGTATTTCATTTCATTTATCTATCTATTATATATATATATATATACTGAATATATATGATATATAAATCATGATTTACATTCGGGAAGTAATTAAATCACGATATAAGTAATAATAATATCATGAACAACAAGCCCAAACAAGTACGATAAATAAAACGATTTTACCCAAAATGCTGCTTTAACATGGAATTTAAAAAATAACGGGTAATATAAAGTCATAAGTGAACCATATATGATATAATAACAATGAATATTATTCTTTAATAAGTAAATGGCATTATTTAAATCATTATACAGGAGGTTTGGATACGTACGAAGCATATCGAACCTAAGGTAAGGGTTAACTATTCAAATCTCGTTCTTATCAGAGATTATTATTCATAAGTATTTTCTGGCGTTATTGTTATCATTCACGCCCATGTTTTCTAAAAATGTTTTCATGTATTTTTAATTTCCTTTTTACCTATTTGTTTAAATTTTCCACATGTTATGAAAGGAATATTACTTTTTTTACCACATGGGGAACTTTTTGACTTTTTCGACAAAAGTACGAGAAGAATGTAATTTTTAACTTTTACGGCGTGAACTGATTTTTACGGTTTCGTAACGCCTCATTTTCATGAATATTACTCTAAAATATACTATAAATATTTTCAAAAAAATAATTTTCTTTTAAAATAGCATAAAATTTTGTGATAAGAAAACGATTTTGAATAAGAAAGAATATTTTCCTCATGAATTCATTTCAAGTGTTTTATCAAAACCATTTTACATCTAAGATGACATTATTTCATATGTGTATGTTTCAATTATAATGTCTCTTTGATTTACATAGTTTCACTTTTCTTATGATGAAATATCCATTTCTTTTATATGGATTATGTGATTTTGGGATGATTTTTATGAAACCCATTTTATTCTGTGGGTTATGATGAATGTTTTTAGTTTATTTTGTGGAACAAGTAATAATGATTTAATTATGAGATGGGTGTGACATATATCTCCCTACATTTCATTGGGTAAAGATTTATATCTCATGAGATAGACATGGTTGGAATGGTAGGTTAATCTGGTTTAGTGTTACAGGACTGAAACGAGGAGTGAACTCGATTCAGAAATGGACTTTGTCCACTATGATGGTCTTAGAAGCAATGCTTTGGATACTATGGAAATCATATCATGTTCCTAATGGTTTTCCACAATTACATGTTTTCTTCCCATGCTATTTTATCATGATTGATGTTCCATTATGATATATTCCCTACGTACAACCAAGATTTATGTCTTTGCTCAAGATTTTGATGTTTAGATTTTTTGTTCATGTTTTTGCATTCAAATGTTTATGGATTGTATTATGTTCTCTATGTTTACCCTTACTGGGAATTTTAGGTCACCCTTTCTATGTTTTCTTTTCCCCAGGATTTGAAGAAATGTTTTAGGAAATAAAATTAAAGGGTATGATCTTTATGGCTGATGTTGAAGATCTTTCACCACGATTAGAAGACTATGTTCTGAGTTTCCAAAGACACTAAACTATTACGGTCCTTTTGTGTTTTCTTTTTCTATTTATTAAGTATTTCTCAAAATTAATCTAATTTTCATGTACGTCAAGCTTTGGGTCTATACAATCTGACCCATGACCTTGTACTTGTAGTTGTGATGAATGCACTTAAGAGTTTGAAGCATTACCTTTTTAGAGAAATTATTACTTTTTTAGACCATAAGAAATTGATTTATATCTTCAATAAAAATTATTTGAATATCCACTAGAGGCGTTGGGTGGAAAACCTAAAATATTTTGACTTGGACACCACCTGTACACTAGGGAAATGGATGTATTCAAAGATGGTTTGACCAATAAACATATGACCCATGCCTTAAAAGAATGATTGTAAGAGTTAAACTCGATGGATTTTTTTCATAGTTTCTTATTGGTGTCCATTAATCAATGGATGTGGTTTTTGGGTCCAACATTCAGTTGAAATCTTCTCTTCACAAATGGATTCTTTAGGAACATCAACTTAATGATGAGTATTGTATAAATAGTGATTCTCTTTATAGCGGGGAGACCATTTCTGATCGGGAATTCTCTATAGAGGATATTCTATGTTATTGAAATATGTTTTTTGTTTTGTTACTATTATGGAATGTTGTGATAGAGTATTTCCACAATTCCTAGTGGTAAGATCACCCTTGATCCATGATGATTCTATATGACATGTGATGTGATTCTTGTGTCCATGTATGAGATGGAGAATTTCTGATTTTTTATTTCATTGTTATACATGCAAACAATTTTAGGCTAATAACCACAAAACCTTGGGTTTCTTTCAAAAAATTCTTTTTTTAGACTGGGAAGTGAGAGGAGATCCCTATGAAATTTTTGGTTAGGTTTCTACATACCTAGAGAAAGAAGAATTAGATATGGTTTGTGATCGAAGAGTTGAAAAAATAATCTAACATTAAACTAGTTCATGATAAATCCAATGATTGGGAGTTTGGAATAATCTATGAGAAAAATATTGTTTATTTGTACATAGTTACATCTCTAATAGTCTCTAATATGGATCATCAGTTCCCTTCTCTCTTTTTGATATTCCTTTTGGAGGGAGTGGGATCTCATGCCTGTTTGAGTATGTCAAACCATCCACACTCATATGTCTAGATATACATTTCTATAATTATTCTTTATGATATTCCTTGTGATAATGTCTTCATCTTTTTTGGGTCATGGTATGATTATTTGGGGATAGTTGAGTTTTATTATGAAAATAGTTACAAGTACGTCACAAAAATTGATGTTTTTGAGTCCTAGTATGGATGAGCTCATAGATATTTAATGTGTTTGTTGGATATTAGAAAAAGATCCTAAGTTGGAAAGCTTTTGGTTCAATAGATGATAGAAAAGGTTCTGTTTATTAATCATAGAATGTTAATGATACATAGTCCATATAAACATATAATAACCATCACCACATACCATTGGAATTTTCAATTGGTGACCATGTGTTTTTAAACATTTCACCCCATTTGGGTCATCGATGGATTTGGAGGAAAAAGAAACTTTCTCCTCATTTTATGGGTCTTTTTTTTTGTTTTTGAGAAGGTGTAAATAGTCTATTATAGTTTAGAACTTCCACTAAAGCTAATATCAATACATAATGTGTTCTATGTATCTCAGATACTAATGTTTATATCTGAACAATTTCATTTTATGAGTTGGAGTGATCTTGATGATAAACCTTAATTTTTTAGGACTGAATTTCCTGTAAGCATTGTTGATTCAGAAACCAAGGTACATCATTGGAGGAAAATTCCATTTGTTCGAGTGTTATGATAGCACAATTCTGATTCTCATGTTGAGTAGAACATGGAGCCACTAATAAGAGATAATTGATGTCAACTTTTTTAAATGGGATTTTATGAAAAGGCTTTCTAGGGAAAGAAAGTATCTATGGGGGGGGGGGGGTTAACATCTTATTACTATTTTAGGTATTCAAAAATACCTATATTGATCAGGCTTTGTTTGTGTTTCATTTATGTTTTTTGGGGTGAAAATTTTGGAAACACAGAATGTCAATACACTATGCATGGTTAGCTCTTAGTTTTCCTAAACCATGCTCCCTATCAGTGGAAACTGTTCAATCCCAAATAGTGTGTGTTTTCAAAGATAGTGCATGACATCAAAAATCATGAACCCACTATGTATAGACCTTACATACAAACTAAAAAAAGGAACACAGATAGGTGAACTATTTTACTAATAGTGCGACCATGCTTGGATCAAAGTGCTTATAGGAATTTTTAAAATGACAATTATTTATCAAAGTTGCGAAACCATTTTTAGATGGCGGACTAGCCAGTATGACCCCATAACATTTTCTTCATCTAATGGAGCTCGTAATAGATGATTTTGTCCCCTAGACACCCTTCCAAAAGTGGATTGAATCTAGAAGAATGAATTCCAAACACTACATGTTAGTATTTATCTTCCCACTCACAATCTCCAGCTCCATCCTCTTACTTCTCTAGGGTTTCTTAGATCTTCATATTGTTGCATAATATAATATATGTTTTTAGATCTTGAATATAGGTTTTATTGTTAGATATTATCTATTGGTTCTCTTCATCGAATATTCTTTATTATGGGTTTTCAATACTAGATTTAATGATCCATATATAGGAGGTTCTGTTATGATAGTCAAATTTTATCCACAATACATTTCTTGATTTAAATTAAAATGTTTGATTTCAATTAAATTGCATTATAAAAATGAAAATGATTTTGATTGGTCTATTAATTTCCAAATTCCATTAAATCAGGGTCCTAAAAGTTTATTTGGCCATAATTTAGGAAAACCACCAATTCCATTGAATTTGGGCGTGTTTGTGAAATTGATAGAATTTTGGTAAAATTTAAAATTTAAATTTAATTGTGGAATTAGAATTGTGATATTTATTTTTTGAAATTTAATATAAATTATAATTTAAGAAAATGTATTATAATGGTTTTGATAGATACCCATAGGTTTTGTCATGAAAAAAATCCATGGTTTGATTAAGAACCTATTTCATTTTTTAAATTGAAAATTCCCATATTATAAAAGGATAATAGAATGAATTTTATTTCAAATGGTCTTAAAATAGTTTGAAATTGTTTATTTTTATTACAGAACATGTAATCTCAGGTAGTTTGGGATTAACTGTGATAACACACTTTTGATTATTTAAACTATAGGAAAACCAAGTGCAGAATATCACTTCCCCAATGAGATGGTGATGAGTCATATTTAGACAGTGTAAATGGGATGTGTGTATCCAAATATTTTCATTATTCATCTTCATATGTCTAGGGATCCTATAACATGGAACTATCATATATTTTTGTCAATGACCATGTTTCTTTCTATTTAAATTTTAAATATATGATATTGTTTGTTAAATCTTATCCATGAATTTTGAATTTATATCAATTGTTTTATATAAAATGTTTGTGAATACATTTGTCTAATGTACTTAAATAAATCAAAATGTATAAAAGGATTTTTTTAAATATTATTTTCAAATAGAACATCTGTTTATTTAAATTTTATATTTGTATTTTGTTAGTTAAATGGTGGAATATTTTTATTAAATCCTTGGTGAGACCCTATTTTTGTTTTATCTGACACCCAACCTTTTACTTTGTGTGATAATATATTATATTTATTATGGTTTGATCAAGTGTAAGGGTCCAAATGGAGGTTGTAGTAGCTGTTTATCCTTGGTATTAGAGAGCTTTTTACAATAGTAATTGTGTTTTATTTTGTTTTCTGGCCCTTTTCTATATTACATTGGGTTGTTTATACATGTTTTAATTATAGTAATGTTCTCCTTGTACATGTTTTCTTGTATTCATAATGAATTTTGTTTCTTACATTAGTAATGTTTGTGGAAAATTCATTCAAAAAATCATTTTGTATGATTCTTGGTTCTTATAACCTACTCATGGGGATCAAGAACATCCTTATAGCCATGTTAGTGTCTACTCGGTTATCGAGTTACCATGGTAGCCGACCTAGTCTGTAAAAAACAATACACATATCATAATATACCAAGGTAACTTGATAACCGAGTAGACATTAACATGGCTAGACTATCATAACCGCATATTCACATATTCATGGCCTTGTTCTAGGACTACAAATAATATTACATGCAATAACCACTTTCATAATGATGGAATGCATAATGCTATACTATCATAACCACATAGTCGAGGCCTTGTGTCAGGACTACAAACAAGATTTTGTCAAGGCCTTGTGCCAAGACACTAGTTTGTCTCATGAGACCTACCGATGCATCGAGGAGCTATAGCGCACTCCACCCATCACTTATTAAGTGTAATGCATTCCTCATATGAACATGTTTAAACATAACATAAAGATTCATATTAAAACTAGCATACGAAATGTCAATAAATTCTCCATAAACCATGAATGATATAAAAATAACACATCCACAGTCAAACATATCACAAAACCATAAATACTATCTGCAAGTTTTGTATCATAATAAATCAACTTCAAATAAGCTTAGAATCAATCAATGGATGTTGACATAGATGAAATCAAAACTATTTGAGAGAAATATCTCTTTTTTTGAAATCATTTAAAATAAACATAATTAAAACATTTACTTTGAAAATATTCTTATAAGATTGTCAGGAAATATTTGACAATTCTATTAGAGCGGAAAATAGCCACACCCGTCGTATAAGTTAAAAAAGACATTCTTACCTTAATTCTGTCAAAAAGGTTAAAACGGACCTTGTTTGGAAAATGACGAAATGATTCCTTTATAAAATTCTTTTAAAAAACCAACAAGGGTAAAAATGAATTTAACCCATAGTATATAAAATAGAAAGAATGATTTCAAATGAATTTTTAATAAACATGAGTGTGGATGATAAAGAGGTCCCTGTATATAATTACATATAAATAACCTCGGATAATGAAGAGATTGTGAAATAAACCCTTGCCTTGTCCATTTCCTTGGTTGAGGGTAGGTTAAACTCCTGTATAATGGTGAAATAATTGTTATTAAATTATTCATGAATCATATACATTAATATGATATCATATATGGTCTTTTAACATTGCTTTGTTAGTAACATCTGTGTACTATCGTTGTTTCGGGTGTTAACTGATTCGTTTTCCTTTATATACTTTGTTATGTAAGCCATGTTTGTTATGGATAAGTTGTATCTTATTCATATCCAGAATGATATTAAGTCTTTAAACATTATTTTTAAATATCAAATGAAAATTATTCTTGAATGGATATGATGGGGAATGAATCTTATCGCGTCCGTGGAGACCGTAGTCCGTACGTACACACGAGTAACAATATCATTATTATGATATTAAAATGATATATAATTGGGTGGTGTATCATATACAAAGAATAGTTATAATGTTATATTTATTATTTACATGAATTACACATCATTATTATACCCATCCAAATAATAATGTATTGAATAACAATTACACTATGACATGGAGACGGTAAGCTGTACGTACACACGTATGGTGTCATGTCATTCAAGGGATGGATAGAATACTGAATATGGTTGTACCATATTTATAATAACATCAATTTATATAGTAGATAGTGGATTTATTATTTTAGAATGGAAATAACAATGAAACTAGAAGTTGAAGAAGAAAGGAACTTGAAAGAGGGTGGTGAAAACATTACCTCTTCTTCGGGTTCTTCCTTTTCATTTGATCAAAAGGGAACCTTAGGTTGGCTTTATGATCCAAATAAGGACTCTAGGATGATGTGATGGATGTTTATAGAATATGTGGGCAGGGTTTGTATGAGACAAAAGGGTTTTAAGGTTTGAATTAGAGAGAAGGGGGAGTTCCCTTTTATAAGAGGGGTGGGAGAACCTTAGGAAAAGCTAGAAATATTATTTAATAATAAATTCATATTCGGTTTCTAATGGATCCAATGTGAATTATTTCTAGGCTAAGGTGGGTAGGGGTCAGAAACCACCCAAAAAAAGGTTTTAGATAGGGTTGGGTCACTATATTAACCTTATGTTTTAGGTTTAAGACTTAGTTAATTAATTTAACATTTACCATGTCTCTTTTTATTTTTATATTATATGGTTAATAAACATATTATATACATTCATTAGAACCCCAAGTGGTTCATTAATTATAATAATATCATTATATAAGTATCTTGGATGAACCTTAGATTTTTATGATTTGAATATCAATTAATAATATAATTTTTGTTTTAAAAACTCCTTTATGTCAGTTTTGACAATATTTGGTATTTTATTTTTTTGAAAATATTAAAAGAATTTTTACTTCGAAAAAACTTAATTAAATAAATAATAACATGTAATATTAACCTATAAAATTATTGTTATTCTTAAAAAGTCTTAAATTACATTTATTTTGATATTTATAATATCAATTATTATTTTATTTTATTAATTTGGTAATTATTTCATCACCATTGTTTCATAAATAAATTACATTATTTAATGTATAAAAATTATAAATAAAATACAATTATGTAGGAAGTAGTTTTATATTTCGAATTAATATTTATAATCGAATTTATCTTATGTATAAACCTATATTAATAATTTTTTAGTAATTAAACATTGATTTTAACTCTTTTAACTCTTCTTTGAATTAAATAATAATAAATTTCCTAATCTAATTCATGTGGAACAAAGAGATTCATATTTTATTCCTAAGGTTGTTTTTGGAAAAATTATACTTACTCAATAGAATTAGGACATATGTTACGGTAATAATAATATCATTTTTACCCATAATTACCCTTTTTACATTTAACCATGGTAAATAAAAGTAAAAAGATTTTATTCACCAAAAATTATTTTTTTCTTATTGAACCACATTTTCTCTTTGATATTAACCATGTCTCTTGGATTTTCTAAATTCCACTCACATAAGTGGTAAAAGTTTGTATTAAGTGAATTTCCAAATTATCCTAGGAGGTGGGTAAAAGATGGTGAAAAGTTCAATAAATGTTTTTTATATCTAAAATTATTCTAAACTGACTCCAAATAATTACATTGAACTTATATATTTATTATGTATATATTTTGACCTTAATTAAATTTATATATAATAACTAATTATTTAAATAAAAATTCATTTTTAAACGATAACTCAGTTTTTTTCACTATTCATCAAAAATTGAAAGTTTCCAGAAAAATACCAAAAATTCACCCTGGGATAATTTTGATATTCCGAATCCAATTATAAAGTCCATTTTGAAAGATAAAGTTTATAAAATTTAAAAAAGCGGGTATTACTATTCATAATGGCTAGTTTGATTGGTTGTGGTGTGTGTTAGAACTCGAAGTTGTGTACAATACACGCTATTATATTGTTCAAAGTGAAAGGTATCGTAGAAGCTTGAGGTGTTACATTCTCCCCTCTGTCAAATAATTTCGTCCTCGAAATTTCTAGAATATTACTACATAAAAAGACTCGGGTGATTCTTCATTATAAGTTCCTCAGGTTCCCACACTGCCTCTTCCATTTTATGGTTTCTCCATAGAAATTTTACCAGATGAGTCATCCAGTTTCACAACACTTGTTATATAGTATCAAGAATCCTGACGGGCTCTTCGCAATAAGACAGATCGGGTGCCAGTTCTAATTCCTCCTAGGTGAGTACATTCATTGGGTCAGAAATGTATTATCTAAACAGTGATATGTGGAACACATCGTGAACTTTGGAGTGATTTGGCAGCATTGCCAAATGGTAAGCTACAGTCCCAATTCATTCTAGAATTTTTAAATGTCCGAAGTACATGGGACTGAATTTACCCTTCTTACCGAAACGTAAAACCCCTTCCATGGAGATACCTTCAAAAAAACAAGATCTCCTACCTGAAATTACAAATCCTTTCTTCGGTTATCATCATAGCTCTTCTGCCTACATTGAGCTGCATTGATGTGGTTTTGGATTACCTTTAACTTTTCCATCATTTAATCCACCAGTTTTTGTCCAACATGTTTTCTTTCACCATCATCATCCCAAAAGGTTGGTGTGCAACATCTTTTTTCGTATGACGCTTCATATGGTGCCATCTGAATACTCGAATGGAATCTATTGATATAGGAAATTATACAATAGGTAAATATAGACACCACATACCATGAAAGTCAAGTGAGAAAGATCTCAACATGTCTTCTAAGGTTTGTACGAAACTTTCTCTAATACCAACTGTAAAGCCCCAACCCCAATTACCTAGAGTCGGTGCATTATTACATAACATTGGAATGATAAAAAAAGATCACGTCTCGAAAGACCGATTAGTTTAGTAACTTTGAAATCAATAGATGAATTCATAAAGTTTACATTACATCATAAAGTGAAAAACTAAAACAATATCATATGTCCATAGAAAACACTAATATCCCCTCATACTATCCCTACAGGTCATTCTTAAAATACTTCTTCACATCCTGGGAAAAATAAAACATTGAAAGGGGTGAGCTCAGATTCCCAGTAAGGATAACAATATAGCGGAAACTTTCTTAAATAAGCATAAACATTAAAGGCAATGTATAACTAAAACAAAAGACTTTTAAACATGAACTTTAGCATAATATGGAAGAAATAAAATGAAATAATTCCAATTACATATTCACATAGATATTCTACTAATCAAATAATCACATGCTATATCAATAACCACATTCATAATGATGGAATGAAGAATACTATATTATCATAACCACATAGTCTAGGAATTGTGCCAAGACTTCAAATATGATTTTTTCAAGGCATTGTTCCAAGACACTACTTTGTCTCTTGAGACCTACCGATGCATCAAGAAGCTATAGCGGGCTCCACCTGTCACTTATTATGTCCAATGCATGCCTCATATGAATAGTTTTAAACCTAACATAAACATTCGTATTAAAACAAGAATACAAAATGTCATTAATTTCTCCATAAACCATGAATTGTATAAAAATAACACATCCACAATCAAACATATCACAAAATATTCAATACTATATGGAAGTTTTGTATCTTAATAAATCAACTTCGAATATGCTTAAAATCCACTAAAGGATGTTGACATAGATGAAATAAAAACTATTTGAGACAAATATATTTTTCTTAAATCATTTAAAATCCACATAATTAAAAAATTAACTTTTAAAATATTCTTATAAGATTTTAAGGGAATCTTTGATGATTTTATAATGGCAGAAAATATCCACACCAACCGTATAAGATAAAAAAGACATTCTAACCTTAATTCTATCGAAAAGATTAAAAAGGACCTTTCTTGGAAAATGATGGAAACATTCCTTTATAAACTTATTATTAAAAGTGAACAAGGGTAAAAACTACTTTAACCCATATTTTATAAAATAGTAAGAATGATTTAAAATACATTTGTAAGAAATATGGATTTGGATGATAAAGAAGTCCTAGTAGATAATTACGTATAAACAACCTCAGATAATGAAGAGATTGTGAAATAAACCCTTACATTGTACTTTTCATTGGATGAGGGTAGGTTAAACACCTTTATAATGGCGAAATTATTGTTATTAAATTATTCTAGAATTATATACATTAATATGATATCATATATGATCTTTTAACATTTCTTTGTTAGTAATATCTTTGTATTATCGTTGTTTCGGGTGTTAAGTAATTCATTTTCCTTTATATAAATTGTTATGTAAGCCATGTTTATTATGGATAGGTTGTATCTTATTCATATAATGAATGATATTAAGTCTTTATACTTTATTTTTAACCATCAAATTAATATTATCCTTGAATGGATATGATGGGGAATGAATCTCATCGCGTTTGTGCAGACGGTAGTCCGTACGCACGCACGAGCGACAATATCATTATTTTTTTATTAAAATAATATATAATTTGGTGGTGTACCATATATATAGAATAATTACCTTGTTATATTTATTATTTACATGATTTTCACATCATTATTATACTCATCCAAAGAATAATGTATTGAATAACAATTACACCATGACGTGGAGACGGTAAGCCGCACGTACGCATGTATGGTGACATGTCATTCAAGGGATGGATAGATTACTGAATATGGTTGTAACATATTTATAATTACATCACAGAATATAGGAGATACTGGATTTATTATTTTAGAATGGAAATAACAACGAATTAAGAAGTCGAAAATGAAAGGATATTGAAAGAGGGTGGTGAAAACATTACCTCTTTTTCGGGTTCTTTCTTTTGATTTGATCAAAAGGGATCATTAGGTTGGATTTATGATCAAAATATGTCCTGTAGGTTGAAGTGAGGGAAGTTGATAGAATATTTTGGAAGGTTTTGGCCGAGCCAAAAGGCTTTGAAGGTGTGAATTAGAGAGAAGGGGGAGTGCCCTTTTATAAAAGGGGTGAGGGGAACCTTTGGAAAAGATAGAAATATTATTTTATATTAAATTAATATTCGGTTTCTAATGGCTCCAAAATGAACTATTTCTAGGATAAGGTGGGGAGGGGTCTAAAACCACCAACCAATTGTTTTTAGATAGGTTTGGGTCACTATATTAACATTATCTTTGAGTTTCAACTCTTAGTTAATTAGTTTCACATTTACCATGTCTCTTTGTATTTTTATATTATATGGTTAATAAAAATACTATATACATCCAATAGAACCCCAGGTGGTTCATTAATTATACACATATCATTTTATAAGTCTCTTCGCCAAGCCATAGATTTTTATGAATTGAATATCAATTAATAATATAATATTTTTTTTAAAAACTATTTTATGTCAATTTTGACACAATTTGGTATTTGATTTTTTTGAAAATCATAACAGCATGATTACTTCGATGAAACATAATTAAATAAATAATAACATTCATTATTAGCCTATAAAATTAGTGGAATTCTTAAAAAGTCTCAAATTACATTTATTTTGATATTTATAATATCATTTATTTTATTATATCATAAATTAGATAATTACTCCATCGCCATTGTGTCATAAATAAAATAAATTATGTAATGTATAAAAATTATAAATAAAATACCATTATGTAGGAAATAGTTTTATATTTATAATGAATATTTATAATCTATTTTATCTTTTGTATAACCCTGTATTAATTTTTTTTATTAATTAAAAATTTATTTTAACTCTTTTAACTCTTCTTTGAGTAAAATAATAATAAATGTCCTAATCTAATCCAAGCGGATAAAAGAGGTTAATATTTTATTCCTAAGTTTTTTTTGGTCGAATTATACTTATCCAATAGAATTAGGACATGTGTTAGGGTAATAATAATATCATTTTTACCCTTAATTACCCTATTAACATTTAACCGTGGTAAATAAAAGTAAAAAGTTACTATTCACAAAAAATTATTTATATCTTATTAAACAACATTTTACTCCTTGATATTAACTGTGTCTCTCATATTTTTGAAATTCCACTCAATGAAGCGGTAAAATTATTTTTTATGTGAATTTCCAAATTCTTCTATGAGTTGGGTAAAAGACGGTGAAAATTTCAATAAAATTTTAATATATCTAAAATTATTCTAAACTAAGTAAAATTAATTAAATTGAACTTATATAGGTAATATGTATCTATTTTGACCTTAATTAAACTTGAATAAAACAAATAATTATTTAAATAAATTTTTTTTAAACAATAAATCAGTGTTTTTCACTATTCATCAAAAAATAAATGTTTTTAGAAAAACACCAAAAATTCAGCCTAGGATAATTTTGAAATTCTGAATCCAAATATAAAGTCCATTTTGAAAGATAAAATTTATAAAATTTCAAAAAGTGGGTATTACTATTCATAATGGCTAGTTTGATTGATTGTGTTGTGTGTTAGAACATGAAGTTGCATACAACACACGCTGTTGTATTATTCAAAGAGAAGCGTACCATAGTAGCTTAGGGTGTTACAATTAAATGTACATTTTAAAATATTATAGTAGACTCTTAAGAATACTTGGTCCCCACCCATGAGCCATGGGGGCCTCCGTCTATAAGTAACATATGCATTCCAACCCTACTTATATTCCCTCAACTACTAATAATAAAAACATGAAATTATTAGTCATGATCAGAACCACATCAGGACCAAGAAATGATGACTTCACAACTTAATTCTTTTACATAAATAAATGAAATTATTTCCCATAAAATTTCTCGAATTGAGCCATGTTGATAGAAAAATGATATATATTGATTTATGAAAACTCAACCAATGGTATTTGTCATACCCAAGATCCATGAATTTACAAGATTATTCATGGAACATATTTATAGTGTGTTGATGGTTTGGTTTGTATTTTGATATTTATGAGGGCGTAAATAGGTGATATAGATATTCTACTTGCCAAGATTAATGCAGTTACCCCATCTAGACACTTGATATAAATTGAGTATTCCTGTCATTGATTATTGTCTTGGGTACATAATGAATCCTAAACACACCATGCAGGAACCCCATTTCTAGACCGCCCATGAAACTCAACTCCCCAATCTGTAGGAACCTATCTTATTGCATAATTCATTCCACGGTATCCCAGAATGCAAGACATCCTTCCCAAATATCATGGTAAAATTATGATGAAATCCACTGATATGTCCTATCATTTCTACTCAGGGACACATAGAAATTGTGAAAAACCTCATGAAACATATTTCTTCTATTTCACATACAGAAAATCTAGAAAATTTTCAGAACAAATCTTCCACTAATAGCTTTAGCCATTCCAAAATAATTTTTTTATTAGTAAACACTTTTATGGGAAAAATTGAGAACTTGCATGTTCAACAAGGGTCAATACTAAAGCAGATAATTGCGTTATTGAAAACCATATTAAAACCACTAGATGCAACATCCTGAAATAATTTCCAAGACAAGCTTGATACATTTATATCTTGTTTGATTTTGATAGCACCTTCGAATTGAGAAGCCAGATTGTCCCATGCTTGTAAGAACTCGGCCACTGAAATCTTCTCCTCGTTGAATCCTCTGGTCATAATTAGATGTTGTTTATAGAAACAATCTCCCATCTCTATACATATGTCAACTTGGATTGGTCTAATAGGGAACACCTTCACACATCACATGATAGAAAATAAACCACCCATATTATTGATCTTAGGTTTGTTTATCCTGTGACTATCACCGAATAGCGCCACCTTGGCCAAAAAGACAATGAATCACCTATAATTATTTTACACCCCACCAAGGCTCCCCCATATACTACATCATAGATTAATTCACATTCATATGACGTGGACAACCTCAGACACTACTCTCCCAAAAGTAAATATGCATCACTGAAAGATCATGCACTCGTTTTTAATCATATGTAGACCCTTGATCCACATCTTATTAAGGCATCTGACTCATCACGTTAGATACTATATTACACTTTCATGGAAATTAAGAGATATAAAAATCATAATCATGATGAAACTACATACACCACCAATGTATTATATTCAGATTCCAATGATATAAAACATTTTTCAAGAACTTGTTGTATACGAAAACCATAAAAAACATTCCAACAAGTTCACAATTCTAAAAATTTAGAACAATCACTACTACAACTGAACCAATATCATTGGTGGAAAAATTATTCTCATAGAGAAGAAAACTTGGAGTCCCATAATAGATCAACTATCCCTTCTACATCATCACATATCAAAAGATGAAATGTGATTCCTCATTAAACGGGTCAAACAACAAAACCACTTAAGGTATCCAAATAAATATATCACTAACTAAATTATTCATTTGGAATCTAATAATTTCCAAACAACAATTATTCTACAATAATCTTTTTTCCTTCATCATCATCATTATTAGTGGGGATGTAACTCAATATAATTTTAGCATGATCACCTAATAATATCCCATGAGTCCATGTAAAATATTAACCACTATCAAATGCAAGGGGTATTCTCATGAAAAAAATTCCTCAACCTTTGATGTATCCACTAACACACCCTAAAAATACAACACATGTCCCTAGAAAAGAACCGGTCACATCTATTACTAAATATTGGAAAACATTCCATGAATCTAGTCATGTCGAAGGACATACCAAACAACACTGAGACACTCTACATGCTCATCATATATCATCATGTAGAACCATATATCATCGACGCATATAAAAATGAAAGGGTCCATGAACTAATAGATAACCAATTTCATAATCCCAATGAACACATATTGTTTGTATGCAACCCCAAACTACATGACTATAATCTCAAAATTCTCCGACCACTATCTTAAGAAAGGCATATGGACATGTTCAATGTTCTAGCAAAGTGGATGATATCTATAATGAAGAACATATATAGAAAAAATAAGGATCCTATCATCTAGTCTAATGTATCATCAATCATTGGAATAGGATATCAGTTCTTGATCATCACCTGATTATACCTCCTATAGTATTTATACATCCATAGAATACCATTTTAATTCTTTGAGAGTAACAGTGGAGCACCACATGGTGAGATACATGGTTAGATGAAACCCCTATTCATAATATCCTCTAATAATAGCCTCAATATCACATAACTCAATGAAACTATATATTAGGGATCCATCAAAATTATATAGAAGTGAGACTGGAAGACTATTCCATACTCAAGGTTTCACCAAGACTGGAGTTCCATAACTATATTTTGGGAAAACATTCATGAACTCATATATGACCGAGGAAATACCCATATCATGAGTGTCTATTGAAATCTTCCCAATCTATATCCAAAAAAGATCCACTTACATACAACATAACTGATAACATATCCTTCAAATGAACGCCACCCAATGGACCTATATATCAGAAAATGAATATTTTCTCAATAATTATTCGATGACTACATGCATAAAATATATCCAATACATTCCAAAAATAATATCATATTGTTCTCTTTACAATAATAAGTATTCATCCCTCGATTCGTGCAACCCCATCACGAGTCTATATCCCTGGAACACAAAAAAACAATAAAGTATATCCTTGTACCGATGTAGATAACACTAGGGGAACTAGATGGAGATACATGTCTAGTCCCATCATATTCACAAAAAATGATGGAGAATAGGACTATGAGGATTTGTAATAAAAATAATCACACATAATAGTATATGATAAAGCGATCATATATTGAACAAAAACTATCTTTTTTGTTATTTATGCCTCTAACCTATGCATCATACCACATATAGCTCTTCTAAATCTCTAATTCTAAACTCTATTATTGTTATCTTACTGGGGTCCATGTGGAGTGCTATGAAGCCACCACTATTAGTTCCCCATAGAAATAATCATTGACTACCATAACACCAATGCCCCACTTCATCAAGTTTTAATCCTTGAAATTCAATGATAAGGACTCCCTCGAGGACCAACTCTCATATAAATAATCTTGTCAATCACATTATCCTTCTCTATACATCTAGATATGTTGGATTCATAAGATGTTTGATCATGTATATTATCCCTAAGAATAAAGACTCCTCATAGAGCCTCACTATGGAATCACTATATGTAAAAAATTCTGGAGTATGTTTTTAGTAGTCTTTGAACCTCATTAAAATTTTCACACAAAAAATCTACCACGAATAGGAGATATATGCTTCTGTCTCATTGAAATCCTTATCGCGGATGATATATAATCTTCTCTGAAAACCCTCTAAATTTTAGTCTACAACATATCTTCCTACTTTATATGACTAAGAATAAATATACACTACTAACACACATCTCCAAAAAAATAACATCTATTAGAGCCTATAACTCAACAAATTCTTTAATCCAATCAAAAGCATTATTTAGTGTAACATCCCATTACCTGGATCAAGATATTTTTCCCTTTCTCTATGTTTCCCCTTTGGTTCAAACTCTGTAGATGTGTTTTTGGGTTTACTGCAGGCTCCATAGTAGGTACATACTGTGTAACATAGGTACACATCATGTACTGGTGGATGGATTCATGTAATGAAAGGGGAGAACACGCTGTCATAACGTACTCATTGTGTACTG
Source organism: Viscum album (assembly GCA_963277665.1). NCBI lineage: Eukaryota > Viridiplantae > Streptophyta > Magnoliopsida > Santalales > Viscaceae > Viscum > Viscum album. Next base: position 1,281,710,505 of record OY728135.1, read on the forward strand.
GAGGTTCACAGTGTGTAGGGGTTAAATATTAGTTTTTAACCTGAGGTAATGGGTGTTTCGAAATAACTTATCAAGTGTGGACCAGACACCGTGTTCCTAAGGTACAAGTAGTGACTCAGCCCATGCCCATTTAAAATTCACGTGTTTTTCTATTTCTCTTGGTTGTCTATTCCCAGACATCATTTCTCTTGACCCTAGGCTTTTATTTGTCTATTTTAAGAGGTTTACCTCCATTCAGATCGATATGATCTACTTTAGTTACTCCTTGCATCAGCGGTGCGTCTCTCCTGGTATGTGTTCATTCCAGTTCTTCACTGTAGTTGATCATGATTACACCCCAGCATTTCATTATCAAGTCCATTGACCTGAGTTTTATGATTCATGTCTTCTTCCTATAAATCTCTAATGGTTTCATGTTTTTGAGGACGTTCCTTGGTTAGTTGTGGTGCGACAGACATCTGTTCTTGAGGTATGTGGGGTTTCTTTTATCTGGGAACCTCTTTTATTCAATATTTTATCAATATTGACATATATTTTATTCTAGGGCCTTTACTAGTGGGGATGGGTTTCTTTGATTTGGGATTCCCATTGCGGGGGTGTGTGACCCAAAATTTTTGGTAGGTGGTTCCAACACAATACTATTATGATGAACATTTATTTCTTGCATGAAAAACTAATTTATGATATGGGAAGGATTGTTTGTGTGTGTTTAAAAAGGGTTTTTAAACTGAAATGGAATTTCCCTAGATTTTGATAAATGTGCTTGAAATGGTACTAAATGATTATCAAAGCATCAAAAATAATTCTGAAAAAGAGCACATGGGATGCCTTGGGTTTTTGGTTGAAGGATTATCATGAGGCAATCATCCATTGTTTGTGATTATCAATGGTGTTTCTCTGGTGAATTTCCTCTATATCCTTGGATCAATGTTCTAGGAGGCTGATTTTGGGATTTTGGGGGGGTTTACTCATGGGGTATTCCTCAACATCTTAGCCCTGTATTCTTGGATTATATTTGTGAAATTGATTATTGTGGTATGAGTAGTCTGTTTCCTAGACCTATTGTATTCCTTGGTGTTTTGATAAATATGCTTCTATTTTATATTGCATATATTTATGTGTTTTCATAGATATACATATTTATTCTTGTGAAAAGTGATATGGAAAATGTTTTTTGAAACTCATAAACCTACTTTTTATTAGAACTGTGAAGAAGGAAAATATTTTCTATTTTTTCAGTAAAACAACATTAATCATTATCAGGCCATGTTTTATTTTAAAATGACCATAAATTATTTTCATTATATAGAGTCTTTTTTTGGAACACCTGGGCGAGATCCTACTAAACCTATAATCTCACACTATGTGCATTTCTTCGGTGGTGTGTAGAAAATTGTTTGTCTACCGGTGTAGGGAAAGGAAAGGCACCGTATTGGGGTGGAGTGGTTCTTGTTAGCTGGTTGGGTAGTTGCTGGTGTAATGGATAGAGTTTTTCCATGAAATCATTGGGAGAACCTGTTTCTTAATTTCTTGGGTAGTTGGACATGCCTTTTGGGTTTTTCTACTATTACAGTTTTTTTGTTTCCATTTTTTTCTCACAGTTATGGCATATATATGTGTTAGTCTTCTGATGTTCCTTTCTTTCTCTATATATAGATATACCATTATACTTTTAGGTTGGAAACAATCATTCCCTCAATTTTATTATTCAATTCATGGGTGATTTTCACCATCCCATGGGGATCATGAATGCCCTTCTTATATGTGACATGTCCGGTTGGGTTCCAATTTTGAGGGTATCCTGGATCTGTTCATTACATTTTGGTATCAAAAGAGATATATTCTCAATATTATTTTTATGGGACTTCTGTTAGACTACAGATAGGATTTTTTGGACTTGCGAGGTATGATATGATGAGTTTCTGGCCATATGATGTCGTATAGAGACACAAATTCCATGGGATTTTGGTATACATGTCTCTAGTGTTGGTTTTTTCTTTTCAAATATCAGTTTTTGCTTATGGGTTTTTGAGTTTGAATGGAAATTTTATCTATATCTGATCATTATTATGTTTTTGTGTGAAATAGTATGCCTCTGAGACATCTATCACGATTTCCTTAGAACGTTGAAGATGATAATACCTAAGTAAATCTTGAAATAGATTACAATTTCATCAAGACAATCATACAGGCAGACCGTGCTATCGATAAGGAAGGGACATGAGTTCACAACACAGTAGTTTAGGTACAAATAAGATCTGGCAGAGAAGGATATCGATCATAGGAGTTCTTGTGTGAGAAACCACCATCCTTTAAGTGAATGAATAGACCTTAAGAAGAGGATGATTGGATGGAAAAAATAAATTAGTTCTTTGACTTCTTGGAGACATCTGAGAATATTAGAGTGAATTGTGTTGTGTTCCGACTCAAGGTTTTTGGTAAGCGATGGTGGGATTCTATATTCTAAGAAGATTGACATGTGAGTTTGGATTGGAAGGGTTTCAAAACCCTTTTCTTTTAGTAGTTCTTTCTATAGTCACAAATTCTAGAGAAGTCTCTAGAGTTCCTATCATTATAGTAGGGAGATCATTTGGTGTAAGCATACACTAAAAACTTTTCAGAGTTTGTTTGTTTTCATCCGGACATGGTAAATAAAGACTAACAAAAGGATCCAAAGGTACCTATAGGGTTTGCAACCAGATATTAGATCATAGTTGAGTTTGTTGAAGATTTATTTCTATGCTGTGACTGTGGATAGAGCTATGATTTATGATATGAACCTAGAAGGGATGGTCAGTGTTCAAAACTTTTCTCTTCTAAGTTAGTGGAATATTTTGGATCCCCAATCTCTCCGGGTAAGGTTCAAATTCAACACATTGATGTTATTGTTTAAAAAATCATCACTCGTATCCTTAGCAGGAAGAACCATTTTCACTCTATTGAGTGTAGAATTACCATTGGTTATAGTTCCATAAACTCTTTCCCCATGGATGTGTTTCATCCATGATATATATTAATATGATCCTTCATAACATTGAAAAAAGTAACTATTTTAATTTGGGAAGATCATTTGGAGATTAAATGCCAATGGGCCATATGGATAATGATAGTCGTCGATGTTTAGGAGGGGGGATCAACATCTAGAGTGTCTTAGACACCAAGTTGTACCTATAGATGAAGTTGCCTTTCAATTTTAGTGAGGAGAAATACCTTTTCACATGGTTTTAAATTAAACATATGGGAATCAATTTGATGTGTAATGAGGGGATGTTATAAACTAAGGAATGTTACCTGACGCCACATCCTTACCCCACACCGGTTCAAAAGATGGATAGTTTAGAAGGGGTAATTCTAATTTTAGAGGAACAGTTGGTCAAAGAATACTCTTGGTTTTCTTTTCCTCCTTGTTCCCAACATTCCCTTACCTCATCCCAAGTATCTTCCCACATTCACTGAATCTATTTTGAACACAGTGTAAAAAGAAGTGTTCCAAAATATTTGTTTAACTGATAATTCAGACCTATAAGTTTTCACAGGTTCCCCATAAATATACTTCTATTAACAATTATATCATGATGTTTTTCATGTAAATTTCATCAATGATTCATGGGTAGGGGAACATTGTTGCAATGAAATCCTGACAGAATAAAATTTTCTTGTCTAATTTATCAACAACTATGCTATCCCCACAAATTAAGGGGTGCATCATGATGGATTATACATGGTCTCCAAATTTTATTATTGACAAGGGAAAATTATTATTATGCAATGAATTACTTATTTAAAATTTATTTTGATTCATATATTTGGATAGAATTAAGTTTTTACATAGGGTAGGAGCTATATGATCTTTATGGGGAGGAGGTTCTTTAATCCAAGATAAATTGTTTAAGGAGATGTATGGAGGAGTTGAAGGTTAGGTCCCTTTTGTCGGAAGCTGGTTGTTGGACCATTTCATCCTTGTGCAATAAGGTCAAAAATGATAGACTTCCCATATCTCGAACAACTATTCAGGATAGAGAGAGGTCTATTCCACTGAATCTAACCTTTCTTCTGATGAATAGATACTCACCTCTTAATGTATAAATGTTCCTGGAGAACATGGGAATTGGATTTTTGGCTCATTCTATGTCACTTCAAGGAAAGTAGGTTCACTGGTATCCCCCAAAGGTTGAAATCAAATAAAATTTAGATGAATCTCATATGAATGGTTTGAATATGGGGGAGGGAGTTGTATGTAATTAATAGGTATTTTTTGTCCTTGATTTCAGTTTGGGGCTAGGTCCAAGGAATTATCTCTTTGAGCATGCAGTCCCCATATTCAGGGGATTAGAGTTCTATCACTCCAAGGGAATCCCATTCAATCAGGTGAAAACTCATTCCTTTATACTTCCCAACTAAATTCTAGATACATCCAATACCCAGTGGGATATCACTTTTTTTTGGATTTTGATGATTTTCTCTCTAATTCAATTAGTCATACTCACTCTTGGAGATAATTCAACACGTTTACAGACATCCTAAAATGTGTTTCCCTTTCATCCAACCCTTGTATTATTTTCTGTAGTACATGACCCCTTTACCAATGTGCGTTAATTTTGTTTGGTCTAATAATTTTTTTTTATTTTACCTAATACTGCCCTAACATTTTTGGGACTACTTCATCATTGAATAATTTTTTTAATGTTTGATGGATTATGATCACATGATAGGTGATTTAGTCATCAAGATGTGGAGAAGATGTTGTTAAGAAATGGATGGGTCTCATGTGTTATTGGATTCTATTGACCCTAAAATAGGGTGACTAAAGCATTAAGGATTTATTTGATGAGATGATGTATCTTATGGAATTAAATTGGTGATTATCACTCACTTATTTTCACCAACACACTATTTGGAGTCATTTTTACATCGAAGGAATGAAATGATAAAGTTGTGTTTACCACTCATGTGGGTATAGTAATCTATTATATTCATCTTAGATTAATGTTTATTGGTTATTTATATAGTAAGTCATAGGGGTGGTGAGGATACATCAGTGGATGGTGTTTGGACTTTAATTTGGGGGACAAGTGTCTCTGAATATAAGGTGGATGGGACATGAATTATTTGGGATGATGGGAATCAATTTTAATATAAACTCTTCTAAGATGTCTTCCTTGGGACCATTTACATGATTCTGGAATCACTTACGGATGTCATATTTTTTTACATGGCGTTTTGTCCGATACATGGGGTTTGGTGATTCTATTTTAGGTTGAAGCAAAGTGTTCACCTGGACTGATTCTCATTAATGATAAGGATCCTCCCCACTGCAGTTCTTCGATGGTTGGCCCAAGACGGTTATTTATTCTTTGTGGATAGTGAGCACATAGTAAGATGATAAAATAATTATGTTGTTATATTCCTCTTTTATTTAATATTAGCATAGACCTAAAAAATCACATATATAAGATACGTAACTAGTGAGGGAAGGATATAGATAATCTTTCTCACACCGTATATAGGGCCATCAAGACACTTGTTGAATTAAAATATTTTCATTTAGGTAAATGATCGGGCTAATGATTTGAATCTTAATGATTGAGTTATCTTGGGATGGATGGTAACGGACCCTGGGTTCTTACCTCAGTTGGATCTTTTTTTTATTCCCTTTTTGTATCAATGTTATTCTATATGTATATACTAATTTTCCAAACTGAGTGAAATTTATTATTATTTTTTTGCATGACCTTCAGTTTATGCATTTATTTCTACAAATAGAATGTAGTAATTATTAATTATGGAAATGAATTATTTTTGGATTGTTGTTGATTATTGTTGTAGATGCCTTCTACCACTATACAAGGTTATTGGTCATGTTTCTATTGGAATTTCATTTCTGGTACATTATTTTTATAGAAACAACATTATATTATCACCAAATGTTATATTCTCTAAACAATAAATTATCTACACCCCATCTTGTATTTTACATCATTTGGAATTTGGAGAGTCATGCTTAAGGCCTAGTGGCACTCACCCATGATCACTGTTTTGGTGGATAATCAGGTTGGGGTTCTCAAAATGGTATTAATGGATATTAATTTACCTATTTATTTATCTTTCTATTTAGTATTTGGTATTCCATAAAATATTATGTAGTTAAAACTAGGTTCTGAGTTCGTTTTTATGTAACTTCATCCCCATGCATGAGTGACAAACCATGTGTATAGGGGAGGGAATTTATATTCTAATTTTCACATATTAATGTTAATTTTCATTCCACCTTAATTAGTGCAGTTGTATGTGGTTGATACATGTTTTGATTTAGTATCTTGGCCTAGCATAGTAAGGGAGGATTCTGTGACCTGTAGCCAGATATTGAAAGAGGGTATGGTTGTGTTTCTTTTGATCTAGACATTAGAAGTTATATATATATATATATATATTTGTGTGTGTGTGTGATTGTGTGAGTGTGTGTGTGCCTGTGATAAAAATTCATGGCATTTATTATGAAATGACATATATATATATATATATATATGGTTCTATATCTTATAGATTTATGATAGTATAAAGATATGGGGTGATGCTGAACACTAGTATGGGCGAAATAGTAGTCAGATTGAGGTGACATGGTTCACCCGGACGAGAATGGATCGAGGAATATGTGGGTGAGATTCTTAAATTTTCAAAAAGGATGAAAATATGTTTTTTCCTTCAAAGATTCTATTTAGTGGAAATATACTCAGCTACCTGGGATTAATACAGGATGCCATACTCTAAAATGGGATGGAGAGGGGCTGTGAGGATGGATTTATATGTGATACATGGATATGATATTAGATGGTAAGGGGCCAAGGGGGAATATGTAGAGTGACACAGGTTTGATGGAAGAGGGGAAGGTTATTGAAAATACCCTACCAATTACATCATTAAACACCTATTATTTGTATATATATAAGTTAGTATGGTTGTCTGACCATTATATTGATTTTTAGTTATACTCCACCATGATGGGATCCACTGGAGGGTGTTCTGGGAGATGTCTTAGTGTCATTGGAGCATGCAGAGGTTGAGACCCTTGGGGTTAGGATGAGGCACCAATGGGTTGGTAATAGCATGATCAGTAGGTAAAATATCTGGCATGGGATCAGTTAGAGGTGGTGGATACTCCGAATATTGAATTAATTTGTTTATAGAATGATGATAATTTCATTGTGAGTCTACTATGTGTCATACATGGGATTTATTGGTAGACCGGTGATATGATCCTTCCATGGAATACTTGACTTATAGTTCCAATCATATGACCTAATAAAATTTCAAGATGATGTCATACAACAAGATTCTGGGAACTAGATCAAGTCAATTCAGATAATCTTAGAGAATCTTGAGACATTTCTAAGATAGACATGGAAGATGGATATTTAAATGCTCAGATGATAAAAAATGATTTTGTGGGACATGTTGGTTCTAGAGAATAGACATGAGGGACTAAACTGGAAATAAATTGAGTCAATTTTCTTTGAGAACTTATTTATTAGGACACTAAGGGTTGAGAGAGGTCAAGAGTTCTTGATCAAAAAAAGGGTGACATGTCCTTCATGAACTATGCTGCTCATTTTACTTAGCAATCTCACTTCGAACCAGTTATGGTAGAAGATGACTATTCTAAAGTGAGGCATTGTGAGGATGGTTTATTGAATTCCATTCCATTGTAGGTAAACATCTCCATGATGGCTTCATTCCTAGAAGCATATAATAAGTAGCTCATAGTTGGGGGGAAATTTTAAGGGTTAGTCTTATTAATGATAGGTCATAGCCTCTAGTGATTGAAGTTGTGACACTTCATATATACGTAAGACAATATGATAGGAGTATAAGTTGGTAATTTAGTCAAGGTACACGAGTATTTCATCTCAGAGTTGATCTTTTGTGGTGTAGTTCTTGTGTGAGAATCCATGAAAAGTGAAGTAATAATGTGATTAGGTGCTGAGGAAGTTCTAATCATGAGTATATATTGGGAAACTCAAGAGTTTTGTAGTAATACATCTTGTATAGCTGAGAGTCATGGAAAAAAATGGACTCGTGGTTGTGAAATCAGATCAGTAACATTTCTTGGAGTTGGTAGAAGAAATTCAACAACCTTTGGAGGTCATGATAGAGATAATGTGACATGACTATGGGGACAGTGAATGGTGGATATTGCTACACCACATCATGGATGGACATCAAGTAGTTGAACTTCATACCAGGTGTACACATTTTGATCTTATAGGTACAGATTAGGCTAGGGAGGCATTTAATGATAGAGGTATGTTGTGATCATAAAAGAGATTTTTTTATTTTAATTTTTCGTAAAATTTATTTAGTAATGTCTATTTTGGGTGCATGAGGAGAACAATATCAATTTAAGTACTAACCATTTGATATTTAGTTGGTTTTCATCAACTATGGTTCATTATATATATATATGTACATGAGGTTATTGTCACAAGGATTTATATGTGGGAATCAATGTTGGGGTGGATTGTATGAGGAGAATTATCATTTCCGGATATATGAAATTTGGATTACTTGAGATTAATGGAAATAGGGTGGATTATGGGAATATTTTAAGACAAGGGATATCATAGTACTATATGAATCATGGGAATGATGTGGGACTCTAATGAGATATAGTACATGACAGGTTTCTTACATGAGATATAATCAATTTTGTTTTTGATAGATTGTGGATGATATGTCGTAATTTGGTGGAGATTTTAACATTAAGAGTTTTGGTGTGGTGTGAAATCCTCACCCAATTTAAAATTTTCACATTTTAATGGTACCAAAACCCTTTTATTGATAAATAAAACATAATTCTAAGAGTGACCCAAGACCATGTCTTTATAAGAGTATTAAATTAGGAAAATTATCAAGGGGTTCAATTGGGTTTCATGTGAGGGGAAGACAGAACACCCAAATTTATGAGCTACATAGACTATGGTGAAATGTTTGGAAAAATCATGTGGCTTCACAGGTGCAACTGTGAGTTACTATAGGTTCTCTGAACACTATTTCTGAAACCATTCTAGAGGGGGCACGTGGCCTTATGGAACCTCTGCAGTTTTTGGAAGAGGTGACTCACATGGTTTCTAAACTATTTGGAAAACAATGTCATTCAACCAAGCTAGGTGTTCCTTTAGACAGTGGGTGTCACATGGTAGGCACATTGTTTTCCAAACTGTACGAGCCAATAATGTGCCTCATTAATGATATGAAATTACCTTTTTACCCAGATTCTCTTTTATCACTTCTCATAAATTTATTCTTCTAACCTAACTGTTCTATATAGGGGAGATCTATTTGTCCTCATCATATTGGAATGTATCCACACAACACATCCATAAAATATTCTTCAAGATATAGTATGGATTAGAACTACATAGAGCAATCACCTAAAATTCATATTTCTTCCAAATATGCTCTACTTGGTGGAAAGAATCTTATGTGTTACTTTCTAACAACAAGAGGTATTTTTTCTTATCATTTATAATTATATTTAGTTGTTTTAGGTGTGATGATTTAATAACACCATTGGGTAGTCTAAGAGAGAAAATAAATAATTAATTAATTCCCTTAAAATAAAATATGAGACAATGATGGATAATTCTATTCATGACAATGAAATTCTTTCTATGATTGAGTTGGGTATGAGGCATGTGGCCACTTGGTCCATTTGTTCGATTTTTTTTATTTATGTAAAATTAATTGTTTTAATTATATGAATTTTTTTTGATAAGTTCCATGGGAAATGGATAATCATGGACTTGATACTGTGATGGTGATGAAAAACTGTGTTCAGGTGATGTGATCATCTAGATGGGTGGGAAACAAATTCTATGTGTGATAATGATGAATGGTTGGGCGACTTGGTGATCAAGATGAGGTGACGATTTCATCATGAAATGAGTTATTACAACATATTATTGGATGGTGTTCACAATCAGATTTTGTGAAATTTTTTCAGGGGAATGAGGTATAATGATGACACAGATTTCTGAGTTATTTTGATATTATTGCTCAGTTGTGTTGGCTAATACCTGTTTTGGATTTTTGTGCACACAGATGGACTCAGATGATGAGGTTGTGTTGACCACTTGGTTGGGTAATAGCCTCCGGTAGACAAAGATTTGAATGATATTTGTAGGTTATTTCAATATAAATCCATGGTGGTGGTGTGGATACATTGGTTGAAAGTGTTGAGATTGTTGGTCTGTGGCTAAGGTTCACCATACATGGGGTCAATGGTACATGATTTATTTGGGAGAATGGGAATCACAATTCAATGGGAAGTTGGATGTTGATTTGATTATGTCATTACAAAGATGATGGACTTCATTGATCCTCCTATATTAGTCTAAGAGGCAATGGTAATTCTTTTGAGATTAGTTTCTTGGGACATGTAATTAATTTTGGCGTTCATTTAGGATGTAAAATATTTTTGGGACACGAGTTTTCTGTTGGAAGAATGTGTCGAGTGATTCAGCTAGTGGTGAAACCAAAGGGTTAACATATATTGATTCTCAGGAAGGGATTCCATGGGAATAATGATAAGGAACCTCCAATATTGTCCAAATCAGGTGATTACATCCTTATGGTTGTAGAGAACAAGAGAATAAGGATATATATATATATATACATTTTATGTTCATTTCCAGTTTTATTTACCTTTAGAATACACTTATATAATTAAATATTTGTTATTGGTTCACGTTGGTGGTGGCCAATGAAGATTCTATATCAGACCTGACATAGTCCCTTTGGGATTCATGTAATCAACATGGATTTGTTTTTAGGTAATGGGTTAAGTTAAAGAGATTGATCTCAATGATTTAATTATCATTGGATAGGAGGCGGGGGACCAATGTTTATTTCTTCACATATGGTTTCCTTTTTTGATTCTATTTTTGTATCAACCTTCATATATATATGTGCAATGATTTTTGACCATGAGTGACATTTCTACGTATTCGTTTTATGACCTAAAACGTATTCCTGAAAAGATAAATATTATATATTGGGATGTTTAATTGTTTAAATGTTTTTTTTCTGGGAATGTTGTTCATTATTAGTGTTGATGATTTCTTTCACCATGACGGGTTACTGTTCCATTGTCTCTTGGTATTACATTTTTGATGTTTTATATTTATATATATAGTTATTATATCATAATCATTGGGTAATTTATCTCCATTTTCACCCCTTTACACCCTCATTTTTAGTCACCAGCCTTTGGCATTCTGGGAGGTGTTCTATTGGGATATTGGCACTCGACGTGACTCACTACTTGGGAGGCTAACCAGGTCGAGGAAATATAACACATTATAGTAATGTATAAATAGATTGATAGATATAAACATGATTCCGTTATACTAGAATACATGAGCCTCCCCCTGTATCATCAAATAAATACCCACATTACCTTCAAATTCACCACGTATTGTGTGGAATTCTTTGATAGCCCATATGATCATACTAACATTGTTCCATGAAATCCCAAAATGTTCAAATGCACTATATCCAATTAACAATACCGTTTCCCTAAATATCATATTTTTGTCAAATAAAACATCATTTCAAGAACAAATTAAGGAGAAAAATTTCACATCCAAAATATCAAAATGAATATAAAAAACAATCCCATTGATATGAAACAAAATATGAAAACGTTTCCCATTTTTATATCCATTTCATTATAAATAATTAATACTTAACACAATAATCTAATTTATAATGATATCTATTCACCTAGGTCCATCCATACATTAACCCACAATATATTTTATTATGTTCATTCATGTTTTATGACCTTTATTTTATCTCTAACCACTCATTTTCATTTTTTTTATCAATAGACCACCACCAAAAATAATTCTATAACATCAATTGATTATTAAAAACCATATATTTCAATTATTTATATTTCTTTTTTATGAATTTTTAATCATATTATTAATAATATAACTCCTAATTCATTAGCATACTTTTTGAACTCTTACCCCTCAATTCTAGAACCCATTTAAACCAAATTCAAAAACACAAAATCAGGACTAAACACTGAAATCCCATCCATGTCGTCGAATGTAAATATCAATTATATCTTTATTTATTATTAATTAAAAAAATAAAAATATCTCCTATTATATATTTTAAAATTTCATTTTTTTACAATTATTATGCTTTTATCGAGTTGTGATGTTAGATTTTTCCGTAAGGAGTTTAAAAACAAGAAATCAAAAACAATAAGGAAAAATCAATTAGAGAAAATGATAAATAATAACATTGAAACTATATTCTGAATGAATATCCCCTTCTTATCATTCTTAAACTCATTTGAATTATAATATTTATTTAATTTTATTATTTAATATATTTATACCAATATGTTCTTTCATTCCATTATAAACTAAGACCACCCTATACGACACATCAACCAATGTATAAGATTAATATGATAACATGTTTAAATGGCATCATGAGAATTTAAACTAGTATATTATTATATAAATTATGTGATGAGTCTAGAATTTGATTTCTTCAAGATACGACTCGAAACAACCTTTAAATTATAGAGAATAAAAAGATAACCATAACACATGAAATTTGTGATAGGAACCCCAAAAAACCTTAATCAAATTAACCCCACCCACATCAAAACCAAATTCAACTATGCATAATTCCCCACCCTGATGAATGATCATATATAGTAATAAAAAGAATAGAGAAGAAATACAGTGTAATTCAAAAAGAATTAATCTCTTGAGGTTGAGGGATACATCCTGAAAAAAGGAACATCAAGTACTCCTAAAGTTCACCTTCGGTTACCCGATCATTATGAAAAAAATGAATGAAATAAAAAAAAATAGTGGAAATTATGATTTTATTCAGAAATTGAGAAAACAATTATACTACAACATGACATATAATGGTTACACCATGAGGACTCCAACATTACTAAATCCTCAAAAATAACACACGATCCACAAAATACATCCTCATTTTAATCATAGTAAACCATTCTAATCTTATAATAAATTTTCATGATGAAATATTCTCTTGGGTTGTTAAAATTTCATACTAACATTCATTTATAAATTATAAAAATCTAAATATATTATTATACACCCTATTCATATGCACTGCCTGAAAAAATATTCAATATAATATTCTAAAATGACTAACATAATGGGTTAAATAAACACCCTTGATCGATAATTTTTATCGTCAAATTAATATTTTTTTTAAATATCCTTCTATAAAACCCTTTATAATCTTCCACCGGTGTTCATATGCATATGGTGTAACACTCCAATACATTACTATAATGTTTACCATCAAATAAATGTTCGGTCGACTTCTTGATTGATACTTAACTGAAACATTCCATGGAAAATAATATTAATATTATTAAGGAATTTTTTTAAAAATAATACCTCCATTAAAGTAATTCTATAATAATTTATTAATTTATACAAAATGAGGTTAATATAACATAAAAATTTAATGTTAATTTTTTCAATGAAATCAAATTTTTCTTTAATATATATTTATATAAATGATATATTTATTAATGTGTAATCAAATTTTATTTTATGGACAATATTTATGAGTTTATAAGGAAAAAATATTCACAGGTTAACTTTTTTGTTTTCGAAAATAATATATTTTTAGGTGAATGCTAAAAAATTTATATTTTTTAAAATACCCTAACATTTATCAAAATGTATTTGTAAATGAATAAAATTATAATTTGTAAATCTTATTAAGATAAAAGTATGTTTTTAATAAATAAATAATATTATAAATAAATGGATTTTGAAAAAAGATGCTTAACCTTCAAGATTCATAAGTATTAGTTCACTATAAAATTGTTTTTATTCGATTTTATTTAATTTTTCAAATATATTATAAAAATTAAATATTAAAATATATGGAAAATATTTTATATCAAAATATTAATATTATATAATATTTTCAATTTTATTTTTAGGTATAAATATTTTGTTAGTAATTGTAAAGATAATGATATTGATAATGGTAAAAGTGTTGTTTTTGTAATGCCCCCACCCCAGTTCACCAGAGTCAGTGAATTATTACATAACATTGGCATGATACAATGCATCATGCCCAGAAAGACCGACCTGTTTAGTCATCATAGAAGTACTAGATACATTCATACGTTTTACATTACAACATGAAATAAAAAAATCAACAAAATTTTATCCCCTTTTGAACACACTTATATCATTAGCCTATCCATGTAAGTCAACCATACAATACTTCTTCGCAACCCAGGAATAATGAAACATAGAAAGGGGTGAGCTCAAATGCTCAGTAATGATAACAATACAGCAGAAACATGCATAAATAAGCATAATAATTTAAGGAAATATATAAGACTAAAACAAAATCCTTTTAAGATTAAAATTAAGCATGATATAGAAAAGATAAAATTAAATAATTCCATTTACTTATTAACATGTATATTCTACTAGTCGAAAGATCACATGCAATATCAATTGCCACTTTCATAATGATGGAATGCATAATGCTAGACTTCATAACCTCATAGTCAAGGACTTGTGATAAGACTACAAATTTGATTTTGTCAAGGACTTGTTACAAGACACTAGTTTGTCTCATGAGACCAACCAATGCATCGTGCTGCTATAGTAGGCTCCACCCATCACGTACAAAGTCCTATGCATTCCTCATATTAATGGTTGAAACATAACATAACCATCCATATTAAAACTAGCATATGAAATGTCAATAATTTATCTATAAACCATGAATGGTATAATAATAACACATATATAGTAAAAACTATAAGAAAACATTCAATATAGTATGAATGATTTATATTATAATAATCAATATCAAAAAATCTTAAAATCCATCAAAATGATGTTGACATAGATGAAATAAATTTTTTTTTAGAGAAAAATATTTTTCTATTTTGAAATCATTTAAAAGACATATAATTATAAAATAAAAAATTTATTTTGAAAATATTCTTATCATATTTTAAGGGAAGATTTGACGATGTTATAATGGAAAAAGATAGCTGCACTCACCGTATAAGTTAAAAAAGCATTATTACCTTAATTTTGTCGAAAAGTTCATAAATTACCTTGTTTGGAAAACAACGAAAAGATTCTCTGAAAACATATAAGTTAAAATAAAGGTATAAATGAATTTTAACCATTGTGTAGGCAATAATAATTTTTTTGAAATACATTTTTTAGAAAAAATGGATGTGGATGATAAAGAGGTCACAGTAGATACCTACGTAAAAACAACCTTAAACAGTAAAGAGATTGTGGAATTTACCATTACCTTGTACTTTTCCTTGGTCTAGGTTATGTCAATCTCTTTTATAGTATTTATATAATTTTTATTAAATTATACAAAAACTATATACATAAATGTGATATCATATATGATCCTCTAATATTTCATTGTCAGTAATATTTTAGTTATATCATCTTTTTAGGTGTTAACTGATTCATTTTCTTTTATATGATCAGTTACATAATCCATTTTTGTTATTTAAAGGATTTATATTATTCATTTACATAATGATTTTATGGTATTAAACATTATTTTTAATCAGAAAATGAAAATTATTCTTGAATGATTTTGATGGGGAATGAATCTCATCATGCTAATGGAGACGGTAACCTGTATATACGCACGAGTGAAAATATCGTTATATTGATGGTTAAATAGTATGTAATTGGATGATATATCATATATAGAGAATCAAAAAAAAGTTATATTTATTTTTTAAATCAGTTATACTCATTATTATACTCATCCAAATAATGAAGTCTTTGAATAACAAACTACACCATGGCGTGGAGACAGTAAGCCGTACGTACGGACGTATGGTGATGTTATTATTCTAAGGATAGATAGAATAATGAATATGGTTGTACCATTTTTATAATAAAATCATATTATATAAAACATACTAGACTTTTTATTTTAGAATGGAAAAAACAATGAAAGAGGAAGTGGAAGAAGAAAAGAACTTGAAATAGGTGATGAAATATTTATCTCTTCTTTGGGTTCTTCTATTTGATTTGATCAAAAGTGCACCTTAGGTTATCTTTATGACTAAATTAAGGCCTCTAAGATGAAGGGAGGAAAGTTGGGAGGATATTTGGTCTGGGGTTGGCCGAGACAAATGGCTTTGGAGGTGTGAAATTAAGAGAAGGGAACTGCACTTTTATAAGAGAGGTTAGGGTAACTTTTGGAAAAGCTTGAAATATTATTTTATAATAAAATAATTTTCAATTTATAATGGATTAAAAATGATATATTTAGAGGCTCTGGTGTGGATGGGTCGAAAGCCTCTCAACCAATGGGTTGTATATAGGTTAAGGTAATCAAATTAACCTTATCTTTTATATTTAATTCTTAGTTAAATAATTTGATATTTACTATGTATCTTTGTATTTTTATATTACCTGGTTAATAAACATACTATAACAAGCCAAGAGAACCCCATGTGGTTCATTATTAATATATATAACCTTATCTATTTCCGTTGGATTATCCTTAGATATTGTGAAAATTATGTCAATTAATAATATAGTATTTGTTTTAAAAACTCAATTAAGTCAATTTTGACACTATTTAGCAATTGTTTTTTAAAGGCCATAAAATCATTACCACTTAAAATAAAAATAAATTAACCAATCCTAAAATTTCATATTAACCTATAAAATTAGTTTAATTCATCATAAGTCTCATTTTACATTTATTTGGATATTTATGACATCATTTTTTTTTAATATTTCATTAATATGGTATTTATTTCATCATAATTGTGTCATAAATAAATTAAATTATTTAAGGTAAAAATATTATAAATAAAATTCAATTATGTAGGAAATCGTTTTATCTTTATAAATAATATTTATAGAAAAATCTATATTGTGTGTAACCCAATATTAAAAATGTTTTAGTTTTTTAACATTGAATTTAACTCTTCTAACTATTCATCAAATGTAATAATAATAAATGTCCTAATATTATACAATTGGACCAAAGGGGATCATATTTTATTCCTAAGGTTGTTTTTGGTCTAATTAAACTTATCCAATAGAATTAGGACATGTGTTAGGGAAATTATGATATCATTTTTACCCTTAATTGCCCAATTTACTTTTTAAACGTGGTAAATAAAAGTCAAAATTTACTATTCACCAAAAAATATTTTCATCTTATTGAACCACATTTTACTTACTGATATTAACTGTGTCTCTCAGATTTTTGAAATTCAACTAACAGAAGCTGTAAAAGTATATTATAAGAAAATTTTCTATTGCTCCTAGGAGGTGGGTAAAAGACGGTAAAAGTTCAATAAAATGGTTATATATCTAAACATATTATAAAATGACTCCAATGAATTACATTGAACTTATATAAGTATTATGTATCTATTTTGACACTAAATAAATTTTTATAAAATAAATTTTTATTTAAATTAAATGTCGGTTTTAACCAATAATGAAGTGTTTTTCACGATTCATCAAAACATGAATGTTTTCAAAAAAATACCAAAATTTCAACCTAACCGAATTTCGATACAATGAAATAAAAAATGAAGTTCATTTGTAAAAATAAAATTTATAAAATCTCAAAAAGTGGGTACTAATATTCATAACAGCTAGTTTGATTGGTCGTGGTGTGTCAGAATCTCAATGTTGCGTACAATGCAATCTATTGCATTATTCAAAGAGAAACGTACTATGGAAGCATGGGGAGTTACATTCTTACATCCAAATAATTTAATCCTAAAAATTTCAATAATACTACCGCACAAAAAGATTTGGGCGGTTCTTCATCATAAGTTCCCCTAGTTCTCATGTTTCCTCTTCAATCTTATGGTTTCCCCATAGAACATTTACTAGATGAGTCGTCCAGTTTCTCCACACATGTTCTCTTATATCATGAATTTTTGCAGGCTCTTCATAATAACACAAATGAGGTTAAACTTAAATTTCCACATAGGTGAGTACATGCGTTGGGTCAGGAATATATTTTCTAAAGAGTGATACGTGGAACACATCATGATATTTGGAGAGACTAGGAGGCATTTCCAAATGATAAGCTACAACCCTAATTCGTTCTAGAATTTTGAAAGGCTTGATGTATCTAGGAAAAAATTTAACCTTCATACCGAACCGTATAACACCCTTCCATGAAGATACTTTCAAGAAAACAAGACCTCTATCCTGAAATTACAAATCCTTCCTTCAGTTATCGGCATAGCTCGTCTGTCGAGTTTGAGATGTTTTGATGTGGGTTTGGATAATCTTCACATTCTACATTTCTTCCTCAACAGGTTCTGGGTCTACGAGTTTTAATTCACCAACATCATCCCAACATACTGGTGTGAGACATCTATTTCCATATAATGCTTCATATAGAGCCATCTGAATACTTTAATGGAAGCAATTGTTATAGAAAAATTCTACCAGAGGTAAATATTGATCCTACATACCATAAAGTCATGTTAGAAAAATCTCAACATGTATTATAAGGTTTGAATAGCCTGTTCTGATTGTCCATCAGTTTGAGGGTGGTAGGAAGTGCTCAAAGGAAGTTCAGTATCTAGGTATTTCTGAAGAAATTTCTAGAATCTTGATGTAAAATGGGCATCATGATTAGAAACAATCGATAGGGGTACTCCATGAAGTCTTACAAAATCATTAATATATAGTTATGCTAAACATTAATGTATTAAATCTTCTCTTACAGCAAGAAAATTTGTTGACTTGGTAAGACGATTAGTAATGACCCATATTGCATCCTTCCATATTGGAGTCTTTGGTAGCCCCATGACAAAGTCCATCATAATTATCATCTCATTTCCACTCAGGTACAGGATAAGGCTTCATGACTCCCCTAGGATGTTGTCTTATAGCTTTCACTTGTTGTTAAACCATACATCTTGACACAAAATCAAAAATATCTATTTTCATGTTATCCCCCAAAAAATGATCCTTTAAATCTCTATACATCATGGTGCTCCCATGGTGTATAGAGAAATTGGAGATATGTGACTCATCCAACAATTCACTTTTTAGATCAGGTATATTAGGAACACCAAGTCTCTTCCCAAATATCAAAATTTCTCTTCATATATGTTTTCACTCAACCTCTCATCATTTACATCTTTAATATTCGTTTGAAACTCCTCATCACCTGTCGGAGAACTCTTTATCCTTTCTAGTAATGATGGTTTGGAAACCATTTGGAAAAGTATTGATGATTCACCTTCCATGGTTATTCCCATATCCATATTTAATAGGACCATGAAAATAGGATCCCTTTTAACTATCATCTTGTTCAAAACTCCATTATCCTTTCTACTTAAAGCATCTTCCACATTATTTGACTTCCCCGGTTGGTAGTTTATAGTGCAATCATAATCCTTGAGTTCTTCAAGCCATCATCTTTTAATCATGTTGAGTTCATTCTGTGAGAAAATATACTTCAAAATCTTGTTATCAGTATAAATCTCACATTTTTCACCATAGAGATATTTTCTCCATATCTTCAAAGTGAATATTACATCGTCTAACTCAAGATCATGAGTAGGATAGTTTTTCTCATTTTCATTAGCTGTCGTGATGCGTAGTCAATAACTCTATAATTTAGCATAAGGACACAACCAATTTCATTCGTTGTAGCATCTCTATAAATAACAAGTCCATCATTCCCTGATGGTAGAGTCATGATAGGATAATTAAGAAATATTCTATTCAGTTATTCAAAACATTATTCACACTCTTTGTCCAAAAAAATTTAACCACTTTAAGTGTGAGATTGGTTAATGGTTTAGACAACAAAAAAAAATTCGGGAAAAAACGTCGATACTAACATGCTAAAATAATAAAACTGTGTACCTCAGTTATACTCTTCGGTGTTATCCATTATTGAATTTCCATACTCTTTGTAGGATCAATAGATATTCCATACATAGAGACAATATGGCAATGAAATTAAATCTCATTAAGCCCGAAATCACACATGATGAACTTCCCACATAATTCATTTCTTCTAAGAGTTTTTAGAATAATGCACAAGTTATTTTTTTGATCTTAATTGTTTTTTGTGTATACTATGATATCATCAATAAATACCACTATAAAGTCATCAAGATATTCCTTGAAAACACTGTTAATTAGATCTATGAATACAGAGGTTTCATTAGTCAATCCAATAGGCATTACTGTAAACTTGTAATGATCGTACCTTGTCCAAAATGATATTTTCAGAATGTATTCCTTTTTCACACATAACTGATGATATCCATATTAAAGGTCCATCTTTGAAAAATATGGAGCTCCATGAAGTTGGTCAAATAAATTATCAATGAGAGGCAGGGGTACATGTTCATTATTATTTTATCATTGATCTCCCTATAGTCAATGCACAACCTCATAGATATGTCCTTCTTCTTAACAAAAAACACAGGGGTTCCCCATAGAGAAACACTAGGGTTAATAAATCCATTATTACTCAATTAATCTAGTTGTTTCTTTAGTTCCACTAATTCCATAGTGGCCATTCATTTTTGAGTATTCGATATGGGCCTTGAACCAATAATTAAATCAATGGAAAACTCAATTTCTCATTCTGGAGGATATCCTGGTAAATCCAATGGAAACACATCAACATAGTCTTGCACAATATGTAAATTATCTATTTGAATAATCTTTTCCTAACCCATAATTATTTCATTGTCATCCTCCAAAATAATTGAATTTATTAGAGCTACTAGTGGCGGATCTAGATAATAATCATATGGTGACATTTCTTCTCAAAAGATAAGGTACTTCTTATATCCATTGATAATTGTAACATCCTTTTCGTACAATAATTTTTTGCATCACAGTCCAAAATCCAATCCAAATAAAGGATTATATAAAATTCAATCATTTTTATGATGATTAGATGAGTAGATAATGAACATTTATATTCCCTAATGGGAACTGATTCACAAAACATTGGTGCAATGATACTTCCCTTAAGAGTTCTGACTGACAACTCCATTGTTAAATCAAATTAAAAATATCTAATTTTCTTAACCAACTGGGAAGATATGAAACAATGCGATGATCCAGAATCCAATAAATCATTGTATAAACTTGATGAAACCATTAAATTTCCTTCTACCATGTCTTTAGGAGCTTCAACATAAGCAGTAATGATCGCATAAGCTTGGCCTTGCTCCCTTGGACTTATCTAAGGTAAGTTCCCTTGGTTTTTTGGAAATTTATTTGCATAATTCCCCTTTTCCATTAAATTTTAGAATTCAACATTTAATTCCTCTTTCTTTCCCTTGAAATCACGAGCTTGGTGGCAATTTTCATTTCTATATTTTTTAGAAAATTAATATTTTAATTAATAGAGGAAAATATTGTATTTTAATGAAAAACCGCATTTTCATCTAATTTATTTGTATAAAAAGATTATTATTTGAATTTGAATTAATGTACATTTAGATTATTTTTTTATCATTTAATACAATGTGGTTCATTAGATGTAATTTTTAATTGAAATTTGATATAAACACATATTAATCTTTTAATTTTATTTACATTAAAAAAATCCTTGTTTTATCGCTTTGAAAATTGAAAATAATTTTAAATCAAATACTAAATTTTATAAGTTCTGAATTTGAAAAAATAGATTAAATATTTGGAATCATATTTTACAAAATATGTAAGTTGGTCCCTTTTTAAGGACATTATGAATAGTAACATTGGTAATTTTTATTTACAATGGTTAAAGGTAAATTTGGTAAATTACGGTATCAAATAATATGATAAAGATAATAAAATTATCTTAACACCTACCAAAATCATATTATATTAATAAAAGTCATCCCCTAACACATCAGAATTAAAATCTATTCCTTAATGGGCTTATGTCCATGAAAGTGATGTGCTTATTATTTAAACAAAATAAAGTGGCAACATGACACTCTCATATCAACTATATGTATAAAAATTTTAATTTAGTGATAAAAATGATGAAACTAAGAAAATATGTATTCTATAGAAATCTAATGAAATTATCTACATCATTTTGATTTATTTATAATTTTTAAATATTAAATTATTACCCTAAATACTGATGAAACAATGATACAATAATTATTTTATTTAGAGGAATATCAAATAAATGACATTTTAAATATTAAAATATATATTAGATGACATAATTTATTCTATACAAGAACTTTATAAGTTACTCTGAGTTGTTATAAGACTATTAAATGTTTTTTCGTAGATATATCTCCTTATGATGTTCTTGTAAATTCAATGATATAAATATTGTAAAAACTAACACTATTCAAATTTTGTGAAAATAATATTTTATTAAATTATTTAAATATCATAAAAATAATTTAAAATCACAGAATTACTATTATAAGGTATAAATGTTTATTAAGTTTAATATTATTTGAAATTGACCCCATATATGTGAAATTTATAACCACTTGATACTTGAACTGTTTTCCCTATAATTAAAATTCAATGGGAATAATTACAGGTAAAAGAAAATGTTATGGATTAAAATAAACTCAATACATTTATAAAAATTATTTTATTAGAGGATTTTAAACTATTATCAGATTATATTTTTTATCTCTCAATTGGTAATAATTTATATTAAAATATAAATTTATATTAATTTAATATTTTATTTATTTTCAATGGTGCCCCTCACCTCAAGTATAAAAGGGAACCTCCTCCCTCACATATTCACAAGAGTTTTATCCTTCCCGCTTTAAAATAACCTCATATTTTCCTTTATAAAACAACTTATTCACATTATAGACATTATTTTTCATCTAAAAAGACCAACTCTAGTTCCTTTAATAGAATATTTAATAGAAGCATGTCAAGAAAGAGGTAATCTCTTCTACAAACTATTTCAAACTTTTTTCTTATTCTACTTCATATTTATTAGTGGTTTTATTATAATGTAATAACATTAGTATCAATCATATAATAATATTTCATTATAATTATGAAACAACCATACTCATTTTTCATTTCATCTTACCAAAATCCAAATCACCATGCATTCATACATATGGATTACCGTCTCCACGCTGTGGTGTAATATGTTTTTCACCACCACATTACATGGATGAATATAATAATTGAAATAATAACTATAAATGATTATTATAACATGGTAGGGATTATTAAACAACCTAAATACCATACATATCCATACCATTTCACAATTATCAGAATGAAATCGTCACTCATGCGTACATACGACCTGTCGTCTCCATGATGCAATATGATTCATTCAACAAGATATCCATTAAAAATCATTATATAAATGTAAATAATAAATAAATATGATATTTATTATGTTAATATAAGTTTATAATGGTATAAATATGGTTTAACAAAGAGAAACAGAAGATATTTATTAAAAAAGCCTAATAAAATGAAGCAGTTTATACCAGAATAACGAGTAAAAATGAAATATTATTACCAAATGGATGATAGTATGATCATTTATGATATCATTAAATTTAAAATTATTCTAAAATAAGTAAATAACAATATTTAAATAATTATATAGGAGGTTCAGATACACACAAAGGATATCAGACCTAAGGTACGAGATTATTTTGTCTCACTTTTATTTCTGTGGGATATATGACTTATACACAACCTATTTATTTTGTGTAGTGTTTTTTCATCCAAGGAATATTTTATAATTTTTATTATGAATCTTATGATATTTATATAATCATATAAATTAATTTATTTTATAGGGAATATGATTCGACTGATTATAATTTTTGTAGGAAAATTTTATAATCTCATTATTACCCAATATTGTGTGTATGTGATTATTTTCTATGGTTTATTTATTATTCATGTCTATGTTTTATAAAAAAATGTTTTCATAAAATTTTTACTACTATCCTATGCATTTATAAAATCATTTTTACCCATTTTTTAATTTTACTACTTGTTTTGGAGTGAATCATTCGTTCATTTTCCATATGAGGTGCTTTTTGACTATTCCTACAAAAGTACGAGGAGAATATTGTTTCTTAACTTATATGACACAAATGAAATTTTATACATTCATAACGCCTTGTTCAGATGATTCTTACGTAATATTTTTTATAGGTAATTTTCAATGAAATTGTTTTCTTTTAAAATTTCATGTTGTTTTTATGGTGAGAAATCATGTTTGAAGAAGAAAGAATATATTTCTCAAGAATTAATTTAATATTTTTATCAAAATTATTTTCCATCAATGATTAAGGATATTTTTTCAGTTAATCTACCAATATTATTCTAATGGTTGATTATGTTTATGATAAAATTCTATTTATGAATTATATTTGTTTTACACGGATTATGTTATGATGTAATGTTGTTTAAGATACCAATTTTATTATTTGGGATATGTTATGACGAATTATTGATGTTTTTGTGGAACACAAATGTGTAGTCTTCATTACATCACAAGTGGGACCTATATATCCCAATAATTCATTTGGTAATGATATATATCTCTTGAGATATATATTATTAGAATGAAAATTAAATTAGATTCAATAATAATATTCTATAACGACAAGTAAATATAGTTCAATAATAGAGGGTTGAAACGACAAGTAAAACTAGTTCAGTAATTGACTTTTTCCACTATGATGGTCTAAAAAATGAGGCTTGGGTAATATGGAAATGATTGTATTTGTTTATGTGGTTCCCAAATGATCATATTAAATACCAATTTTATGTTTTCTTGGATAATGTTACATTATGGTCATTACCTTGCATACTTACAAGATTTATTTTCTATATTAGGATATTGGTATTCAAAATATTTCTTCATGTTTAACTTTTATATATTTATGACATCCATGATTTCACTTACGTAGAATTTGATCTCACCATATTTATGTTTTTATTTCCCCAAATCTATAAACATAGATTTTAGGAAGGAATACTAAAGGTTAAGATATTTATGGGAGATGTTGAAGATCTTTCACCAAGCTAGAATAATGTGCTCTGAGTTTCTGAAGACACTAAACTAACAATTTCATTTGGCACCAATGAGTGTAATGTATTAAGTATTCCACAAAATAAATGTAATGACCATGTATGTCGAGCTTGGTTCTTTAGACTAATAGCCACACTCAATATCTTTATAGGTTTTTACCCAAACCAATAAATGTTATAGATAGGTAAATCCACCTATACATGGATTTATTTATGAAACAACATACAATATCTAAGACAACCATCACCTTAATGGTCTCTAGATACCACAACACTTCTCACAAAATTTTCACCCACAAATAACTGATGTACCACTCCCCATCACAGTAGAATACACAACATCACACTAATTAAACGAGTTCCTGATTACTACAACTCATATAAATTCCTTCCTAGAAAGTGATAAATGGAATGGTTATATGCCTTATCATCCCCAATAATGAACATAATTATCAACAATCACTAGTTCCAAGTTCATGAGAATGGCTCCCTTAGTATTTTATATGTTTCAAATTATAATGTCTGTAACCACCCATAAATGTCTAATGGTGTTCTACCCAAATTATCGATTATTTTAAACTACTATATGATCATGAATTCAAAGGAATACCTCCATCAAATGAGAAAAATACATTATGTTTGATCATAGTATACAAATAACAATATTTGTGTACTCAAGATGATCACATGATATTGGGAATGGTCCCCATGAGACATGGTGAACACTAATAATTTATTGAGAGTAATTGTTCCATATACATAATCCATGATTCAACAATACTACCTACACATAAATTAATAATCCTCTGACACCATGTCTCTGAATAATGTATTTCTATGACTTGAAATGTGATAACTATCTCATGACAACCATATTATGTTCCCAAAAAATTCCCCTCACAATTAATGTTGGGAGAATTCCAATATACAATAAAAAACCATAACACTCAAATCATATCCAATGTGATATGCCTGCTATAGTTTCCTTGGTAACTGTATTGGATCTATAACAAACAATACCATCAAACCATCATTATCCTACTCCTCAAAAAAAATTCTTTCATACCATCATCAATGTGTCACCACTACTCAATAAATATTACTTTTATACTTGATAAATCATCTATGATAACTCAAGAATGATTATTTTTGATATACCATAACATTAGTGAACATTTCATGAGTATAATATAAACTATTTTCCATAATCATCTCATAGATTTCAAACACCTATCCGGTATTATTCATTATTTCATAATTAAGTAGTTCTAAATGTCAAGACCCGAAAATAAATCATCTTTTGGAATAAGTTATAGCAAATTAGTGTATATTCACCATATAACATTTCTACAGAGCATCAGTTGATCCAATTAAGACAGGCCTATTTAAAGGGAATCATACTCATTAGTCGATAACTAATTCAATGATCCAACACATAACCTTAAACACTAACGATACAGTTCTATATTCACTAAGTACCATTGAATTCTAACTTCCACTCTATGTGATTGATAATAGTTGGATACTCATCACAAAAATTTTAATTATGCTATCTTGTGACTCATATGCGCTACTAATCTATCACATTTCTTTGATTACTTACTCACATCGATCATAAATCTAGATTCCAAACACAATACAAACTCTCACATTCATAAAAAATAGATGTTCTAATTAGTGCTATAATGATAAAACATAAAATAATTCATTCTAACCATTCAAAAGTAGTCCAAAATAGTTGTAATCCCTCTACCAGGAAAAGAAATTATTTTTTTGTTAAAAACATGATGTGATCTACCTTAGGAGTGTCCCAGTGATCAAAATATTAAGAAAAGAACTCATTCCACTCTACAAATAACATATACCAATATACATAGATATATGATGTAAAAATGGGATTATACAAAAATCCAAATGAAAAACTGTAAATCTCGTATCATTAAAGAAAACTAGATCTGGTATATGAAAAATAGCTCAAATTACATGCCTATAGATCCATATTCATGCACGTCATCAGCATTAGAACTAATAGAAAAAAATACCTGACCAGTGATGGAATCACCAAATCCTTTTTATTTAATCATCCCGAGGACAAGGATATAGAAAAATTAAATTTATATGTAAAAAATTCTATTATCTCAAGAAGGACTACACACCAAGGTCACTCTACATGGGAGGTGACTGATGAATGCATCAATTGTATACACCCAAGCAATTTCCAAGAAGTATAAAAAACAATTTAAAGGTGTTATAAGGACAGTACAGTAAAATTAGATAGATAAAAAAATTTATGATACTACAATCCGTTTATTAAGTAAAATTATAATTGATGATATTATGTATAATAATGAATACTTTAATGATATCACCAAACTTCAATAGGAATGAAAATTACCTTTTAAATATTATGTCCAATTATGTAACACTCCCATGAATACATTTAAACACATGAAGTATTGAACAAGACTCATTTAAACTATATGGATACCAACCCGGATGAAACATACCCAAGTCATCCATCTGAAAATTTAATAGACAACATTATTATCAAGAATTCAACCATGCAATTATAATATATTACACTCTTAAAATGACAATTACATGATCCCCACATCCCAATCTATGATAAAAATACATAATCACCACGCATCTACCTTAAGAATTTATTGATAAACTTTGTGTATTAATCAAGTATGATGGTACTCAAATTTCACATCTAACATGGGAACTCAAACATGAAAATTCACATTTTCTCATTAACTATATATACAATACCAGAATAGAATGAAACCTAACATGAATAAGGTGTCAACCCCAAAACCAAGGTCATTCCAAAATGGTTATTTTCATCACATTGCTAAATAATATGTCCAACATAACTAAAGAACATAAACCTACTATGTCCAAATAGAAACATACACATTACCCTATATGATACATTAATAGAAAAATTACTCTCATTCTACATATACGGTAAAATCCAAGAACACCACTAATTGATTTATTTAATCTGTGACATAAATCAATTATTTTCCGAAAAATTAATACGTCTTATACATAATGATTAATAGGTTCCCATTATAGAAGCATCAATTTTATAGGCAAAAATTGACATGTTATTTGAATGATTTATTATAACATATTATACGTCGTATCTGATAATATTCATATAAGAAATTTTATTTATGAAACTTTTATTAGTTTTTGGCTTAGATGATTAAATATAACTACTAAACTATAGTGGAAAACACCTTATAGTTTTTAAAAGATATATTAGTTATCTAAGGACACATATCAATGAGGCTCGAAGCATTATAATATCTATTATCCTTTCAAGGGAATCATTTAAGAAATAATCCATTGTACTTTTATAGATAACAATGTATAAGTGGTTTATAGCACATTAAATATCATCTATTTTTATCATAATCATTATCAGAAGGGATTAATTACCATTGTATATAATGTATTAAAATTAGTTTCTATCATGTTTTATATCATCCAAAATTGATTTAGTTATACTAGAATCTAGTAACAATTTATTATTTCAAATGACTTTGAATCACAATTTGAATACCATTGAATGATAACCAATTAAATTATGATTCATTATTCTGGAACATTCATATTTTTAGAAACATTGAATGAGATGAATTATTATTCACAAGTTATAAAACCTAATATTATAATTTACATCTGGTATTCATGTAACTACAACCAAGATATTACATCAGGACGCACAAAGTATCAAGTCTATAGAAAATTATTCTATTTTATGGACTTCCGTTCCCAATTTATAGTTATATACACGATATGAATTACTATTGAAATATAATTCATTTTTAACAAAAAATACTTTAACCCATTCAAAAAATGATACATGAATCAAACATGTGATAATTGGTTAGTCAAAATACCACCATTATACTATAATAGATAATTCCATTTAGGATGATGAAGAAAATTTAACATACCAATTATTTTCCTCATATTCCTAAATAAAATGATAGTTTAGTTTCAAAATGACAATCAATGGAATATGATCAGTTGAATTAAATGCACACAATCACTATACATGGCACAAAATATGCATGAAATATACATCCTTATGTGCCTATGATAAAAAATGATCAAATATATCCTTTCTATATCAGGAATTGTGTAAAAAAATAAGCATAAAACATTTATAAAACTTCTGTGTCACTCTATGGGGAAATTGAAACAAATCTTATTGTAAGAAACAAGATAAGCTTGTCCCATCCAAAAAAATATGGAATTTTCACTATATGTGGGTTATTTTTTCTTAGGAACATGCTAATTTCCAAATTCCTACACTTTGTAATCACCAATATATGAACCCAAAATTATAATACAAATAAATTTAATTCTTTAAAACAATGTAATGAAATACTAGAAATTATTTATACATATGTGACTTTTGTTGATTTATATATGGTCTTAAGAACACATTACTTTATACAAGAGGTTTTGGACTAGTAGTGAGTTTCTATAGAATTATGGTGGGAGGGACTATTCAATATTTTTTCATATTGGAAAAATTGTTTATAAAAATAAATTATCTATCATTGGAGAATATTTAATGGTAACAACAGATGTAAAATTTAACGATAGAAAAATGATAGATATAAACAATCTCTAATGTCATATAAAAAAGGTTTAATGTCACCATCCAATAAAAAACATAGAATACAAGAGTAAAAAAGATAACATACCTAAATGTTTAAATTCTATATAAAATTATACAAAAGTATAAAAATCTATCTCAAATAATATCATAATGACTGTCCTAGTACACTTATACTTGAAAAAATCTTATAATACATTATCAATAATTTATAGTTAGACTATTTTCCTTGTCCTTGCATTCATCCATGATGTTTATCCTTCTACCTAATGTCTACTCAAATAGGGTGTGAGTAGTACTACATATGACACCACCAATGGTGTCTAATTTCATCAATTCCATGAATATAATATTAAATAATGTGTATTATGAACTAAAAAATTTGCAAATTAAACACATAATTCCCATGTCATTTTGGGTACCCTATTTGGCACCAATCTGATACTACCTTCCCTGGCCAATGATGGAATGTATTTAAGAATTTAAATTTTTTTAATTTAATTTATATTTTTGGTTTGAGGATTGATTCTCAATGAAAAGACATCCAATTTTGATGAAAATTATATTATGGATTAGCATGTCAATATTGTCATGTATCTAAATAATAGATTGAATCCAGGTATATTCATTGAATATGAAGACACATCCTTTAATTTCATGGTATCCTAACTATATCCATGTAATTACACATAGGTATCATAGGTATCTGTTGTGTAAAATAATAAAAACTCACAACCTTTGGATTTAAACTAATTCATTACACATAGGAACCCGAGTATCACAGAGGGCATGATTTAAATGCTTTTCACTCTGATCCTAATCTAGGAATTTCACATCGATTACCGATGTGTTGGTTACTAAATAATATATATACACCTACCATGTGTTCATGTATAATATATTCTATATTATAATCTATATATCTACTTTGCAGTGATATCAACCATTTATATTTTTTTAGTTCATTATAAATGATGAACCCATCCAAGGTGGTCTAAGTCAAAAAAATTATAATTCTCCTAGAAAAAACATATTTACAATCAAAGAAAAGTTTTAAATCCATATCATTTATAGATTGACATAGTTTAGTATAGTCATTTTATTTATAACATAGAACTCAATAACTAGTTAGATCAAATAGTGCTAAAGAACATGAACTCAATATTCCACATTTTTCTAAAATTAATTTACATTTCAATTTATTCATTTTATCCTCCCAAATAAAAATTTGGAAATTATTATTCCTTATAAGGTGATTCAATTTTCTTATGGAAAACATTGTCATTTTATAACTTTTAACAACACACCGATGGGTGTGGTTTTAATTGTTGTTTTTAGCCTCCATTAGGTTCAATGAGTCTCATGGGTTATGTAAGTCAAGGTATACAAATTTAATCAAGATAAAAAATTTAATACGAGACTCATGGAAGGCTTTTCGTAGAGAAAAGTTACTCATAATAAAAAAGGTTATATATATATGGAAAATAACTAGACTAACAAGCATATTTTTTATAATAGTCATCATTTGATATCATCCTTTAAATCGAGGATGAATGTATAAAATTATAAAACCAAAAAAGCCCCTAAAATAATTTATATGATATCTCCTAGAAATAATGTCGATAATGGAGAGATACATATTGATAAATCAAGATATAGAGATCATCCATAAAGCGTATAATGTGATGAAAGAAACTTGAATACGATGATAGATTGAGGATATTTAAAAAAATACAAAATGAAATAGGGAGAGAGTTCACCACACATCATCCCTACTATGTGAAATTGGAAAATCTAATGTTGACTGAGTATTAAATGAAAATGGGAAAAATTATAAATTCAAAAAAATTTAAAGTAAATTAGTTTTTTCCACATGGTTACATAATCTATGCACCACCTATTAACACCTTCCATCAACAGTGAAACACCACTCACATGGAAATGTACAAATATATAAAAACCAAGAACAACCCATGAATTATCACTTTCTAAATTGACCACCCCTTCACACATAGGGAACAGTTTTAGAAAAACCATGTTTTAACTATGAATTTCACCACACCAAAAATTATTATTTTTCACACAACTATAATGATAATCAAACAGTGCTAAAAAACCATTGATCATCTATAATGGACAATATGTTTGAGCCACATGGTTATCACTACACATTCACTAAAAATGTGACTATGAGTTTCTATCGAAAATTAATATCATTGGGATCTAAATGGAGTTCCATCATCCAACACCTTAAAAACAGGTTTTTTCCTATTTTTCACATTAACTCATTAAATACGATACTATTTTTCTATTTCTAGAATATTTAGAATGGCAATAAAATTATACATAACAACTAAAAATATATTTAGACCACTTATATATAGTTATTATTTGGAAATTGATATCACTCCACCTTTTCCACCTTCATATGTACTAACAATTAAAAGACTATATCCTTTAAAGAGTTTTTTAAATAAGAAACTATTCTATTGATTTAACTGTCTTATAATTGGTCAAAACCCAATGTGATATTTTGATAAACCCCACCATACATGACTCTCAAAATAAAATTTTCCATCCTGGTTGAGAAAAGGAATTCAGAAATTGAATTTTTCATCTTCATCTAAAACCACATAGAATGTTAATAATTGACGATTTCAATAAAGACCTGTTTAGATCATAAAACTATCATTCCTCATGTAATTCATCTTTCTAATTTTTGGATATTTTTAATAATTTCTAGTTAATAAATGAGGTAGAAGAAGAACTTAGGAATCTTGTGATACACCAGAATTTTTTTTGAAACCCGTGTAAGTGGAGGACCATGAGTTTCATCTGGATTCTAGAGAATCAATCAATGGTAATGTTGATCAATATTTTCATATTATGTTTTAATTTTTTTTATTAGAATCATTGAATGTGATGGAAAAAAATTTTAGAATCAAATTCCATCAGTAATATATATCATATGAAGACTCAAAAGTATATAGATTAACCAAATATTAAGAGAAATATATTCCTTGGATCTATAGGGGAATTTCAAAATATAAACTCTAAAATCCCTATATATCATGAGGTTTTTGAAGTCACTATATAATCCTCATATAAAGAGGATTTTAATGATATTAATAAACATATTAATTACTATAAGGTTTTGATGGATGGTCTTAGGTATGGAATATATACATTGGATATAGAAATCATATCTATAAATTCAACCATAGTGGTATCCCTTGGAATATCATTCCATTTATGATTCTTGATAGACTTATTTATTATTCGGAAATATTTTCTTATGATCGGGATCCATGGATTTTTCGTTTCCGAACTAAGACTCATTAGGATGTGGTTTTGGTTCACCCTATCCGGAGATGGATTTCATCCTTATTGTATTATTTTATTTATAGTTTGAAAAATATTAGAATATGATGTTTTTGTAACTAGGATATATCCAAGAGAAAATTTGATGATGGGGTTATGAATGTAATTTTTATTTGTTGAATTTCCCTCTGTAGTTAATGATCACTGATGAAAAATAATATTTTCTATGTAGTTTAATAGTGGTCGATATATCACATGAACATTTGTTCTTTTCTTGAGCGTAAAATAGATAACCAGGTTGACTTTTAAAATGATATGTTCAATATTATTCACAAATACTCTCACTCTAATTATTTATTATATTATATAGATATATTTGTCTCAATGTAGTTCGACATTAAAAATATACCAATTTTTTAGATAATGACACTGATTTAATATTTTTTAAACACTTATATTATATAGAGGTAGAGATGATATGGGATTTGAACCATACTCTACATCTAAAGAATTCATTTATAATTTTAGATTTCTAAAACACATTACCAAGTAATGGTTCAAATTATTTATCTTTTAATTTTTTATATTTCATATAATGATAGTGAAAACGTAATACATATTGTTTAATCACTATTTCACTCATATTTAATAATAAATTTTGGGGGAGTACGTGTTATGATACTAAATCACGCTCTATTCCACGATGGGTTTTAAATAAATTAAATATTTATTTGTAAAATAATTAATTATATATTATTTTTTTAAATACATACATATATTGTATCACTTCTTTAATTTATCATTAATTTTATATATTATTAAAAGTGGCTAATATTGAAGAAAATAGTTAAAATAATATTTTTTTATATATTTTAATTTATTTATTTAAGAGTTTATTCTCTTTTATTTACTTATTTACCCATCTATTTGATATTAAATTATTTTGCATAAATTAATAATTTTGTTTGAGTGGTTATCAATGATTTTTTATTTAGCTTAAATAAATTGTGTAAAACAACATAAAAATGATAAAATTAAAATGGTAAAACGTAACAAACAATTTTTAAATGATGTTAATAATGTTTAAAATGAGTGTAAAAATTAATATATTAGGTTTACACTATATTATTTTTTGAATAAAATAAATTACATTCAACTATTTATTCCTTCGGTTCTGAAATATATTCATGAAATCTTGATACTTTTTTGTACTTTTATGAAAATTATATTTAATTAACATATAAAATGTTATAACATCAGCCACTTTTATCCAAATATTCCAATAATTTTTATTAGGATTAAATTATCTCCTCACTTCTACCTCAATTTTCATCAATCTGTGCTCTTTATGATAGGCCAATCAATGATGAAATAAGGTGTTTGTTGTGGGATATCACCCAAATGGTATTCTAATGTTCCCAAGATAGGTCTCTCAATTACTTTAGTGTTGTACAACTAATACATATTTTAAAAATAAATGTATGGAAAATTATACTATCATATAACATTTGAATCTAATTATATTAATGATATAACAATTTATAACCTCGTATATTTCATATGAAAAATGTAATGGGATCCTTTGTTATTTTTGAACTACTACCTCCGTATGTGATGTGATCCATTTTATCATAACCACCAAACATGTATAGTTCAATGGGGTTATTTAATGAATCAATATTAGATTTAAAAAAAGTAATAATATTTTTATAATATAATCCTATTTTTACATTATTTATGGTATAGAGAAACAAATTTGTAACCCACCAATACATACAAAATAAAACCTCCATTAAAGGGTCATATTTCATTTATAATTTATTATTTTATACTATATCAAAATCAATAAAAAAATAATTAACCAAAATAAATTAATCTAAACAACATAATTATTATTTTGTAATAATGAAATTTTTTCCAAAGAAGCATTGTTCTTAACATTACTGATAGATAATGTGGAGCTTGATCTTGCTTTGGTCCCTATAAAAACAAACATGAACAATGCTACAAATTCCTGCCACCAGAAACTATGGAAACATAATTAACATTGATATTGTATAATAATAAGTAATTTTTTTTGTAGGATTTTAATATTACTGTTGTAACAACCAAATCATTTTAAAAATAAATTCACATTTTAATTAATAAATTTATTAGCTTTTAATAAAAATTTAGAAAACACATTCTCTACATTGGTTATTTTTTGATTGTTACATTGTTTCAAATTTAAATGAATAGTATAAATCAAAAAAATAATTAAATATTAATTGAATGGTGATTGAATGAATAGTATATATAATGTTTTTGATAAAGATTAATTAACATAGAGAAAAGAAGTGATTTCCCTGACTAGAAGGATCATACACTATAAATCCCATTTATCATTGTGTCCCTAAGGGTAAAATCACTAGGATTTTCTCATGGACATTCCAACATATACATTCGACAACTAAATCATGATATAAACCATTTATAAGACACGTTCAAACTCATGAAGATAAAAAAAACAATGTTAATCGGACCACCCTAGGAAAATCTCCCCACCATACACCGTACCATACAATAATTTATTGTAGTAAATAATGTCTATATATCTGGAAACTAGTAGTATTTTTTTATATTTATATAATAATTATTATATTTATATTTTATGATTATTCATACTCTTTTAAATGACTAATACTGAGTTTGATAAAAAATAGATCTTGATATGATGTAGGACAAAATGTATTTTTGTAAAACTTATTATTTCAATAAGGATAATATATTCTTATAATTTCAATAATTTCATAATTTAATAATATTTTAATAAATAAACTAATTACATTTTTTATTTAATATAAATTATAATTTAATATAATGAATCCAAAATTAATTTTTATAAGGTTAGAGAAATTGTTATTAAAAAAACTAGTATTTTTCAAAAAATTGAATTTTTGATTTAAAAGCATAAATTATTCAATATATTGATGTAATTTGAGATAATAAATATTATTTCATTAAATTATAATGTACAAATTATCAAGATGGTTATTTTTTTTTATAATTTTTGGGGGTAGTCAAATGTTTGTTTCAAGATTAAATACTGTTTAAATATATGGTGTGTATTATGAGATCACAGTTACCCAGTGGCGATTTTATATATTTTATAAATTATTTAAAGTAATAAATATATATTTACACATTAAAATAATATTTTTTGGTTATTTTATTAATTTTATAAATACTTAATGAATCGTACAAAACCTATATATTTTTATTTTAAAATGAATTCTTTTTAAACATGACACACTGCCACATCTCCAAAGTTATTATAGTAATGAAATAGGTTAATAAACATATAAAATACATAATTAAACAATAATTTGATAGAAACCATGTGTATATATCATTTTATTGCTTCTGGGATTGACTACAGTTCATATAGAGTCCAAAACCACGATATGGAAACTAATAATGAAATCTTACCTTTTTTTATTTAAACCCACAAAACACCCATTGCTCCTCACAAAAAAAATAATTGATTTTGTAACTTCCCTTAAATTACACGTATATATACCTCCCAAGGTTCCCACATGCACTCAAGGAACTCATCAAAAGCCTTTTGAAGAACCTCTCATGGTAAGGGAAAATCTATTTCTCCTTATTATTAAATAAATTATTTTTATTTTGAATTTATATAAAAAAATTATATTATATTATATTCATACATTTCATTTTTACTAAAAATATTATTTAAATTTGATGAAACTCCCATTTAGCTATTATTATGTCCATCATTGAACCCATATTTACAACGATTATATTGCCCAAATCATCTTGTGACTTTTCATGCCAAATAATTATCTACTGAATAATCATCCCCATTTACACTCATTTTTAATAACCCAGATATACCTTTAAATCATGATTGGGTCATAAATTTTTGTATATGATAAATCATAATAATTTGATTATATTTAAAGAAATATGATTCTATAAAGAGTTCTTAAATATATTCAGATTTCATCATATCTTCATAACCAAGTGGATCCTATTGTTTAATTATTTATTATAATACGATCGTTAGTGGGAAGTACATTTTGATTTTAAATTCCATAAAATACCATTATGATATGTTAAGTAGGAATGGAAATTTTTATGTCATAATGGATAATAAAATAGGAAAAAATGGAAGTTATCCCAAGACTAATAGTGCATTTTTGGATCCTGATAATCAAACTTCTAAGAAGATGATGATATATGGAAAATTTAAAATTATGTAGTATGTTTTGAATATGGAAATTATGGCTACTAGATTTTGAAAAAAATAACACTAAATAATAAAGGTTAATCTTCATGTGGATTCATTAACATGTTCTATCATTCCATATCTACTAATTTGGAATTATATAAAATTATGTTAAACAAATATGAATTCTGAAATAGAAAAAAGTCAATTTTGGATGATTTTTAGAGGATATGATGATCATTTAATACCACATTAAGCAAGAATATCTTCAATGTATATGTGATACTACTACATTAAATTTCTAATATAGATGATCATTGTTTTGAATTATTTTTAATATGTAACCACTATTACTAAAAACATAATATCTATATCCAACCTAGATATATATGGATTCATTTTTAAAATTTTAATTAATTGTCATTTCTCTAATATGGACATCATATGTAATGTTTTACACATTTTAATGACTTTAATTATATATTTTACTACAAAACAAGTCATTGGTAATTATAAGTGAATCTATTTCACATCACATATATTAAACAAAATTGTGGCATCATCCACATTATCATGAAGAGAATAATTAATTAATAAAGTATTATCAATACATATATATGTATTTTCTTGAATAAATAACAAGATATATGTATTATTTTTTATAATAAATCATATCCAAAAATCAATTGAGGGATAATGATGAAAGGTGTATAGACATCATATATTTTTTACACAGTAATATATGCAGACCATTTGAAATACAAGTCTGTGGTTTTAAGTCATACTCCATTCATTTTATTTATGATTTTTGTATACATGAAAATTTATTCATAACGATGTATAAGTCTAATTTTTTTTTAATAATTCAAATAATTCAATAATAATGCCGGTAATCAAAATTGAATTAAGATAATGAATTTTTTATCTCATTCTGGTGATGGGTATCTTAGACATGTGTTCCTAAAATATTTATAGGATTTTGGGATTCTATAAAATTTATTTCCTCATTAAACAAAATAGTATAATAATGTAATTGAATTGATGAACCATGGAATTATTAAAATGAAGTGGTTTATAATTAATACTGATGACATTCTATTTTTTAGTGACATTACTTAATGACTAAAATACAAATTATTAACTGAGTTCTAATTATGTAGGAAACCAGAATGACATACAAATAAATATAAATAAATTAATTGTGATGTTTTATAGTCATTTTTTGGTTTATGATTCATTTTCTATTGAAAACTCTGGAAATAAAGGAGCACCTTGAGGTATAATGTGTATCATTATGTGATATTAAATAGAATAAATGGATATTACCAATATGATCACTCAGAAAATAAATTCATTATGGGGTAATAACTAATATTTCTATAGATAGATCATATATCCAAAATTTACAGTGATAGAAACATTTTATATGATGAATTTGATGAAAATGATTAAGAGGTGTTGATGAAATTATATATCCATAGTCATCATTTAAATGGGATTTCGTAAAACAAAAATAATATGTATGAGAACCATTATTGTAGAAGAATAATATGAAATGTATTTATTGTCAGTAAATATTGTGAATAATTATTATTTTATAATAATTATCTTTTTAACATCATGGATTTTATAGAGATCATAGATGATATATGATTTTATAAATCCACAATTTATTATAGAGAATCTATATTCTAGATCCATTTATAATATCTATTCAACACACTAGTTGACATAAGAAATATTTCATGTAAATTGATACTCAAGTAAGAACATGAAATGGAAGGAAATTTGTATATCTATAATGAATAATAAGTGGAAAAGGGTATTGATTAGCATCAATTCATAGACAATAATTATTCCCTTTATTACGTTTCCTTTCTTAAATCCTTCATATTTTTATTTTATATTATAGATATCCATCAATATGGAATTTTGAAGAGGAATTTCAAGAATACATTCAGTGATGAGGAACATTGTGAAGATATTATAATAAAACCACAAATTATATTTAATCACCATAATATATTCATATATTATGCATATTTAGGAGACACATTCTTAAATTTTATCAATCAACTATGTATTTGAATAATTTATTTGAAGATTCCATGAGGGACGTTATTTTGATAAAGATTTTTGAACAATGTTTTATAAGATGTTTAGTGGGAGTAAATTTTTATCTTAATAGTATGTTTCGATGAAATATTACTCATAGGAAATGAAATTCTAGATTTATATAATATTAAACATAGGTTAATCATATTTTTCTACATGATAAATCCAAGTGATGTAGAATACACTAGCAGGGTTAACAAAATTAAATACAGATTCAAGAGGATTCTAGGAATAATTAAATGTATGTACATTGACCAAATATATAAGAGGTTCATTGTAAAGACCCTAAGCTTAACTTACATGGACATTACATTACTTTTGTCGAATACTTAGTACATAACAAACACAGACACACACACACACATGGACCGTAATAGTTTAGTGTCTTTGGAAACTCGGAATATAATCTTCTAATCGTGGTGAAAGATCTTCAACATCTCCCATAAAGATCTTCCTTTTTTTAATTAAAACCTTTCTTTATATCCTGGCGAAACGAAAACATAAAAGGGTGAGCTCAAATGCTCAGTAAGGGTAAACAAAAGAAATATCAATCACATCATATACATAATAACATAACTTTTGGAAATCTTAACCTGCAAAAGAAATCATAATTTCATAACATGGGATAAATCATAGTAGTGAAATGTTATCCCAATAATCATAACTTAAAACATGAAACGTTGTGGCATACAAAGATAATCATAGAGAATAATTTCTTATTAGTCAAGACTCATTGCCAAGACTATCTTAGTGGAAAAAGTCCATTTCTGAACTGAGTTCACACCTTGTTTTAGTCCTGTTTCACTGAACCGATTTAAACTTCCATTCCAACCATGTCTATCTCATGAGATATAAAATCTTTAACCAATTCATTGGAGGGAGATATAGGTCCCACCCATCTCATAATGATACCATTCTTATGTGTGCCACAAAATCATAAACCATACATCATAGCACAACCCATGTAATAAAAATGGGAATCTTAAACATCGTGACATCATAAAACAATTCATATAAGATAAAGGAATTCATAAAAATAATTCCATGAAAACATAATCAAATCAATTTAATAATAGGGATAGAAACAGAACCCTTTATTATCTTAGATGGAAAATAATTTTGATAAAACACTTGAACTCCATTCCTGAGGAAAATATCCTTTCTACTTCAAAAAAACTTTTCCATTCTTAACATGTCATACAATTCTAAACTAAAATAAGTTGATTAAAAATAATCTTGAAAACTTGTAAAGGAATCTTCTTGGAAATAATGTTTTAAAAATCCATTCATGCCGTATAAGTTAAAAAAAACATTCTTCTCAGACTTTTTTTCGGAAAAGTCAAAAAGTACCTCGTACGAAAAGCGAAAAAAGATTCCTTTCATATCTTTTACTAAAAACTCACCGAATGGTAAAATTGGATTTAAACAATTGTATGTGGATGTAAATAATATTACATATTGAGTAAACATGGATGTGGATGATAAAATACACCCCAGAAAATTCCAAAGTATAAACAATCTCAGATAGAAATGAGATTGTGATATTTCCCTTACCTTATGTCTGATTTGCTTCATAAGTGTCCGAACCTCCATTATAATTATTTAAAAATTGTCATTGACTTATTACAGAATCATACTCATTATTATGATATCATATATGGTTCACTTATGACTTTATTTTACCCGTTCTTTTGTAAATTCCATGTTAAAGAGCGTTTTGGGTAAAATCGTTTCATTTGTCGTCCGTGTTTTGACTTGTAATTATTCATATGATTATTTTGACCATGAATACATAATTCCATAATATAAAACATGATTTATATATAATATATATTCATAATATACATATATATAATATATCAGTAAATGGAAAGAAATACACCGTTCATGGAGACGGTAGGCCGTACGTACGCATGAACGCTGTTTTCGTTTCCATATTGAGTTGAATGGAATTAAGTAGATGACATACATATATATAAACATAAATCCAGTATCATTATTATGTCATATATTTCATGATTACTTATTATATATACTTTATAATCATTCATGAATGGTTAACGTGGAGAATGAATCTCATCGCGTCGTGGAGACGGTAGTCCGTACGTACGCACGAGCGATGATATCATTATCATGATCGTGGAATTGTATTTGAGTGTATGTATACTATTTAAGAATCAATATCACTTTAAAATAATCATATATAGTTATTATTTACACCATTATACCCATCCAAGTAAGGTGGTGGTGGAAAATAGATTACACCACGACGCAGAGACGGTATTCCGTACGTACGAACGCGCGGTGATTTCGTTTTCCGTAGGATGGATAGATGGTGAAATAGGGTTTTTTCATAACTATAATAACATATCAGTATATTAGTTATACTGATGTTATTACTTCATAATGAAACAACTAAAGAAGAAGAAGTAGAAGAAGAAATAGAGTTGAAAGAATTGGTAACATACATTACCTCTTCTTTGAAGCACCACTTTGAGATCTCCTTTTAGGGAACTAAAATTGGTCTTTAAGGAAGACCTCAACCTCTAGGATGTTTATAGGGAAGTGGAGAAGATAATTTGGCAGGGTTTGGCCGAGCTTGAAGGCTCAATGTGGTGTAAGGAAGAGAGGGAGGAGGTGCCCTTTTATAAGGGAGGAGAGGGGCACCTTTGGAATAAAAAAAAATATTATTTTATTATAAACCCAAATTCGGTTTTAAATAGATATAAATTGATTTATTTCGAATATAAGGTGGGTAGGGGTCGAAATACTCTCATCCAATTTAATTTAGACAAGTTTAGGTTCCTATTTTAACCATGTCATTTATATTTAACTTTAAGTTAGATAATTTTACTTTTACCGTGTCTTTTTGTGTTCTTACACTATAAGGTTAATAAACTAACTATAACAAGTCCAAAGAACCCCAAGTTGTTTATTATTAATATATATAACCTTATATAAGTAATTTGGAGGAACCTTTCATTTTTAGGAATAAAATAACAATTAATAATATAATATTTGTTTAAAAACTATTTTATGTCAATTTTGACACTATTTAGTAATTGATTTTTGTAAAACTAATAACAGAATGGTTAGTTCGAAAAGAGTTAATTACATCAATAAAACCATGTCATATTAACCTAGAAAATTATTGGAATTCATAAAAAGTCTCAAATTACATTTATTTGGGTATTTATAACATCAATTATGTCAATGTTTTATTAATAATATAATTACTTCATCATCTTTGTGTCATATATAAATTAAATTATTCAATGTATAAAAATTAAAAATAAAATAAAATTATGTTGGAAATCTTTTTATCTTTCTAATTAATATTTATAGTCGAATTTATCTTATGTATAACCCTATATTAAAAATGATTTTCTTATTAAACATTGATTTTAACTATTTTAACCCTTCTTTAAATAAATTAATAATAAATGTCCTAATCTAATCCAAGTGGGCCTAAATGGTAATATTTTTTTCCTAAGGTTTTTTTTGTCTAAATAAACTTATCCAATAGAATTAGGACATGTGTTAGGGTAATAATAATATCATTTTTACACTTAATTACCCTATTTACTTTTAACCATGGTAAAAAAAGTAAAAAGTTACTATTCACCAAAACTTATTTTCATCTCATTGAACCACATTTTACTTATTGAAATCAACCGTGTCTCTCGGAGTTTTTAAATTCCACTCACAGAAGCGGTAAAATTATGTTTTATAAAAAATTCATTTTTTTAACTACCACTTACTGGTTTCACTATTCATCAAAAAATGAAAGTTTCAAGAAAAATATCAAAAATTAGGCCTAAGATATATTTGATATTATGAATTCAAAAAAGATGTCTATTTTACCCAATTAAAAACATATCATTTTCATTAATTAATTTAAAAATTAATTCCCATCGTCAAAACAAATAGCGTGTTCTTAAAAGATAATAACTATCAAAAGATTGACAGTTGTTTATGTCTAGTTTAAACGTGAAATTACATCCAATAACCAAAATTGTATTAAATTGTAAAAATATATTCTAAATATATTTTAAAACCACTCAAATTAATAATTTATCACTGTTAATTATTTATTTTAAAAAGGTTTCTTTTAATTAAAATTTAGTAATTTTCACTATTCATCAGAAAATGAACGTTATCCGAAAAGTACCAAAATTTCACCCTAAGCTAATTTCGATATTCTGAATCCAAAAATGAAGTACATCTTGAAAATAAAATTTACAAAATTTCAAAAAGTGGTTATTACTATTCATAACGGCTAGTTTTAATAATATTTTAATAGCATATCATTGTTTAGTGAAACTCGGTATTGCGTACTACACAAGCTATCGAGGAACGTCGCGATTGCATGTAATGCAAGGCAAGTCAATGATGCGTGTTGTGCAATATTCTTTTGGTGTAGCGTACAACACAAGACATTAATGAAATTAAAAATAATATTTTTCATAATATCTCAGGGTGTTACATTCTACCCCCTTAAAATGAATTTCTCCCTCGAAATTCGTCGGGGTTAATAATGGTTTACTACTCGAAAGTTCCTTTAATAGAAACCCACATCGTAAAAAGGAATACCAAAACCAATATTTAAAAAAAGTATGAAACCTAATGTTTACCCAAATAAACTAATCATTGGGTTTCCACATAGGTGAAAATATGGATATGGGAGAGAAATCTAATCATCATGTTCTGATGGAGAGTGGTAGAGAACATGGCTATGGAAAATCCAGCAATCACAAGCCATAAATTTGTGATGATATAGGGTACCATCTGATTAATCAGATATAAGGGCACTAGGACAACATTTTTTGGTTTTCAAGATCATTTCCGTAAAGTTGACGATTTTGAATTAGAATAAATAATTACTTTATTTTGGTACAATCTCACTGTTTTTCATGATTTGAACAATTTCCACTTCATCTCATAAAGAGATGATGTTTAATTTGTTATTTATGAAGTGTTAATAGATCATGTGATAGAATGATAGGTCATTCCATCTGTTTCAAACAAAAGGTTAGAAAAAGTTATAAAATATACATAAGTCCATCTATGGTGAGGTGAATCGTATACGATTCCAAAAATGAACTTATACTTCATATATCATACCGCGTAATAAAATAAAACTAGTTTCTACTAACTAGGGACTTCCTGTAGGCCAGTGGTAGGCGATAAAGGCCAGTTGCACTTCAGTTGTGGGTTCG
Source organism: Viscum album (assembly GCA_963277665.1). Classification (NCBI taxonomy): domain Eukaryota; kingdom Viridiplantae; phylum Streptophyta; class Magnoliopsida; order Santalales; family Viscaceae; genus Viscum; species Viscum album. The sequence continues at coordinate 1,281,755,145 of OY728135.1, forward strand.
ATTCCCACAGCCTTGTCTGACGCAATGGGCTGTCGCCCGTCTTGCAGGTTGTCCTTTTTCTAAATCTATATTACAATAACATCCCATCCATAATATCGAAAAAATTTCTATCCTAACTTATGCCCAACATAATCCATTCCAATCTTTAGGCTTATCTAAAATACTTCGGTCTAAGCTCATAGTACAAAGAAAATGATTACTTGAAATGTCACATAACAATCATGTGAATGCCATCATTTATCCCTAATATATCATAAGATATATCTTTTTGGTCAAATTAAAAACATGTGAATACCTTAATCATGTATTCTCTTGAAGAATGAATACCCATTAATTGAACCATAGTGAAAATATTAATGCAGTCAAAAGTTAACTCTTTCCACATACCAAAATCCAAAAATTCTATATACTCAAACCATGATTAACCTTCTCCTTATATCAATCATGAGCTCATGAATACGGTCAAAAATTTCATTTTATCGTTTTCCTTTCATTATGCACATATCATCTTTTTTTCCAAAAATATCTCAATCAAATTCTATGGTTACCAGTACCATTGAAAACCAAAATAGACAAATACATAAATATTCCAATATTCTAAGATACTATATACAACATTATTTTGGAATCCCATTACATAAACACTTAATCATTCCACCACATCGTTGTCATATTCAACATCGCCAATAGTGATCACATGTGACTTCCCTTTCTCGTTTTCATTAAGTGGTTTCTCATGTTGATTATCACTAACTCTTGGATTAGGGCATTTATTAGCATAATTCCCCATTTCCTGGCACTTGAAGCATTGAAGTGTTGGTGGTGCATTCTCTGCAGTCTTTTCTTTATTCACATCATTAGAAACCCTTTTTCCATTACTTCGACACACAGCTTCTTGATGACCTTCTTTTCCACACTTAAAACATTTTCTAGTCCCTTTAAGGAAATCTCCACCATGCTTCTTTCCACACTTTGAGCATAAAGAAACATTCCTCTTCTTTTCACCATTATTCTGAGATTTCTCCTAGAACTCCGTCTTTCGTTTCCTGTCAAAACTATGAGATGGATAAATAACACCAACTTCCATTTCTACCTTGATAACACAATGCACAATTTCTTCATAGCTACTGAAGTCTCTTATATCTAATGCCCTTCGAAGATTTGGTTTTAAGCCACTGAAGAATCGATCAACTTTATTTTCAGGTTGGATGATAAATCCAGATGCAAACCTTGCAAGCCTTGTAAAATTCGATTCCTATATACCAACAGATTAATCATCCTTTTTCTTTAGTTCAAGAAACTCCTTCTCCATCTTCGTTCTAAGAATATGAGGGAAGTACTTATTGAAAAATAAGTTCTTGAACTCTTCCCATTACATGGACTCAATTTCATCTCTTGGCCTCATATTCTTGATTAGATTCCACCATTGATCAGCATCACCTTCCAAATGATACACTGCTAAGATGACTTTATCATGTTCAGAACATTGAAGAACTGAAAATATCTTTTCAGTCGTACTGATCCATTGTTTAGCAACAAGTGGATCAGAAGACCCACTGAAAGAAGGTGGACGTTGCCTCATGAAGGACTCAATAGAATATTGTTCCCTTCTCTGCTCATTTGGATGTCCAGAATGATTCATAGCTGGTGTATGTATAGAAATAAGATTTTGCACTCCATCTCCCATAACATTTGTTTGTTCAGGAGGAAAATCATTGAATTGTCCATTACATTGATCAATACGGTTCCTTCGGGTTCCAGCCATCATCTAAAACCCAAAAAAAATAGCGTGAGAGGCAAAAATCACGCTAGGGAAAACAATATAATAAAAGGGGAGTAACTTAAATATATAACATCTTGGGTTACCATAATTCTAGTACTACAACCTATACTTATACTTAACCTTAGGTAAATCCCTAGACATACCTTAGAAATATCTCTAGGGATCTCATTATAGTTCTTGCATCCTTCTTTCCAAAGGTTGACTAAACCTTTCCTCTGATACCAACTGTAGAGACCCTAAGCTTAACGTACATGGACATTACATTACTTTTGCGGAATACTTAGTACATAACAAACACACACACACACAAGGACGATAATAGTTTAACGTCTTTGGAAACTCGGAATATAATCTTCTAATCGTGGTGAAAGATCTTCAAAATCTCCCATAATGATCTTCCTTTTTTTACTTAAAACCTTTATTTATAACCTGGGGAAAAGAAAACATAAAAGGGTGAGCTCAAATGCTCAGTAAGGGTAAAAAAATATCAATCGCATCATATACATAAGAACATAACTTTTGGAAATCTTAACCTGCAAAAGAAATCATAATTTAATGACATGGGATAAATAATAGTAGTGAAATGTAATCCCAATAATCATAACTTAAAACATGAAACATTGTGGCATACACACATAATCATAGAGAATCATTTCTTATTAGTCAAGACTCATTTCCAAGACTATTTTAGTGGACAAATTCCATTTCTGAACCGAGTTCACACCTCGTTTCAGTCCTGTTTCACTGAACCGGTTTAACCTTCCGTTCCATCCATGTCTATCTCATGAGATATAAAATCTTTACCCAATGCATTGGAGGGAGATATAGTTCCCACCCATCTCATAATGATACCATTCTTATATGTGCCACAAAATCATAAACCATACATCATAGCATAACCCATGTAATAAAAATGGGAATCTTAAACATCGTGACATCATAAAAAAATTCATATAAGATAAAGGAATTCATAAAAATAATTCCATCACTACATAATAAAATCAATTTAATAATAGGGATAGAAACATAACCCTTTATTATCATAAATGGAAAACAATTTTGATAAAACACTTGAACTCCATTCTTGAGGAAAATATCCTTTCTACTTCAAAAACACTTTTCCTTTCTTAACATGTCATAAAATTCTAAACTAAAAGAAGTTGATTAAAAATAAACTTGAAAACTTGTAATGGAAGCTTCTTGGAAATAATGTTTTAAAAATCCATTCATTCCGTATAAGTTAAAAAAACACTCTTCTCGGACTTTTGTCGGAAAAGTCAAAAAATACCTCGTAAGAAAAGAGACAAAAGATTCCTTTCATATATTTTACTAAAAACTCACCGAAGGGTAAAATTGGATTTAAAAAATTGTAGGTGGATGTAAATAATATTACATATTGAGGAAACATGGATGTGGATGATAAAATACACCCCAGAAAAGTCCAAAGTATAAACAATCTCGGATAAAAATGAGATTGTGATATTTCCCTTACCTTAGGTCCGATTTTCTTCGTAAGTGTCTGAACCTCCTGTATAATGATTTAAATAATGTCATTGACTTATTACAGAATCATAATAATTGTTATGATATCATATATGGTTCACTTATGACTTTATTTTACCCGTTCTTTTGTAAATTCCATGTTAAAGAGCATTTTGGGTAAAATCGTTTCATTTGTCGGCCGTATTTTGACATGTAATTATTCATATGATTATTTAGATCATGATTACATAATTCCTAAATATAAAACATGATTTATATATAATATATATTCAGAATATACATATATATAATAGATCAGTAAATGGAAAGAAATACACCGTTCATGGAGACGGTAGGCCATACGCACGAATGAATGTTGTTTTCGTTTCCTTATTGAGTTGAATGGAATTAAGTAGATGACATACATATATATACACATAAATCCAGTATCATTATTATGTCATATATTTCATGATTAATTATTATATATACTTTATAATAATTCATGAATGGTTAACGTGGAGAATGAATCTCATCGTGTCGTGGAGACGGTAGTCCGTACGTAAGCACGAGCGATGATATCGTTCTCATGATCATGGAATTGTATTTGAGTGTATGTATACTATTTCAGAATCAATATCACTTTACAATAATCATATATAGTTATTATTTACACCATTATACCCATCCATGTAAGGTGGTGGTGGAAAATAGATTACACCACGGCGTGGAGACGGTACTCCGTACGTACGCACGCGTGGTGATTTTGTTTTCCGTAGGATGGATAGATAGTGAAATAGGGTTGTTTCATAATTATAATAAAATATCAGTATATTAGTGATACTGATGTTATAACTTCATAATGAAACAACTAAATAAGAATAAGTAGAAGAAGAAATAGAGTTGAATGAATTGGTAATAGACATTACCTCTTCTTTGAAGCACCTCTTTGAGATCTCCTTTTAGGGCACTAATATTGGTCTTTAAGGAAGACCAGAACCTCTAGGATGCCTCTAGGGATGTGGAGAAGAGAATTTGGCAGGGTTTTGCTGAGCTTTAAGGCTCAATGTGGTGTGAGGAAGAGAGGGAGGAGGTGCCCTTTTATAAGGGAGGAGAGGGGCACCTTTGGAATAACTAAAAATATTATTTTATTATAAAGCCAAATTCGGTTTTAAATAGCATAAAATTGATTTATTTCAAAGATAAGGTGGGGAGGGGTCTCAATAATCTCATAAAATAGAATATAGACAACTTTAGGTTCCTATTTTAACCATATCATTTATATTTAAATTTAAGTTAGATAATTTTACTTTTACCGGGTCTTTTTGTGTTCTTACACTATAAGGTTAATAAACTTACTATAACAAGTCCAACGAACCCCAAGATGTTTATTATTAATATATATAACTTTATATAATTAATTTGGAGGAACCTTTAATTTTTATGAATAAAATAACAATTAATAATATAATATTTGTTTTAAAAACTATTTTTTGTCAATTTTGACACTATTTAGTATGTGATTTTTGTAAAAATCATAAAAGAATTATTAGTTCGAACAAAGTTATGTAAATCAATACTACCATGTCATACAAACATATAATATTAGTGGAATTCATAACAAGGCTCAAATTACATTTATTTGGGTATTTATAACATCAATTATGTCAATATTTCATTAATAAGATAATTACTGCATCATCTTTGTGTCATAAATAAATTAAATTATCTAATGTCTAAAAATTACAAATAAACTACCATTATGTAGGAAATATTTTTATCTTTCTAATGAATTTTTATAGTCGAATTTAGCTTATGTATAACCCTATATTAAAAATGATTTTCTTATTAAACTTTGATTTTAACTATTTTAAACCTTCTTTTAATAAATTAATAATAAATGTCCAAATCTAATCCAAGTGGGGCTAAATGGTCATATTTTATTCCTAAGGTTGTTTTTGGTCGAATTAAACTTATCAAATAGAATTAGGAAAGGTGTTAGGGTAATAAAAATTTCATTTTTACACTTAATTACCCTATTTACTTTTAACCGTGGTAAAAAAAGTAAAAAGTTGCTATTCACAAAAAATTATTTTCCTCTCATTGAACCACATTTTACTTACTGAAATCAACCATGTCTCTCAGATTTTTGAAATTCCACTCACAGAAGCGGTAAAATTTAGTTTTATGAAAAATTCATTTTTTTAACTACCACTTAGTGGTTTCACTATTCATCAAAAAATGAATGTTTCCAGAAAAAGACCAAAAATTATGCTCAAGCTGTATTTGATATTATGAATTCAAAAATGATGTATATTTTACCAAATTCAAAACATATCAGTTGCATTAATTAATTTAAAAATTAATTCCTTTCGTCAAAACAAATAGCGTGTTCTTAAGAGATAATAACTATCAAAAGATTGACAGTTGTTTTTTTCTGGTTTTAATGTAAAAATACATCCAATAACCAACATTGTATTAAATTGTAAAAATATATTCTAAATATACTTTAAAACCACTGAAATTAATAATTTATCACTATTAATTATTTGTATTAAAAAGTTTGTTTTTAATTAAAATTTAGTAATTTTCAGTATTAATCAGAAAATGAAAGTTATCCGAAAAGTACCAAAATTTAACCCTAAGATAATTTCTATATTAAGAATCCAAAAATGAAGTTAATTTTGAAAATAAAATTTACAAAATTTCAAAAAGTGGTTATTACTATTCATAATGGCTAGTTTTAATAATATTTTAATAGTATATTGTTGTTTCGTGAAACTCGGTATTGCGTACTACACACGCTATCGAGGAACGTTGCGATTGGGTGTAATGAAAGTCAAGTAAAGGATGCATGTTGTGCAAAATTCTTTTGGTGTAGCATACAACACAAGAAATTAATGAAATTAGAAAGAATATTTTTCATAAAATCTCGGGGTGTTACATTCATTATATAATATGTCAAAAATATATTGGTACTATTTTCACATTTTATACAGCATTCCAATAAAATTATTCCATAGACATAATAAGAAAGTGGGTGGATGAGTATGATAACTTAATCATATATTATAATTTCTATCAACAATATAATGTGATGTAATGGGATGGATGTTTCCTACACCATAATCATCGTAACAAGATATCGAGATGATCCATGACAATATCATTGGATTGATATTAGGATATCATTTTTTTTATAGCATACTATGGATATGTTCCAGCTATATGGATGTGATATGTAACTAGCCATTGAGGGATATATAGATTCTAGCTTCCAAATTGATTTTAATGTTATGAATTCATAGTCAAGATATTTAATTAGTCTCAATAGAGGATCTGCAAGCTAGAATAGTTCAATTAAGCTATGAGTCATTTATTCTACACTAGAATCAAATTATATAACTATGTATGCGGAAACCATGAATGAATTATCATTATGAAAATTAAGCTAGGATCCTGATTTCATTACAATAAAAATAATAATATCATTTTATTGTGATAACACATCAATAGCGTCTAAAAAACTGGATCCATGGTTTTATCGATGGATGAGGGACATACTATAAATGTATCGCCAGATGAAGGATTTTTTTCCAAGGGGTGAGGTCAAGGTTATTAGTGTTTCTAATTAATATAACATATATGATACCTTGTTTAATGAATTGTATTAACAGAATTCTGAATGTCACTTGAATTATAGTATAAGGAGTTGTGTTAATAGTGGATTCTTATGCATGTGGGATTATTTTTTAGTTGGATATGTATATTAAACTTCTATTTATTTTATGATTACATGTATTTGTGTACTTTTAATATTAATAATGTTTTTATCACAACATTATTGTTCTTCTAATTCATATTTCTAAATTATAGTATAGTAAGGTTACCTGTCACACTGAAAGATCATATTATGTTACTAATATGATGATAACATCAAATTTTTGATATTGTATTATAAAAAATTATCCTACGTAAAAATGATTAATTTTGATAAGACACGTATGATATATGATATAATGGTTTTAGGTCTCACATAACATTGATGTATCCTCTCTGGAGCTTCATCCTTGGTAATCTCTAAGAGAAGGATTTAAATAGAACTGTACCATATAGTTGGAAATCAATATTTATACATGTTAATTAGCCATCATTTTTTTCAGAAATATATATTGTTCCTTAGATAAAATGGTAATTATTAATGCATATCATGATTCCTGTTGATTGATCTATTGATGAATATTTTGAGGACACATACTCACATTGGGGTATAATACATTAGGTGAATAATGAGTTATATTTAGTTAACAAATAATTAAATAATTGAATATTCAATTATATTTTTTATCCCAAGTAGACATATATTGAAATTTTAATGTAAGTGAATAATAAAATTAATACAATGTCTCTCATGTTATGTCAGCAAGTTCTCTTCTAGAAAGATAAATACAAAAATTTAGGCACATTTGTTAATGGACCATTATTCAAGAATTTTAATTTTTAAAATCATGGTAGAAGTATTATATTAATTAGTGTATGTACTTATGAGATTTCATGAAATTGTGAGTTTAGAAAATATCTATATTGGCATATTAACAAGTTTCAAGAAGAAAATAGTAAACATTGGGTAGTTCCATGAGATGCTACTGAGAATGTGGGATAATGTTATACATAGTATTGTATCACAAACACAAGCTAAATTCCATTAATATTTCACATATTAAATAATTATTAATATCGATCATGTTTTAATAATTATTTCTATTTGGATTTGTCATAAATAAATAGTAATGATTTAATCAATTTAATAAATTTGAGTTAAAAATATAACAAATACTTTTTAACTATTTGAGTGAATATATCATTTTTTTATTTTTATATAAGAAATGAAACTATATTTAATTATTTAAATAAATTGTAATTAATTATGTGAGAGTATATTTAGGAGGTGTGATGGTTCAAGTGAATGATCTAGTATTATTTTAGTAAATATTAATATATTTATTCCACAATGTTTTTTGTCAAACAATGAGCCTATAACATATCATCTGAATAAAAATATTATATTTTTAGTTAGACATGGTATTTTTTGGAGTCTTAATATAGAAATCAGATCTGAAGATATATTATTTTTTATTTTACCCATGATTTATATAATAATTATTATGTAATTCTCAATCCTTATATTCATTATGAAAATTGAATTTCTTTTGAGAATTATTGTGATCTATAGAAATATTTCCAAATAGATTGATATCAAGAATAAAGAAACATTCCACTCCTCCACTCTCTCATCAATATAAGGAATAAAAATAAAGTATCTGAACTCAAAGGCATTCTTGTGTACAACATCATGAATGTGCTATAATCTTACATGATATAATCTATGGTTTTGAAAGTTAATGTTTTGTTTTTGTCATGAACTTATTGATATCCACTATAGGGATTCTACAATTAAATCCTTTGACACACATATGGTATGTTATTATTGTATTATTGATATCATCAGTGGATAATGAGTTTTATTATAAGGTAATTATTTTTTACATATATATGAGACAATACTATCTCATAGATTCCAAGGTTTCTATTTAACTGCCTTTCATTATAATTTCAAGGATTTTTATGAATTTCCATTACATTTAATGAACCTAATCATTTATGCAATTCCCTAGAACCCTGAAAAACTACCCATTTCATGAATTCACATAACACATAAACATTCATATAATAGAATAATGAATCTAAGAACCAAGGACTCCATTTTTAGAAATTTATTCTAGTTTGTGTTTGATTACAATCCACACCAGGTTGACTAGGGTATTGTAAGGAAAGATATCAAATAGTACAAGTTGTCTAGAGTGTTGAAGTGGAACCATTTCCCCATGATTGCCAAATTTTCAAGCTCAAAATAAGGATGACGGGGTAATTATCATGAAGGTAGTTTTACAAAATTTATTATTCACAGATATGGTAAAAGTGTCAGTTCCTTTATAATTAGGTTTCACAATGACTGGGTTTCGGGAAGGGATGAGTTTTGAGAGGGTGTGGAGGATCGTAAATGCACGATGAAAAAATAGAACATATTCAAAACTGTGAGAAGTGTGTCATAACAAATGCATGATATAAATATAAGATCATAATGAATTTCAGAGTCTTTACGAAGAGTATAATCTTCAATTATGATATATAAAAAGTAGTTCTTTGCGAATATGATTTTTCTGTTTCATGAAAAACATGCATAGAGTGATGGATATTCATCAAATTCCAATCCGATAAATCATCTACTAAAACTATATAATTAAAAAAATTAAATATGTAGAGAAAATAATTAATAACTATTATTTTTTGAATATTTAGAGCTTTGTGATTCAATTATTAAATTTGATCTTGAACAAATTGAAAATATTTTCTTAGTATTGAATAACGGTATGGTATCTTAGAAAAGTGATATATGTGATGACTAGTTATTAAATGATTTATTATTGTTGTGAAACGATAGTTTTCCTTGCGAAGGTATTGAGTGTAATGAAGTGATTACAATATGATCTTTACAAAAGTCTGTATTGGAACATCTTTTTTATGTGAATAGTTATTTAAAATACATCATCTTTGGGATTTAGTGGATAAAATGTCTTGTTTTAGTTTGGGAAAAAGACCAAAATTACAGTATAATTAAGTGACATTCCATAATTTAAACTATATAATACATCACCCAAGTTATTGGGATAGAGGGACTCAATGGATGTCTTCCGGGGGAGGCGGTGTGGTATCCATATAATCATTTAAATGAAGTGTGAATATGAAAAAGTGAAAATGTATGAAAATATTTAATCCCTAGCTAGTTTAGATTAGTGTATTTAGATATAACCAAAAACAATATCTACATATGCTACAGAAACATCCCTTTTTTGTGAAGCATGCATTTTTTTCTTATTTTCTCTCTTCAGGTGAATGTTTAATTACTGCACAATTCCGTCAAATAATTTTCACGAGTTCATTACAATTTTGGAACAATGTCTACCACATTAAGTGAAAATGTTGACCCCCAAATTCATCCCTACACTTTCATGGTGTTATGTGGTCCTACAAGTGGAATTAGAGAATACAAGTTGTGGAAGTTAAACATATCCCCCTTTGTTGTCATGGAAAATTCTGTGAGTTTTATGGAATCTCCCCACTTTCTGGGAAGAATCATCTAGATATAGAAGAACAAGATGGTATCTTATATGACAATCTATGGGATGAAATTATCTTTTTCATGCTCATGGAAATATGGACACTATTAATACATGACTGTTTATTACTAAAACTAATAGGATAATACATGATAATGATGAAAAAGAAGAATGTGTCCTTAAAACATCTATATCTGATCAATTCAATATAGAGGTAATTAGTTTCACTTCATCCAAGTCAATATTGAAAAAACTAGAAAATTTTTATGAAGATGATAAAAATGTGATGGAGGAAAATTTCCTTTTTTAGAATAATAGCATCGATGATTTGAAAATGAATCTTAATGAAAATTGAGATAGCTTTTATAATACAATTTATGATCTTTTAGAATAATTTAAGGCAATAGTTATGTGAATAAATATATTGAAAATGTTAGAAAAATATTAAAAATGGTCATACCTCTATAAAATCCAAATGTGTATTCACATAAGGAAGTAGATCTGTATAAACTATATATTGATGATCATCTAAGAATTCAGGTGTCTTATGATATGAGATTCAAAACATAATATTCTTCGATTCATGTTAGAATGGAAGTGGTATTCAAATCCATGAAAATTCATTAGGTTTCCAAAGTGATTGTTAATCAATATTAAGATGAAGACAAACTTATTTTTCTTTTTCCAAGAAATTCAAGAGAAGAAAAGGGGTCATCAATGGAATGATTCATATGGACTATTTTCAATTTTGTAGAGTTGGTCACATTTCCTCATCGTACTCAAGGATGTTTGATGTTGAAGATAATGTAGTAGGGATTATATACAAGACATAAAATCATTTTTCACAAAAGGGAGACTCAAAACCAGTAAATAAATTATAGATAAAATGTTTAATCTATAATGATGAAGTACATGATAATTATTTTTTATAGGTGTATGGAATTGAGTTTAAATTTGAAACTCAATCATTCATGATAGATATTTTTTTAAGGGATAACATTTAATATATAAAGGTAATCATTTGGTTGTTGTTATTGATTTGAAGGAGGAACATGGGGAATCTATTTATAAGAATGATATTTAAAAAAGTTTATAATAAATTTGGGTGTTAATCTAGAGGAGTCACCAGAGTATGTTGATAGGATAGAATTATAAATTGATTGAATTGAATCGGGTTTAGTAGAACATTCAAAAAACAAATGGATGTTTAGAATATGTGGTGGAATTTATCTCATGATTTAAGAAAAGGTAAAAGTCCTCAATGAACATACATCCAGACTAGAGGATAAGTATAATACAGTTAGGGGTCATTAAGATGTTGTTTCTCTAAAAATTAAACATTAAACTGAGTAAAAATAATGTAAATCAAAGGGAATGTTACAGTTTGGGATATTCTTTTTTGTATAGATATTAAAAAAAGAGAATAATGTTTCTGAAAGAGTGGATAAGGTTTTGAATGATCATAGATCCACTTTAATGAGAAATTTTATTTGGATTGTGATGTAAAAGAATTAAATGCTAGAGATAATATTATCCAAAATAATGGTATGTAGATATTTGGACCTCTCACAATGGAACATGATTTCATAAAAAAGAAAGCATCAATTAAAATAGTAATTAGTGTATAAAATTATCCTTTACTATGAAATGAGAATTCCCAGTCAAAAAGTTTTACAAAAAAAGTGCACATGAGGTGAAATGAATGTGAGAAGACATTTCTTCTTATAAATTGTCAATTTTATGGCTTCCGTGTCCATGTCTGATCATATTGTTATAGGAAAAGAGATTTTATAATGGGAATTACTTAAAATTATATAAAGAAGAATGATACAATATCATTCATCACATATAAGAAATAGTTTATATATATATATATATTCAGTTATCTAAATATGGGCATAAATCTTTTCATTAAAGTAAATGTATAAGGGTTAAAATTGATTAATGAACATATTTGAAATTAAATACCCATTAACCAAGAATGGTTTTCCTTTCAAATAGGTTTTCTACTCTAGAATAAAAATATGAGTATAGTTAACAAATTCATATAGATATGAGTTTGGAAAGGCCACATTTATCCTACAAAATATCAAATATCTCATGGAATGAAAACATGAAAATCCAAAAATCCTAACCTAAAACAATATCCCTCAAATCTACTAAGAAAAAAAACATCACGATTGTTGATAGTATAATCACATACCATATAATAGAGAATGAATATTTGTCTATGAGTGGTAATAAAAGTGTTGATGGAACAATGAAGTTTGAAAATGGTGGTGATTTAATGATCAAAGGTAGTTAATGAATAGAACTAGTAAATTATGATCTTAGGAAAACTGATGTTCTCTACATGAATAGATTGAGTCACAATAACGTCAGTGCGAGTTAACAATGGGACTCAGGGTTGATAGTGAAATTTAATCAAAAGGTATTCACTATCGAAGGAGTTAAATTCAATTCCCTCATGAAGGGATGCATAACATGTATAAATATGCACCATGTCGATAGTAAAAATAACTTTTATTAGATGATTTTTAAAAAGAGAAAAACATGTGGCACTGAATGTCATGTCACATTTACCAAAAAATTAATGAAAATATAACTGATCTTTTTATAGTCATAAATATTCCAAATCTTATGTTTGAATGATAAAATAAATGTGATTAATTCTTGTGAGGAATGATGTTCATAAGTTCATATCACACAAAAAAGGGAGTCAACAATTCTTGATCACATCCACAATGATGTATGTTTTCCATTAAATGGGGATGGAATATATGAAGAGTGGTATATAATTTTTTTTATAGATTATTATAGTATTATGAAATATGTTATTATTTTATACAATAAACTTCAAATTATTGATTGCATTAAAATTTAAAATCAAATATCTTTGAATTATATTGGCCACACGATCAATGTTCTATGTTCTGATAGTGGAGGGGAATACACATCCATTGAATTTAATGATTTCCTTCAAAAATTAGGAATAATGAATGATGTGGTTTTAGTGTGAATCCCACCACAAAATGGTGTTATTGAACGTAGAAATTAACAGGTGAGGAAAATTCCCAGAACTACACTACATGAGATTTTTATCTCTTATCATTACCGGAAAGAGGGTGTTCAAGTATTAGTGTTCACTCAAAATCAAATAGGGCTTTTAATGGGAGAATATAATACACCATATGAGTTATTATTGTATTAGATTCCCTATTTAAAGAATTTCTTGGGTTTTTGGATGTTAATATATTATATGAATCATTGAAGGAAATAAAGGAAACCATGTTAATGCTTTATATGAAGGAATATTCCTTAAATGTTAAATTAATAGTAAATTCTAAAAAATTTAATGATAATAATCATGGAAGAATTTTTTAATGTATGGACGGCAAGGTCATTGATGATAAAATCATAAATACGTTAAAGAGATCATATGATTATATGATAGAATATGAAGAAGAAAGTGTACATGAGATAGATACTATGACCAAGATATTTAAAGTATTGATAAGAATTTAGGTCTCACAAAACATTGATGATTCATAAAAATAGTCAATAGATGAAACTATGGCCGATGAAACATCATCAGAAACTCATAGGAGAAATATAACGGAATAAATTTATCAATACAATATCATTAGGGATTGGAATGAACCCACACAAACCAAGATTATGAGGAATGAATCACATTATTCATTCGTGTATATTGCGGAACCAACCTTGTTTGAAGACGTAGTGATGGATGAATTATGGGCTAAGGCAATGAATTACAAACTCGATCAGATTGAAAATAACCAAACTTGGAATCCTGTTAAGTGACCTGAAAATCACAATGTAATTGGAAGAGTGTCGATATTAAATAATAAATTGATGATCATGGAAATGTCATTAGAAACAAGTAATGGATGGTCTGTAATTTCTATACATAGAATGAAGAAATTTGTGTAGAGGAAAACTTTTCTCAAGTAAATATAATGTAATCAATTTGGATTTTCCTTTCATTATAAATTCAATGATGATACAATGTTTAAAATGTATGACCAAAATAGAATTATTAAATAGATTTCATGAAAAATAATTTAAATTTAACAAGCAGTGGTATATCTTCTCATAAATGGTGAGTAAAGGGTTTTTAGAATAAATAAGCCTATCTACGATCTATAGTTGGAACCACATGATTAGTATTGTCGACTAGATTCTTATTTAAAGAAGATTTAGTTCAAAATAGGTGGTATCAATCATAATATCTATGAGAGGAATTGAAAGGAAGATAAATTGATGGTTCTTTTACACATGGATAATATCATATTTGAATTAAGTTGGAATGGATCCATGTAAAAATTTGATAATCACATGAAATAATAATTTTAAATGTCTATGATCGGTGAAATAACATACTTATTGGGGATGTTGGTGATTTACATGATATATTACACCTTTATATCTCAGACAAAAGATGAAACAGATCTAATGAAGAAATTCAACATTTATGACTCCAAAATGATGTCGACACTGATTGTGGTTGGGGAAAATATTGTAAAGCATAAGGATTGTACATCATTAGATACCACCCTTTATAATTGAATCATTGTAATCATTTCATAAATGACTAAAAAAATCTATTTATATTCTTTGAAACATTCATAACACCCCTATTTAAATTTAATCTAAAGGAATAACATTTGGTTATAGTTAAAATAATTATGAGATATATTCAAGTCACTCTAAATTTTGGTTTATAAATTATTCAAGTACAAGATAATAAAATATTAACATTTTTTGATTTTGAATTGTATATCGATATAGGGGATTGAATATCCCAAAGTGGTGGATGATTCTTTATAGGAATGAAATATTTTTTACAGTTGAGAAATAAATAAGAAAGAATATATCTTATTATAACTAAATCATAGTATATCTATATTGAAAATTATGGAACATAACTATTTTGGAGGAAAAAACTACTTCCTATTATTGCTGGTGAGGTGAAACAAACAAAGGTGATTCAATGTGATATAACGATCAAAATCAACAATAAGAAGAATCTAGATCAACACAATCATACAAAACAAATTGAGATCATATATATATGCATAAAGGAAACTATTTATCATCATGTGATTATAATGGAGAATGTTGGAATTGATGACCACGTGGATGATATTATGACTAAGCTATTTGAAACATTTGTGTTTATGAATAATATGTTGAATCTCGGTGTTTAGCCACCTCTGAGAGCATGAGGAGGATATAGTTAATCCCTTCTCCCATTTTATGATAATTTTTTTAATGATTTTTTTGATTTGATATAGGTTTTTTGAGAATCTCAATCCTAAAAAGTGTATGTTTTGATCTCTAAAAGTTCAAATACATGTTATTTTTGATAATTTCCAATGGAGGATAATAGTGAAATTCAAATTTTTAATGGATTTCATGTTGATTTTTTAAATTTGTCAATTTATTCTATGAAATGTTGAAAATTATATGTCTTGTAGAAACAATATTCAATTCTTCTATAACATGATAATAATAAGGTATTTTGAGTAATCAGTTATTTTTTTCACAGTATATCATGGACAATTGTATGAACTGAAATGAAGAAGAATCTAATTAATGGTTCCCCTCTTGTTTTCTACATCGATGTTTTCTCACATATAATGAAACTGTTGTGGGAGTTGTTTCATGTGCTCTAGGTTTTGATTGCAACTAATGATTAATTGAAGTTATGTACACATTACCAACAAACCCAAATGGGGATATTGTTGGAACCAATTCTATTAATTGCTGGAAATAGTGTCTAGATTGTGGTTTTTGTAAAAAAAATGTGATTGATTTGGGATTTTTGAAGAAATTTGATATTACAGTATAATATAACTACTTCATTGAAGTTTGAATCATTTCCTAGTGTTTGAAATTATTTTTGGCCGAGTATCAAGAGGATGGTGAAGGCATCATGAATGGTATCATTTTGTAATTAAATATTCTCAAATATTGTAATGGAATAAGTTTTGCATTGGCGGTGTTTTTGAATAATGGGTTTCGGTAAAGGAATATTTTCTTGAAGGTGTGGTGCATCTCAAAAGTGTGATGAAAAACTAACATCTGTAGGACCAAGAGATTTCTATAATACCAATTTTGATATAAGAAATAAAGGTTCATTATGACAAAGAGAAGGTTCTGAAAAAAATTAAATTTCACTGGATCTTAAAAAATAGGAGAGCATTATGATATATATATTGGAATTTCATGAATAATAGATTGAGATCTCGAGATCTTTGCAAAAGGATGAGCCTATAACTTAGTGGCTACCCCAACATAATTACAAATGATAATAATCTGAGAAAATGCTTGATTTATCTAAATTTTATTTGTTTAAGAGATTCATGAGACTTGTATAAAGTGTGTTATTCAGAATACAAAAAATAATTAATTCATTTTGACTAATTCATTGTTATCCCCTAAAAGGTATATTCACATATATAGGTTATTCCATGATGAATTAGTGTTCTACGATGGAATTTTACTTCGTGAAGGATTTGAGAATAATGAAGGATATTCTCAAAGGATCTTCCTGAAATTCTGTTTTTGAACATTTATTTTATGTCAATAATACATTAAAGTTCATAGACTATGAGAGATATAGAAAAAAGAGTCTCGTACTATTCATTAAAAATGCATAAATGCCAATATAGTGAATCAACTTTCAAATTGTTATACTGTGTAATACATCACCCAAGGAAGTGGGCTAGGGGTATTCGATAGAATTGTTCATAGTGAGGTGGTGTTTCATCCCTAAAATCATGAAAAGGCAGTTTTCTGTGGACATAGTGATTGTGTTTGAACTTTTTTATTTTATAACTAGTGATGTTTAGTGGATTTAGGTATGACTGAAACACTATCAACATATTCTTTATAGGATATCCCTTAGTGGTGAAACATGTAAAATTTATCTGTTTCCCTACTACAAGGGAAATTTTTATTACTAAAATATTCCTTTAAATAGTTTTAACAAGTTTATAACACTATGGGAACAAGATCTATCACGTGAAAAGATAAAGTTGACACTCTGATTCACACTCCCCTCTTAGAGTGTTTCAGGGTCCTATAAACATAGAGAAAATACACACTCTATAGAAAATCTAGAAACCAAAATCCACGACCTAGTGTCATAGTGTGGGGTGACCCTACCCTTTATAGTGAAACTTCATCTTTATTTTCACCACTCGAACTTTATCTCTGGGAAAATGTTTTTGTTCTTCCCTAAAAGAAGGATTCATGGTGAATCATATCATTTAAATCATGATAACTGATGTACCAGTTTTTTATCACATATAGAAAATATATAATATAACAAAAAATCAAATAAAATAGTAATTCACTTTCCAATTGAATAATCTTTTACCAGATTATACCAAATCATTCCATTTTTATGTTACATAATTTCTTCACCAATCCGTTATCTTATTCATGAAATGGGACACCTAGGAATTGTTGAAACCCCTGAAACAACATATAATATATATGGAACTATGTAAGAAAATAATTAAACCCATATTTTATAACTAAGATACCCTCTCTATTATAACCTCAAAATGATATCAAAACACTTCACAGTGGAGTATGTGACCCAAAACTGACCCAACATTACCAAAATATAAACATCCCAATATCTATATTAAAAAATATGAATACTTTTTTGAACACATTCATATATACTTCATCACCCTGATAATTAGACATAGATATCCCAATTCCAATAAAACACATAATCTTCTATTGGAGAGACCTACATTTTTATATCAAAAAAAATACTCAAAAAACTGATGGTACCATACAAGACCATCATATAAAATTCAATATATATTAATTATCAAGTAAAAATATTAACACCATTACCAAAATACAGTTTTATACAAAATTACAATACCCAAAAATAAATATAGCAGAACCACATACACAAAATGTGAATTTTACCCCAATACTAATCATATGCAAGTAAAAACCTACAAAATCACAACATGCATTTAACAATTATCAGCACTTAAAACATAAAAAATGTATTATCTCAACCAATATTAAAATTCGTATGTATCATGTCCATGAAATTCAAACTCCCTATAGAGTACTACTTCTCAACAACCACTTCTCCCATAATAGATCACCCTTTCATTTACCTTTACTTATGAATAGAAAATAAATACATCTACTACATCACGGAACAACTCTCAGCCTTACCTCAGATGAGGGAATCATAAAATATCAGTAAATATTATTAAGCTATAATATAATATATAGAAACCTCTAAAATTATTATAACTAGGAATGTGTAAGACTTTAGTTTAGTGAATAGTCACTTTGGGCCTAAACATGCCTTATTGGTGTAGAGTGGTAACATATAACTATTGACTAACTACATGGGGGAAACATATACCCTATAATATGACAAATCAAAAAGGTATTCTAATTCCCACATAAAGGGTTCATTGCTTCCTCTCTACCATACTCACATGATTTAAAATTTTTGAAAGGTATACTACTATATGTTATGTTCCACCCCACTAACAAATATTGACTCACAAACACATTAAATAATTTTATCATGAAATATTTTTACCTGTACTATAAAAATATGTCTAATTACATCCTATAAAAAACTCTCCATGATGATCAATTCCAATCCAACATCGATAAACCACATAGATATTTTTCACACATAATAGTGTATTCCTAGAAAGATAAATGTTTATCCATCAGGCATGGGAGGTCATGGAGTAGGATTTAAAACAACATCTAATACAAAACGGTGTTAATGAAACTATTAAAAAATCATTCAATAGATCCCCCTCACAACTCTCTGATTATAGGAACACATCCAACAAGTGTTTCACTAGTCCTATAGATATATGTGTATGTAGATTTACACTCCACCATAATGGGGTCCTACTCTTATTAATGATAGTTTTGAAAGGAATGATCTAGAAATTAACTATTTGGGGTCTTTACTGTCCCAATAATTGGGTAACTAGTTATTACTACAACCAAATCTATAGATATATTCTTATATATCGACAAAATTAACACCCGGAACATGTTTTTTTATAACATGTAATAGAAAACACAACAATATTACAATTAATTCACATCGATTACTTATCTAGCTATAGTGAATGATCCTCCTAACTGAGAAACTGCACCTATGACTAATTGTCATCACTATACTCAAAGAAACAATATAGTTCATGTCTCAGTTTCATAATATCTCTACCCATAGATGATCCCATGGGTTTCATCAAGGTAGCATACCTCCAAGAATCAAATACCATTTTTGAAACCTATATAATAATATATATATTGATAACATGGCATGATTAATTAGGATCCACCCAGTCGGTGGACCCTATACAACCCTACTCACACCCATTCATTGTATAATATATCCTAATGACCTTAGAAAAATGTTTTAAGGTCATATATCACACAAAAATAGACTGAACATGCACACATATACACACATAGGATACACATACTAAATCTTCTAAAATCATTATCCCAGTTTATCTGAGCATAATTAAACAATTCATCAAAATTGGAAAAAAAGTATAGTATGTTGTTGAACTTTAATCATCCATAAAATCTATGAATTAAAATAGTATTCATAGGTGATCATATAAATATGATATAATCCCATTATTTATATAAATATTCATGATTACCACATCATGAATCATAATGTTGTGAGGGAAATACCATACATTGTATTACATGAATTACTATCAATATCTATATTAAATAACTTTACATTAGTAAAAAATACTAATTCACCTAGTGGATTGAATATAACCTGATATATGGATCTTTTAAGTACATACCATGAAATAAATTTCATGTCATTAATATCCATTATCCTCTATATACCATATCCAAGATATTAAAAAACTAACACATCATTACCAATTGGAAGAAATATTTCATTTAATGACTCTAACAACATAGTGAAGCATCTATAACATTGATACCATGAATGATGCCCAATATAGAGACCCAATAACCAAATGTATTCCAACCCATACACCATAGTCATCCAACTATTAGTGAGGGTCTAGATGTGATTATGGGTTGACAGTACACTATGTATGATTTTTAAATAATTTATATAAAAAATAATAATTATATTCATCATAAAAATACTCATAATTATAATTTAAATAATAAACGTATAGATAAATTATATAGTATGAGTAAAAAAAGATGACCACCCATAGGTCAATAATATATAAAAAATCCCCAAATAGAAAAATGAATTTTTTTTCAGGATAAATTATCTACTCGGTTTATCTCGAAATTCCATTTACAACACATAGTTTTATATCTTTAATATAAACTATTATGTTTCAAAAATCACATCCTTACAGTATCCTAGTCGTGAATTAAAAATTTGGCATGCATCCTAATGCGCTAGTTCAGGCTATGAGTATATCCTCAATAGGCTGAAAATAATTGGGTCCCAAGATAAAATTTCTCTATATACAATTGTTTAAAAAGCGAAAATATGATATCCCATATTATATATATAACCTTCTCCACCTACGTTTTCTAGGATTGTATTTGAAAATTATCATTTTCAACTAATACAATAGTGGGTTGAATCCCCCATTGTATGTCAAACCAAAAGTTTTCTTATCATGAAAATCAATTCCATATCACTTGATAATATCCTCCACACCATATTCCAAAAATTAATTTCAAATATTTATCAACTACTTATTTTATTTATTGTATGTAGATCAATACATCAGTATTTAGGTAAATATATTTATGTTCCAACCTCTAGATCAACATACTGAACAATCAGAATCCTGATGGACACCTACCCCATCAAGTGGTTCCAATCTCTACATTTATTACACTTCAATAAATATATGAAATCACCCCATTAAAATGGTATTCTACACCATAATAAACAAATATTTACCACTATAAGGGATCTAACAGTTAAAATTGTGGTAATCACAACAACTTGGGCTTTGTCCCATTTGCACAAAAACCTATTTGACTCATCTTATATAAGGCCCTAGCCTTAAACCTTACATAATCATGAGTTATCACAAGATTACATGTTGAAGATCTTTTCAGGTTTAGAGTTTTAGAGAATTAGATCATGAAACTTGCATTACATTCCACATTTAAACAAAGTGGTTACATAAAAGACAGTATTCATTTTTCCCATCAACGGAAACATATTGAAAATAAAACATGGATTCTTTCTTGACACATCCTCGACACTATCATCACATCATGTACCTTTCCCTTGACCTGTGAAAAACATTTCAAAAACTTGGGATGAGCATAAAAAGCTCAGTAAG
The DNA here is from genome assembly GCA_963277665.1 of Viscum album. Classification (NCBI taxonomy): domain Eukaryota; kingdom Viridiplantae; phylum Streptophyta; class Magnoliopsida; order Santalales; family Viscaceae; genus Viscum; species Viscum album. The sequence continues at coordinate 1,281,776,957 of OY728135.1, forward strand.
GGTTATAAAAAATATGGAGAGGAAACATGAGTTCATATATACATAAGAATGAAATCATACTTTACCCATAAAACAAAGGCACTTTAACATACCTCATCAAACCATGAATAAATCATAGAAATCATAAGACATAAAGGTAACTTGAGGCATTCATAACATTCTTACGTAGGGAGTAACCCTCTTGGTTACGTTTGGAATACCCATCATAGTATATTCCCTAAATCTCTTTGGAGAAACCTTAACGTTTCACTCCTTCACGTTACCAATGCATTAGAGGGCTATATCGGGCTCACCCGCCCTTAGTTTATCACGGAACCACACGTTTTTATAACAATGCCCAAGAACCATAACATAAACGTATCACATAAAACATGCATAAAGGAAAAACAACATTTCCACATTTCAATCACAATATAACATTTTAGTATATTGAAATAATGAATCCATTCAAAAAGAAACCATTTCCAAAACCATTTAAAACATTTAATAAAGAGATTTTGGAATTAAAGTGTCCCATACCACCTTGAAGCTTTTAAAATTTTAAACCATTAATATCCATATAAACAAATCCTTAAAACCATTTTGAAACATGGATATTAATAAGAATAAATATTTAAAACATTTAAATTGATATTTTTGTTAAAGGGGTTTTACCAAAATTAGAGACACTTGAATACAATAATTGAGGAATAAAATTTATTCAGAACATTATAATATCATGAGAATAAATGGATTCATGATATAATACTCCAAAGGATAGTATATACACCATATAAGAGTGAATTGGTGCATAACAACAATGAAGTCTCAATAGAAATGTCAAATGTGATGAAATCCCTTATAAGGAAGGTATCCTTAAATTAAGGACAAATCAATATCAAAATTATGTGTGACAAATATAAATACACCCAATATAATTGGATATTAAGTGTAAAACAATAAAAGGTCATTCACACATATTCAAAGGATGACATATTCAATAACTACAAGTTGAACCCAAAGAAATCGAAATTGGGTTAAAACGTTCCCTTGGTAAAATTCGACACCCTAACGGCGTCACCTCAAAAATTTAGAAAATGAGTTGATGAGAGAAAAAAATGGAATATAATAACATGGACATAAAATTTACATCAATCAGGATATATAAGAACATATCCCAACATAATAGTATGTTAATTAAAAGACATAACAAACGAAGTCTTTTAAAATGAGGAGGGTGAAAGGTTCCATTACCGACTTGGGTAATTTTCGAAAAGTACACCCCATTGAAGAAGTGTCACAAAATGAATATGTAAATACCCATAAATGGAATTATATTAAAAAAGAAGTGTAATAATGGGCAGTACATAAACCACTCAAATGAAATTGTGTCAAATGTAGCATAAATCTCACAGGAATAAAAGTGAGATGAAAAATCCCTTACGAAAACTCTGCAGCCTAACGGCGCCACTTAAAACCTCCAAAATGGATTGATGAGAGGAAATAGGGTCTCTCATCATATGAAAATAATAAGTACAGTGGGAGTAATATAAAATAACATCCCAATCATAAGAAATATGAGCTTAAAAGGAATGACATAAAAGAGTGTACTTAAAAAGAAAGAGAGGAGTAGGATCTCTTACCTCGTATCTGACTTGACCCGACCGTTCTTTAATCTCCTGAATAATAAACTTGAGTTAATTTTTACATTCTTATGAACCTTCTTAAAGTTAATTATTCCTTTTATATCACTTATTTCAATGTTATAAACATTATGTAACCATTTATGTTAATAATGTTTGTTCTTTCAATATTTGGTTCTTTAGTCGAAAATGGACTTCTTACAATTACATGTTGATTTTGTGGTCAAAGGTTCATTATATCCAGAATGATATTCATGATTTGGATATCATATATATATCATATATATCCAGCATATACATGTATTTATAATATTACATAATCATTTAGAGGTAAGAAATGAAATGCACCGTTCATGGAGACGGTAAGCCGTACATACGCATGAACGCTACTTTCATTTCTATCTCATACTTTAATGGAAAGAAACAATAATGATATAGAGGTATATTATAATTCCAGTATAACATCATATATAATAACTTTAAATCCATCCTTTATACGTCCCACGTATGGCATTAATGAATCAAATCACTTTGAGGGGGCGGTAGTCCGCACTTCCTAAAATGAAATTACCGTGTTTACCCATAATGGAAACAATAATGGTATGCCATAAATGATAATACAGAAGCTTAAGGAAAGAATAAACATATTATATATCATATATATAAATAGTGACATCATAATGGCCACCTTTGAAGGTGTTAAATGAGTATTGAACAATCATCGTTTCGGGTGGTATAATTTCGCCATCCACGGAAACCGTATGTTATTTAACCATTTTATGTTGTTGTGTGAGAGTGTATCTCGAATAAATCTTATAAAAACATCCTATTATATTGAAGATACTGGTTTTGTTACAAAAGAAGTAAATAAAAAGAGTTTAGGGGGTTGGAAAAGCAAAATAAAACAAATGAACATGAGAGAATGAATTACCTTTAAAAGTGTAACTCCTTTTGATTTGAGCCTAAAGGCTTACTTTGAAAGGATTCTTCCCAAAGGGAATACTCTAGGATGAGGAGATGGATGTGGAGAGAGTAAATGGGCAGGGTATGGCCGAGCCAAAGGCTTGAGGAGTGTGTGAAATGAGGTAGAGGTGGGGGCCTTTTATAAGAGGAGAGGAGGGGCACTTTTGGAAATCATGAAACTATTATTTTATTTTCAAAAGTGTTTCGAATTTCTAAGGTCCCACATTGATATATTTCGAATATACGATGATAAGGCTTTGAAATATTCCCATCCAATAGTTTTTGGACAAGTGTAGGTTTTAGATATTACATTATCTTTCCATTTTATTTAAATCGTTAAATAATGAGGTCATCGTTGCATCATCATGATGTCATAATTAAATTAATTTATTTAATATCTAAAAATTATAGTAAAACTACTATGATGTAGGAAATCTTTCTATCTTTCTAAGGAATATTTATAGTCAAAATTCGGACTTGTGTAACCCCACTTAAAAACTGTTTTAGTAAAACAACTCATGTTTGTGTCAATTTAATTTTAACATTAAGAAAATATATATTAATGACATTTTCCAACCAAAGTGTCTCCATGGGGTCCCCAAGATGACCCATGGGTTGTCTTGGTCGGCCATGACTCATCCAATAGGAGTAGGACAAGTGTCATGGTGTTTTCATATTTTTATAATATCTTTTTTACCTTCAATTACACTAATTACCTCTAATCGCGATTAATGAAAAAAAGTTACTATTCGCCAAAAAATTATTTTCATCCCATTGAACCACATTTTAGATACTAATGAAAACAATTTATATCGGATTTTCCAAATTAAATACACATTAGTGGTAAACTTTCATTTAACTGAAAAATCAGTTTGCTTGATTACAACTTAGTGGTTTCACTATTCATCAAAAATTGGAGTTTTTCAAAAAATTACCAAAAATTCACCCTAAGATATATTTGATATTCCGAATTAAAAAATGATGTTTATATTACCTAATTCAAATAATTTAAGTAGAATTAATTAATTTAATAATTAACTCCCGCTGTCAAAACAAATAGCGTGTTATTAAGAAATAATAAGTTTCAAAAGATTGATAATAGTTTAAGTTCGATTTAAAAGTGAAATTAATTCGAACGTCCACTATTGGATTTAATGGTAAAAATATTTTCTAATTTCACTTTAAAACCAATTCAAAAGATTATCTAATAATATAAATAAATTAGATTAAAAAGAGGTTTTGAATTAAAACACAACATTTTACACTATTCATTAAAAAATGAACTTTATCGGAAAAATACCAAAAAATTACACAAAGTAAAATTTGATGTCCCGATTCTAAAGAAGAGTTTTATTTGGTCCAAAAGAATTTATAAGAGTGATCAAAACTATATTTAATGACAGTTCTCCATCAAAAGGCGATAAGTGAACCTTTAGTGAAAATTAGGGTATAAAAGCCTAAAATTGAATTATTTCCGTATTTTAAGCCTTCATCTTTTATTGGATAAATGTAAAAACATTTAAAAAAACATATAAAATCATATTTTAATTATTTCTATCCATTCCCACCAATACAACGGCTACATGTTAACTACCATTTAAAATAATATTATTTTATTATTAGAGTGCAACATAAGATTCCCAAGAAACTCGTTGTTGCGTGTTGGGTACGCCATCGAGCATAGCGTCCAAATTAAAGTCATATTAATATTTTATTCACAAATATGGATAAATATGAAAATTCCATATTGTTTATTTACCTGGGGTGTTACATCCTTCCCCCCTTTTGGGAATTACGTCCTTGCAATTTTAAAATTGGGCTTGAAACATCCTTGAAAGTCCCATATCGGAACAAGAGTCGGTAAAAAAATCACTTTAAAATAAAGAATGCTAAGTATATAGGTCACCCGAGTAAACCCATACTAGGATTACATGTAGGAAAACATGGATATGGAGGAGAAAACTTAGGGTCATGTTCTGATGGATAGTGATAGAAAACATGTTTAGGAGAAAGTTAACAATAAGAAAATCACAAACTTGTGATGGGTTAAACGGTGTTCGATTCCCCAGTAGGAAAAGATAATAGAATTTTATTTTGTTTTAAGTTACTTTTTGTTGAGGAATTTATTCATAAGGAAACATAATCACTTATCATGTTGACTTTCAACTTTTACTAGATTCCTTAGTCAAACTCATATTTTTTTTCCAAAAGGCGAGTATTTAGGGAGACTTGTTCGCATTATGAGTACTATAATAATATTCTAGAGAATCACCTAATCCACAAAAGAGAAATATATACTTCCCATATCTTTAGACCTTAACCATAACCAAAACCAAAAAGTTTAGTACAAGGTCAGATAATCTAGAAAAGGATAACCCTTTATAAAAAGAAAATCTAATCTTAATCTCCAAAATTTGTCAAACAAAACCCAAAGTTCAACAAGGATCACCCGATAAACAATTTGTCCATAAAATTCTTCAAAGTAAACCAATATAATATTTAAACCCAAATATTTGAAGGATTTAGTCACATAGTCTTCCAAGTTAAATCGTAACATTTATCTCCAAACAACATCAGTTGCTCCTAAAGTCTCGTATTGAAAATTAATTAACCTAATCACATATCCTCCATGATAGGTTAATCATTTTCATAAATAACCCAAAATCAACTTACTCTTAATTCATAAAATCATATAACTAGAAATAATCAGTCAAACTAACCAGGGACTTCACGTAGTCCAGTGGAAGGCGATAAATACCAATCGCACTTTGGTTGTGGGTTCGATTCCCGCAGCTTTGTCCAACGCGACGGGTAGTCACACGGTCTGCATGTTGTCCTTTTTCCAAAACTATATAATTCTCAAATCATTCCCCAAAAAGGGATAAAATCATCAAAAATTATCATTACATATTTTAACCTCAAGTTTATCTCATGCCTTTCATTTTCCAGCATATCATATAATAACCCATAATTACCTCAAAAGTAAGGATCATATAAACTCTAATGGTTACCTTTATAATTATTAACTGAACTTCCACATCGATTGGTCATCTCGTACATGATGAATTACAGAACATACCAAGGTTCAAGTGGTTGATCATGACTCCTTGATATTTGGTTTAGGACAACCATGAGTTTCCTCATTGAATCCTCCATTTTATCTAGTATCTTAATCAGAGAACCACCACAGTTTCCTTCAAACCTGTTGTCTCTTTGGTGCCTTCTAGATCCATCCATTCACTTAAAACAGAAATGTCAATGTGAGTATATCAACAAACCCATCATGTACTAATGAGGAAGGTAAAAACTAAGATACACTTACTCATTCACTTTATCTAAAACTAGGACTCTTTTTGAAATCCTAACCATTATGGTAATGTCACTTGTGATTAGAGAATACCCTAACCTCTAAAGTTATCTAAACCGACCTTTGATACCAACTATAAGGACCTAGCCTTAAACCTTACATAATCTTGAGTTATCACAAGATTACACGTTGAGGATCTTTTCAGGTTTAGAGTTTTAGAGAATTAGATCATGAAACTTGCAATACATTCCACATTTAAACAAAGAGGTTACATAAAAGACAGTATTCATTCTTCCCATCAATGGAACCATATTGAAAATAAAACATGGATTCTTTCTTGACACATCCTCGACACTATCATCACATCATGTAACTTTCCCTTGACCTGTGAAAAACATTTCAAAAACTTGGGATGAGCATAAAAATCTCAGTAAGGTTTATAAAAAAATATGGAAAGGAAACATGAGTTCATATATACATAAGAATGAAATTATACTTTACCCATAAAACAAAGGCACTTTAACATACCTCATCAAACCATGAATAAATCATAGAAATCATAAGACATAAAGGTAATTTGAGGCATTCATAACATTATTACGTAGGGAGTAACCCTCTTGGTTATGTTTGGAATACCCATCACAGTATATTCCCTAAATCTCTTCGGAGAAACCTTAACGTTTCACTCCTTCGCGTCACCCAATGCATTGGAGAGCTATATCGGGCTCACCCGCCCTTATTTTATCACGGAACCACCCATTTTCATAACAATTCCCAAGAACCATAACATAAAAGTATCACATAAAACATGCATAAAGGAAACATAGCATTTCTATATTTCAATCACAATATAACATTTTATTATATTGAAATAATGAATCCATTCAAAAAGAAACCATTTCCAAAACGAATTAAAACATTTAATAAAGAGATTTTGGAATCAAAGTGTCCCATACCACCTTGAAGCTTTTAAAATTTTAAACCATTAATATCCATATAAACAAATCCTTAAAACCATTTTGAAACATGGATATTAATAATAATAAATATTTAAAAAATTTAAAGAGATATTTTTGTTAAAGGGGTTTTTCCAAAATTAAAGACACTTGAATACAATAATTGAGGAATAACATTTATTCAGAACATTATAATATCATGAGAATAAATGGATTCATGATATAATACTCCAAAGGACAGTATATACACCATATAAGAGTGAATTGGTGCATAACAACAAAGAAGTCTCAATAGAAATGTCAAATGTGATGAAATCCCTTATAAGGAAGGTATCCTTAAATTAAGGATAAATCAATATCAAAATTATGTGTGACAAATATAAATAAACCCAATATAATTTGATATTAAGTATAAAACAATAAAAGGTCATTCACACATATTCAAAGGATGACATATTCAATAACTACATGTTGAACCCAAAGAAATCGAAATTAGGTTAAAATGTTCCCTTGGTAAAATTTGACAGCCTAACGACGTCACTTCAAAAATTCATAAAATGAGTTGATGAGAGATAAAAAGGGAATCTCATCACTTGGACATAAAATTTAAATCAATCAGGATATAGAAAAACATATCCCAACATAATAGTATGTGAATTAAAATACATAACAAACGAAGTCTTTTAAAATGAGGAGGGTGAAAGGTTCCATTACCGACTTGGGTAACTTTCGAAAAGTACACCCCATTGAAGAAGTGTCATAAACTGAATATGTAAATACCCATAAATGGAATTATATTACAAAAGGAGTGTAATAATGGGCAGTACATAAACCACTCAAATGAAATTGTGGAAAATGTAGCATAAATCTCAAAGGAATAAAAGTGAGATGAAAAATCCCTTACGAAAACTTGGCAGCCTAATGGCGCCACTTAAAACTTCCAAAATGGATTGATGAGAGGAAATAGGGTCTCTGATAATATGAAAATAATAAGTACAGTGGGAGTAATATAAAATAACATCCCAATCATAAGAAAGATGACCTTAAAAGGAATGACATAAAAGACTGTACTTAAAAAGAAAGAGAGGAGTTGGATCCCTTACCTCGTATCCGACTTGACCCGACCGTTCTTTAATCTCCTGAATAATAAACTTGAGTTAATTTATACTTTCTTATGAACCTTCTTAAAGTTCATTATTCCTTTTATATCACTTATTTCAATGTTATAAACATTATGTAATCATTTAAGTTAATAATGTTTGTTCTTTCAATATTTGGTTCTTTAGTCGAAAATGGACTTCTTACAATTACATGTTGTTTGTGTGGTAAAAGGTTCATTATATCCAGAATGATATTCATGATTTGGATATCATATATATCATATATATCCAGAATATACATGTATTTATAATATTACATAATCATTTATAGGTAAGAAATGAAATGCACCGTTCATGGAGACGGTAAGCCGTACGTACGCATGAACGCTACTTTCATTTTTATCTCATACTTTAATGGAAAGAAACAATAATTATATAGAGGTATGTTATAATTCCAGTATAAAATCATATATACTAACTTTAAATCCATCCTTTATACGTCCAACGTATGGCATTAACGAATCAAATCACTTTGAGGGGGCGGTAGTCCGCACTTCCTAAAATGAAATTATCATGTTTACTCATAATGGAAACAATAATGGTATGCCATAAATGAAAAATATAGAAGCTTAAGCAAAGAATAAACATATTATATATCATATATAAAAATAGTGACATCATAATGGCCACCTTTTAATGTGTTAAATGAGTATTGAACAATCATCGTTTCGGGAGGTAGAATTTCACCATCCACGGAAACCGTATGTTCTTTAACCATTTGATGTAGTTGTGTGAGAGTGTAGCTCGAATAAATCTTATAACAACATCCTAGTATATTGAATATACTGGTGTTGTTACAAAATAAGTAAATAAAAAGAGTTTAGTGGGTTGGAGAAGCAAAATAAAACAAATGAACATGAGATAATGAATTACCTTTAAAGGTGGAACTCCTTTTGATTTGAGCCTAAAGGCTTCCATTGAAAGGATTATGCCCAAAGGTAATTCTATAGGATATGGAGAGGGATGTGGATAGAGTAAATGGGCAGGGTATTGCCGAGCCAAATGCTTGAGGAGTGTGTGAAATGAGGTAGAGGTGGGGGCCTTTTATAAGAGGAGAGGAGGGGCACTTTTGGAAATCATGAAACTATTATTTTATTTTCAAAAGTGTTTCGAATTTATGAGGTCCCACATTGATATATTTTGAAGATAAGATGAGGATTCTTCGAAATATTCCCATCCAATAGTTTTTGGACAAGTGAAGTTTTTAGATATTACTCTATCGTTCCATTTTATTTAAATTGTTAAATAATGAGGTCATCATTTCATCATCATGATGTCGTAATTAAAATAATTTATTTAATATCTAAAAATTATAAAAAACTAATATGATGTAGTAAATCTTTTTAGCTTTCTATTGAATATTTATAGTCAAAATGTGGACTTGTGTAACCCCACTTAAAAACTGTTTTAGTAAAACAACTCATGTTTGTGTCAATTTAATTTTAACATTAAATAAATATATATTAATGTCATTTTCCAACCAAAGTGGCTCCATGGGGTCCCCAAGTTGACCCATGGGTTGTCTTGGTCGGATATGACTCATCCAATAGGAGTAGGACAAGTGTCATGGTGTTTTCATATTTTTATAATATCATTTTTACCTTAAATTACACTAATTACCTCTATTCGCGATTAATGAAAAAAAGTTACTATTCACCAAAATATTATTTTCATCCCATTGAACCATATTTCACATACTAATGACAACAATGTATGTCGGATTTTCAAAATTCAATACACATTAGTGGTAAAATTTTATTTAACTGAAAAATTAGTTTGCTTGATTACCACTTAGTGGTTTCCCTATTAATCAAAAATTGGAGTTTTTCAGAAAATTACCAAAAATTCACCCTATGCTATATTTGATATTCCGAATTAAAAAATGATGTTTATATTACCTAATTCAATGAATATAAGTAGAATTAATTAATTTAATAATTAACTCCCGCTGTCAAAACAAATAGCGTGTTTTTAAGAAACAATAAGTATCAAAAGATTGATACTAGTTTAAGTCCAATTTAAAAGTGAAATTAATTCAAACGACCACTATTGGATTTAATGGTAGAAATATTTTCTAATTTCACTTTAAAACCAATTCAAAAGATTATCTAATCATATAAATAAATTAGATTAAAAAGATGTTTTGAATTAAAACACAACATTTTACACTATTCATTAAAAAATGAACTTTATCGGAAAAATACCAAAACATTACACAAAGTAAAATTTGATGTCCCGATTCTAAAGAAGAGTTTTATTTGGTCCAAAAGAATGTATAAGAGTGATCAAAACTATATTTAATGACAGTTCTCCATCAAAAGGCGATAAGTGAACCTTTAGTGAAAATTAGGGTATAAAAGCCTAAAATTGAATTCTTTCCGTATTTTAAGCCTTTATCTTTTATTGGATAAATGTAAAAACATTTAAAAAAACATATATAATCATATTTTAGTTATTTCTATCCATTCCCACCAATACAACGGCTACATGTTAACTACCATTTAAAATAATATTATTTTATTATTAGAGTTCAATGTAAGATTCCCTAGAAACTCGTTGTTGCGTGTTGGGTACGCCATCGAGCATAGCGTCCCCTTTAAAGTCATATTAATATTTTATTCACAAATATGGATAAATATGAAAATGTCATATTCTTTATTTACCTGGGGTGTTACATCTTATTTGTGGGTAACATTGAAATAAACATATAGAAAAAAATAGATGATCCTTGATTATAATATGTGGAATTTTTCCTCCACAACTACATAAAAGTAGTAATACACTTTTCCTCCTAACTAAATAGGTTGCAAACATCATATTCCCAATGAAACACATCCGAAATTAAATTTCAGGAATCATCACATTATATAAAATTATATTATTACATGAAATCCACAAGACCAAAAAAATACCTAAAAAAGTCAAAAAACATAATCCTCTAACACACACATTTGATTTCACTAAATTATTTAAGAGGAAAACTAGAAAACATCAGTGGTTACCTTCGCATTCTCCCACACCACAGAATCCATGACCAAAAGTCATGTGATTTATAAAGACATATATATTACTAGAAATAATATTAGGGCCACATAATAGGACATATATATTGAAAACACAATTAGTATATATGGTTGATTTAACTTAATTCATAAGAATACTGAAATACATAATAACCTAAATATTTATGAAACAAACCTTAAAGAATTTAATAAATATAAAAATTATACAATAATCACTTGAGTATATATATCATTAACATTCATTACTTCCAACAATAAATGGTTAATTTATATTTCTTAATTGATGATTATTCATCATTATAAGAGAGGATAATTAAAGAGTTATTGTATAGAAGGATCCCAATTTTTTCCTCCTTACATGTGGATAATTACTCAATATGAATATTGGTTTATAATTGTTTCATGGGTTATATTGTTGATATTGATCTTAATTATTCATTAAAGGAAAATCCATATCAAGGGAACATTAGGCAGGTCTATAATGAAGATGGACAATAGAACCCCAAAAAATAAGGTTTTAATTTTTTTAAGGAAATCCTATACTAGAATTGATTTTGAATGAATTAGTTGAGACTCACTTCCTACTCAATAGTTCATCTACCATGTTTACATGATGATAGGTATGCTAAATTTATACACCATATCCAATAAAAAGTTTAAATTATATTAGATTGTATATAATACAATAATTAAGGGGATATTAGAATTATAAAAAACTAGTATAATGGAATTTACTTCATCTATAGTGTTAGAAATTAAAAATTGAAATCCAAGGGATTTTTTCATGGAAAGAAGAACACTATCCACTATGAGATAATTACTTCTACAATATTATGTAGTGAATCCTAGTTGAAATGATTTATGAGTACAATTTTTATTTCTAATACTATTAATTTCCCATGAAAATAGTGATATATAATTATTTAATTTAAATACATCAGTAGGAGGTCCCCATATAACCCACCCATCATTGATGAAATAACTTATGAATGGTTGAGTAGAATGTATTACGTTGGGAGTCTGTGAGAATGTTATATTTTTATCATATATAAATATTTGTGGTAAAAATTTATTAATCCCACTGAGAACAAGTTATTTAATGGTTCTATTCATGATGATAGAGGAATTGTGTTTAGTGATTTTTTTAACACAAAGGGTTTAAAAAATGATCAATAAGATATAAATATGATGCCAATTGAAAAAATATATATGATTTATTTCATTGTACAATATTTCAATAAAAATAAAAACATAATCATTGATATAAAACATTAAAATGTATACTCAAATGATGTTATGTGAAAAATGATATCAATACCCTATAAAAAATAAATTAATATCCTTATACATTTATCAATAAATGTTTAAACATAATTTTTATTACATAGATATACCCATATGTTTTATTTAATATTAAATGGGTAAGGTATCCCATCATTAATCCTTGAAAAAAATGACTTTAGAGGGAATTACTCCATTAAAATGTTCTTTGGTCATGTGATCCATGACTTGGAGAGATTAATTTATCCTATAGAATTCAATATTATTAAAATATCATGACCGTGATTGGGTGAAGATAATATGATCATTCTTGTCTATAAGATACATATTATTGAACATTTCATAATGGTCTGTATGGAGAACACCATTAGTAATGCGAGATAATACATTGAAATTCTAATGTTGATATCGGGATTTGGAATGTGAAGGAATAAAATTTTGATGGAAACACAATTTTACATCAAATACTATACATTCTCTCTCTATATAGTTCATTTGGAGTGATCCATGATGTTGTAAATATATACATAGTGGAATTAACAATTGTGGGTCTAAATTCCATTTTGATTAATGATTCCCCAAATAACCTTCCTATATATGTTTATAATAACGTGGGACCATAAAAAACCTCTAAAAAATGTGATCATGTTTTATATTTTAGGAATTTCCCCAACAAGGACCAATACCTTGATGTCTCCCTCATTGATTTGTTTTGAAAACAATTTCCATGTAAAATAATGACTTCAAACCATTCCTTGATCCTACAATAGAAATCCATTGAGATCATTATCTAAGGTTGAAAAATTAGTTTTAATATCCCTAATAACATAGAGTATTATCATTGAAATCAATGCCTAAATATCGTTGATGATATTTAATCTATCATTAATCATAAATTCTTGTATCTCAAGTTTACAAAAATTACATAAATAACTTAATTAAGATAATAAAAATGGTATATATATAAATATATATTCTAATAATTAATTGGGTTCTTAGGTATTTCATAATTTAGGTTCAATTAGATAATCCAATGTAAATCTAAATCCTTTTAATGTGGACACATTATAATTTAAGGTAGAAGTATATATGATTATTGATGGGTAATAATTTTAACAAATACATTTTAATAGTTATTCATTAGAATATTTATTTCCCTAAAATATCAAATATTTCAATTCCAAATGATTATCTTATCTCCTCTAAAATATGAAATGGTTGATATATTTAGAATTGTACCTCTAGTGGAATAATTAGACATATTCTGAAATAATTTTTTTTTATATTTCTAGTGACACTTCTTAGATTATGAAAAAAACCTGGATAAACTGCATCAAATTTTATAAAACATCATGATTTTTTCAAAAAAAAAAAGAATCCCTACCCATCATGTTAATTGAGAAATAATTGTCGGAATTTTCATGACGCAACACACTAGGGAATTCATGAATAGGGGTAACATGAGTATTACATCTCAAGACAACAAATACTAGTCTAGGTGTGCTGAAAAGTGATGAGTAAGCATATAACTATAAATGGATTCAATAACCTAATGAACATGTACTGAAACTCACAACCAAATACATGAATATTTGAAATGATATTGTAATAGAGTAAAGCATCTAGAGTGTAATCCATTCATTTCAAAACCGCTTGTAAATAATCCAAAGTAAAAAATGTAATAAGATGTATATAAAGTGTTAAATGCATTCACTATTAGAAATGAGATTATAAATAACAAAAACATTGGAAAAATGAAGGACGTTAGGGAATGGATCATAATATCCAAGGATGTCAACCAAACATGGTCAAAACCTAAATGTTTTATAATTCCCCCTAATGTTTCAACAATTTTTAATTTCATCTATATACGAAACTACACATTTAGGTGAATCCTATGTTGGGGTGAGTATATTCATACCTTGTAGGACACCCTAAAAAAACGTGATCAATAAAACTTACAACAATATTCTCAACACATAATAAAAACGGAAGGAGTAACAAACAAATATTCCCAAAATAAACCCCAATGAAGGGAAAATGGGGACCTCCATCATCAAAGGATACTAGGAATCTAATTTTTCTTTATAACACCTTAGATCCCATATGTAATTCAGACCACCCCATTCGACCATGAAATTTACAAAGTGGATGTATTTCACCAAACCTTGGTGTGATAATAACTAGGGAACTATATCCTACCCATAAGTATCATTTTTCTATTAATAATCTATTTTAAGGAAACACACCTTTCTAAAAATATCAAAATCCATTGAGGAACTTTATATTGTTGGGGAATGTCTCTCCATAAGAGCTCGAATATCCTAGTGTTCCACTTCATTTGAAAGGACATATGGGATCTACAAAATTGGGTACCCACTCTTAATTAGTAAATAAACTATGATACCCATTCCATAGTAGTAAAATTAGGGTTACCATCCATTTTAACACTATTATTTCCATACCCAAAATCTGCTACCGAATTAGCATCATTGTAGGAATTCCCATCTAATATAAAATTATTTTGTTTCTTAGATTCCAAAAAATATTTCACCATCAAGTTCCATGTGAAGAAATACTAAGTAAATGACAATTATAAGACATAATATGTTCCTTTACAATGAATATTTAATTTAATAATTCACATATAATAGAATATGGAATATAAGACGGGTCACAAGGCATGTGACCTCATATAGACACCTAGGCATATCTTCACATCAACACAGACTGTGAACCCTTGTGAAACTGTACAGGATATTGGTGGGGTAAAAAATAGTGTGAAATTAAGTATTTTTGGAGGTGTTTATACATGTTATATACCTAGTATACCCATGAATTAATATATGGAATTTATCTTAGTGTAAACAACATGTCTTGCCTATGTCAACCAATATTTTTAATATAAATTATTTCATTAGTTGTTGTATAGTGAAACATATATTAAAACAACATATTTTCTTAGTATTAATGTGTTATTAAATTTATGTACATGAGATAACAAATTGAGTATGATATATGTCATCATTAATTAAGAAATCTGAAATGTGCCCTTATTTTCCTTGGATCATCTGAAATGGGGAGCTATAAAACTCATTATGGGAATAAAAAAATATATCATAATGTAAATTAGTATATATGAGAAAATAGGTATATCAATTTTACATAGTAAGGTAATAGGGGGGTGTGATATAACCTAATAACATAAAACAAAACATAAGAATGTCATAACAGCTTAAAACATGGCATCTTAAACAGAAGTCAACCCTAACCACTAAGATAATATAACATAATTTACATTTGAAAATCTACCACACCATATACATAAAATATAATGATATTAAAACATTACCCAATGAATTTTAGAAATCTATAATTAAGCACCCATTTATTATATTCAAATTATGTTTCTTCATTTGTGTTCCTCATAGATCATTCAACATTGTATGCTATTTCATCGCTTATAATCCCATGATTATAGAGTGTATGTTTCATATATGGTATTAACCAATCAATAAAGTATAAGAAAATATAATTTAACACCTTTATAATAAAACAATTATGGGTAATCACTACATAAATAATTGGCGTGAAACTTTTTTGGACCATTTTGGATGATTAATGGGGTTACATAATGGATTTCTTGGGTGGGGTGGATGAGAGTGAAAGGGGTGTACCATCACATGGAAATCATATGGAATTAATGATGAATTTTTTATATCATATAACAAAATGAACAATTAGGAATAAATATCTATGAAATAAATTAGATTCTTGAATAAAGAGAAGTAGGAGAGGATCCTTCCCCTTGAAATAACACTTCATAATTTTTAGGAATGAGATTATTTTTAACCTAAGGGATCCTTGAGAGGATACTTGAGATGGATTAAGAGATTAATGTGGTAAAATAAGGGGTTTTTTAAAGTGGAATCAGTGTTTGGATGGGAATATATAGAAATTTATAGGAGAAATCTTTATTTATTTACAAAAATTCATTTTGGACTCTATATGACAAGGCAATCCAAACCAATATACATCCTATGATTTTTTTTATATTTATATAATTTTTAATTTTAATTATAGAATTTGAATATATACAAAATTAAGAAAAATTATATATTAGAAAATTTCAATACGTTGATTTAAAAAATTATATTTATTTTATAAAAATAATTATCTATTTATTGAAATTTAAAATTTTTAATCAAAAATGCACATTTATAGAAAAATAATTATTTGTTACAATATTCATTTGGTTATCCTAATGAAAATTATATTTGACTACAAAAAATTGTCAAAAAATTAATATTTAATAAATATTATTTAATAAACATATTTTATTAGAATATAATTTATTTCATGAAATTTGGTATTTAGTAAAATTGATCACCTTGGTAGAAAATATAAATTTCACAAAAATAAAATTTGTGTTTCTTCCTATCAAAATATATTTTTTATCAAAATAATTATGTCATAATTTAAAAAAGTAATAAAAATATTAATTAACATTATGTATAATAATGATTTCATAAAAACCTAAAAAATCACACTATGAAATTCCATATCCATATTCCCTTATTAATTTAGGAAATTCCTTATTGGTAAGCTATGTGGGGGTTAGATTTTGAAAGTGTTTTTCAACAATCATGGTTTGGTTCAAAATCCTAATGAGTAAACAAATCTCCCATAAATAGTTTTCTAATTATTCATTTGAAATGTCTCATCTTGGTGATTGTAAAGGAAAAAATACTAGTGTGATATATCCATCAAAATCACTAATAAATCACCTTTATAGTGTATGATCCTATTGGTAGAGGCCATCAATTCTTTCATCTGTGTATGTCTGTCTTTATGACAACACTTAATAACTAGTCTTTAATGATCACCAAAGAAATAGATATATTATCAATGTTTATTATTATTATTGTAATTTTAAATTTAAAAGAATATAATATTCCAAAATAATAAATGTAGTTCATGAATTTACAATAAAATTATTACTTAATAATGAATTTTTTTATTCTAAAAATATTTTAATTTATAAATTTTTAATTCATTACATTCATCCCCCATAAATTGTTTTCTCAAAATATTCAATTCATGCACTAAAAAAATTAGGTAACTATGTTTCACCCCTTATTATATTTCCCTTCATAGTTCATATAAATTGTAATTCATCAATAAAACATTGACTTAGTGACCTATTTTATTTATGGAAAATCATCTCTATGATTTTATATCTTACTGTTCTCTCCTCATAGAATTATAATTATGAAATGTTACTAAATATAGATTTATTACAAGGGAGTGGTTTGTTATGCACATGCTCAAGAAGGATACATGGAAAAAAATATGCAATTGAGATAGTATGGGTTGGAGTAATAGTCAAAATGACACCACTCTAATTTGATCAAGGATATCAAACAACCTGATCTAAAAAAGTATAATATTTTGATTATAAAAAAATATATAAATCTTTTTATGAATATATTAAATGGAAGACTTTATCTCTACCGTGTAACACCAAGTAACTTCAATTATTTTCTATATTTATTTCCTATCGAATTTAATAATATTTCATATGATGTTGAATATTTTGAACATTATATTTCATTTCATGGATTTGATTGTGTACCATCTGCGTCCAATCTTGAAAATCATCATAGAATTATTGAGTTGGAAACTTCTTCCCATACAGATCCTCATAAGGTTTCTTTTGAATCCTATTATGAAAACATTTATTATATGAAAACCACAATAGAAGAATACATTAATCCAAATACCATTTAAAGATAATTTATCCTGATCTCTTCATATCCTGCAAATATTTAATAGTTCATATAGACTAAAAATCTATATAAGTGTTTAATGTAGTTATAAAGATATTTTTTATCATAAACATGTTGAATGATTTACAAAACCTCAGGGTAATACTCTAATATTGATCAGATAAAATATAGAGTGGAAATCCATAAAATCATACTACTTACATTATGTATATCATGGTGAGTTTGTTAATAGAGAATACATTTTTTACAAAAATGAAATATTAAATTTTTTATGGTTATCAACTACCACAATGATAGTTTTATTACCATTATGTGTCATGGGGAGTCTTATGAAAAAATATATAGTTATTTGTTCTAATTTTCATATTTTTATTGGAAATTGAAGACTCATACCTTTAAAATTAATTTTTTCCAATTAGACTAATTGACATAGCATGTATTTAGATTCAAATAAAAAACAATGTCAATCTTTATGTTATATCACCTAGTATTTGTCTAATTATTTATACATCTTAGTTCTTCCATGATAAATGGAGAGGAATAATCTATTCACATCATTCAAAATATCCATTTTTATTGTTATTGTTTATGGGAAATATAACCGGGTTTCATACCTTATAACTCTATATTTATGAATGATGAGATATAGAATATTCTCCACCATATTCTATATAAAAAATTAACATTATAATAATAATTTATCATTTTAATGTTGGATGGGTGAGAAGTTATTGGAGGTGATGAGGATGAAGATCCTATTATTATTCTCATTTCCATCCTTTTCATTTCTATGAATTTTATATCCCATAATATTCTTATCTTGGATAGAGTTTCAGGATTATTTCTAATAGATATTCTACCAATTTAATTAATTTTATTTTATAGTAATGTAGTGAAAAATCATAATCCGTTATTATCTGTGACCCCCTATGTTGTTTCATATTTTTGATTATACTCTGTGAATTTATACTCAATGATTTTATAATGGGTATGCATATTGATGTTTTTTCCATATAGAAAATGTCACAATATATTCAATTTGATTACCACTATAGATAATTTCAGATAATTAGTAGGGTTATTCTTCTCATGGACCAATAATTTTTTAGAGGAATAGGCTATAACGTTTTATCCTACCTGTGAACACATCTAAATCAATTTTGGTTTCATCACTATATATAAAAAATCATTCCCCATTGGTGGGAAATGCGAGTGTAGTATTTTTTACTATCCTTTTCATTATCTATTTTATGCATTCCATACACTTGTATTTCTAGAAAAAATTACTTGCTTCTGAGTATGCTTTATTAGTGATCATGAAAATAATGATAATTTTCTCAAAAAAGATAATACTAAAATAATAAAAATAAAATATACATATGTGGAATAATATTTGTGGTAATCCATTGATTGCATTTATTTTTGATAGATCCATAGATATTCCATTATTATATAAAACATGCCCCAAAAATATTTCCTTCTATAAAAAAACTCACATTTACTTCACTTTGATTATATATTTTCATTTTATTAGTGTTGAGTACAATATTTAAATGATCATAATATACCTATATTCTTTTCTATAAACAATAATCTTATTTTCAAAGGATAAAATAAATTTTTGAGGCAATACATAAAAAATGTAGTCATTGATTAGATGAATATGGTTAGATAATTATTGAGTCCAAGTGGTATCACTATGAACATCTATTTCCCTTAACTTATTAGAAAACAATTCATTGTAAAATATTGCTTCTTTAACATTACTTGATAATATACTGATCAAGGATCAACCATTGAAATGCACTAGGGTCTATTTAATAGAGAAAATGATTCATTAACACATTGAAATAATTAATATTTTATCATGATTTTATTTAGTTCATGTTAATGAATGAAAAGGAACATTTACCCAACATTAATTTTAATAAAGAGGACTTGTTTACCCCACAGTGATGCATTTGGGTGTATAAACCATTTTTCATAATTACATGGTCATTTTTTTACATAATGCCTCATGTTCAGCAAAAACCATTCAACCTATAGTATTTTATATTGGAATCATTATAGTTATTAGATCAATTTAAAAATCAACATCATGACTTAGTGTAAGAGCATGAAATTCCCCTGGAAAAACCTTAGTAAATTCCTATATAATGGGATTATCCTCATGGAAGATATTTTATTTAGGATTAATGATTTTATATCGATAAAATTTATCAAAACGTAATAATTTCCATTCAAAAGAAGTTGTTACCAAATAAGATTCATCCTCCTCATTCCACTTATATTAAATCGGATTTCAATTTTTTATACAAAGGTTTATTTCATACTCTTAGAAATTTAAATTAGATCCATATAATATATTCCCATCCATTTATAGAATTTTATCAAAATACGGAATACGAAGTATGAAAAGGTATATATGAAAATTCATCCAAAATGATTTGTAGGGTATTATTTATTTACATGGAATACAATAATTACCCAATTTTCAACCTTCACCATTAACAAATATTTTATGTTTTGATGTGGTGATTGAATAGTTCTACAAAATATAGCGTGATATAAAAGAATATTGAGTACCATTTTCATATTAATTCTTTTTAAGATATTTTTTGGAATCTAATCATAATATTAGATAAATTTATCTGGTTTAATAATTTAATTCACCCTAAATTATTCTAGGGATGAAATTTTTTTAATTTATTAAAGCAATAAATGGGAATCCGCCAACATTAATTAAATGACTCATAAATTAAATGTATTATTTAACATAAAATTTCATATTTTTAGTCTCATATATCCATTAAGGAACTCTATAACGCCACACGATTTTGAGAAATATTTTGTTTCAAATTAATCTACCCTTTCCAATATTTTTTATTGAATGTAATAGAAAAAATATCTTATTTTATATCAAATTATTATATTTGGATTACATTATACATTCCAACAAGTTAGTCATACACTACTAACCACATAAATTTTATCTTCCTCTATGTGGAACACTGTAGTTATGCATGACTTCACATACACCACAAGCAACACCAACTCAGTGTATGTTACAAGCAACACTGATGTTTCTATGAGTCATCATTTTACTATTTTAATTATTTAAATAAGATAATTATAACATAGCCACTAAAAATTTTAATATGAATATAAATAACTACTTTATAAATATTTTTTCTATTGGTTTTATAGAAATAAAATATAATGACCCAAAAAGATAGAATTTATTGTAAAGACTTTATATGTTTAAAGATATTATATTATAAAATAAACTACATTTATTGTTCCTCTATTAAAAATAATATAATTTATTTAAGTAGAATATAAAATATTAATTTTATACAATAAACTTCATTGTTTACTTTCGAATTGCTAAATTGGCATAGCATGATTTTTTGGATTTTTCAGAGAAAAATTATTTTTGATAAATAGTTAAAATACTGAAGTTTAGTTAATAAATGTCTTTTCATTCAAAAAATAATTAATGATATATTATATTTTAAATTTGTTTTAATGTAAATGTAGATCAATATTAAATATATTATTAAAATATAGGTCTATAGAATCAATTTCATTTCTAAAATTGAATATAAAAAAATTATAAAATTTTGAATGTTTTTATACTTTAAATCCTTCCAATCCTATCATGTCTACCTGAATAGCATTAATATATATATTTTTTCTTATGTGAAATTAATTTATGAAAAAAAACATACACCATTGTAATGAATATAATTCTGAGATCATAACTAGATCATGTTTATTTTTCCCCCCAAAATGACATGTAAATGTGATAAAAATTAATCACATCGATTAAGGTCAAATTAAACATAATTAGGGGCCAAACCATGATATTAGGGTCGAAAATGACCTATATAGTTGTCCAAAACAAATTTTATGGAAATATTTTGTCTTAAAAGCTTCCATTATTGAATATTTTTATTCGGTGTGACTTTTTTTAGGTAAGAATATTTTTACAGCTAATTTATTTTAAAAACCAAGTGAGTCGTTTTACCTCCGTATAAAAGGACACCACATATACCACTTCATCACTTCTCTCAAAACTAATATTTTCATCTACGGTATACCAAATACAAATATCAAAATCCCTCAATTACCCCTTTATGACTATATTTTGGAAGAACATCTTCCAATGAACCCTTTTGGATCAATCCAAAAGGGGGTACCAGATTAAGAGATAACAACTTCTCTCAACATCTTTTCTTTTATTTTCTATCTCCACCCCTCCAATATATTAATTACAGGGTTTTATAAAAATTACCTAAATAGACTGGGATGTTTCTATGGTATGTTTTTTAGCTACACTTATAAACCCCTCCATACAATGGGGTAATTAACATATTGTTTCTGTGTAAGATGAACTTCAACCTCACAAAATGATGTTTGTTAAATTTTACTTAACACCTCTCATGGTGTAAATTATGATTAAAAAACTGTTTCTATATATTATGTATTATAATTTTTATGTCATTAACATTGTTAATTAGTTTTACAACACATAACCTTTTTACTTTTCATGATTTGTAAAAATGATAATTTTGTTTGTGGACGTGTGGACTACCGCCCCCTCAAAGTAATGCGATTCATTTACAAACTACATGGAAAGTATTAACAATAATTTTTTTGAAAATATATGATATATAAAAAATTATAATTATACTATAATTATATTGTATACATACATAGATATATTTTCTGTTTTGTATTTATTTCAATACGACAATGAAATTCGAAACATCTTTCATGCATACATACGACTTAACATCTCCATGAAAGTCATATTCTATTTCATAAGTCAATTGTTTATATATTTTTATAATACACACATACTGTATATAAATTATATTTATATCATCCTTTACATTATTTAATCATGATATAAAACTAATACTAACAATATAACAATTTAAGACACATGCAAAGAACTAAGTGAATATTATTCAACTTAAAACCTTAACAATGGATGGTTAACAAGTCTATAATATAATGTCATAATAAAAGAATATAAGATGTTATATATAATACTATGGTTAAGTAAATTATTTATAACAAAATTATGTTTAATATACACATATTTTTAGGGAGTACGGAGACATTAAAGACACAAGGTAGGGGATATCATATCACTTTTTATTTATGTAAGATACAAGCAATATTCATCACACAATATTTTTTTTGTACTGACTAGGATTTTATGTTATTTATATTATAATTAAATTTATTTTTATACAATTATTAATTTTATTGTATTTCTTTCATGTGGTTTAAGAATCAAATGTTACCAAATCAGTGAAATAGTTTTTTCTTAATTTTCCTTCTTTGAGACCCATGTTTAGTTCTGTACTAAAATTATCATTCGATGTGTATATACATATATTTTACATGTTATATCATGAATTATCTAATATTATTTATATTTTAAGCTCCATGTAATTCCCATTTCATACATGGAGAGTATGATCACATGTTACCATGTTATAAGAATTTATTGAGACATTCTCACCGATTTTCAAGATTTTCTATATTTATGCCTGCTTTGATGAAATATTATGATACTTATTTCAAGAACATTAATTAATTTTGTTCACCTTTGGTAATTAATGATGTATTAATATATTAAATCCACTTATTCCACTTTATGGTACATAATATAGTTAATTAGGGTTTTTATGAAAGACTAATTTTACCCTCTCTTCGGTTGGAAACTAGTGTTTCATTAAAATCAGTTTTTTCCAAAAAACTGTTTCCTAGAATTTTCTTATAGTTTCATATGATAATTAATAAAATAAGCCTTTTTCCTTTATCCAATGTTTTCAAATGTATATCCTTATCACATTATGAATGATTCATTTTTTGTAATCATTTTATAATGAAAAATGAATGTATTTCTTTCCTCAAATGACAGTTTCGTATTTATCCATCAAAAATCCTTTGAAGCATTCATTTCATGTTTAAAGTATGATTTTTTGAATTATTTTTAATGTATATTTAAAAATAATCTGTTTTAAAAATTTTCTCAAGCATTTTTAATATGTTATATATAATAATTATTTAAAAAATTATTTATGAATCTTTAATATGTTTATATGGAAAATTATTTTCAAACTTTTTTAATCATTATTTTATAAGTTTTCATGGAAAATGATTTTATAAAAAATTTTATGAATCTTTTATATTTTTAAGTGAAACTTATTTTAAAAATGATTTAATGCTACTTTTATATGTTTTATTGAAAATGTTTTCCAACATCATTTCAAGCCTCATTTTTATGTTTTCAATGTATTTTAAATGAAATTATTTTCAAATATTTTTTTGGAGATCCTTGTAATTTTTTCAAATAAGAAGATTTTATTTTGATTATTTGAATCATTCATTCTATGTTATCAATTTATTATTAAATGAAATGGTTTCTAAATGGGTTTATGTTTTAATGAATATTTTTCAAATGAAAATGTATATTTTAATTAAGAATTTTTTAAAATATATCCTTTCAAGTTATTTTCTATATAATATGAAATCATTTTATTACTCATGACCTTCTAATAAATAATCCAAAGGATCCATTCATATTATTTCAGGAATTTTTTTTTGTTTTGATGGAATTATTATTATGACACCCATTAATCTATCAAGGGTTACATTATTTTGAATCCCCCATATTTTCATAGGTTATGCTTATGATGAAGTTATTATAAACCCGGTATTATTTACCAAATGTTATGATATCATTAATTGTTTATGAATCCCATTAAATTTCATTGTGTTGGATAAAATTAGTTATTATTTTTGGCACATGTATGTATATTTTAACTATGATATTAGTGGGACCTATATCTAACTCCAATGCATTGGGTAAAGATTAAAATATCATGACCTAAATATGGATGGAAGAGGAAATAAAATCTGTGAAGTGTTGCATTGCTAGAACAGGAAATGAACTCAGTTTTCTATTATTCAGATGGAATAGAGAGAAAACTCAGTTCAATAATAAATGGATAGAACATGGAATTAAGGAAGTTTATTAAAATAATTTTTCCACTAATATGGACTCGACAAACAATTCCTAGAATACTATGGAAATCATTTTATATTCCTATGCATCCTCAAAAATTCGATGTTATATTCCTACATTATAAACTCATGGATTATTTTAATTATTTCCTTATGATTCATGTATTATTAAAAGCCAATCTATATTATGATATCAAATATGCGGGATGATATTGAAATGTTATGTTCATGTTACATACCTGTTGGTTCATTTTATTCTTATAAATTTCCATTATTTACCCTCACTTATAATTTGATCTCACCCCGTCAATATGTTTACTTTCTCAAGGATATGAATATATATTTTTTGGTATATGTGCTGAGGGTGGAGAACATTATGGGATATATAGAGGATATTTCAGCAGGACACAAGATTTTGTTTCCATGTTTCTGAAGACACTAAACTATTATGGTCCTTAGGCATGAATTTTTTGTATTGTACATAATATTCATCTAAAATGATGAGATATCGAATTATGTTAATCCTAGGTCTATTTAGTTTGTATCAAAGGAAAATCTTACTCAACCATCGAAATATAGAATGGGAAAATCATAGTGATAACCCCTTGGACTTGTCTAAGGACAATTCTATTGATAAGGAAAAGTATATAAACATGTCCTATAATTTTGGTAAAGCATAGAGTGAGTGGTTTCCTATAATTACATCCTTGTATGAATACTAAAAGTGGATGTGAACACTTTATAGATTCACTTATGTCCTTTCCATGGAACTATTCACTTATGTGTGATTGATAAATTCAATAACTTCCTATAAATATTAACTATTATTGTTGTGACACTAGGGTTTTGGAAATCACCCTTTGTTCTAGTCCAGGTCGGGTTACAGGTTCTGTTTGTAGAAACCAGGTGTGATAGGTTTGAATTTTTAGGCATTTATTATGATAAATTTTATTCTAGTTCTTTTAAAAATGTCTACCCCATGTGTTTTGAAGAAAACTTCATGTTTTTGGGTTGGCAGACTGATGTGAATGGTTGGCGCATGGTCGATTTAATCTTGTTCCATTCCCCAGGTAATGGTGTAGTGGGTCTATTCTTGGATAGAAGAGATAGAACAGCTATCGTGTGGTGCCTTAGGGAAGGTTTCTTTCCCATTTGGTAGGTCTTTATTCAGGAACAATGCCTTATTCTGTCACCACAAGATTTAATAAACCATGCATGGTGTCCATCTCATTAATATTTAAGGGTTTATTTTCTCTCTCCCACTAATTTTAACACCTTTGGGGCAATTTCACGACCCAGAAGCCCGCCAATCCCTTAGTATGACTCCCTTTATTCTCACCTCTCCATGGGATCCAATATTTTGGATATTTTGGTGTTGATTTTTCAAGATCCCTCATGTAAGTCCTATTCTCTCTTATTTTCCACCTCTCTTAGGGTTTCATCTCTTCTATTTTAGAGGTTTCAATTTTCAATTGGATATGGGGTTTTATTTAGTGATACATCATGACTATAATGGTTTAATATTGATGTATTATGTTTGATCTTTCCTTTTTAGGGTTTTCTCTAGGTGCAGTTGTGGTTTTGATCCATTTTATGGAAGGTCTTCTTTAGAGGTTGGTGGTTACATGCACTAGCTTTATTAGATGGATTTAATATTTTTTTTGAGTTTATAAATGTGATAATTGGTTTTATAATGTTGAGAGAACATTTTTTTTTGAATTTAATCATGTGTTGATTGGTTATAAATGAACTCTAATAATGGAAATTGCTATGTTTTGTGTGTGTTATAAAGTAACGTTTATAGAAAGGGGTTTAGGGGTAATCTAGAAGATTTGAAATGTTTTCTAAATGAATATGAGATGCTTGAATGATTAAATGGGGATTTTCAATGGAAATAGATAATTTTGGTTTTTTGTATCCTTGTTATAAATTTTGATTATAAATTGTAAAATTTTAGAGTAATGAAAATATATTTTAAAAATGGTTATAGGGTTTGAGTGGGTTTAAGGATAGGTTTGTCTCATTTTCATGGTTGGTTTTAATTGTGTATTTTTATTTTATTATAAATGGGAGATTTAGTAATTATATAAGTGATTTTAAATGTATTGAAAATGGCTTCTTTTATGTGGTGTGAGTAAATTGGAAAATTGGTTGTTTTATAAAGAAGGGTGATTCCCTTGAAATGTCTGGAATTTTTTGTAAAAGTAATGGTATGTGTGACATGTGATTTTTAACATGATCACAAAAGAATCCAATGTAACATTGTGGGAGGACTAGAACTATTGTGTTAGAGATATGGAAGTGTCTTATCCCAGTTTCAATTAGTTGTATTGACGTTTGAAACACTAATAAAACTATGATGATGATTGTTATCCAATAAATCATGGAATGTTTCTCCTCTACTATGGATAATGCATGAGGATACTGATGGTAGGGGTTACTATACCGCCTTAAACTGGGGAACAAGGTTCTAGGATCCCACTCAATCTAGATAAACCCTATTGTTTTTACCCATGTAGCTCTACTATACCTAATGTGGTTCTAACTGCCAGTATATAGAGGACCACTTGAGTGCATGTTCTATTAATAAAATTACCTTATCATTTAAATTGGTGTTTTGTGAAATGGGATTTCATAAAATCATTCCATTTTATTATTACCTAAAAAATATTTTCCAATAAATATTTTAAGGATATATATTAATTTATCATGTTAGATTTTCTATTAAATGTATTATATGGATCATATTTATTGGGTGGCTCAGTAAATTCATTCGGCTCACACCTTATATACAACTTTGGGAGTAGGTAAACCTTGTTCCATGTTTTCTTAGGTAAATACATGATGTATAGTGCTCTTAGATTGATCTTCTTGTGTCTCTCAGTGTGGATCTTGGTTGTGGTTTCTTGAGGATGTTTCTCCTCTTGTGGAAAAAAGTATTGGGATAATGTTTTAGTCTTCCATTCATTTTAGTCCTCTTTGGGTATGAGTTTAATTGTAAAATTAAAATCTAGAAAATGTTAAAGTCTTGCTTGGGTGACTATTTTTAGCTTTTTCTTCATTAATGTTTTGGTTGTTTTATTTTTATTTAATCGGGTAAATTGTTCCCACACTATACTTTTGACACCTAGGAACTTATATCGGCTCATTGGAATTGAGAACACCCTTCGGGCCTGGCTATAGACTGGGTCGGGCACCAGGTCAGATGGTGAACCATTTGGTTCATGGAAACATTTTATCAAAAGATGTTAGTCTTATCAGTTCATCTTCAATGGGGAAGAGTCCTAGTAGGCCAGAAAAAAGGTTTTAAAAACGCAATATTCTTGTTTTGAGTTTGGTGCATGGCCAATACACATCAAGGTGTGACTTGAGTTACTAAGTGAATTCTGCTTTCATCTGTTTCCATTGACCTTTATGGAAATTTTTTGTTGGGGGAAATGAAAAGGGAGTTGGATCAATGGTATCAAGGAGATCATAGTGTTGGGAAATCCATGTGGAGCTAGGCTCAATTCCCCAGAGCAGTCCTCATGATAGTAGTTTCATAGCCCTATAGCTTCAATGAAAATTTCCGAGTCCCCCATTAGCACTAGTTTCCTATTTAATTTTGTTATGCCTTATTGGTATTTTAAAATTATTTTTAAAAAAACTTTTCAAGGGATGTGTGGAAAAAAATTCTAAATAAGAAATGGTTAGATTCTAAAATGATGTAAAAATGGGTTTTCACATTTTTTTTGAATATGGGTTCAAAAGATAAACATTCATTAAATGATTTGTTTGAATAGCAGTTGATATGTGGAGCAAAGAAATAAGTTCTACTTAAGGTGGTTTATAATTTAGAGGATAGTGATTTTTTCCGATGCTTTGTGAAATTTAGGGTGGAAATTTGTTATATTTTTGAGAAAATTTATGTGTGGAATGAATGTTTATTTAGAAGGTGAAAATTGTTTTTTACACAGTTACTATCATGTGTGACCACATGCATGTAATATATGTGAAAAAAGGATTGGTTCCTGGGATTTATTGGGGAAGGGAATGTGTGAGACTTCGTATGGTACCGTTGGTGAATGTGTAACCCACCCATCCTATTTTGTTTTAAAAATGAGTTTTTAATGGAATGATGGAGTACTTGGTATTCTATAATTCTGTAGTGTGCTTTTTTTTATTTGAGTTTCTGTATTTTTAAGGTATATAGAGTTTTCATAATATTCTTTTTTGGGAGATGTTTAAAGTTATATTTTTTTTGATGAGTCAGTTTGAGATAATTGTTCATGGTTTTTTTTTTGTAAAAATGATTTGTATACCATTGAGTAGGTTCCCTTTTGTATGTTTGGAAGCTGTTTGTGTTATTATTTGGCCAAGGGGATATTTTTATTTGGTAAATGGATTTCCATTGTAAGGTAGTGAACA
This sequence comes from Viscum album, assembly GCA_963277665.1. Lineage (NCBI taxonomy): Eukaryota > Viridiplantae > Streptophyta > Magnoliopsida > Santalales > Viscaceae > Viscum > Viscum album. The sequence goes on from OY728135.1 coordinate 1,281,806,512, forward strand.
CCCCTATAATAAATTAATGTATTTGAAATCCGGCCATGGGTGATTCTCTAATGGAAGGCCCTCTAATTGATCAAAGTACAAACACTACTCTTAGGTTTTCAAGATGTGTTTATCTATCTTATCTTTCAGATTTGTTATATCCTCTCATTGTATAAGATTGGATATGTAAGGTGTAGAATTAAATCATAGTTTTTAGGGTTTTTTAAATAGGCATAGGTGAATTCATGAATATTTAAGCATGATGTTCCATCCTAAATGCACTGAAAGGAATTCTACTGAGGAAACTGAATATAAGCATGGGTTTTGTTTTGTTCTGTTGTCTTAAAGGGCCTTTATAATTTTAATAGTTTTAGTATAAGCTAGGGTTCATTCTAGGAAACTTGTGTGGAAATTTTAGTTGTAAGAGACTATTATGGTTGTATGGAGGAATTGTGTTATACTTTTAACTCAGTTTAATGAACCGCTCCTTGGAATGATTCTATCTGTTTCAAGTGTCATGTCCGGTACGATATTTAAGAGTTATATTCTCTTTTAAATACAAAAGTTTATATTGTGGATCCTTTCAAGAACTTCTATTTTAATATAAGTGTGTTCCTCTTATGGTCATTTCTAAAATTCTCCGTTCAATATAAAGGTTCTTTCCATGTGACCCTTATTTCATTTTTTCTTGTTCTCGGTGAAAGGGATTATCCGTTATGATTTCATTGTAGAGAAGTATCTTTCTAAAACCAAGTGAGTCATGGGTTTTGTGTGTTATTTTTTGTGATATCTGGTTATGGGGTGGTTTCATGTTGCACCAAGAGGAATAGGTTTTTATAGGTGAGGTTTGGTTCTAGGATGTGAGGCATGAGATGATTCACACAATAATGATCCAGCCATAGGTTGTGGAGTGAAGATGGATCATAGTCAATGAACCTAGGGGAAAAATGGAGTCTTGTTCTTGAGCTTATCTTCTATATTGAATGTGGAAGTAGTTCGGCCTCCCATGTTGTCATTTCATCTTTTATTGTCCGTTTTTGGTGGAAAAAGACATAAGGACCCTATTCCTCTATTTTGTAATATGTTGAATGGAATAGTTTATCCCTCGTAACATGGATTCAGGGATTGTTTATTTTCTTGAACCACAGTTCTTATAGTATTTTGGGTGTAAATATTCTTATGGTTGTTCATGTATAAATGTTCCTAAAGGTTCTTTTTTATCCTAGTTTTGGTCGAAGACTTAAGAGGATGGTAATGACTATGGGAGTGGAGAAAATGAAGACGTATTTAGTTTGGTTTAGATTTTGGATAATTGGGCCCATAGTGCAGGGAGGTTAGGTCATGTGGGAAGCTTTTGAGATAACCCATTTAAGGTTTCCATCATCAGTTCCAGCAAGTCTGGTAAGCGATCTGGTCAGTTATTATGGTAGAGAGAACCACCATGGATTATTTTGAAATTTAGCGGTTGTAAATCAATGTTTTCTTAATGATTATGGTTGGTAGTCTACTCAGGCCTCCCCAATTTGGTGTCCCAATCATGTTTTAGTTATTAGGTCATTTCTTATGGTGGGGTGTCTATTTGAACCTCCTTGTGTTAGTAATTCTAGTTTTCTCCTCGTGTTTTCTTGGTGGTATATGGTATCTTTATGATGTTTCTAATCCAATATTTATCCTTTATGTAAATGTTGGGTGGGAGAGTCCCTAATTATTTCATTGATTTTTGGTTGTAGGGGTATTCCTTGGATGAAATTTGATCTTTTTTTATTTAGATGAGTAGTGTGGGTTTCGTTTAGTAGTGTTTGAGGTTTTTAATATAATAAATTGGATTTTGCGTTTTGGGTAGTTTCTCTCATTTGATTGATCAACTAGAGGTGTCTACACTTTTGGGGGTGGGTGGCACATAGAGGGGTGTCCTTTTTACCCTTTAGAGTTCATCTCATAAGTCTCTCTTTTCTAATTTTCCATCATTAATCTCCCTAAGTTGTTAAAAAGTAATAGTTTTAAATTTTTGTATCATGCCTTGGGATAGATTTTTAATATCAGAAAGTGTTATGGTGGGGATAATTGTGACATGTAGGTTTTTTAATTTACCCATGGTTGTGGTTTGGGTTGGATTCTCGGTTGTTTTCACGTAAACCGAGTGTAAAATTTTTATTTTTTATGTATATCAAAAAAGTAGTCTAACTATTGTTCATAAGTTTTCCCCATCAGTTTTGATGAATAAATGCATGTTTTTGGGTTAGAAGACTGATGTACATTTTTTGTGAACATTTATCCCAATTATATTCTATTCTCTAGGTAACCCTACGATGTGTCTGTTTATAGACAAAAGAGACAATAGGTCTACCACAATTTCCCACAGAATATGTATCCCTTGCAGTAAGACTTTATTTGGAATGAAATCCATGCAATGTTACTGGATAGTTTAACAAACATTGTGGACTAACCGTGCACAGTTTCCAGGTCATTAAAATGTGGGGGTTTATTTTTTTTTTCTCTCTCCCCAATGTTCTCCCCTTTGTCTACATTTTTTCAACCCACTCATCACTACAATCCATAGGTGTGCCTCCCACTATCCTCTTCTCTCCTTGGTCTCTAATAATTGGTCATTTTGGGTGGAGATCCAACAATACCTTTAATGTAAGTCCTCTTCTCCCACTTTTTCCTTTTATTTTAGGGTTTCCACTCTTCTATTTTGGGGGTTTTGGTTTTTTAGCGACCATGTTGATTGATTTACATTTATATATTGATGGTAGTGATTCAATATGGATGTATTAAGTTAGATATGTTCTTTTTATGGTTTTATTGAGGTGTGGTTAGAGGTTTTCACTATTTTATGGAAGGTTCTTCATAAGTGGTTAGTCGTACTATTCCATAACATTATCATATGGATTTAAAATGTTTCCTGGAGTTTGTAAATTTGATATTTGGATTAATTATGAGGTGGATATGGTATTTTTGAAATTATTTGAGTGATTATGGGTTATAAATTAACAGTAACATAAGAAATAAATATGCAATATGTGTGCTATAACGTAATGTTTTTTAAAATGGTTTTAGGGTACGTTTGGAAGGTGCAAACTGTATTTTCAATGGAACTTGTGATTCATATATGATTCAATAGGGATTTTAAATTGAAAATGGATCATTTTGGGAATGTAATCCTTATTATGAATTTTGAGTAAAATTTTTAAATGTTTTAATGATGAAAATATTGTTTTAAAAATGGGTTTAGGGTATGAGTGAGTTTATAAAGGGGCTTGGACCATTGACATTTTCATTTTTAAATGTGTGTTTTTACAATGTTATAAAAGGGTTATTTGGGGATTATTTAAGTGATGGTAAAGGATTTAAAAAGAGGATTATCATTATTTTGTGTAAAATGATAAATGGGTTGTTTTATGAAGAAGGGTTATTCCCTTTAAGTGCATGTACTTTGTTGTGAACGTGGTGGTATTTGTGACACGTGAATGTTAACTCGAGCACACATGAATCATGGGTATCTAGGTGGGAGGACTAGAACTAGTGCTCTAGTGATATAGTAGTGGATTTCACTAATTTCATTTTGTTGGGTTGATGTTTACAATACTAACAAAACTATGATGATGATTAATCACCACTTGAACATTGGATTTTTCTCCACTCTAGTGGCTTGTGCATGAGGACGATGAGAGATTCAGTTACTATAACCCATTCCACCGAGGAAATATGTTCGAGGGTCCCACTCATACCCGATAAAACCTAGGGGATTTCCTATCATTCTCTACTACACAAGATGTGGTGCCTTCCATTATCATACATAGTACCAGTTGAGTGTGTGTGATATTAGCAAAAATTCCCTTTCTCATTTAAGATTGTTTTTGTAAAATGGTTTTCCTTCAAAGAGTTATTTTTTAGGTATTACCTGAGATATATTTTTCGTGAAATATTTTAATAGAATTACTTTAATGGAGCATATTATATTTTCTTTTAAATGTTTTGGAATATAACCTCTTTATTTGGTGGCAACATTCTGAGCTTTGGATCACAACATACATATACATTTGGGTGTTGGTATACCTTGTTCCATGTTTTTACCAGGTAAAGGCAGAATTTTTAGTGTTGGTATATTTAAATCCAAGTTTCTCTCTATGTTGATCATGCTAGTGGAAGATTGTGGATGTTATTTATCATGTGTCTTGGAGGTTTGGGATAATTTATTATTTTTATTGTCATTGTAGTTATCTTTATGTTTTGAGTTGACTTGTAAAATTATAAATTGGAAAATGTTAATGGCTTCTTTGAGTGTATATTTTCAGATTTGTCTTACATAATGTTTCATTTTTCTTTTTTCTAATAATCCAGTTTAATTTTTACGACATTTTACTTTTGATACACGGGAACCTGTGCCAACCTGTGGGGATTGGGAAGACCCATCAGGCCTTGCCACGGGCTAGGTTGGGCAATAGGTTGGACAGTTACCCATCTTGGTTTGTGAAATATCCACCATGTCAAATCATCACTCTCAACCTATGTTCTTATAAGTATAAACCCAATTATATATTACTTTGGGTAACCGTTATGGTTACATATATCATTTTTAAGGGAAGGTATTAGTTTTCATTTTTACTATAAGGGTTTTTATGAATGAAAATTTCAACTATTAAACATTTGATAAACAAGAAGAATTTAAAGGGAGAAATTGATTTTATGGGGGTATAATTTAACACCATGACATTTTTTGAATTATAATTATTTAAGTAATTTAATCTTTTTGATATTTTTCATTTTTTAAGACAGTAAACATTGATTATTTTACATTAAAGTACTATGTTTGGCGTGTGTTTTACTCAACACCAAGTGTATCATGAACCACCCATTACATAAATTTTAGCTTTCTCTATAATATACACTGAGGTTTTCTGCAACATGGAATTTGAAACACAAAACACTAACTTATTATTTGTTAAACATAACACTGATGTTTCTACGAGATGGATTTTTTCGTTATATTGATTTAAATGAGATAATTATATCATAGCAATTAAACATATTAATATGAGTAGCAAAAACGTTGTTAAAAATATTGTTTATAATGGTTTTATATAAATAAAATATATTGATAATTAAGGATACATTTTTTTGTAACAACTTTATATTTTTATAAAATATTATTTTCTCAAATAAACTACATTTATTGTGTTTATATGAAAAATAATAAAATAAAATTTTGGAACATTTATATTTTTAATACCATTACTGTTGCTTAATTTTTTTAATTTATATTGTAAAAATTACCTTTAGGTGAATGTATAGAATTTTTTTTGAGAAACTTCATTATTTAATGAATAGCGAAAAATATTTAAATATAGTTAATAAATACAGTTTAATTTAAATAATTATTAATGCTAAATTATATTTTAAATTTTTTAAAGGTCATAGTGGTTCAAATAAAAACATTTTAATATAATTTATTTCATTATAATCTATATAACTTTTAAATTTTATATAAAAACATAATAATAATCTAAACATCTTTATACTTTAATAACCCATAATTTCATCCAAAATGCAGGATTATAATTAATATTAATTTTTCAAATTCAATGAATTGAATTTTTTAAAAACTCATTTAATCCATTGAAATATGTTTAGTATTTATATGATAATTATATGATGTTATTTATTGACCATAATTATTAATAAATTTGATTAAAATTAATTACAATGATTAAGGTCAAAATAAGCTTAATGAGCAACAAAACCTTAATTTAAGGGGCCCAAATGAACTTGAAAGATGTAAAAAACCCATTTTTGGAAGTTTTTATTTAATAAATATTCCATTATTTATTATTTTTTATGAATATTTTTATGTAAGAACATGTGTACACCTAACTTGTTTGCAAAAATTCCATGTGAGTCATTTTTCTTCCCTATTAAAGGCCACCACCTCTCCAAATTATTCACACCTCTAAAAAATGATACGTTGGTCAAATAATTATCTAATACAAATTCATAAACCCCTAAATTCCTCCTTGAAATATCAATTTTGGCATAAATTATTCCAACTAACCATTCAAAAAAATCAAATGGAGTAACCTGATTATGAGGTAACACCTTCTCTCAAGCTAATTTCTTTCATTTTTCTTCTCCATCACCTCAAATATCATTATTCTAGGATGTTATAATAAATAATTTATCCTCAAAGTTATATGATTATTTAATTCTATGGGTTAAATATACACTTACAAACACCTCTATTTAATGGGTGACAACCATAATGTATATGGGTACAACGAACTTATGCCTCGCAAAACAACAACTATTCAATTTTCCTTACCACATCTCAAAGTGGGAATTAAGATGAAACAATTGTTTATATATATTATATATTATATTTATTATTTATTTAAAATTATTTATTCTATTTACAATACATATATTTATACTTTACATTTGTTGTGAATATGGTAATTCAGTTTGAGGATGTATAGACTACCACCCCCTCAAAGTTATTTTATTCATTCACACACTACATGGGATATATTAAGGATGATTTTAGTGAAATAATATGATAGATATAACATTATAAATATAATCTATTGATATTATATACATATATACATATATTCCATTTTATTTCTTTATATCAAAATGACAATAAAAATGGAATCAAAGTTCATGCATACATATGACTTATCATCTTAAGGAACGATGTGTTCCATTTCGCACGTCTCTAATATATGGATTAATATAATTAAAATATAATGGATATAAATGAATGATATATGATGTTTTAAATTCCACAATAATTATATATTTATAAGGTGTGATAATATAAAAAATTAACACACATGAGATGAACAATGATTTTATTATCTAATGTGAATGCTTTATATAGGATGGATAAAAAGAATCTAATATAGAGTCATAATGAAACCGTATATTGTATTAGATATAATAATATAGTTCAGTAAAATATGTATAATAAATTTATATTTATCATATAGGTTTTTTGAATGAGTATGATGATAGTAAAGACACAGCGTAAGGGGATTTAATCTCATTTTTTATTTTCATAGGATACATGTTATGTTCCCACTCTCTCCTTTTGTGAAGTGTATGTACATAAGTTGTTAGAATTCTATGTATATTACAGATAACGTTATAGGGATTCACACATTCATTTTTTTATCATTATTTCATGGGGTTTATGTTTCAATAGTTTCCAAATCAATTAATAGTTTTGTCTCAATTTTCCTTCGTTGAGACTCATATTTTTTATACACCTAAATTTTCTTTCGAGGTGTGTATACATTAATTATACATTATATATCATGAAATAACATATTTTAAGAATATTTAAGATTAATTTAATTTCATTTTCTAACATGGAGATTATTATCTCATGTTACCAAGTTATAAGAGTTTATTGGGACAATGTAATCACCATTCAATATTGTTTATGTTTATAATCACTCGGATAATATATTATGACACATATCTCAAAAAAAAATTAATTATTATTAATCTAATATGGTTTCTAATGATTAATTAATATACTAGTAGAATTTATTCCACTATTTTGTATATTATATAATTTAGAATGTATTCCTATGAAATCCTGACATTACCATCTCTTCGATCAGAAATTGTTTCTCCATTAAAATCATGAATTCCACAGAGGGTTTATATGGATACTATAAAAATCTATTATGATCATTAAAATAAATTTTTATCCTTTTTGAAATTTTTAAATGTTTTATGATTTATCATTTTGTCGCCTTCAGAAAGAGGTATTTTTATAATTGTTTTACTGTGAAAAAGGAATGTTTTTACCTTGTACAACATGTACGAATTTTCCACCGTCAACACATTAATGATTTTTTATGTTTAAAGGATAATTTTATATATTTATTAAAATAATATTTTTAAAAGAATTTTTTAAAAAAAAATTATTGTCTGCTTATTTTTAACGTTTTAATGGAAAATGATTTTCAAAATTTATTCAAGATTCATTTTTAAGTTCTGAAGGAACATTTTTTCAATATTTTTTCATGATTATTTTATTAGTTTTCAAGGAAACTGAAATTCAAAATTAATTCATGATTATTTTATGATTTTTCATGTAAAATTATTTTCAAAATGTTATAAATATTATTTTATTAGTTCCAAGGAATATTGTTTGGAATTTTTTTCAATATTATTTAATAATAATTCAAGGAAATGTTTTTTAAAAATCAATTAAAGCTTCATTTTTAAATTATAAATTATTTTCAAATATATTTTTCTCAAAAAAATTTACGTGATCCGTTTATAGGTTTTCATGAAAAATATTTTTCAAATTTTATCCAATCCTTCATTCTAATTTTTAAAATTATTTGCAAACTAAATGTGTTTCAAAAGGTTTTCTATGTTAATGATTTTTTTTTCAAATAAGAAATGATATTTTACTCAATAAATGTTTTCAAAATATTCTTCAATGTTATATTACATATAAGAATACATATATTGTTGCATTTCATTACCTTCTATGAAATAATCCATATGAACCATACATATTCTTTCGTTAATGGTTTATGGTCTGATGGAATGATACTTATGACACCCATTTCTCTTCCATGGGTTATATGCTTTTAAAACCCTGTTATTTTCATTGGCTATGATTATGATAAAGTGATTATGAATCCTATATAATTTTATGTTGGTTATAATATTATTACATGATTATGGTATCCACTTCGTTTAATGGGTAATAATATGATTTCTTATGACTTGGTAGAACATGTATTTATTATTTAATAATGATATTGGTGAGACCTATATCTCTGTACAATGCATTGGGAAAAGATTTATTTCTCATGAGATATACATGGATGGAATGAGAAATAAAATGGGATCAATATTACGAGATTGGAATGAGAAATGAACTTGATTTATTATTTTATGTTTGGAATGGGGATTGAAATCTGTTTAGTAATACATGGCTGGAATGGGGTTTGAACCCAGTATATTAATGCAGTTTGTCCCCAAATATTCTCTCGACATAAATTCTAGGACTACTATTGATATAATTATATATGATTATTTTAATTCAATAATTTAATTGTTTACTCATTTTTTATTCTTTCATGGATTATATTCTTTATTTTTTTTATGATTCTTGTCTTATAAACATGAAATATTTTTTATGATCTCAAATACACAGGGTATGATCATAAAAAGATATGCTCATGTTACATACCCTTTTGATATGTTATGCATACACATTTCCTTTATCTACCTTTATTGTGAATATTAGCTCACCCTTTACATATTTTTACTTTCTATAGGTTATTAAGAATGATAATATGTAGAAGTACTAATAGTGGAGATATTTATGGGTGATGTTTCAGACGATTAAATACGTTAGGAGATTTAGTTTCCATGATTCGAAAGACACTAAAAAATTCTGTTCCTCGGGAATGCACTATTGTGATGTACAAAATATTCCCCTAAAATGATGTAATATCCATGTATGTTATTAATCTGTTAATGTAATTTAATAAGAAAAATATTATATTATATTATTTCATCTTTATAATGGTTTGTAATGAGAATTAAAATTATCCAAATAATATCCCCCATTATTGTAAAATTAGGTTTGTAGGAAAGCACATTATATTACACCATTTGTTGATTGAGTCTGGCTTAATGAACCCATTTTTGGTTATTACCACATGGTACATCTATTTCAGATCCTCATCCACTTATAGTGACATCATATGGATTCATTTTATTGGAAACTCTTACTCCATAAATTAATATAATTTTGGGTAGTTTTCCATAGTGTTGAAATTTCTATAATGATTCCATAATATTTTTCCCAACATATTCCAGAAAATAACTATACTTTTCTCCAATAGAAAGTACAACAAACCATATTTTTAATACACTTTAATTCATGATTTATTACAAGAATATACAATTAGTACAGCCTTAGAATATCATTATCCCTAGTTTTATTATGATATAATCTTTTTATAATATAAGATGAAAAAAAGATACATCATCATTATTTTAAAACATTCAAATAATCCTTACTAATCAATGGATAATCCAAAACATAATGGGATTACCATGGGATGTACATAAGAATAGGGTGAGTTATAATTCCTTGTAATGGAATAATCAAATCATTTTTGAAGGTAAAAAATTATATGTCATACTACTTGTATAACACTATATCATAATATGGGGTTAGAATCACAATAATGAATAATGATTCATAATATGTCATGATAGCATAATGGAAACATAGGAAAATGAAATCAACATAAAACATTACAACATAAACATATATTAAATCTACCCACCATAAAAAACATATTATTATTTGGATATATAATAAAGAGACATAAATAGAATATCATGAAATTGAAACATTACTGAATTCTTTGGACAAATATATTGTTCCAAGACCATCTATTACATTCATATCATGCACACATATAAATGATCACATAAGTGATTTAACATGTGATAATATATTAGAAAATTTAATCCCATGATTATGGAGTTTTAATTACACACATGGAAGTACCAGATAAATTAACTAAAAGTATCAATTTGTGAATACCCTATATTATGAAGGAGGATGGGTATTCATTATAGAAATGATTGACATGGTAATTTTTAGGAAATCATAGAAAACATAAAAATGGTACAAAAAGGACATATGGTTGAGGTGAATATGAGTTAAAGAGTCAAATAATCACTTTGAAACACTAATTAATTTAGTAAGGTTATTTTAAAACATATCCCAAAAATATTAATTTTGAATCCAAATTTATGACATAAATAATGTGGTTAAATAAATATGAGAATGAGTGGATCTCTTACCTTGGGAGGATAATTATAAAACCATTATAGGAGAATATAAATATCTTGGGGGTACCTAGGGAGGACTATAGAGTGAGTATGGAATAATAATTTTATTCACCAATAGACATTATATAAGAATAATGGATGTTTGGTTGGTTTTAAATATATAAATATATGAGATATCATTATTAAATTTCAAACATGGTTTTCAGAATCTGTATAATAAAATAATAGAAAACCAGAATCATCACATTGTTTTCAAATTGATTCAACATATTTATAGTTGTAATAATCATTTTAAATGACTAAGATGTTATATTAAACAAATAATACCATTTTTATGTATAAATGGGTTGTCTTTTTTAAGAATTCTTTTTAAAACCATAAAATATAGTATATTTTAGGGGGTGTTTCATTTTTATTAAATAATAATAATAGAATAATGTAAAAACACATTATTTTAAAATGGGAATCAAATTTTGGAGGTGGATAAATTTCATGGAATATCTTACATCACTTTTGGGTCATTATGTTTCCATAATATACATTGTATATTTGAAGTGTATTTAATTTTTACCCAGAAATTTGACTATCTCATAAATTAAATAACAAATTAATATTGGATAATTTTTATAGGTTGATTTAGAAAATAAAATTTATTATACTAAAATAATAATATGAGTCTATCAATTTATACATTAAAATATTAAATCAATATTTATTTAAAAAATAATACTCATTAACAATAATAATTTTATATCCCTTATAAATATTATTTTTTACTTTATAAAATTATATTAACAATTATATTTCATAAGAATTACTTTACAATAATATTATATGAAAATATAATTGACATCATAAATTCATAAATTTATTATAATAGAGTAGCTTTATTGAAACAATACATTTCAAAAATAAACAGTTTAGGTTTCATTGTATCAGAATCTAATTTGTATAATTATCAATATCTAATAATTTTATAATATTTAAATAATTAAAAGGATAAATATAAAAAAATTAAATAAAATATTAATATTAATAATCTTAGGGTTTACATAGATAACCCATTATTACACTAGAAAATGTTGTATGCTTAAGGTGTGGGAAGTGGATATTTTCATTATATGGATCAATGAACATGGCTTTAGTTGTGAGATTGATGAGAATGAAAATTTCTTGAAATCAATTTATATTTGTATTTAGTTATGGATTCTAATCTTGATTAGCCAAGGAAAATTTTAAGTAATTATTTCTCCCTTAGAATCCTTAATAAATGGATATCATAACATATTATCCTACTAGTTAAGGACATCAATTATTTTATCTATTTCAATCATACTTTATCATAACCCCATATATAATAATCATTAATGGTCATTATTCAATTTATATATAATATAAATTTTTAATGAATAAAAATATTCTAATTCCAAAATAACAAGATTTTCTAACACAAAAAAATTAGTTCATATTTTTTTCAATAACATTATTTCTTAATAATATATTTATTTATTAAAAAATATAATATATTTATAAAACATCAGATCCTAGCATTCTAATATGGGTTCTATCGTGTGTACCCTATGTACATTTAAGGTCAATCAAAGTTGGATCCCACAACCTGTGTGTGAGGAAACATAACATGTGATGTTTAACATGTCAAAAACACTTTTATCCTATAGTACATAGACTACAAGGCCTTTCATCCACTAAGAGATAAGGAGTGTAATCAATGAATTTAACAAAATAACATTTTCTTCAAGAAGATTAATACTCTCTTTTACTACCACAATTATATTCATTTTTATCCTGAAAATGAAATAAAATTCCTTCAATAACTATTTCATGGCCTTTTTAATCTATAAAATGGATTTTGGGTTGCATGATATTCATTATTTGTGGCCCCCATATCCAAAATAACTTTCGATATCTGGGATGAAATGTTTCAAATCTACTTCTTACACCCTAATCAATCAACATTATTATAATCCGTAGTTGTTTAGATAAAAATTTTATATATGGATGTAAATTTAAACGTAAATTGGTACCAGAAGGAAAAAAAAAACAATCCCATGAGACAATGATGAAAAATAATTATAGAGATGAGAGGTGTGCATGTAAAAAGTAATTTATTTCATGAGCTAACAAGATTATGATATGTCATCATAATTTTTAGAAACGAAACTCTAAATAACTTGGTTGAAAAGGAAGAGTTAAATAGGTTCATGATTGTTATTAACATCTTTTCATATGCGAAGGACAAGAAATTGTTGAGTAATAAAGAAAATATGAAAATCATGTCTTATAAAAAAATAGGGGAAAACATGAAAATGTTGTTCCGCACCACATTTAGTGAAGGATGATTTTTTAGAACAAATCCACAAAATAATAAGATGAATATCATACTAAATTTATCATTCATCTTACATTTCTACACCATCTCATACCATAAATACATGTTCTAGTAACCTAATAACCAATAGATAACTCCCATGCATCCTCTCTAATATCCTAAGGTTATTAAAAAATCTATAATGATTTTACATAATTGAATACATATATAGAGTGAACTAGGTTTTGGTTCTTGATACAAAGAGAAATTAAACTACTTTACTAAATTAATGATCCCATTGAAGACTACCAAAAAGAGGAATCCTAAAGCCCAAAAAACATTATATGAAACCTAGTGTAAATCTTATATTCTAGAAAATTTTATTGAATTATTATTCCAATAATGGTTCTGAATCAATGGGGAAAACATTTATTCTTAAATGAGGTGTGAATATGCATTAATATATATTAATATATTGAATATAATTATTATGGAGTCCTATAACACTGGAAAAAATATTGCCAATGTGATTAGTAATCAAAAAATATAATTATTGATATTCTAGAAACTATACTAATGAAACCAAATACATTACAATATAGGCACTATTAAAATTTATCTCCCCATAAATAATATGATACAAAGATAATTGGTGGTACTAAGCCCACATCCAAGTCACATGCTCCTGGAATCTCCCATATATGCTTCCACATTATGAAATCACTTCAACCAATGGGGCGGTCTATATATGGAAGAAAGTCTATAGTTGGTCCTTGAATTCCATATAGTAATATGATAATATAGATTTCTCCCAAATTTTTTAATTTACATTTTGAATGACATGTGACATATTGTCCACCTATCTTCTTAGTGTGAACCATGATTTTCATCCAGTGATTTTACATCTCCTTTGATTCATAGTTAATACATTAGAAAAACATGTATATAGACCACAATAGTTTAGTGTATTTAGAGAATAGGTTCACAATCATCAAATTTGGTGAATGATCATTAACATATCCTAAAAAGATCAAACAATTTATTACTCATCATAAACATACCCTATATAAAACATTATTTCATATCCAACGGAAACAATAATAAAGGTTTAGCCTAAATTTCCAATAAGTGTAAAAAATGTATATACATATGCATAAAAAAATATAATTATAGGAAAAAATAATCATAATATTGGAAAACCATACCATATAGATCAAAGTTAACAATATTTATTCATGGCATAAATATTGGAAGATCATAAAACATTAATCATAATGGAATCATGAACTTTCTCTATGAGGTAATAATAATGGAATAATAGATAGATTTTTGGAATATATATAATCTTTGATAATGTTATATCAAGGATTGATTACAGGACAATCATAACATTTTTGGCGTCGGCCAATCAACTATATATCATCTTAGGGATTATGATAACATCACATGAAACCCCTTTTTTATCATGGGAAACCATATTGTGTACCCACAATGGGGGTTGGTATAGGCTCCCATGTACCCTATTTTGGGCTTCATATAACCTCCCATGTAATCTTTGAGATCATATAACATTAATGCATGTTGGTTGCAAATCCATATCGCCATACATGATGTTGCTCTGATGAAAAAGGGCCATTGTAACAACACTATGCATGACTTTGTAATCAAGAGACTTCTTTGAAATAAAGGAAATTTCTATCATTCTCATCGCACCCAAGAGGTGTACTACATAGCTCCTATTCCTTGATAGATCAAAATTAATGTTGATTGTGCCTCCAAAGGAAATATGAGACTTTCGGGATGAGGTGATGTCCTCATTAATCATCTTGGTCTGATTATTGTTTTCTTCATGGGTAGTTTTGACATTTCCTCCTCCCTTGAAGCTGACATGATGAGCTTAATTCATTGTTATTTCCTTCTCCATGATCATTGGTGGGATCAACCCATGGATAGAAAGTGTCTCAATGAACATCACAGAAGTGATTTGGAATTGAATTATTTATCTTTCTTGGCTGATTACTACTCATTGGAATGAATACTCTCGTTCACTTATAGATCTAAACTATATCACCACTCATGTTTATCAAGATGCTAATACGGTTGTACATGGCCTAGACAACATGAGAGTAAATCAAGACATCACCTGGTTCGAAGACCTCCCCGTAGATCGTATTTCATTAGATGAAAATGATTTTAATATGATAATGTATTTTAGACCATTTTAAACTTTCTTTTGAAAATAATTTTTCATTGATAATTTTGGACCAAGGATCCATCTCATAAAAAAACAACATTTCATTTTAGAAAACCCCCTTGATAAAGAAATAGTTTTCATAATAATTATGTCATGGTATAACCCCTAAAAATTTAAGTGGGAATCATAATATTTATATCATCATATGAACCATTAAAAATGATGTGAGTTTCCAGATAATTATATCATGGTTTAACCCATGAAAAAATATGGTAGGTTCATGAGAATTATATTATGGTATAACCTACAGAAGGAAAAAAATACATAAACATCATGTCATTGTAAATAAAATAAATTCACAGAATGAATAAGAATGGTATCATTGGATCATATCCCCAATGAATTATAAGTGACCTCAATAGATGCCATCATATATATAGAATGATCTTGACTGAAAAATTATAAAATTTCATCAGGGTAAAAAAATTTATTTGGAGAAAACGTTTTTTAAATAATATTTTCAAAATATTTTGTGAATCTATTTTATCAATAAATAATAAAAATAAAAAATATATGTCTTTTAAAATATATTTTGATGAAAATATCATTTACAAATACAGAAAAAATACTATTAATATATAAAAAATTTAGAAAATACTTTTGTGTGAAAATAACCATGAAAAATTATAATCTATGCATCAAAGATAATAATTGTCATGATGATGCAATTTTTTTTCATTCCATACATGTTAAAATAAATATTTATTTCAACTTGTTAGTAAAATATTGATGGGAATTATTTGTAAAAATCCATTTTCCTTCCCTTAAAATGTATTTTATTAAATAAAAATGAATAAAAAGTAAATTAATACATTTTTAAATATGATCAAAATAACCTTTTATTTCGTTTTTATAAATCATAATTCCTGAAGAAAGATGGTTTTCAGCCAAAGAAAGATACAATGTGATTTTTTCATAAAAATGTTCATTTGAACTATCAAGTGCATAGAGAGATTAAAATTATCTGGAAAAAATTAATTCTCCTAAAATAAAATATGGATAATAAAAAAATGATTTTAATTAGATATGGATCGTAACATTTCTTCCATTTAAGAATAAAAATACACAATCCCAATAAACGGTGTGATTCTACCATAAAAACAGTATTATTTTGGTTACATTGTATCATAACCACTAATAATGAATGAAATTAAATGAATTGGATAATTTCATGAGAATAAATAAATTCAGTAAATTACATGTCAATGGGGTCATATAAACACCTAATAAAATAATGATATATTCATAACATAACATATTCCTCAAAAGAAAGAAAATTGAGACAAAAATCACAAACACTTAGGTATATTATTAACCATAAATCAATTAAAATATATATCAAAAAGTGAATTTAAACTCCCAATAGCTTTCAAGATAAGAATTTTAAAATACATTAATAGTATTATGTACACCATATAAATGAAATAGGTGGTAAATATGGCATGTTTCTAATAGAAGCAAAAAAGAGAGGCATAAATCCCTTTCCATAAGTCACAACTTCCATTATACATATTCCATCATCTTTTATAATAAATTTATGTTTATTATAAATATATTATAGATGCATCCCAAAATATATATCTTAAAATATATGATTCAATTATGAAGGTCTATGACCCCTTTATTATCAATTCTATGTTAATGTCATATTTCTGGAAATAACTGCATTAATTTTCATATATTTTATGGTTTTTTATTTTTCCCATTACATTGTTCATGGTTACATAATATCTAGAATTTTAACAATTATATAAATATCTTATGTTTTTTTATACTTGTATTATTATTGATCTAAAAAAAGTTTTATATAAAAATTTATGTATACCTTTGATAGAGATAATAAGTTGTGCGTAAAATTTAACATTGTTTTCATTATCAAAAAAAGGAATTCAGGATGCAGAAGTTATTAATATATCATAGTTAAATATTAAAATTTGATTTCATATATATTTCATATATACATCAAGTAAATATTTACTACCTCCCATTTAAATATATAATAAATGACTTCATTTCGTTAAGTTGTAGTCCTTAGTATAGACGAATGATGTTATCATATTACTATTGATTAAAATATAAGAATAAACATCATATATAATCTATATTGAAAAAAAAAATTCATAAATATCATATATAAATATTAAATCCTTCATTTTATCATTTTATTACTTGAGGAAATGGGAAAAATTACATTAGTACGCATGGAAGTAGCCTCCGTACAAATGAATGATGAATTCCTAATCCATTTGATGGAAGATGAGAATGTTGATGGACTGAAAATTATTTTTTATTAATAAGAACACTTTTGAGGAAGAAAGTGGGAAACCAAAAGTTCAACAGACCCAAACAACAAAAAAAAACCATAAATCACTTCATCCAAGAAAAAATAGCGCCGCTCACTCCAAGGGAGGACCACTTAGTGACCCCATGCAAGCATGGTACCTCTCGATGGAAAGTCATCCCTCTGATCAGCCACGTCCCAAGTGACCTGCCAAGGAAGGAGCTGTGTGATCTAACCCATCCGAGCCGATATGGCCCTCCAACCTTCCACACACAAAAATAATAGCAACTTGACAACGCATTAGGAAGAGAGAATATAAACAGATTCATTGAAAACAAGTCGAATTCCACCAGAGGCCGTGTCCCTAAACAGCTTCCAGGATAAGTCACATACCTGCAACAGGGGGGTCCTCCCTTATCAAGGCCTCAAAGGCAGTGGTCAATCTATTCCAAACCTGCATGTACTCCACGAGACTGATCAACCCCTTGTTGAATCCTCCAACTAGGATCGTATCCATCTTTTCAACCAAAACATATTTCTCTTCATTCAGCTCTACTTCAAGGTTCCGACCCATCATTTTGTCTACATCCTCTTCCGATGCGTTATGATATAACACCTGTTTTGACACCATATCCACCGAGCTTAAAACCAAGTCCGAGGAGATTTCATGTTGTCCAGGAGAGCTAAGATGACACGTGATCTCCCTATCCAATGCCTCGACCGATGGATTTTTAGTTAACAGGGTCCTCATAGGAGGAGGTAAGGAGGAGTAATCCTTCCTACCCCTCCTCCTCCTCTTCCTCCTATAACTCCTTGACTCGGTTTCGGCTTTAGAAAAACTTATACATATCACATCAAGTCCTGCTTCCCCTCCACCATCAACACACTCCGGGAAAAATATTTGGAAGATGTGGAAGTAGATATAATATAAAATGCTTATTTTTGTATATTACCGCTTCTTTTTATGACTTATTTTGGGTTTCTTTAATAATATTATTAGGTTGAATTTCTAACCAAAATAATGATTATAGGATGATAAAAGGTATTTAAAGAAGTTATTTCTGTATTTATTTTCCTAAAAGAATGGTTTTGTATATATGACAAGGAGAGTATAATGGGTGGCTATTTATAAGTGAGGCGAATGAAGCCCACTTAATTTTTGAATTGAAAAATGTAAACCCACTTTTTAAAAAAGCACAAGCCTCCAAAACGGTCCATTACAAATCCTGGAATATTTATAGGACACATATAGCCCTAAAATGTATTTTTGGATTATTTTTCAGTCATTTGTAACAAAAATAATTTATTTTTAACCCCCAATAAATAAATGTTTTCATTAACTATGTTAAATAATATTTACAAGTTTATAATATTCATTACAACCCAAAATTATGTGGACTTTTTTTGATAATTTAAATTATCATGATTAAAAATATGGAATCCATACTTTCAAATTCATTAACATATGTGGAATATTTTAATTCAATATTAACCCCAAAGAGATGATGACAATGTGGGTTTTCCACGATAAATTGATATAAATATTAAAATGTTTTTATAATAAAATTCAATATGAAAATGATTATATTGTCCTAAATTGGATAAAAATACTTATAATTTGACTAATTACACTCTTATATCCATATTAATCATATTTGGATGTTTTAATTCTTTAAATGAATTGAATTTTGTAATAAAAAAATTTATTTAAAATATCTCATCAAAAAATAAAACATTTCAAAAAAATAAAAAATATTCTCCATAAGATAATTTTATAACAATGATATAATAATAAGAAATTTTTTTCAAATTAATTATATAAAATTGTTATAAATTAATTCTAAATGCACATGCAAACAAGGAGACAAAACATCTTTTTAGAAAAATACTATTTTATAAATAAAATTAGTTTAATCCATATACATTGTCCAGAAAAGTATAGGTTGAATATTAAACACTTGATTTAATATATAATAGTAAAATCTACATTAAAATAAATAACCAAATTTTATTTTTATAATTTGTTCAGGTATTACATGATTTTAAACATCAAAAGGTTTTCTCAAAATGATATCCTTTATTTTGAAATAGTTTTTATTTTTATTTCAAATTAATTGGTAACCAAAGAATTCAATTTATTTACACGTATAAACCAAATATTTTCAAACATTAGTTAATCCTATTTATAAAAACTATTTCAATATCTATTTTATTACTATCATATTAAAAAATAAATTTATAAAACTATGTCAAGGTTCATTTAATGTCAATGTTTAATGTTACACAAGTTAAAAACAATGTTTTTTGTAACACAATGTAAAATTAGTGTTTCATGTAACATAATATAAATTTATTTATACCCCTTAATCAATATTATCACATTTTTGTAAAAAAATTATCCAAATGAATAAATTTAGTTGAAGAAATAATATTTCACAAAATCATGGTTTATTATATTCTACACCCCATAATATGAATTTTTCCATAAAAATTCAACTCTTATTTACCAACTAATGTGAATAATTATATCTATTCACATCATTATTTTCCTAAAAAATTATTAAAGATTTTTTTCACCATAATTCATTGAATAGGAGAGTGGTTTTTTTATAGAACTCATTTGACGTATGATCTAGAATCTTAACAGACTTTTACTTATATAATATATCATGATCTATTAGAACGAAATATGATTTTAATACATTTGAATGATTACTTATGTAATTAATAAGTAGTGGTACATTTAACCCATTGTCCACAATATAGAGGTGAAGTGGAAGAGGCAATTGATATGCTATTCTACTGGTCAGATCAAGTATTTAAAGGGGTCCAATATACTAAAGGGTTATTTTACCATTATTTATTCCAAATAAAATGTAGTGGAAAGGCCATCTAAATATCTTAAGATTCTAGATATCATAGATGATTATCATCATAGATTTTCTATTAATTTGTTTTTGTACTTACATGATGACGAATGGCCTAAACCATATCTACCATCTCAGGATATGTATCCAGTCCCAATAAAATTTTTTCTATGTCATCATTCTACTACATTATAGTTCAACACAGCCTTCCATAAATGGATGTATAAGGGGCCACTTGAATGGTTGATTGAATGCTATTATTTCATGAAAGCAAATCTTTACAAAGGTTCTTTTCACAACCACCTTTGAAATACATAGAACAAGTTCATAGAATATCCTCTAGGTTTAATTTAATCTCTGTGAATGACCATATATCTATGGATATACACTCTATTAAAACTAAACTCTATATCAAGATATTTTTTAAGACTTAACCAAAATAGCAGGGTAAAATTTGAATCCAGATAAGATAAAATTGAATTTTTTACACATTGAAACATTAAAAATTTAATATTTTATATATTGGAAAAGGGATACAAAGAGAAACATTATATAATAGTAGAGATGTGTGACCATTATTATTTTTGTAAGCTATAACCCATAATTACCTTAACATCATAAATAATTAATATAGGAAATTTTTCAAGTAACATTTATCATATTTCCAAAAAGGGTGAATTATTTCCCAAACCATTATTTATTTCACTAAAATATATTAAAAACCATAGGGTTGTATTGAAATAAATTTATATAATATATACTTAATCATAATAATTTATCCTCACATAAAAACAAAAAAAAATGGTTTTCAATCATTGAACATGTGATCTAAAATAATCTAATAAACCCATAATGGTATCCCTAACACTTAATTAAAACATACCTATAAGCATATTTTATTCCTTATATAATTTATCCTTTATTCGTCAAATAATCAATTATCAAAAATGAAAAACATTCCATTATATTATTAGGTTCAAAATTGTTATGACAGAATAAAAATATAATATCATTATTCCAGAATCCATTTAGTTGGAGATACTCAATTGTCAAAGTAAAATATAACTTCACAGAAGTTTAAATAATAATATTTTCATTGGGATCATTAATAAAAATTAAAACATGAAATTACATACTTGAAATTGGAGGATATGTGTATGATAATTAACAAGAATCACATCAAAATTAATTAAATTATAATCTTTCTCTTTGAATTTTATCTTCAATGATTGTTTTCTCTTATCATTCTGATTATACATTAGATTTGTGAAATAATTATCATAATTCTCGTAATATGTAAATATAAAACACTAGAGGGTGGTTGGATAATTATATGATTAATTCTCTCTATATTCATCAAAAAAATAATTATTCCCATTACATTATAATTCCATTTCCCAATATCCAACCATCCAATTCTTTAAATATTTGGGTGTTCCCTTAATAATCACTCTTTAATGTATCCTCTACTATATTGATCATAACGAAAATATCACATTATTCTCTATATTATTTTATTGTGTCAGTTTTACCCCATAATTATTTTCATATTATTACTATTTGATTAATGGGTAAGTATAATATCCATTTTCAACATCAAATCATAAGGAATGATTTCATCAATAATACCGATATACCTTATGGTAAACACCATTAATGAAATTAATTTTAATCCCTTGAATAATTTTTCAACCTTAAATTTAGGTTGGATGGAAAAACAATTATAATAAAACACAATTATTGTAATATTTGACTCATATGTACCATTTCACTCATCTAAAGTATTCCTTTGTTCAAGAAACACCATTTGTATTTTTGTATGATGAATTTAAGGGACGTTGTTGTTGAAAAATAATTTCTTGAAACCATACCAATCCATTAATCCAATTTCATCCAGATAAATCATTTTCATAATAATATTTCCCCATTTATCTTCTTTATATACAAATTGGAAGACCTGAAAATTTTAGTTTTTATGATATGAACAAAAAAGGATAGAAACTAACTTTTCAGTAGTGTCAATCCATTCCTATGAAGCTTGTAGACCAGCATATTAATTGACATCAGTTGGTTGTTTTCCTATGAAGGGATCAATTTTTTTTGATTTATCCTTTTATTATTTAGAAGTATTTCAGGGTTCATATCATTGGTATTTAACATTATTATAGAACCTTAATTTTCTATACCATCTCCCATAATTTTCTATTTCTCCAGAGGAAAATCATTACATTTTCCACCATATTTTATCATTAATATGATTTCATTATGTTGTATCTATCAACTAAAACCAAAATCATATTTGTATGAATACTAATCATAGTGGAGAACCATATAATCATGAAAAATAACTCATATGATGTGTAAATCTTGAATCATTATTTTTAATCAACAAAGACGTAGGTTTATCCAAATTCTTTCATATTCACTATATTTTTACTACCTATATTTTTGTCTTTAAGAGTCCATGAATTTGATACTCCTATACCCTTGATTTTTCAATCTAGAAGTGTATCATGGCATGTTTTCAGGAACCATGTAATACTTGATTCTATCTCAATGCACCCATTTAAGAGAAAATTCCCCTTGGAAACTCGTTTATAGAACAAAATCCACTTAAACTATTCATAAATGGCTTTTATTTTTTGAATCCACTAGTCATATCCTTTAAAAATATTCATGGTAATTTTCTTATATGATTATTATTCTTTATAAATATCCTTATATATATAATTATACACATCCCTTGATATACAAACAAATAATTATCATCATAGTTTCAAAAGGATAACTATCTCATTCCTCTAATACCATCTATAGTGACCAGGACATTAATATATATATATATATATATATATATTATTTTCCGATTTTTATTAAATAAATTATAAAACACACTCATTTGGAACATAATATGTTAGCATATTTTGAGTTTAGGTGCAGAATATTGTAATTTGGAAAATGATCATAAAAATACCCCATAATGATCTTCCATATTTTTAATTATTAACAAGCATTCACAGCAGAACACAATCCATCATATCTTGGGGGAAAGAAAAAAAATAAACAGTGTGGTAAAACACTCATTAATGGTAGTCAGGGAGATTCATAAGCATTACATGAACATAAGGTAATGAGAACATGGAAATAACATGTGAAAATCATACCCTAAATATCAAAGATAAAAAATTTTAGTCATGGAAAAAAAAATTCTGTGTATAATACATGAATCATTATTAAATATAATAATGTGTGAAATAATATAATATCATTAGAACAAGACATATATTTTTCAAATATATATAATCAAAAAAATATTACTCCAATTATATTCATCGATATATTCATAAAATGTATGTATAGGGAACACCACCGATGAACCCTCTTTTAGAAATTGGATAACCTCCCATGAACCCTCATTCGAGATTGAGAAAACTTCTTATGTAACATCTTTTAGGCATGGGATAACCTTTGTTTTACCCTTTGATCAGATATAATATTAATCATTACCTAATGAATTGGATAGAGATATAGGTCCAATCCATCACCTAATGAAAATCAAACATGTGTGTGCCACAAAATAATAAAACCTTCATCATATTATAATCCATGAAAAGAAATGTTTTTCATAATCATTTCAACATATCATAACTTTGGAAAAAGAAACAGGTTCATAATCATTTTACAATTTCATCAGAGAATATCTTGTTGAAAATTAATTACATTTATATGAATTCAATCTTGGTACAACCCGTGGATAATTAATCAAGATTAATTATAAATCTGTTATGGAATAATATATAGAAAATGATGTTGGATTCATAATAATTTTTCATGGAATATCCCATAGAGAAACAAGTGTTTTATAATATGTATATCATAGTATTACCCATCAAAATGAAACAAGTTTCATAAAAAAAATTTCATCATAGAAATAATACCTTTAAATAAATAATAATTATAGCATAATTGAATCATATTTAATGTAAATAATTTTTAAATACAGACGATGTCATCATAAAATGATATTTATTATGAAATAAAATATAAAAAGTATTTTTTCATGATGAAAAATACACTTCTCTAAAAAATAATTTTAAAAATATACATTTAAAAAATATTTTAAATATCGTTTTATTTGGAAATAAACTCTGAAAATTTTAAAAGGAAGCATTATAATCAATTAAATCATTCATCAAGAAAATGTCCTTTTTACAATGAAAAATAAATAATTTCCTAAGAAACATATTGTTTGAAAATGAATAAGGAGAACATAAAAATTAAGCTTCCAAGAAAATAGTTTTCATAAAAGAAGGATCTTTTTCATTCCATAATATTTAAAACAAATATTCCATTCCCATTTTCAGGAAGATATAAATATGTATTGTTTTTCAAATAACAACAATATTGAATTTTAAATTTTTTAAAAAATTTAAAATATATTTTCCATTTTTTTTGGATAATTTAAATAATTTGTTAAAAATATTATTTTTTTAGAAAATATTATTTTTGAATAAAATGGGGTTTTGATCGTATTTTAAAATAAATATATTTTTCAGAAAATACTATTTTGATATAATTAGTACATAAATAGTAGAATATGAAGGGAAAAAGTTCTTCTCGTGACATGAAAATTGGATAATAAATGTTTTGAGTATTATGATATATGTATTATATTATTTCTTCAATAAGAGTTTAAACCTAAACCATCATAGTAGGTTATGAGATTGAACTATAAAACAATTACCATTGTGGTAATAATTAATTATAATAACCATGTAAGAATAAAATTAAATATACTATGAAATATCATGATATTAACAAATATATTATATTAAATCTAAAATGATCTTTTATATGGGTCATAAAATAATATATACTCATTACAAAAAATATTTCTAAATGAAGGAAAACTAAGAAAAAAATCAAAAAATATTTGTTATCTTTGGAATCCTAAAACCAATTAATGGGAGATAATATAAGTGTTATTTTATGAAATTTTTTTTATTATATTTAGCACATGATACATTAAGTTCATTATGTACAACACATAAAATAAATATGACATGAATATGGATTGTGTATAATAGAAATTAAAAGGCCAGACTGAAATCTCTTACCTTAAGTCTCAATTTCATTTATACACATTTTATCCTAATCTGTAATTAAGAATATATTAACATAAATCTATCACATAACACCATATATATATATATGATAAAATATATGGTTTACATATGACTATTTATGACCCATTAAATAAAAATTCATGTTCATGTAATGTTTTGTGAAATAAGTTATTTTTTTACAAAATGATTTGAATTAATATTTTTGGTTTTGAAAATTTCATCATGGTTGAATAATATAAAGATGTTATAACATGATATTAATATCATATATATTAATTATACATTTATTTTATTTATCTAAAATTGATAGTGATAAAAATTATTGATATTATTCTGGGAGACGATAGGTTGTATATAAGCTTGAACATTCCATCCATTTTATCGATAAAAATAAATAAATAAAGTTTAATAATATATTAACAATCAATTATAATTTCATATGTCATATTTATCACATTATATCATTAAATAAATCATTTTAACCTTCTATGTAAATCATAATTGAATCACATCATTTAACAAGGTGGTAGTCTGTCGTACAATTGAATGACGATATTGTATTCCCATCGAATGGTATGTATAGAAGAACATGAAAAATAATAATTTCAGAACAATAATAATATCATATTTTTTATATATAAATAATAATACCAGCATTATATACTTACATGAGAGGTGTAAATATAGAATGTAAGTTATATAAGATATTGAGGTGGTGGTACGCCAAACACTAGAATGATGATGATTTTTAACACATTTAATTGAAAAGGATACATTTGTAGTTAATTCTATTAAAATAAAAACATATTTTTTATATTTAATATTCTAATTATGTGATTGAATAATGGATACATTAAAATTTATGGATTTGGAGGACAAAATAAAATAAAACACGTGACTTAGGATGTTAATCCACAATGAACATCTTATTTTGGATTAGAATAAAATAACTCATAGGTTAGATTTATAATCGAAATAATATTTATTGGATGATATGAGAGAAGTAATTATTGATTTGGGTACATCTGGGATTATATAAATGGATTAGTAAGTGTCCAGGGGAGAGAATAAGGGGTGGCCTTTTATAGGTTATCTGAGTGGCACACATTAAATATTTGAACAAACAAGGTGTAACAAATATTATCACATTCCAAAAAGCTCAATATTGTTTTAAACTCTGATTTCTAGATGATACGTTCCAAATATGTAGATTAAAATTATTTTGGACATGTTTGTTTTCATTTTATACATCTATCATTTTATTAAACACTAATATAAATAAATTTTTAACATAACTTAGGAAAATTCTATTTAATTTGTTTACAGTTCATTATGGTAAAAAAATAGGCTTACCATATTATAAAATATAATTAATGAGGAATACAAATATTTAATTAGTTATTCAAAGTTAAATATATATAATTAAAATTTATTATTTTAATATTAATCTTAAAAACGATACGAGAAAATGAGTTTTCAATTTGTAAATGTTCAATTGTTTTAAAAATATCTATATCTAAATTCTATATGAATATTATAAAAGGGAAAAAGGGATTAATATATATATATATTATTTAACTCTTATCTCTTCAAAAAATTTATTTAAAAAAATTGGATGTTTCTAAAATTATTAAAATAAATTATGATTCGAACTAATAACCAGTATATTTGGATATACATCAAAAAGGTAAAAATTTCATTAAAAACTAAAAATTTCAAAATAAGGTAATTGGAAGTTTTTATTTCAAAAATGTTTTTTATTTTATCAAAATAATTTTATACAATTTTTTTTTAAAAAAATTTTATGGATAAGTGTAAATTCATCCAAGTACATATCCACAATAAATTAATATGTTTTGTCATAAATGACACTACGAGTTTTAATTAAATATTATGTTTGAAGAGGAAAAAACATCCATTTAGAAAAATATACTTATGGGAATAAATTTTTACTATTAGTTTTTTTGGGAAAATAAAAGAAAATTGTTAAAGAAATTATTTTAATATCTCATATTTAAATTTCATTAAAATAATTAATAAAAATTTATCTTTTTAATTTATGGTTTTGAAACAATTATCACCATATAAATATTATTTTTATGTTTTATTTTAATTTAAAATAGTTTTAATTTTAATTTCCAAATATTTGGGCACCAAATAATTCACTATATATATATATATATATTTAAACCATATATTTAAATAATTTATTTAATCCTACTTATAATATAAATTTCAACAGCATGGTTATAACTATCATATTAAAAAAGAATTTCTTAAAAGTATGTCATGTTTTGTTAAAAATTTGTGTTGTGTGAAATGAATGTTACACACAGTGTTGTGTGTAAGACTAGGTAAACATGCTTTAGTGTATAAAAAAAAGAAAATCTCAGTGTTGTGTGAAAGAAAAGATAAACTAACTATTTAATGTGACATAAATTATATAAAAGATTAAATTCATTTGAAATAAATATAATTCAAAAAGAATAGGTTAGTCAAACTAATCATATGTGACATGTCAAAGATCTCTCATACTTAGAAAAACTGAAGAGTTGAGGGAAAGTGGTTTGTTATTTACAATATATTGGTTACTCTCAAATTATTTATTTATTTTATTTATTTCACATTGGATGACCTTGGTCCCCATTCTTGAGGATTATGTAATATAAACTAAACATTTAGGAATTTACAAATGTAATAAAATTAAAATAATTAATTTTAGGGAAAATAAAATATATGGGATTTTTTAAATTTTAATTAATTAATGCATCAATTAAAAACAAAATTTTTAATGATCTGATAAGAAATAATAAGATAATGAATATTGATTTTTGTTTATGAAAATTTATTTTATTAATGATCAATCAATTTAACCCTCTCCATAAATTAATTATTTATAAGCATATAAATTTTTTTTATTCATAAAATTATCAAATATAAAAAATTCAACACAGGAATACACTTGATCATTTACATGACTAACATAATTTTTGTGTATAAATTATTTTTTAATTTTAGAACATCATATCACAGAACCATTAATTGAAAATGTTTCCAAAGAAAACAATACACATTTTTCTAAATAATAAATACTTTATATACTATGAATTTGAATTAATTTATTCTTAGATTTATATAGGAACCCTAAAATTAAATCAATTTTTTTTGGATTTATAAATTTTATATTTTTCTAATGATTCAAACAAATATGACCACATATGTAAAGTGCTCACATATTTAGTTTCTCAGTAATGTTTTTGAAAAAATTAATTCATGATTTTTTAATTAATTTAATTATGTTCATGAATTCAAAAACAATCTGGGATAACTTTATATATTATATTGAATTTATGATTCCATGGGTGTATTATTCCTCAAAGAAGTTATTTTTCTAAAGCATTGAATTTATATGGGAATGACCTAATCTAATCTCAAATATTACATTGAAAACCAATAACGAAAAAAATAATAAGAAACATGAATTTAATAGAATATATTTAGTTATAAATAATATTTATTTATTTAAAGAATATATTACATTAACCATTTAAGAGGACTTATATATTTATTGTTAAATGGGTGTATCTTTTTGTTTCAAATTAATACTACAAAATTGTATTAGTTTTTATCATTAAAATAAAGAATTATGACATTTTCTCATCAAAGTTGTTAGCTAAATACCACTTGTAAATAGAACCAAAAATATTTCTTCACCATAAGCTTATAATTGAATGTGATATTTCTATATTATTAATTGATGTTTTTATATCTAGATAGATATTATAGATACAATTTATCAATTATACATCCATTTTTTTGATAACATAGGGGAATATTAATGGAATTTTCTATTTTGTTAACATGTTACCTGCTGTATTTTTCATCTCCCCAAAAAAATTATCATATTTCACTTTTTTCAATGACTTATATTCAAATCATTGATGATAATATTTCTATATAAAATGATTTATTGAATTGAAACACATTTGGTTCTCATGTATTTTTGAAAAAGATAATGTTTGAACTAGACATCCCTCTAGAAGGATGAAACTACACACATAAATTCTTCTATGAACATTAATATTTAAGGAAATTAAATTCACAATAACAACTATTATGTATGAATTATAATGTTAGTCCCATCCAGTAAGATCCACGTCTACATTGATTTCCTAACCACTTTTACACCTCAATGTTGTGATCTATATCTAATTTTCAAAATGAAAAAAGAATATAAATTACCTCTTAAAACATATATAAAATTTTAAATCCAAATACAATATAAATAAAAGTTTATAAAATAAATACTAATGTGTAATTGAAAGATAAAATTAATAATTGTCATATAAATTTCCAATATAGGATTTAATTTAAACTTTTACATATAATCTAAAAATAATCCTAAATATAGTGTAAATTATAGATTTATTATAAGCAAAATATTAAAACAAGTATGTTTTATCAACTCACACAAAATTATCCTATTTAACAACATGGAAAAAGTTTTCAAATTTCCATATCATACTCAAAAATATAAATAATGTGAAAATATAAAAAGATATTTTCAAAAATTGAATTTATGAAGTCTTATATATGAAAATAAATTAATTTTTATTTTCTTCTATCATATTCATATTTTTTAGAACCATGGAAATCCACACAATGACTAATAAAAAAATATATGATATTAATTTTTTCATCCATAAATAGATATTTAATTTAGAGTTATATGTAATACTCATATACATGATACATATAATAGGCTTGAAAAATTTAATATCTCCACCCCATATGGGAAATGATAAAATTCAATCATGTTGGATATAAATTAAGGATAAAATGGAAATGAAGATTTTTGTTGGTGGGAAATGTTGTTAAAATAATAAAAAAATAAAAAATAGACACTTAATACTCATTTACAATTAATGAAATTCAACAGATAAGTGAACTTATAATTCTCTACCCAAAATGGTTATGAATTCTCTTCACTCAATAAAACTAATTTTTTTACCTGTAATGGAATTGTTAATATATTATTCAGTCTATTTTTTTATATATTTTTTAAAATAAAAACAATGAAATTATCTCTCATCCGACAACTAGCCACATTTCACCAAAAGATAAAAAGTTTTGTAACATTTATTTTTGAACAACCTATAAATGATAACATTTTTTTTCAAAATATTAATGGGGATAAAAAATAATGTACAATGAACAATGAATCATGGCCCCTCCCAAATATAATAACACGAACACACATATCTTCCTCAATGAGAGCAATTTATTTCTACTATGAGAAATATATCCCCCACACTTATTATATAGAATATTATTGAATAATAATATGAGTTGTGTAAGATGTAAAAATTGGATTCGAATTTTTCTCTTTACTATAAATGTTCATGAATGGATTAAAAGTGATATGTGGGATTCAATGTCATGGTAATTCTATGTATGATGGTCCAAACAATAGATTACCTCAATAATTTTAAATTTTACATTGTTTATTCTTATTATTTATATGACTATATTCATGTTATAGAAAAAAATAAGACTATGTAATTCACAAAAATGGGTATTTTACTATATAGAAATAATTTTTTAGATTACATTATGAGATAAGGGAAATATTTGGGTTTATAATTTCATATAACTATTTTTAAAAAATAGTTAAAAATAGTAATTTGTTTTGAAAATTCAATAAATGAACAATTTTTATAAATTAATAATCATCGTAAACCAATTCGTTATTATATTAATGAACTTTTCTCAAAAATAAATACATGATTGAAAATTAATAATGGTTATTAATTTATTCTCAAATATATTAAAAAATAAATTCAAAATAAAAAATCAATTTAAAATAAGATTAAATGAAATCCCAAAATTCCAAAACAACATTTTATCCCCACTACTACACATAAAATATTTTATTTTATATATTATGAAATAATGAAATGATGTGATTATATGATATAAAAAAATTAATTTTGACAAATGAAAAAATGTCAAGGGATATAGGAAAACCTCATATTATAGGGTAGTGATGTGATCATTTAGTGTTATGGGATAAATATCTTTTGTTGGGAATCCCTCAAATTATTTCGATAATAAATTCCGATTTAAATTAAATATCCTTCTCGTAGCCGCTGGTCTGATGTACCAATGCATCATATTCAGAAATTAATTTTAGATAATTACATTGTCTCTCGTATGAATCTCACATTATTGGATAATTTAATCATGATCCAATTTTTCCCTTTATTTGATGAAAAATTTGTTCTAATAAGATGAAAATTGAATCTTCTCATTATCTTAAAGATGACGGTGATTTGATCTATTTCATGGGACAAATCCATTAATAATTACTTATTTCCCAATATTCTCAAAGAATAACCTAAAAAATAATCATGTAGGGTTACATGTTAATGACTATAACTAATTCCATCCAATAATCACATATGTAAACATATAAATAATTTATCAACTCATTCATATTTAAATATATTTCTTTCTTCATAATTATTTTTCTCTCTTGAATTAATTCCTCGACTTGAAAATTAGTTTGGGGTGTTTTACTAGGATTATGTTTTCCCTGTCACTACGAAAATCCCAATGTAGGAACCAAAATTTTAATTTTAGAAATATGACTATTTTTAAATAATGATTTCATTACATGCATATAATCAATAAAAATATTTTCTTTGAAAAAATTATATAAAAACTATAATAATTAGACTAAGTGGATTTGGCCTCCACCCATTTTCTAACATATTCAATTAAAATTACAATATACAATAATATAAATGATTTAGAAATGTAATCATGAATTAAACAACAAAAAAATGATAATATTATAGAAAAATATGGAATTTTTAGGAATATCAAGACACACTAAAATGTTTATAGTGTAATAGAAATTTGAATATGTTTTATTAAATACATTGGAACCCCTGAATAAACATGGACAATATAACCCTGAGGCAATTACCTTCCTAGTAGATCGTTAGGGGAAAATGTAAAATTTTTGTGAAATAATTGAATAATATATCAAATCTAATGATTAAAAATAGTTCTTATAATGTATTGGTAATTATATATGCACTAATGTTATGGTTCATCCCACACACAACACATAGACTCAATTTTCAAATATTAAACATGGAATTTCATTAGGGATGTAGTAAATTCACAGGAAACCATGTAAATCACAATGAAACCACGCCGAGGGTGATTAAAAAATAATAACACATATTATTATTACATTTTAATGGTATTAAATGTTTATTATTGATCCTATGGTCTTGAGTTAGAGGATTTAAATTTTGAACATCTATTCTCATAATTTGTGAAGTTCATCCCTATTGTACATCAATTTAGGCCCAATGATTCATATAATTTTAAGGAATGTAATTATCCATATTTTAATTTTATAATTTAGTTAATGTATATAAAATTAAATATTATCATTTTTCATTCAAGGATCAATGGAGGTTTAATAATGAATGATGGGGATATTTCGCGATGATTGGAAACAAATCTGGAGAAGGCAGATTGGACACCAGACCACTGATGAGAATTTTGTGCCCATAATACAAGCCCAATGAAGCCAAACATTATTGGGATGCTAGAATTCATATATAGGAACAAATAATTCTTCATGAGACAGTGCTATGTCATCCTCCATGGTGGTTTTTAAGGCGTCCTAAAGAGAATATCAAATTTCGGGCCAGGATATGCAGCCCAGAATGTTAGCCCACTAAATAGGTCGTAACTCCTGATCCAAAACTCGAAATGGGACAAAATTTTATCTATGTTTAGAAGACGTACAGGTACACAAAATAATATAATATGTCCTAATTCAATTTGGTGACATGCTTTCCCTTATAGGAAAACATTTACAAGGGAGGCAAAGAGGATAAAAAGTAATGGATTTAATCAATTTATCCACTACATTACACAACCATATGGCCAAAATTAATTTAATAATTGGAAATAAATTGATTTAGGATCAGCATATGGCTTCCCAATTGCCTATTTAGGGCATTTTTTGTATGGGGAAGATATTTCTTGTATTTGATGTGTTGTTATTATGCCAAAGTTAAATTGTAATCATTTCAATTTACCTGTATGTTTTATTTTTTTTTTATTTGTTATTAATCAACATATTTCTATTCTATTCTTACCATTTATTTTATTAAAACAATAAAATCACAATAAAAATGATATATATGTGTTGTGGTGAATTATTTCACACATAAGTGTGCATATAGTTCACACACACGGATGAGTGCTCGTTATTTCCATGGTATAAATTTCATTAATCCAATTCATGTAAGATATATTCCACCCACTATTGAAAGTAAACCATAAATGGAGGGATAAAGCATTAATGGGTTGATCATAGGAGGATTCTAAGGTTGGATCAAATGTTATTTTATAATCTAATTATTCTAAATTGGATAACTAATTTAAGACTTACATTCTTCTGTTACTTCCACTCTCCATATTTACTATGTTTGAGGAAGCTAAATCCAATTACTAAAATGACCATTTACTTTGGATTGATCATGAATTAGGTTCTATAATTGTGTAAGGGATTAGAAATTGAGTTTAGTTAGTATAAAACTAGAATATGATGAATGTAGGGTTATTATGTAGAATGGACTCATCAATAATTAATAACACCAAAATGGTTTCAAGAATTTAAAAATTCATTCAATCTAACTCGAGCATAATCCTAAGATCAACCCATTTTCATTGAATTGAATTAACATATGTTTCTTAGTGATCTTAAAATCCATATGAAATCAAACCATGATGGACACTTCATATCCAAAAACTCATCTCACAAGCTGTGTATCTTAGGTATCTTCTTAGGTCTCATTGGATTAAACAACCCAAGCTACACTACAAGGATCATTATTCCTTAATCTCTTGGGAAAATTTGAGTGTGAATCAAAATTTGGTGATTTTTTTAGGTATCAAGTAAGTAACATAGACCAAAACCTTTTTCCTCACCCCTATTCTTCTATTCTCACACAATATCTCAAATCTTGTCTTTTCTCTCCTTTTTTTTCATTTGGCGCATGTCTGCCTAGACACACGATAATTCAATAATACTAGTTATGGTGAAAATTATTAGGATAGTGGAGTCTAGTGAACCAAGAGGATTGTTTCCATTAGATTCTAATCTTCGTGATACTCAAGAATCAAAAATTGAACCAATTGTAATAGAGGTCCTCCAAGAAATCCAATTGTAAATCCTGGGGGAAATCAAATGGAAAAAAAATTCAAGAAGCTCCAAACCTAGAGAATGTTGCCAATAAAACCATGAATTACTACCTCAATCCTACTTTTACCAATTCCCCCTCAGGAATTAGACAAAATTCCCTAACAGATACAAATTAAATCTTTAAACCCTGTGTCCTAGACCACCATCCAACCTTTCACGTGATGGAGTCTCAGATGCCCTACCTTCATGTTAAGGAGTTAATTGACATTTTAGAAACCATGTGTCCTCCACATCAAGTAGAATAAGCTAATACAAGGATCTTTTTTCATTTAAGTATTGAGCTAAAAATATGAGAAAATAATTGACCTACATCAATCCACTCATTGGTCCATTTGGAATAATAATTCTACAAAAAAATACTTCCGTCATCACAAAAACATTTTACTTAAAAATTTAATTTAAAACATTTATAAAAAATATGGAGAGTTATTCTATGAAACATGGGATAGGTTAAAAGACACCATAAACATGGTTCCACATCATGGTTTTTCTATTCCTGAACAAGTGGGAGTTTTTTATGAAGTATTGGGCTCGGGGAACAAACAATTCATTGAAATTATGTGTAATTAAACTTTTAAAAAAAAATCCCCAAATGATGCTTACGAGTGTATGAAAATCCATTCTGAACAAAACCAAACATGGAGAACGTTACATTATTCTAAAAGTACACAAAGAACTATTGGAATTCATACAAATAGAGAAGAGTATACCCTTATAGCTAAACTAACAGAACTCTCTAAGAAGGTTGAAGAGGTAGAACTTAGGAAAGTCCATGAAATCCAAACAGTAGCCCCTATTTGCACTATTTGTGAAAAACATGACCATTAAAAATACAACTGCCCAACCATTCCATCCATCAAGGATGTTTCTTTAAGAGGACCCCTATAAGAAGTAAATTCATTGAATGTTCAAGAGCCTTAAAACCAATACACCTTCAACCCTACGTATAATGACCACCCATGCTTCCACTAAAAGATAAACAACAACATATCCCACCACAAAGATAAAATATTTACCCCCATCAGAACTACCAAACCCACAACAAGTTATAAACCCAACCTATCCAATAAAAATAGCCTCTAGTCCATTTTAAACAAACCATCCCATCTCCAAAATATCCCCCTAGGATAAACCAATCATCTCAAGCACCCTCCCAAACTAGTCCAAAAAGCCTAAAAGAACAACTATGCAGTCAAATGGAAAGGATAAACTCGAAATTATATTATCTAAAATAAGAACTTCAAACCATCAAAACTGGAAAGGAACCTATGCCTATACAAGCCATTCCACAAGAAACAGTAAGGGGAGAGTCAAGTCAAACTAAAATAAATCATGAACATCTAAAGGCTGTGACTATTTCAAGAATTGAGAAATCGATTGAGAAATGTGAAAAAATAATTCTAAACCTATATAAGTATTCAAAATTATATGAAAATATAAATGAAATAAATGGTTGAACTTAAAAACCTGAAAACTTTGACAAAGAAATAACTCTCCAACAAACGACCCCACAATCTGCACCATATCCTCAATTCATGATGGGGAAAACCAAAATGTAATTGAGTGAAACATTGAGGGAATTCTTCACACATGTCATGTTGAATATTACCCATCTTGATGCAATTCAAACCATAAATTCATACTCAATGTACCTTAATGAATTTTGAACTTCTAAAAGAAAATTTTCAAATAAAAACCAAGTCTTTTTGGCAGCTAATGTGAGTACCAACATTCAAGGGACCATTCCTCTTATGTTCAAAGACCTGGGTTTCACTTACATAAATGTTGAACTAGGGGAGAGCAATGTTGTCAAGGCCTTGTGTGACCTAGGTGATTGTTTAAATCTCATCCCCTATGATATGTACTACCTGTTTCGCCTAGAAGACCTCCAAAACACTTCTGTCAGACTTCATCTTACTAATTGTAGCATTAGGGTTCCAAATGGGATTTTAAAAGACGTTCTGGAAAAGATGAAAACTGTATCTACCTTTCTGAATTCATTGTATTTGAAAAGCATCCAAACATAGAAAATAACGAACAAACCCCAATAATCCTTGGTCATCCTTTCTGTGAAACAATCAAATATGTTATCCGAGTTAGAAATGGGAACATGACCATCACTTTTGGAAACATATGTCTATAATTGAAAATCTATAATAAAATCTCACAAATAAGGTATGATGAGGACATTAATGAAGTAAATGAGATAAGATTCTTTCATATTTAATCAATATAACATCAAGGAATATTTGAAGGATGTTTAAGTCCGGATCAGATTTATTTCTGTTGACCACATGAAATGTGTTTATCTCCCTGGATTCAGTTATTTTCAAATTTCTCTAATGATGATGTTTTGGCTCTAATAACCAATTGAACCATTAAGGAAACCACATTTAGGGAGACCAATCAAATTTCCTTCCTGAAATATAATCAAACAAATCTTGTAGCTGAAACTTCTACACATGTGGATATGATTCTATTTAAGACAATAGGAAACAAAATCGATTTTGATACAATGTCCCAATTTTCTACAAAATTTCTGAAACAACCTAATCTTGAATTGAAGGAACTTCTTTCGGCACTCATGTATGTATTCTTAGGGGAAAATCAAACACATCCTGTTGTCATTTCTGCTTCTCTTCAATCCAATCAAGAGAGGATTCATCTAAATGTCCATAGGAAACATAATAAAGCAATTGGTTGGACTCTATATGATATTCCTGTGATTGTCCCACTAATTGGGACTCATAGGATTGTTCTAGAATCAGATTGAAATCCATGTCATCATCCTCAACAGAGAATCAATCTTAAGTTCATGAGGGTAGTATGGAAGGAACCTCTGAAATTGGTAAAAGTTGGTATTATCTATCCCATAGCTGAGACTGAATGTGTGATCCAAATCCAAGTGTTTCCCATGAAGTCAAGAATCACAGTGATAACCAATATGGATGTAGATATTCTTACAAATAGGCTGAGTAGTGGATGGAGGGTCAGCATTTACTATTGGAAGATAAACTCATTCACCAAGAAGGACCAT
Source organism: Viscum album (assembly GCA_963277665.1). NCBI lineage: Eukaryota > Viridiplantae > Streptophyta > Magnoliopsida > Santalales > Viscaceae > Viscum > Viscum album. The sequence goes on from OY728135.1 coordinate 1,281,844,528, forward strand.
TTTCCCATACCATTCATTGACCAAGTCCTTGAAAGAGTGGAAGGTCATGAGTTCTATTGTTTCATATATGGGAACTCATGGTATAACAATATTGAGGTATCCCTAGAGGATCAAGGGAATAATACATTCACCTATCAATTCAAAACTATTTCCATCAAATGCATGTCATTCCAGTTATGCAATTCCCATAGAACATTCCAGTATGGCATGATGTGAATCATCTCATACATGGAAGGGGATTTTTTTGATGTCTTAATGGATGAATTATCTAGCTTTGGGGATACATTTTAGGGATGTATTATGAATGTGGAGAGAGTTTTGTCTAGATGTGAATAAACAAATCTAGTCCTAAACTGGAAAAATGTCATTTCATAGTTAAACAGGGGATAGTCCTTGGCCATATAGTCTTGGGTATGGGGTGGATTTGATAAATCAAAGGTTGACATAATTCATCACCTTCCATCACCCAGAACTATTAAGGGAGTGAGGTGTTTCTTAGGACATGCTAGTTTCTATATAATATTCATCAAGGAAATTAGTTCAAGATCTTGTCCCCTTTGGGCTATCTTAGAAAAAGATTCTACATTATTTTGGGCAGAAATATGAGAGGGTATATCCTCAACCCTCAAATCCTCTATCACCTCTCATACCATTATGAAATATCCAAATTGGAACCCTCCTTTCGAACTTTTGTTTGATTCCAGTGACATGGTTGTTAGAGATATTTTAGGAAAATGTTGTGATAAAACTCCTTATCTCATTTCTTATACAAGTAAATACTATGATGATTCCCAAATCAACTACAACACCACTAAAAAAGAGTTACTTGATATTTTGTTTTCCTTGGAGAAGGTTAGGTCCTACCTCTTATGATCCCCCAAGACTGTGTTCACTATCCATTCTACACTGAAATACCTCTTCCAAAAACAAGATGTTACGGCTAGATTAATTAGGTTGGTCCTTCTCTTATATGAATTTGAAAACACCATCATGAAAAAAAAGGTTGTTGGAAATGCTGTAGATGATCACCTCTCTAAGATGGAATTAAATAGTGAATTTAATTACCTCTCAGTATCATCTTTATTCCCCGACGAACACCTATAATCCATGAGTGACTTCCCTTGGTATGCGAACATAGCCAGATTATTATTTTCATGGGTAATTCCAAAATTCATTGGGACTCAAGATAGAATGAAATTTCTTTCATATGTCAACCACTATGCGTTTAATGATCCATACCAAAATTTGTTCTGTCCTAACCATGTCATTAGGAGTTGTGTCCTAGAATCTGAACAAGAGTCCATCCTTAAATTATATCCTAGCATGGAATGTGGGGGTAACATTTACTCTAATTAAACATCATCTATGATTCTTCAGTGTTGTCTTTTCTAGGCCACCTGCTTAAGGGACTCTTACAGATTTTTTGAATGCTCTCATAAGTGTATAAAATTAGGGCCCATCACAAAAAGGAATCAAATACCACTCACACCAATCTTAGTGGTGGAAATATTTTACTCTTGGGGAATTGACTTCATGGGCCCCTTCAAAAACTCTTGGGGAAATCTTTACATTCTCTAAGTTGTTTATTATGCCTAAAAATGGGTTGAGTCAATTTCCACAAAATCAAATAATCATCAAACTATGATTAGAATCCTAAAAGAAAACATCTCTATAGACTAATAATTCATAGTTCTATCATTAGTTATCATAGAACTCATTTTTGAAATCATCAATTTTCACCACTCATGGACAAGTATGGGATTTCAAAAAAAAGTGTCCACTACTTTCCACCCCTAACCAAATGGCCTAGCTGAGCTATCGAATTGGGAAATTAATAAAATTCTCTAGAAAAATGCTAATCCTTATAAGAAATATTAGTCAAACAAACTCTTAGATTCTCTTTGGGCCTATCGAACTACATTTAAGTCCATTTTACGAATGTACCCATATATGTTGGTTTATGGAAACCATGACATTTTCCAGTGGAAAATTAATATAATGACTTTTGGGAAATTATGAAATTGAATTATGAACTCTCATTGGATGAAGAAAAAAATGAAATTAGATAAAAATTAACTTGATGAATATAGGATGGAGGCTTATAAAAATTCAATGCTCAATAATCAAAAAGTACTAGACTACGAATCTCAAAACATTAAAACCAAACACATTGAACCAAGAAAAACTTTTTTTTTATAATTATAAAAATCTCTTGAACCTGAGAAAATTGAGGTCTAGATGGGTAGGTCCATACATAGTGCATAAGGTGTACCCCCATGGGGATGTTGAAGTTCCAGATCCCACCAATGGTCAACCATTTAATGTTATTTTTCATAGAGTCAATCCATTCAGAGAACTATTCCCAAAACATGAATTTGATGATGAATTGGGATAACCTACCATATATGATGACCATAATTAATCATTTAGGGTCCATGATTAGATAGAGAAATTAAACAAAGTGCTACATGGGGGATAACCCATGGTTTCATGTTTCCAATCATTTTTTTGTTTTAATCAACTTTATATTTCAAGTAGAATTTTTGGATCTTTTTTGTATAATTTTATTCTACCTCAGACTATTGACCTATTCTATTCTTATGAGTATGGATTTGTATAAAGGGAGAGCACTATATTCATCCATGTCCAGTGGTGTGATGCCTAATTATCACATTACCTATAAATTAAAAAATTCCATTGAATCACCAGTTTGAAATAAAAAAAGTGGAAAACCATTAAAATGATATGACTTGGTATTACATAAATTATTCTGTTGTTTCTTTGTCTAGTTTGTTTTTTTATGGTTCATGGACTATTTTTGGTCATACATATTCACTCCAGGAGGGTTCTACATCTCCTATGTTTACAAAGAGTGATTTGGGAGAACCACAATCATCATTATAAAGCCACCAGGTGAACTTGTTCCATTCCCTTTCCAACTAATTCCCCCTACTTTATCCTCTCCATTATTTTTAAAAAAATAGGGAAAATATCATTAAAGTTTGGGGTGTGAAAAATGATGTTTGTTAAAAATACAATAATGAGAACAAAATAAGTAAAATTAATTTATCATTAATATAATAACAACATTGATCACATTAAAACTACATAGATATTAATTTTTATTTCCTTGACACTTAATTTAATTCATGATTATGTTTAAAATCATATTTTGGATGTTTGGTTGTCCAATGATAATTTTCATCTATTAAATCAAAATTCCACAATGGACATCCTCTAGATTTTGGGGTACTAAATTTAATTCTTGGGGTTCCATAATAAATTGAATAGGTTAGTTTGATTTTATGACTAATATGAGTATTCAAAAAATTACTTTAAAAATAAAATAAAATAAAATTTTTCATGTAGATCAAAGGATGGAAAATTTTTTGTGGATTTTGGAACTTAGGGATCGTGACTCTAGAGTTTTATAGCCCACAGTTTTTCACTATATCTCTATTTATGGTGGTATGAAATTTTATTATATTATGTTAACTCGAGATAATCCCCAAGTATGTGTGCTTCACTTAGTTCTCTAAGGCCTTTGAACCTAGAAGTCGTTTGCAAAGTATTACTACATTAGTTAATTTGATTAAATACAATCTCAATTACTATGGAAACATTGCAATTAAAATCAAAAAATAAAATAAAAAATAAAATCAATACTCATATTAGGATTAAATTTGATTCTACCTAGCACTTCCATGATTTCCCCTTGAATGAAGATGAACCCCCATATCTATTGTGATTCACAACACATCATTTCACCTAATTGAGATGGTTGAAGTATGATGACAGATATGATCAAAGGAGTGGGATTGTGGTTGTGATATACCTTTAAATTTATCTTGTTTTAAATTATTTTGAAAGGTTATAATGATATATTTTTGTGTAGTTTACATTGTGGGCACTGTTTGTTATAATATGTTTGGAAAAAAGAATTTAAATATAATCTTTCAATTATTTTATCGAGACTAGAAAATATCAAGGTGGTGGTGTGATTAGCCAAAAAAACATATGTTAATTACATTTTAGTGGTATAAAATGTTCATTTTTGATCTTATGGGTCAGAGTTAGTGTATTTTAATATTGAACATCCACTCTCATCATTTAGGCACTTCTTGCCTAATGTACACCAATTTTGGACGAATGATTTACTTGATTTTATAAAATGTAATTATCAAGATTTAGTTTGATATTTTGGGAAATGGATCTAGACATAAATACGAACATTTTTCATTGATGGATCAATGGAGGTTTCATAATGGATGATGGGGATATTTGGTGATTAAAGGAAACAAATTTGGAGATGGAAGATTGGACACCAGCCCACTGATGAGAATATGGAGCCCTTAATACAGTCCCACTAAAGACTAAATTTAGTGGGATTATAGAAGACATGTATTTTAACAAATCATTCTGTTGGATCATGTTCTAATTCACCCTCTATGGTGTCTATTGAGGCGTCCCAAATAGAATATCAAAATATGGTCCAGAATCTACGGCCTAGAATGGTATCCCAGTAAATTGGCTATAACTCTCATTCCACAACTCTAAATGGTCCTAAATGTTATAAACATATAGAGGAAATTCTTGGAAATAAAGGAATCTTATATGGACCACAGATATTAGGAAATATGCTTACCCATATAGGAAAATATTTACAGGGGAGACAAGGAGGATAAGAAGTAAAGGAGGGAATCAATTTCTCCACTACTTTCCACCACCCTAAGTCATAAATTAATTTAATAATTGGGAATACATTAATTGAGGACCAACCTAAGGCTTTCCAATTTCATATTTAAGGAAGTGGTGGTAAGTGGGAATATATCTCTTGTTTTTTATATAATGTTATTATGACAATGTTCTATTTTAATGTTTCAAATTTCCATTTAAGTTTCTTTTTTTGTATTTATATGTTCTCAATAAATATATTACTATTATATTATTCACTTTTCCTTCAATAAACTATATAATAACAAATTACATTGATATCTTTGTGTTGTCTTGAATTATTTCACACATAGATATGAATTTCGTTCACACACACAGAAGAGTGCTCGTTATTTCATCGGTTTTAGTTTCTTTAATCAAATTCTTATAATCCATCATCCGCCAACCATTGAGTGTAAAACATCAATGGAGGGATAACCCTAAAATGGTAGGATCATTGGAAGATGCAATGGTTGGAATTAATGTTATTTTATGAACAAATGTTTCTTAATTTGGTAACTAATTTACAAATTCCATTCTTCATTAATTTCTACACTTCGTCTTCACCGTGTTTGAGGAAGTTTAATCCACATAATAAATAGACCATATACCTAGTATATATCTTGAATTTGGTTCCCTATAAGTTTAGGGGTTTAGTAGTTTAGTTTAGTTTGCATCCGATCTGAAAATGATGGAGGTAGTGTTATTTTGAAGAATAGATTCATCAAGAATTAATAAAACCAAATTTGTCTATAGAAGTAAAGTCCATTCAATCCACCCCGAGCATAATCCTAAGATTAAACCATTTTCATTGAATTGAATTCACTTAGGTTTCCTAATATTCTTTAAATCCATCTAAAATCAAAACCAATTTGGCCACTTCATATAAAAAAATCCACCACATAGGTTGTGTATCTTAGGTATCTTCTAAGGTCTTAGTGGATTCGACAACCCAAGATAGACTACAAGGAACGTTCTACCTTAATCTCTTGGGTAAATTTGAGCATTAATAATATGGTATGTCGATGAAAAATCGTCAAGACTGTCAGTGGGAAAAGTTATATAATGATACACTTTGTCGAGTTTATAATGTTATTTCATTTGAGTGACCGTGATCACATGGTTAACAACCATTTTCTCTAATCCTTTATTTTGCATTATCTCAATATAAATCTTTTGATGATGTTGCATCCAATTAATTATTATTGGATATTCATCTCGAATCATCAAAATGTATCTTATAGAGATATGGATTAAGATAAAACAACTACATTAGAACCTAATAAATACGAACCGAATTTACATATATAAAATATGAGTTTGAGAAACTATTTTTATATTTTTTTATAGTTTTATTTAGATTAATTTTATATACTATAATAATATAAAAAATAATGGGGGAACCCTTCCACCATTAGAAATACAATTTTTCCATCTAAAACGTTGAAAGCATCACAAATATGATCTCGGGGGATCTCCCACTAGTGATATTGTACAATCAATGTTGTAGTGATAAATTTCCATAAAAAACAATATAAACTATGTATAGATCATCTCTTAAAAAAATCCCAATATTTTTAAGAAAACAAATAATTCCCGAGAATTCATTCTATCAAATATAATAATATTTTAATAATATCCTACATCGTAATGGAAACATTTAACATCACGCACACATATATTATAAATTAATGTGGAAATTGTGTGAACATTTGATCTTTTTACCTCAATACTACTCTCATATACTACATGCCCATGTAAAATTAATTTACCTTCTGTGAAATATATATTTTCAAAATTTAAAACCATTTTTTTAAATTTTACAATAGTAAAAAATTTCATAATACAAAAATGATCTTTTCAAATTAGGATCCAGACATAGAATTTTCCTTCAAGAATACCACTATAAAAGTCTCAGGTAGATCAAAAAATATTCTTTCCACACATATATAGATGTTATCTGAGGAATTATAAAAACCAAATTGAATCCTTCATTATAAAAATATACTAAATTTGGAAGCTAATTTCTAGTTCTTCTAATCCAATTAAGCAATATTTACATGATAATATCTATAAAAACTATTCACAAAAAAGTAATCTATTATACCATTAAGCCTACCAAGAATATCATCTAACAATGGGAGAGATAAATTTTCCTCCAATATGGAATGAATTAGAATTTGATAATCTATATATAATGGTGCACTATTTAGTAACCTTATTGTTACTAAAAACACCCTTTATATTATTAAAAATTTTAATATGGTTTTTTTACAAACGAAATGGGCCTAACTCATTGAGAATTATAGTTATGGTAAACAATAAATTCCTCTGGTAAATGTTCTAATTCCTTTATGACAACTTCAAATATAGATGAATTTCGAATCCATTATAGTAGTCCTTTTGGTTTTGGCTCATCATCCAGATGAATCTTGTGCATGAAAATATAAAGACTATTTACAAGTATGTAAGAAATGATAACCCCAATAAACTAGATGTTTACAATAAAATGATCTAAAATATTCCCTTATTTGATTACGATGAAGACTATTTGAAATAAAAAAAATAAATTTATCAATAAATAATAAGTAAGATTAATTTAGATTTGGTGGTAATGGTTTTAGATCCAATGTGGGTATATTATATATGAATTCAGTAATTATAATAACTAATATTTATGAGAGGAGAACATTAGTATCATAATATAGACCATAATAAATAAATAATTCTTTATAAAATAAATTACCATACTGAAAATTCAAGTCATAATTATAAATAACATACTCATTATCAGAATAAGATTATTCCCCAAAATCTTGTCCCTGAGGGAGTTCTCATGAATGACATGTGTGGAAATAATCATTGACATCAAATGAGACCCAATTTTAATAATCTCATCAAGTATTGAATGATAAAAATACAGTAGTTTTTAAAATGATTGGTTGAAATGGGTGATAATAAAATCACAAAACTACTTTAATGTGTACCTCATGGATTCCGTAATATTAAATCTCAAAACATAATCATTGAATTCAATGGAATTCATTCCCTCATAGATATTTATTATAGTATTGGATATTTTTTGGAAAGGAATGACTATGGTAATGGAAGAATGGTAAAATTACTAATAATCATTTATGTTTTGAACATAAATATACGCATGAAAAATCAAGTATATTACATGAAAAAACAAATATTCATGTACACATACTACAAACATTTTATCTCGATTTAAAAACTATACCACCACCATTGTGAGCTTAAAATAACAAATTTTAAAATATATGAATAAATTAGGGAATCACATAAATATAATAACCTAAATAACAAAAATAATTAGGTATATTTGAAAACATTATGGTGCATTGCATGATTAAAGTATTATTTTCCATTAATATTATTGAAATTTTCATATTTGGTTTGATGAGTGTGGATAAATTTCTATAAATATTGATCTACTAATTTATCTCAACACTTATTTGATTGGTACAAAGATGTTTCAAGAATGTATAATTCCATTATATTTTATTAAATTCTTATGGAAGTATAATTTTTATATCAACTTATTTGATGTGTATAGTACCTCTTTTTCTATTTCATTTTTCTCTATGTTCTCAGTTTATATAACCCTATTTAAAAATGGAATGGTTTTAGTGAAATTATACCATCGATATAATTTCCCCTATCATTCCCCTTTAGTTTATCATACGTTAATCTTAAAAGGGTATTTTTTACTATTTGGGTGAATTCAATGGGATAGATAAGAGAATATGTAAATGTTTTTTTCATCCCAAGTTAGAGTGTGATAGAAGTAACATTCACAATGGTATTTTTCTTATGATGGGAATGAATATTTACCATGTTTATTCCTTATAAGATTAATATTAGATTTGGAAATAAGAAACATTTGAATTATCATATCCTGTATTTTTTCCATGACTCTTTAGTGAATTAAACAAATTAAATTTTTTTTAAAACACATCTTTTATGAAGTCTACCATTTATTTGAACAATCTATGTTGTTTTGTGTCTTGATAAATCTTGGAAATTTAATCTTTAATTGTGTTATTGACAAAACTATTGATATTATGGCTACTAATGAATTTTTTTTGAAATGGTGGCCTTTTTTTATTTTAAAAAAAACTTAATACCAAGAGGATTCATCCATCAAGGATTGTATGTCTGAGATAACTAGTTATACATTTATTGATGTACTATTTTATGGTGATGATATAGCCTTTATAAAAACACTTTACCATGTTATTATTATTCATATAGATGTGAGAATTAATTGGTGTGATGGTTTGGTACTAAAAAATTTACATAAACCCTTACTAGTATAGGTTGTGCAATATTTTCACCCTATGAAATATTCAACCCAATAGAAGTTAATTTTTCCAAATTTTTATCAAACAAATTATCCAAGGTATGGGAAATATATGAAATAAACCAATATGTATAGTGGTTACATGATAGCCAAATATTTAGGAGTCATGTACCATGTTATCAACAAATTCTTAATTTTCTAAAGGTATTTTGTCAACAAACATGCCTCCCACTAAATAACCCACCATGATCTAATCCATCTATGTGAGTTCGTAATATAATAATTGGATGAGGACATTAACAGTAGTTTGGTGAGGTGGGAATATTTCAGAAAACATGATATTTTTTTTATTCCCCATACATTGACCCCCCATGTAGTTATTTAATGATAATTATCTCATTTCACATTATTCAGGTCAGAAATGCAGGAAATGGTATTGAAAAAGAAATTTTTTTTAATCATTTCAATGTCTAAAAATGTGGTTTTAAAATAATACTTACAAAATTTCATAGCTCTCTAGAGTAATAAATTGTATCAATATGAAATTATTGTTTCTGTGGAAATATTTCATGGATACATTAGTAAAATAATATTTAATTAATTCAAATTATTAATTGGCTTATATCTTTAAATACCATGAAATTTGCATAGATGTTTATCATTAAAAATTTAATTTCAAAATATCATCTATGATTTGGTTATTCATTCAATGATGCCTGATAGTTATTATCATGTGAAACCAATTATAAAATTGTTATATTTCTCTCATTATTATTATAATGTTCCATTTTCTTCTAATTTTTGATTTATTTTTTAAGGGATATATTTTTTCTATTTTTAAATAGGGAGAAAATATCCAAATTGATGAATTTCAATTCCACTCATGTATTGATATTTTTTTGATTCATTCAATAAAGAAATTTCTAATAGAAGATACCGGTTAAATTTATATATTTTGATGGTATGAATTCTATGATCGAAGAAAAAATAATATAGTATTTCTTCACCATAATATCAATAGAACATAATTATTTAATTATCCCAAATGAAATTTGAGTAAGAAATATGAAATAAAAACCATATTGAAAAATTCTTCCTATAATCCATATATATAATGATTTAGTTTAGTTTTTAGTAAATTATTTCTGACAAGAAACACATGGAAAGGTTTTGGATTATAGATGTCTAATGAGATCATTAGTAGTGAGGGGTCGTACTGTGATCTTGAATGGTGGATCACCGAGATGTTTCAAAAAAGGAGACACACTAGTGATTGAGAAAGAACTTTTCTCTCCTTCTATGAGTCATTATCCTCCCTTTATAGTTTTTTTAATGTTTAATGGTCTTCATGATATGATGAGGCCAAAGACACATTGTTTTTAAAAATTATTTTTTGAATACATTTATGGATTTTCTTATTAAAAATAACCTTATTTTTTCATCGAATGAACAAGAATTGAATTAATAAACCCTCTAACGATCTATAGTGTCTAAAAAATATCAAAAATGGATGCATATATCAAATAACTACACAGTAGTGACATAAAATCTAATATATTATGGATAAGAAGGCAGTTTGGTTGGATCAAAATTTACTTATTTTTGACATTTTGTTAGGATTGTTTAATGGGATCCATTAACATGTTTTCAATCTATTATATCCATATTTTATAGTTTAGTTTGAATTCTTTTATGATTATTATCATTCAAAACTTTTTCTTAATGTTATTAAGAAATTCAATGCTGTTCATTGGTACCAATATTTTCATAGGTGACTGGTAATTGGATCACATTTCCTCTATAAGGTATTTTAATTATCTTAGGATTGCAGGCCCCTAGTATTTCATAAAACGATTTAGAAAATTTGAATAATAAATATTATTTTACTTATTTGTTGATTTTACACCAAACATAAATATATTTAATTACATTATAAATTTTAGATTATATTCATGAAGATTATCTCCCTTCTTTTAGCAAAATACTAACACTTTTGGATGTATAGCTTGCCTTAATTACCATAGATTTAAAAGTAGATAAAGATATGGGAGGGCATGTGGCATCTAATAAAATTGTAGGATCCTTTATTGGAGAGGGTATATAGAATATTTATGTAAAAATGATCAATTAAATAAATATTTTGATGATAAAATAACAATGTATCCCACGCCTACAGAGGGAGTGGGTATAAATTTTAAAAATCTTGAAGTACACGGGGTGTGGCCTAAACAACAGGTGAGATCTACTGTTGTAAAATCCTAAGGACCTCTATATGAGATAAATAGAGTGATAGTATGATATGGAGATACCAATGAATGTTTATATCATATAGTAATAATATGGGGAAACAAAAATGATCTTCTACACTATTTTAATGATATAAACTATGGAAAAGTTTCATGCATCCAGTTTGTCCAACCACCCTAAAACCTTATCATAACATTCTCATACTTAGGGTAATGTACGCAAACATTCACATCCAAATCTAGGATAGAATTAGGTGGATATTGATGAGGGGGTAGAATATACATATTTTTAAATTTATTATGAGGGAAATGTGACTTATAGAGTGGATACTCCAACACGATAAGGAACACTATATCCATCATAGAAGGAGGATGCTCATTTTGACCAACATGATTGAAACAGACATTTAAGTGGTCATATAAATGCAGATAATAATAATATATGAGTATATTATAGAAAACATATTCTACCTAAATATTGTTTTAAATCATGTTCAATGGAAAATGTATAATAGAATTTTTTATGTGAGATAATACACTAAAAATATCCTAGAAACCATCATGTTTTTCGTAATTAAGGTAGGTAAGTCTGCACATCAAAACATTCCCATAGAGACTAATACTTTAAAATAAAAACATTATGGAAGACGTGGATAAAGCTTGGATGGAACAACATAATTCCATTATTAATGGATTTTTATTAACATGTTTAACAATAATGCTATAGATCAAAAGAAACAACTGTTTTTATCACAAAAAATAAACCCTAGATAGATCTTCTATAAAATTAAATAATGAAAAGAGGTAAATGTTGAATGATCATTTGTAATTGGTGGATATATGATATGGTCTCTATATAATTTGATATTTGAATAAGTTAAAATAAAGTTGGGAGATCTATCTAAACGATTGAAAATATGGTGTCGATAGGAAAATTTACATTAAATTCAAATGATTAAAAATAACTAGATGTTTCACTGAACACGTTATTACCATCATTTCTATCTATATAATTTTGATAAAAATTTATATGTAATATGGTAATCAAATATACATTTATCATCATTTATGTTATTTATATTAGGATATATTTGGTAAACAGATTAGATATGGGTGGGATAAATCATCATCATGGTCAAAGGATCACCCACACATATGAAAGTTTAATTTTAATAATGTTGAAAATGAGATAAAATTTTAATCTTATAGATTCCATACTCCACCTAATTTTAATAAAAATTTTAAAAAAATATTTATTAAAAAAATATTCTTAATAGAATAATAGTTTAGACCTTTTTAATCAAAATGTCAAACTATAATATAGGGGTAACATAGAAACATAACTTTCCTTCCTATGTTTAGATTACCACATGACACCACATTTAACATTGAAACCACATTCCCTAGTAAACATTCATGACAAAACTCACTAAATATGATGATATAATCTCATCAAAAAAATCCACTATAGTTTAACTATATAAGTTGATGTTTGATCCAAATTATCACATGAAATTAATATTAAAATGTGATGTTTTATTCTCATTAAACAACCTAACATTCTATAAATCCCATTGTGATTGAATAGTGGTAGACTGACCCTAAAAATTTACTGTTACAGAGGCACTCACCATGAAAAAATTACCATTGTTGTGGTGTGGCCTTCTTCTTACAAAATATTTTCAACCATGATCCAATAAAATCTTCCAAAAACTCAACATTTAGTATCCACTAACCCCAGGAATAAAAAATAAGCTAAAAAAACATGTTATGGCTAAAATTTAAACCATATAAGCTTACCCAAATACTTAGGATATTAAATTTATACCAATATACCTAGAAATAACTATGAAGTAATGTGTATAGGAGAGAGTCACATGTGATAGTTTTCTTGAGGAATAAATAATCAAATTTCGTTGGTCATTATAGATATGAAAAACATTCTAACTGATATAATCAATTACATTCATGGTTCTAGTTTAAATCATTGTTATTGATGAAAAATGTTGGTTGAAATCATAATTTCAATGTACATGTCAAGGGGTGATTCAATTGGTATCAAAGTGATGCTTCATTTTTTTTGTGAAAATAAAATGTGAACATTTTTTTGGAAAAACAATAAATAGATAACTATTTTTAATAGGTTTTGTGGTTTTATATAAATAGTATTACCACAATAAGACTGAAATTTACCATTTCAATTTGTTGAATTAATTGTAAACTAATAAAAAAAATTTAAATATAATATTGGATTTTTAGTGATTTTTTTTGAAAAACAATATATCATTAACTAGTTATTAAATTTGATATAAATGACTACACAAATATTATAATATTGGATGGATTTAATATTTCACATTTTTGATAATTATTTTCCAAACAATTATCCATTAAATTATATAAGTAAAATACATTTATTCTTATTTTTATAAGTTTATAAATTTGGAATGTCATTACATAGTTATTTAAAAATTTCTTTGTAAGTATAATTTTGTTAATAATGTAAGATATTCTAAACATGGAATATTCAATTAAAGAATAAGTGAAATTATTTTTGGTGTTTATATTTTTCATAAAGTTAACATTTTTCATTAATAATATTTTTTATAATTATAATAATATTTATAATTCATTTTTATATAAAATAACATTATTTATAATTATGGGAAACAAATCATTAAAGTGGTTTAAAGAACCATATTTTATGTTTTGTAGATTATTTTTCATATACAGTTCTATTTGTTCAGTATAATTCCTATATTCATAGTTTTATATTTTTTATTTACATTCAATTATAAAATAATCTTTCAACATTATCTTTTAGAAAATTATTATAATTTTTTACATTATATGAAAAGAATAATTATTAAAAAATATTTTTACACTCACAAAATTTATTATGAGGAATTAATAATTTATATACAAAATCATTTAGTTTAATTTTTTTATATATTATATTTTCATAGTTTACTTCTTTGAGAATTTTCTTTAAAAAAATTAAATAAAATATTTTTACCTAAAATTACAGTATGATGTATTTATGATTTTTATTTAAAAGGGATTTTCCTCATATGAATAGTGTCTTATTATTTTAATATATATAATTAATTATGAATATGTACTTAATCAAAATGTCAAATTTTCATTTTAAAAACATTGTTATCATAGTGTCTAATGTTCATTACAATATAAATATTTTATCAAATTTTTATTTAAAATCAAAATTTTTCTTATTTCGATGAATATTTAATGTAATTACTAATTTTCACCCGTATAAATAATTAAATATCAAAAATGTAATTAAATATTTATAATAATATATTTATATTTTATCAAAAAAAGTAAATGAAATAGTAATAATTAGATATATATATTCCCAAATTTATTATATGATGTTTTATAAAAATTTATATTATAATATATAGGATATTAATTTGATAAAATATGAATAATTTTTCCAAACATCATATGAAAATTATGCCGAGATCTATTTTCTCTAGTTCTGTATGAATACTAAGACTAGGAATTTTAATAAAAGATTATATTTTTTGGAATTATAATTATATAGTTTTGAATAAAAGGTGCACAATTCATTTAACCAAAAATAATATGTATTTAAAAATTTAAATAAATAATTTGTAAATAATAAATCAAATTTATTTTCTAATAAATAAATTTTCATTACTTTTGTAAACATTTATTGGAATAAAATACAATTTTGGATTCATTAGTTTGTATGATGTATTTTAATGATGAATTCCATTTTTGAGAGTGATAAAATTTAATTGGAACATCCATTTATAAAAAAAACTATATTCAATGTTTTAACAATAATTATATGAATTTGCCTAAATAAAAAATAATTGAATCATCAGCCTATAATGTCACTACCATTTTCCATATGAACACTCCCACCCCTATCTCGTCCCTATTAATACACCATTATTTTCCAATTTGATACCTATAAACCACTATAAACATTACCTTTAATATACCAAATCCATATGAGTAATAAAATGACCCTCCTCTAAATTCTTTAGGCGCAATCGAGTTGCGATAGCTCCAAGAGGATGTTATGTATTTCTCATTATCCCTATTTATTTCAGAAACACTTAAATTAAAATAAAATTTTTATCATATGTATCTACTAACATGATTAAAAATATACATTATTCAAAAATATGTAATCTCATATTTATTAAAGATTTCTCATTCCATCTCAAAAACAAAATTTCTTAATTTTTTATATGTTAATGAAATAGTTCCTAGTTATATCGTTCCTTTATAATGTCTGAATTTTCTTCCCTAAAACTCCATTCAAATTATAATTAATTTTAATACATGGATATATTCACTTGGTATTAACATCATTATTATCTATGTTTTGTTTATAATACGAATTCCATATTACCAAACACCTTTTAATAATCCATTAATATATCTAGTACAATGGGTTTCAAACCAATATATTTAGTATTTAATTTTTTCTTTTGATTTTTTAATTCTATAAGTAATAAATAATGCATGATTAAAAGAATATTTAAACTATATATTAATTTTTTATAGAGCTCGATTTTTTCCTATTAAAAATTATTTTTTAAACACTCATGAAATAATATTGTCACTAAATTCTTTCTTAGTGATAATAATGTGAAAAATATGTTTCATTATTTATATATTCCTTTAAAGTAAAATATTTATAATTTATTTAATTATTTATTCAACAGTTACTAATCATGTTATAAATTGTATATGATTCCATGTTGATCATATATTCCTGAAAATAATTATATTTATAGTACCTAATTAATATTAATTTATCATTTTAAAACATGTTTATGAAGATACACTAGTTAATTTTGAACACTTTTAAAGAATATATTTAACTAATGAAAACCCTTAATTATTTAAATTAGTGAAATATAAAAATTGAATCTTCTATAATTTATCTAACCCTTTAAAAATAAAAATCTACCACTACTACGTCACATAAGGTGTTTTATAATGTTTAATTGAAGTACCTCAAAGAGACTATTGTAGGAATAATAAAACTAATAAATTAATAACAATTGGTAATGAATAAATTAAATGAAATAATTAAGATAAAATAGAAATTGTTATGTCCCACAAAAAAATTAATAATGTTTATAATTTAATCATTCTAAATGTTCAAGGACATGTGTAGTGATTTGGGACATGAGTTATGGGGTTCATTCCAAATCTCTATTCATTCGTAATATTTTTAAATTACATCCATTCTTCATATTTATGAAAAAACTTTTTTTTGGCTATCTAACATTCCATCTTCCATTTATTTTTTATGTAATTATGTTATCCTTTCTTCCATTGTAGAGTTTTAATTTTTCCTTTACATATTCTTACGGGTTCCTTTCAAGTGTTTCTAATTCATGATCATAAATTTTCAATCAACCACTGTCTTTATCACATCATATTTCCTCCTTTCATTTTGGTTATCTATGTATTACTTTATATATGATTCATTGATGTTTATCATTCTATTATTCATTATCATAGAATATTTAAGAATAACTATATTTAATTTTAAATATTTTATTTAAATTTAATAGGAAAAGGTAACATTTATTTTTAATATTAAATATTATATTATAATATTCTTAATATTATTTTCTATCAATTATATAAAAAAATTAAATTAAATATTATATCTTACATATCTTTCGGATACCCTATACATATATTCCCTTAAATATTATTTTTACACATTCTTAAATAGTGCAAAAAAATATTTCTATATTAACATTGAATTAATATTTTCTTATACCTTTTCAACTAATTGTGGAATTATTTTCATGATTCGTGATCTTATTTTTTAAAACTTAATTCCAAATATACTTTAATATTTTATTTTCAGGATATATATATGATTCCTTTATGTATAATTATTTATGGACATATTATGTTACCAATATCATTCTCATGGGTTTCTTTAAAGTATTATATATTATATATGTTTCTTTTTTATTTGAAACACATGTGTTTTATTTAATATAATAAATTGGGGAAATTAACATACACATCACCCAAAATAATTTTGTAATTATTTACATCCATTGAGAACATTATTCATTACAATTATTCAATTGGAATTGAAAATATTTTGTACACATATCTGATGTGATTAGCCATGTCTGCAATGTCATATAAGGTAATGACATGTTTAGTATTGTCCAAAAACAATTCATAGTATATAAATATTTGAAAATGATAGGCATGGTATATATGTAGACTGTGTTGTCCAGAATATTTTTAATTAGAAAAATGTATCCAGTAGTATACATAATGTTATTCTTATTCTTGACGTGGTTCTCCTAGTCTATAATGTAATGATAGATTTATAGTGAGCCTCCAAATATACTTATCATTTTATATTCTTATATATGAGAAACATTTTTATGTATTGGGGAAGTTTATTAAAGAATGAAATATGGTCAGAGTCCCTCAAGATATGTGTATCCAACATATAATTTACATGGTAGGTTTATTTATTCCATTGAAGAACATTATACAATATATAGTTTTCTAGGATATATAATCAATCTATCAGTGGAATGTTTTTTTGTAATATTTATAATAATATTAAATTAATAATTTATTTTTTATCTTGATCATTTGTTTAATATTTTTGTGTATATTTAATACACCAACATATATCAGTGAACGTGTAATACTGATTATTGATCATTTTATCCCACTTTTTTCAACATATTTATCATTTCCTAGAGAATATATATAGGTATATGTATATGAGCTTGTAATGAATTAATATGATCTTAATAATATTTTTAAACCATATTTTGAGGTAATACAGATAAATATCAATTTCTCTAATACATCGATCATTGTATTATATCATTTAGAAAATTTAACTATAACAACAAACCAATACAGGTGTTTGTTGAGAACCATTTTTATAATTCCAAAAATTTACCATATAGAAAAGGATTGGGAAAAATTTTGGCATGTCTCCCAAATATTTATTATATAAAAATAGTTTGGGAAAAGCATTTTTATTCCCCCCAAAAAATATTGGTAATACAAATAATAGTTTTTTAAAACTGTTAATTTTATATAAGTACATAATTTTTTATTAATTAGTTTTCCTGTTAAAATTATATCCTAAAAATATAATGTAATTTAATATATATATATATATAAATTCTATTATAGTATTGTGAATAATTCATTTAATATTAGGGTGGTTGTATTGGGTTGAATACTCACAAATTGTTTTTGTACTGCCCCTTCAAATAGTTTCTCAATACCATCCGTAAAAGAATATCACATTCAAGGACTACACCAAACGATTTAGAATCAATTTTATTGACCATGTATTCCAACTATTTTTCACAAAAAATGATATTTGAAAATCCTTAATGATTAATAGCCAATGTCTCCTCAATACATTTGTATAGGATATTCAAGAAATCTGAGTGACATACCAATGGTTCTAAACTTATAGTATAATGTTTTTTCACTTTATGTATTTGAATTTTTTAGTTATATTTTATTAAATATATATATTACCAAATATAGAATTTTTTTAAGGGTATCTTCATATTCTATTACAGTATAGTTTTTTATAATATCGAATTATGATTGAGAAAGTTCTTGTCTAAATCCATTGATTGATTACCGTTAGATCTAATGTATCAGGATGTTCATAACAATTACAAAGAAATATGGATTAAAAGTTCACATCCATATAAGAATATTTATATAAGAAACATAACATAGTGAATTCTTAAGCTAAATTATTTTTTTAGGACATGGCTTGTGGACATAGGATACAACATTAACTACTACCTATAGGTAAGTTAAAACTGAGAGGACATAATAACTCTAAGGGGATAGGCTAATAATACCAAATTTTTATTAAATTTTAACATAATTTATATTTATAAAATTAATTTTAACCTGATTTGTGTAAGGAAATTATCCTATACAGTTATTTCATATTTATTTAAACAATAAATATGATATTTTATAGAATTATAGATAATTATTCATTCTTTTCCATAATATAATAATATATCACTTTATACTCCTATATTAATATTTTACATGTGATCACTAATTTATTCAACAATAGTAAATTCTTCAATAATAGAAGATATGTATTTTAAATTCATATATCATAATTAAATATATTTTTTATTAATTCATTTAATGGGTTTGATAATAAATATTTACTTGAATTAAAAGTTCTTTTTATTCATTGAAATATTATATTAATAAAATATATATACGATTATCTAATAATAATATTATTTAATATAATAATTTATTACATTACATTAAACATTATTATCAATATAAAATTTATATGGATCCTATGATCTAGAAAATGTTTAAGAAAATTTTCAAACCAAAGGAATACATTATAAGGAATTTATAATCTTTCAAAAACAAATATTTTTCTAAGTTGAATGACATTGTAATTTAAATAGATTATTTAGGATCTAAAACTGTCATTTTAAATTTTTTAACATAATTTTTTATTGACAACAAAAATTATGATATTATTATTCTTTTTATTTATAAATATGACTACTGACATATATATTATATAATTTTCCAAAAATGGATATTTCATTTTAATAATGTTGTTTTTATAAAAATAAAAAGTTTGCGAGTATGAAATTTTTATAATAGTATATTATGAAAATTAATGGAATTATTTTTAATAAATATAATTAAATGATAATTTTTCATTAATTCTATGATAATATATATGAAATTACTATATCTTAGATTTGCAAATAAAATAATTATTTATTTAATAATTAAAATGAAATTTATTATAAATTTTATTCCCAATTTTAATGTAATATAATAATTCTCCTACGTAAAATAAATATTCAATCTCTAATTTTATTTATTTTTTAAATTATAATTATATTATTTTTAAATTGAATATGATAAAATGAAATTAATTATTTGAATCATCATAAAAATTATATGAATGTTAATTTTGGATATATCTATGGAAATTTTTTTATTGAATAGTATAAAATAGAATTTTATATATACCATATTTATTATAACATCATCATGATAGATATGTGAAAAAAATAGAAAAAAATATAGTGGATGAATAAAAATTTATTTATTATGTATAATATGTATTAAAAAAATACTAATGTTAATTTCAGAATGTATATTTAAAATTTCTAAACCTATTTAATATGTTATTAAAATTATGATAAAATAAAATTTTCTTTCTATAATGTATTTGAAATAATATATTTGGTATTTTTGTATTTAATATATATAATAAACATCAATTTATTATTCATATACTATTAAAAGTATTTGTAATGAACACTTTTTAAATTTTTAAGACTATATAATAAAATAAAATTCCATGACCCCTCCTTCCAAAGATACCCCTTTTGGGATGATAATGATGAAATGGAGATAATGACCCCCCCGAGTCCCTCCTCCAATATACCATGGGTTATTGAATAGAACCATGTGTGCACAAATCTCACAAAATGGGAGGCATTACGCTTTATAGGAAATAAGACTGGAAGATAAGATGTTTCATCTAAAAAAACCAATGACATATATTGATTATATCCGAATTCCAACGAACATGAATGCATAATATAAAACTATTAAAAATAAAAAATTCATTATGTTAAAGTACCAAAAAAGTGCTAATGTAGACACTTGGAAACATTTCCAAGGCTCAAGCTAGTAATTCCTGGTTTAGACCACTTAATCCTCCTAGGAACCTAAAAATAATTTTTATATACATTGGGTGAGCATAAATTTATAATCATTAAGAATACTAAAGTCTCTCATCCAAATGTGAAATAGGCACACTAATGCACCTGTGAGGAAACAAATAAACAAAAAAAACACCTAAGGAGGTATACTAACCATCCCAATCTCACCATGGAACACCCACTAAATAAAAAAATTCAATAAATATAATATAATGCACATCAATGATAGGGTACCCTACCCCACATTCCCTATAATATTCTACTCTCACACCCTAAAAAATGTCTTTTTTCTCACCTCTCTTATGAGTAAATCGTGTCACAACCCTCCTACCTACACACATGGGCATATCAACCACATCCAGCTCGCTCACACTTGGAAATCACAACACACCCTCTCACACAAACATAGGCCTCACAAAAAACACCTGTCACCATGAATACATCTGGGAAAAACATTTCCCAACGCATTTAAAACACACTTGGGACACAACATCAAAACTCACCCCGAAGTAAACTATGAAACCGCATCTCATTAAATCATGCTCGAAGATTCTTGGGACATCATCACCTAGAAGAGGGATTATTGAAGATCATTTTTTCATCCATCCATCCTCCCAACATGATATTGGGAATTACCCCACCCCCAAACACACATGATCATGCTGGTGTTCGGCACATAGTTCTCAACATGGGTGGGGTACGTATAGAATTATATAGTATATTCATATATATAGAGAAAAGAGCGCATTCCAACCCTATTGGTTCTCAAACAAGGATCCATATTACTATAATTCCACCTTTGATACTACATCTTGTGGCACAACACCACTAATCATGCCACAAATCCAATTCTTATTCACAAAAAATTTAATTATCCATTTTAATTCTTTATTAAATAGTTTACTTATCCATTCTATAATTTCTCATGCAACTACTAAGAACAACACATCCAAATCCATGGTAAATTAACCCACTTCAAAATAAAGACACGTTATACTACAACCTCTTGATATGGGGTGATTCTTATTATATGTTATTAATAGTGGAGAACCTATAACAACCACTACCATCATTCTCCAAAGTCATACTTCCAAATATGACATCTCAACCACAATAGTCCCCAACTCACAAATAGATCTACAACCCTACTCGACAAATATACCATTACAAGATTACCAAACTCATAGAACCACCCCCCTATGAAAAACAATACCCATCACCACATCACATAACAAACTAAAGAAAAATATAGAGGTTTAAAAGGGCTTTCTATCATTAATATGACTTGTTAATTAAGGGGTTATCACAGAAACAATATGATCCTATTGGAATCTATTTAATAGTTTAATACTCGTGATTATCATTTTTAAATAATAATCCACCTAAAAGAAACAAACAACAAGGATTCTATTAAAAATTCCATGTGTAAGAAAGGACCCACAATAACCAGGATTTCTCATACGTAGTTATCCTATTCAGATCGAAATATCAATAGAGATAACAAAACATCAAGATCAAATATTTTTTTCCTAGATCGACATATTGATATTAAAATGATTCTATTATCATTATTAAAATTAATTCATTGTTCTATATATAGATAACATTAATACACCTACCCCACATGATACAAAATATTAGAGATATAAAGGAAAACCTACATGGAAGAATAAAAACGACACTTACCGATTGAACCAAGACATGTTCACACTGTTAAGAAGAAAAAAACTGTGGAAAAAAGATCCAAAATCCATAACATGATCACAAAAATACTACGGGATGATGTGATATGGAAAACATGAAACAATAAAATGTTTGAATAAATAAAATGGGGAGAAAGTTAATTCATCCTTTAGAATATCTAAATTGATCAGTAGTTTAGATATGTTTTTTGTTTTCCATTAATGGAGGATATAGTCGAGATAACATGTTTGAACCATGTAAAATAACTCATACCATTATCAAAAATAAATTTATGATTTATGGGCATTGAATAAATCTCAAAACCATCTTATTAAGTCTTGAAAATAATTTTTTGTCAATGAAAATGTCAAATGGGTGAAACTATAGGAAGCTGGAAAGACTGTTCATGACCCACTATTAGATGAGGCACCTCTTTACAAGTCACCATTTGACAGCCCATTTCTCAGCTAGACTTCACTTGTTAAGCCACCATTTGGTGAGTCACTACTGGACGAGGCACTGGTCATGAGCTTCCATTGGGAGACAAACCATTTTACAAGTTCCCATCTGATGACACGCCTACCACTATTAGTGAGACATCGCTGCATGAGGAACCACTGGACGAGTCAATGCTAGCGAGTCACTTCCAGAAAAAGAATATGATGGTGATCCACCATTAGAAAACAAGAAAAACTCTGAATTTTGAAAAGCATTGAAAGGATAAACCATGACATCCCATAACACATGAAATACAAGATTTTCACAATTTAGTGGAGCTGATCGGGCTGTTCCACAACATCAGATACCGCAAAACTATTCTCGGCCTTGAGAATTAAAAACCATCCTTGATGAAAAAATAGTGTTATGGTCCAAACAACTATATCTTAAGATACCTCTCAAGGATTTTACTACACATGAAACACCAACATTCAAGGAGAAACCACCATCACTTGTTCGAAATTTGGGGTGGAAATCTCCATATCCAAGAAAACCACCTTCGATATATGAAAACCAGAATTTTTAAAAAATTGGTGTTGATGTTACAACTTGAATGAACAAAACTACAACATAGAAGCAGAAAAAACACTTTCTCAGAAATAAAAATCAGAGAATCATATCCTTCATTTCAAGATTCTATCTACTCTAAGCAGTTCCTACCCATCCCCAATTGTTTAATCGCATCAAAATTAATGTGCCTTGATTAGGAATCTGGTCATTCCCTTTTTATGATAATTTGTCACAAAAAAATGTGCAGAACGACTCATATTATTAATAAAATTATGTTTTAAACATATCATTTTAAAGCAAAAAACATGAAAAAGTTTGAATCAAAACACTTTGGTGTACTGGTAACACATATACATATATCCCTTCCATGTACTATCCTCCTAGAAATCGTGCCTTCATAACACACTATCCTAAGGAAGGGTTCATCCCCAAATAAAATTGTCCCGAAAATCCTTGATTTCCACTATTCGTTCCAAAATTGTTGCCTCCTCCTCAACATCCAACTCACCCTAGTCAATGATGTAGGGGTTATCCAAATGATACCAATAAATATGGGAGATGTTAATGACGTCATTGATCCAGTCTAACATTGGTGGAAACACAAATTTTTATTCCATTTCACCAATTTGTCCCAACACCTCAAAGGGACCGAAAAACATAGAAGAAAGCTTACTCCCCCTACCAAACCTCCATTTACAATGGTGAAGGGATACCGGCAAGAACATGTGGTCCTAAACCGTGAACTCTAATGACCCCTCCTAATATTGGGATATGAATTCTACTAGTCATGGACTACTTCCATTCTCTCATGAACATGATAAAACTCTCTATCATTCTCTACACGATGTCAGAATTATGAACTGGTGTCCCCCCAGCCTCTATCCAACAGAATAGATAATGTAAAAGTCTTCTATAAAAAACATAAAAAGGAACCATTGTAATAGAATAGTGATATCTATTATTATAAGAGAACACTACCAAGGACATGTTTCATACCCAAGACCCACCAAAGTTTATGACACCCACCCACAAAATCTACTCCAACATTGGGATAGTCTAATATATATTCCATCATATATGGGTGGAAGGTTGTGCTTAGGCCAAACTCGAATCCAAAAGCTTGTCGAAATCCCCTCCAAACTTGTGCGGTATACTATGCATCTGGTTCTAGTCAGATGGACCTTGAAACACCATGCATCCACCCACATCATCCACATACATCTTTTCAAAAAATCCTCTATAACCAACTCCTTGATTTCAATGAAGTGGGATGATTTTATCAACTGTTCCATGATCAAAAAATATAACATCACAACATCAATGATATTTGTGTAACCCTATGATGAAATAAAATGATATTTCATCCCACTTCTACTCATGAACATCCAATGAAGGAAAACACCACTTAGAACAAGATTCCGGGATTTCGCGTACTGGAAAACCAAGCACTTCCCCACAAAATTGGCCAAGACCCTCTTCATTCGGGACCACCAAAACTATGTCCTCAAGCCAGGTACATATTAGAAAAATATGGGATGTATTTCCAAGGGTTAGCTATTAAACCCACAAAGTACATCATAGTGCATCGCCACCTGAAGAAAATACTTCCCTTGAAATGAAATCTGATTCTAACCATCCTTCATCCATTACACTCGATCGCCACTTTGAAAAACATGATTTTAGATCACCTCCATCTCTAAGTCTCCCAATTAAGTGTTCACATCTGATCAAATTAGAGGTTACTACACCATCATCTAAAAAAACAACCTCTTTCACCATCTACCCTTGTATCTTAGTGCAAGGATTCCATATATTCCATTGGTCACCTAGCATATACAGATTCATGAACAACCTTATTCGTCAACAATCTACTCAAGGAATCTGCCACAACATTTACCTTTATAGAAATATACGATATTATAAAATCTTATTCCTAAAAAAAACTTCATCCACCCTCATATATATAGATTTAATTCACAATAGGAATAGATATACCTCTAGATCCTGTGATATTTAAAGGAAAAAACAAACACTCCAATTAAGTAATTCTACCACATCATCAACATGAACACAAGAACATCTAACATGAAATCGTGTGTGGAATATTTATGTTTGTGAGAAAATTACTACATAGACCCATAAGGAACCACTCCTCATTGCTGCATTAATATGCATCAAGAATCCAAACTGAAAGCATATCAAAAGACCTCATGAATTACACTTTCCTCTATCTACTGGTGTATTGGATCACGAAAAAACATTCCATTAATGTAATAAAACATTACCTTGCACATTATAACTCCAACAATATCTGTTTCCTTCCTAGTCAAGGATGTCTATGATTTTATAACTCAAGATAAATCTTATATGAAACTAGGATAATAGTCATCAAGTTCTTGGAAAATTTAATCTTCAATGAAATTCTTCGGTGAAAACCAAGAAAAAAGTACTTCAACCATGGATGGGTCATCTTTCACACCAACATATGATGAAATGTTCTTGAGGAAATGAACCTCTCATGTATGGAAAATGTATTTGGAAAGCATTAAATAGAGTTGGTGGAATCGAATAACCTGTAAGATAGTCCTGATATTCTTGACATGCTCCTCCTCTGATCTCGAGTAAACCTAAATTTCATCGATGAACTTGAAAAGATACCAGTCCATGAACTCAAGTAATATGGAGTTCATAACACCCATGAACATGACTGGTGTATTTCTAACACTGAATGGTATGAAAACAAACTCAAAGTTACTAAACATGTGTTTTGAGGAATTCATATGGATATCTCTCCCCTTCACCTTGAATATGAGATAATCAGACTGCAGAACAATTTGGAAAAACAAATCACCCCTCTTAGTTGGATGAAAATATCCTCGATTCTTGGATGAGGGTAACAGTTCTGGACTGTCACGTAATTCAACATTTGGTTTTCTATAAAAAACATAATCTATAATATTATTTATTCTTGAAGAACACAGAAGAACCCCATGGAGACTCACTAGGTTAGATAAATCCCATCTTCATCAGGTCATCTATCTGAATCCTCATCTCCATCATCTAAGAAGGTTCTATGTGATAGGGTTCCAACGAAATAGGGGAAACACCAAGGTTAAGTATATCTTTAACTAAATACCACATCATGGTGGAGAGACACAATATTATCTGGGAAAACATCCAAAAAAAACCTTATGACCTTCGAAACTTCCACCATCTTAGTTTCTCTTGATTCCACTGACTCCTCAACCAAAAAAGAATGAAGGCACTCCACACACAGACTACCCATCAAACAATCCCGCTCACAAAAAAAAGCCTCACATTGGAAATTCACATCTAAAGATATGAATATATTTCAAAAGAAGTCGATAACATCACATATATAATAAAATCATTTGACAAAAAGGATGAAATTGTATGTCTCCATCTATACCAAGATGAGATCTATAAGGGACTGATGTTGTCCCTTCAAAAGTTTACACCTCTGGAACACATCAAACAAACTAGTCAAGCCTCCGACTAGCATATTCAACACAAGGGGCACGTGAAGCCTCACTATGTCTAGTCCCAAAGCAAGGTATTTAGTGGGTGAAACATAGTATTTCTATGATCCTGAATTTGAGAAATCAAAATAAAGGATTCTAAACAATATGATCATAGCTTTGACGACCTCTATCATTGCTAGAACTGCTCCCTCCAGTACGTGAAACTAACCACACTAATATCCTCTACCATTACGCTTAAAACCACATCCACGATCATGCTTAGGTCTTGGTACCTAAAAACGAGGAGAATAATGAGTTTGGAATCTACCTACTCCATCTCCCCTCGGTGGTGAAAAAGCCTCCAATCCCTGCTGCGGAAACTATCTCATCAAAAACTGTTGCAGAAGATAAAATGAATACCTTCCATACTATACCAAACTGAACATGGGAAGACACTAGTAAATGGTTCTAAATATTGAAATTAACCCCATAAAAGAATCAAATTGCCCCAGGACCATGGTAAATAAACTCAGACCATCAACGCCCAGGGGATGGTAAGGAAGTTGCTGAGGTTGTCTCCCTAATAGTAGAAACCACGATAGCCCTGGAACCTTCAACTTTCTACTAACATATCTACCCGTCGAAGAAATATTATATCTCTCTTCTCATTATAGATCTCCTCCGAAGTACATCTGCTCAATAAAATCTACCTTATTCTAAACCTCCAAATTTTATTTCAATGTATAATGATTCAAAACATATTGGATAAGAGGATGAAGTGCCTCCTTTAGACATATCACACAAGACTTTTCATCTAGGAAATGTTTGGGGAAAAGAAAATAACATCCTTGAACATGATCCAAATCTACCACATTAAAATTATCTCATACTAATTTCATTGTAGCTCATTCATCTTCCCAGCCTTCATACATGACGAAAGGAACTCTTCCCTAAATTCATTTTGGATATAAACCCACAAAATGTCTAACTCCTTACGCTCCCCTATAATTATTTTATACCATGGATGCACAGATCCCATCATCTAACTAACCACAAATGTGACCCAATATCACAACATAACCCATATGAAACTAAAGGCGATCTCATTTTATTTGAGTTAGTTTTTTGTCTCCACATATAAAACACTTATCTCATACTTTCCCAAAGTGTGCCACTATAAAACTCACAAATTCCTCAACAAAAAGTCAACCTCATCAGATAAATCAACCATACAGTGTTCAATCAGATCATCACGCTGAATCTCTTCTTCCTGAGCCACATGCAGCTGATGTCCATGATCCATAGATGGAAGGTAAACAATGATTTCATCAAAGTGAGTAGTATGGAATTTTAGTGATCTATATTTTCAATATGTTTCATTTATTCATTCTCAATATCCCCAAACAACCTAATTAAATAAAAAACATAAGTAATTATTAATCATGTATATTTCATAGGTCTCTAACCTATAAATAGGTTCTCCTATCTTGGACATTAAATATGATCAGAGTCCATGAACTAGATCTTAGGGGGGGGGGGGCTAAAATATCATTCCCTATCTAGTTTCTCAACCCCTATCACGCACTAAGTTCAACTAGAACTATTTATATATAATCCCATGAAATCCTCACCACTAACTCTAAACTCTATAATATCTCTCAATAATCACATCTGATACAATTATTTCATGGCCCCTTTCATAAAACGATACCCTCAAAGGATGGAAATGAAGAAGGATAAATAATGACCCCTATGTCCCACCTCTAATAGTCCCCGAGCTTGAGACGATCCCCAAGTGATTAAAAATATCAAAAAATGGGAGGTATTAAACATTATATGAGAAAATACTAAAAGATAAGATAAATAATCCAAAAAACTACTCTTTGAAATATATAAAAGGTTGTTGAAAACCATCTCACAATCTTACATTAAATAGAAATAGTACATATTCAAAAATCTCTAACATAATGTACCAAAAATTAAATCTAATGACGTGGCTTGACCACTATTCTGGTACCCGAGTTAAAAACACTCAGCATGGTCCCTGTAATCCACTTGGAAAGTAAAAAATAGTTTTTGCATGTTTATGGTGACCATATAGGTATAATCCATTAGAAAAACTAAATCTCTTATGCACATGTGAAAGATGCATGTGAATTAACCCATGATAAAAAAGAAGAAAAAAAAACCACCTATGCAGGTATACAGACCATACCAACCTCCCCGAGGCACACTCACCCAAATAATTCATTTCATCATCTATAATATAAATCACATCGAAAATAGAGTACACTTATCCACTTTCCAATAGATTATATACTCTCACTCCCTAACAGAAAACATCTGGGCACTCCCACGTCTTCCAAATATACTATGTCACAACCCGCCCACACACACACATTGGCCTCTCAACAACATCCATCCCACAAACACCTGGGACTCACAAAAAAATAACACTCACACACACCTAGGCCTCACAACATATCCAAAAGGTAAAAACCTATGGGCCTCACCATAGATCACAACTCAACCTGATGATACAAGGGGAAACACCTCAAAAATCATCCTAAATACACCTGGGACACCACATTCATACTCATCAGGAAGACACTTAAGAAAAAAACATCACAACACATCCTGAAGTCACTTCGGACATAACTTCACAACTCATACTAAATACACTTCCAATTCCACATGTCACCGAATCCTACCCAATGAATCATGTTTTGTCATAACATGGAACATGGAGTAGGGAATACTGGGTGACTAGCCATCACTTCTCCCATCAGGATGTTACGAATGACACCCCTCACCTGACTATTTAGGTTTTTGGAAAATAGTACTCAACATTGGAGGGTTGAATATATAAATAAAAAAAGTATTATTTGTTCATATATATAGAGAACATAAATTGAGCCCAAGATATGAATTATAAAACTAGAAATTGACTCACAACACTACACCATTTATGCTACATCTAAACGCACTACACCCCACATAAAGCGACAAACCCAATTAATATTCCCATCTAATTTAATTAACCGTTTAATTTCATTATTAAACTGTTCATTTTTCCATTATATCAATGCTTAGACAATTATTAAGAACAACACAATCATATACATGGATAATTAACCCTCTTGACATGAAAGACATATCATCCCAAAAAACTCCTACTAAGGGGTGAATCTTCCTACGTGTTATTAAGTAAGAAGATCACATACCAACCACTACAATCATTCAACAATGGAAGCATTCCAAATAAATCATATATATCACAACCCCCCTACTCACATCCAAATATTCAACCTTGCTTTATTAAAACACCATAACAAGCCCACCAATTCCCAAAAATACCCACAAAAACATCACTAAAAAATCCAAAGAAAACTATACTTAGATTTTACAAGGAATTGCTTCTTTTATTACAGTTGATAATTTAGTGGTAATCACAGAAACAATTTGATACTGGGGGAATTAATTTATTAGCTGAATATAAATGGTGAACATTTTTCACCAATAACCATTCAATTGAAAACAAACAAAATTTATTTCACAAAAAATTCAATGTGAAATAAAATTCCCCAAAAATATATGATTTTAAATGGGTAGATATCTCTTAGAAATCAAAATATCAACAAAGATAACAAAATAGAAAGGGATTTCATCAATTTTCCAAGACCAACATATTGATCTTAATCCAATTCAATTATATTTATTACTCTGACTTACACATTATCTACATAAGAAACATTATTAAATCCACCTATAATTATACACAATATGAGGGAGATTAATAAAAACATACATGGAAGAATGAAAAATGGATCTTCCATGTTGCACTAAGACGACGTCGCACATTCAACAAGAAAAACATCAGGGAAACATTATCCAAAAGACACATCATAATCTCATGACTCTTATTGGCGGAAGGGATCATGGAATCTCTCAGAAATGTGACGAATGAGTGAAGAATAATGGGAAATGGTATCTCAGCATTTGAAATATCTAAACAGGGCAAGGTTTTACATATGTTTATAATTTTCCATTAAAGGACGATCTGGTCAAGATAAAAAAAATTTACCATGTGAAATCTCCTAGACCCTTATAGAATCTAATGTTAGGATTTAAGATTTTAAATGGTTCCAAAACTCTTTAATTAAGGCATAGAAAGAATATTATGTCAATGAAAATTTCAAAAGGGTGAAACTGTTTGAAGTTGGAGACACTATTAATGACCCACAGTTAGATGAGGCATCACATGGAGAGTAACACTTTGGCAACCCACCACTAAGTGATACACCACTCAGTGAGCCACCATTCTTTAATTAATAATTTGGAGAGTCACCACCCGACAAGGCACCGCTCACACGCTACCACTTGGAGAAGCACCGTTCGACAAGTTATCATCAAATGAAATGAATGTCACTGTCTTTTAGACACAACAATGAGAGACACCACAATAAAAGGTACTACTATATGGGTGGAATCTAGCTAGTCAACACCAACTACCAACCACAAGCAAGTGAATGCTAGGGTGAGCCAATGTTGGAAGACTTACAAAACTGTAAAATTTAAATATTGCTGACAAGAGACATCTTGAATTCATATAACACCTCAATCACTGGACTCTCATAATGTAATAGAACATAAAATACCAGGGAATTTCCTAATAAATACTAAATTCTAAAATAGCTTATCCACTGTCTCAATAAACACCAATCCACTAACCATTTTGGAACAATTCCAAAACTAGTTCTTCTAAAAAATATCTACCCAAATAACTATCTAAAATATGCAATTAGAGTCATTAATCCAATTGGTTGTATCGATTTCCCCCCTGTTAAAGGTTTTAAACTCAATGTAAAGTATGAAACTGAAAAATAGGGATGAGAGATTTTCATTTTCCCAATTCCATATAAATATATTTTCCTAAAATATATTTTTAGCATAAAAATGACATATTTCTTAAAATATCATTATATGTGAATAATATTTTTGAAAAATATTATTTTATATAAGAGATCCATTTCCTCTCAAGGATTAATTCGTCATATACCATTTATATTTCATTTTAGATTCTCAAATAATTTTTTATTCTTACAATTATATTATTTTAAGAAAACAATAATTTAAAAATATTTCAATTTTTCAACCATCAACTATTTCTATTTTTATAAATATCATTTTATTCAAATTCTATTTTTATTTCACCAATTACCTCATATATATCATGTTTTTAAAAAAAAATTAATATAAAAATATTTGACATTGAAAATAAATTTCTTTTCATTTAAATAGTCCTCTTACCCCAAATGTATATTACATGTACTATGTAATGTTAAATAAAAATATTAGTTTCAAAATAATTTAATAATATTTTATAATTCTAAAATATTTAATTGTTTACCACTTTTTAATAATCCATCAAAAATATTATAGATATATAATACATCATATTAAATAATTTATCATTATATATGACATTAAAAATCTACCCATTACCTATTGTTTTAGAGTCATTGGATACTAGAGAAAAAAATATTTTAACTAAAAATCATCGACATATCCTATTATTATTAATTACACATGATTCCCTTATATAAATAGTATACCAAATACTCTTCACACAAACCAAGATAAATATAAACATAAGAGTAGAAGTGATAAAACAATCTTTATGGGGTTTTAAATGAGACATCATTCAAAGATCATAATTGTGAATATAATGAACATACACAAATGAGAACATAATCAGGGTACTTGATTTTTTTAGGTCCTATATATAATGGAAAAGGAATGGGTAATTTCAATTTAAAAAAATTAATGTTATTATATTAAAATGGTATTTACCATATATTTATAGGTTATAGGAATAAAACAATCCATATATAATTTATTATATAAGAAACAAATTGATACATATTAGAAAATAATTCATCTAAATTAAAATTGAATGATTTTATAATAGAGTATAAAAATATTTCATGACTAATCCCATATATTTCCACTTATCCAGAAGGGTATAGAGGGTTATATTTCTCCCGTAGACATAATGGGTACTGAGAACCAAATGTGAAATGAAATATTTCTATGGTTTTATGAAAAGTAAGAACAAAAAAGAAAAACTTTTTTTAAAGAAAACCAAAACATATAACCCCAATTTAATTACATTGAGTCTCTATCTAAATTTATGAAGATAATAGAAGATTAATTTTTAAAAACATTATAAATAAATAAAATACCTCTTGAATATTTAAATGAATTTGTAAAATTATCATACTAATGTATGGGATACAATTTAAAAGATATTCCATTTTGAAATTAACATAATGGATCAAAATTAATCAAATATGAATGTAAAACTTGAATAATTAATCATTTTATATAATCCTATAATTCCTTTGAAGATTTGGAATTCAATATCTCATGGAAGGCCCTTGAAATTTCATATCATGGATTGATTATATAGGAAGTATTTATTATAGTTTTTATCCAATTAATTGAAAATATATATATTTCAATCATATTATCTTGATGTTCATTGGGTAGATTCAAACCATTTATTAGTTGAATCAATGAATTTAAGAACAACAAAATAACCCTTATTACTATTCTGTATCAATGAAAATTATGTAATGGTATAATT
This sequence comes from Viscum album, assembly GCA_963277665.1. NCBI lineage: Eukaryota > Viridiplantae > Streptophyta > Magnoliopsida > Santalales > Viscaceae > Viscum > Viscum album. The sequence continues at coordinate 1,281,878,409 of OY728135.1, forward strand.
AAATGCGTAATAGAGATATTATTTTCATTGTGTAGAATTGGTATATGTTTTAGTGTCTTACAATATAATTTTTAAGTTATGATGACATTGATGTAGATACAACATGGCCATTAACCAATTCCGTAGAATATTATTTCATAGAATATTGGTGATGTGGAAATATATTAGGGTCATTTTCCTTATATGTTTTATTTGAATTTAGTTTCTACCACATCATGGATTACATGATTTTTATTATGATCATTATAGATGAATTTTTAATGAGCTATATTTTAATGTTTTTCCTCTCATTTCATCATAATTCATATTATAGGGCTTTTTGCAGGGTGTGGTAGAGTGTTTTTGTAGTGTGAATCCATGACTCTAATTTACATAAAATAATATAGTAATAAGTAACTTCAGTCACTATTATTGTAAAAAAAAATTTTACGATCACTAAAAATAATATTATAAGATCATAACCAACAAATAATTGATTATAAATCCCAAATAATTGAATATAGATTCGAAATATTTTATAACCATAGACATAGAAGTATTAAAACTTCAGTTTATAATAATGAAACATGAGAATATGAATTCATAAGATTGTATAGAATAATAATATTGAATGAAATAATAAATAAATCATTTCATTTTTAATGGATACTCACCAATATAATCAAATCATAATGAAAAGGGAAAAAACATGTCATAAAAAGTTGTCTTGGGACCCCTAAACATTTTGGAAATGGGATGATAAACCATATTCCATCATTATATCATGAGATCAAAAACATTACCCATTGAAATATATATTTATATTGAACACACTTATAACATAATGGTAAACCATACATATGTTTTCCACCAGAAATAAATCATTATTCCATCCTTGCTTAATTAATTATTTTTAAAATAACATGTTTCATGAATATTTTTTTAAAAAATGTACATTAGAAATATTCAGAATCACAATTGATTCTATTATTAGATAACATCAACAATGAATCTGAAGAATCATTAAAATATTTAGAAATATATTTAAAAAAAATTCAAGAGGAATAGAAAATTAAATTGGAAAAAATATTTAATACTTATTTTATTTTTAATCTTTTATATTAATTGTTATAATTTATATTAAATTATAAGATTCCAAAAATTGAAAAATCCATAAGACAAAAAAAATGATTTCTAAAATTAAAATTAAATGAATTATGGGAATGTGATATCATTTGGATATTGTTAAAATGTTTCTCCATTCACATTTTTTAAATAATTTCAATATCAATATAGAATGAACTATATGTTAAATTTTTAAAATGGATTAATTAACAAAATAGTAATATATGTATAATTGTTCGTAATATTAAATTATGGAATCAAAGAGTCATAATGAATTATTTCTAGTACAAATATAATGAATATGGGTATGGAGAGGAAATATTCTTAATTGAATATATGAGATAAGGTTAGCTCCACATGTCGAAATCAATTTTTACCAAATATGATCTAAAAAGGGGAGACATGAAAAATTCCATTAAGAATTAAAATAATTAGGGAATGAGAACATATATGTGTATATAGAGATAAATATCATATAATTTACTCAAATGGGAAATTAAACAAAGGCAATCATGTTTTCATAGTGAGATTGAAAAAAATTACCATTCATTAATCATTTTATTTATTGAATATGATCTAACAACATACAATAAAAATACAAGTTTATTATTCATATATATAGTAAATACATTAAATAATATTTTATTTAATATATTTAATTGATAATTACCTTTCACATAACAACTAATTTTTGTTGTCAAAGATAATATTCTATTGTATATTGTTATGTTTTTTACGTGCTTCTGTATGGTGGTCTTATTCCCTAATGGAATATAATCCTTTAAACACCTCCAAATTTATACAAATTGTTCAATATTTGTTGTTGATATAGTTTGAGATCACTACAGGGTTATCAGAGATCAAATGGTGGGGGATTTCAAAAATAAATGAAAAATATTATTTTTGTTGATTGTTGAATTTACAAAAAAACTAGATTACCTAATGAATTTATATTGAAAAATTACCATTGAATAATCATTATATATTAATTAATTAATATTTATTACATCACATTAATTGAATTTATTTTTTTATTCTTCATTCATTATGTAACACCTATGACATTATCTTCATATGTTGTACAACCAACCAAATAAAGAACACATTCTAAACATTTTGGTAGTATGAACAAGTTATTGTTGGGTGACGCAATAAATTTTACAGAAGATTAATTATATAATTATTTAATGAATTATATATATATATGATTTAATAATAGTTGAATAATTAAAATAATTACTAATGATAAATTATATGATTACACATAATTTGAAATGAGAATATCCTTTATTTAGATTCTTTTGGAAATTAGAGTCCTAAGGATTCTTAATGTGACCACAAGGTGAAAAAATTGGGAGTGAGTTTTTAGCATGATAATAGGAGCAATAATTAAATATAAACAAAAGTAAGGGTGCCCACTGTTATGGTGATAAGAGGGGTCATTTTATATCATCAAACTGCTAGTATTATTGTAAATACCCAGTCTTTAATGGAAAAGGAATTACATTTCCATGGAATGTGGATACCATGTACAATCATACTGAATATTGGATAATATTATGTTGGTAAAAAAAATAAAAACATTTATAAATAATTATCCCTAATATTTAATTTCATTATAACATATATATAACTATTCATTTATGTTAATAATTATTATGCTGACTAAATTTTCCCATGCTATATTTTATTATCTAAAAATTAAATTTTCCTCAATAAATAATTTTTATTAAATAAATCTAAAATATAAAAGATATATAATTTGATTCAATTTTTGAATTTTTAAAATATAATATCATTAAGTACGTATAATTCACATAAAACAATACAAAAATTACACTTTTTCTTAAAACATTTTTAATATAAATTAATGTTAATTAGATGATTTATAATTTGTTTGAATATATATTAAAATTTATTTTTGATTATAATTATTCTCCAATAGAGATAATTTCTATATATTAATATTTTAATACCAAAAATATCAATAATTAAATCATTTAATAATTTGATTTAATTATTAATTGATTTTAACTATATTAAAATATAATGAATTATCAGATAAGAAATGATTAGATATAAAAAGGTAAATATATTTTATTTCATATTTTTTACATAATTTTGTTAACATTTTAACCAATAGAAGTAATTTATAAAAACAAAATTTCATGAAACAAGTTTTTTGTTTAGCCATGAATAATTATATAATTAGTTAATATTGTTATTTAGTTATTGATTTGTTATTATTAATATATTTTCATAATAATTAATTGTATTTTATTAAAAAATTTATTGATACCACATTTTATATATAAACCATTAATAAAAACACATAATTTTTTAAAATAATTTATTTAGAATCAATGTTATTTTCCTCAGTGAATTAATACCATTTAATTATACTAAGTAGTTATTTACCAATGGTTTTATTTCATTCGAAATATTTATTATTTTATTTTATTTATCTATCTATTAAAATATATACTTTATTTTTATACTACACTTTTATAATATATCATTGTTCACCTCTTCTCCATTTTGTGTGTATAAAAAACAATCACACATAACATAATTATTTATGTGAAATACACACAATCATCAAGTGGTGTTACATTCTACCCCCTCAATTTCATTTCCCCCTCAAATTTTCCTTATGGTTATGATGAAATATGAGGTTAATTTTCTCATATTATATCATTGGCTTCCATCATTATGTATTAACACTTACGATGTCTCTATATAGCATTAAAAATATGATTAGTATTACTTAATAGAAGATTATATATACGATACATGTTTTATATAAGTTTTTCCTTTTAACAGAGATTATATTCTGACTATATAAACTCTATGATCATTACATGTGAATGTGAAAGTATGTACATTTCCAATTGATATACATGGAACACATCCTAAAATTCGGTTTTGTATGGTAAAATTGTATAATTAATTTCTATTGTACTCTCATGAATTTTTTTCATTGGAAATTTGTTTATAGGGCCCAATATTACCCCCATCTATTATTTTATTACCCTATTCCATTTTTTTACTTGAAAGAATATATTATCTTTAATTCCAAACTCAAAATATCACATATTATTGTCAACATTGAACTTATATAGACATTGGGATGTTCTAAAACACCATTAAAAGGTATATATATTCTCTAACATTTAATATGAAATATCTTGTTTGATGAAAACATTCTCCCAAACATGTTCCCAAAATTATAGAGTTTATTGACTATTTATATACAGATCCTCATATGGTTCCATTTGAATGATAAAATATAAAATTACTTCATCTGAGAAAAAAACCAGTTGATTGTGTTATTCCAATCATACACCAAAATTTCCTAAACATGTTCATATCATAATATCAACGTTTCAATTACCATTTTTTGATTAGCCCTTAATCTACGGTTGTTAGGATGTTCTACAAATATACTATATATTTAATTATTGTTAAATAATTATCCAAACAATATGGTAAAAATTATACCAATGTCTCACAAAATTATAATTGGTGAATAATGCATCCTTACGAACTATGTTATGTATATCATTTCATGTATATCAGGTGATATAACCTCCCTAATAGAAATTAAATAAGCCGTCATTGTACGGTGATAAAAATATAAAATTTGATGTTTTAATTTTGATGTTTTAGGAACACATAAACCAATAAATATGGTGATTTTTTCCCATTTTCATATAGTTATAGTTAGTGGTTGCATCAATTCAATAGTCTTATATCAATCTACATTGACTTTTTGGGGACTAATTTTCTTGATTTTTATTTGGAATCTTGATAAAGTTATCCCACAAATATTTCTCATTATTATCTACATATGACTTTTTCCTTCCAGGATTGATAAATAATTATGATCTATAGGTATCATCCAATATATCATTCTGCAGTTTCACTATTGAAGGTATTTATATTAATTTCATGATTCTTATTATTCAATCATTATTATGGATAAACTCTAGAATAACCATTTCCAAATTCAATAGCTACATATCTTCATCTTATGAATCCCTAATTTCTACATGGGTCTATTTTTGTGAAACACCATTGGATATATTGTATTTATCCTCTTCAATTATAATTTTCTAATCCATATTTTGAAAATGAATAAGTATTTGGTCCCTTATAGTCACTAACGTGTATAGAGTATGATGATCCTTCCTGCATACCACATCGGTCACCTTGTTCACTTTCCAAGGGTAGAAATGAGTTAACACATCAAAATATTTGATCAAGTTGAATAATATATATTAGTTCATATTTAACTAATTCAATTTTAATATGTAATTAAATCTCATATATTGATATAAACATATATGTATATAAGAAATTTTAACAGTAAGCATAGTAGATTGAAATCATTATTGAAATGAATACCCCTTTTATCTTCAAATCTGGATATTGATTTTTTTTTTCTCATGGACTATTAATTATTATGATGCATAGGCCACCAAAAATCCATTACTATTGTAGACACATACTAATCCCTTCTTTTATGCATCATAGTTTATCAAAACCCCTTATATAATGAAAGGTATTGTGAGTATAGGTGTATTGATTGACATTCCCTTATGTTACTTTTAATTTTCATTATATTCATCTATCAAAATGAAGTTAAATATAGTTTGAGTTAACATAGTCATTTGGATTGATACTTATGATAATTTAATAAAAATGTACCAATAGTATCCAACCACTCCATGAAACCCGTGGATTTCTATTATAGTTATTGGTCTAGTCTATTTCGTATATTCATATATCAATGAGGACAAATAAGTATACCTAGGCATATTATTTCGTGATATATGAATTACTATTTATCTATATAGATTTAAAAGTTTCTAATTTTTCAAAAATGTTATAATATTTTCATGTTCTGAGCAATAACTACAAAATGATCCATATGTATTACCATTATAATGAAAAGTATTTGAATTTAATCTATAGAGACTACAATAAATTTATTTATGTAATTTAAAAAGACTCTATTCATAAGTTCCCTATTGATAACCTAGGTATATGAAAGAATATATGACATCATTTTGAATTCATAGGGTCAAAGGATTGTATAATATTTTTTATTATATCATGCCTTTTTACACTTAAATTAAAATAAAAATTCCAATGGTCTAGGATTTATAAGTATTGAGTTCCTGATATATAATTAAACAACTCATCAGTATTAGGTATATGATCATCGTTCTGGATCATAATTGTTTTATGTTCATGAAACACAATGAAAATATGTATTCATCCGTATTTATTTCTTAAAATATTAACATGTCCACCACATAGTTAGGAACATGGTTGTATAGAACCCTTATCCATATTCATCTAGAGTTTCATAAATAATTCTTATAATATTATCTAGAACATTATATATATAAAAAATTATAAAGATATGAAAATATATTTGTGATATATGAAAACATAACCTGATGTTATATGGTGGGTTAAGAAATAATTTTTTTAAAAACATAAATATTACTATAAACTAACTAGTCATCAATTTTGAGTTTTTGTCCAACAATTTTAGTCATGTATCCAATATTGATATGTAATAAGACACATAAAATTTTATATATTTCCTTTCATTTATATACTACCGTTTGTTGATTTTAGATATGAATATTTACCTTCCTATCCCAAAACTAATATAAAAGATATTTTATGTGATCCATTCCATTCATAATGCTCTATTAAATTACAATCAAAATTGAATAATAACATTCAAAAAAATGTACATTCCCCCATTATTCAATTTGATAATATTTTCATACATGGGATGAAACCTTCAAACTAAGAAAACTATTTATCTACAAATAAATGTATATATCCATTATGGAGGACATTTTATGACAAAATAAAACCATATTGATATAAATGAAATTTTACAACAAGAATCAAATATAAAATCTCCTATTAAATATTCGGCATTGATAATAAATTTCAAAACAAATTTTTTGAACCACTTCTAGATATGTGATTTTATTGGGTTTTCCTTTATCTAATGGATAATAATGTTTCTCAGATTGGTTTTCATCATTTACCCATGGATTGGTACACTAGTTGGTATACTCTCTATAATAATTTTAATAAAACATTGGAGTATTGGTAGTTCATTTGTATGTGAATATATTACTTATATTCTATTGGATTTTCTCTTCATTTATCCTTCATATTCTACTTCTTGGTGGTCATCTCTTCTATATTTCTTAAATTCACATTTATTCATTATGATGCATACCCTAATTATTTTATCCAATATTAATTGAATTTAAGAAGGAGAATCCCCCTACATTTATAGTTTTATTACATTATTTTAATTCAATCTGTATTTTTATATTCTTATACCTAAAGAATTTTGAATAAAGGGAGTATCACCATATAATTACCACCGTGGGAGCAATTTGAATGATTTTATCATGGAAATAATATTCCATTAAATAAAATTATATATTAAATCAATTAAATTTAACAATAAATGATAACATTTTTTATGATTCAATGATTAAATAGAATTAATACTACATAATTATTACTATGTTTCTTTAATTAGAACAATTGGACTCATAATTCATTTGTTTTAGCTTTAGTAATTCCCTCAACATTTATGTTTAATGGGTGTGAGTTAAATAATTATTGAAATATATAATTATAAAATATTCCATTATCTGATGTCAATTCATTAATATGGACTTATATTATTGATTAAAAACCCCTATTAATCTACCTCACCCAAAAAATGAAAATCATCTAAAGATACTATTCTATATATCAACCCTTATAAGAATATATATTATCTTTTCGATTAAATTGATCCCCTTATAGACAATTAGAATATCAGAATACCCATTAACGGAGGTAGGATGCTAATACATTATTGAAGCAACAGAGATATTTCCCTTAATTTTGAAATTTTGGAGTTCAACGTGATTAGATTACTATTCACAAACTGAGAAAGTTGGGTGGGAATCTCCATGATATTTTATACTCCATCCCCAACCCATTTTATTTCTAAATGGGGAAAATCATTGTATTTCTCATTTTTATAATGTTACATGGTTATGATTATTTCTATATATTAAATATTGTTATAAAAGGTTTGTCTTAGTGTAAATTAGTCATAAAAGAGTATATTATTATATGATATGAAAAATCAATCAAAATATACCATAATTAATTAATCACATCATTCTAACTATGAAATTTTAAGTTCATCAAAAATAACAATTGGTTCGATATTGTATATGTTATGATCTCTGATATTATTCACTATAACCTTAGAAATAAAATTAACAAAACCACACATTAATGAAATTTATTCTACAAAACCATATCATATATATATATATATTTATATTAATCTCAATCTGACATAATAATTGAATAAATATCTTATCAAAATAGTCCCTCGAACCTATAAATTGTTTTATTTAGAGACAAGATACATAACCAAAGTATTTAAAAATAAATATATTCATCATTTTACTTATATATTATTTTCACAAAATATCTTTATAGAACTTTCTAATATAATATTTTTCTTTATGATAATGTGAAATAGAAACATATGAAAGTGTTAGAACAGATTCAGAGAAAATTTTGATGAAAAAATATAATAATTGATGAAAATATGTCTGTAGAAGATAATTTTTTTGAATTAAATAATAATCCATGTACTTGACATAAACATATTGAAATTATACCAAATTAAACATGTGTAATGAACCGTTAATCAGGAAATAATGCTTTGGCTTAACATACGTAGTAGTCAATGTACTTGTGGAACATAAATCAATAATCACGAGCCCTGAGAACAAAGAAAAGGAAATCTACATAACATAATAATGTGGAATAAAAAAATATTAATATATATCATGCTTATCAATAATGAAATTTATATAATAATTATATAGGGAAACCACATATTGAAATTTATTTGACATTGGCTATCCACCTATGTATGAAAATATTTTTGACATGGTTTTATCTCTACTGTCCAAGTTTAATACCATGAGATATAAAAAATTCCCATTTTTTCAAAAGGATCCCGGAGAACCAATAATCAAATAATTATATTTCTTAAAAAAACTTACCACATGAAATATTGGTTATCCAATCATACATTACCAAAAAAATGGAAAATTAATTTCATTGATATTTTTTAAAATAATAATAATATTATATATATCAATAAATATGGATGAAAGATTCATTTTATTAAAACAAGTGCATTGAAATAGAATTGGTAATTAATATTTTAAAATATTAAAAAATTCATTATTAGAGAATTAAAAAAATATGTTAAGAAATAAGTCGAAACACTCTTCACATTTTTAATAAATATTATATTAAATAAAAAATTTATAAAATAATAATAAGAAAGTGAACATTATAATGTAGGGAAATCATAGAAAATAATAATAACAAAGAACAATCATTGAAAACAACAAGGCCGTTAATATTTTATAGAGTTATAAAAAACTGATGTTCATTTTTTCTTTTTAATAAAAATTCAATGAAATTAGTTAATCAATCAGGTGTGAAACATTAAATATGTTTCCTTTCAAATTTTGGTAAATACTTTCTATGTCGGAAGGAGATGACCCTGTTCAATAAAATATGTATCGTGAGACATAACTATAAAATAGTGTAAAAATATATGAATGGACAAAATAATTTCAACCTAAAAGCATTGACATGGTTAGACACACATGTATGAACCCATTCAATTTATTCTGAATCCAATGGGAGGTAAAATTTTAATAATATGTATAAATCTTATAAATTGACATATGAGGGAAAAAATATGATATTTTTTTTATAGTTGATCATTAAATTTCAAAAAAAAAATTTATACTCAGACAGTATAATTTTCAAAGTTAGACTGGTAATGAATCCCATAACTATGATTTTATATATATCTAATGTATCCTAACAAATAATTTAAAATTTATTGGATTATAAATTGTATATATATGAACATGATAAATATATAATTTATTTCGAACTGTTCAATTATAATATATAAATACCTAGATATTATTATTTTTTGTTAAAATTAATATTCATGTGTTAACTATTCATTTCCCCATATGTTATGTTTTTCTGGTTCTCGTCCCTACTAAATTCTTATGGGCTCACAAACCCTAGAATATTCATGATTTTATTTTATATCAGTTTGATATAGTTATTTAGTCCCACTGTTATTTTATGTAATTTCTCGTGAGAGTTATTGTGATACTCATATATTTATCAATCCTAGTGATTACTAAATTTAATAAATTAAGGACTTATTTGGTGAATATATATTTCAATATTTCAATTCTAGAATTATGAAAATATCACCACATAATAATTTCTATGTCATGTTACCGTTATTTATCTTTTTTATTCAATTATATTATAATTGTTATAAAATTATTCATTTAGAAGGGTAAACTGACAAAATAAAGAACAATTTACAATGATTGAATGAGTAAGAAAATGCTATTCTATTGTGATAATACCATTTCTATATATGATTAATGATTTTTAAAATCAATTAATCTTATTTTATAAATGTGGGATTTCGAAATTATTCACTTGAGCAGTGGATTCCTATAATTGAAAAGGATTATTTAATGGGGAATTGGGAATGTGATAAAAAAATATCTCTACAAAAATGTAAACCGAGTTTTTAGTAGGCTGGTTCCATTTATAAGTCATAAAGTTTCATATAATTGGTAACATTTCTTTCTTTGTATAAAAGAAACAATTTTTTTTGGAAAATTAGATCCAAAATAAATATATATTTGAAATAAGGTGACAAGAGGTCAAGAAGTTCCTCATTACACATTTAGAGATAATATTTTGGGGCATTTTTTTCTTTACCAATCAATTATACTATTTTACCTCATTTTAGCATTTATCTTTGTAACTATATTTTACCTTTATGACATATTTTTATGCCAAAATAAATAAATTTATCTTATTAACATTTCTAGGAACAATAATTCTATATTTTATTTCATTTTCATTTACTTCATTTTATAAATGTAATGAAAATTAATTTGAATATATGTGTACGTATCAGAGAGAAATTATTTTTTATAAAAACAAATTATAAGTATAAAAATTAATTTATTCATTTTTTTACCAATTAAAATTAATGGGATAGATGATAATTTGTTGGAATATATAGATATATATATAATAAATCAACCTCATTAAAATTATTATTTATTTTATATCATGTTTATTGACTAAAAATAGAATTCATAATACATATATAAAACATGGAAATCTAGTATTTTTCATTAAATGATATATTCATTGTTAATAACTAAATAAAAACCACTTAAATAATGATCATTAATAAATGTACATTTAATTAAATTTCATTATTCCAATGATATAATTGAATATTTTAAATAAGAATAAATAATATTTAATTAATGTAATATTTTTAAAATGAAAATAATTACTTCTCGAAGAAAAATTATATTTTTATTTATTATCGATACTTAAATATTTCATGTAAATCAGAAATTAATTTTTATAATAATTTATTTAATTTCATCAATGTAATTTATTTTTATCACAATTAAAATTTATTAAAAATATCTATATATGTAATTCATAAAAAAAATTCTTTATAGTAAAATATATTTTTGTATTTCAATTAAAATAATTTAAATGTAATAAAAAAATAATTGTAATTTTTTTTAATTTTATAATAATTATAATAATATTTCATTTATTTTTCTTTTGATTTATTTCATTTTAGTGTATTATTCTACCCAAGTGAAGAAATTTTCAATTTACTTTGATTTTGTGTATATCATAAGTTATTGGACACATATGATTTACATCATGATAAATGTATACAAAAACTGCATGTTGTTAAATCATTTTAATACACTTATAGAAATATCGAATTAATCACTGTACTTTTAAGATAGCTATGCACGAATATAAATTTATTTCAAATTTTCATTTCATCTTTAATCAAGAAATGTGATTTCATGATTGAATATAACATCAATATCAAATTAGTATCTGTTTAATTGTACAATAATGATAATATATAAATAATATTTTTTAAAAATGTAAACAATGAGAAATATTTTCTCCATCTAAAACAGGTTTTTGGGGAAACAATATAATAACGTAGTCATAATCAACCCATAATATAGAGATTAATATAAAAGAATTATCTTTAATAATAATTGAGGATCTCTTATGATTAAAATTTTATTGAAATTGGGGAACTATTACATATCAAAATTATATCATCAACATAATGTAATTTGTTTTCTAGAAACACATGTTCTTAAAGACAAACAATTATTTCATTAATTAAAATTTATATTTTCTAAAAATTAGTCAATATATGGAAAATACTGAACATAAAATTCTTACTATGCATATGTATATCCTATAAATATAGTTAATAACGTTGGTTGATCTCTAAAATTTCAAATATGGATTTAAAAATAACAGAAATCCATTAGTCCATGGAAAATTCTAAAAGCCCGTGATATTGATTTCTTAATTAATGATAAACATTGGGTGTATTTTTTACGACCCGACTTCTTTAAGATGTGGGAAGGGATGGAAAGATGATGAGACCTTCAATACTCAAGATGATGAATATATAATAACCCTTCAGTCTTGCCTCAAATACGCTTGAGGTTGCTAACCAACACTATGGGTATATAAATCTGAAAATAATTTAAGGCATTAACCTTTTTATAGTAACTGATATCAGGAGATAGGATTTATCAATGGGAAAAAAATCCAAGAAATATATATATATATAATTAAATAAAAAACATCACACATGTATGATTAAATTTAAAAAACCATTAATTCAGGAAAAAAATCCAATGTAAGTACCAAAATAAAACTAAGCAGCGACACAACAACTACCCCCAACATCCAAGCTAGAAAGGTCCAACATGGTCCATATAATCTCCAATGAAAACTAAATATATATTTATATCAATAGGTTGGTCATAAAAGTAAACTCATTAGGGAAATCTAATGTCACTCATGCATAAGTGGGATTATCATACTAATTACCTGTGAGAAAACAACCAAAACTAAAAATCACATGTCAAGGTATACTATCCACACCAACCTCACAAAGGAATGCTCACCAAATAGTGAAACTCAAGTAAATTAATGTAGTAAGAACATTGATATTTGGGTACCCATCCCCGCTTCAACTGGATAACTATTCATCTCTAACCAGAAACATCCTGACACTACCACTCTCTTCCACAAGCCCCACTATCATAACCTACCGACCACAACTGGGCCACACAGAACATCACATCGCACCCACCAACACCTGGTCCAAAAACCACAACCCCATCCCAATGACACCTAGGAATCACCAAACAACTCATCCTCATGAAACCTCGGAATCACCGGAAAACTAATCCGAAAGACTCATTGGAAGCACACCTCACCCGCAAATAAATAGGAATCAAAACCACACCACAACCTACCCAACGATTCTTTAGATAAAAATTCCTAGAAGAGGTATTAGATAAAAACCAATTACCATCCATCAATCATACCATTGCGATGTGGGTAACAGACACACTTACCCATAACAATGGGGTTATTCAGCATATACTGCTCAACTAGGGTGGCATGCATATAGAAATCACATGGAACTACATGTATAAATATAATAACAAAACACATAGCCCAACATATGGGTTTTCAAAAACAAAAAACACCCCACACCACACTGATCTTACTCCCAACCCTACATGCACATACCTCCATGAAATATAGTCACTTTCATAGATCAATAAATGAATTTTGTTTCACTAAACTCCAAGATTCAAAAAATACCCTCGAAAAATTTATTTTTTTAATTATTTACTAATTCCATACCTACCCCTGAAACTACCAAACACTGGAAACATTCTAAGGTGAAGAGACCATGACAACCACTACCAATGAAAAAAGAAGGAATGAAGGCCCATATAAAAAGAATCCATTCTAACATCCATTATTAAAAATGAATGTCACCCAACTTGTAGACCCATGACACACTCCCCTCTCTTGAACACCTGTTCAACCACTTCCACCATAGTTCATTAATGTAATGTTTCTAGGTCCATTCTATCAATAAGTAAGCCCCCCAAAACACCTCATCACAACCCCAATCTGCATCCCCTCCACATAAATATACCACAACCATTAACATGATCGTGACACCACCCAACCCTATAACCCCACTTCCCAACAACTTCCTAGATGCGTTCTCACTACATAACATATTCATCGATTCCACAATAAACAAATCTATCATCTTGATATTACATTACACCACACATAATGACCTATACTCAAATCAACACTCCCAACCACTACATCACACGAACAAAAGAAATATATGGCTGAACTGAACCACACATCGCACACAACCAAATCAATAAGGGAATGTTTATTCAGACTTAGCAAACACTTATACATTAATTCCACTTCATTAAAATGGGGTGATCAAAAAATATATTTTACCCTTAAGCATTCATATGATTAACTGAATATAATTGATTAACTACATTTCAATTTTTATTATAGTCATTCAAAAATCACAGCGTTGTGCAAATAGAGACCACTGATGCCCATGATTTTCCAAATAAGGAGACCCATACAATTAAAAACATATATGAAGGATAATTAATAAAAACAAATAATCATTATCATCATCTTCCCCATTCAACATTTCTTACTTATTGTTATCATCACTAAATTGGTTTCAACCGTATTCAAAAGGGTACATGAGTACACCCACCCACATGATAATCAATCAAAAGAGAGAGTAATAAAAAATCACTACTTGGAATCAATAGATGATCAACAATTACTCCCTGCACAAAAACAAGTGGTCATGTGAGTAACATGAGAGACTCTAGAGTAATAACAATCTGATAGTTACAATACATGAACATGAATCCTGGGGGAAGAATGGTTCTCGACACACCAAGAGAAAGAGGAGTGGTTCAAAAGAAGAATGGATTTCATATTTATAATGGATAGATCCTAAATCTATGGGTAAAACCATTTCAAATCCCATTATTGTTTGGTTATGGTCAACACCATATGGTTTAATAGTCAATGGAAGCTTCATTTTTATATTAGATAAATACCATTAGAAATGGTCCAAAAACTCATTAAAAATGGAATTTTATTAATTTATTGTCAAATTAAACATCAAATGGGAAAATCTTAAAAAACTAGAAACAACTCACTGATTGGTGAGACATTGATTTGGGTCACCGATGTGAGTTTGTAATGTCTGACTCAATGACAGATGAGCCACAATTGTTGAGCCACCGACACAACTCACTAGCAGCTACTCATCAATGCGACTCACCAATTCCCGATCTACCGATTCCCCTTCATACCAACACCCTGTGTTACTGATTGCCTAAGTTGCTAATGCCATATGTCACTGACTCCCTCATTCACAAAAGCTGAGCTTCCAACTCCAACCTTCTAAAGTTTAGCTACATACGAGACTCACTAATTCCTGACTCACCAATGGAAAATCTAGATATTTGGAAGTGTCATGAAATGGGCGACTATTGGCTACCAAAATACCCATAACCCATGATTTTTAAAAATAAATAGAACATGGAGGTCAGATATATTACATCAAATACCTCACAAACTATTGTCACCTTCAAGAATTTAAAACCAACCTTGGAAGAAAGAGGATTCCGAAAAACAAACCTATAAGATACTTATCAACGAAAAACCACCCTGAGTGGTTTGAAATAAGTATTGAATCCTTGACATCCAAGAACACCTCCACCCACATCTACTTACCTAAAAATTAAAAAGATACCCAATAAAGGTACAAACAATTCATACAAATGAATTACTAAACTCTTTCCTCCATGTCATGATACTATCTTCTCTGGGCGGCTCTGACTCCCCTGCACAGGTTTAATCACATATACATTAATGATTCTTGATTAGGAATTAGGTCTCCCCCTTTTCACATGTTAATAATTTTTCACATACTATGGAACAAGTAACAATTAATCTCATCGAAAAATAGGTTCAGGCACTAAATAATATATTAAAAAACACAAGAAAAACACATACCAACTCTAGGTACTAGGCACACATTTGTGTATCCCTCTCCCAGGCATGCTCCTCTAGGCCCCCATTCCTGCACAACACATAGTCCAAAGTAATGGTCCATCCATATAACACCTTCTCCAAATGATACTAGAACTCCACTAGCCACTCCACAAATGTCACATCATCCTCGATATCCAACTATCCCCAATCAACTACAAGGGATTCATCATTAAGATACTGATGAAGTTGGGATACATAAAAGGAATTGCGGATCCTCAACAAATATGGTGGTGATGCCAACTGCTATTCCACCTTGACAACATACCCTAACACCTCGATGTGTCTGATGAATCTAGTAGAATTCTTACTCCCCTTACTAAACATCTACTTCCCTCACTGATGTGAATCCTTAAAGAACACGTGGTCCCCATCCTAGAACACTAAAGGCCTTCTCATATGACCAGAATATGTATTCTACCAATGATGAGTTTCCTTTATCCTCTATTTCACTCGATGAACCTTCTTTTTTATACTCTACTACATGTCTGGAACAAGAACAACTGTCTCCCCATCTTATGTCCATTATAAGGGTGAACAACATGGTCTTCTAGATAAATAATCAAATAGAGCCATGAAAATGGTAGAGTGATATATTTTATTTTTATAAAACTCTTACAAGGGAATGTTTCACACCAAGGTCCCAACGAAATCCAAGATTAATTCTTACAACATGTCATCTGACATCTAGATAGTCAGCTCCATATTCCCATCTGTCTAGGGGGGAGGCAGTGCTAAGGTATAACTGATTTCCAAATGTATACAGAAATCCACTCTAGAATCCGGAAGTAAAATACATATCCCATTAAATTATGACGGATAATGGAACACCATGAAGATGCACGACCTCATTTACAAACCTCTGTGCTAAGTCATCTACTATGCTTGAGTTTGTGATCACTAAGAAGTGAGTTGATTTCATCAACTGATACACTACTACAATTATTGGATCACATCATTCTTGAGACCTAGGTAATAATGTGATTAAATCCATTTTGATGGAATCCCACTTCCTCTTAGGTACACTTAAGGATTGTAAAATCTGACTAGGAACATGGTGCCCAACCTACACTTACTGGAACACCAATAATTTTTCCACAAATAAATCCGCTACTCAATTCATCCTGGTCCCCCAGAATGGTTCCCTCAAGACACAGTACATCTTATAAATCCTCGGGTGTACCACAATATGTGATCTATGAAACTCACAGATAGCTCCCTCATAAATCACTTCAACTACAAACAATATCTGATAGATCATCAATGAATTTCGATCATCCTCTGACCATCCCTCAATAGCATCACCCTGATCAATGAAATCATATATCACCTCATCATCCATGTCTCCCCACTGAGACTTCTCCTCCTATTGCATCAGATAAGTATACATTGTCATCTAAAATAAGATATATCTACCACTATCGACTCTCACACATAGGTGTCAGGCACCCAACTCCTTTATCAACTTCCAAGCATCCATAGATTCTTAAACAACCTCAATATATGAATTCTTTCTCAAAGAAACATTCACAAAAATTTCCATTCCATGAGGTGTAGATGATCTCAATATCATAGTCAGGGAGAAACTCCATTCACCTCAACTACCGCAAGCTCAGATCTAACTGGGAAAAGATGTACCACTATCTCTAGTGATCTGTGAAGACCATAAAAAGCTCCTCAATGATGTAATTTTTCCACAACATCAGTGTAAACATGACGACTGCTAGCCCTAGATCGTGGGTGGAATTGTTTTGATCATGGAGATTTAATTGGCTTGACCCATATGAGATCAATCACCCTTTTTGTATCAAAACACACCAGAAGCCCAAACATGACGCCTCACAGACCACCTCGAACATCACCCCTTCCTCTAGAAACCTAATCTCTAGGTCATTGAGAAAATTCCCCTCTAGATATCCAAATTCTACTTGAAAGTGATCGATCCACAAAACTTCTTTCCCTTTTCTTGTTATTGTCATCAATAGAGCTGATACTCGAGAGAAATCAAGTAAAAATATCATGTAATAGCCCACCGGATTGATAAAACTATTATCTCCATAAACCTTCATGGGTTCTTCCAAATAATCAACTGCCTCAGCCATCAACAGATCTAATGCTACACCATGTTGGGACACCACATGTCCAAGGAAGTGGCCCTATAGTTTCCAAAAAATGCACATAGAATGATTTTGATATAGATAGTGGTGTCAAAGAACCTCTATGACAGTCCTATGATGTTTGGTCTGCTCCCCCACTACCTTTGAGTTGATCAGGATGTCATCAATTAATACGATGAAGATCCAGTCCTGGAACACAAGAAAGACGGAGTTCATAAACGCCATGAACAAGGCTGGTGCATTCATAACATCGAAATGCATATCAAAAAACTAAAAGTACGCATACCTACACCTGAAATCTATCTTTGAGATGTCACAATCCATCACCATCAACTGTTGATACCTAGACCACATATCGATCTTAGAAAACAAACTCCCCCCCTTATATGTGAAAAAAGATCATCAATCCTCTACAGAGGTTAATGGTCCATGATTTTCACATAATTAAACATTTATTAGTCTAGAGAAAACCTTATACCATAATATTCCTTTTTCATAAAAAATACCAGATCTACCCACAATGACACAGTAGTCTGAATAAATCCCTTCTTCAACAGATCCTCAACTTGGAACTGCAAGTCCCATGTCTCAGATGGTGAAATTGAAATCGTACTAGCTCTAGGATGTAATTGTATCACGAAATCAATGTCTTGATGAGGGGGTAGAGTCAAAACATCCTCAGTGAAAATATCTAAGAACTCCCTGACAACTCATGAGACCTCCACAATATCATTACCCATTTATCCCAATAACAACTCAACTATTAGGGATAGGAAATTATCCACACACCGACTACCCATAAAACAACTCCACTCTCCAACAACAGCCACATGATGTCCATGAACGTTTTAAAACATTACTCTTCTCCAAAATCTGTCATCAATATTATGAATTGATTATAAAATGTAGATTCCAAGGAAAATTATGTATAGTTGAATCAATAGAATAAAGAGAATCCCACTGGACAGATACAGCCCCAACATCAGTCTTCATCCCCAAAACAGTTGAAAAAATATGTTTTCACCTCTAACTAGTGTGCTCAACACTAGTGGCACATAAAGTGTCCCTACGTCTAGCCCCAGATCATGGTCTAGATCGAGAGAGAAAAAGGACTATGAATATCTTGTATCAAACAATGCACAATAATGAGTATTGGAAAAAATGATTGTACCTCAAATGATCACCAACCATGATGGAACAACTATCTAGGTGGTCTGAAATTGACCACGACCATCCCCTCTTACCATGTATTGTCAGTCGGCTCCCTGACCACAAAATGATAATGGTCTCTATGGAACACCCAGAGGTCAGCCGCCACCTAGGCAGTCTCCCAAAGGGGGATTAGGAGCCTACAATCCCTACAATAGAAATGGAATGGTCAGAAAATGATATTGAGGACGGTACTAGACATACACACATACACTATTCTATGTGTAAATAGGGTAATAAATTTGAAGGTGCATACATCCCCCAAAATTGAAACACCTTAGTCCCAAGCCTATAGGAAAAAAATGATAACCTGATGGTCGGAACTGAAACTATGGGGGTCAGCTCCCCTTCGGCTGAAATCAGGAAGGTCCTGATGCCGGCGTCCAACTACAAAGAAACTTCACCTATAAAGAACTCAGTTGGATCCCCTATCATGGTAAACAATCTCAAGAGTGAATCCTTTCCAATAAATCATCCTTCTTCTAAACCTCTATGTATGTTACTTGGGTGGTGGGAGTAAACACATACTATAGAGAAGAACAGAGTGCATCCTACAAGCATCTTGCCAGTGAATCCTCGTCCAAAAAGAGGTCCAGAACAAAGTGAAGGAGATCATTTAACATTATCCCCAAATATGGTACTGACATACTCACATGAGGGTGGGATAATATCTCCTATCACTTCTCATCCTTCATCATCGAATTGCGGAAATCCACCAAGAACATTTTCTCAATGTCAGCTCTTGAAACATCAGTCTATTTTCTATCTCTGAGTTAATGTGTTCACCACTGATGTGATTCTCCCCTCATCTATCTCACTACTAGGGGAACCCAGTAATCATTCGGATCTCGGATAATGTTCAAGGTGATCACCATCTCATTCAAAAAAAACATTATCTCTGTGTCTGAGACACTAACATGGAACATTTCCAGTGTATGTCACAGGAAAGAACAACGTGTCTTCTACCAATAATTGTCATCCTCCTCTATATCTTCCCTTCACCGAAAAACCAGATTTTCTTATATAACCTCTACTACTAGTACCACTCGGGGACGATGATAGATTTCAATAGCTTAAAGGTAAACAAAGAATACCTAAGCCCTAGTAGTATAGAATTTTTTAGGATTTATTTTACTCATTGTTTATTTAAATTTCCCTAAATCCCTTAACAAAAACATGAACACAAGTCATCATGATGCATGCATATTTCATAGGGTTTCTAACCCTTAATTAGGGTACTCATACTTGGTCGTCTGGTAAGCTTGTAGTCATTACATGAGACGATGGGGGCCTCAAATTCCCATTTACAAGACATTCTTCCCGTTGTTATGTCATGCACCAAGATCACCTAACACTATTTCCCTACTAACCCTTGCAATCCTTACTATGTCTAACTCCAAAATCCATCCTATATATCAACCATCAAACATTGATTCCATTTTTTGATAAACTGTCTTCTTTATGATGAGGGAAGGGATAGAAAGATATCGATAGCATCATTTCTCATGATGAATGAGAGATAATGACCGCCGAGTCCCACCACTAATAAGCCCCATGGCGGAGAACAACACCAACTGTATATAAATATTAATAAAATTAGAGGAATTTCCCTTTTTATAATAACCTTAATTTTGAGATAAGATGTATCAATAATCAAACTACTTGATGAAACATATGTATAAAGAAACCAAAATCCATCCCATATGCATGTTTCTAGTAAAAGTTCTAGAAATACAAGAAGAATCCAATGTAAGTAGAAAAAGAAAACTATGCTGTGACACAACAACCATCCACAATATTCGAGCTCATAAGATCCAGTACGGTATGTGTAAAATACCAGGAAACCTAAAAAATGTTTTATAAATGTAGGGTGAGCATCCAAGTATACTTAGAAGCGAAATCCAATTTCTCCCATGCACATGTAGGAGTAGCATACTAATTCCCAAATGAGAAGAAAACAAAATCTAAAAAGAACCAATAAAGGTATACAATCCACCCCAACCTCACCAAGGCACTCTCACCAAATAATGCATTTTATGTAAAGTAATGTAGTAAGCACATCGATATTGGGGTACCCAGCACCACATCCAACTTGTAAACTTCTCATATCTAATGGAAAATGTTATAACACTACCATGGTCTTCCTCAAGTCCCAATATCATAACCTTTTATCACAAACATGGGCCACATACCACATCACACCTCAGATATATATTCCATGGCCAAAAACCACCACCCCATCCCAAAGACACCTAGGAATCACCAAACAACTCATTCTGAAGACACTTGGGAATCACCACAAAATTCATCCCAAAGACACCTAGGAGCAAACCACACCCACAACCCCTATTCCTCAAAACTGCATCCCAACCCACCTAAAGATTCTTAGGCTACTGATGCCCTGAAGAGGGAGTAGAGAAGATCTAATAACAATCCATCAATCCTCCCACTATCATTTTTGAAAAAGAAACCCTCTCAAAAAAATGGGGTAGTTCAGAACGTAGTGCTCCACATGGGTGGTGGGTGTATAGAAATTAGGAAGAACTGCATGTATATATATATAGGTACCAAACACTCATCCAAACCAATGGGTTTCCAAAACAACAACCAGCCCACACTACCCTTCTATTGCTTCCAACCCTACATGAACTTACCACAACCAACAATAGCCACTTCTAAAAGTCAATAAATGAGTGCTACATCACTATAAGTCACATCTCAAAAAATACCCTAAAACAATTCATTCATTTATTTATATTAATGTTTCATTAATGAATATATTTGTACAAGGGAAACTACCGAACACTGTAAATTTTTTAAGGTGACGCAACCATACCAACCACTTCCAAATCCATATAAGGATAGAAGGGACAATGGAAAACAATTCATTATAACACCCATTCATAAAAATAAAACTCATATACCTTGTGGTCCCACTATACACTCCCCTAACTAGAATACTTGTTCAATAACTTCCACCATCATTATTCGAATTCAAGACCCTATGTACTGTCCCTCAATAAGTAGACCCTTTAACAGACCTCATAACAACCCTACTCGTCTTCCCCACTACATAACAAAACCACACCCAACAAACCCATAAATAATAACAAGATATATCCCAGTCATGCATCCTCAATACCAAACCACTTCTAGATGCAGTCCAACTGCATAAAAGTATATCCATTCCACAATCATCCTGTCTCTAAACTTGAGATTCTGTTACACCACCAATACCACCCCATACACACAACCACACCCCCAACCACTACACCAAAAGAACACCACAGACATAAGGACGAACATAACCACACATATTGGACATCCAAAATAATATGGAAGTGTTTTTTCAGATTTAGTAAACAATCATACATTAATTCAATTTGATAAAACAAGAGTGATCACAAAATATGTTTAATTCAAGGGAATCCATACAATTAACTGAATATACGCAATTATCTAGAATTAAATTCTTACAGTAGTGATTCACAAATCATACAGGTGAGAAAAAAAATACCAACAACTTTAATGATTTTCATAACGATACAACCAATACAATTCACAACATAGATCAAAGATAACAAATAATACAAAATAAGCATCATCATAATTTTCCTCGCCCATCATTTATTACATATTATTTTCTACTTTAATTTTTTTTTCAACCATATACACAAGGGTACATGAGAAAAAAACCCCGCATGATACACAATTAAAAGAGACTCGAATTAAAAATCCTTAAATCGAATCAATAGATGATCAACAATTATTCCTTGTGAAAAAACATCATGTCACATAAGAAGTAGGATAGACATTAGGGGAAGACAGAACATACTACTATAACATGGGTACATAATTCATTGGGTAAGAAAGGTTATAAGTGCATAGAAGGAAATCATAAGGGTTTAATAGAAGAAAGGGTTTTGAATTTAGAAATGTAAGATCCTAAATAAAAGGGGAATCTATTTAAAAAGCCATTAATTTGAGATCGTAGTCAAGACCATGTGGTTTAGGAGCCAAATGAAGTTTTTTGTTTATAAAAGATTAATATCTTTTCAAATGGTCCCAAAAACTCATTAAAACTGTATTAAACTCATTTATTGTAAATGAAATGTTAATGGGGTGAAACTAGAAAAACTGGGTCAAATAAAAATGGCTCACTAATCGGTAAGTCACCGACACGAGTCACTAACACTTGAATCACTAACAGATGAGCCACCAAGGTGACTCACCTATAGCAAGTCACTAACGCGGCTCACAGATGTCTGACCTACCAATTCCTCAACCTACTTAAACCCTGAGCAATGGTCACCCAAATTCATTGACACCCTGAGTCACTGGAACCTTGAGTCACCAACACCTTGAGCTACTAACGCCATGATTCATCGATGTTGAGCTACTGATGCCAACCTACTAATGTTGAACTAATAATATGACTCATTGACACCTGACTAATCAATTCAAAAACTAGAAATATTTAAAACTCCAAAATTTATCCACCATTGACTCTCAAAACACCCCAAACATTGGATTTTGACAATGTAATGGACCATAGAGGTAACAGTCATTACTGTATAAAATTAATTGTAATACCATAGAAAAATAAATCTTTTCCAAATTAAAATATTTTAAATTAACATTAATAATATAGAAAATCTGATGGCATAATGGGAAATAACATTCACAACCATTGTTATATAATTCATAGAACAACTTCAATTGTAGTTATTTAAGCATTTAGAGTAACTATTTCATCTCTCGAGAGAAAATAATTATGCAATGCATTATAAATATATATACTGGGATCACCTATCACCATATATATTTTCAAAGTTTCATATCCTGTTTTTTTGTAGATATTTACAATTTTTTCATCATAAAAACCATTAAAATACAACTGAACCCTTAAGAAAAAACACATTCCATTTTCATATTAACATGAGGAGAGATATAATTTTTGTTAAATAACAACTAATAATGGAAAATCAATCAATAATTATAATAGGATCATTTTTTAAAAACCATTGAAATATGAAAATAAATATTCAAAATATATTTACGCTGATGTGAAAAATGGCTATGTAGTAATGGATAGAAAAGTGATGCACTTTATAGAAACATGATAATGAGTAATATGAAAAACATAAAACATATTTCTTTTTAAATATTTGAAAAATAATTTAAATACTTTTTTTAAATCTAGTAAATCATTAATTTAAAGTAAATATATAATCAATTAAATGTACATGAATAAGTATGGTACTAGTTATGAAGGGAATAAATTAAAACATGGGTTTAATTAAAATCACTTCCAATTAGTCTAGTCTTTCTTAAATAATTATATAAATCCTAAATATTAATTTTTAAATAATTTTTTACATTACTAAAAAAATTATTATTATTATTATTATTATTTTGTTATAATGTTATGTTTTAGTTAATAAAAAAAATAATTTTAATAAATGTGTTTGAAGGGTATTCTATTCATCACAATTTACACATCATTTATTGTTTGAATGAAGTAAAATTTTTATTGATATGTAATATTAATGAATTAATAATTTTTGTTCTTTTATATTTTTAATTATTTTAAAAAAATTAATATTATTTTCTGATGAAAAATGAGATACATAAATCTTGGAGGATGTAGTGTGAATGTATATAATTCTCATTTTTATAACAAATTGTAAATAAATAATGTAAATAAAGAGACAAATTTTAAAAATAATATTAATATTATAGTTATCTTATAGATTCATTAAATCCATTATAAGAAAGTCGCTTGTTAGGCGGTGATGAAAATTAAATTGTATAACTTATTTCTAGTAGTAGTCAGCACATACACACATGTAGAATTTTCAATTACCTTTATCGAGAAATGAGGTAGAATATAGTTATGGGATAAATATTAAAAAAAATTATTTTCACTATAATAATTAAAATGTATTAATATATTAAAAATAAATTTAAATGGAGTAGAAGAATAAATAATCATGAAATAATTTGGTTAACACTTATACATCCTCTAAGTATATCTTCCACTTGATTAAATGTTCTATATTATATTATTGGTATTATTGGAAAATAATAGCCCAAAAATTTATGGATATGTGTTTTTAAGTGAATTGTTTATATTTTATATATATGTTTTCCATGTTGTTTTATGAACTGTAGGATGGAGAGTTCCTTTTCAAAATTAGGGGATGGGTATCTGGTAAAAATAGTAAAATTTTAATGTAACATTATTGTCATACTAGAAAAAACACATCCCATATTTTAAAAAATTTAAATAAAAGTTATTTTATGCTGATATCAACTCATCTAAAAATTCTATAGATAATATGATTTTATGTAATGAAATATTTTTAAAACATTCAAACCTTCTTATCCTTAATCATTGTGATTCATTTTCACCAATTTAATTTATTTATATCAAAAAAAATAATGTAGAATTTATTGAATATCTTGATCCTTATGGTCCTAATATGATACTAATTTTAAATGAATCCTTTTATGTATGTTTTAGAAATCAATTTTGACATCAATATTCATAAAAGGATCAAATTGTTTTTTATAAAAATTCATATTTAACATTAAAATTTAACTTATACATAAATAAAATAGAATTTTGTTTCAAAATAAGTTAAATTTTATTACATTAAATAAAAGGTTATTCATTTTATCTACATGAAAAATATAAAAACAAGAACCATTAAATGAGATTAAATAAGAACATTTTTTATTTTAATAAAAAATAGTTAGTTAGATTTTCAAAATATGAAATTCATATTTCTAATTATATGTAATACTATCTAAAAATATATTACTTCATAAATTGAATTTTTATCTATAAAAAATATTTCAAAATATTTCATTTCATTTTTATCCATGGTAATGTTGCAAAAGTGATAGTATTCACAAAATAAGTATTATTCACTATTGATAAAAAAATAAAGTTTTTTCATAAAATTGTATACGAGTGTACCAATCTTATTTAAATAATATGATGTCGAAAAATAATTCCATTTTACCAATTTAGATTTATAAAATATATAAATTTATCAATTTTTCAAAACCATATTAGACATTGGATCCAAATAAATACATCTTTAATGATGAAATACTTCGTTACCACTAAAAAATAAACCTCCCTTCACTCTCTCACTCGATGTTTACATACAATATTATCATCTTCAGTAATGGTGCCTAAGGTTATGTATGAGGCATAAACAGAATCCTTGAAGAGTGATTCTACTTCAGTGGATAGGTTTTCAAAAAACCAAAGAGTGACCAATATATATCAATCAAATGGGCTTTTAGTCTCATTTCTTCCTTGGGTAGCATATTAGATATGAAATGAGGAACCATTCCCATGGAATACGTTAGAACTCCAATATTGTCTAGTATACTTTAAATAAAATACATTGATCATTTTATGAGAAAGATAATGGGAAGAATTCCTAACTATAAAACCCACTACCTATCATTTAGGGGCCAGATTCCCTTGGTTTACAGTGTCTTATCGGTCTTACCGATCAATGATTTGGCCTATAACAAAGTACAAAATTGTTCAATGAACACAATTGATATGATTTTGGACTATTTAATTTGGAACACTCTACCAGAAGGTAATAGGAAATAGGTATCATTGGATAGGATGTGTAAAGTCTCTTATTTTTACATGTATTGTTTTTAATTATATGGAATTATTACGATTCTATAAAAATTGACGGCATGTTTTTCTGAGGCCCGGTGTCCCCAGAATGAACTTATGAACATTATTTAAGGTATGTTCCATAAACACATGATTAGAGTTTTTTGAATTTTGATCCAGTGCTCAAATTAAAAATACAAGGGCACTGTTGAATCAGTAGCGCCAAGATTTGGTTAAGAGAGGCTTCACACTGATCGTAGTAGAACAAGAGAAAAAGTTAATTTTTGGGGATTTTAAAAAAAATAACATTGTTATTTTATTTTCATTCTTTTTCTCCAATGGTAAAATGACAATGTGGCACCAGTGACGTGGCAATCCAATAAATGGAGTGATCTTAAAATCTTATGTAATGACATTCTTGGGGAATTAGGAAGGTTCCTATTGAATGATACCCATTAATTCCTAATGTCATTACATAACCTCTATCTCTCCTATTTATATGGATCTTAGGGTTGGGTATCGACAAATCATCACCATGAAATGATGTGCTGGTAAACTGATGAGTAGCGAAACCCTTAGTGGACGGATCCAGTCCTAGCAGTAGGTGACATGATGTGTCAAACCTCGAACCAAAGGAAAACATATGAGTGACATTATTGGAGGCTAGTTTTGGAGGAAGGTGAGAACTGACCCCCTTCCTTAAGTGTGGATGCTCCTCAAAATCCTTCGATAGGGGTTTGATACTTGTTTAATTCAAGTGAATTTCATGAAACTTTAATCCTCTCTCATTATTACGTGCTAACGCAGAGGGCGAGGGCCTAACAAACCCAACCATAACCCTCTGCTACTTTTCTACTCATGCACCCTCCATGGAAGTCTACTCGCACAACGACACCAACCAGCTACGAATAAGGAAGTTCATTCACACATGCAACAAGAGGAGGTTGCAGAACTATGTCGTAGTCGTCAGTGGAGTGGCTGACACCGTCTGGCCGTGGAAGAGGTGGGACGCACCGTCACATGCCGCCGTTGAGAAAGGGGCCACAACTCATCCACAGTGGTGGTCGGATATGGTGGTCAGCAAATCGGTTGGCCATGGTAGGGGATACGGTGTGACCAGCTTGCCGATAGTGAGCGGGGAGGTGGTGTGACTGGCACGCCACTGACGAGCATAGGGCCATCGCCTAAGCTGAGACGGTGGCAAAACCCATTCCTACAAGGCGGGTTCCGTGTTGATTGGTCGGTTCCCACGTGGTGCCCCCATTTCCCAATTCCGAATGGCCTCCATGACATTCGAGATACTGGGGGGAAACGACTCCCCCCTTACAAGCATGGGTATACTGTTGGCTACCCCCTTGCGGGCCGCGTGAGACGCGTTCGGGCTGCCTGACAAACATGCCTCCCTATGTGGGCCACCCAAGGTAGCCCCCCTTAGTAAGACACCCCTTGTGGGCCACTAACTTTATGGGCTCGGCCGGAGCATGGCCCAGCGGGCCGAGCCCACCGCGGACCAAAACAGACCTGGTTGGTCCGACCGGGTGGGACCAGGCCCATAAACACTTAAAGGATCATATGTTGAGAACCATTTGTCTATTTGATGAACTGTCTATGGAGTTGGGATCCTTGGATCGAGACAGTCCTTTGGGTATAATCATACTTAGTTTTGGATATAGTTGGAGTACGATTGGGATGGATCTATCCAGAATCTAACCGGGCACTCGAAACTAAGACGCTTATAAATCACATACTGAGCATTTGATTGATGCATATTCTATCATTTTAGAACACTTACTACATAGTGGTCCTTTGGGTTAGTCCTTTTTTGGTCTTAGTGGCTTCCAAGATATGACAGATATATCGAGGTCAGATTTTACGAAACATGAGCACGCCAGGTGTGAGTAATCCTGTAGAAGGCTACAATGTTAAGGAATAACATCGATCTTGTGTGAGTCAAAAACAATCGATCCTATGTGGGTCATCAACTATCAAATCATGTGTGGGTCAGCGCTCAGTGATCATGGGTGGGTCAGCGCAAACCGATCATGTGTGGGTTAGATCATTTGTGGGTCAGTAGGGGTTTGCACCTATCAGATCCTATGTGGGTCAGTGCTCATCAATCCTTTATGGGGCAATGCATACTGATCCTGTGTGGGTGAAATCCAATGTGGGCCAGTGGGGGTTAGTACCTATCGATCATGTGTGGGTCAACAGTAGTGCTTCTTAACAGAATAATATGATCTATCATATGACTAATCATTGTTTACTTATGTACTTATGTTATACCTGATTTTGAGTGGTGTCTTTTACGTGTGTGGTACTTCTATCATTGTGGTTTTGTCTTCATGGTGTTACATGTGGTGTAGTTCTATCTTAGTGGTGTTACCAATGTGGTACTTCTATCTTTGTGGTGTTGTCTTTGTGGTGTTACCTGTGTGGTACTTATATCCCAATGGTGTTACCAGTGTGGTACTTCTACCTTTATGGGGTTGCCTTCGTGGTGTTACATGTGTGACCATTCTATCTCAGTGGTGTTACCTATGTGGTATTTATTAATTCATGGAGTTACCTTTGTGGTATTCATACCTCATGTATTAGATGAGTATATTTTGATAACTTAGGTATATGTATGGGAATATACCTATGTAGTGTTGATATCTATTACTTCATGCTTTGAGATGGACTTATTGTTTTCTGGTATTTCCTTTGTGGAACTTAGGAAGACCTACAGGGGTCTCAGGGTCCCTACTGTATAACATTATACCCACCCCTACATGGGCTACGCCAGCACATTGTTCTGTCTTTTGCAGATGATGGACATCTTTGACCGAGGCTATGGGAACCCGGACCAGAAGATACTCAGAGATGGACCATTTTGTGTGACATGGCACAGGGACTACTGATCATTTGCTATACCTAGACTTCATGTATGATCCCCAATTTATGATCCTGGGGTTGTTTTCCCATTTTTAGTTGTATTGTACATTTCAGTTGTAGTTGTACTTTTACAGTTGGGTGTGTATTCCAGCCACTTTACAATCAGCACACTTTTTACTACAACAGTTTACATAGTGGTTTCTTCTTGTTTTGTTCTTGAACTATGTGTCTTTACATGGTAAATGAAAATGCCTTCCTATTTTAGGGATACGCCTTTCCGGTGCTTGTCATCAACCCCTTTCCTATGGAAGGAAGGCTTCGGCTAGTCACTACACAGGTCCCGAGTGATGGGTCGTGACAAAGTGGTATCAGAGGAGCCAGTTATACCGAAGAACTAGAAATCTGAAATTTTATATGTGGGAATAGTGCTAAGTGTTGTGAGTGTGGTTTTCAGTTTGGGGAATACTGTTTTGGAGTGGCGGCTGATGTATCCACACACCAAGAACCAGACTTCTTATTTCCGACTCAGTGAATGAAAACACAGATTGCATGTGTTTTGAAAAGTTTTTCTTATAATCACTTGAGTCAGCTCACCAGGTATAACCTATTAAGATTGGAACACCTATCTTTTCTCTTGAAGCCTCATCATTGACAACCATCCAAGATTCCTGAGACAGTACGCAAGGATTCCCACTGATCGATGATGCCTCAGTGTAGGGCCCTTTTACTGCCTTAGCACCTTCAAGTGGTGTACCAGCACCACAACCAACTGGGAAGCTATTTTCACCCGCCCAAGTAGAAGAGGATGCACACCATCTAAGAACATTGCATGATATTCAGTTTAAGAGGCCTCTAAGGTTCCTAGGAATGGTGGACCCTTAGGTGGAAAAGGACTTGCTGGGGGATACAGTTAGTATTTTCTGCTTGGATGGGACACAAGCCGACATTATGGTGATCCTAGTAGCCAGTCATTTCTAAGAAGAAGTAGAAGGATGGTGGAGCTTGATAATCCTGATACATAATGAGGTGACCCTCATCTGGGAGGACTTTAAGGGCCTTTTCAGGTCAGAGTTTGTTCCAGTGACTCTACGCTCAGTCCGTACATAAGAGCTACTTCACATATAGAAGAAAAGCATGATCATGGGCCAGTACTCGGTGAGGCTCACTGATCTCTCCCTCTACTCCACTGATATGGTATGGGACCCTTTTATTATGGCATGGCCATTGATAAGGGTCACTGATGGGTGATCATAGCATCTATGATATCACTCAGCATTTCGACGCACGCATGGGTGTTAGAGTGAGTACTTTTGGTGGAGTTCTTCCTAGGTAAGAAGGAACCTACAATGAGAGCCACCACCAGACGTCAGGTAGAAGATTCATATATAGTAGGTAATAGATGGATGATCCAAGGTCCCATGTGGGCTAGACCATATAGTGGACGACCTGAGGATACACGGTCGGTGTTGTGGTGATAACGAGACAATGGAGGATAGCCGAGGAGTAGGAAGTGCTACACGTGTGGTAGGCAAGGTCACATGGCTCGCGACTACCCAACCCACCATATAGATGAACAATATATGGTCGAGGGACCGCTAAGTAATAATAAGTGATTCGATTGGATAGGTCTGAAGGCAGCCAACAGATGTGGAAAATGAACTGGACGTGCACTAGCCCCTACCTCTAGGTGGTCAACTCCGACTACAAGGTACATGTGGATAGGGACGAGCTCAGCTCTAGGTAGCTGAGGTTTACTACCACAATGATTCATAGATGATTAGAGGTATGATCTGTGTCTACTATAACTCAGAAACCGTACTAATAGACACATGTTCCTGTCACTCTTTTATTACCACTTCCTTTGTTCATAGATCAGAGATTCTAGTGGAGTTGTTTGCTCTATCTTTAAGGCTAGAGAATCCTTCAAAAGTGTATTCAACGATTACACATTGGTGCTGGAAGTCTGATATTACTCTAGGTGGTGAGATCTTCATATGGGATCTTCTTGTAGGGTCATCGAGGCCTTACGACATCATCTTGGGTGTGGACTGGTTATCCACAGTTCACGCTCAAAATGACTATATTCGGCACAATGTGTGGTGTGTCCCCAAGGATGTAATCAGGTTTTCCTTCACCGACAGGAATGGAACCATTACAGCACATGATGGACTTACTTGGAGGAGGATGTAGTTGATCACACATCAATTGGCTAGCCATACCCATGTAATAATATACATTGAGAGTCCATGTTATCCTATAGTGGCTTACCAGTATGTCGATGTATTTCCTAATTTTTTCCGGGACTACCTCCATGAAGAGAGGTAGACTTTTACATCGACATGTACCACGAGACAACATCGATATATACACCGGCATATCGGGTGGATCCCGTGGATCTTTTTGAGTTACGAGTATAGTTGGAGGAATTAGAGAGAAAGGTGATCATAAGGCCTAGTGTTTCTCCATGGGTAACCCCAATTTTGTTCTCCAAGAAAGACGATGAGAGTTTTAGACTCCTTTTTGACTATTGGCACCTGAACCAGATGATCTTGAAAAAATATTTTCCACATCTGATTATTGATGATCTTTTTGACCAGCTAAAGGGAGGTCGTTGTTTTTCGAAGATAGACCTCAGATTATGTTATCTTCGACATAGAGTACGTGGCGTGGATGTGAATAAGATGGCCATCAGAAGTCGGTAAGGACACTATGAGTTTATTGTTATGTCATTCAGCTTGACTAATTACCCATTAGTGTTTTGGGGACCCAGGAACAGGATATTTCATCCATTCCTCGATCAAATTATGGTGGTCTTCATTGATGGAATCTTGATATACTCAGTGATGGAGGAGGAGAATTCCTATCATCATAATATAGTATTAGATACACACACAGAGAACAATAATTATGATATGCTATCCAAGTGCTAGTTCGGGATATTAGATTTCCACATTCCAGGAAACGTTATCCTTGAGGTTGGAGTTAAAGAGTATCTAGCGATGATAGAGGCCTAATTCATTGGGAGCCACCCAGGAGTGTGACTGAGGTGTGGAGTTTCCTGGGCTTGGATGGATACTACTGAAGATTTGTACCTGTGTTTTATAGTGTTGTGGAACCCTTGTCAACAATGAAGAATAACAGACATCCCTTCATATGGATGGAGAGATTCCAGTAGATTTTTCAGGAGCTGAGGCTAAGACTAATGAATGCCCCCATCTTGAGGGTACCAGAAGAGGGAGTTGGGTATTTAATTTACTGTGATGAATCAGGGACTAGACTCAGGAGTTTCCTAATGCAGGTGTGAGAATTTTTTTCTTAGGGATCATGAAAGATAAGGAAAAATGAGAAGAACTATGCTACCCATGAACTAGAGTTAGTAGTAGTGGTCTTCTCCTGGAATATTTGACAACATTAATTGATTGGAAAATTTTTTCTACTATAATAAAATCACAAGAGTCTCAAGTATATTTTCTCTAGAAGGACTTTAACCTGAGACAACTGCGATGACTATAGTTCCTCTAAGACTATGAGTTTTAGATATTCTATAATATTGGGAAAGGGATCATGGTAGCAGATGCACATATAATGAGGTCTGGTCTGTAGTTGTTGTGTGAGGTGACAAATTAGCTATCTGCGTTGCAGATGTCCTACTTGGATAGAGATGTGGAAGCATACCTCCAATCTGTGACAGTCACTCCGCCACTCTTTCAGCGTGTCTAAGAGGTGCATCTTGGAGACATTGACTGTGATTATCAAAGTGCATAAATATACTCAGGACACATGCCTAATAAATTTTAAGAGGTGGGGGAGCACGCCACCATCTTTAGAGGACGTACCTTGGAATTATTGGGGCTATAGGAGGAGTTTATTTATCGATTTCCATATGTCCCCTATGGAAGTACATCCTGGTGTGGCGAAGATAAACCAGGACCTCTGGCATCAACACTGGTGGAAAGGGATGAAGAAAGCAAGGACATAGTTTGTTTCTTGATGCCACCCTTTTCAGCAACTGAATGCCAAGAATGAGGTTCCAGTCGGCTTATTAGAGCCACTAGAGGGGATAGAGTGGATGTGGGATGAAATATCCATGGAATTTGTGATAGGGATTCCACATAAATCCAGGTGACATGATTCTATCTGGATGATCATTGATTGACTCACCAAGTCATCCCACTTCCTACCTATCTGATAGCAAGGATCAGTAGAGGGCCTGGGATGCCTCTATGTATATGAGATTTTGCGACTCCATGGGGTTCCATCGACGATCGTCTCTGTACGTGATACCTGATTTACTACACGATTGTGTAAAGGGTTCCAAGAGGCGTTTGAGGCTTAGTTACATTTGAGCACAAACTTTCATCCCCAGATGAATGGTTAGATAGAGCGGAAAATACAGAATTAGGAGGATATGCTTCATTTATGTGTCCATGATTCTGGCCACAGTTGGGAGGATAACTTTCCCTTGGTGGAGTTCGCATGCATCAATATTTATCACTCCACCATCGGTATGACACCATTCAAGGACCTTTACGATTGAACATGTAGATTACATCTTTTCTAGATAGACCCATGGGAGTATGTATTAATGGGTATAGATTTGGTATGAGCTACCACTGAGAAGTTGCAGATCATCTAGGAGTGGATGATTATTGCACAGTGTACACATAAGTCTTATGCTGGCAGAATGTGGAGGGATTTGGAGTTCTAGGATGGGGACAACTTATTTTTATAAGTCTCACCTCGATGGGGACTATGGATATTTGGCAGAGGTGGAAAGTTATCCCCATGGATTATTAGACCATTTCTGGTTTTTCAGAAGATTGAAAAGGTGGCATATTGCATGGAACTTCCATCACAGTTGGAAAGAGTGCATGACGCCTTCCACATATCCAATCTAAGGAGAGACGTGCATGACCCATCTCACGTCGTCGACCATAGAAAGATGGACTTTTATGATGGGGAAATGTTTTCGGAGGTTCCACTAGAGATTGAGGATCAACATGAGTGAGTCCTTAATGGGCGATTGATACCTCTGATGAGTGTTCTCTAATAGCACGAGAACCTCCAAGAGAGTATATGGGATTTGTTGGCTCAAATTCGTGATCAGTACCCCCCATTTGTTCCCTTCAACTATGTTGTGGCTTTGGGGGACAAATTGCCTAAGGAGGGAAGAATTTAAAGACCTAGATATTCCATATAATATTTTTAATTATATGAAATTATTATGATTCTAAAAAAATTTATGGCGCATGATTCTGATGCCTCGTGTTCCCAGAATTAATCTCTAATTGTTTTTAGGTATGTACTATAAATGTGTGAGAAGATTTTTTTAACTTTTGAAACGATTCTTAGATTAAAAATACGAGGTCATTGTTGAATCTGTAGAATTAGGATTCTCATAAGGGATTATTTACATTGACCGTAGTAGGACCAGATAAAAATTTAATTTTTGGAACTTTTTAAAAGAAATAAATAAAATAACATTTTTATTCTATTTTCATTCTTTTCCACCAATGGAAAAAATGGCAATGTGGGAACAACGATGTGTCAATCCAATAAATTTATTGAACTTGAAATCTTAAATAATGACATTATTGAAGAATTAGACAGGATCCTAATTAATGACTCCCTTAATTCCAAACATCATTAATTACCATCACCTCTCATATTTATATAAATCTAGGGTAGGGGTATCGACAAACCTTCTCCATGTAACAAAGTGCTGGTAAAGTGTCGAGACGCCAAACCCATAGAGGACGAAGCCGGTCCCAGTGGGAACTGATGGGAGGTTGTGAACCACGAATAGAAGGATGACATACAAGACGCATCATAGGAGGATAGTTGCGGAAGATGGTGAGCACAGACCCCCTTTCTCAAGCATGGAGGCTCCCCAACCACCTCAGGTAGATGATTTATTCTTGTTTAATTCAAGTGAATTTTATTAACCCTTTAATCCTCACTCATTATTATGAGATAACATGGAAGGTGCATGCCAAATAATCCTGGACCGAACCCTTCACCACATTTCTACCCTTGCACTTTGCATGTAAGACCATTGGCATGGCGGCATCGACCAGCTATGAATATGGTGTCACTGCGACGCATGCTGGAAGAGGAGGCTACGACACTATGTCATGGTGTTCATTGGAGAAGCCTTCTATGGCTAGATATAAAAGAGGGGAGAGGTGTTTTTATGTTCCACCATTGAGCACAGGCCTGGGTCTTGTCAACCATGGATGTCAGAGAAGGCATCCGACAAATCAGACAGCCGCGGAAGGGGAGAGGTGGTGACTAACGTACCTCCGGCGAGTAGGGAGGCGGAGTGACCATCTTGTCACCTAAGAGCTGAGGGCCACGACCAAACTCGCATGGATGAAGAACCTATGCCAAACTGGTGAGTTCTGCAGTGATCGCGCAGCACCATGTGGTGCCAATATTTCCCAAAGACGAACGACCATTAGGCCATTCGAGATATATGGGGGAAACTCCTCCCCCTTTCCAACTCGGGCAGACCACGAGCTTCCACTTTGTAGACTGGGCCTTGCCTTAGCCTAGACAGTTAATCCCACCACTATCCAACGTAGAATGGGTTGGGCCGAGTTAGTCCGACTGGGTCATACCAGAGCCTGGCCCAACTGGACCCATAAACAATTAAAGGGCCATATCTGGAGAACTAGACTTCCATTTGATGAACCATCTATGGTGTTTGGATCCTTGGATTGAGATGGTTCTTTGGGTATACTCCACTTTAGTTTTAGAGATAATTGAAGTATGGCTGGTTGGATCAAACACCAATCCAACCGGGCCCTCAGAATTATAACGCTTATAACTCACAGACCGAGAGTTCAATTGATGCACCATATATCACGTTGGAACACTTACGACATAGCAGTCCATTGGGTTACTACATTGTGGGGATTAGTGGAAGTTGAGGTATGAACGATATCTCGAGGGGAAAATTATAAGGAACTCAAGCACACCAGGTGTGAGGTATTCTTTTGCAGGCTGTAATGTGAAGGAATTACGTTGATCATATATGGTTCAAAAACTATTGATCCAGTGTGGGTCATCTACTAACAGATACTGTGAGAGTTAGTTCCCAAAAATCCAATGTAGATCAACACATATCGATCCTGTGTGGGTCAGATCATGTGTCGGTCAGCGGGGGTTAGTACGTTTCAGATCATGTGTGGGTCAACAATCAGCGATCCTGTGTCGGTCAGCGCATACCAATCCTGTGTAGGTAAGATCCTATGTGGTTTAGCGGGGGTTTGTACCTATTGATCATGTGTGGGTCAGTAGCTTCACTTCTTAATAGAATAAGATGATCGAGCTTACGATTAACCAGTGGTACATCTTTACATAAGTTATACCAAACTCTGAGCAGAGTATTTAACATGTGTGGTACATCTACCTTTGTGGTGTTGTCTTTGTGCCGTTACGTGTGTGGTAATTATTTCTTAGTGGTTTTACCTATTTGGTACTTCTCCCTTTGTGGCATTTTATTTGTGGTGTCACCTGTGTGGTACTTCAATCTCAGTGGTTATTCCTGTGTGGTGTTGTATTCATGGTGTTATATATGTGGCACTTCTCTCTCAGTGGTTCTACCTATGTGGTTTTTTTACCTTCATGGTGTTACCGTTGTTGTATTTTTCTATTGTGTATGAGATGAGTATATCATGATAACATCGATATACGTATGAGAATATATCAAAGTAGTGTTTATTTCTATTTCATTGTGCTTTGAGATTGGGGTTTTGATTTTTTTGTATTACATTTTTGGAACTCTTGGAGACCAACGATGTATCGGAGTCCCTACTGAGTAAAGTTATACTCACCCTTACACAGGAAATGCCCGCATCATGTTGTGTCTGGTGCAGAAGATAGAAAACATTGATTGACATTGATGGTGGCGGGACCAGATGATAATCATAGGTGGACAATTAAATGTGATGTAACACATAGACTACTGATAATGAGTTGTACATACCCTTTAGGAAGGATCCTCGGTGGATGGCCCATGAGCTATTTTTACCTTTTTATTGGTATCTTACCTTTCATTTGTACATATACTTTTACAGTTTGGCTTTTATTCCGACCCCTCTACTTTTATCATACTTTTTACTACAATATTTTACTTAGTGGTTGCTTCTTTGTTGTGTTCTTGGACTGTTGTTCTATACAAGAAAAAATTCAATGCCTTCCCATTTTAGGGATACACCATTCTAGTTCAAGTCTCCATCCCCTGGCCTATGGAAGGGAGTCATGGTGTAGTCACCGAACGGACCACGATGGATGGCTTGTGACTAATGGAAATTTCCATTCATGATAGGGGAATCAACATAAGGAGTCTCACTGACATGATTCATTGCATACATGAAAAACTCATGTGGGATGTAATAGAAGAGTGCATGATCTGTGGAAATATTATATCCCTAAAATGTGAAGGCAATGCAGAAACTACTTGTACACATGCCTCTCCATTCTGATGAATGATTTTCTACCCTCATCCTAACTCTATAACATTCTTCATTATTGATCTTAGGGTAATATGACATCCCATTATGGCATCCTAACTGGGTAGTCTCTGGTATTGGATACCCGAGAACTCTAACCCAACTATCTCATTTAAAGAGGAAATCCACTATCGAATGTTTTTAATGGTCATTTTGGACAACAAATAGAATGAAATATTTCATTCAATTTTCATTTAATCAGAACCCAACAAGTTTGTATTCATCCCTTCCAACTTAGGGTCAATCACTATAAGAGACATCTGAAGGACCTAGAATCCTTGGGATCATTGGGATAGTTATAATGGATTGGTTTAGTGAAAAAAAAATTAAAAATATATATAACATTCCCACCCAGAGTATATGGAATCATGAAGCACCTACAGATGATAAAATAAAAATTTTGGTCAACAGTAAGGTATCTAAATCCCACAACTATAAATATCACCAAGGGAAGAGATCAACCAAAATTTCATTAATGTTGAATAATATTATTCTACTTGGAGGTTCATTGGTGAATTTAATGATTTCTACTGTCATTGTAATCATGACACACCATTCGTGGAGAGATTTTTTCACAGGACAAATGACCAAGTTCTAGATAAAATTGAGTGGTCCATTATTTTCAATGATGGATGTTGGTTCATGTAGCAGAATAAAACATGGATAGATGTGAATGGATTATTTCCACATGGAGGTCCACCATTTTGAGAATAAGGAACCAAATAGTTAATATGGACACAAATTAAAAACTGGAAGGAAGATCCTTCTTTGAGACTACATCAAGTGAGCATTCCTCTGGCTTAACTGTCCATAACCAGACCAGCGGAAAATTTTGTACATTGACTTCCTCCAGCTACAAGCCTTATTCTCAACAAAGATAGGTCCTACGACTTAGATGAAATGCTAGGAGGAGGAGTTATTCATGATATTTTAGGGAGTTTTATTATTTCCTTCACAATTTTTTATAGTAATGGATACTCCCTACAGGATGAGGTCATGATAATGATAACATCGTTAAATCTATAACACATGGAGAATATTGACCTCACTCAAGTTGAAACTGACTCTATGATCATACCCAAATCCTTACTTGGAAATGGATCCCCCAAAGGGTTGATATCTGACACTATCATGAATGGTGGATCTCTAATCAACAAAAACATACTTGCACTCCACAGATGGATGGAGTGTAATAAGGATACAGACAACCTTGCATCTCTGGCAGATCATAGGTCCAAAATCACATGTGTCCCAGACATCAAATTCTTCAATCCAGAGGGGTTCATTTGATAATTGGGTATTCCCTTGGTCTCCATAACTTTAGGCCACCCTAAGACATATTTTTCTCTCGGTTTCCTTGTACCTCTCTTTCACAAATAAAAATATGATGATGTATAGAAGTACAAATATTCTATAATTCCATATCATAAGGATATATAATTTTAAATGGGTTTTCCTCATAATAATGATTCTCATCAAACTATATAACATCATGCAACAAAAGAGAAGTTGAATCAAGTATATATTTCCATTACAATGAATTATGAAACACATCATTTATATATGATAATCATAGAAATAAGGCCATCCGATAATCCTTATAAACAACTTTTCCAAAAAATTAATATAGATAAAAAATGGGATTATATTTCCCTTATTGATGATTTGAATGATAATTCTTTACTGATATATTTTATGAAATACATGGCCTCATAAATTAAATTAATTACCAATACATCAATTATTTTCCCAAATGATATTCCTACAATGAGATTTTGTTATATTATGTTGCATCATCATAATTTTTATCAACCATTTAATCAAAAACATATTGATACAATAAATGTATATCACTGCATTCATTCAAACAAAATTTATTTCAACACCTCTTTCTATATAATTTATATAATGTTTACATGTATATACTTGAAATAATTAAAAAAAATTAAACTAATTATTTTTGTCGATACGAACTTCTCTAATAGTATAATATGAATATATGTACGACACGATCAAATATCTAAATTGTTATCATTGTCATTCTGTCAAATTGGAGATTAAGACATGTATTAAAATTTAATTTGGTAACCAATGAATATTTAAATTCTTGACCAAAATTGAAAAAAATATAATATACAGATTTTATTCAATAGATATAGGGAGTCATGTATCCTAACAATTGATATATCCAAATGCCTATAAATAGTATGTCATGTCATTGAATGTTAAATAGGAAAATAATATATAGATCATGTAAATGAATTAATAATTAAAAAAGAAAAATTATTACCTCAATATGTCTTTGGTAATCCCACCATGAAATACATGGATTAATTCTTTCATTTCAATTCATATAATAGGAAATGATAGAGCACTCCTGTGTTTCTTCATAGAAAATCTACAATTTACTAGTAAAATCTTTAATACTATTCTAAAAAACATCCCACCAATAATATCATAAATGGACTATATACATCCGACACATACCAGGTGAACATAATCTTTATATATTTGATTATCATTTAGTAATTACATATTAATCTAAACATCAATTTTTACAATAAACCCTTTTTAAACCCTTATTTTACCATGTTTTTCCTTGATAAAAAACTGTTCCTTTCATTTTTTCACCAATAAGGTATTTTCATACAACCCATAATTTTCTATTGGAGGATTTATAAATATATCACAGAAATATGACTCCATTGACCCCGAATCTAAAATATTTGGAGTGTTTTTATACCCGATTTCTAGTCAGAAATTTAATAAATATTAACTTCTAGTTAGTGATATATAAATATCATTATTAATGATGCAATATTTTTTTATAGAGGAAATATGATATTTTTACTTTTCTTGGTTGATTTTGAAATGAGCATCCATAATTCATTATATGTTCATTAATTATTTTCCTCCTCATGTTAAACTCTTTTTAGTGATTATATTCTTCAAACCATTTTAATTAGTAAATGTTATTCATTTCACCCCCAATATATAATGCATACATATTTATAAATGAAATAATACATTATCCAACTAAAGTTCATATGAAACATAATTATTCTCATGGGGACTCAAATGATTTGATGCGTACACATTTACCAAATCATTCCTCAGAAAAACACCAAAATGTATTTTCAATAATTATTTTTTTTAAATGGTATCTTCCCCATTACATGGTAGAAAATTTAATACATGGGAAATAAAAAAAATCATATTTCTAAATTTATAAAACTTTCACCATAGTCTCTTATCGATGTGAATTTAACTGAAAATTGAGTTAACATTGTCTTTTTGTTAGGTAGTATGGAAATGTCTATAAAAATAA
The DNA here is from genome assembly GCA_963277665.1 of Viscum album. Classification (NCBI taxonomy): domain Eukaryota; kingdom Viridiplantae; phylum Streptophyta; class Magnoliopsida; order Santalales; family Viscaceae; genus Viscum; species Viscum album. The sequence goes on from OY728135.1 coordinate 1,281,920,400, forward strand.
AAATAAATATTTTAAAGAAATATTATATTTTGAATTTTAGATAATTTGGTAAAAATTTCATATTAATACAGTTGTTTATTTTTGGAAGGCTAAATCATTGTTCCATAATTGACCATTTTTCATTTTTATCCTAAATTTAAAAATATAACATAACGTAATCCATAAATACTTATAAAAATTCACATATACTCATAGAAAGTATTATTCATATGATTTTTAAATACAATGTGAGCATTTATCAGCAAAAATGAATAAAATAAATCATATAATGGAAATATATAACTCAATATATTATCCTAAGAATATTTTATTCATTCAACAGAATTTTAATAATATATATATAATTTTAATAACAAAAAATATATAGTTACATGGAATTGATCAGACATGTCTATAATTTTAGGTGAATGATACATGTTCATAATAATTACATTTTTTACAATTTTACAATCAAAGAAAATAATATTTGAACTATCATTCATTTCATTAAATAACATAATACTACCCCATAAAAAAGTGATAGGATGAATAAATCCCATATAACATTACTCATATAGCTTATTTTTTAACTATATGAGACCATCATAATTCATTTATTAATGGGGATTAAAAAGTACATTAGGATCAGGAATGATGTAAATTGAAATGTCCAGACCCTAATTGATAATACATTGTGGAAACCATCCTTGTTTATATAAATATTTTCGTTTTCCACTCACAAAACACTAACATGACTAGTTCCATTCATTTCAGTGATATGTGCGATATTACATTCACCCAATCCTTAATTTGTGTCACATATTGATGATATATTATAAAAATTTATGATGTAACAATTATATATAAATAGAGTCACAATTGATAAATTGAAAAATAAAATCCATAGTTATACAATATAACATAAAATGATAAACCAAAATTCATCCCATTCACATATTAACAAAAATCCCTTTTATGGGTTTGAAAATAGGATTTACAATAAAAAAGAAACTAAATATGATAGTAAATATATTTCAATATTCTTATAATATTTCATCAATGTGTTTTTTCCAAATGTTATGGGACATTCCCTTGAGGTGATATTTACACATCACATGATAATTTCCATGAAATTAATAAATGCTCTGATCCAAAATAATACAAGATAATTAAAATATTTTAGTAGGCATATAATATAGTATAAACTGTATTACTCAGTGGGCAATTATTTTCATTATATTAGTTACTAACTTTTCTACACCTTTTTTATTTCAAACATGACATTTCCCACCATGATTAAAAAAAATTAGATATGTGTTTTCAAAAAGACCAATATCTTCATAATTAAAAAATACTACTACAAATTAATATATTTATTTTTCTGATATTCTTCTACTGAAATCTAATTTCTATGTTTTCATGTGAAAAAATGAATTAATTTAACACTTATATAAAACATTAGAGATCCTATCAAACATTTTTTGAAATTTATATTACCAAATTTGAAAAAATTTAACTAACTCTATATTTCATTATTTAGATACTCTCTATTTTTTCACCTAAGCTTCATCATATTGATGTTTAAGGGGGTACATAAATTTTAGATAAAATAATATCAACATTAATGGTATATCTTACAAATTATTCATTGATTGTAAATTAAGATGTTGATAAATATCTTAATAATATTTTTTCATAACTTTTTAAAATTTATCAACATTAAACTAATTATTGGGAAGGAAATTTACCGAATACAAGGCCATGCCAGGGAAATTTTATTAAATTTTGAAACCGATTCCCCATCCGATTGCATCAATTTTATAAATTTCTGTTCAATTCAAAATTGAATAATATTATAGAAATATTTATGAAGAAAATTATATTTGATGACATTCAAATCAATGATATAAGAGTCATGTTTCACCTTCACATTCATTATTTAATACGACAAGTGGTCAATTACCCTATCAAAATGATAGACAATATGAGGTTCCTTTTTATATTCTATAAAACAAAAAATAAAAAACATAATCACTAATTAATTCATTCATCCTTTATATTGTACTAGGTCATATGATACTATAAAATATGAATGGTATTGTTTTATGAAATTCTTTAATATAGATATATTAATCTATGGAGAATTATTTGTCTCTATTTCATTTGTTAAAACAATTATATACTTTTTTAATTGATTCTATTGATACACAAACTACTCATCTTCAACATAAAAAAATTCCTTATTTAAAGGGTTATTATCCTCTAGACACAATCCTACCTCAACATACAAGTTTTCTTTGTGGAAGGATATTCTGAATAGGCATATTATAGATGAAAAAGAATTTAAATTGATAAAATCTTTCTCATGATAAATATAAATTAGAATATTTGAAATTTTTAACATCATCGTATAATCAAATTTTATATTTAACATTATTCGACACAAATTAAATCTACCTCACCATTTCCAAACTATAATTATGAGTTTAATAAAAATAATTTCAATTTTATAATTTCAAATTATTTTTTAGGTTTATAATTTTATAGTAATAGGAAAACAATTATTTGAAAATGTGGTTCTTTTACACACTATAAATTTTATAAAAATACATTTTATTTCATTTATAACCATCTTTCATTAATTTTTTTTGGATTTAAAATAAACCCACATTGGGGATTGATTAAGATTTTTTTGGTCCATACACACCTATATATTTAATCAAAAAATATTTGAACATGTGGATGAGAGCATAAATCTGAACAAGGTATTTTAAAATACTTGAAACTCATTGGTATACTAAAAACATGAAACCCCGTATTTTTTAGATTTTTTGATAATAAAAATTGAACATATAAAATAAATCATTATTACATTTGAAAATAATATTTTTAATAAATAAAAAACTTAAAAATATAATAATGTATAGAGTATCCATTATGGAATATCAGGGAATCATATTCATAAACATTAATAGTAATTTAGAAGAAAACATTTAATAGATATTCAATGAAATGGTTATAATTAATATTTTTCCTCTGAATACAAAATCTTTGCCCAGTGAACTGGTGATCTATACATGTGGACCCACAATTTCCAAAAATATATCCCAAGTAATTTATTCTAAAAAAAACATGTCTAATATTACACGTTTTCATCACTAAAACAATATTGACTTAATTGAACCTATACAGGAAATAAAATTTTCTTTTTCATCGATATATGGTAAAATGCATTTTTTAATTTATATTTGTTAAATAAAATTAATAGAAGAACCAAAATAATATTTTATTTCAAAACCAATGAAATTTTATATGAATTATGATCTAGAATAACAACTAATTAGGTGAAAAAATGTGGTAATGTAGTAAGTGTTAAAAATTAATATTTTTACTTTTCTAATATTATTTTATATTTTTCATAAAAAATTTAAGATTATTTATTTTGATTAAAAATGAAATAAAATCTTAATGTATGGAACATATTTTTAAAAGTAAAAAGTAAAAAATATTTTTAATGAACAATCCCTTACATTGTGTATCAAATTGAAATATAAATTCTACAGCTAAAATATTAAAAATATATTAATTATTTACATTCTTTAGAAAAAATTTAAAATTTATTGCCTTATTATTTTTCCTTTTATAAAATTTAACTCCAAGTTCTGTTTTAGTTAATAAAATAGTTATGTTTATGTAATAATTTTATATGTTATTTGGTCCATGACCATTAAAACAACACAAATAGGATTACTAATATCTAATGGTTCATGGATTTTTAATATTAATAGTATAAAAAATAATTAATAACCTTGAATATATAATTAAATAGACCTATTTAGTGTAGTGATGAAAACTTTTATAATTCATTCATAGAGCTGGTAGTATGAACATACATATGAACCATATTTTTTTATATAGATGAAAAAGTAATTCTTTTAATGGATTAAATATATTGAATAATAATAATATTATAATTATATTATTTAATCTATAAATATGTTATTATTACATATCATGTGAAGACATACTGAAAAGTGAATTATATTTCTTTATGAGGGTGGTTTTCTATGTGTATTCACATTAAACATTCTCAATTTCCATAGGATGGAAAAGATGTAAACAATAATTATTAACTAAATATAATAAAATCTATTTACATAAAATATATTAATTAAAATTTTTTATACTGGATAAAATAGATTACATGTAGGTATTAGAGGAAACAAACATAACATTATTCTCTTAGGAATTATACCTTTTCCTTGGATATCTCTTTATGGGTTACCCCTTAAAATTCATTGTATTGTCCATATGAAACGAATAAAACCTATATGTAATTTTTTGGAGATACTGTATTTGATTTGGGTAGATTTTTGGTGAGATAATATGCTCATGATTTTTGAAATTGAGAATACGAGAGTGGGAATTCTATAAGTGAGGCAAGTGACACTCTTGTAATTATTCTACGTATTAAAATTATATTGAATTCATTTTAAAATTAAATTGTTACCAAATGTTAAACATTGGAATATAAGAATTTTATGGATGATATGGAATCATGTAACAATATTTTAGTCAATATTTTGATACCCTATCACATAATTTTAACCTTTCTTAACAAACATATTAAAAATCATGGTGACAAAATTTTAAAATTGTAATTTATTAATATCATATAAAATTAAATTAAATTAAGGATTAATTTAAACCTTATCATTACATGTATGAAATCATTTTAATAAAATTATTTTTGTAGAAATGTAAAAAGTTAATTACTAATAAGTATGTCTCACACAATGAAACCCCATTATTAGAAAAACAAATAAGCAATATTTATTTATTTATAGAAAAAAATATAAAGTTGATTCCATTATAATTAAAATACATTTTTTTTGTAAAAATAGATACTAATTTTAATTAAAATATAATCAAATATTATATAGAAAATTTAAATTGTTTTTATTTAAATTAATTCAATACATATATACCCAAAATATCAAACATACATTTAAAAGATCAATAATATATTTTTATAACATGGAATTGCATCAGAAGTATATTTTTTGGACAATAAAAAAGGTATCATTAACATTAAATTAATTTTTATATTATCAATATTTCACAACTGGGATTTATTTTAAATATCATTATTTTTAGTTATTCAATAAAATATCACTAATGTTTTTTAAAAATAGAGAAGAAAACATATTTATTTTTTTTAACATGATATTAGAAAAATTAAATCTATTTTATCAATTTAAAATATTTAAAATTTTTTAAATTTTATTATTCCATAAAAGCTTATAATATATAGAAAAATAATTTACCTATATTTGTTAATTATTTTTATGCTAAAAAATTATATATAGTTAATTTTAAAACTATTATAAATATGAATCCATTAAATAAATACTTATAAATCATAGATAATGATTCATTTATAGGATTACATTGGTTACCAAAAATATATATTTATTTATATAAGTTTTATAGAATATATTTAATTTTTTTACTCATGGACATTTATTTTCACATAAAACATATTCATTATTATAGAGTACGTGAAAAAGTTGGATAATTTTCATATATTATTATAGTTTCACCAAAACCAATTCTCAATTAATGAATCAAACAACCTAAAAATGACTTGAAGAAGATATATTAAACTATTAAATAAATAATATGAGATAATAAATCAATGAAAATATATAATAGTATTTAAGAAGTCTTGAATATTTATTTTAATATCCAATTCTAAAATGTGAAATTATTATTCTAGTGGATGGATGATAAATGAAGTGAATTGTTATTTGAGGAATGGGTTTCATTCCAATTCACTAATATTTAATGAATGATTAGTGTATTTAATTTTATCCCATATATCTAAACTATAAATTTTATGGAAATATACCACACATTATTCAATTAATTTATTTTTTATTTTTTTTCATTCCTCAATTTTGGATTTATAGTTCATACCATACATGTTTATAAGTGGGTTTTAACATTATTGAGTTTTAATTTCATATGATTAAATATTTATATATATCCTCTTAAATCTATTTTTATTTTATGTTATCACGATATAATCATCATCTATTTTTTAAACATACTAAATTCCCTTGAATTTCACTTTTTGGGCATTCATATGAAACAATTTTATTCACATTATAATTTTTTGTTTAAATAAATATCGATGTTGTAAAAATGGCTATTTTTTATAAAAAAATTTCCCAACCTATAATCTATATTTTCAATTGCTTATTTCTTAAAAAATAAGTGGATTTTAATGAAATATAGTTTTATTTATATGTGGTTTCTCAAAACATCAATTATTTTTTGACTGAATGACTTTATCCTTTTCATAAAATCATGATATAAGGGTCAAATTTAAGTAAAACATATTTAACTCAACTTATTATATTATTTATTGTTATATAAATTCCTAAAACATATTTACTTTTTTATTATTAATTTTGATGATACATTATTAATTTCTTTTAATTGTTTTTTATATAATATATAATTGGTTAATTATTAATGTATTTTTTATGTAAATTTTCTCTATCAATTTTCATGGTTCAGGTACATTAATCATTGTACTTTCATTTATCTAGGATGAAAAAATGAATTATATATTATAAGGACTATTGATCCTAGAACTATATATACAACACAATAATTGGTTATTTATTTATATATAATGAGATCATTATGTATGGGAAAGATATAATTAAATTTTTTTATAATGATTTAATTTTTTCAGTTGTTATTAGAATTTTCCATAATATCTATCATAATAAATATGTGTTTAGTATTTTCTAAATAATTTTAAGTGAGAATAATTTTGTAATTTTTTTCCACAATTTCATGAATTCATCAGATATAATATGTGATTTCAACATTTTTAATTATGGATCTGGTGTAGTTGGTCCTTTCCATAATGATATGATGATCTTTGAAGTATGACATTGAATCTAAAAATACTTTTCTAAGGTAATGTATTTGATACAAAAATATTTTACAAGGAAGGAGAATCGACATTAAGTGGTGTTAAGAGTCCCAGATAATATGAATAGTTTCTCATGGATTACAATGATAATAACATGAAATTCCTTCAAGATTAGTATTTAAATTATTTATACTATGATATATTATTAGGTTATCATCCTTTATTTTCATATCTCATGGTTTACATATCTTATTTACTTAATAATTATAATTCAGTTATTATGATGTATATAAATTATGTATAGTATATTGACTACTCGTATATATTTCCATGGATTTTTCATAAACATTACAAATATTTAGATCTCACTCTTTTCTTATATTTCAAAATTTCACTTTAAATATCTATGAATGAAATATATTAGAGGTTATGATGTATTTATATTTTTCTTATCAATAAATATATTCTATATTATTTCCCAATGTAGATATATACTAAATTCCATATGAAATAAAATATTTGACTCTAAGATATGGATTTAATAAATGTTATGTATTAAGAAATGCTTATATAAAATATTTATCTTAATTTTTAGTACTGAGGGAGAAATAATATCCATAACATAATTTCTACATATTTATGGAAATTTGGAGAATACATCAAAGATGATATTTGAATTTCAATTATATATTTTTTAGTATATGTCAATTTCATTTAGATATAAAAAAATTTCCATTATTTTAGCGCTTTGAGATTTTCTTAATTCATTCCATGGTCATTGTTATAGTATTATTTCAATGTTAAATAATGAATACTTAATGAATTTAATTATAATATTACACCATATTTTTTCGTAAATATTTTTATTTAATATTTTTAAAAACTAGTTTCCATGTGATAAGTCCTTTTTTTAAGAACATGAATGTCATAAAAGGGTTTATCTATGTCTCTATTTTGAGACTAGTGTGTCATTCTAAATTAAAAAGAATGTTTCATTGGATCATAATATTTTGGGTTTATAAGGAATTTGTAGAGGTTTTGTATCTGATTTTTTGTAGACTCTGCATATTTTGGTCACCTTGTCAGTGAAGGATGATTATTTTGAATGGATATAGTGATTTAATTATACTATTTATTATTTAATAGAGATTATGACCATTACCACTAAAATTTCATCACTAATGGAAGGTTTTATTTTTTAAATTATCATATATATTTATTAAATTTTATTCAGATGTGCATTGATGAAATAAATAATATTCATTTCTTATGGTTTAATTGAATTATAATTAAATGAATGTAAATTAAATATACCTAATAATCATATTCACGAATTATTGTTTTCCATGAAGGTATGGATACCTTACCTATATGTGGTATGTTTAGAATCCTTCTTGGAATTTTTTTTTATAACAACATAATTTTATTAAGGGATTGAAACATATTCTAATATATATGTGTTATTTTACATTATGAATATATTTATGATATGACCACCAATCCATGGAATTGAACTATGTTAAATTAAAAATTATTTATTTAGATATAAAATTATGATTCATAGGATGTATATAAAGGATGAATCAAGATGGAGAAATTTGTGGTAATTAATTTGGAGACTGATGTTTTCATTGGTGAGGGATTATCAAATTAGATTAATATAGATGATTTTTATGGATTAAGAATCTAATAACTTCCAATATATATGTGGAATTAGAGAGAGATAAAAATATAGATATATTATTTTGATGTACGGATAATGGATAAAGAGTTCGAGATATATTTTAGGGGGAAGATATGTGATCCAAAACACATAATGGATGCTATATTTCATGAGATCTATATCACACCTTCTGTAATGAATTCAGATAGAGTAATGTAATATTTTTATTATAGTAATCTGTTTTTGGGGTCAAGGAAGATGAAAGAAATAATTTAGATACTATCAATGTACATTTTATGTTTTGATGGGAAATATGATATTTAATGATTATTTTGATATTTATAGTCCTTTAATACATCAATATTTGAATGAATATTCATTTATATTGTTTTGATTATTATTTTGTCTTAATTAATTAGTGTGTGTGGTGTTATATTTTTTATTGTTGATTGATTTAATAAATAATCCATTTGGATTCATATTAATTAATCATGATCAATATATATTTTAAATAAACCAGTGATGGATTTTTTTATAAATATTCATTGAATTTTGGGGATGATAATTTTAGATAATGAAAATCAATTTAGGTGATATATTTACACATGAATATTGAATTTTTTTTGGTAACATATATTTATTTTATCTCCATATTATACCAATTATGGAGAGTGGTTAGAATATTTAAAATTGGGAATATTTGTTTAGATGAAAAAATTAGTTTATTGTGGGATAATAGATTATGTATATACATTAAGTTAACTTTTAATATAATTATAATCATTCCTCATCCAATGTTATGGAATAGTTTAAAAAATATGGAGGAAGAATTTTTTGTAAACTACTATAATGATACTATAATTGTTTTCATTTTTGTCAAATAAATACAATTTTTTTGGATGTTATAAATGATATTAGTGAAATGAAATTTATAATTTGGATTTTTTTTCATTTATATATCAATATAAGAACTTTTAAAGTAAATCATAAAAATATCTGACAAACATTTTCTAAATTAAAATTCATTTTATGAGGATAGTTTGGGTGCAAAAGTGTTATAAACTACCTCTAGTATTTTGTTTCTATATCTATGTCATGGATATAGCCAATTAGTGTAGCATAAACTTTATCAGTACTATTAATTAATACTAGGATGTTGGTGTTCATCTATAGTTTGTATATGTTAGAATATGGATTTAATTATTTATAATAAAATATTTATTTATGTAACATTATAACAATGGTTTATAATAATGATTTTATAATTTTCAATCTATCATTTTCTAGAGTTATATTACTAAATGGTTTGTGTTTCTATTTGAAAAAATGGATCCATGTAGATTCAATACAAGTCATCCCGAAGTAGCTGTAGAAAATATGTCGGCTAATAAGCCAAATGTTTGGAAAAAACTTATATATTCTATTAATGAATCCATTAAATATATTTATAAAGTAGATAAAAGATAAAAATAAAAAAATTGGATCATTCTATGTATTTTTAGAAACATATTCATTAGTTTATCGAGGGAATGCAAAGCCCTAAAATTAGTAAATTTGGCACAACTCAATAAATAAAATATTTTATTTTTAGTATACACAAGTAGAGTAATAATTTAATATAGAAACCAATAAGTTGGAGGATGTTCTATGCTAGATTTGGGAATTAGTTATCCAAGCCAATGAATATCCTGTAGTTCTATTGGAGGAAGTTAAGGAACTAGTCTATAAAAAATTCCATCGTCATAGATTCAATATTGTAAAATAAAAAAATCATTAAATTAATGAAAAAAAATAAATCTATTATAGAATATCTTAGAATATTAATGAACAATGTATGAATTTTAATGAATGTTTTTGTTATCATTTAATTAAGGGAATAAAGAAATAATTCAATTTTTGGACCAGAGATTTGTTCCAAAATATATATCCTCTATATTATGGATTATATGTTGATGGTAAATAGAGAAGCAATGGTGGAATGGGATTATACTAGGATATTTATGGGAATTATTATGTTTTTAATGGGAATATGTGGGATCAAAATTGTTGGGTACCAATGAAAGAGGACCAATAATTTTCTGGGAGGTTTCCCATCTTAGACATATACTTTTGAATCTTTCAATTTTTTAAAATGATTTTTTTCAAACATTTTTGTTCTAATTATGGTCATTTAGGAATAGGAGGAATTAATGTACAAAAAACCAATCAATTTATGCCATAGTGTCATGTAATTGAATCTCACAATTTTTTTTCTTCAATATTATGTGATTATATTGATTAACAGCCTCATATATCTTATGATCAGACAAGAAGTCCCTTCAGACATGTTTTTATCAACATCACAGGTGAACTTGGACACATCTAAGAACACATTGGTTGTCCAATTAACACCTCAACAAGGAATCATGAACCATTTAAGTTAGTCTATTTAAATATTTATATTGAACATTAGTCTATTATGAGTGAGCAACCAATTCCAACAATTATGTAAGGTAATATTCTTATAAACTATGCATATATTATTTTCTTTTTTTGGAATGAGTGCATCACATTTTTTCCATTATTCCTATAAGGGTAAAAAATTGGTTCTAAATGTGTAAATTATATCTCATCTAATTAGTATCAAGACCCTCCTTGGATAGTGAGAGTTATGAGGACACAAAGTACTAGAATGTTCCATTACCATTGATATAATAAAGATTATCTTAGTGTTTATAGTCTAAGATTTTGATGTTATTTAATATATTTTATGGATTGGTTTGTGTTCTTTCAATCCAATGTAGACTACAATGCATGAAACAACATGTTTACATATTTTGATAGATATCTTGTTTTACTCAAGAGGTATTGGGATATAAAAATATCTAGTGAATGAACATTAGTGATAATGGATAGAAACATATCTAGGCAGTTAATAGTATGGTTCTTGGAAGATACTAAGGATGTCATATATGGTAATATTCCAAATATAATGTATCGATATATGAAGTTTTATCTGAATGATTTATCTGTGATTCCACCACATTGAGAAATTGAATTATTTATTAATCTATTAGGGGGAAGAATTCATATTTACTACTATATTACAAAATGGATCTAATATAGCTATGAATCTTTATGGTTTAACTAGAAATTATGGAACATAATGGCATCATCAATCAAAATACATGTACATTATCTACACCTATTTTATTCATTAATAAGTAAGATAATAATATTTTTAAATATTTTTATTATCAAGAAATGAATAATTTTATAATAACAAACATATACATTCATTCTCAAATTGATGAAAAATTTGATTAATAAATATGGGCTAATTATTTCCACCAAATTAACATATTCTTAGGATATCATCATCATAGATTCGAATGTCTGTATATTTTGATAACATCATTTTTTAGTCTTTATAGACATTAAAATTTTTTATCGTATTATTGTTTTGATGAATTCACCTATAGTATTCAAGGATATGATGAAATGTGTCTTCCATGGGTACCTTGATTTCATTTTTTTACATTGGTAATGAAATTTTGGTATACACGGAGAGAATAAATGACCATGGGGAGCACATAGAAAAATTCTATGTACATTATAGAATAATTATTTATACACTGAAATTTCAATTTATAACATCTATATATAATATTTTTGTTTCCTTGGGTATATCATTTATATTCTAGGGATATCAGTTTAATATATGAATATTTTATAAGATGTCTCTTAGATGATACAAATAAATGTTTCTTGAAAAAAGAATATTTCTGGGAATAGATGGATACTAAAATCAATTTTTTAGGACTTGTCTTGGAATTATTACACAATTATTTCTCTGAATATTATAGTGAAACATTCATATAGTCTAATGACTTCTAGAAATATTTTTTAGAGATTAAATCATGGATTACATCAGTACCCATACTAATCTTTCTAGAACTAGGTAGGAACTATGTGGTATATTTTGATGAATCCCGATTTTGACATGGAAGAGATCTCATACATGGATGTCATGATTTTTCAAATGGTTAAAGTTATATATGATCATGTAACCACAAATATCTACCGAATGACATGAAAATAGATACATCATTCCATAGATTAATAACCTAGAGGCATTAATTATTTTAGAAAATTTTTACAATATTTAAAATCAATAGGTTTGGAAATTCATCTTTTAATAAATAGAAATTAACACTAGGAAATGAATATTGATGTATTACATCATGGTGGATCATTTAGAAATGGAATACAGACCCAATTTAGTGATTTACGTGGCTGTTCTGTTGCGTTATAAAAACTATAAAGATATGGTCCATGAATCTCATGACCTGTAGTAGCTAATGAGAATTATTTATGATATGCACCTATTTTATGTGGAACATGATGGACATGGTATTTTCTTCTAGGTAAATCATTGTCCCTAATGTGATTATTTCGGTATCTGTGGTTCAAACATCAAATATTGATTGTATAAAAATTAAGTAAAAAATAAGTTGTACGAAGAATTCTTAAAACTAGTAATATGAATAAAAATCATGGTTATGTTTTCTTATTTTGATTTTATTTCCTTATTCATTTTAGAAATTTCTTGTTATTATATATCACCGTTTAAAAAGTTTATCTGTGTATTCAAAATGATGAAAGTTATAATTTAACATTTCTAGTTGTTAGCTATTATATCAATTATTTAATATTATGTGATGAAAAAATAATATGTTCCCCATGTAAAGTCCTAATATAAAGGATCATATGGTATATAATATAATATGAATATGACTTTAAGTACATGGATGCCATCTTTTCATAGGCATTATCGCTAAACTACTGAGAGCATTTTGGAATCATGATTTTAATTTGGTTGAGTTAAGATAAACTGAAAAATAGTCGTAAATATTTTCCATGTCATAGAATCAAAATCCATAGGGGAAATGGAAAATATATCTGAGAAGTTTTCATTTTTCATGGATTTTCATTTTTTATTGTAACTGGTATAGAGTATTATTTCACTTTTCAATTGTTTTTCCCATAAAATAGGATCCAATGAGTTTATTTAGTAGGAAATAAACATAACTTATATATAATGTAGTGATGTTATAATGCAAAATTCATACATTAGAATATATTTTCTATGATTGTGTTTTTAAATTTAGTGTCTATTAGGAAAAAAAATCTATTGGTGGAATACATCTATAATAAATTCTATCAAGTGAAAATAAAAAAGGCCATGTTTGTGGCTTTTTATTGTCACACTTATATTTTTTCAGTATATCGATTAGATATAAGATAGAAAATAATGATTGGGTTGAGTATTTTAGATGATAATACAAATAATATATATATGATTTGATAATAAGTTTATACAGATTAAATCTGTTATAAATAATATGGAATGATTCATCATCAACATATATCTTTCAATGTGAGTGTCCATGTCTTCTTAAAAGAATAACCCATACTTGTTCAATAATAATTTTGGACATAAAAGATGTTATCAACCCATTTTTTGGGAATATTTTATCTCTCTAATCAGATTGTATCTGTTTTATATTTTTTATCCGTTACAGCAAGATAATAGTGTTTTCAACAACATATAACTTGTTTCTCATCTACAGAAGTATCCCATAAATAATTTTCATTTTATAAGTTGGGATCCTATTATTCATGGAAATTTTGTGAAATTTATTTATGAATCAGTTAAAACTATTTATAATGATTAAGAGACCCTGTGAGGGAGATTTATTTCAATGGAATGTGTTTTATAGTGACATTTACTAGTTCGATATGAAAATTTTGAAATGGATATGTACAAATGGGGGATATCTCTTTACATATTCATGGGAAATGTTGATCTCCAGCATCTAAGCGATGGAAATAATAATTGATAAGAAAAAATAACTCATATGGGTTGAGGTATATTGTCATAATATTTTCAATTTCATTTGTACTATTTGAAAACAAATTATAATATTTTAGAGTAGTAAAGGTGAAATAACTATTAATTTGGAAATAGATAAAATTAATACCAAGAAAAGGAAATTATTTATAATAATTTTTAGAAGAGATATCTCATGAGATGATTAATAGATTGAATAGTTTCCACCAGGTGAAGGGATAATGCGACTCGAGATGTGAAATCCATTCACATAATAAAATTACATTCCAAAAAAAATTTGATGTTACTTTTTTTTATTATAAGAATTATTAAATAAATTCATGTCATAAAATTATAGTACCAAATTGAAATTTACTTATATCATTAATATTTTAGTTAATATTTTTATTTTATATAGAAATTCAATTTAAATCTCTTTCCTCTATAATTAAAATACCATCATAGAATAAATTTAGTGATATTCATTATATGTACATTAAATAAAATAAATCACAGTTTGATCAATTTAGGAAATAATTAGTTAGGATCATGTAAATAGATAATATGTTCAATCTCCTCAGGTTACATATAGAGGAACCACATAAATGTTTATATTGACTATATCTATGTATATTTAATTTTTTTTATGAGATCATCAATTATAATATTGAAGACTGAAAATAAGATCTTAAAATGATGAAATAATCTTTGATCCTTCAAAATAAAAAGTAAAGAATAGTGGATTATATCACATTATAATATTCCAGAACATGATTAATAGGGTTTTCTAAATCATTCATTTGAATTTATTAGGATTAACTTGATTAATTTATGTGGGAAAATAATTTTGTTATGTGATTTCAAAATAGTAGATTTGAATATTTGAGAAATGTTGTTTTCTAGAGAGGATTGATGAAATATATATTTTTTGAAAATGATTAATTTGTTCACGGAATAATTATAATGTCATATATTCATGTTCATGTTGATCATATTATGGTTGGTTGTACCACAATCTATAATATAAATCATACGATGGATCCTTATCAAAATAAAAAATGTCAAATTTTAGTTAATATGGGGTGGATCATAGTAAGAAATACCACTATCTAATTGGGTAACCAAGTGATGACTCGGTGTCAATATGACTCCCAACTTGTGAGAATAGTGAGGTCCATGGATAGATTATTAGTGAGTGACTATGATTTTTTGTGTATGTGGGAATTGATTTATTATCCAAACTAACAAGAAGATTAATGAAATCTAAATTAATATATATCCTATGGATAAAATGATGATAGTTTTAAAATAAAATGTTTTTTTACATTTAAAATATATTTATTTATAAAATGATTTACCATGTTCTTATCCTCATTTAATGTTTTGGGTGGTCTATGGGGACTACTGAATGAGTGTTATATCCATACAATTCCTTAGAACATTGATACCCTTTGAGATATCTTCTACAAAGTAATATGGAAGGGGATGTTTCTTACATATGTAGAGGAGTTATGTGACAGTATTTCCATGCCTCGTGATTTTAAAACTTCAAACATTATATGTATTGGTCAGTAGTGGTTACACCTTAGAGTGAGGCACATTACTTATTAGAGTTTTATCCTTGCAGTCTTAATATTATATAGTTATTAATATAATATTTATTATTTGTATTTTTATTGTGTTTTGTGAGTTTTTTTCTCATAATGTGTATAGATTTTATTCTTTTTTATGAATTTTAATAATAGGTCACTTTTTTCTTAAGGAATATCATCCCCCATTATTCTATTAAGCCCAAGGAATTTATTTTTTTCCTTTCGTGACATAGATTTTTCACCTAATGTTATCATTACCTCTTCCTCCTCTCATAACTATGAATTTTGGTGGGATGTATCATTACATTTATTATAAGATGGTTTCCTTGACACAATATATTGGTTATATATTATTCTCCACATTAAAATCTTTATTTTATATAATATTAATTTATGTATTGATGAAAGGAGGTTCATATGTTATATGTATTTTAGTTATCATTTATTAATGAATAATACACACTATTTAGTATTTTCAGTGTTTGGTAGGGAAAAATAATTTATATTATTTTTATTGAAATTTTAATGTTTTAGGAATAGTTTGTGAACAAACACACAATTAATAACCTCCACCCTAAAAGGTGTGAGTTTATGAAATATTCCATTTTTTCACACCATTGGAAGTAATATCGTGGTATTTCTCATGTATTCCACCACATTGAACAATATATTAAAGATGATGTTATGTTTAATAAATAATTGGTTGTAATAGAATGTCATTGGGATATGGTATTCCATATATTGTTAGTTTTTTTTAATTTTGGTTTAAATGAGTCGTGGGGGTTCATTAATTTCATTTGAGTGAGAGTTAAGGATGATGATGATTTAATATGGTAATTTATTTATTTAATTATGCTAATAAAATGGTTTAAAGGTTAGAAAGTGAAATTAAATTTGGTGACTATATAATGTTTTGTAAAATTTATATAATATTTCTTTTCATGGGTAAAAATTTATCAAGGTCTATATAGTTTTATAATTTTTTTGAGTGACATATTTCCTCATTTTTAAATATATAATTTGTTCTATGTTTTATAATGAAATTTCAATGAGGAGATGATATTTTTCAGATTTTATAATTATAATTCCTTAAAATATAAATTTTATATCTATTATATGAAATAGAAGTAGATTCAAACTCTGGTTATAATTGGAAAACAAAAAAATAGTAGTTTTAGGAAATAAAAGATGATATTTTATATATATTATCATTGGTTTATTCAAAAATCCATTTATTCTGAATAAAACCGTAGTTAAAAATATAATATAAAAAACCATGGTGTTGGTGTTCTTGAATGTTATACATAGTATAATTATGACATTATTTTTGAATCGTCTTGGTGAAAACCATAGGTTTATAAGAATTGATTTGGAAATATATTTTTTTAATGTTATTATCTCTTTAGGGAAGAGAATATGAAATAATTTTATATGGGATTTATTATAACTTTTTATATGTTATCATATTTTAAAAAATTAAAATAGAAATATTAATTTACTAAATATAATTTTATATAGGTTTTCGAATAATTTTTTCAAGGGGAATTAAACCACATCATTATATAAAAAAATTAATTTGATTATAAAAATATGTGGACTTTATGGATGTAATGATTAACATATTTTTATTCTAAAATCATTATTTATGAATTCATTCAATGATTTTAGTACTCACAGTATAATTGTTGACCAAAAGATAATAAACTATTGGAAATAATCAAAGGAATTTTTTTACTATATATCTATATCTCTCATCACTAAATATTCATAAAATAATTATTCAATAATAACATGGATGCATTTTTATATTATATTTAGTTGATATCGGGTACATTAATATTCTTATATTTGGTTAATATTTAATTGAGGTTTAATTTATTAGATATATGATTATGTAGTGTATCATTATCTCACATTTTTTTAAAATTGGTAGGATAAAAATACTATGTTCAAATTTTGGAAATTCATTTATATGGTACGATAATATAAATGAGTTATCAATTTATAGATTAAGAATTCTAAAGTCATGAATGGGGATTTCTACAATGTTAATTTTAAATTACTAGGTAATTGTAATTGATTTTTAAATAACATTTCTATTCAGGTACTCTTCATGATCTATTAACCATTATATCAATGGGGATTAAATATTATTATTTTTTCCATGTTAATATAAGTTTATATGTGGTATAATTGTGTTATTGGAAAAATCATTAGTTCAAATTTGTCAAAATATTGTTTCCTGATCAAAGTGATTAAGATGTGGGTGATGTCAAGGAGAGTGTATCAAAATGATATTTAAATTCATATTGATTGTTGAAATACATTATTTAGGATAAAGAAACTAATATTTTAATTGTTTTAAATTTTGTAAAAAAATTTCTTATATTTGTATTTAAATACAATATTTCTAGTGATTTTTAAGATTTTGTATTATTGAAAGATACATAGTGTGGAATTTAAAAAAAATCACATGTCTTGTCATTATAAATTAGTTATTTGATGAATTTTTTAATAAACATATTTGAGAAAGAGTTTCTTTAAAATTTGATAAATAATGATAAAAATAATTGATGTAGGAAATAAATTTCAAATTACATAATGTAAATCTATATATGTAAATATATATGTATATATATATATATTTGTGTGTTTGTGTGTGTGGATTGTACTTAAATATTAATTTTTTTTTCTTAACGGATTATTATACTACCCTATTTATTGAAAACTAGCAATAAAACTAATAGACACTCTTTAATATCATGAAAAATATTGTTTTATAGCTATATTGAAATAAAATAAAATATTAAAATAAACTTGAATGATAATTTTTTTAAAATATAGTGATTCGAATTATAAGGAAGTTATAATAAATGTATTAGCTTGACTATTATTATATATTAAATTTTATGTGTTTCCTTGTATATTTTCTATATAAACACAACTTTAGCTGGAGTGTTCTATGTCTAACATCAATTTTGTTTCATCATCTCGGTGTATCTAAAAAATCTATTTTATATTTTATAGATTCATAAAAAATATATTATTTCTCATTTAAGATTATTTATTTACTTTTTTGATGATGTATTACCTTTATTTATATACATTGATAAATTATATTATCATAGGATTTCAAATCTCTATTTGATGGATTCAATGGTTAAAATACTGGGGGACCACTCAATTATAATTATATTAATGATGTGTTTGTAATGAAATTATACATATCGTTATTAAAGAGTTTGATTACATTTGGATTAGATAAACTACAAAAAACTCTTGTATGGATGAAATATATTTTATACTATTTCATTCATTAAATATTTTCATGATTTATTAACATTGAAAGAAGGGATTTAGAGGATAAATTGACTGAGTATTTTGAAATAATAACCCATATTTTTATCATTTATTGATTATGTAGTTATGGTTTTGATTTTGTGTAAGGACATAATGACATAGAGTAAAAAAATTCATCTAGAGTTTTAGGTGATGAATCTCAATTCAATTTTTAATTCAATTGGGGATTTATTAGGGTTTTTTATTAAATGAATTTTTATTATTTATTTGTTTGTTAGATACATAGAATGCATTTATTTTTTTCATTTAATTGTGTCATGATATTGAATTTAATAATTGATGGTTAGTGAGTGGTTATTTATAAATAAAAGTAAATACATATAATAAAGTGATTTCTATAAACATATCTCTATAATATTCTGGAAACATTCATCAATTTTTATTTGAATATGAGTTATTTAATGTCCACTATTTTGAGACTTGAAATTCAACTATATAATATTTTTAAACACTAGTTATATTATTTAAATATATTAAAAATGGACCAGTTTATTGTTTTTAGGCACTTTATACATTTTTATATATTATTTAAAAAATACATGCTTTTAATATGGATTATATAACATATATAATAAAGAAATTTTTTAACATGAAGTTGGAATAATTATGGCTATGTCTCGTTTCATATGACATTCCCAAAAATAATGTAAAACATTTCAAGATTCCTATTTCACTTTTCTATTTTATATTCTTTCATTGAGTCTCAAATGTCTTCTTAATTCTTATATGACTTGTTCACTAATTAGTAAATGAAATAATGAAATTTAAAAAATATTTATATAGTTAATTAAAAATATCTCATATGAATTCTAGAGTATAACCATAAGAAATCCAAATTAATAAAAATTTATATTAAAACCCAATTTAATTTTTGTGTCGGTCATTGTGGAGTTCCCCACAACAACCCATTTTTCTGAATTATTATAATTTAAATAAATAGATTTTATTTTTGAAACACCATGTTTATAAGGCCCCAGCCTTAAACCTTACATAATCTTGAGTTATCACAAGATTACACATTGAGAATCTTTTCAGGTTTAGAGTTTTAGAGAATTAGATCTTAAAACATGCATTACAACCCACATTTAAACAAAGTGGTTACAATAAAAGATAGTATTCTTTTTTCCCATCAATGGAAACATATTGAAAATAAAACATGGATTATTTCTTGACACATCCTTGACTCTATCATCTTATCATGTACCTTTCCCTTGACCTGTGAAAAACATTTCAAAAAATTTGGGATGAGCATAAAAACTCAGTATGGGTTATAAAAAAACATGGAAAGGAAACATGAGTTCATATATACATAGGAATGAAATCATACTTTACCCATAAAACATAGGCACTTTAACATACCACATAAAATCATGAATAAATCATAGAAATCATAAGACATAAAGGTAACTTGAGTCATTCATATCATTCTTACGTAGGGAGTAACCCTCTTGGTTACGTTTGGAATACCCATCATAGTATATTCCCTAAATATCTTCAGATAAACCTTAACGTTTCACTTCTTCGTGTTACCCAATGCATTGGAGAGCTATATCGGTCTCACTGGCCCTTAGTTTATCACGGAACCACCCATCTTCATAATAATGCCCAAGAACCATAACATAATCTTATCACATAAAACATGCATAAAGGAAACATAACATTTCCACCTTTCAATCACAAGATATCAATACATCAAATTGATATAAAAACATTATGAAAACCATTTCCAATACCAAAGTAAAACATGGTATTTATTTTTCATTTAAAAAAGGGTATGGCTTGTAGAGGAAGCCGAAACTCAAATAATGGTCACGGCGGCAGACAAGTCATTGTCGCCGCATACGTACGACAAGAAAAACATTCCCTTTTGTCATTTAGTAAAACGCTTCGTATAAAATTGATTCCTTTTGAATAAGTGTAAAAGTCAAAGGGGTTTATACACCGTATAAAAGAAGGTTTTGTATAAAATAAAATATGCCTCAATGAAAGGAGATTGAGACAAAGTCCCATACCTCGTATCCGACTTGACCTGACCGTTCTTTAATATCCTGAATAATAAACTTGAGTTAATCTATACTTGATTAAGAACCTTTTTCAAGTTCATTATTCCTTTTATACCATGTTATGAACATCATGTAATCATTTAAGTTAATAATGTTCATTTTTTCGGTATTTGGTTCTTAAGTCAAAAATAGACTTCTTACACTTACATGTTGTTAATTTGGTCAAAGGTTCGTTATATCCAGAATGATATTAATGATTTGGATAACATATATATCATATATATTCAGCATATACATGTATTTATAATATTACATCACATTCAGAGGTAAGAAATGAAATGCATCGTTCATGGAGACGGTAAGCCGTACGTACGCATGAACACTACTTCCATTTCTATTTCATATTTTCTGGAATGGAATCATAATGATATAAGTGTATATTATAATTCTAGTATAATAACATATATAAAATCAATAACTTTATCCTTTACACATCCCACATATGGTATTGACGAATCAAATCACTTTCAGGGGGCGGTAGTCTGCACTTCCTAAAACGAAGATATCGTGTTTACCCATAATGGAAACAATAGTGGTATTCCATAAATGAAAAATACAGAAGATTAAGGAAATAATAAATATATTATATATCATATATAAAAATAGTTACATCAGAATGGCCACCTTTGAAGGTGTTAGATGAGTATTGAACAATCATCGTTTCGGGAGGCAGAATTTTTCCATCCATGGAAACCGTATGTTCTTTAACCATTTGATGTAGTTGTGTGAGAGTGTAGCTCAAATATATATTATAACAACATCCTAGTATATTGAATATACTGGTGTTGTTACAAAATAAGTAAATAAAAAGAGTTTAGGGGGTTGGAGAAGTAAAATAAAACAAATGAACATGAGAGAAAGAATTACCTTTAAAAGTGTAACTCCTTTTGATTTGAGTGTAAAGGCTTCCTTTGAAAGGATTCTTCCTTAAGGGAATCCTCTAGGATGAGGAGAGGGAAGTGGAGAGAGTAAATGGGTAGGGGATGTCCGAGGAAAAGGCTTGAGAGGTGTGTGAAATGAGGTAGAGGTGGGGGCCTTTTATAAGAGGAGAGGAGGGGCACTTTTGGAAATCATGAAACTATTATTTTATTTTCAAAAGTGTTTCGAATTTCTAAGGTCAAAAATTGATATATTTCAAAGATAAGATGATAAGGCTTCTAAATATTTCCATCCAATAGTTTTTGGACAAGTTTAGGTCTTAGATATTACATTATCTTTCCATTTTATTTAAATCGTTAAATAATGAGGTCATCGCTGCATCATCATGATGTCATAAATAATTTAATTTATTTAATGTCTAAAAATTATAAAAAAAATAATATGATGTAGGAAAGCTTTTTATCGTTCTAATGAATATTTATAGACAAAAATATTATTATCATAACGCCTTCTAAAAATTGTTTTAGTAAAACAATTTATGTTAGTGTCATTTTCACCTTTATTTAAAAAAAAGGCATTAAAGTCATTATCTCACCCAATTGGCTCCATGGGGTCCCCAAAATCGACCCATGGGTTGTCGTGTTCGGCCATTACTCACCCAATAGGTGTAGGACAAGTGTCATGGTGTTTTCACATTTTTATAATATCATTTTTACCTTAAATTACACTTATTACCTCTAATCGCGATTAATGAAAAAAAGCTACTATTCACCAAAAAAATTATTTTCTTCCCATTGAACCACATTTTACATAATAATGACAACCATGTATGTCGAATTTTTAAAATTCAATACACATTAGTGGTAAACTTTCATTTAACTGAAAAACCAGTTTGCTTGATTACCACTTAGTGGTTTCACTATTCATAAAAAATTGGAGTTTTTCAGAAAATTACCAAAAATTAACCCTAAGCTATATTTGATATTATGAATTCAAAAATGAAGTCTATTTTACAAAATTCAAAACATATAAGTCACATTAATTAATTTAATAATTAATTCCCGCTGTTATGACAAATAGCATGTTTTTATGAAACAATAAGTATCAAAAGATTGACACCACTTTAAGTCCAATTTAAAATTGAAATTGATTCCAATTACCACCATTGGATTAAATGGTAAAAATATATTATAATTTCACTTAAAAACCAATTCAAAAGATAATCTAATCATATAAATAAATTAGATTAAAAAGCAGTTTTGATGTAAAATGCAGTATTTTCAACTATTCATTAAAAAATGAATATTGTCAGAAAAATACCAAAAATTCACACAAAGTAAATTTTGATGTTCCAATCATAAAGAATAAATTAATTTTGACAAAAGTAGTTTATAAAATTGTCAAAATATAGATTCAAAATTGGTTTTCCATCAAAGGCAGTAAAACAATATTTTAAAAATATTAGTGTATTCCATGCTTAAGATTGGATTTATTTTCATTTTAAGCCTCTAAAACACTATATAATTCATTAATAGACATAGATAAAATATCTATTATTCATTAATTACTTGGGATGTTACATCCTTCCCCCCTTTAGAAAATTTCGTCCCTACAATTTATTTACTTATCGAATAAATGGGGGTACTTATCCCTCATTGCATTTTCAGATTCCCATGTTGCCTCTTCAATCATGTGGTTTTTCCACAAAACCTTTACCTGGTGAATCACCATATTCCGTAACACTTGCTCTCTGTGGTCAAAAATCTGGACCGGTTGTTCCTCATAAGATAGGTTATCTTCCATCTGAATTACCTCTGGACTCAATAATGAGATAGATCTGGCATGTACTTCCTTAACATTGAAACATGAAAAACATTGTTTACCTGAGAGAAACTCGGAGGTAAAGCCACTCAGTAAGCAACTGATCCAACTCTCTCCAGAATTTCATATGGTCCAATGAACTTTGGACTCATCTTTCCTTTCTTACCAAATCGCATCACACTTTTCCATGGTGATACTTTGAGAAAAACATGATCACCTACCTCAAAGGATTGATCCTTCCTCCTGTTGTCTGCATAACTTTTCTGCCTAGTCTGAGCTGTTCTCATGTGCTTCTGTATCAGCTGAACTTTTTCTGCCAACTCTTCTACCAATTCTGGTCCCATCAACTTCCTTTCACCCACTTCATCCCAGAAAACTAGAGTTCGACACAGCTTTCCATATAACGCCTCAAATGGTGCCATCTGTATACTAGAATGAAAACTGTTATTATATGAAAATTCAACCAAAGAAAGATGTTGGTCCCAACATCCCTGATAATCCATTGAAGAAGCTCGTAGCATATCCTCCAAGGTCTGAATTGTTCGTTCTGACTGCCCATCTGATTGAGGATAAAAAGCTGTACTAAAATTTAATTCAGTACTCATCGACTTCTGAAGGCCTTTCCAAAAGTTAAAAGTGAACCTGGGATCAAGGTCAGATACAATGGAGAGGAACTCCATGTAACCTGACTATCTCATTAAGATAAAAACGGGAAAGTTTATCAAGAGAGAAAGTATCTCGTATAGCAAGGAAATGAGCAGATTTGGTCAAGCGATCAACAATAACCCAGATTGCATTATTACCTCGAGATGTCTTCAGTAATCCCACAACAAAGTCCATGGATATATTCTCTCA
Source organism: Viscum album (assembly GCA_963277665.1). Classification (NCBI taxonomy): domain Eukaryota; kingdom Viridiplantae; phylum Streptophyta; class Magnoliopsida; order Santalales; family Viscaceae; genus Viscum; species Viscum album. The sequence goes on from OY728135.1 coordinate 1,281,945,436, forward strand.
TTTCCACTCTAGAACTGGTTAAGGATGAAGCATCCCTTTCGGTAACTGCCGCTCTGCTTTAACCTGTTGACATGTCAAACACTTCACAGTAAAATCAATAATATCCCTTTTCATTCCATCCCACCAGTATTACTCCCGCAGATCTCTATACATCTTAGTACTGCCCGGATGAACTGAAATTGAAGAACTATGGGCTTCACATAACAAATCTCTCTTCAACTGTGAGTCACAAGGCACACACAATCTCTTCCCAAATCTCAAAATACAATCATTATCAATGTTGAATTCAGGCAACTTACGTTTCTGAACCAGCTCTACCTTTTTCTGCAACTCAGTGTCTTTCTTCTGTGCTTGCTTGATTCTTCCTGATAGAGAAGATCTCACTGATACCTGAAACAAAACAGAATAACTTCCTGAACCAACAACTTCTATGCCAAAGTTCATCAAATCCTTAACCAAATGATCACGTTCCAAATGCAACATTGCTAATGAAGCATTACTTTTTCGACTCAAAGCATTAGCCACTTTATTTTCTTTTCCCGGATAGTAATTAATTGTACAATCATAATCCTTGATTAATTCCAACCATCTCCTCTGTCTCATGTTTAACTCTTTCTGACTGAATATATACTTTAAACTTTTGTGATCGGTATATATTTCACACTTTACTCCATACAAATGATGCCTCCAAATTTTCAAAGCGAAAACAACAGCAGCTAATTCCAAATCATGTGTAGGGTAATTTACCTCACGAGTTTTCAACTGTCATGAAGCATAAGCAATTACCTGATCATTCTGCATTAGGACGCAACCAAATCCTTTCAATGAAGCATCACTGTATATAACAAACTCACCATTCTTGTAAGGTAGTGCCAAAACTAGAGCATTCACAAATCTTCTTTTCAATTCCTGAAAACAATCATCACATTCTTTTGTCCAGATAATATTAACACCCTTCCGAGTTAGATTAGTCATTGGGCTAGATAATCAGGAAAAATTTCTAACAAACCTTCAGTAATATCTTGCCAAACCAAGGAAGCTACGAATCTCGGTTACATTTGTGGGTCTTGGCCATTCTTCCACAACTTTGGTTTTTGTAGGATCAACAGTTATTCCATCTTTAGAAACAATATGACCAAGGAAAGAAATTTGTTGCAACCAAAACTCACAATTGCTGAATTTTCCATACAGTTTCTTTTCTTTTAATGTTTGCAAGATAACCCTAAATGTCTTTCATGCTCCTCTTTACTTTTAGAAAACACCAAAATATCATCAATTAAAACCACCACAATATTATCCAAGAACTCATGGAAAATTCTATTCATTATGTCCATGAATATAGAAGATGCATTGGTTCGCCCAAAAAACATTACTACAAATTCATAATGGCCATATCTCGTACAGAACGCGGTCTTCGGAACGTCTGCTTCTTTTACCTTCAACTGATGGTACCCCAACCTCAAGTCAATCTTTGAAAAATACTGTGCTCCCTGGAGCTGATACGACTTCATTTGATGGCCCAATGTCTGCCGAAGTAGTTCCAAAAGATTTCACCACCCCTTTCTGCTTGTATTCTAACTGCTTCCCATCACTCAAGCTCTTTGTCGGACACTCGTTTGCATAGTGACCCATCTCATTGCACTTATAACATTTCACTAACTGTAAATCAAATTTTGTCTTACCATCACCCTGATCGTTTTCAGTGCAATCACGAGCCTTATGTCCCATCTTACCACATCGGTAGCACTTTCCAGAATTCAAAAGACATTCCCCAGCATGCCTTTTGCCACATTTATCACAAACTGGAAACTTAGTTTTCTTACAATCAGACTTTTTTGAAGAATTCTTACCTTTCTCCTGCCACCTCGATCTCTTCTTCTGTTGGTTGTTATAGAAAACTTGGTCATCGAAAAACTCCATTTCCACCATCTCAGCACATCGAACAAGCTTTTCATAACTTTTAAACTCACGAGAAGCTAATGGCCTTCGATATTGTGGCTTTAATCCTGAGTAAAAACGATTGATTTTACTATCAAGGCCTCAGATAAAATTTGGAGCATACCTTGCCAATCAAGTGAACCTTTCTTCATAGGCAGCCACTAAGTCTTCCTCTTGCCTCAATTACATGAATTGTTTTTCCATCCTAAGTCGAACAGCCTTAGGAAAAAACTTCTCAAGAAATATACCTTTGAATTCATCCTAGTCGAGAGCATCAATCTCATCATTGTCCCTGATATTTTTAACCATCGACAACCACTGATCTGCCTCACCCTCCAAACGGTAAATAGAAAGACTAACCTTTTTATTTTCTGAACACCCCATGACATCGAAAATCTTCTCCAGTGCTTTAATCCACCCTTTAGCTAACACAGGGTCAGATGATCCTCTGAATGATGGGGGATATTGCCTCATGAAATGTTCAACCACTGACATGTTCCTCTGCGGTTGATCTGGCTGATCTCGTGCATGGATACCACCAACATTTATAGCCTGAGTCAATTGTGCCATCACTGCAACAAACTGTTCAGTTCCAATTCTGACCATCTCGGGATGCTGATTCGGAAGGTTATTACCTTCTGTATGCCTTCCTAGCACTGCTTCCCTATTTCCTCTGCGGAAAACCATTCTAAACAAACATGTCTTAGATGAAGCAACATGGAAATCTTCAAATGCTATATCATATCAATTTGACCATAAAAAAAATATTTTTGGATAATCATTTAATATAATTCTAACTCTTAAAATTATCTAAACCTCCCTTTGATACCAACTATAAGGCCCCAGCCTTAAACCTTACATAATCTTGAGTTATCACAAGATTACACGTTGAGGATCTTTTCAGGTTTAGAGTTTTAGAGAATTATATCTTAAAACATGCATTACAACCCACATTTAAACAAAGTGGTTACAATAAAAGATAGTATTTTTTTCCCATCAATGGAAACATATTGAAAATAAAACATGGATTCTTTCTTGACACATCCTTGACTCTATCATCTTATCATGTACCTTTCCCTTGACCTGTGAAAAACATTTCAAAAAACATGGGATGAGCATAAAAACTCAGTATGGGTTATAAAAAAACATAGAAAGGAAACATGAGTTCATATATACATAAGAATGAAATAATACTTTACCCATAGAACATAGGCACTTTAACATACCACATAAAATCATGAATAAATCATAGAAATCATAATACATAAAGGTAACTCGAGGCATTCATAACATTCTTACATAGGGAGTAACCCTCTTGGTTACGTTTGGAATACCCATCACATTATATTCCCTAAATCTCTTCGGAGAAACCTTAATGTTTCACTCCTTCACGTTACCCAATGCATTGGAGAGCTATATCGGGCTCACCCGCCCTTAGTTTATCACGGAACCACCCATCTTCATAATAATGCCCATGAACCATAACATAATCTTATCACATAAAACATGCATAAAAGAAACATAACATTTCCACCTTTCAATCACAAGATATCAATACAACACATTGATAGAAAAACATTATGAAAACCATTTCCAATACCAATGTAAAACATGGTATTTATTTTTCATTTAAAAAAAGGGAATGGCTTGTAGAGGAAGCTGAAACTCAAATAATGGTTAGGGTGGCGGATAAGTCGTTGTCGCCGCATACGTACGACAAAAAAAACAGTCCCTTTTGGCGTTTAGTAAAACGCTTCATATAAAAAGGATTACTTTTGAATAAGCGTAAAAGTCAAAGGTGTTTATACACCGTATAAAAGAAGGTTGTGTATAAAATAAAATATTCCTCAATGAAAGGAGATTGAGACAAAGTCCCATACCTCGTATCCGACTTGAGCTGACCGTTCTTTAATCTCCTGAATAATAAACTTGAGTTAATCTATACTTGATTAAGAACTTTTTTCAAGTTCATTATTCCTTTTATACCATGTTATGAACATCATGTAATCATTTAAGTTAATAATGTTCATTTTGTCGGTATTTGGTTCTTAAGTCAAAAATAGACTTCTTACCCTTACATGTTGTTAATTTGGTCAAAGGTTCATTATATCCAGAATGATATTAATGATTTGGATAACATATATATCATATATATTCATCATATACATGTATTTATAATATTACATCACATTCAGAGGTAAGAAATGAAATGCACCGTTCATGGAGACGGTAAGCCGTACGTACGCATGAACGCTACTTCCATTTCTATTTCGTATTTTATGGAATGGAATCATAATGATATAAGAGTATATTATAATTCCAGTATAATAACATATATAATATCATTAACTTTATCCTTTACACATCCCACATATGGTATTGACGAATCAAATCACTTTCAGGGGGCGGTAGTCCGCACTTTCTAAAATGAAAATATCGTGTTTACCCATAATGGAAACAATAGTGGTATGACATAAATTAAAAATACAGAAGCTTAAGGAAATAATAAACATATTATATATCATATATAATAATAGTGACATCATAATGGCCACCTTTGAAGGTGTTAGATGAGTATTGAACAATCATCGTTTCGGGAGGCAGAATTTCTCCATCCACGGAAACCGTATGTTCTTTAACAATTTGATGTAGTTGTTTGAGAGTGTAGCTCGAATAAATATTATAACAACATCCTAGTAAATTGAAGATACTGGTGTTGTTACGAAATAAGTAAATAAATAGAGTTTATGGGGTTGGAGAAGCAAAATAAAACAAATGAACATGAGAGAAAGAATTACCTTTAAAAGTGTAACTCCTTTTGATTTGAGCCTAAAGGATTCCTTTGAAAAGATTCTGCCCAAAGGGAATCCACTAGGATGAGTAGAGGGATGTGGAGAGAGTAAATGGGCATGGGATGGCCGAGCCAAAGGCTTGAGAAGTGTGTGAAATGAGGTAGAGGTGGGGGCCTTTTATAAGAGAAGAGGAGGGGCACTTTTGGAAATCATGAAACTATTATTTTATTTTCAAAAGTGTTTCGAATTTCAAAGGTCTCACATTGATATATTTCGAAGATAAGATGATAAGGCTTCTAAATATTCCCATACAATAGTTTTTGGACAAGTGTAGGTCTTAGATATTACATTATCTTTCCATTTTATTTAAATCGTTAAATAATGAGGTCATCGCTACATCATCATGATGTCATAAATAATTTAATTTATTTAATGTCTAAAAATTATAAAAAAAATAATATGATGTAGCAAATCATTTTATATTTCTAATGAATATTTATAGACAAAAATATGATTAGTATAACCCCTTCTAAAAATTGTTTTAGTAAAACAATTTATGTTAGTGTCATTTTCACCTTTATTCAAAAAAAGGCATTAAAGTCATTATCTCACCCATGTGGCTCCATGGGGTCCCCTAAATAGACCCATGGGTTGTCTTGTTCGTCCAAGACTCACCCAATAGGTGTAGGACAAGTGTCATGGTGTTTTCACATTTTTATAATATCATTTTTACCTTAAATTACACTAATTACCTCTAATCGCGATTAATGAAAAAAAGTTACTATTCACCAAAAAAATTATTTTCATCCCATTGAACCACATTTTACATACTAATTACAACCATGTATGTCAGATTTTCAAAATTCAATACACATTAGTGGTAAACTTTCATTTAACTGAAAAATTAGTTTGCTTGATTACCACTTAGTGGTTTCACTGTTCATCAAAAATTGGAGTTTTTCAGAAAATTACCAAAAATTCACCCTAAGCTATATTTGATATTCTGAATTCAAAAATGAAGTCTATTTTACAAAATTCAAAACATATAAGTCACATTAATTAATTAAATAATTAATTCCCGTCGTTATGACAAATAGCGTGTTTTTATGAAACAATAAGTATCAAAAGATTGACACCAGTTTAAGTCCAATTTCAAATTGAAATTGATTCCAATGACCACCATTGGATTAAATGGTAAAAATATATTCTAATTTCACTTCAAAACCAATTCAAAAGATAATCTAATCATATAAATAAATTAGATTAAAAAGCAGTTTTGATGTAAATTGCAGTATTTTCCACTATTCATTAAAAAATGAACATTGTCAGAAAAATACCAAAAATTCACATAAAGTAAATTTTGATGTATCAATCATAAAGAATAAGTTTATTTTGACAAACATAGTTTATAAAATTTTCAAAAGATAGATTCAAAAATTTTTTTGCCATCAAAGGCAGTAAAACAATCTTTTAAAAATATTAGTGTATTTCATGCTTAAGATTGGATGTATTTTCATTTTAAGCCTCTAAAACACTATCTAATTCATTAATAGACATAGATAAAATATCTATTATTCATTACTTAGATGGGATGTTACAATTTTAATATTTCACTACATGATACATTGATATCAGCTAATGGTACATGGAAGAATATGTTTGTCTTTTGTTTCACACAATAATGTTTTCCATTAATATCTTGTGTTATATACATGATCATGTTTTACTGAACTACGATATAAAATTTATGTTATTATTTAATATAATAGATATCACCTAGCTATTGTAACTATAGTAATGAAATAGAGTTTCTATAATATGAAAATATATATTTTTTAAATTTTTATCAGATATAAATACATTAAAAAGATAACAATCATTTATAAGAAACAAAAAATTCCAGAAATCCTTTACTTTTCCCCTAAGCTATTTATTCATTCTTTACGTACATAATTTAAAATATGATTTTAATGTTTCTTAAAAAATTATATAAAAAATTATACAATTTTTTTTTTGAATAGGAATATCAAAATTATCTTAGGCTAATTTGTTGTGAATTTTCCAAAGAAGATTCGTTTTTATGAATACTAAAAAATATTGATTTATAATTGAAAGCAACTTTTTTTATTGAATAATTTATAATGATAAATTATATTTTGAAATATTTTTAATTTCATAAAATGTCATGTATACATCTATAAATCCAATATTGTCAATTACACACATTTTCATATGGAATATAGATATAAAAACATTTCATACTTTTTAAAATTTCACTTTAAAACCCATGAATTATCACCACAACTGTGATATTTATTTTATATTTAATTCATTAAATTTTATTAATTTAATTTGAAAAAATGGGTTTCTAATTTTTAATTACATAATTTACAATTACTAATAGGTCTAAATAATTTTTTTATGAAATTGATTTGTGAAAACAACTAAAATTTAGTCTAATGGGTATCAAATTTTTTTTAATTAGTAGTTTAAATTAGAATATATGGTGTATAATGACCTATAAATTTTTTCCAAAACAACTTTTATGGATATGTTTCAACCCTTATCACCTTTATATTGGATCTTTTGAGTTATTGGGATATTATTCCTTGAAATTCACTAGTATAATATCTTATGTAAATAAAAGGAAAAAAATGAACATTCTTTTCCTTAAATATTCATAAAGACATCGCATGGATGAAAAATAATATTTTTTATTATAAATAGTATTTTGAAAATTATTTTTTATTATAAATATATATTTTTAAGAGATAGATATTAAATAAAGACATTAAATACCTTAGAAAGTTCAATGAATGAATTATTTTGTTTGTAATTAACAAAAATATATGATACTAAAAACATTGAAAGTGAATTAATTTGATTGAATTATTTTCCTCAAATAATTTATTAGATGAATATATCATTTAAAAAATTATTTAACTTAATATATTCAACATCCATTATATTAATTATATTTAAAAATTATAATAAATTAAATAATTTCAATATCGATATTAATTTTATTTATTAATAAATGATATTTTTTAAATTATTTAAAATTATTAGGAACATATCTTATACAATGTGTTTTATAATTTTAATAAATATAATATATTTCCCATATTTGGAATAATTTATATTTTATAGTGAAAATATTGATTCAAAAATAGTAAATTCATAGTTTGCATTGTTAGGGTTAAAGCAGTGTTTTTACGAATCACATGAGATTTTTTTAATAATTATTTACAGAAAATTTGTGATTTATATTTTATCAATTAGATATAACATTTTATAGTATGACATTCTAGTGTTTATATTATATCACACTTCAATTTCCTCTTAATTGAAAAATAACCTCAGTTTGAAAATTAGTTACATTAACAAAACCCAAAAATGGAAAAAATATGGAATTGTAGATGTTATAGAATAAACATATAAAAATTATTATATATTTGTGGTGGAGGTATATATTAAAAAATTTACCCTATAATAGATTATTATACCAAATTGGGGCCATCATAGGTAAGGAATATCTCCTAATAGTGTGTCATTTTGAGTGTCTATATGAATGCCACTCCTATACTATAAAAGGTAACACACAAACCGCCATTATTTACAGCTCTCAATCTATTTCGATCGAGAAAACCATAAAAAATTAACTCTACAAATTCCATCACCTAATCATATGAACCATAATTTGGGTTTAATTCAATCCTTTTATGGTTTTATGATAGACCTTTGAAGGATACCTGAAGGAGTGGTAACATTCTTTTAAAAGAATTTTTATTTTATTTCTTTTCCCACTCCATCAATTATTATTATACCAAGAATATATAAAAACCTTATTTTATTTAACTATATATTATTTTTTTTATTTTTTTATGGACTACAATATTAAACACTTCTATCAAATTGGTTACGAAATCATTGTTCGTGTGTACGACATACTACAGCCTCTAAAACCGATGTCGTTTGTTTTTTCATTACAAAATTTAAAGAATTAGTATAATTATTGGAATACTATTGATTTATGATATATATGATTTTATTACTCTTCTACAATTATTACATAACATATATTCATTATTTAAATTTTGTGGGAATATGATTATGTCATTTGTGTGCACGACAGACAACCGCTTCGTGAAGCGATGTTATTTGATCACACTTATATATAATCAAATATGTATGAGATAAATAAACATATTATATATATATATATGGAGTAAAAAATAAACTATATTGAAATATTTATATTTATCATTTATTTTTATTTCCTTCAATAAGACATGAAAATAGAAATAACATTGATGTGTATGTATAGCCCACCGTCTCTATGAATGGTGTATTTAATTTTGTATTTGTATACATTATTGATAAATATAAACACATATATAATAATTTTATATGATAATAATATATTTTAAAAAAAATTGATGATGAAATCTTTATTAATTGATGATAACAAAAATAGTAACCAATGAAAAATTTTATAAACTGAAAAGTGCTTTTTACCTAAAATGAAACATTGAAAAAGAATTGTTAATAAAAAACTAATAAAATGTTGTGATAAAATAATATAGGGTATAATATATGTATATTAATTTTTTTTTGTAAATTATATATAATAAAATAATATTTATTATATAAGATGTTTTAATGAGTTTGGAGGGAGTCAAGACTTATGATTTGGGGATTTATAGTCTTACTTTTATTTATGAAATATTTGTCCATATTCGCCACTCATTTATTTTTTGTGGTGTATATAATAATATTTTATCTCATATATCATGAATATAAAACATTTCTTGATAACTCATTTCTATATTTATGTTATTTTTCATGTGGATTATGACATAAAAGATACTCAAACAGAAAGTGATTTCAATATTTCTTTTTTACATTTGTAAGAAACATTCCATATTCACCACCACATTCTTCTATATGGTGTATATACATCATAGTAATTTATTTTATGATTTTTTTAATAATTTTGTTTATTTACTTATCCCTTTGATAATTTATCTTTCATGGGGATTACTATTCAAAATTTACCAAATCAGTAAAGTATTTTTGCCACAATATTCTTTCATTGAGGCGTATATTAGGATATAGACCTATATTCATTCATGGTGTGTATATATAACTCATTTTACATGTAATATCGTGAATTTAACTATCTTAATTATATTTTATGTTCTATTTTATGTTATTCCTTCATGATGATTAACATTTAATGGTAACATTTTCATTATGATTTATGTAACAATATTATCATTTGTCAATATTAATTGTGATTAAGTCAAAAATGTTACAATCTAATTATATACCACTCAATATGTTTCATAAACATTATACTCCATTGTTTGTAAATTATATGATCAAGTAATGTTATGATTTTTTCACTCATTTTTACATAATATAATTAAGAATTTTTTTAAGAATATGTGACCTTATTTCACTCTATAGTTGAAAATATGTTTTATTCCAAATCCATGTTTTATAAAAATGTTTTGAAAAATGATTTCATTTATTTTTAATATAATTTTATAATAAAATGACATGTAATAATTTTAAAATTTACGTAGTGTTTTAAATTATTCTCTAATATTATTTAATAATTTTTCAAAAAAAATTCAAGGAAAATGATTTTCTAAATGTTTTATGTTTTCAGAAACATTTTTTAAAATACAAAAATATATTTTAATTGTAAAATTTATTAAATTATTTTTAAATACATTAGTATATACTATTATGTTGAATAAAATAGTAGGATTTTGAATATTCATTATGTTTTGAAAGGTTATATTCAATGAATGTTTATTTTCCTTATGAAACGTTCCAATTGATGTTTCAAAATTCTCCGGCATCTATGATTACATAAATTGATATATTCTATTCTTCAATGAGGATATTATACAATGAAAACACTATAATTAATTATTTAATTTGTTTTTTATTAATATGTAATGAATTTTTGGAAACATGTCTCTCTTTAAGGGGTTATACCATGATAAAATGCATGAAAACCACTTTATTTTCATTGGTTATTTTACAATGAAATGATTATGTAACCCATATCTATTCAAAAAGTATTGATATGATGAAATGTTTATGATACCAATTTCATATCAAGGGTTATGATGTTATTAATTTTTATGAGCTTATGGAACACATATTTTTTTTATGTAAATGGTGGGATCTATATCTCATTCTAAGTCATTGGATAATGAAAAATGTTTAATGAGCTTGAAGGGCACATGAGTGATTATCCTAATAACAATGACAAGGATACATATGATATTATTCATATCCCAATGATTAGGGTACACAAATAATATTCACAATCCCAAATATAAATTTACACAGTAGATTATCCCAATCCCATTGATGGGGATACGCTGGGGGTCAACATTAACACAATGATAAGCGTAAATGATTTTTTAGACCATACATGAAATGGATGGTACATGATTGGTTCTCCCAATTCCAAAAAAGGTACATGGGTTTTTATCCTAATCTTAAAAAATTATATGCATTTGTGTTAGATTTTTTGTATATAATTATCTATGATTAAATGTATTCTATTTAATCCATATCACAATATCTCATGGATTTTTTCAAATGATTCCCTTATAAATCATGTCTTATGAAATATCAATATTTATTCCATGAATTATTATTATGATCTTTAATATTTAGGTTATGGTTTTCAATTTGGGTTTTTATGTCATCATACTGGTATTTTCATGTTATTCTTAAGTATATCTGTCATTTACAATTACAAGTCATCTGAGCATACATATTATAATGTTTTTCTTCCCTAGGTTGTGATGATTGTTTTCATTTGGATTACTAAATTCATTGATATTTTTGGGAAACATTAAATATCAATTACTATAATATGAGATTATGACCATTTTTTCCAAAGAAAATAATATATTACAGTCCTAAAGTGTGTATTTGGGTAATGCATTGGATATTCATAAATAATGATTTAATATCTATGTATGTTTATCTTGGGATTATATATTTGGTACAAATTCAATGGTTTAGTGAAACATTTAAAAAAAGGTTGAGAAAACATTAGTAAGATACCAAGGAATATTCATAAATAAATAACAGTGGATGTTTATATAGAAAGTAAATGGATTTGTTAAAGTATAGAAAAGTGTCTTATCATTTTGGTAACGGATAGAGTGATTTTATTTCTATAAACACGTCTATATAAGGATAACTCAAGAGGATGTAGCTCTGAAATAGATGTACCTAGGCATAATAACCCTTAAAAACTATATTTCACTAATCTTTTTTGAGAACTGGTCCGTGAAAATGGGCCTTACTACACACCTGGTCAGACACTCTTGGGGAATCTGTTTTAAAAATTTAGAAACTCTTCATAAACCATCATTATGTACATAAATAGAAGATGAATATGAATAATATTGGACAAAAATATGATTTTATTAATTAATGAATATGGTGTGTTTATTTTGACATTATATAAGTGATTTTTCATTATTATTGTGTTTCCTATATGATTATTTTCCCAAAAATATTATTATTGGTTTTAGTCAAAGGGAATAATCCTAAAGAAACTGTGTAAACAATGAATGTTACTGATAATTTTCTGATGAGTAGCCAAATGGATGATGATTACTCTAAGAAACTTGTTTATTTTTCTTTATCTATTTTCCTGGTACATTATTAACAAAATTTATATAATAATCCTATAAATTTACACATAACATTACATGATATTAAGCATAATACATCAATGTAAAATCCAAGGATGGTAAAGTCTAGTGTCTTGGAAGACAAGATACATAAAACTGATTATATAGAGCTAAATAAAACATTTCAATATTTTATATACAAACAGATCAATTAACTTAAATTTTTCTATAAACAATTATACGTTACCTTGGGGAACCCGTTAACAAGGGATGATCTAAATAAACTATTAATAGAATAACCATATGAAAAAAGCATTAGCACATGGGATTTAATGCATTACAAGTTGACATAAAAAGGTATGTTCATATGAAATCATAACATATAAACATATAATAATATAAACATGGAGTCTTAATGATTTGGAATAAATATAAAACATGAATTTATAATGAGTCAAGGATAACCACCAAGACTATTTCACATGGTAGTACAATCCAAAGCTAACTACTAAGACCATCATACATGGTAGCACAAGCCAAGGCTTTTCACAAAGACCATCACACATAATGTCTCCTTAGACTTATATTTACCCAATGCATTGGATATCTGTCTGGGAGGAAGAATCATAAATTTTCATGGATATGTTTTCCACATAAATGATATTACATAATCAATATTAAAAAAACATATGGGTTACCCATGGATAGAATCAGCTTCCACAATCATGTTAAAAGTCATAAGAAGTGTTCTTATCATTAAAGTGATCATAAAATAAAGGAATTATAACATAAATAGACATTAATAATTTAATATATTTATATATCATTGTATGTTATCTCAAACTGATGTGACATCATGTAGAATGATTACTTAAATTTTTTTATCAATAACACATTTTTAAGCGGTTTTAAATAAAACACTAAAAATAATTTAAAATATGAAAGGAAATAATGTTTAGTACAAAACCATAAGTGATTTAAGTATTTATTCATAATGAAAGAACTATTTTCATAAAAATAATTGAGGAATATAACATATGGAATTATTCAATAAAATTTTGGTACAGATTCGATAAGTTTCCTTAAAATAGGTTTTCTTATCTAGAAGTATTGAGAAGGAAATCAATTAAAACATGTATATCCGCAAAATTTGATTATGAAATTCTATTGATAAATGAATTAAGTACATGTTAACTGAATTAAAAAGATTTATGTAAAAATATTAGATAATTTAATTTTGGTTAATGCATGATAAGGAAATATGAAGGAAAAACGGTGGTTCAAGTAGAATCGCTTATGGATTATCAGCAAGCTATCTGGTAGAGATAAGAGTGATTAATGAGAGAGAAAAGGGGTTTTCATCACTTATAAATAATTAGGATGTTTTTTTGAGGTTTTAAATCATACCCATCTTTAGGTGTTACACATTAAAGGGAATATCATCGTGTAAATTTTGGATATAACTGAAATAAATAGGATCCCTTACCTTAACTTTGGTGGGGTTATCCAATTGATGTCAATGGCATGAATAATCAAATTAGGTTCATTAATTAATAATAAAAGAACCTATTTTATTGGTAAATAAATTAGTTTAACTTTTTTTCGTCCATTCATATCCTTTTAAATTTGTTATGAGGTTAAATTTCATTGTTTGGGTTCATTAGTTTCCTTGGTTTTAAGGATCATTTCACATATATTCATGTTTAGAAATTGATGTATGATGAATTTGGTAGTCCATGTTTCATTTTATATAACATTATTGATCATCGATAAGATTACATGGTTATAAAATTCATTTGGATATTTTTAGTGATGGTAAATTATTAGATAAAACGTTAATGTAAAATGATTGGATTAACTTGGCAGTTTTGTTTATAATTAACATGTTTTGTGTTATCATAAAGTGTGAAAAAGAATTCAATAACAACCCATAAGATAATATAAATATTTAATATTATATTTCAACCATATTAATTGTTTCATTAGAAGAATATAATATAGTAATAGAAATTGATAAATTCTTTTCCTTGAATGTGATAAATTAACACATCTCGGATGGTGTTTTTGATTCATTCGTATAAAAGAAGATTAAAGGACAAATGATAATGAATTATCCCATTATTGATAACAAATTCTAGTATATGTATGTTACTAGATTTATAATGCCATTTGGGTGAAGTGAGGTGAGGAATGAATAAATAATATAAAAGATCTTGAAAGATAGAAAAACAATTGGAAAGAGGAATTTATCTCTTGAGTTTCTCTCCTATGAAAACTACTTATTGTTAGAGGATTTAGACATTTGAGGAGAACAATGGATTATTGACGTGTGGTAGGATCTAGGAGGATATATTTGGGTATAATTTAGGGAAGGAAAATCCATGATAGGAATAAAGATAAGAGGAGAGTGTGGGTGGTTTCTATAATAAATTGGAGGAGGTTTTTGTTAATATCATAAACATTAGTTTATTATTTTTTTCATAAGAAAAGTTGTATTATTGAATATTGTAACCAAAAATAGTAAAATTTTCATGTTATTATGAACCAATGGCCATTAATACCATCCATGACTCAGGTTTTAGCATATGCTGTGGATTATAGTAATTTTCTCTTCAGAAAAAATCAATTATATTAGAAAAATACCAAGAATTGCCCCTAAACATTTTTCAATGTATATAATACAAAAATGATATATCTTTGTAAAATAAAACTTTCTATATATATTTAATTTAATTTTTTTTATTAAATTCATAATTTCCATGAAAAATATGGATTTTCAAACTATAATTAATTTCATAATTCTTTTACGAATTAAACAATGTATGATAATATTATCCTAAAACCATAAGATATTAAATTTATAATTTTTAACACCTTTTTGTAATATTAATTTTCTTTAAAAATGATTAATTAATTTTAATGATTTATTTATAACTTACTAAAATACCAATACTTTTACTGTGGTCATTTTAACAATTATAAGATGTCTAAAATTTATTTATACAAACAAGGGTGAGGTTACTATTGTTTCAGATGATTTACTATTGATAAGGATATTATTACTATTCATAATGGTATGTTACTAATCATAAGGGTTGGTTACTATTCACTAAAAAAAGTTTTTCTTATCGGATTCCAAATATCATACTGATCCCAACTAAGTCTTCCCTATTATTGATATTAAAAACAAAAAAGTGTCAAAATTATGTTTAATGGTAACATAGTACATAGTAATTCATTGTGTTCATGTGATTTTTTTGACATTATTAGAATGAATGAATTTCCATTGATAAAACATTGGTTTGTAGCATTATTCACTCCCTTATGAAAATTCTCCCTCGAAATTTCATCTTAAACTCTATGCCATAAATAGGTGCAAGTACTTTTCCTTCATTACCTCCTCTAGTTCCCATGTTGCCTATTCATACATTCGGTTCTGCCATAGTACATTGACCCTATGAGTAGTCTTGTTATGTAGAACATTATATATACGATCCAAGATCATCACTTGCTACTGCTTGTAAGAAATATCATTATTCAATTGTTCTTCCTCTTAAGAGAGTTTATGTTAATGGTCATGTATGTACTTCTTTAAGATAGATATATGGAAAACATTTTGTACTTTGGACACAGTGGGAGGAAGTGCTAGTTGATAGGCCACAACTCAAATACGATCATGATTCCGGAAGGGTCTGATGTACCCAGGACTTATCATTCCTTTATTTCTGAACCCTATGACCATCTTCCATAGAGGTATTCATAGAAATACCATGTCTCAATCTTTGAACTCATGGCTTTGTCGATGATTTTATAAATAACTCTTCAAATCAACATTGGGATTCATTGATGTGCTACATAATGTTTCTCACTATATCCACAATTTCTTCATCCATTTCTAGTCCCATAAGCAAAAACAATCACTAACTTGATCCCAGCATGCTGGTGTTTTTCACTTTTTCCCATAAAGGACTTCGTATGGTACCATTCAGATGCCAAGGGGAAACTATTATTGTAGGAGTATTTAACCCGTGAAAGATGTTTGTCCCATCCTCCATTGAATTACATACAACACGCTCTCAATGTATCTTTATATTTCTCAATAGCATGTTCATAATGGCCATCGGTTTGAATATGATAGGTTATACTGAAGTTTAATTCAGTTATTAGAGAATTTTGGAGAAATTTATAGAAAAATGATGTGAATCCCAGATCTCTATCAGATACAGTAAATAGTGGTACGCCATGTAGCCTTACCCCCCATTTGATATATTTCCATGCATAATGATCCAATTTGAAGTCCTATTGAATCATTATAATATGGGATTCCTTTGTAAGACAATCCATAATGACCAATATAAAATTGCTTCCCCAGGATGTCCTTGGATGTCATGTGAAAAATTCCATATTTATGTTCTCCCACTTCCCTATTTGTATGGGTAGTAGTTTCATCATCCCCATATACTTATATATTTTAGCCTTCACTTATTGACATACCTGGATTTTTGATGTATACTCCTTAATATTATTCTACATATTGTCCCACCTAATGTTTTTTGGGAGATCTCGAAATATCTTTGAACACTCTAGGTGGTTAGAGAATGTTGATCTACGTGTTTCATTTAGAAGCTCTGTATTTATCTTGGGGTGAGATGGTGCACATAATCATGACCCAAATCTTTTAAATCCTTCCTTATCAATCATGAACTCATAGGGTTTTCCATTTATAATTTCTACCACACTTTTTTGAATTTCCACATCATTTCTTTGAGCATGATTTATTTTCTCTTTGAGTGGTGGTTGAGTGATCATTTGATGAAGGATTGATTATTTTATTCTCTTAATTATCCACATGTCTATCCTTTGAAAATCTAAGAAGATCAGATCCTTTTCAATCATCATCATTGATAATGATGTAGGATCCTTTCAAATTAGAACATCTGCCACCTTGTTTTCCTTACAAGGATGGTATTGGATTGAGAATTCATCATATTTGAAGAGATATATCCTTTTTTGATGGAACATATTATTCTCTATTTGTGTGAATAGATATTTCAGACTCTTATGATTAGTATATATATCACTCATCTTCCCACCGAGATAATTCCGCCAGATGTTTAAGCAAACATCACATCCTCCAACTCTATATCATGCGTAGGATAGTTGTTCTCATGGATATACAACTTCCTGGAGGTATAGGCTATAACATTATCATTTTTCATTAGAACACACTCTAACAACTTATTTGAATCATCACTGTACACCAAAAAGAGTTCTCCACTTCTAAGGAGTGTGAGTACTAGTGTAGTGATTACCATATTTTTCATCTCCTAAAAATATTATTCACATTCCAATGTCAAGAAAATATTTACCCGCTTCTATGTTAGCTTGGTCATTTTGTTTGAAGATCGTGAATAGTTCCTCAAAAATCCTCAAAAATACCTGGCTAGACACAAAAAGTTGTGGATCTAAATTTCATATGTGACATGGGCCACTCTTCAATTACATTTGTCATAGAAGGGTCCACATATATCCCTTTACTGGTGATGACATTCCCCAAGAATGAAACATCCTCTATCTAGAACTCATATTTAATGTACTTTTCATATTACTTATTCCTTTGCAAATCCTTTAACAAAATATTCATATTATCCTCATGTTCCTACTTGATTATAGAGTATATTAGTATATCATTGATAAAATCTAAAAAAATTCATGGATTTATATAAAGACTCTATTCATGAAATCCATGAAAATTTATGGAGCATTAACATGTCCTAAGGGAATCACTATGAACTCAGAGTATCCCTTCCTTGTTCAAAAGGTAGTATTGGGAATATCTCCCATTCTCACTTATAATTGGTAATATCCTGACTAAAGTTCCACCTTATAGTAATAACTGGCCCCAAAAAGGTGATCAATCAATTCATCTATCATTCACAGGGGATACTTGTTAATTATCATGATTTTATTTATCACATGATAGTTTATGCATATGTGCATTGATTCATCCTTTATATTGATAAAGATGACTAGATCACCCTATGGTGAAGCACTCGGGTGTATGAAACCCTTCTCTAGATTCTCTTATAATTACATTATCAGCTCCTCCAACTCTAAAGTGGCAATTCTGTTAGGTTTCTTTGATATAGGCCTAGATAAAAAAATATGTTCTATTGATAACTCAACCTCTCGATCCAGAGGAAGAGTAGGAAACTCATTATGTATTGCATCAGTGTAATCCCTCACGATGTGCATGTCTTCAATCATGATTTTCTCCTTTTTCTTAATCATTTGATCTAGACATGATTTCTCATAAGAAATTAATATCTACAGATGAGAAAGAGATTTTAAAGTAGATTAATCTTCCTTCTTACACTTGAAATGAATTGTAGGATGTTTCAGAATATTAAGAGTGATATTACATTCTCGATAGTTGATTTTGGATTTGTATAAATATAACTGATTCATTCCCAAGATAGCGTTAAACTCCATAAAGGAAGTATAAAGAGATTTTATGGGAGGTTCAGTCCACAAATGCTAGCCAGAGAGGAGTTATAAACCATGGACACAATAATCCCCCTATTATCTATTCTCAGAGATAACATATCCTCCATATTCTTATTTGGTTCAGGAATAGTTCAACTAAACATGAATGATATGAAAGAATGTTTAGAACCAGAATCAAATAGTACGTTCACTATTCATGAATGAATATCTAAAATACCTATCACCACAATGTTATCCATCTCATCATCAGTAGTAGTGATATCATAATCCCATCCTTGATTCATTTGAGGTTTTTTTATTTCCTATGACAACTTGTTTGTGAGATTAAATTGTTTCTATAATGACAATATTCCTTGATGTTGTAACACTACGCCACTAGCTAATCGTTTATTTGAACCATCCATTATTCTTCCAAATTAGTGTGATTTATCATAACTCTTCGGTAGTTTTTTTCTATATGTCCAAACATTCTACATTTGAAGAAATTCCTGGTTCGATTTAGATAGTTCCCAGGATGCTTCTTCCCAAAATTTTTACACATGGAATGATAGATATTCTTTCCATCATGGAATTTATTTTTAGGACCACCCACATTGGATTCCATTTTTTTCTTCTTATCACCAGACCCATTATACCATTGAGACTCTCCAATATCAACTTCAACCTTTAAGGAACAATGATAAAACTATTTATAACTATGAATGTCCAAAATCACCATCACTTTTTGTAGACTCATCTTTCGTCTGCTAAAAAACAATCCACCTTGATTTTACTGTTGAAGACAAAGATGGAGGAATACCTTATTGGCCTTCTGAAATTTTCTTCCTATGCCCCGCTGGACTCATCTAACTTTTACAAGAGCCCGAGGAACTGTATTTTAATATTGATATGGAGGGTTGAGTTAAAATATTTTTAAAAACTAATTTTCTTGAATTCCTCCAAAACCATAAAATCAATTTCTCCTAGGGAATCATATTATTGATTATTGTACAAATGGATTATCTTCCCGATTAATACTATAGAAATCCATCAAAACATTCTCTTCATTAGAACACTAGCAGAGAGAGGATTTCATTTCAATGTAGTTAATCCATTGTTCAGTGAGGAGGAGATCAAATGATCCACTAATAATGTGAGGCTTTTTCCTTCTGAAGGATTCGACAACAATATTGTAATTCACTTGAGGTGGATAGTGTTGCACATGATTCCAGTTATTATTCATAACATGAGTCAGTTGATAGAGTATTGTCAAGATGTTTTGAGCACCCATTCCCATAAAATAAGGCATATCATTAGGGAAATATTCACATTATCTATTGCATTGATTATTGGAACATGTTCATATATTTCTCTCTCCTAACTATGATAAATAACATAAAATTACATGGATGGAATACTTATTTACTTATCATAAAAAATGATACATTGAACATGAGAGGATAAACTTGTAATGGAAAATTATATCATAACTTGTGATTCCCTATCGTTAGATCTAGTTTATCCTTGATCTCATTCATAACATATATTCTTATCTGAGTTTTTTCATTCATTTAATAAAGGTTTATACCAAGCTTAGGCATATACCAAATCTTATCCCCTGGGAGTATCAAACTAAGAGTGTAGTAAGTCCCATTGTCTTGCACTAGTTCTCATTCGAGTCTAGCTCAAAGTAGTGTGTCTGGGGTTAACCCCTAGGTAAATTTGTACCAGACCCACCTATACATATTTTTATCCAGACATGGATGTTTTTTCATTATAAACCACTTACTCAATACTTACAAAAAATTATGGGTGTTTTATTATGCTTAGTATCATCCTTAATGTTCCTACTAAAGTGATCTATTCTTAATGTCCAAAAATAACTAGACCATCCTCTGATACAAACTATAGTGAACCTCGAATTTAAAAAAAATAATTACATGATTTTAAGCATAATTATATATTTGTTTAAAATACAATCATCAGAATGACTTGTGTCTGGGATGACTAGGTATATAAAATTGATAACATGGAAATAAATCAATCATTTCATTATTTAATCTTCAAATTTAGCTATGAACACCCAGTGTTCTCAAACATATGCATAGGGTACACTGGGGAAGACATGAATTAATGAATGAGAAAAATAGCCTAGTTAGGGAATAAACATAAGAACAATGAATAAACACATTGGATAGAAGGCATGACATAATGATATAAAAAAGTCATGTACATATGGAATCATAACATATAAACATAGAATCATATAAATGTAGAGTTTTAATAATGTTGAAGAAACATAAAACATGACTTTATTATAATCAAGTATATCCTCTAAGACTATATCTCATGGTAGTATTAGCAATATCTAACCACAAAGACTTTCACACTTGGTAACACATGACAAGTCTGACCACTGATACAATCGCACATAATGCATCATGAGACTCAACATTAACATAGAAATTGGAAGGATATCAAGGTGCACCCATATTAACTTTTCAGGAATATGTTTTTCATACTAGTAATCATACATAATTAATCTTGAATAAATAGATGGGTTACCCATGGAAATAATTGGGTACTAAGATCATGTCATAAAGAATAAGAAATGTCCATATCATAAAAGTGTACATGAAAGAATGGAATTAGAACCTAAATGGAAATAAATATGGTAAAATATTCATATATCCTGATAAGTGATGTCATATAGAATTGAAAACCTGTAAAAATAGTTTTTAAGAATTTTTAGCATTATAACAATGTATTGCAATTTTAAGGAAAACACATAAATGAATTTAAAATATAAAAAAGAAAAATATTTTTTAAAAACCAAAAGTGAATCATGTAGGTTTTCATAATAAAAGCACTGGTTTTATAAAAATAATCTTTTCTTAAAACATATGGAAGATTTCAGTTGAATGTTTTACGTAATCAGGAAGTGTCCTTAAAACTTGTTTTTGTATCAGGATGTATTGAGGAGGGAATAACTTTAAAACATGTATATCCACGAAAGAGCATGATTAATGGGTCTATATAAATTATTAGGTCACAGGTAAATATAATTTATATGTGTACATAATAAGATAAGATAACATCATTTTCGTAAATGGAAGATAAGACCATCATATAGATCCAAAGAGGATTGGGTAGAATCACTTACAAATTATCAGCATGGTATTAAATGTACTTAAGAGGGAATAATGAGAGATAAAATGGTTTAATATAACTTCTACATCATTAGGGATTTATTGGGGAGGTTATAAATTATATCCTATCAATATGGATTCCACATAAAAGGGCATAAAAAAGAAGACATTGTTGAATATAAGAAAAATAGATAAGATCCCTTACCATAAGTATGATTGTGTTCTCTATATGATATTAATGACCTTAATAATCAAATTAGATTAATTATTTAATAATTCCAAAACCACTTTTACATTTAACTGATTTATTAATACCTTTTTTAGTTTATTCATAACCTTTTTTATTAGATATGAGGTTCAATTTCATTGTTCATGTTTGTTTGTTTCTGTGGTTTTAAAGGCCAGTTAGATTATATTCATGATGGGACACACATGTTTGATGATAGTGGTTGTCCAAAATTGAAGTTATAAGAAATTTT
Source organism: Viscum album (assembly GCA_963277665.1). Classification (NCBI taxonomy): domain Eukaryota; kingdom Viridiplantae; phylum Streptophyta; class Magnoliopsida; order Santalales; family Viscaceae; genus Viscum; species Viscum album. Next base: position 1,281,967,959 of record OY728135.1, read on the forward strand.
TGATCCTCCAGATGATTAAATTGTTTTAAAATTCATTTGGTATTTTATTTAATTGGAATCATTATATAAAACATTAATGATAAACATTTTTGATAACATGGCAATTTTTTTATTATCTTATTTTGTATTATTATTTTACATCATGTGTGAAAAAATATTACAGAACAAAACATAAGATAAAATACATATTTAATAGTCTGGTGCAACCATAAATATAATATCATGACCAGAATAGAAGATGGTAATAGAAAATGATTTTCCAAAGTCCTTGAATGTAATAAATTCACACTTCACTGATGATGTTTTGGTTTCTTTTGTTTAAAAGAAGGGTAAAGGAGAGATGATAATGAATTATCCCATTAGAATAAAAATAGTCTAGTACAAGTATGTTACTATAGTTATAATAACATTTGGTTGAATGGAGGAGAGAAAATAAAAAAGAAAAGAAAATAACTTCAAATAAAATAAATGAATCTAAAAGAGGAATTTACCACTTCATTTTATCTCCATTGAAACCCACTTAAAGGGAGAGGATTTGAACATTTGAGGATACAAAATCCTGCTAGGAAATAGGGAGGATCTTGGGGAGATATTTGGGAATAAATTAAATAAGTAACAAGTCATGATAGCAGTGATGCAAAGATGGGAGTGTGGGTGGGTTTTATAGTGGTGGGGAGGATGATTTTCATAATATTTTAATCATCAGTTTATTACTTTTTTTCATATGTCAAGAAATAATAATGATTATTATGTATAAAAAGAGTAATTTGTGCATTTTAATTCGAATAAATTTGGATTTACATCATCCATGACTCATGCATGATGCATAAATTCATGTTTTAACATTTGTTGTGAATTATCATTTATTACTATTCATCAGAAATTCAAGTACTGTAGAAAAATACCAAGAATTCACCCTAATCATATTTTGATTTTTAGAATACAAAAATGTAATCCATTTTTCAAAAATAATTTTCTAAATATATTATATATATATTTTAAATAAAACCATAATGTACATGAAAAATAGATTTTAAAACTATTAATGATTTTATAATGATTTCAAAAATTACATTAGGTCTTATAAAATTATCTTAAAAAAAGAATAAATAAATTTTATAATTTAAGAACACATTTTAGGAAAATAATTTTTCTTTAAAATTAATAATTTAATTTTAATTATTTATTTATGACTTAAAAATTAACATTACTTTTACTAAGGTCATATTATAACTTATAATGTGCCTAAATTTTATTTACACAAAAAATGGATAGGTTACTATTATTTTGGATGATTTAATATTCATAATTGTCAAATTACTATTCATAATGATAGGTTACTATCCATAAAGGTAGGTTACTATTCACTAAGAAATGTTAGTCTTATCAGTCTCCAAACATCAGGCTGATCACAACCATGTATGTTAGATTTTCGAAAATCAAAATATTGGAGTGTCAAAATTATGTTTAATGGTCACAGAGTACATAGTATTTCAATGTGTTTCGATTTTATGTGATTATATGAATTATTTATAATAATTTTATTTACAATGATAAATCATTTTGTCGTTAGAATTTACCGTAATCAACTCGAAGACAAACTAAGGAGAAAAAGATTAATTTATCTCTGAGAATGGGTGATAGTAACCATGGAGGAATAATGATTCAATTTCTTATATTTAAATAATGGTAAAGCACTAAATAAATTGAACTTATCAATGGAATGTGAATATGTCTCATGTGGGGTGAAGAAGTCTATAGAGAATGTAATTTCAATAAAAATTGAACAGTTTAGTAATTGTAATGAATAGTAATAGTGGCCTTCTAACATATTATCAATGGATGAATGTTTTAGCTATATAAAGTTTGGGAATTGTGAAAAATGATATCCTAATGATAAATATAATGATGAAAATCAGAAAGGTTTTATTTTTAATGGTTTTTATACTAATGATGAAGAGACTGAGAACAAAATATGAACGGTTTGTTGTATTATTATAATACAATTCATAAGAATGATAAAATTTCATTTGATTAATGGTAAGACTTGATTAGTATTAAATATATTTTTAAATGGGTATTAAGGAATAATATTGTGAATCACAGAGGTATGGATGGTGTATTAAATAATTTGGATTCAAGAATTATGAATATTTAAATATATAAGGATTGTTCAGTATAACTTTTTCAATAATTATTTGAATGAATATGTTGAATGATGATGATGGATTAGAAAACTAATTTAACTGAAATGTTATATTTTTATTATGGAAAGGTACCCATTAATATTTTACCGATGCCCATGTAATAGAGTTTATTTATGTAACTACCCGAGTCCAGAGCCGCATAACTGGTGCCCCGTACCCAGTTTGCCACATGACATCAAGCGCATTTCCCCGAACCCCAGAGGCTGCCGACTAGCAACAAGGGCCTTGGTGAGCCAGTGGGGAAACTATGCCCTCATCTGCTAAAGTATTCAGCGGAAGGATAAGCATAAACAATAGCGGAAGTATTCAATAGCATGGAACAACTGAACTAAAAGTAAAAGCAATGTCAGATATAATAATGATGTAGAATGGTACATGTATCCATGGAAAGCAGCAAGAAAAAAAATGTGCTAAAATACAACTGAAAACAATGTATTAAATGTAAACAGAAACTCTAGAAGCATTGCGGGCCAAGGCCCGGTCCCATGCTCCCCAGCTCTGAGTAGCAATCATGTACCCGAGGTAGAAGGGCCACGATCCCTACCTATACCTGCAACCATATAATCTGTTTGGGTCGAAAGCAGGACCCAAAAAGGGTGTGAGACTAATCCCAGTAGGTAGCCACCCCAAGATTTGTTCCCTATTGTCAGTGAGTGATATAGCAAAAGTAAAGGTAAATAAATGCAGTAATAAATTCTACCAATTACCACTCACATTCATTTAATTACACAACCATGGAAAATCAGTAAAGTTTTCTATTTCATGATAAGAAAGTAACACACCAGGTATTTAAAAAGACTATCTAAACACAAGCAGTTCTAAACCCAAGCTTGTTCTTTGTCTTGGTGGAATCGTCACAACCAACTATCAAAATTCAAACTGACTTTTTGGGTGGATTAAACTAAGAGACCCCTATAGTCCAGTAATCAAACAGGGCCCATACAATCTGGGAAGCTCTCACGTAAATTATCCTATGGTCTTGCAACGATAGCTACAGACTCCCTGAGGAAGCATTTACATCTAATTCCTCCTATGGTCTCGATGTGTGGGTAACTAAGATCACTCTTGGGAAGCACAAAGTCCTATTCCCTTAGGTCCTGCATACGAAACTAAAACCAACAGACCATCTAGGGAAGCACTTAATCATCTATTCCCACTTTGATCTCCCACACTAGGTTCCCATAGCCATGAGCAGTCCAGTCGTGCTTAATCGACTGTTTGCAGCCCTATGTAAGTTAAACAACTACCTGGCTAATAGCTACCAAACATCAAAAGAATTCCAACAGCAGGAAACACATGCAATCAGTGATAACAAGAAACTAACAATTACAAAAGGGTTGCCTCACAGCAACGATGCCAAACGGTGATAAACAGCTGAAGGGGAGAGGTAAACACACATGGGGTGATCCTGAAACATGAAACCGTGTCTAAATTAGTAGCAACTCATCATAAGCTAACAATAAATCTTGGGCAGATAAATAATAGGATCAAAATCCTAAACCCGGGATACCCGACACATGGGTATCCGACACTTTTGAAACCAAAACTAAAATAACATCAATGTAGGGAAACAAACCAACTACCTCAATCCTCAGAGATCGATATAATTTAACCTCATCCCGTGAATTGGCCTAGAACGGAGTAGATCTGCTAAAACGTCTAAAATTTTCAACCTTAGATAACTCACACGAGAGGAAGAATCAGGAAACGAGGCTAAATAACAACCAAGAACACACCACTGTGATTATTCTGCAATCGACAGAGTTTGATTCGGACAACCGATGACAGATCGGTGGATCAGAGAATAATCTTCCTTCTTGGACATTTTGGACGAGATTAGTCAGAGAAGAAGATGTTTACAGTCATTAAGCGCGACCCCAGGTCGATTAATGAAATAAAAAAAGTACACGGCATGTACTCTTAAAGTACACGACGTGTAGTGGGTTTTTCCATACTCCACCAAAATAGGACTCCACATCACCCTTACACACCGTGTGTGTGGCCCTGTCTCGGCCAACACACAGCTTCGAGTGGCTGAGGAGTACACAGCGTGTACTCCTAAAGTACACAACGTGTACTCTGAAAATTTCTAGATTCTCCATTTTTTTCTTAAAAAGCCTGTAAAAGAGATCTATACCTAAATCCAAAGCTCTGTGTTCTTAGAAACTTCCCCCCTTAAAGAAATTCATCCCTGAATATCCCAAGCAAGGTGTAGAAGAAGAAAACTCGAACAAATCTAGCCACTGTGATCGCATATCAGCCTCCCTCTCCCAAGTCCCGTCCTGTATACAGTCGTGCTGCTATATCACCTGTACCAGAGGAACAGACTGGCCACAGATTACGTTTTCACTATGATTAAAAATCCTGATAGGATGCTCCTCGAAAGATGAATCCGGATCCAACTCAAACTCCTCTGGTTGAAAAACATGAGATGGGAATGAGAAATGTCGTCGAAGCTGAGATATATGAAAGATATCATGCATAGCCTAGTACCTCTGAGGTAACTACAACCTGTAAGCAACCAGCCCGACTCTCTACAGGACCTCAAATGTCCCAACGTATCTTGGTGAAAGCTTACCCTATCTCTGAATCCACTTGTTTCCCATCCTCGGTGCGACACGCAGGAAGACCTAATCCTCAACCTTGAACTCCAGCGGTCGTCTCCGCTGATCAGCATAAGACTTCTGTCGAGACTGTGTTTTCAACATCCTCTTCTGAATGAACTCTATCTGTTCTGAAGTCTCCTGAACAAGACGAGGTCCCATCAGAGCTGCCTCTCCTGCCTCTAGCCATCATAAAGGTGATCGACATGGCCTACCGTATAAATCCTCGTAAGTTTCCATCTGAATAGTCTCTTGAAAACTGTTGTTGTTGGCAAACTCCACCAGAGGAATATGCTTCTCCCAAGAACCTCTAAACTCTAGAATGCAAGATTGGAGTATATACTCAAGCACCTAGATTGTAGGTTTGGACTGGCCATCAGTCTGGGGATGGTATGTTGTACTCAAAAGTACATGTGTATGCAATGCCCTCTGTAGCCCCTGCCAGAAGTGCAGAGTAAAACGCGCATCCCTGTCTGAAATAATCGAGTGTGGAACTCCATGCAGACGTACAATCTCTCGGATGTACAACCATCCCAGATCATCAAGACTAAAGGTCTCCTTGATCAACAAGATGTGTGAAACCTTCGTGAGCATGTCCACTACAACCCAAAACACATCATTTCCTCAAGGTGATCTTGGTAAAACTGTCACGAAATCCATCACTATATCATTCCATTTCCACTCAAGAATGGGTAACTGCTGTAAAATCCCTGCTAGTCGCTGATGCTCTGCCTTCACCTGCTGACAGGTGGAACACCGCATAACAAAACAAGCCACATCTTTCATCATACCTGGCCACCAATACTGATGACGTAAGTCACTATACATTTTGGTGACACCAGGATGAACTTCCCAAGCTGAAGCATGAAACTCTCGCATCATCTCCTCATGTGTGTGCGCTAAAACCCATTGGCGACCAGGAAAATGTATCACCTCATCATTGCCTAGTGTCCACCCCGGATTAGGGTCTCCATATGACACACCCTTTTGTAGGACTAGGCCTTTAGGGTTTGATAACTGCCTCATTCGAACTAGATCAAAAATGGTAAAGGTAACAACTACAAAAAAAGAACTGTCTGACCCTATCTGTCGTGCACCTCCAAATACATCTCAGAGAACAATACATTGAGAAGCCACTCACTGCTGGCCTCCTAAATTTCCTGAAACTTAGTCCTCCTGCTCAGTGCGTCTGCCACAGTATTGCCTATCCCAGGCGTATAAGCAATCTTGAAGTCGAAAGATTGTAGGTACTCGACCCTCCTCCGCTGTCTCATATTCAAGTCACGCGGTGTGAAGATGTACATGAGGCTCTTGTGGTCAGTATATACCACAAAATGCTCTCCCATGAGATATTTCCTCCAACAATGCAAAGCATGAACAACAGTAGCCAACTCCAGGTCAAGTGTAGGATAGTTCTTCTCATGTCGTCTCAAATAATCCAAGCCCGATGCCAGATGCATCACAAAAACTATATAATTCTTGCCCGGCTCTGGCAGAAGTAGAATTGGTGTTGAATTCAATCTCCCCTTCAGATCCTAGAAGGCTGAGTCACATGATTCTGACCAAAAAAACTTCACCCCCTTCTTAGTCAAGCCCGTCAACGGTGCTGCTAGGAGTGAGAAGTCATGTATAAACCGCCATTAGTAACTAGCCAGTGCCAAGAAGCTTCGTACCTCAATGACGTTCCTCGGATGCTCCTAGGTAACTATTGCTCTCACATTATCTGGGTCTACTGATACTCCTGTCTCTGAGATGACATGACCCAGGAAGTGAATCTCGTCCATTAAAAAGTCGCACATTGAGAGTTTAGCATAAAGTCAATGCTCCCTCAGTGTACTGAAAACGATCACAAGATGTGTTTCATGTTCATTTCGAGTGTGAGAGTACACCAAGATGTCTTCTACGAAGACCACAATGAAGGAATCCAATTAAGGATGGAACACTCAGTTCATCAGTTCCATGAAAACTGCTGGTGTGTTCGTAAGGCCAAACGGCATAACCGTATACTCGTAGAGGCCATACCTGCTCTTGAAGGCTTACAGAGGTATATCTGCAGGCCTAACGCGCAGCTAATAATAACCGGACCTCAAATCTATCTTCGAGAACACCCGAGATCCTCGAAGCTGATCGAAGAGATCATCAATCCTCGGCAAGGTATATCAGTTCTTGATCTTCAACTGGATCAACTTCCGATGATCCACGAAAATCCTCAGGGTACCATCTTCATTCTTAGCGAATAGGAAAGGTGAACCCCAAGGAGAAGTACTGGGTCAGAAGAAACCCTTTGTCTGCAACTCCTCCAACTGCTTCATGAGCTTCGGCAACTCAGGATTAGCCGTCCTATAAGGAGGAATGGACACTAGTGCTGCTCCTAGCACGTGCTCAATCAAGAAGTCTACCTCCTACACCGGAGGAAAACCTGAAAAGTCTTATAGAAAGACATCTGTAAAGAGATCAACCAATAGAGGTAAATCTAACTTTGAAGTCACCTGGTCATCCAGATAAACACTAGCAATCTGGGTCATAACTCCTCCTATCCCATGTTGCTCGAGTCCTGCATGACTCACCTTAACATCCCACTCACCCTTATGAAGGAAAGATTCACCCTCTGGTGATACAAAACTCACCCTACAGTGATAGAAATCGATGACTTCCGGGAAGAGAACCAACCAGTCCATACCGAGAATGACGTCATAGCCCGTCATCTCCAAGACATAGAGGTCCCATAGGAAACGATACCCTGTAATCTCGAGAGGGCACTCCTCGAACTGACGTACACTAGATGTCCTCGTTCCAAAGGGCATGTCGAGAGTCAACATGTCAGCATATGAAAATACACAGAGCTCCAGAATTTCCATGACATCAATAGAGATAATGCTATGTGAAGTAACAATATCGAAAAGGGGTGAAGATAAAACTGAGGCTACTAAGATCATACCTCAAACTATGGAAGGTCCAGGATCCTGCTCTCGATGGATCTTCTATACTACAAACATCGGGTCAGTACCGCGGGCCTGTGTAGCATCCTGATATCCCTGAGCTGATCCCCCGTGAGCCTGAATACCGTGTCCATGGCCTCTACCTTGGCCTGAACGACCCGAAGAATTCCAGCCCCCAGTCTATTGTGGGACTGGTAATCCTACTCCTGAACGAGGGGTAGAAATAGATCCTCCTTCACTAGCCACTGGAAGAACAACCCTGCAAAAACGCTGCATATGACCCATCTTTCCACAAGCACGACACTCCACTAGATCTTTCAGGCACCGAGGCTTCTTATGGCCGCTCTTTCCACACTGATAGAACACCACTGGGTTTGTAGAAGGAAGATCCCATCTACCAAGAAGATATACCTCACTTCCTCGAGTCACCTCGAGTAGAATCTCGGTGGCGCTTCCTACCGTCAGTAAGAAATGAATCAGCCTTGGATGTTGAACCGCCCTGGTTAGCAGCTTCAGTCTCCCTCATATTCAGTTTGGTGATCAGCGCCTGGTTGGCTGTCAGAGTAATAGAAGTGAACTGGAAAACGTTCACCTGTGATTTGATCTCTGGTTTGAGGCCTTCCTCAAACATCCTTTCCAAAAACAGCTCTTCATTTCCCAAAATGGGAGTGAAACGCTGTAACTCAGTGAAGAAGGAGGAATATTACATATCTGAAAGAGTACCCTACTACAGGTTCATGAAATCCCTGGCCCTATCAGCCCTCAGCGTCGCTAGATAGAAGTAGTAATAGAACCTACGCTGGAATTCGTCCCAATCCATAGTCGGCTGGCACCCTACCTATGAGACTACATCCGACCATCTCTTGGAAGAATCTCATAGCATGTAAGTCGCGAGATTAACCCTTCTATCTAGGGGTGTCTCCAAATGATCGGAGATGGAAAGCATGGTTTTTATCCATGACTCGACAACCTGAGGTCCTCCATCCCCTGTGAAAGTGGGAGGATGCTTATGCTGGAAGACTCGCGTCAGATTTTCCATAGATGGGGCAAGATGTTGAGTTCCCTAGAAGGTCTGCATGAACCTCATGAAACCCTCTCTGAACTGAGCATCCACACCAGTGTCTGTAATCACTGCAGGTGCCATATCCGGAAGAATCGGTGGAACTACTGGTAGTCCCTGGTCTTCCGTATCAGGCGTACGGTCACCGCCTGGTTCGTGAAGTGAAACAGGAGGACGTATTGGTGCCATAACCCTGAAAGGTCAAGAGCACACTCCGATTTAGGATCAACAAGGATAGAAAACAAAAGAGTATAAAACGGGAACAGGAGAGGGAAACACTTAAATTTGAAAAACTGAACTACACGGTGTGTATTTAAACTACACGGCGTGTTTATTAAATCCATTTACATGGGCGTGTAATTCTGTCACCACTGGTCGTGTAACGTTTCAGACTACACGGTGTGTTGTCCCAAAACACGGCATGTACTTGAACTCCACTCCCCTTCCTGAGTCTCTTTAAATGGATAACCTACATGATCCTTCTAATTCTAAACTAATTGGAGTGTCCACTAAGGGAACGATATATACAAGCGAGGCTTCGGCAGCCCGTGTAGCAGGTTACACGGCCGGCCACATGGCTAACCCCTTACACGACGTGTTCCGAACAAACATGGCATGTATCAGAGAAGATAACATTGACCCGTGTTGTTTGTGACACGGCCAGGTACCTAGAAGAAAACTACACAGCATGTTCTTATAACAAACTGCTTGTACTAGAGAGGTTTCAATGAACCGTGTTGCGGTTACACGGCCGACTACATGGCTGACCCCTACACGGAGTGTTCCGAACAAACACGGCGTGTAAAAGAATAGATAACACCGACCTGTGTTGTTCGTGACACGGCCGGGTACCCAGAAGAAAACTACACGGCCTGTTCTTATAACACACGACGTGTACTACACAAGTTTCCCCGACCCATGTTGTTAGTGACACGACCGGGTACACGGTTGACTACCACACGACGTGTACTTAAGGTACACGGCGTGTCCCGAACGACTCTCTGACACCCTATGTTTTTGTTCACACAGTCAGTAACACAGTTTAATAACTACACTATGTGTATGAATAAAGTACGCGCCGTGTATTCTATAATTTTCCTGGCAGTAGTTCTGAAAGTGCTCTGAATGCCAGAAACATTGAAAAACAACCATCTATGTAACAAATTCTAATCCGTGGCGGCCAATACTCCACGTGAATCAAATCTTGGCATCATAAAAATGCATACAACAAGTAAATAGCATAAGAAACAATGAAATGCCAAATTCTGATCCTTGAGGGCACATAACACCTCCAAGAACAGAGCATGGCGCCCTTGCTAAACTGGATGTAAAAGAAGCAATACTCTATCAGTGCAACAAGTATTTCTATCAAAGAAACTACCACAACAAAATGAATAATCTATAACAGCATCTATCAAAAGAGCATGCAATTCTAACACACCCTAGATGGCATGGTAAAATGCCTGACAAGTTATTTCCAACCCAGTTCCTATATGATGCATGAGATAGAACACCCTCATCTCATCAGGTTGCAACCAAATAGAACCATAATCATATAAATTATAACAACAAAAAACATGTGAATCACCCAAAAGTGAAATATAATAAACTGTAACACTTGCAAAAACTGAAAATTGCAATTACGAGGTAATATTGCTTTCCCTGTACATGCGTTAATTACTCCCAGGAACAATTAAGTACTAACTACCCATTTCTTCCTATCCCTGGATATTTTCTCAAAATAGTAAGAAATTATAAAGAAAAAAAACTCCTCTGATACCACTTTGTAATGACCCGAGTCCGGAGCCACATAATTGGTGCCGCGTACCCGGTTCGCCACATTACCTCAAGTGACTTTCCCCAAATGCCAGAGGCAGCCAACTAGCAGCAAGGTCCTTGGTGTTTCAGTGGGGAAACTATACCCTCATCTCGTAAAGTATGCTGCAGAAGGATAAGCATAAACAATAGTGGAAGTAGTAAATATCATGAAACAACTGAATTGAATGTAAAAGCAATGTCTGATATAATAATGATGTAGAATGGTACATGTATATATGGAAACCAGTAAGAAAAACAACATGCTAAAATACAACTGAAACCAAAGTAATAAATGTTAACAGCAACTCCAGCAGCATAGTGGGCCAAGACCCAGTCCCATGCTCTCCATCTCTGACTAGCAATCAAGTACCCGAGGTAGACGGGCCACAATCCCTACCTATACCTGCAACCATATAATCTGTTTGGGCCGAAAGCAAGACCCAAACATGGTGTGAGACTAATCCCAGTAGGAAACCACCACAAGATTTGTGCCCTACTGTCAGTGAGTGATATAGAAAAAGTAAAGGTAAATAAATGCAGTAAACAATTCTACCAATTACGATTAACATTCATTTAATTACACAACCAGGGAAAATCAGCAAAGTTTTCTATTCCATGATAAGCAAGTAACACAGCCGGTATCTAAAAACACTACCTAAACACAAGTAGTACAAAACCCAAGATTATTCTTTGGCTTGGAGGAATCATCACAACCAACCATCAAAATTCACACTGACTCTCTGGGTGGATTAAACTAGAAAACCCCTATAGTCCAGTAATCAAACAAGGCACATACACTCTGGGAAGCTCTCACGTCAATTCCCCTATGGTCTTGCAACGATAGCTATAGACTCTCTGAGGAAGCACTTACGTCTAATTCCACCCGTGGTCTCGATGCGTGGGTAACTAAGAATACTTTTGGGAAACACAAAGTCCTATTCCTATAGGTCATGCATATGAAACTAAAACCATCAGACCCTCTAGGGAAGCACTTTATCATCTATTCCCTATTTGATCTCCCGCACCAGGTTCTCACAGCCCTGATCAGTCCAGTCATGCGTAATCGACTATTAGCAGCACTATGTAAGTTAAAACAATTCCTGGATAATATCTACCATACTTCAAAAGCATTCCAATAGTAGGAACACATCCAATCAGTGATAATAAGAAACTAACAATTAAAATAGGGTTACCTCACACCAATGGTGATAAATGGCGATAAACAGCAGAATGGGAGAGGTAAAAACCCATGGGGTGATCCTAAAACATGCATCTAAGCATAAATTAGCAGCAATTCATCATAAGCTAAGAATCAATCTAGGGAAGATAAACAATAGGATCAAAATCCTAAATCGGAGATACCCGACAGATGGGTATCCGACACTTTTGCAACCAAAACTCAAATAACATCAACATAGGGTAAGAAACCACCTACCTCGATCCTCAGAGATCGATATACTTGAACCTCTCCTCGTGAATCTTCCTAGAATGTATTAGATCTACAAAAATGTATAAAACTTTCAACCATAGATAACTCACATGAGAGGAAGAATTAAGAAATGAGGCTAAATAAGAACCAAGAACTCACCGCTGTGATTCTTCTAAAACCGATGGAGTTTGATTCAGACAACCGGTGACGGATCGATGGCTTAGAGAAGAATCGACCTTCTTGGACATTCAAGTTGGGATTAGGCGGAGAAGAAGACGTTTAAGATCATTAGGCGCGGCCCCAGGTCACTTAATAAAGTAAAAAAAGTACACGACGTGTACTCTTAAAGTACATGGTGTGTAGTGGGTTTTTGTTATAGTCTGCTGAAATCAGCCTCTATATCACCCCTATACACCATGTGTGTGGCTTGGTATCGGCCAACACATGACTTCGAGTGGACAAGGAGTACACGGCATGTATTCATAATGTACACGGCGTGTACTCTGAAAATTTCCAGATTCTCCATCTTTTTCCTTAAAAAGCCCGTAAAAGAGAATCGTACCTGAAACCGAAGCTCTGCATTCTTACAAGTTAGGATAAATAAATGATTAATTTTGAGAAAGTAAATTTTATAGAATCTATTAAATCAGAACTGAAAATGGAATTTTGGAATAAGAAGATTATGTTTTCATTTATGGTGTTTAAAAAATTATCATTTCTATCAAATATATTCGAAAATATTTTTTGTATTCATGTAATATATATGAATTTATATTTTATATATGGTTTATGGAAATTATTGTTATTTCCATATTTAAAAAGAATGAATGATGAAGTTATTCAAATATTTGGAATGCGGCTATGAAGATAAAGTTTATGATATATGAGTGATAAATAGTATAATGGACTTTTGAAATTTAGTGATATTCATTCTAATGTTATCAATCTTCGTCATTCGAAAGGGTAAAATGGATATCCATTTATGAAAATATTTATGTTGAACATTGAATGAGGTTTCAGAAATTAATGATTCAAAATATAAATATTTCTTAAAATTGGATATCTGAATATATCCATTTTGTTGTGATGTTTACTTAGGATAGACCAAATTATGTATCATTATATTTATAGATATTATGATATCTTTTTCATTCCAGAATAACATATCCTCTAACATTTCACGAGGTAAAAGAGGATGTGTAAATTGATCCAGGAACAACCCAAGTATGATATTGTTCTTTTGGAATTGAAAGAAATCTAGTAATTATATTTCTATGTAAACAGTATTCATAATTATAAAAAGGGTCATTAAATAATATTTTGTTATGTTATCACATTCTTTGATGATATTCATGGACTTTCTATATCCTATTTAGTTAAAGTATTTGTGATTTTTTTCTTTCTCCTCACCAAATTCTCTATCACCCACCATTGTTATTTGGGTGTTATTTTTCTTTTTTTATGTCCATGTTTTCCCATCCCACCTATGGTCTCCTATGTGTAACCAAGTTATGAGTTACATAATGTAACTTATATTTTTCCATCATTTCCCTTTTAAATGAGGTTTTATTAAGGATTTTCAAAATATGTAATTCTAAGAAAGGAAAATTCAATTATTACACCTTTGATGACACAAATGAATTTCTAGGTTGAAATTAATTTTAATGGTGTAGAATATAACCCCTCAGTATTTATTATTTAATTATTTGTATAAATTTAATTTTAATAATGGTTTTAATAATATAAAATACCACGTTATTATTGAGTTAGGAGAAACACTCATATTATCATGAGGTACATGAGAGATCATATTTGTCATTTATTACACACATAATGAGTTCATTCGATCTATAGAGTTACATGCGATACCATGTTTTACAAATCTACAATATAATATTAATACTATCATAAAATATAACAGTTATCAATAAGAATTTGTATGCTGGGAATTTATATAACTAAGTAAAATTTGAAAATTTATTTTTTCATAGGTTTATTATATATATATTTATGAGAATTAAAATTATATCTTTTTAAAAGAAAATAAAATGTTTCCAGAAATTATAATCTCTTTAAAAGATTGTAAAATCAGGCATTACACTAATAATTTAAAATTAAATTTTCTATTTATAGAAAATTAATTTGAAAAAGTAAACTTTATTTTTGAAACAGTATTATGAAAGTTAACATATCCTGAATTTTTTTCTATTTTTATTATAAGTATAATTTTTTTATGAATAGTGATTAATATTGAATCTTAATTTAAAACTACAATATTGTTAAAATACGTATTAATTTTAAATTTTATTTTCAACTATTTTTAATGTAAAAATAGTTCAATTATACATATATTAATCAAATTTAGGACAAATGAATAATTTTAAAATTAATTCTTATATAAAACATTGTAAAATATTAAACATTTTCACTTTAAAAAACATAGAATTTCATCAATTATATAGAATAATTATTAAAATAATTGTTCCATGTTATTGAGTTGAATATAAATGGTGTATTATATAGTATTAATTAGTATAATTTATAATTTATAACATGGAGGACATGATTTTTTACCAAACTATGTAGCGAAGCCCATTTAAATTAATTATGATAAGAATAAGTTTACATTGTTATTAAACATAGAAAATTAGCTATTAAATGAACATCCAACTTATCCAAAACCCATTTTATGGACATATTCCCACCCATTACCTCAAATTATATATTTTTATGATTTAGTGATGTATTATTCCATGAATATGACCTATATAATATGGTATGTAATGAAAAATGGAAAAAGTAATCTTCATTGATATTATTATTAAAAATGCATTGGGTTAGTCAAAAACATCATATATTCATTTTTAAATATTATTTTTAAATTTAAATGTTTCTAATGATATTTTTTTTATATTTTTATGGATTAAAAATTTTTTTAAAGTAAAAAGAAGGCCAACACATCTATTATTTAGTTAATTATAAACGAAAACAAATTAAACAATAAATATATAAAGTGAAGCAAATATAATGATTTACTATGTTAAATTAATTTTTTTATTAATATACCAATTTATTGTGGTTGGAACATATTATTTTCGAATTCCATTATATTATATGCATTTTTAAATTCAAATAAAATAAATAATTTCAGAATAAAAAATATTGTTATTTTAAAATAATTGATATTTTATTAAATAATTAAAAATTACTAAAAAAATTATTCTTTAAAGTGATATTTAAATTTTAATTAATATAATATATTTTCATGTAACATCCAAACATGCTTACTATCAAACTAGTAGTCGGTCCAGTCACCACATGACCTCAATCATACATCCCTGCAAGCCAGAGGTTGTTGACTAGAAATGAGGGTGTAAGGATACTCAGTGTAGAGACTATACACTAATATTAGAGTTTTCCAAGTAGTATAAAAATATATAAATAGATGAAAATAGAGGAATTAGATATAAATCCATAATCTAAACTATGGAAGACGATTGCAATATCAATTAAATAAAGAAAATGACCAACATCAGTTTATACAATCTATACATGTCAAGGTGATATATATTTGAAATCAATAAAAAACTATTCATTACAATACATTACAATAGAAAAGAAAAGACAGAAGAGCCCCATGGATATCTCCATGAGCATCCCAAGCTCCAACTCTGTTCTTTTCTTCTAACTCACAGGTATAAGTAATACAGAAGACAAGCAAGGTTCAACCCCTACGAACAAGGTTTACACGGGTAACCAAGTGCAATGGTTCCCCAAGTAGGCTATGAGGTATAAATATCATTAGGACGGTACCACCAATGTCTTGTCCAAACTAATATTTAATTAATATATAAATATTGTGACGGTAGAGTGAATTAATAATAGAATTGAATAAATAAACAACAACATGTCAAGGTTCTTAAGGGACACATGACGGAGATACTTACTTCGGCTCATAGCCTGGATAAGAGTCTGAACAAGAACAATATATTTATAATTATAATTCATACATAATATTAATAAGAACTTATTTAATATTATTCATGCATCCACATAGGCTAGTGTTTAATCCATGTATCTTGTTACATTAACAATTCATTCATATCCTTTGTATCGGCGTAGAATTCCACATAGAGTACCCAAATCTCATTGGTGTTGAACTCCATGTCTGATACCCAAAATCTCGTTCATTTATTTATATTACATGTGTATAACATCATGTCTTACATATAATATCATTGGTGAAGAATTCCATGCATAACACCCAATGTCCCGTTTATTTACTTTGGTGCAGAACGACATGTCTAACACCCAAAATCCCATTGGCGGAGAATGTCATGTCTAACACCAAAAATCCAATTTATGTATAACAGCTTGTCCAAAATTGAAAATACCATTCATTTACTTATATTGTTAGTGTATAACTCCATTTCTAACACCAAAACCCCAATTAATTTACTTATATTATTGGTGCATAACGTCATGTCTAACACCCAAAATCCCATTGGGGATGAATACCATGTCTAACACAAAAAATATTTTTCATGTATAATGCCATGTCAAACACCCAAAGTCTCCGTCATTATATAATTCAAAAATTAAGTAATCATGTCCGTCAATTAATTCAACAAAAAATTGACAACTTAAATTACTTTTTAATTAATAGTAAAATTAATTAACCATTAGAAATCTCTATAATAATTATTTATTTATTATATATCACAAAAAAAGACTACATGAACATTAACTCAATATTTAATTATCATAATTTCTCAGTCATTTACATTGAAAACTAATTCAATTAATAATTATCCTTATTTCTCTTTTAAAAACACAACTCGACCATCTCAAACCCATCATAATTGATTTTCACAGATAATTAACTTATTCAACAATCTTTAAATCCTTAAATTATACAACTATCACAATTAATTAAGTTACCTCAATGATTAATTCAAATAGAGGTATCAATTTTTTAAAAAAATTTTAAATCCTAAAACTTGCATATATGAGAATAATTTCGACTATGGAATTTAGTAATTATATAGCCTACATTTAAATATTATCACATGGGTATACCAACCATTTTAATGCATCTAGGTTCAGTATAATAATTTCATTCAATTGTGTCAACATACAATGGAGGTAGTAAATCTCTTATATAGGAAAACCACTTTATTATAATTTTAATAATTCCCTTATACTAGGAATGTACAAGAAAACATAAATCAGCAAGGTAATCCAACATATATGTCAAATCACTATGATTTTAAATTGAAGGTAGTGCACCTCTGATGGAGGGGGTTTATTACAAAAATGTGATTTTATAATCTTACAAATTATATAACACAAGTATCAATTAATTCTATTAAGTTTAGTTAAATTTATCAACAATGTTAAATAAAAAACTACTTCATTTTTTCAATGATGAAATGTTTAGAACCCTACATCTGGGAATTGGTCAAGTAAATTCTTTCTAACCAAAAAAATGATCTGTTTTCATACCCAAACATCAACAAAAAATGTGTTCAGACACATGTAATTTATCACAACACCCTAAAAACAATATTAGAACCCATAATTAGTGTGGTGGGGACCATAACACACCTAAATAATTAATCATGACTCATATAAACTATATGAATCTAATTCAAGGAGTGAAAAACCAATTCAAAAACCTATAAACATAACTAAAATTGACAGTGGTGAACTGAATCAATCCGAATAGCCCCACCTTTGGTGGAAGTCATCGGAATATGGACTAGTGGGTCCCAAAACATCTTCTAGGTCACCTAAAACCAGAAGAATTAATGAATCACGAAATCCCAAAAATCCATAACCTAGGATTTTTACTCACACAAAGTAGTGCAATAAATATGCTAAATAGAAGATGAAATGTGATGGAGAAATACTTACACTTATTAACCAAAGATAATCTATGAAGAAAAATGGAGAGACTCTCTTGAGGAGAGGTTGATGGAATGGTGTCATCGTGCCGCCCCAGGGGAGGGGACTAGTGCGGGTCGCACCCCTCTTAGGGGGTTGAGATGTGTTCCTCCATCTTCTTTTCTCCATAGAAAAATAAATTATGACCATACTAAAAAATAATAATGAATATATGGATAATAATGATAATAATAACTATCATATTATTATTATTACCATTTAATATTACTCTTCTTTGATAAACCTCAAACTCCCCATTTAATCACCTTTTAATTAAAATATATTAAACCAAAGTTATTTAAATAAATATTAAATTCATAATCATTTAATTATTTTATTTAAGAAATAATTTATGGAAATAAAACCCCCAATTCGAATCATTTAATTAAATTATTCTCATCATTGAATTTAATTAAAATAATTTATCCTGAAAAAAACAATTGGGTAAACCATGCAATTTAAATCGCATAGTCAAACAGACTATTTATATCCTGAGCACCCACTTCCAGATTCCTACAGTACCTCACATAGATGACAAGTATTATTTGACTAACCATGTGTAGCCACTGTGAACACCACTGCCTTTCATTTTACTAGACGTGCTATTTGACCCACATGATTTGACTAACCATGTGTAGCCCGTGCAAACACCAATTATATTCTTTTAGAAATCTACACAGTCACTACTATGGGCCACATGGATTTTGAAAAAACCATGTTCCCCATATAATCAATTTTAATAACTGAGTTCTTGGGTTAGGTTATTCCGAAACCCCTCGAGGAACCATGGAAACTTCTCAAGCCTTCAACCTAGACTGATGTTAAAATTTTAAATGATCCCAACTCATGGAGCATCAACTCAAATATTTGTTTGAAAACTATTGGTGCCAAAATATTTGGAGAGGAAGAGAAAAAATGAATAGAAAACCACCTCTATAGAGATTTCCTCGCGAAGCCTATTCATAGAGCCCCACAACACAGCGTCCGACGCGATGCCACCTTCGTTGTGGGTGCCGCGAAGAGAAGAGGCGGGAGGCTCTAAGATCCCAATAGATGTTTGTAAAGATTCTACAAATCAAATAGGATGGAGGCTCTACTATTTTAAACACATTTGTGAAGCCACCACGAAGCAATGAGGTGGGAGGCTCTACGATCTGAAAGACGTTTGCGAAGCTACTATGAAGCGAATAGGTGTGAGGTTCTACGGTTATAGAAAATTTCCACATGTCATGGCATCATGCACTCCCTACTTCACTCCACCTATTGCCTATAAATACCGGACACCCATCGATCCCAAAATATGTATCCTCTGAACATAATCCTTCCCAACTCTCAAATCATGAAGAACATTTTTCTCTATGAAAAATCAGCTCTTAGAGGTACTTTAGCATCATTATTTACCATTATTTTGGCTTAAAAAGAGTCCCTATTCAACCAGAGATTACCATTATGAAGCCTATGGGACTTTTCAAAAGAATGAGATCCCTAAGGGGACTCAGGTATTCGAAAAGCACTGTTTATTTTCTATGTACCTTCCATACAGATGTGAACGACATGCTAAGGCAGGTTCACTGTTCATCATGAGGCACACTACATCACAGTGCTATTCCTTGTAAGGAACCCTTGCGTTGTGAAGCCCTACTCCATGAGAGCCTTTCTAATTCATAAAGCAACCTCCATATCCACCTATTCCCTATACCTTGGCTAGGTCACCCCACATCACAAAGAATACACCTTCGTAAAGTCCCTCCACTGGATGGAGCAATAGAGCTTCATAAAACCACTCCATGTGAACCCATATTATCTACAGAAACGTTTCCTATATGATCCCCATGGTCTGTACAAATTGATTTCAAATTCTATTTTCCAGTGCTTTATGTTTCATTTCATAGCCTTATTCTTCTTCACATAGGCATGCTAATGGCAATTTATTCTTCACATAATCATGCTAACATGGGCCCCAATGTGGATCACTCCAATACACCCCCTATTCATGGTGTTGCTGATACCTTCCCTTCCCCAAGGGTGGGGGAGTATCAATTCTATTTTTCCTTGGGTTTTGAAGTGATCCCACCTCATATGATTTGCAGGATGTTAAACTACCAAGCCCTATCATCCTCATCACATGATGTTAAACTATGATCTATCCCCTTGCATCACATGTGGGGTGCCCCACCTTAGAAATTATCTACGTACACTCATCTCCAAGGGAGTGAGATCTTCCTCAAAAGGAATGAGATCCTCTTTGTTGAAATAGTTCCTTCCCATGGGGAAGGGATGACATCTTGGTGTCAGCCCCTTTCCTTTCTTGTAGGAGGAATCACCCCTAATCCATCTCACTTCATCGATTCCAAGGGCTAAGAGGTGATAGGGGCATAGGGGCCTTATTTATTAAGTCCCTATTCCTCTATTATTTTTCTTCGTAGTGCCTCCATTCTATAGAAAGTTGCAATATCCATATCCCTAGGCTGATAACCAAGCATATTCCCCTATTTCCTATTTGGGCCGCTAATCACGTGCACGACCCATTCCACTTCTCATGGACATACATTTTGCGGTGTGAACATATTGTCTTTGCTCCTCTTGTTTCTTACACAGATCATTGCTCACGTTGGCATAGAGTAGGCATAGACCATGGCATCCTCTCAAGGATATCATATCATGTAATACCCAAACCACCATCTTGATCTACATGGACTTTGATCTTTTCTAGTCAAAGGTATATAAGAAGTCTCCCTGAGGTTCAAGCCCAACACCTACGGGTCCCGACCCCTCCACTTTGGTTCACCTTCATCTTACATAATGTTAAACTATATCCACCATCCTAATCAACATGGACATTGACCCTTTTCATGTAAAGGTACGTAGGAAGCGTCCCTGAGGTTTAGGACCAACAACTACTGGTCCCGACCCCTTCACCTCATTTCCAAAATCAACCATTCAGAACTACATGGTCATTGATCCTTGCCAAGGAATGGTATGTAAGAATCCCCCCTGAGGATAAATCCTAACTCCCAGTTGTTCCAACCACCTTAACATTGTTTCACCTTCATCACACATGATGTTAAACTGTATACACCATTCATAACTATGTGGACTTTTATCCATGACAAGGAAAGGTACCTAGGAATCCTCCTTGAGGTTCAAGCCCACCACCCAATTGTTCGAACCCCCTTCACATCGGTTCACATGTGTCATCCATGAAATTAGATTGTATCCACCATTTTATACTATCTGGAAAATGATCCTTGTATCCCATCCACGGTACATAGGAAGACTCTATAAGGTTCAAGACCAACAGACAATTGTTCAGACCCCCTTCATGTCAGTTCACCTTCACCCCGCAAGACGTTAAAATATATCCACCATTCAGAAATACATGGACAGTGATCCATGCCAAGGTATGGGATATAGGAAGCCTTCCGAAGGTTCAAGGACAACACATACTAGTCCCGACCCCTTCATGTCAGTTCACCTTCAACCCGCATGATGTTAAACTATATCCACCATTTAGAACTACGTTGAATTTGATCATTTCCAAGGAAAAGTATGTAGGATGCCTCTATGAGGTTCAATTCCAACAACTAATGGACCCAACCACTTCACATCGGTTCACCAAACCATTTAGAACTATGTTAAATTTTACCCATATGATGGAAAGGTATATAGGAAGCCTCTATGTGGTTTAATCCCCACACCCATCGGTCCTGAACACTCCATGTTGGTTCACCCTCGTCCTACATGATATTAATCTGTACACCCCCTTTTCATCTAGCATGACTCTAAACAATACTCTTTTGAACTACATTAACATTTTTCATTGTATCATAGGCAAGGTATGTATGAATCCTTCCATAGGTGTAACCCCAGTCAACTGTAAGACTTTGTGTTCATAAATTGACTGTAAGCTATTGTGTTCCCCAATCGATGGTAAGTCACTATGTTCCCCAATTGATGGGAATTCATTTTGTTCCCAAAACACTGGTAATCTGTTAGCACCCTATTTAGTGGTATGCTATTGTCAAACCTCACTAGTGGTAATCCAATAGAACCCAATTCAGTGGAAATCCATTGGAACCCCAGTCAGTGGTAAGCCATCGCTGTCAACTATCAGCAAGCCGTTGTAGTCTGCAATCGAAGGAAAGCTGTTGTAGACTTCTTTCCGTGGACCCACATCTTATTTCTACCCCTGGGCATCAAACCAACCTAGGTTGCTAACCAGGCATAATCCCTAGCATGTCATTGGGTCGTTTTCCAGAGTTTACACCCCAATTCAATGACCCCTTCCTGAACTAAATGGACATTGATTCCTTACCATGGATATACGTTGGAAGTTTCTTCGAGACTCGTGCCCAATATCATTTTCACCCTCACGTCGGTTCCATTTCAGCCTCAAAACACTCTCAACCATCCATATCCATCCTGATTCATACCTGATATTCTATATCCAAGTGAGATCATGTCACCCACCTTCTCAATGCTCCTAGAAGTAACTGTGTAACTAAAAGTGTCGTAACCTCATCACTAGCAATCCCTATTGGGGTCACACCCAACTGATCCACTATATTTAATGTTTTGATCAACTCAACCCATCTTCACAAGATGTTATACTATTGTAACACAATGTATTAAACAATGGATGCTGAGGGAAAACTCAGAGATCGGCCTATGTCATATAATTCTCTACATTAAACATGGGACACCTCGAGATTCCACGCCCTCGAGAATCCCTATCACAAAGGGAATAAACCCAGATGTCCCAGTGTTCTAGGGTCCCGACATGCCAGTGATATCCAGTGTGACTACTCCCCCGACCAAAGGTAGCCGCCATGGTTGGAACCCATGGAATGTCCTAAAAAAACAGCATAATTAACTGGTGTCCCTAAAGACATGGCACTGAGAAGAGTTTCATGAAAACAATATTATGTATTTAAGGGAGACCTAGACTGGGCAATGACTTCTGAGGAGGAATCCAAGGAAGGAGGAACTAGAATCCCATAATCTGGTTTCGATCGAGGAGAAAAATTCCACGAATAAGTAATGGATTCCACCCGCCGTTGGAAATCAGGAATGTAGTGCAACAACTACACGTCCTATGAATAGTGGATGGATGTGTTCCATAGAGAATGACTCAGAAATGAAAATTGGGAATCTGACCTGATGATATTCTCAAAAATTTGGAGATTAGTCACATTTGATATATTAGTTAATTGAAGTTCCACCAGATCCATGTTTTTGGTGTCGGGTCTCGCCAATCAAATATAGGGCATGTTGTGAAACTCAACAAAAATTGGTATAGTTAAATGTGGGACATCCCGGTATGTGACATTTTCAGCATGGATCCTTCTTACCAACCATGGAAAATGGAATGGATATAGGGAACTAAACATCTATTTCCTTCCTTTAGAAATAATGGTTTACTCTCCCTACTTTCTAGGACCCAAGCTACCGTATTAAGAAATTGATAACCACCCACAAACTAATTCAGGTGCAGGGGAAATTTCAACACAACCAACCCACATGGCCTCATTTCACCCATGGAAGCCTCAACGTCCATAGATCTTGGGCACCCATGCCCCATATCCCATTCTATAATTTTTCATAGAAGGGTGATAAATGACCTCATTCAGTGATACGAGGAGTATGGGATTCAGTCAAACCAGGATATGGCATGTAAAGACATATAAGCTTCTGTTCCTCATCCCCAAGGCCTCCCCATGGGATATGTATGGATCCACTACTCCCCATGTTGATTTATATTCGTTTTTAGAGCCTCTCCTCAGAATGCTGAGATGAAACACCCCCCCCCCCCACCAAAGAACTGAGGGATGTTCAATCCAGCCCGACCAGGATTCTATTCCAGGGGATCCTAAGTAGGGAACCCTCTAAGCTGTGTCAACTCCGCCACCCAGACCTACATGTTGAGGAGTATGTAAGGTATGCACCTACAACACCATCCCCATTCTGGTTAACCCAATTGCAGCATCGGGAAAAGGCTAAAGAGGATTCCCGACAATGAGCATCAACGTCAACGACTACTATGGCCCGTTCCGCCATTGACGTATAACATCAACCCAATATTTACACTAAGATGGGGTACTCACATGCCCGACCCAGATCACGCCCCCAATATCCCAATGGATAGGCTGTGTTGACTCTCCTAGTCGCTGATGCACGTTTCACCCGCCACAGGCCGACCCTTGGAAATAACACCCAGTATGGTGGTCCACCCAGTACCATCGCCAATGAGAGCGTAGTTATATCCTCCTCCCAAGTGTTGTGGGGAGGTCCTGTCCGAGCAGGCTTCAATCCGAATAGGGGTTCTCCTTGATGCAGTGAAACTCAGTACATTAGCCTCTTCTTCACTCATGACATCAGTAATAGAGCTGTTTCTCCAATCGCATGACACCGGTGTTAATATTCTATGCATCAATTCAAACATCAGCGTGGGGGCCTTCCCATGGTCCTTACAGCTACTAGAGGAGGTCCTCCTCACCCCATAAATAATAGAAGTGAATGTCATCCTCTCTTTATCAGCACCAGTCATAGAGGTCCTACCAGTGTTCGGCTTGACCATTACGAGGTCCCTCCTTGCATCGACACTTCCAAAGGAAAAAGTCATGGTGGACCTACCCATGATCCTAGCTACTATAGTAGAGGTCCAACCCTCTCTAACACTTCCCATGGAGATTCCCTCTTCACATCATTCTATGGACACGGAGGTCATCCCCCTGTTCCCTTTTCATTTTTCTAGGTTCTCCTCGCACTAGGCTCACCCTGGCATAAGTCCTCTCTGCCAAGCACCAGTTCAGCTGAAGTTCCTCCTCTTTCTAAAAATATACCTTTTCATGAAGATCCATCCCAGGGTAGGAGATCGGGTCGCCGAAAACATGGAAATAATTCTAGGAAGATTCAGACTGAGATTAAATTTGTCTGCTTTACAAATTCTGAGGCAGAATACGATTAACCAAGGGATCCCTAACCCCGATCCTCTATTCTAGGGGATGGGTAGGGACAATGTGTATTGGCCTCATACTTATGGAATATGAGTCCCACTAGATCCCTAGATCCCATGGAAGATACAACTAGGAGGAAGAATATTTGGTATCTCCCCAGATCATGGTCGTGCATTTGCCTGCATCATTTCCACTTGCACTCTCTACCTTAACCAGAGATCACATAGAGTTATCATGGGGTCCTATGGTAGAAGAGAAACAATAGGGTCCACCAATAGAATCCATATTCCCAATTTCAATAATTTTGGTCCCCATCCCATCATATCGTGATTTTGTGGCTATGTACCCGATCTCTTCAAAGGATAGACCCAGATGCGGCAGCTTGTCAGCCCGCCTATCGTAATCTCCACTAGCTAGAATACCCTCTTAGTGGGTTGCTTTAGTACCTCTATCGGTTCCTCAAATGCATCTATTTGATGAGTGGGGATACCAATGTCTAGGCCCCATGTCTGGGATAAATTGTTTTTGGGACATTATTATAGCATACCATTTCTCGGAGATGTTTCGGCCAGTCAGAATGCTGATTTTAGTGAACCAAAATCACACACCTAGGAGGTGGTGGGATGCTTTTTATAGACCCTCTATGTGACTAAAATTAATCTTAGTCATCAAAGATGGGCCTACCCCAATATTTGGAAAAAAATTAATACATTGGTCTACAATTTGGTTTGACCGATTTAGTCACACTCCCCATGGACCAACATCCCGAGTCACCAGACAACCATTGGACCCTCCAAGAATGATGTGTTAAGAGCTTTAAAGAGATTCATAGGGTTTTCAAGGAGGCTTCCCCCCACGTGCAGACCTATGGTTGGGGCGGTATGCTTCCCTCTATTTCAGTTCTATCTAGCGCCAACTTGACTTCTCTTGTGCTATCGAGGATATGCCTCTAGGTTGAGTCGCGATCAACATGGCCAATTTATAATAGGAAGAGATAGATATAGAGTTCCTTGGAGAAAGAATACCCCACTGGGGGAGTGAAACAACTATTGGATCCTTCGGGAAGGGTTAATCACCATCTGAGAAACCTATTGGGTCATCCCATGCCCAATGATGTATTAGTCCTTAGTCAGAATCCCAAAATGGGAAAATAGAACCTTAGAGTCGTCAAATCCTCATACCCGTATGGCTCAGTTAAGAATAAGGAGGATTATCCTGAAAAAGAAATGTTGAATCAACAAATCACAGAGCACAAGAAGTTGGATGATGACCTCTTTGCTGAACATGTCGTAGAGTGACGACTAGACTATAGTGATCCTCGGCCAGGGCATCATTGGATGGCACAACATCCCCCTGTTAATTGCCTTCAGGTGACCCTAACCATCCTGACCATGAAGATAGGATATATTCAAGAGCATATGTAGAGAGGGTTCGGTATGTGTCGCGCAATACACCCGAGCAATGTGATAATCCCCAATACCCTGCTCAGGTTCCCCCCGACGCTTTGCATGACATCCCACTAGCCGCTCAACTTGCCGCCATGCATTCTTATCATGTTGAAGAATCCCCCAACAAACTGGTGGTTAGGGATCCTTGACAACACAAGAACCACCGCCCAGATGATGCCATGGTGGCACTCATTACTTGCCTCAAGGAATTGGAAACTCGAAAGGTGGAAACCCCGCCTGATGGTAAGCCATATCAGGCATTGGGGGATGATAGGCCAAAAACCCATGGTTTCAGAAATCCCACATTTTCCCCATTAATGGGACGGGAGGCCCACTGTAGCATCATCCCCACGTCATATAAAGTTGTGGACCCATGTTGGGAACTCTGACGTAGCAGGAGGCCGCGAAACTCTAATGATTGGTATAGACATTGGAAGGACCTACATTTGTCAGTACAAATAGCTACCCATCAGGTCACTATCCGACTGGGAAGATCATCGTAGAAAGTTTCATTAGCTGTTATATTCCACCACTAAGAAGATTAGTATTTCTAACGTATTGAAATGAAAATAGTGTCCTGATGAAGACATCTCATACTTTGTTTCCCAGTGGAATGGACTCACCATCTCTGTGGACATGTCAGTGAATCAAGAATAGCTGACAAAAGTATGTGTGGGACATGTCATCAACAAACTAGACCCATCTGTCATTACCCATAATTACCCAAGGGGATTCCGATATTTCTCTAAAAGGCCTAGTTCCAAGAGGAATCCATGAAGTAGACCAATAAGACACGTATGTTTCCTCCTGAAATTCCCATGAGAAGGGCCGCCTAGGCTGATCCCATCACGATGGCACAAATAGAGACACGTAGGAAACTGAATTTATTACTAGTGGATCCTCCTCTAAAACCTCATAGAGGCCCTCCACCTCATGCGCAACCTCCTACCCAGCAACACCCACTATAACATCGGAAAGCACCCCCGCGTAATGTGACACCAATACCCATTAAAGATAACGTGGTCCCACCTATTCAATAGGCTCCTCTATCCTCTTGTTAGATCCAGGATCCCATAGCCCCCTTCACGAATAGGAGAAACTGGACCAACTCATTCAATGAATATTAGGTACTCAATTATTGGGAAAGTTTCTTGGAACAAAGAATTGTACGGTTTCCCGAATGCAGTTGACCAGAAGAGGCTGACCTCACTAATCACCCCAATAACATCCCCTATCATAGTATCATGTGGTACTCCCTTAAACTATTCTATGTGTTTAATTTTTGGCTTGAAGACCAGGTTGATAACAATATAGTATGGTTTGGTCCAGCTCTGGCACATCTGGAATGTGTTTCTGTGAAGCCAGATAGTGGTAGTGACAATGAAGGTGAGTGGAATCAGGTTATTAACGGCGAGTCCTAGAAGTTCGAAGACTGGATGAATCATATAGAAGTCTCTCATTCCCATGGTATTATTCATGCATGTCTAAAATCACCTCATCCTATAGAAGATTTCATGTCTCTCGTAGCTAGTACCTCTGCGTCAACGGCATATCCATACTCTTCATAGAAGTGAAAGCATCAGTGACACAAGGTAAATCAATGTTCCCCAATGATGACATCGTCATCCCATACTCATGGTGACTTTATTACCCCAGAGATGTTGATTCAACCCAGAATCTTCCCAGTGGTGGAGGATTCTTCAGGTGATAGTGAATGGTACAATTTGGTTTACACGGTGGAGCATGTAAACCCCTATATGATTCCAGATGACGAGGAGAACCAGACGGATCTTCCCAACATCCCTAGTCATCACAATCATCAACATAGTCCTAGCTATATGGGTAGTAGTATTACATAAGTCAACACTTACATATAGGCTATTCATGCCATCTAAACCAAACAACATGCCCATCACAAAGCTCAGCACATGAAGCCTTCTCTTCTAGTGTCATCAGGTCCTCCATCTCCATTGTATGTGCTACTAGAATAGGAAGAGCCGCCCAACTGCACTGTGATCAATCATGCTCAGTAACATACCAATATCAATCATCTATCCCTCATTCAATAGTCACTCCATAGGTTTGGACCAGTGAGTAGTGGGACATTCCCAGCACCATTCATCCATATGTCCAGCCGGCAGGGCCCACCTACATCTTACCGCAGAGAAATCTCCTGTAAGATGAATTAAATGATTGCATAGAAGTATGATGTCCTTAAACATCTACCTAGTATTCCTATGATTCTATTTATCCATGCGGCCCTTCTCCTGTCACTAGATATGCGTGAAGACCTGGTCTAGGCTTTAAGAATACCCCTCCTTTTTGAGAAAGAGGTGGTAGCTATAGAATCCTTACATGTTGAGGCAGTCAGGTATGCTGAATCCCATGCCATTTTATCATTCTATAGGGAAGATGATGGCACTCCCAAAGAGGGGTACATCCACCCAATTTACATTACTGATCATTTATGTGGAATGGATATTCGTAGCTATCTTTTCAACACTAGATCTAGGATCAACCTAATCTTGACACAGACACTGTGAAATATGTGTCTATTCGAGGTTGACTTGAGTCCCGCTGACCTAAAAATACAAGTTTATGATAGGATGAAATAGAAACCAGTTGGAAAGATCCACCTAAAGACCCAGTTCAATGGCCTAGTTTCCCACATCGAGTTCATGGTTGTCTCCATAGGCACATCCTATAACTCACTGATGGGCATGCCATGGCTCCACCTGCGTACGACGATCTCTTCATCATATCACCAGTGCCTCAATGACACCCTTGATGGTCAAGTGGGTGTACTTAAATTTGACGTGTCTCCCATTTCCTCTGGTGATAACACATACCTAGTTTATGACTATTACAAGACTAAGGATAAGCAGATCCAGGCTCACTCAGATGACCATGTGAGAGTTGTGACCGACCCATTGACAGATCTGGATGATGCCTACAATTTCACGATTCATTGATTGGAGGCTACGACCCCATATAAGGTGAAATTATTTTTTATTTCTAGGATGACATGGGATCACATTCCCATGTATATGTGATACTGGAATATCACCTCATATTCTAAAACACATCAGAATTGGGTAATCCCATAGCCCCCAAACCTCATAAGTTACCAGGATGTCATCCCTTTGGAAAAAAAAAATATGGAATTCATTATTGTTTCTCTAGTCCTGGATAAACTAGATCAAGTTGAAGAGAAAAGATTTATTTTACATCATTAAGCATGGCCCTTTGGGCTGAAGACCAAATGGGATCGGGTCGACAACTTTAATCACTATTGTTTGGACCGCATTAGAGTCCACTAATGTAGTGTCCACCGCTGCTTGAGCTATCACCAACCTCCCATCAAGATATATTGGCTCAGAGGAAGCGTCTCATACCCGGTACCCCTCCTGTATTAGTGATGAAGGTGGATTAGAGGATGATCCTCGTGCTTTCGAAGAGGGTGTCTCCACCATTGTCGATGAATTGGTATATGTGAAACTCGGTAGCATAACGGATTCGAAACCCACATTGATCAATGCTACTATGTATGTCGAAGAGTAACAACAGTACATGGACTTCCAGAAGCATCATTGTGATTTATTCTCCTAGAATTATGAAGAGATTCTGGGACAACATCCCTAGGTATCCATACACCACATCGGTCTCCAAAAAATTCACCATGGGATTAAGCATCCCCCCAGATAGATGCACCAATATTACAGTGCTATGGTCATGGCCAAAGTGGATAATCTCATCAGATCCAATTTCATCAAGGAGGTCCAGTACCCTAGTTGGTTAGCCATCATTTTTCCTATCAAGAAAAAGAAAGGACAGATCGACATCTTTATCGACTTCTGGGACCTCAACCACCACTGCCTGATGGATGATCTTCCCCTACCCATGATATAGTTATTGATTGATGCCACATTTGGGTTCTAGTCTCTCTCCTTCAAGGATAGGAAGTTCGGGTATAACTAGATCAGAATGTCTCCCAAGGATGAGGAGACTAGAGCCTTTATGGGATCACATGGTACTTTCTGATACCATATAATTATCATCAGCCTAACGACTGAATGGGCCACCTATTAGTGTGCTACACATCACATATTTAAGTTGATCCTAGGGACACTGTTGTAATTCTATATAGAAATTCTAGTGGCAAAATCTCTCCAATGTGAGGAACATATCAAAGACATCGAAAAAGTGTACGACATATTCTATTCTTGGCACATGATGAACCCATTGGAGGTTGTTCGGGGTCACCTCCAAAATTTTTCTCATCATCATTGTCTGATATAGGGGCATCAAGATTGACCTGGAGAAAATGAAGTCCATTACCCAAATGTCTCCCCCGAACAACATTTGGGATCTTCGAGGCTTCATGGCCACTTGTCCTACATACACCGATTCATCCTTAATTTTTACGGTAAGTTTATGCCCATTTCTCACCTGATGAAGAACGCCACTGTCTATCAGTGGGACAAATAATGTTCGACTGCTTTCGAGGAAATCAATCATTTTTTCCTCCTACCTATAGTCATGATGTGACCCATTTTTGGAAAGCCACTGGTCCCATATTTTAACACCCTTGTATGGTATCTTGGTCCCCTTCTCTCCTAGATAAAATATGAGGGGAAGAAGAACAATCATTACTATATTAGATTTATTCTCCTCAATACAGATACCAAATAATCCCCTATCAAGAAAACCTGTCTTGAACTGGTATTCATAGTACATAAATTGTGACATTATTTGCAGCACCATGAGGTACAACTGGTGTCTTGATTGGATCCGCTAAAGTACATCCTGAACCACCCAATGTCAGTAGGCCATCTAGATCATTGGGTAATGATCCTCTATCAGTTCGACATCAGTTTCATCCTTCATAAGGCTATTAAGAGGCATGCATTTCTATATTTCCATGATTTCAATCCAGTTCATGTGGACTAGTCTATGGATATTTATTTTCTTAAGGATACAATCCTATTAGTAGACCAATCCATTTTATGCTGGGAAATGCACTTTTATGGTGCATCCGAGAGCCCTATCGACCGAAGGCTCAGTGACCACAGGATCATCAGAGTATACTTGGGAATCATCTTCATTATCCATACTAATGTAATCACTACAGATGTTGATGATTTGATTTTGCATGTGGAACACCAGAGATTCATCACCCATGTCACTCCAGATGACGATGATAGCTTGCAGGTAAGCCACCATAACACTGATACCTCTATGCCAGGACCCTCAGGTCCCCCTAACGCAGTGTTGAATGTAACTCCTTACTAGAGAACCCCCTTTCTCGAGTACCTACAGCACATTAATCTCTTGACAAATCGAGCCCAACATGGGTGAATTGGATGCCTTGCATTACAATTTACTCTACAGAGCGGTATCGCTCTTGAGTGGATCCTCTAAAAGTGATGGGTTGATGGTATTTTACTTTATTTAATTCAATGAGGTGATATTTCTCATTTCTTTCTCAGGGTTCATGTCGTTTCTTGTGGGATTCATCATACTGAGATGAAACTATATCACCTGATCTAGAGACTAGGGTTTTGTTTGGCACTCAATGATCCATGACTATATGGAGTTTTACAAGATGTTCCATGCATTCCAAATTCACTAACTCTCTATGCATTGGGCACTGGAGCCTCAACACAATACCATGTTCCCTTGTCCCTTTGTGGTGTGGGGACTTGATGTCATGGGACTATATCTATTGGAGACAGCTCGCTAGTGCCGGTTTATCCTGACCGATAAATATTTCTTTTCCAAGTCAGCAGAAGTGGTTCTGCACAAGATTCTCAAGGCACATTCTATCATTGACATTGAGAGCTCCAATATCATCTACAAGTTAGAAGTCCATCACACCATCCTCAAAAATAAGGGCGCCAAATTTTTCGTGGCCTAGTTGAAGAAATTGTAGGCCGTGTACAATATTCATTCTAACCATACCTCTCACTATCACGAGCAAGAAAATGGTAAGTTCGAGGCATTCATCAAAACCCTCTATATCATTCTGCAGAAATATTTGTTCATCACAAGAAGAGTTTGTTGGACGATCTCCCCAATGCCCTATGAGCTTATCAGACGACAAATTGAAATTCTAGACAATTGACCCCATACTTATTAGTGTACGGAACATAGGCCATCATTCCCATCAAGATTCAGTTTCCTTCATTATGCACAACTGTCTATAATCAGTAAGCACAAGATAAAATATCTAAAACTTTTCTGGCTGAATTGGAATCGATCAACAAAAACAGTCTTTGGGACCTTCACAATCAGGATAAGTATCAAAATAAGGGAGCTAGAGTTTTCAATAAAAGGGTTCGCCTCCACTCTTTCATGCAAGGGGACCTGTTTTTGGCCTTATGAACACCACTGATACTTGGTAGGAAACCTCCTAAGCTAGGGCCCAAATGGGAAGGACATTACGTCATTCTTAATTTTTATTCTAGTGGAGCATACTCCCTGGATACCATGGATGGTGAGAATTTAACCCCTCCCACTAATTCCAAGTTCCTCAATAGTTAATTATCTAGAGTAAATGGTGTCCTACATGAACTTTTACTATTATGTCCCACATTACATTAATCTTTATGCTGTCTCACAGGATGTTAAGCTGTATCTGGTCTTACATGACCTTAAACTATTATGTCCCACGTGACATTATACTATATGTTGTCTCATAAGATATTAAACTGTATCCATTCCACCAAGACCTTAAACTATTATGTCTCACATGAAATTAACATGTATGTCATCCTTCACTATCATAATTTGTAGATGGCACCACAGAACCATAAACTGTCCAACATCCTTGTTTCATGACATTACACTAAACAACACCTTCAAGTACTATGTATGTCTGGATTACCATCCTTGTGGTATATGTCGCAACACTCAGAAGCCTCTTCTTGAGTCCTTCCTCTAGATTCCTCTTGGATTATCCCCCTTGGGTATAGTTATCATGAAGAATCACACATGGTTTCATGTAGGATTCTTTGGCCCCAATCATGTTAGGATTATGATTATTGCACCATGTTACCTCCCATTGTTCATCATTTCCCCGACATCCTTATCGCATGACACTAAACTGCATGGCCTTCAAGAACTACATGTGTCTTGATTCCCATCCTTATTCTATACATAGTAATGCTTGGAAATTTTTTCTATAGGCCAAGCCCCAACATCATGATCCCCCCATAGGATTGAAAACATGGTGTGGTGCCCGATTTTTCCCTCATTTACATTGGGTTCATCATTAACTCAACATATATCCCTCTCCTAGGATATCTCCACCTCTTTCTCCATCCTCCTTGATGTTAAATTGCACGTGCACATTTAGGCTTCACATAATCCCTTTACATGGGATTCCATCATCATTCGCATCGAAATGGTCCTCAGAATGGTACATATGATTATCTTATGTACTATCTTATCATTTAAAGCCAATTCCATTGATGACCTCGAATGAAAAATTGCTACAAGTCATGCATTGAAAATATGGCCTGCTATCGACACTCATTTGTTGTTTCTGTTTCAGGTCTTGCGATACGGATGATATGTTTCAAACATGGTTAATAGCTATTAATCAACATTTTCACCACCCCATATGTTCTAAATATTAGGTATAGTGGTTCATGATGTATTTCTATCCCTCCAAATTTCTGTATGCCTTATGTAATAGTGTGAGTCCAGCTGTCGTACCCTTATATGTTAGGGAGAGCCTGGTCCTATTCCTTGTCTCCCACACCGAGCATTGCTCGGGTGAGATTAGGTATTTCAAGAAGGCAATACATGCATGAAGGTTCTTGTGTCTATGGTGTGATATCTATGATATTAATCTAAGATCTCAATCATCCTCATTGCAAGATCATAAAATGAAAACTAGCCAAGACATCCTATCTTAGGCACCTCACCCCTTTTTTGTCTCTAGACCAATGTTCTCAATTAGGATTGTGTAGTATGGTCTGGAATCTATTTCTTCATTCATGTCAAGATATTTATACCATTCCCTATACATCCCAATGGGGAAACCCCTCCATTATCATCCTCACCACAAGACGTTAAACAACGAACTGGCTTGGACATCCCGTCTTGGATCCCTAAACTATTTTGTCCCCCTGTGACCAAGTCCTCATTTGGGATTGTCGGTGGGGCATGGGCTTATGTCTTTTCTATTACACCATATGCATCCCTCGATGAGATATCATTCCCCTATATACATCCTTTCGGTATGATTTAAAAACTCCAAAGCATCCTCCAGAACAACATGTGTCTTAATAACGTTCCTTATGGGATACATAGGATCACTAGAACATTTAGTCTTCAGGTATAACCCCTTTTCATAGAAACCCCCTTAACCTCTTATATCCTTGGCCCAAGTTCTCCTAGGAGGGACATGTGACATGGTATGGGCCTATTTCCTCATTCACGACGAGTCTATCACAACCATTCCATGTACCTATTTCTCCTATGAGATATTTTTCATCCTATCTTATACTCATATTTTTGAGTCGGCTGCATTTCAGTTGGACCCCTCAACTCTCTTTGGTAATTCACCAAAGTTCCCAGGAGTACTCTAGTTTAGCACATGGAGTATTGGATTCTACATAGACATGTAATCTCCCATTCATAGGATTTATATTCCTCTTCATTCAGGATTTCATCATATTTCATGTCCAAAAGGTCCCCCGAGCAGTATGGATGAATGAACATAAGAGTCTCCTATCATTTCGGACCAATTCCCCCGGGGACCTTGAGAGAAAAATTGATACAAGTTATGCATTTTGAATATGGTCATCAGTTGACACTAACATTTTGTTCCCATTTTAGGTCACACGATATGGTTTATGTGTTTCAAACACAGTCATCGGTTATCCTCCATCATCACATCACCTCTATCAAGCACTAAATATTGGTTGCATGATTCTCATCCATTTCGATTCCACCATGTCTATGTGAAATTTCAACACTCATGGTAATGTCCCTCAGTGACCATAGACACGTTAGAAGGACAAAGTAATTGTGAGGTGCCATCAAGGATTCCGCGCCAATTTCCCCATTGTCTGTATTCCATGGGTTTCAAAGACAATTTTTGCCCTTATTTCCCACATAAATCTTAGCTCACTTGGGATTAGGGATCAGATCGGGGTCTGCTCCTGCTAGGAAGAGTTACGATCCTATATGGTCTATTCTGTAAGAACATAAACTATGATCTCCATCTATGTCATCCCTATACGGTGTAAGAACATTAAACCTTTGAACTATATATATCTTGATTCCAATTCTCAAGGGATATATATGAACGCCCAGACATCTCATATTCAGGTCAAGCTCATGTTCTACTAGTTACCTATTTTGTTCGGCCATGTGGCCTTGACTTTTTTGGAACTCTATGGTGTGGCGTAGGAATTATGTCCTCATTCGCGTCTAGTTTTCAATAGATGCACCACGTACTTCGATTCTAGGAGCTAGTCTCCCCTTCCCCTCAACCAGCAATTTGTTAAGCTACGCCCCCAGAACTTTGTATGGCCTGATTCCCATCCTAATGGGATGGGTTGAAACACCTAGAAATTTCATCCACTGGTCCAACCCCATATTATTCGAACTTTTCAAGCCCCTTGGACCATGGTCTCTTCCCTGGAATTATGCATAGTGTAGTGTGGACCTCGTCCTCATTCACGTCGGGTACGGTTTATCCCGCCAAGCATGCTCCCTGTGTCCAAGCTGTATGATGTTAAAATATAATACCTATTCCCAAATGACATTAAAAAATTGAATCTTTATTTCATGATTCTAAAATTCATTGGTTGGTCCTATCATACGACCCTAAATTATGACATTTTCATCCTGGACACACGACGAAAAACAGTACTACATTAGGATATCCTCATTCAAGGGGAAGTCATGTTGGGTATCAGTCCACCACCATACCATTTTTCAATTCCTAAATGTGGATTGATTCCTATTGTGACACTTGGATTCTTTGTCATAGGTTCATCTCTTCGCAGAAAAAACACATCCATCATAAAGAACAAAAAAGATCTATCAAATGCCATTTATTTTGGTGCACGGGTCAGACTTGCACAACAGTATTTTCCCCAGCATTTTTACCCTACCATGAAGTTTCGAGAACTATGTATGGATTGATCCCCATCATAATGGCGTACATTGGAACACCCGATCACTTTGCCTCGGGCCCATCCTAACATTCATTTTCAGTCCCTCATCCTAAAACCTTACAAGGAAGCGCATGGTGCGATATGGAATCCATGTCCTCATTCATGTTAAGTTTCATGATTACCACACCATATGTCTCCCTCAATCCTTTAAATATCCTATCCAAAACATTAGACATTAATCTAAAATATCCCTCCACCATATCTACAATTCGTAAATATAAAATTCCGAGAACTTTGTATGGATTGATTCACATCCTCATGGGATACGTACGAATTCCCATACATTTCATATCTGGATCCAGGCCCATTATTCGTAAGTCCTACACTATTTTTGACCACCTTGCCCGAACTCATTTAGAATCATGTGGTGTAGAGAACACCTCTGGGGTTCTCATTCACATCTGGTTTTGTGAAAACCGCCCCATGTTTTGTTCCTTGTCTCTGCTCTAGTTGGTCTGAGTTCTATGACCCAAAACAAAGACCTCCCTATGGTAACCACATTTTGGGTTCGTCTTCTTCATCACCTTGGGATTATTTCATTAAAACAGGTTCAATATTAATTGTCCACTCTGTTACATTATTTTGGAGAACGGGTACCCAGGACTATAGTCATCGGAATATGAGTCAACCTCTATACTTGATTAGTCTTCTTATTGCATTAAAATGTGTCGTGGGAAAGAGCCCTAGGTGTGAGAACATCACATGGAAATTCTATCGTGTCATTTCTAGGCTTCATGAGCCCTCTATTTAGATCTCCATCCTTATCCATGTCTAAAGGGACCCCCTTTACATCCTAGTCTCATGCCTTCTCGGCCACCTATCCTCTTGGGTCAACACCAAAAAAGACTACAGATGACATTTTGCAACAGGTCCCATGTTCCAAACATGGTCAGTAGACGACCTTCTTTTTTCCCCATACGAGGATAATGTAAAACAGATATTGTTTTTTGAACATGGTAAACATATATCCCTTTTTTCCTACCCACCATCATTGTGATCCACATCTCGGGTTCTGTGATTCACATCTTTCAACTTCCCTATATTCAAGTGAAATTCTTGCACATTCGGTTCTATGCCTCCATGCATCTATGTGAGTTAAGAGGGAGGGTAAATAATTTTGTGATGTAATTCACTTGACATTTATTTTTTTATCTAATGTGTGCCTCCATGGAGCAGAAAAAATCCCACCACTACACCTTGTTTCCCACATCGATCATGACACACGTGGGATTAGTGGTTTTGGTAGGATGTGTACTACTGCAGTGAAACCATGCATTCCCTATATCCAACATGAAATTAAATTCATCTTATAAAACTAAATTTGGATTGGTCCCCATCCTGACGAGATACGTTGGATCTCCAGACCACATAGCCTCAGGCCCAGCCTAACTTTCACTTTCGGTCTCCGGAACTAAAATTTCAACCCGAGATACATGGTGGGTTGCAGACTCCTTCTTTCCTCATTCAGGTTGGGTTTTTAGCTACCTCATCAAGTACTCCCATTTTGGGATCTATCACTTCATTATATGTCTGGTCGTATGAATTTAAATGGCACGAGCCCATATATTCTCAACGCATGACATTAAACTACGGTTCTACCCTGAAAATTTTTAGGATTCACCATGTCAATTATGGGATGAATTAGCTTCCTTTCCAGAGAGTATTTCCCCTACCAGTATTGGACTTTGACCACAATGTGTTCACAAACTATGTTTGTATTGATTCTCATTCTTATGGGATACATAGTGACTCCCATGCATTTCGCCTTGGGCCCAGCCCTAGGGTCATTTACCTTTATTTCCCCTCGACATTGATTACGGTCCAATCTATATGGCCTTATACTAAGAGACTACAGTCCATGCAACACAATGATAAATTTTTTGCCTCAGTCCAGGTAGTATGACATTAAAACTAAATGCATCATCCTGGTCATACGACGTTAAACTATTCCATTCATCGTCTACATCTGTATTTTGTAAAAATGAATGGCATTCTAGGTTCTCACCAGAGAGGTCCTATTTGGAAGAATGATTGATATCTGATTAGAACAATTCTACCACCAAATGTGTTTTCACCACCGTGGAATAATTTCAGTAGAGTTAGACTCCATTCGAACGACCCATCACTCCACCCTCTATGCTTTGCATGCCCCTTATTCGGACAAACTTCATTTTTCATGTTCGAAGAAACCCCCTAATAGTATGGATTCTCATACCATGGCTTGCCTACTGTCACAGGATAACGTTCAAGAAAATAAATGGATAACATTCAGTGTCAGGCCCGCTGTTTCGATCACGGTCTATGGACAACCCTCATTTGTTGTCCCCATGATAGGAAAACACAACATGGATGATGTGTCACGAACACAGTCAATAGTTATCCTTCATTGTCACTCCACATTCACATCATTTCAAATTTTTGGTATAATCATTCATATTATCCACTCCCCTTGTTTTGGATTAATTCTAATTACCCTGGCATTGTCTCTCTTGTGCACTAGAGCAGATTTGGAAAATGGAAATTTGACTGTTCTGCGACCTATGTCCTCCAGTCAGGCCTCCCACATTCTTCACAAAAATTTATAATGGTTCTTCAAACATTGGATGCCCAATTATTGGTCTGAAATCTCACATTTGGATGGAATAACGAGGCATTCATTCCATGATTCTCACACCAGGCACGACCCATGTGAGCATAGGGATTTATCTGTGGATGTTTCACGAATGTGACACACATGTAGTAGGCCAAAACAAATAGTGGAAATCATGAATGCATCCTGCATAAACCATTAATGAATGAAAGTACGATAGAAGATTTACCAGCATTACATCACCCATGGATCAATCCCTCACATGGATGGGTTGACCCCTTCAAAAGAGAATTGCAGCTCCAGCACTCTTTGGAATGTGTCTTCCAGGATTTTATGTCGTCTGTTTAGTTTGTGATCCTCCTCAGTAGCAATGGGGTGTAGTTTTCCGCCGCAACTCGGGCCCTCTTCTCGTCACTCTAGATGATAGCCATCTCCTTGGAGGCATGTTTCACCCAATCTTTGGCCTCTTCCAGCTTGGCCTTCAGCCGCGATATAAGCCCTGATTGCACATTAAGGAAATAAGAATGCACCTATTCCAAGACCTAAAGCCATTGAATCTCATTTTCATCCTACTAGAGCCTCTTGATGGTCAACTCATTCTCCACTACCAACCCACACCAAGGCCATGGTCATAATACCTCTTCTTCTCCACCATGAGATCTCAAACGATCTTGTGAGGACACTGGTCATCCACTCCCCCCAACACATAGTTCATGTAGTAGGGACTGAAGTCTCTCCATCTAGTCAATCCATTGTGCATGAGGGGTCTCATCTATGAGGTTCTTGATCAGCTTCCATGACCGGTGATGATCAATTTTTTTATCCTCCTCATTAGGGGTCATCATGTCCAGATCTGCAGAGTCGGTATGTTCATATCTAGGGAATTCCCCCAAGAACACGTCATCAGGGTCTTCATTGGGTGCCTGGTCGGGTAGGTTAGGAAACAAGTCATCTGATTGATCCCTGTCGTTGGATTCCACCTTAATGTCTTCATGTACGGCCCTGCTGACGGTCCCACCTATGATTGGGAGCACCACAACTTTTTTATTCTAGGAGTCCACATCCCTAACCACCTACATCCCTCTAGGAAAGGTTCCTCTAGTATCTCTAGCCAACTGTGCCAATGTGGTGCACACCAATTGATGAACTGTGCATGCAAAAAGTACACAGACGTCAGTTGTCCTGAACAATAGATGACATTTAAAAAATCTATAAAGGAGGCTTATAGAGATCGAATAGTCTGTATCGCTCACGATTTTATGCCATTGGAACCCCAAGGCATGGACCTCTGTATACTGTCATGAGATCCAAAAATTCAGAAATAACCACTCTTGGTGTTGCAGCCCCGCTAAGTGTGGTAAACGCCGTTGCCACAGTCTCAGATCTCGATGTTCCCATAGTTACATTTACTATTGGGAGGGAAATGTTTTTGCATATGACGCCTTCCTGCATAGTTCAATTATTAGTTAAAAGTCAAAAATGAATTGGTTTAAGTCTTCAGTGAAGTGGCCTAGGGTTTTACATCAAGATCCTTTGTAAATTCTTCCTACTTCGGGTCTGAATCACCATCCTCACGTGCTTCTAGAGGACTCCATCTACTGGCCTCCACCCCCAGGAGGAATCATTTGATTCTTTTGGAATAGAGAAGATCTATCTTAATTCCATGCCCTATAACTGTGTAGGGGCTATTCAATCTAGAAACACCATTACCTGATCTGTCATTGGACACGAAGCAGCCCAGGATTACACAATCTCATCCATCTCGGCCACGTATTGCTCCCCCCACCACATGGTGCATCCGCTTCCCAGATCATGGGTGTAAATCCAGAAAACTCCCCCGAGATATCCTCCCCTTTGTATAAAATTATCCATCTAGGACATTTTGATCCACCGCCGCTGTCTGCCTCTCAATCGATGCGGATCTCGCTGCTACTATAGCCCCTCCATCACGAGATTTCCTCGTCAACTTATGGCCATGGCCTCAAGGTTAGGGAGCCACTCCGTCACCAACACAGATGGTTTTCTACTTCTGAAAATCCCTCGAGTAGGTCGCCTCCCAACTCTTATAGTACTCTTCCCCATATCCTGAAGATGGTTGTGGGTGGAGGAATCTCGTTCCACATCTTCCCTTACTCTCATGTGAACATGAGCCACATCTGCATCATCACACACATGTGATCCCCGTGGCGGACCACCATGTAGACCCACAGGGTCAGCCACAACATACATCAAAACTGCCTCGCAAAATGGTGCGAGGTGTATTAATCACATTAAAATTCAGGGTCATCTTTTCCCACCAGGACTCCATACAGAAAGGCCTGGAGGTAGGACCAATTCTCTTCTGTTCCTTGTCCATCATCAATGAACACACAAGTTTGAATGGGAACAAGTGGATTTTTAACTTGTATTCCTTCCAGACCAGGTTCGTCACAAACTACAGCACCGACATGTTCTGAAATATCCCTACAACATTAAAATGTGTGGGTTAGAATACAATATTAGAGTGGAAATTTGGTTCGGATATTTGTAGGAATCTCTGTCATTCGCCACAATCCACTCATACAGAAGGTGAAATGACTCGCATATCTTTTATAGCTTCTTCCCCTCACTGATATGCCACTGCATCTTACATAACTATGTGTGTATCGGGATCCTGATATTGACTTGTACCCCTATCGCCACCATGGATGCCATAATAAACATGCTTGGTCGCACACCCATGTTCGTGTCGATAATTGGCAGGATCCAACCTCATAAAATAGTAGGGATGAATACATCTAGCCTAACAAACATTTGTTGCTCAGTACTGATGCTGAACCCCCTTGTTTTCCACTAGTTTTCCCCGAAGATCCACTAGTATGAGTTCTATTTTACTCTTTAAACCATATTCGGTTAGGTTCAATGCCTCACAAGGAAGTGCCCATCTTCCAAAAAAATCATTAACTTCTTGAACCACTATTAGAAATGGACGTCCCTCAAAAACTATTTTTTCTCCCCCTGCACCAAATCCATCAAATCCACTTGAAATAAAGGAATTTTATTTGGGTCCTACCATGAATTATTAATGGGGAGGAACAAATCATACGTCACCCTCAAGGTTGGGACACCTGAGATCTAGTGTAGGTCAAATTGTCTCATGTTGACCTCTCCATGGTGAAAATGGAAAGTGTTTTACTTGATGACCATCTACATAGTAGCTCTGGAAGAAACTACTTCAACTGGTAGATATGGAATTGAGTGGCCCCTGTAGCCTCATAGAGGCCCACTCACCTCAGATCTACCTTGAACTCTTCGTACGATGCACAGACCCAGTAGACCTTGGACAAATAATCTGTGATATTTCCGCCAGGGAGCAGATCCAACTTAGAGGTCCACACCATCTCCAGGTTCCCCAATTCCTCATTTAAGATGGTGTGGTACAATTGGGTAAATGTCTCTGGCTGTAGTGCCTTCCCATCAACTTCATTCACTTGGTTGTATAGGAAATCATCATAAAAGGTGTGAAGTCCTCCAAAGTATGGTCATCGACCACCCTGAACCACTAGCTCTACCACGACATTCCCCTAAACCAGTAAGCTGTCTCTTCCCTGCTCACTTCTAGAATGAATATTTCATCCCTCAGACCAAACCCGTTTATAGGAATACTTTTCTTGAGTGGGTATTTTTTCAGACTATCTAACTGAAAAAAATCATGGTTCGAATGGATTTAAATGAATTTATCGATACTGGAGATATTCATAATCTCTTCCCTATAGGACGCATCATAAAGGACCCCTAGAAGATTTTTGATGAGCCATTAAGTTATTATGTTAGTGAAAACATTTCTCCTAGATCGTGGAGCCTGATCACAGAGCTCGATAATGAAGTAAAAATCACAAAATCTAGATTGTAAAAATGGTTCATAGAGCCCTTCCAAATACATCGCAAAATTTAACCCCCTGATTACACACTTGTGGAGTCGAATGACTCACTGTAAATCATGACGAAGAAATTCCTGATTCATGGGGAGCAATCGTAGAGAGTGTGGATCTTCACGAATCGAGCACACAAATGAAAAAATTTGGGGATGAGAAAGGAGAACAGTGAGGTCAAGTTACTCTATTTGTAGTCAATGACCCCTTGTGCTTCACAGTGCATCCATTGCGGAAAGCATCATAGAGTTCTCAAACCAGGAATCACCTCTCCGCTTCACGACCCTCCATCAATAGCCTTCTTGGTGATTGAAGTAAATTATTTTTCAATTTAACCTCATACATAGACCCTCATTTTCATACCAAATCCAAGTCTAGGGGGTATTTTTTGGTTCCAAAATATGTGGAGAGGAATAGAAAATGTAATGTTGAAACCACATCTGTAGAGGCTTCCATGTGAATCCTGTTCATGAAGCCCAACAACATTGCAGTTGGCAGGAAGCCACCTCCTTCCCAGGTTCCACGAAGGAAATTGGTGGGAGGATCTGTGATCCCGAAAGTCATTTTCAAAGACACTGAAAATTAAAGAGGTGTGAGACACTGCAATTTTAAAGACATTTTTGAAGATGCCATGAAGCAAAGAGGCAGGATGATCCATGATCAAAAAGATGTTTACGAAGCCTCCGCGAAGCAAAGAGGTAGGAGGCTCCGTGGTTAAGACAATGTGCCACTTGGATTCATGTCACATTATCCCTACATCGCACCACCCCATGCTTATAAATATAGGGCTCCCTTGATCCCAAAACATAGATCCTCCAACCTTTCACTTTCTAAGCGGTCAAATCATAAAGCACTTGCGGATCTATAAAAAATAGGCTCTTTGTGGTACTTTAGCATCATGAAATACCTTTACATTAGCTTAAAAACAACCCCTCTTCAAGAAGGGATGCCTTTCGCAAACCCCATATGACTTCACAAAGGAAAGAGATCCATAAGGGTACTCTGGTCATCGTAATGCACACATGCTTCACAAAGTACCTTCCATGCACTTGTGAACCACATGCAAAGGCAGGGTCACTGTTCATCACCAGGTGCCCTACTTCGCGGTGCAATTCCATGCAATCCACCTTTGTTTCGTGAATCCCTACTCCTCCAAATCCATTCTAATATGTGAAGCACCCTCCACATGAACCTATGTCTTCTTCCTAGGTTAGGCCACCCCAGTGTGCAAAGCATACACTATCACAAAGCTCCTTTACTTCATGGAGAACCAAAGATTCACAAAACCACTTCTTATGAACCCCTTTGCTCTGAAAACCCCTTTAATGAATGACCCCCCAAGTCTGTACCAAGTTATTTCAAGGTCCCTTGGGTAGTTCATTATGTGGAGTCGCATTCTC
Organism: Viscum album; assembly: GCA_963277665.1. Taxonomy (NCBI): domain Eukaryota; kingdom Viridiplantae; phylum Streptophyta; class Magnoliopsida; order Santalales; family Viscaceae; genus Viscum; species Viscum album. The sequence goes on from OY728135.1 coordinate 1,282,012,462, forward strand.
TTATGCTTCTACAAATTGGAACTCTAATGGATATTACTTCTTCATATATCCATGGTAACATGGGAAACTCAGTGGATCACTCCATGAAAACCCCTCATCACGGCATTATTGATACCTTCTCTTCCCCAAGGGCAGGCTGGTCACATTTTTGTATTTCCTAGGGGTGGATAGTGAACCTACCTCATCTGAGCTGTAGGATGTTAAACTACAAAGAGCCATCCCCCTCAGCACATGATGTTAAACTATGGTCTCTCATTGTGCATCTCCCGCAGTGTGCCCCACCTCAGACATTATCCACATCTGATTATCTCTATTGGAGTGAGATCTTTCTCACATGGAATGAGAACCACTTTGTTGGAATGACACATGTCCCTGGGGATGGGAAACCATCTTGGTGTAAGCCCCGATGATTTATTGCAGGAGGCATCTCCCCTCCTCCTCTATTCATTGGTGGACAAAACAAAGAGATGAGAGGTGCATAGGGTCCTTCATTATCTCATCCCTCTCCCTCTGGTATTTATCACCACTGGGCCTCCATCCAAGAGAAAGTCTCTATCTCCATCTCCCTAGGATACTAACCTTGCGTAAGGCCTTGTTTACTCTTTGGGCCACAAACCACATGTAATCCCCATTCCCCATCTCACAAATTCACCATTCATGATGTGATCATCAGGTCTTTGCTGCCTCTTGTTTCTCACACCCATCATTACTCACATGGGATTAGATTAAGCATCGACCAAGAAATCCTCTCTGGTGCTTCTTAGAACATAACACCCAAAATAAAATCCTGAAATACGTGTACATTGATCCTTACAAAGGCAAGGTACATAAGAAGACTCCTTGAGGTTCAAACCCAACACCTACTGGTCCCGACCAATTCACATTAGTTATCCTTCACCTCGAATGACGTTAAACTGTATGCACCATCCTAAACTACATGGAATTTGATCCTTACCATGGAAAGGAAGGTATAAAGCCTCCCCGAGGTTCAATCCCAACCCATACTTGTCCTGACCACATCACATCGGTTCACCAATACACTATTATAACTATGTGTACATTGATCCTTGCAATGGTAAGTTATTTCGGAATCACCTACGAGGTTTAAGCCCAACATCGAGTTGTTACAACACCCTCATGTCAGTTTACCTTTTTCCCACATGATATTATAATATATCCACCATTCGTAACTACATAGAAATTGATACTTTACATGGAATGGTACATATGAATCCCCCCTAAGATTCAAAACCAACACCATGTTGTTCCTCCCCCCATCACGTTGGTTCACCTACATCCAGCATGATGTTAAATGGTGACCACCATTATGATATACATGGAAATTGATCCTTGTCTCCTAGGAAATGTACATAGAAAGCCTCCCTGAGGTTCAAGACCAACACCCAGTTGTTTCAACCCCCTTCACATCTGTTATCCATCATCTCGCATGATGATAAACTGTATCCACCATTTAGAACAATGTGGAATTGGATGCTTTCCAAGGAAAGGTATGTAGGAATCCCCCATGAGGTTCAAGACCAACACCTATTGGTCCTGAACGCTTCATGTTGTCTCAACATCATACCAAATGATGTTAAACATTATCCACCAATCTAAAATTCATGTACTTTGATCATTTCTAAGTCACAGTATGTAGGAATCCTTCATGAAAATCAAAACCAAAACCAACTAGTCCCGAATCCTTCACATAAGTTCACCAAACCATTCATAACTGCATGGAATTTTATCCTTGTCATGGAAAGGTACGTATGAATCCTCCCCGTGGTTCAAGCCCCACACCAATCCATCCTTGCCACTCCATGTCAGTCCACCCTAATCCTTCAAGATGATAAACTGTACGCACCCTTCTCATATAACATGACGCTTAACATTACCCTTTCGAACTAATTGGGATTTGATCCTTGACTCCAAGGAAAGTTACAGTAGAAGCCTTCCTGAGGTCCAACCCCAATCCATGGTAGGAAGTTGTGGTCCCTAATCAATGGTATGCCATTGTGTTCCCTAATCAACAATTAGCCATTTTTCCCCAATCGACGGTAAGCCATTGTGTTCCCCAATCAATGGTAAGTCGTTGTGTTCCCCAATCGACAGTATGCCGTTGTGTTCACCAATTCATGGTAATCCGTTTTGTTCCCCACTAGATGGTAATATGTTGAATTCCCAAACTAGTGGTATGATGTTGAAATCCTATTTAGCAGTATGTTGTTGTCAACCCGCACTAGTGGTATGTCATTGGAAACCCATTCAGCGTTCAGCCTTTGAAACCCCAGTCAGGGGTAAGTCGTCGTACCCAACTAGTGGTAAGCCACTGTAGTCTGCAATCAACCATAAGATGTTTTATACCCATTTTATTGGACCCGCAACTCTAGTATGGCCACCTGTGCGTTAGACCAACCTACACTAATGACCATTCGTAAGCCCCATCATGACATTGGGTCACTGTCCTCTGTGTACACCACGATTATATGCCCTCATCCTGAACTACGTGGAATTTTATTCCCAACCATAAGGATACATAGGAATTCTCTTTGAGGATCAATCCCAACATCAATATCTCACGTGTGTCGGGTCCATTTCACACTCTATACACTCTCAACCATCCATTTCCATCAAAATTCTTGCCCAGGCTGCCACATCCTGGTGAGATCATGTCACCCACCTTCTTGCTACTCCTAGTAGAAAACAGGAAACTAACCACACATTATCCCCAGAATCATTGATCCCTCTAGGGGTCACACCCATCTGATCCACTCTCGTCAAATTTTTAATCAGTTTGATCCATCTTCACTAGATGTTAATCTCGTGGAATACAATGCGATCCACATGGTAAGCTGAGGAAAAACTCATACACATGAATATGGAATATAATTCACTTCATTCGACGTGGATTAACATGTGGTTCCACACCCTCAATAATCCCAATCAAAAGGGGTAGAAACCCATACAGGCTAGTGTTCCATCATCCTGACAGGCTAGCGATGGCCTTCATAACTACTACCCTGACAAAAGGTTGGTGTTTTTGGCCAGACCCCATGGAATGTCCTGACATAATAAGTGTAAATAATCAGCATCCCTAAAGACATGGCTATGGGATGATTTTCGTGAAAAACATCATATAACTATAAGGGAGCCCCAAACTAGGCAACGAGTTTCAAGGAGTAATCCAAAGAAGGAGGAACCATAATCCCATTATCCCATTTCGATCAAAGAGAAAACATCCCCAAATATGTTATGAATGTCACCCGAAAATGGAATGATAGTATGCGGGGAAAAACCTACACGTCCTACAAATAATAGACGGATTTGTGCCATGGAGAAAGCGTTGATAAAAAAACCAACCCTTCCAATAATAAAAAACATTCAATACCTTTCTTATTTTATCCTGATTTAAAAAAACGAGACTCTATAATCTACCAGCCTTAAAAAATATTGTCCACGAGAATCCTTCTAGAACTACCAAAACATTAACCAGCACACTAAGTTCATGAAGACATTTCTAATTGGTCTTGTTTCATTACCAAATGCCAAACACACCTTTAAACATTTCATAAGACAAATGGAAAGTGCCTTTAATCCCTGAGTCGAAACCCAAAATCCAACCAATACCTCAAAACAACACATAATTGAGCCCAAAAAACATGAGACATGATCCCGTAATCGTCTCCTTAATCACCAAGTCACTGGTGGTTTCCATCTATGCTCTTAGAACTTAATAGTCAAACCCAACCATCGCTCTTCCACTATTAGAATTTATAGGTTCCATCCACAGTATTCTAGCGATAATTTCTATCTGATTTCATCAACTGGGTGAACTCCCTTATATTTGAGGCCATTAGAGAAACATTAGAGAATAAACTAGTTAAATTTAAATTGAACTACTAAAAATGGCAAGAAATTCAATCTTTTGAAGACATTGTTGACCCATATACCCATTCTCTCCCTTAAACTGGTGACACGCCTTTAAAATAATTACATCACCAACTGCATGTATACCAAAGTCCTTACTCGAATTATGGAGACCTTCCAAAGTAAATCCATCACATGTATATTTTAAAAATGTTGTGACCTAGCATGAATAAAGGCAAAACTCAAAGAAACATGCATCCCTCTTACAACCCAAATTAAAACTATGTATCCAACCAAAGAACATTGAAATATTTTGTGTGACATAAGATCGATGCTATCTTAAGTTATCTGGGATGAGGTTAAGATTGGGAACATGATCGTACCATTTGGATGATCACAATAAGTGTAAATCCAGGTCACCAAAAGGATCAGTGGAACCATCATCTGTCAACTTTTTACAAAATGCTCGACTTCCCATTGTGACACACCATAAACCAAACCTCGATGCATATATCACCCATGTAATGTTTGTTCTTTAATATCAAACCCCAGAAACTCTTCCATAAACTAACAGTGTTTCCAATGTTTTGGGCATACCACTAACCTTATCTAATACATGATGCCAAGGAAGAACTATAATTTACATGATAACCGATGTGACACTACCGACCTTTGGAGTGTCCATGTTGTCAAATGAAAAGAGTAGTCACAAACAAGATCACTAGTTTAGAAATACCTTAAATGCACATGTGATGTTTTTCAAACCACAATCTCCATGTCAACACTTCCTGAATGAAATCCAAAAATTAAGCTGACCTACATGTCGAAAAACCGATGTCCAAAAAAGTCCTCCTGAGTAGTGGGATTAACATACCATAACACCCCACTCACTCTACTGTAGAGTTAATATAAGGATGTCCTTAAAATTACAATCTCAATGATCAAACCAATCTCAACTGGTTCATTACATCACTAAACACTTGACAAAACACCGTATGTACTCACATACTACCCCGAGTTCACATAAACCAACAACACATCATCTCAAATAACAATTACTCAGATAAAGACATAGAGAGACGTCTAACCTAAAGGTCCAATAATTCCTAAATTTTAAATCACATAGTAAGAGTCAATGATTCAAAGACCACTAATCCAAACAAGGGTGTATTTTAAAACCCCAAAGTACTACAAGAGACAACAACACCAATGTCAAAATCTCATTGTATAATCAAGTCACCTCAAACTCTAATGGTGCTACCTACGGCAGGCTAGTCCCTTACGAAGCATAAGAGTTGAACTTACCTCTCAGTTGTGCTATATTAATTTCACTAGGCTTAGGAGCCCCTTTTTATTTTAGACACTAATAATAATAAACAACCTATGAATAAACAATATAGCCTATATTCTACGTAATATCATTAAAACATTTAGAACTACCCTTCCTCGAGGTTTTAATCAATGGAAGCCACATCATATAATTATTTTATTTCATTTTCTAAATTCTCTTCAACCTCTAAAAAATTTTATGAATTTTAAAAAACCCATAAGTATAATTTCAAACAAGGCACATGGTTTTTAAACAATTCCCCACGAGTAAAATAGGCCCACTATAACAAAAGTTTTCTTATAAAATTTATCATTAAGTGTCATTTAATTATAAATAGTAAATTTAGTAACAAAAATAATTTTACCTAAATTAGAGAACTCTGAGGGTTCCATTTATTCAAATCTATGTTCTTTAGAAAGAAACCCAATAACAATTTGTCTCATAACAACATGACCTAACTAACCAACTTGGGTCCTGTTGAGAATTGTTTTAAAAACATACTAACCCATTTCAAAAGAAACACAACAGTTTTACATTTTTAACCAATTCCAAATGATCTATAGTTTTATAGGTCTCAGTCAAATGCGTGACCATAGAAAAATCGATAAGAAATCCTTAAAAATTACCATTGGAATTCTGCTCCATTTACCACATCCAAGTGACATTTAAAATTTTACCTTTAGCATGAATTTTTCAATGGTTTGAATACACGTGTTACTATTTTTACCATTAACAAGTAATAAACCATAAAACTAATATTGGATCCCATTTTATACACAACTAATTAATTTTCCCACATGAATCCATTTACACATCAAAACATCTCTAGCATGTTGTCATAAAAAGTAACATAGAAAAATGATATAACACAGACGCATTGTACAATAGGAAAACTTTCAAAAAGAATAGACAACATTCCATATAATCTCCCAAGCATGTTAAGTAAATAATTGAAACATTATATCCATTGAGTCATTATAATGAAAATAAAAACATGATATTCCACCCATGGGACACAATAAAAATTAGCATGAATCCTACTAATTCAACTACATGGAATGTCATATGCATAGAATGTGAATTTTTAAGTACATAACATGATTCATGTATTGCGACTTCCTTTCATAATCAGTCCAAGAAAAAATTTCCTAAATTTTTATAATTAGTAAGCAGTGTAAAATAAACGAGTCACATATAGTTTAATCACATCAAATGTAATAGAATATAACATAAGCATCAATTCCCATCTATGTCCACTTTTTAATTTCCCATACATGGGTTGTTAATTCTGGGGAACAACTATTAACTAAGTGCTGGAACATTCCAATTATCCTATCTACCAGCCCAAAATAGAAATAAAAACAAAATGAAAACAAAATTGAACCTCTAATACCACTTTATGTCATCCATCTTAGCATACCATCAAACCAGTAGATGGAATGATCTCCACATGGCCTCATGTGTGCCTTCATATATGCTAGATACTTCCGACTAGAAGCGAGGGTGCAAGTAATGTCATTAGAGAGACTATACCCTTATTTTAGTGCTTTCACAGCAGCATGCCAATATATAAAGAATTAAAAAAATAGAATCGAATATAAAAAAATAATCAAATTAGTAGAAGAAAATTGAAATATCTACTGAAAAAATAGAAAATGATAGTTATATAATACATTAATTTCTTGGTGAAATATATCTGAAATTAGTAAACAAAACAATATTCATTACAATATAGTACAAAATTAAAGAACAGATAGTAGAGCCCCATGGATATATTTACGTTGATCCTATGCTGTAGCTCAGTCCTTTGGTCTTAACTCCCAGGTACAATCAATAAAATAAACAATAAAGGTTGAATGCTCTACGAACCAGAAGGTCTATTTGGGTATCAATGTACAATGGCAGTCTGAACATCATGTGACATATAAATCTCAGTAGGTCATAACCACCGGTGTCTAGTCCAATATAGGTAGTGATTAATAAATAAACAGTGTGCAATTATAGAGAAGTAATAACATAATTGAATTAACAAAAAACAACCCATCCACGTCCCTAAAGGACACCTGACAGTGATACCTGCTTCGGCTCGTAGTCGAGATTATATTATATATAGGACTATATATTTATATTTATAATTCATAAATAAAATAAATATGACATAAGTGAATATTCCACATTCAATAACTTAATATCGAGTTTATTCCATGTTTCTTATTCAATTCATAATTCATTCATATCATTTTTATTGGCATAGAACACCATGACTTGCACCCAAATATCATTAGTGAAGAGTATTATGTCTAACACCTAAAATCCCATTATATTATTTTTATTATTGTTTTATAACTACATTTATAACACCTAATCTCATTGATGAATAACTCCATGTCTAATACCGAAAATGCTGTTTATTTATTTTAGTGAAGAATTCCATGTATAACACCCAAAATCACAGTGGTGTTGAATGGCATGTCTAACATTGAAAATCCTGTTGGTGTAGAAGTCCATGTGTAACAAAAAAATTCCATTCATTTAATTCTATTATTGGTGTAGAACGCCATGTCTAACTCCCCAAATAACATTATTTACTTATGTTGTTTTTGTATAATGTAATATGTAACACCACAAATCTAATTGGTGCAGAATTTCATGTCTAACACCGAAAATCCCATTGGTGTAGAACTCCATGTCTAACACCCAAAATAACATTCATTAATTAATTCATAAAAAAATAAATCAAGTCTGTTAATTAATTCCACTACAAATTAACAACTTCAATTTCTAATTACGTAACTCTACAATTTAAGAACCATTCAAAATATCAAAAATGATTAATTACATAACAAATTATTTATTATTGAGCACCAAATATGGCATCCTAATCACATACTAAACATCTAATAATTCCAATTTATCTATCATTTTCATTGAAAACTAATTCAACAAATAATTATCCTTGTTCTTTTTTAAAAACAAAAATATACTATCTCAAACCCATCGTAATTAATCCTAACATAATTTCACAACTATCATAATTATTTATTTTTGAACATTAATTAATCCAATTAGAGGTCACAATTTTTAAATAAAACTACCAATCCTACGACTTGAATATACAATAACAATTAGAAATATGGAATTTACTAATTAGAAAAACTACATTTAAATTTAATCACTTGGTTATACCCACCCATTTAACCCATCTAGGTTAAATAGAACAATTTAATTCAAGAACATCAACATGAAAAGGAGGTGGTACATTTCCTAGATAATAAAACAACATTACTATAATTGAAACATCTCCCTCTAACTAGGATTACATATGAAAACATATATCTGATTGCTAAGAATACTTATCAGTAAAATCACTAGGTTCTTATCTTGAAGGTTGTGAACCTCTATTGGAGGGGTTTTATTACAAAAAAATTATTTTGTATTCTAACTCATCATCTGAAAAAATTAACAAATCATTCTAGAAATTACAGCCACATTTATCAACAACGGTAAATATAAAACTACAAAATTTTATCAATTAAGAAAGGTTGAGATCCCTACCTCAAGGAATAGGTCAATACAATGATTTATAACTCAAAAATTAGTTGGTTTTCAAACATGCACTTCAATAAAAAAAATTCATGCGTACATGGAAATGATCGCACACCCTTAACAACAATATCAAAACACAAAACTAGTGCACTAAGGACCGAAATCCACCTAATTAAATATCCATAACTTCTATAAATAATAATAATTTAATTCACAGGGTGTGAAACCAATTAATGGGCATATAATGTTACCAGAAATTGACAGCGGTGAACAGAATCTAACCAAACATCCTCACCTTCGGCGGAAGTTGTAGGAATTTGGACCAATAGGTCTATTTCCTATGGAAATGGGGATGACCTTATTTTTTTAATGTTACAACATTCCGATCGGTTTCTAACTGGGTTGTTCGTAGAACCTGAAACATCCAATGATTCTATATCCATTTGAACCTACTTTCCAAAGGTAGGTTCTCATTTGTTGTGGACCGATGGGGCTTAAGAATTTTCATTTTTAGAGAGGATGGGAGGTCGGACTCATCTCACCTTTTTGGGGGAATTATTGTCTAATATGGGACTCTCTTTATAAATTTGATTTATGTTCATGAACCCTTATTAAATTACCAAGTATGAAAATGTGCTTTCCTTTAGATCTGACAATCATTGATTGATTTGTTTGTGATTTAGGGAATCTGTTCTAGGTATTTGAGGTTCTTCATTGATAGATAATCATCTGTATTTGTTAGAGATTCTTAGATAATGGTATCTTTCAAAAAATTATATAGAAATATCTTGGTCATTATGATAACCATACTGGTTTTAAATCCACTTAGTGGGGCACTTGAATTTTATTGTCGTTCAGAAAGACATGGATTATTTCAGAGTTGGGATCGTACCCGCAGATGGGCTACCTACGTATCCTTGTTTAGAAATGGAATTAGAACCCACGTAGTTTTAGTAAATATGTATGAGGTTTACACATGATTTATGGCTCAAAGAAAGATGTCAGAATTAATTTTACAATCTAAGCTCACGTGAGTCATGCTCGTTGTGAGAAACAAGAGGTATCCGTAAAACCTGACGATTGTGCCACAAAAGAAGAAATTAAAAGAAATGATGTTGGTCTTATGTATGTATGACAGTCCATATAGGTGAAGATCAGGACATACCTCGGAGAAGAATCCAGGGAAAAATGTCTATAAAGGTATGCATGCTTTATAGAGATTTGGATACTTAACTTAGGACTTAATCCAGAGGAGGGTGCCCAAATTAGAGGGGACTTGTGATTGGGTTTTGTTCTTTATAAGGATGCCCATATAAAGGGAAATTAAGGTGGGGGATTACTCCTAAAGAGGAGGCCTAGGTTATGGGGAATTATGACTGGGGAATAATCTTGAAAATGAGGCCCATGTTAATAGGACATGAGACTTTGGGGAATACTCTTGAGAAGGAGGCCCAAATTGGGGAACTTGGGGCTTACACTTAAGTAGGATGCCCATATTAAAGGGAATTTGAGATTGGGGCTTACTTCTAAGGAGGATTCCCATATTAAGGGAAATTGGAATGGGGATTACTATTGAAAAGGAGGCCCATATTAATGATCTTATTATCTTAATGGATGAGGTTGAATGAATGAAATCTCTAACCTTAGTGACATAAAAATATGTAAATCACTTGGTTTTGTGAGATGTTCCACAAAATTTCTTCCAGATAAGAAATCCAACAAAGGAACCATGCCAAACATGGCTTTGAAGAAGCTTTTGATGTCTAAATCTTTAAGAGGAATGGTGGATTTGAAGAAAAGAGTTGAATAGGTAGGAGGGGACCCATAAATAGGTAGGCTCACAAGTCTGGTTGGGGCGCGCAAGTGCATGTTGTGCCAGTATACTTGTGTGACACGTGTGTACTTGCGCGACGGTTAACCCATAGGGTAATTATTGGGGGATACATGGATCAAGCCATTAATATAATCTCTAAATGCTTTCAAAAGTGTGGCGCGCAGGTTTTGTTGAAGGGATAAGGTGGCGCGCAAGTGTCTATATTTCCCTTAAGGTTTAGACACTTAGGCATGCAAGTGTTGATGAATTTCAACACTTAGGCCTTGTTACCCCTCTTTATATCTTCCATTATAGTTAATAAATTACCTTAGAAGTGTTCGGAAGACTACAAGTAGAGACTAGGGCGTCGATAGATTAAATCTGACTTTTGGAATTTTTCATCCCGGAAATGGGGGACTCACAAGGGGTATTTATAGGCTATTGAAGTCCTTGGGTGAAATTATAATACGGAGCGCATGTCACCTACATGGCCAATATGTGGCGTGAAAGTATAATTTTGTGACCATGATGAAACTTGTGCGGAAAATTCTTAAACAAATCATAGTTCAATCCTTTGTCAATTCTTTATGTTTCATCCAAGGATGAATCTCTTTATGCAAAGCTATTCCCCTTTTTATGTCGTTAGAATCTGGGATGGAAAGGAGCATCAACAAAAGTCCCTCCCTCGGAGTTGGATCCGAAAATAAGGAGGATTTGACTCTAAGGTAGAGGAGAAAACAAAGTAACTATGGCGTGCATGTTTTGAGAATGCAAGTCGAGGCGCGTAGGTGAGAGTCGTGCAGGGTACGACCTTAGCCTATAAATATGTGGCCATTCTCGCACAAGGAAATCAGATTTCAAACCTTCCCGCTCTCACCGTGTAGGATTCTCTCAGTGTGAAAGTGTCATGATTTTCCTCATTTCATTGCTTCTGTTCATGTCTCTCTTTTGCAGAGGTATTTTTACTTACGCAGTGAGACCTGTTCGCCCAAACTTACGCATCATAATTACACTTGTGCGCCAACATAGGACTTGATCGCCTCAATGCCTTAGCCATTTTTTCACTTTTATTCACAAATTTTATGAAAAATAAACTTATATAAGAGTTAATTATTCAACCTTTGTGCATATTCAGTGGCTCCTAGAAGAATCGGAATGGCTAATGAGATGTCTAGCATGCGAATTGATGACATGATGAACATCGTTGTCCATGATTACTATAATATCTGTGGAAGTACTCTCCCAGATCAAGCAAAGTATTTTAAGAAGTATCATCTTATTTTCCCACAATTTATTTACCTACCTCTATATGGTCATGGTCATCTTCAAGAAGTCAACATTCCAGAGCCAAAGAAATATCACCCGCATTCTTAGTTTCAGACATACTCCAATTTTTCTTCAACAAATGTCTCAATTGGAGGATCATTTGTAAATACTGGAATAGAGCAGAAGGACTACATAATTCATCGTAGCCCTTGTGCCCCAAATCTAAACCCTCACAAGACTATGTTGTAACCACATTGTTATCATTCAATCTTCCAAAATTCTCAGATGGATCAATCCAATGGCTGGAAGAAGAGTTCGGACTTCCGTCTTAGAGGAGGTGTGAAGCCGACTTGGATGTGGGCATATTGGGTGTGACAAACCTGTGCAGAGTATGTCATGGAATAGAATGGAGCTACAATATATGAAGCCGTATGGGATGGGTAGACATATGTCTACAGGAATGATGACTTTGGGTCGGAGCTAATCAGTCGCTAGAGCCCAGAAACCCATTCATTCTATTTGACTCATGGAGAAGTAGGCATCAGATTGTGGGATGTCAACAAGATCTCCGGGGCTCCAATTTTGGGCGATATGTATGATGAATTCATCCCTCCCAAGGTGACTTGGAATGATTCTGGGAATACTCCGGCTTTGGTTCAGGAGTTATTGATGATTTTCTTCAAGCTCCAGAACTCGAAGACCTCCATAACTCATTCTAGAAAGGATATTCATCCAGAGGAGTGGATGGATATTTTTCTTACCAAGAATAATTTGAAGGGGCCCACCGGTAATCATCCTACTACCTTACCCAAAACAGAGAAGAGGGGTGCTTCTAGCACATTCTGGCCAACTCTAGAAGCGGGATAATTTGAGATGTGGGGTTACGAAGTGGATCATAGAATCCCAAAAAAACCCATCTGGTAGGCTTCTTAGTCTTGTGGCTCAGTGTTTATCTTCTTCTAATCGGGGATTCGAAGGGAGGCGTCATGATAGGGACCTTCTCTTTGGTAGCCAAGTTGTATAAGAGGAAAATTCTTGGGTTGGCCACCCCCATTTTGGTGAAGATTCACAGGATCTTACTCCATGTCATTATGGGTAAGTCTACATTGAGAATAGTGGGACTATAACAAGTTTTTTGGGGATTGATCACCACTCATTTCAGGAAATATGTGGTATAGAACAGAGTAAAGGTTCCTGGAAGTTTATTCAGGCAATCAGTGCATGAATTTTCTGGAATTTCTCTGTTATCCCTCAACCCCTATGATATGAAGGTGATGATGAGCATTTTCAAGGAATTCCATTTCTTTCCTTAGAGAAAATCGCCAACCGGGTGGTTTGTATATGATGGAACAACCAGCCTATAATTGATGTCATACATGCTAGATTGAAGAGATGGTGTATTGGCCACCAATATTGACAAAGAGATTATATGTGAGGCCAATGATCCATAGAGATTTGCACGCCAATTCAAGTGTCTGCAGTAGACTGTTGTATCCCCTCCTGTGCATGACAGGTCAGAGCATCATCTGATGGTTTCTAGACAATTATGGTTCCCAACATCTATGGAGAATATTGGGGAAGTGTTTTATCTACCAGTTTCTAAAGCGACGAGTAACTTGACAACATGGTATGCCGAGAACTAGGTAGCATCCTACCATGAAGGGTTATTGAATCATCCGGTTCATCGGGTGGGGAAGAAGAAGAGAACTATCAAGAAAGAAAACCTTCATCCGGAAGGTGACTCTTCCACACCTGAAGCTGATTCACCAGGTTCCTCAGTGAGGGCTGACTCGTCGGATTATCAGGATGGGGTTGATGAGGCATGACATGTGTCAATGCGGCCTCGTGCCAGATATAATCCACCTGTCAGAATCAAGAGACCCACTACATCGACTCCTAGGGAGTTACTTCATTGAGGCAAATTAATTTCCATTTTCTTATAGAGTAACAAGTTTTATTTTCTCAACCTTTAACTGTGATTTTAGGAGCTGGAAAGAAGCTGATGTCCAAGATTGTAGGACCCTCCTCACAGCCTTCTTGTAAACATGTTGAACATCTACGACCAGAGGCTATCCAAAAATGGTAGTGTCTATATTGCGATGATGGAACTACCTGTCTGGACCTGTGCGAGGGGATACCCATCCCTGGAATAGGGAATATTCAGGCATCTACTGATATCTATTTTGAGGAGAACCCCGATGAAGTGTGGGCCTACATTAGAGAGCTGAAGATGCTCATATATGCCACTGATTATTCCATTCCTATCCCCAAACAAGTGATGTAAATGATAGATTGTGGCACCACTGAGGGGACTGGTGCTTATGGAGATGAGGATTGACACGATTACGTTGCTCATGAAGATGTATGTCTCCTTCTTTATTTACTTTATAACTTGAATTCAGTTAAAGATTTGTTACTCAAGGAAATTATTTTCTTCATCCTGCAGCTTGCAAGGAAAGGAACTAATAAGGTTCCATCACCAGAGTATAGCCCTGGTGGTACTAACATCAGGGATAATGATTCTCCTCTTGAGACGGGCGAGGTATCTCTCGGCCAATAGGCCATGGAGGAGGAGTTAGGCATGGAATTTCATTCTCTAGTTCCTATATTTGGAGATGATGATTTCATCACTCCCAAAACAAAGACATCGAAGGAAGATGTCCACATCACAACGCTTCATCAGTAGTGGTAATTCCTTCAGATAGTCATGAGTGTTAACCCATGAAAAAATTTCTCATACTTCTTGGGATTTCAGGGGACTCTTCAATTTCCCATTTGAGGTAGAGGACTGACCCTCCTCTAAGAATGATGGAGGGTGCTGGTGAATAGTCGCAAATTCAAGCTGACTTGGCTGCTCCGGAAGAAGAGCCAGCATCTCTTCCCATTACTACTCTTGCTACATATACCAGGAGAGAAGATACTACTTATGGTAATTTAACAATGATTAATAAAATATTGAATGAAAACATCAACTGAGTCCCATTCTTTGATACTCTATGTTTAACACTTGAACAAAAACATTTGGCAACCACTGCAACTGATGCCATAATTTTATCTAAAGAAACTGTCTGGGTCATATGCTGCAGGATGAGGGTCTCCAATGAGATACATCGAATGCTCCCACTATTAAGACTAACTAGGAATTTGATATATCTTTGGATGAATTGATGAATCTTGGTGCATCTTTTGAATAAATTTTAGACCATGTTAAATAACCATGTAATTTAGATGATTTTGGATGTGAGTGTTATCCTTTGTCCTATTAAAATAACATCTTATTACATATCTAACCATGGTTGGTTAAAATGTTCAGTTCCATCTAATCAAGCTACTGAACTTCCAATGGCTGAAGGGGGTATGCACAACCCTACTATTGCAGAGACACTAGCTCAAGTGGAGCTGAACCCAGTAGAGCATCCTGAATCTCATCCTGAAAATCCTGTTGAATCTAGGAAAGATGGGGAGGAGCCTTCTCATGTTGTTTATCTACCGTTGGGTAAGAGATAACAATATTTGTGTCTACACTTAATTTTCAATACAACCTAATAAACTTTTGTTATCCTTCGAAACTGACCAAAACATGCAATTGACTATGCAGGGCCATCAATTTCAGTGGCTAGATCTGGAGGTGAAACATCTTCCACTGCCCCAACTGGAATAGAAAGTAAAGTAACACGGGTCAGGGGGAAGGAGAAAAAAATGTCTCTTCCCTAAGTGCATTATTCCCGGATTATATTCCCCCTAGTGACAGTGATGCTGAGTCAAAACTGGGAGTACAAAATGAACTCTAGTTTTCACGACGCAAGGCATGTAAGAACATATGGAAGACCATATCTGAAGTTCCTCTAGAAGAGCTATCTTCCAATATCCCGCGACTTTCATCCTTGTTCTTCATGTTGGGACTTGGCGGTATTGGATATCAAGAGATCCATACCATGATGAAACAAGTCATTTTAAGGAGGGAGCTGGAGCAGATTTATAGTCAAGACCTGACCAGAGAGAGGATGTTTCCCAATATCAGTGAACATGAGGTTGTGGTGTCCCGATCTGAGGCTGATCATAT
Source organism: Viscum album (assembly GCA_963277665.1). NCBI lineage: Eukaryota > Viridiplantae > Streptophyta > Magnoliopsida > Santalales > Viscaceae > Viscum > Viscum album. Next base: position 1,282,028,347 of record OY728135.1, read on the forward strand.
TGCAAAGTTGAAAGAGCTGAAGCATAAGATCAAGGAGAAAGTTGTCCATCAAATGCACCTTTAGCAACATTTAGATGATGTTACTGGGGAACTTGACCATATTAACAATTCACTGGAAGGAGTTCAAACAAATTTTATGAAATGCATTGCAGATGCCAAGAAAGCACTCCATCAAGCTGAAATGAATGAATCTAGTTGAGTACATGAACGTCAAGTGGCTTCTTAAGAAGCTCGGGATGACGTAAATCAAATGAAGAGTTATGTTGAAATCCTCTAGTAATTATTGAAAAATATAAGAGACTCCAATCTTTGGATGTCCTACAAACTCTTTTTCATCAATGAAAAATACTTTCATCTTCAATTATTTGTTCCTGCATTCTTTTTCAACCTGCTTAAAATTTTTACCTAAGCCAATGTGCTTAGTAGGCATAGTTTGTTTTTTTCTAGGAATATTATAAATAACCCTACAAACTTTGAATCTTTTTATTTCTAAATATTTCCTAAAACATTCAAAATGCTTGTTTAGTGATCTGGGACTTGACTTTTGTTCATATTTCCCTTTTCTTTTGTGGGTAGTTTAATGTCATGCACGTCGGACATAAAAATGCTAATGTTTAAGGTCGAAATAACATTGACCTAATAGATTAAAAATTGACTCAATTCCTTGATAATTTATCTGAAAACATATTACCATATCCATGTATGGGGGGAAAATGTAAACTATGACTTAAAAAATTATGAATCTGAGGATATGATATGAACAAAATGGCTAAAAGTCATTAGAATAAGTATTTCCTGAGAGTGAAGATACCATTATTTAAAAAACCCATTAGGGGTTTGAATTATGCAGGCCCACTTAAGGGCATTGGCTGCATAGTCAAATAATATTATCATTTGGCTAAGAGGTCCGTTATGTGGACTACTTATGCATGGCCGCCTAAGGGAAAGTGATGCATAGTCAGGAAAAAGAACTCTCATAAATTTTACTTTTCTATTAGTAAAAATCCAGTGAATGTTTATGGAGATTCAAATTTTCTAAAGCATAGAGTATGCTATATGGAGAGAGGTACTTGAATATGGAGAAGATATTCTCTATCAGGATTGTCAAAAAATTGGATGAATGTCACCCCTACGAAGGTTTGACCCAAATGTAGGGAAGGGAAATATAAACCATAGACTTGAGTACTTTTAAATCATGAAAAATAGAGTATTAGACATGGGACATATATGTTAAGGGAGGATTTTTTTTGCAGATCCCTATATATCGTTAGATAAGACTAATAAGGACATAAGTGGTTTTCCTCCCAAGAATAAAGTTACCACTATTTGAAAAACCCATTTTGGGGCTGAATTATGCAGGGCCACCTAAGGGCATTGGCTGCATAGTCAAACAATAACATCTTTCAGCTGACAAGTCCGTTATGTAGACTGTTAATGTAAGGCCTCCTTAGGGCGCGTGTTGCATAGTTAGGCAAAAGAACACTTGGGTATTAGACATTTTGTGACCAGAAGTCAAAAAAAGTGTTATAGAGATCTACAAGTATTTATGGTTAAGAGTATAACACATCAAAAATGGGCATTTTCCAATGCATGAAAGAAATACATAGACCAATGATGACCATAATCATGTTGTGGCTAGATCCAGAATTGAAATGATGGACTTCACTAAGTATCCCATAAGGATGGGAATCAATCCATACGTAGTTCTTGAAATACAATTTAATGTCATCTGGGATGAGAGTTTAGGAGATCGTAGTTTTTAGGGTCATAGAGCTCAGACCACAATCAGGAATACACATTATGTGTTTGTTAAACCTGATGTGAATGAAGACCAGGGTTTTCATAAAACATTCATGTTTTCACAGGTGGTCATCTCATCCAAGGGATTGAAAGTGGAATCTAGGGTTTGGACCAAATACTTGTGGTTGGATTTGAGGGACACTAGAATGTTCCTAAGTATCGCATAAGGATGGGAATCAAGCCACACATAGTTCTTGATATACCCTTAAAATACCCTTTGTACATATTTTCTTCGTACAAGTGAAGGGTGAAAGGGAACTTTAGTGCAATGATGGTTTGACCCAAGATTAAGGTTCATGCATTGCCATGTATGCACGTAGTCTGTGGAATATACCATGATTTGAGATCAATGTAAATAATTATTCCCTCTAAGGTGAGGGTGTCAAATGATGTTGTAATTTATTTTCATACGGGAAAAAATTGTTAATAGTTTATGGTCATATGCATGGACCGGTGCTGCACAGTTTAGCGTAACGTAGCTAGGTCGATGGTGATCCAATGTAAAATTATTGGTTTTGGTGGTGGTTTCACTAATCGACATCGTATGAGACAGAGGTGAACCGATGTGGAGAGATTGGTTTTGGGCTTGAACCACGGGTGGTTTCCTACGTACCCAGGAGAGAAGGTGATGATCAAAGTCCACATAGTTCAACTGAAGAATGAATTGGTGATCAAGTTGTAATTTAGGACAACCCAAAGATGGTGTTGGTACTTATGCATGGTTAGTGGACTAGATGGAGTTTTATGGTTGAAGTTTACTCTAAGATCACATGAGTCATTCTCGGTGTGAGAAATAAGAAGTAGCAAAAACCTTAACAATGCACTATTTAATGTCATGTAGGACATAAGGGACATGCCACAGATTTACATCTTGTTGGATGAAAGAGGAACTGTGCAGTTTAATGTCTTGTAGTAAGGACTTAGGGGGGACTATGAAATTTAACGTCATGTAGTGAAGACAAAAGAGGGGTTGTATAGTTTCACTTAATATAGCTAGGATGAGTGCTGCATAGTTTAGCATCATGTAGCTAGGACGACATAGTTTAACATCATGTTGGATGAAAGGGTGATGTAAAGTTTAGCATCATGTAGCAAGGACTTATTAGAGGCTTTTTCAAAGTTTAACATCATGTGGGACGAAGAGGGTGTTGTATAGTTTAGCGTCATGTATCTAGGACGTTACAATTTAACGTCATTTTGGATGTATAGGTGCACAATTTAACGTCGTATAGCTAGGATGATGGTTATGCAGTTTAACATCTTGATGGACGTGAGAGGGGACTGTGCAGTTTAATGTCATGCCGTAAGGACAAGTGCTACATAGTTTAGTGTCATGTAGCTTGGACGTAATTGAGGACTTTTTTTCTTCGGTTTTACATCATGTAGGAAAAGAATATGTAAAGTATAACGTCATATGGGACGTACAAAGGGACATTTACAGTTTAACGTCATGTAGGATGAAAGTACAGTTTAATGTCATTTTGGAAGAAAGTGGGACTTTTACAGTTTTACGTCATGTAGGAAAAAATTACAATTTAATGTCACACAAAATACTTCTTCAATAATCTTGCATTGGTTGGAGTTGTGATGAGATCTCAATACATTGAGATTAAAGAATAAGCTCCATTGGAGTAGACCTTAGGTATTGAGTAAGGTCCTTCCAACTTTGGCTCATGCTTTGGAGGCTTCTTTACTAGTATCATTGGAGTTCTGAGAATCAATACAAATTCTCCCTAAATTAATGAACAAAGATGAACTTTTTTGTTGAAAGCCAGTTCTATTTGATTCTGATAGAATTCCAAGTGGTGCAGGGTGAACAATCGTTTTTCATCTATCCATTCCAATTAAGAAAATCACTTTTGGGATTGTTCATATGTAGATGACTTATCATAAATGGCTACTCTATGTGATGATAATTGAATCTCAATATGCAAGACTTCTTCTGTTCCATATAACATTGAATATGGAGTTGACCGCGAGGCAGTGCAGGTGGTGGTCCGATAAGTCCACAAAACATGAAAAAGTTTATCAGGCCATGATTTATTATCTCAATCCTCCATATTTTGCAGTATGTTTGAATGAGTCTTGTTGAAGGCTTCTATTTGGCCATTGGTCCCTTCATTATATCGAGATGAATGGTTAGATTTGATGTTGTATTATTGATACAACTTCCTTTCCTCAGATGACCAGAAGTTGGTGCCATTGTTCGTCAATATGGTATGAGGGACACCAAATCTGGTAATGTTATTATACTTGATGAAGCTAACAATGATTTTTGAACTATCTTTTTTGAGAGGTATTTCCTCATCCCATTTGGAAAATAAGTCAGTATCAGTAAGAATATACTTAAACTCCTTGGATGTAGCTGACGGGTAAAGTCCTATTACATCATTTCCCCATTTGGAAAATGTCCACGAGTATTTAGCTATATGAAGAAACTCTGGGGGTTGATTAATGAAGTTGGAACTTACGTGGAAAGAATGACACTTCTTAGTGAAATCAACACGATATTATATCATTGAAGGCCAAAAAAAATCCAAGCCATCGAATTAGATTAGACAATCTATGTACGGACTGGTGGACACCACATATTCCTACATGTACTTCATTCATGACAGTCATTGTCTCTTCACCATAAATAAATCTGAAGGGAATTCCATCAAATCCTCTTTTGTAGATATTTTTTTCTAGATGATCAAGGCCATCCAAAAGAATAAAATTGTCCACACGTCACCAGACTTGTTCTCTCCCAACTCTATCAGGTGGGAGTATTCCATTTTAAAGGTAATCCCTGATAGGTTTCGTCCATCCTGTAGTATGACAATATGGTTCAGAAATGGGAGTAATTTCATTGATTTCTTCAGTTCATATTTGAATATAAGGTGAAACTGTATGACAGTGGGAATTACTGATGAATTTTTCATCCCGATTTGGATCTTCCAGAGATGTGGTTATATTATCCAATATATCAACTTGGGCATTTTTTGATCGCGGGATATAAGAAAAAGTTGGTTCCAAAGGATATTCCACCATTAACACTCTGAATTAATCCTAAAAAGGATTAACTCTTCTTTTCAAATGGAATAATCCCCATTGACTTGTTTGATTACCAGGTCTAAATCACCTTTCACCTTTAAGTCATTCACTTTTTCCGGAAGCCCCAACTCCAATCCTACGATGAGAGCTTGATATTCTACTTCATTATTTGTACTGCCTTCTCGCAATAAGAAGGAAAAGGGTATCCTTTCCTTTTCCGGGGAAATAAGTACAATTACTAACCCAACTTTCATGAATTTAGGATCTTCTATTTTCTTCCCATTTGGACTCCTGGAAGCACCATAAAAGTACATTCCCTATGTTTGAAGATTATCTTGAATAGAAAGGACTTCCTCATCAAGAAGTCCAATATCTAAGGATGTATATTCTACTGAATGACGTTCAACAAGGAAATCATCTAGATCTTGGCCTTTAATTGCCTTTTGAGACACATATTGGATATCAAATTGAAGTAAAATGACTTCCCACATTGCGAGACATCCTATAACAATTGGATGACTAAGGATGAATTTGAGCGGGTTATTGCGAAATAAAAATTAGACCTCATGATGTTGTAGGTAGTGTCTCAATTTCTAAACTACAAAGATTAATGCTAGGCAACACTTTTCAATACATGAATATCAGGTTTCTGTTTCAAGCATAGTCCGACTGAGACAATAAATGGTTTTTTCATTCCTAGAATCATTCTTTTGGGAATGGAAGACACCCAATGATCTCTCTAAAGCTATCACATAAAGAATAAGTGGTCTTCAATCAAAAGGTGTCCTTAATACCGGTGGACTCAGGAAATATTTCTTAAGAATATTGAATGCTTCTTGACATTCTTCAGTCCACTAGTATGCGACTCCCTTCGTCATTGAATTTGGTGAAGAGTAAACTTTTTCCTACTAGATTGGCGATGAAAACGCCGAATATAGGCCATGTTTCCTTAAATTCATCTAAATTCATTCAAATTTTGAGGAGGTGACATACAAATAAATGACTTTGTCTTCTCAGGATCGACTTCGATACCACGATGGCATACCAAAAAGATAAGAAATTTTCCTGAGGTTAGCCCAAAAGCACATTTAAAGGGGTTCATCTTCAAATTGTGTTGTCTATGTTTGTGGAATATGATTTCTAAATCATCCAAGTGATTAGAATGTTGTATGGATTTAACCACCAAATCATCCACATAACATTCAACAAACTTCCCTAAAAAGGGATTGAAGATACGGTGCATGTCACGTTGATATGTTACACCTTCATTCTATAGGCCAAATGGCATTACCTGATAGCAAAACACACCCTGAGGGGATATGAAGCCTGTAGATTCTTCTTCTTCTTGATCCATTCAGATTTTATTATATCTAGAATATCCATCCATGAAGGAAAGTGCTTCATATCTAGCTGTTTCCTCAATTAAGAGTTATATGATCAGAATTGGAAAATCATCCTTGGAATAATGCTGATTAAGATCTCTTAAATCAATTCGATCTCTAATTTGTCCATTGTTAAATTTCATAGGGACAATATTAGCCAACCATTTTGGATATTGAACTTATCTGATGATGTTAGCTTTGATAAGCTTATCCACTTCAGCTTCAATTTTGGAAGCATAAGTTGGGTGTGTTCTTCTTGCGGCTTTCTTAACTCCTCGATGTTCTTCTGGAAAACCCAACCGATGAGTAGCAACATCAGGATCAAGCCTTGGAATTTCTGTATAGTTCCAAGAAAATATATCTCAATTTTTCTTTAAAAATGAAATATACATTTCCTGCTCTTCACGAGTCATAGAGGGACTAATTATAGTGGGGGCGTGGATCTTCTTTTGTACCCATATTTATTTATCTGAGTTCATCCATAGTGGTAGAGATACCCTCTTCAAATGCTGGAGGATCATCTCTGAGATCTTCTTATTCTTCTTCAACACGTGTTATCTCTTCGGCTTTTACATGCATAGTAGACGATGAAGCAGAATTTCCCTAATCACAAGAGATATTAAAATTTGAACATCTTGAAGAAGAAGATACCATTTTTTACCCTATTTATGATGATGGGTCTTCCTTGGTTAATAAATAGGAGATTATGGATTGAGAATCGACATCATCGTTCATCTCTGACATTGCTATAAATTGTTCTGGCCTGGTTGATGATGTATATAATTTCATGATTTCGGAAGATGAAATGAATACATCTCTATTTGAGCTTTCATCATTGTTTAGTGAATCACAAATTCCTCCCATGCTGTCTGGCTTGATTTCTGTAATTGACATTATGGAAGTATTCATAATAGTATTTGGATTTCATCCTATCTAGTCAAATTGACAGATATACAACACATAATCTGTACCCACATGTATGAATGGGTTTACTGGAATCTTTTCTATACCATATGGAGCATTAACTTTGGTAACCTCCCTTGTCCTAGATACCTCCTTCCCCTCCATGTGATAGAATTCTGCATCAATTTATTCAGATTCACATGTTTTGAATGGGGATTTATCACCATACAATTTCCCAATATGATCACTGAAACAATATTTGAGACATTGATGGTATGATGAAGGGATACACGCATGTTGATGTAGACAAGGCCATCCAAGAAAAATGTTGAAAGCTGTGTCATGACAAACAACCATGAAATATTAATTGGATACAAGATCTCCAAAATGATTTCTGAGTGTGATCTTACTGAGAGGATCTTGTTCATTTTTATCCTATCCTTGCAACATCAAAGTTGATGGAGATAAATCAGATTCAGTGAGGCCCAATCGATGAAGTGTACGAATAAGGATGATTTTGAATCCTAAACCATTATAAATGAAAACTCATCAGATGTGTAGATCATTGAAATTTAATGATAAATATAAAGGTAAAATATTTCCATGCACAACATCATCTTCATCTTATTCTGTAAAAGATATCACTGCATGACTTTATTCTTGATCATTCTCTACATGATTGACTTTAGCCGTAGCAATTTTAGTTTCAAATTCTTGAGGACAGGACAAAGCACCAATGAGTGCCTCCTTAAGACCCTTTGATATATTTAAGTCATCCATAATTGATAACTTGGTCGGTACATGGGCCAACGTTTTTTGGACATCATAGTTTTAGTCAAAATGTCTGTGTTTCCCAATAAGAACATGTGGTTTCGCATGTGCCTTAAAAGTAGATGCTTTGGAAGTAGATGCATATTTTATTGGGGTAGGAGTTGGAAATACTCATAGTTTGGGAAGATTAGACTGACTAGGTCTCTTTATTTACTGAGAGGAAGAAGGTGTAACTTCTAACCGATCTTCCAATATAACCATGCCAGGACTGAATCTGCCATGTGTGGAAGAAGCTTCTTGTTCTTGTTGAGATCGATGAAAGGATTTGCAATGAGTTTCTTCAACATATATAGTTCTAGTAGGGTTAGGATTGAAATAGTGGCTTATGTGATATCCACATATTCCAATGTATCCTAGACCTCTAGAACTACATATAATTCCTCTATTTGATACAGGGAACTCAGTATCATCCAGATTGAAACTGTGACTAGCATAAGGATCTTTTAAGTGAATCATGTTAACAGAACCAAAATAAAATCTTCATCTAAAGATGATTCTTCCTAATTAGCCAATTTAGGCTATGCAGTTTTGTGGGGCGGTGCCCATGGATTTGAAGTAGAAGACATAAAATATTGCAGAGTCAAATACAACTTGGGATTTTAAACGATCTCATCTTCTTCAGAATTCTCTTTTTTCTTTGAATTATGTCGCTTATTTGAGGATTTTTCTTCTGATGAAGGTGGGTTTCGGTGGCATTCATAGCATAAGACACAATTGGTTTACTCAATTGGGTTCTTAAAATGGAATGAGTTCGATTGATCATTTTCTTGACCATCAAAAAATCATATTTCTGCGCATTTTTGTTTTTTAATTCTTGCCACTCGCCTTCTTCCTCTAGATCTGTATCAGTAACACATGCTACCTAGGCTGAAGAACCTTTCAGTTTTACCTGTCCCGAGTCCACCATATTTTCAGGGGGTCTTTGAAGACAAAACAATCTTGAATGGGATGCCCCAAAATCTAATGAAATTGTTAATAGTTGGGATGGTCATCATCTCCTTCCTTGTTCGGCCTTTTAGGCCTTGTCAATTGAACAAAATTATTTTCCCGAGCTGAAATGAAGTAACCAAGAACCTGTTAATTTCAGAATGAATAATCATTGATATTCAACTCCTCAAATTGTTTTCATCTTTGATCTCTTTGATCATCTGGACGAAATGGCCTCTGTTGTTGATGCTCACGAGGTGGATCCCTTTGATAAGATGAAGGTTTTGAAGTAGAAGAAGGTTCAGGTGATTATTTAAGAGTAACTGTAGTAGTCTTTGCTCTACCCATTCTCTTTCTTAGAACTGATGGAATTACCAATGTTTTATCCTTATTCTTTGTAAGAGTGTCTTCAATCTATTGAGTGATTGAAGTAAGGGCTCGAAACCCTGTTGCGTTTTTCACAAGGTCCAATGGTGTGTGCAATTCATCATGCAATGTTTCCACACAGATTGGAAACAACTCTTCTTGAGAGAGTGCTAAGCTTAAGAAATATGTTAATCCATTCCAATGAGTAGTGAAATAAGAAACTATTTCATTCTCCCTTTGCATACAATTTTTTAGATCAAAAACTATTGTCTTTTGAAACGTTGAGATGAATTGAAGAAGGAATCGTTGGAGGAGATCATCACATCCGTTAATTGACAAGGATTTCAAAATTGTATACCAGAAAAGGCAGGACCTTGTAATGACTGTAAAAAACTCATGAGCTTAAATGCCTCTTGATGTTGTAAAGTTTCCATCATAAAATCACAATGAGAAACAAAATGTGTTACATGTTTCTCTAGATCTCCCAAACCATTAAAAATTGGGAATCTGGTACATGCAAAATATGATGGGGGGGGGGGGGAATTGCATCCACCAATTCAGGGTAAGCTCTCTTTTTTGGTTGAATTTGTCCTTGTTTTCCTTCCATAGCTTCCAACTGATATTTTAATTACTCAATGGTAGTCATTAACTTTCGTGAAACATCTGGTTGAGCTTGGACCTGATCAGGTGCAATAACTGGAGCTAGGACAGGTGTGGTGACTGGTACTAAAACTGATGGTAGAACTACCGGTTGTTGTTGCATCTGACCCATAGGATTAGACCTATGAGAGTGTACTAGTAAAAGAGGATATTCTTGATCCATCTTAATAGCAGCAACAAATTCTCTTGAATGACTCACTCTAGTATGCTTAAGAGGAAGGATACCTTGAAGTAGTTATACATTCAACCTCCTTAATTCATTCATTTCTTCCTTTTGTTGTGAGAACCTTTTCTCTACTGAGAGTGATTGGCCTTCTCCAGAGGAAGGGTGGGATGTAACCTGATTATATCCTTTCCCCTTTTTGAATGCCTTTCAGAGAGAGGGAAGTTGGTTAATTGAAGTAATACCTAGATTTTTGGTAAGCCTTTGACTTCGTGTATGCACACCTTCTTCATTTTCCATTAGGTTATGAGCCTCTTGAGCATGAGCTTTTTCATCTGATCCCTTTGAGTGAGCCTCATGTTTTGGAGGATGAGAAAAAATGTCATTGATGAAATTTATTGACACATAACACATTTCGTCTATTCTATCGGCATTTCTTTGATGTTGTCTTCTTCTATGTCCTTTATGAGTCATTGCATTTTGTTGAGTTGAACCATCAGGAACTTCTTGATGAACCGTAATTTGGGGGGAATATTTTGATAATTCAGATATGTGTTCCCCTTGTTGCTTCTTCCCTATTCGAGAGAAGGCTGACTTTTTCTGAGGAAGAGATGGAGGATTTGATAAAGTCCCCAGTCTAGTAGACTGGGGCTGTTCCTGCTATTCCTACTCAAATCCTCGAATCATATTTGTTGATTCTGAGGGTCGGGTTAAAAGAGTCCCTAGTCTAGCAAGATGGGATGCTTCTTGATCTTCTATATCTAAGAATTTCTTAAAATCTCTCCAGATCTTGAGGAGTTTAGTCCAGAAATTGGATGGACGCATCAACCTAAATCCACTAAAATTACCTATCTCAAATGACCGATGGAGGATTTCTGACACATCTTTCACCTAATGATGCACTCGCTCTAAATGAAAAGCCTATTCAATATTCTCATTTTCCTGATGCAAGAGTAATTCAAGAACTTTTTCTTTGTATGCCTGACTTTGGGAAGAACTTGTTGATGCATGTTCCTGAGCAAGCCTTTGATTACAAACAAAACCAATTGGTTGTGGCCGACCATGGGAAATAACATTGCATGAGACCATTTTGGCAGGCCTTGTTGACTGGGGAGTACAGTGAAATGTTGTGCGCCATGAACACCCCATCCCCTGATATGAATACCATATGGGGCATTGGAAAGTAACTGGCGCAATCTTATTAGTGCGCCAAGGCATGAACGCTGAAGGGATCTCTGTTGCATTTCAGGCTTCGAATATCGAGAAATTGAGAGAAATGCCAAATCAATTTGGCTTTGTAACACTTCTATTATCTTGACATGATTTTCATAATCATCATAAGATAATATTTTCTTTTTCAATTGGCAATTATTTTTCCAAATACTGAGACGAATATCATGAATACAATCTTCCACCATCATTTCTGAGATATCATACTGAGAGTTAGCCAAAGGACAAAACATGACTCATACTTCACCATTCACCAGTTGTTTTCTCATATTCATCACATCCTCTTTATCATTTGATGAAGATTATTCAACAGGATTAGACCAAAGATGGTTCTTATTTGTTGCTTCATCAAATTCAACATGATTGGTAGAGAATTCATTTATCAAAATAGAAGATGAATTACTTGGGGGTGGTTAGGATATTGACCTACACCCCAGGCTATCATCTGATTGATAAAGTATTTCACCTACTAGCGGTAAAGCATCAGACATGACTAGCTTAACATTTGCAAGTGCATCAAGACAAGAGGGCTTTCACATTACTGCATTTTCCTTTGAAGAATTTTCTAGACAATGCAAATTACTACTGTGAAGAAGACATTCGAAGCTAAATTCAATTTCATGGGGAGGACCACCATGGTGGGTTATAGAAAAAGATGAAACCTTTTTCTCCTTGATCTTCTGGCCATGAAAAGGGTTATCGTGGCTCTCATCAGAATATGATACTTCAAGATAGACTGAACTGTCAGGATGCAAGCCTTCATGAGGAAGTGTCTGATGAAGACCTTCGGAATTAATGTTACCACTATTGGGAAATGAGAGATTATAATCTTGAGTTCCAACAGTTAATTGTCTGAGGGAATCAATAACTCTAGCAATGAGTAAGGCCTTAATCCAGATAGGATCTTGATTTCTTGACTGTGCTGGATGGGACGTCATCTTAGACGCCTTCTTAATCCTTTTGGGATCCACTTTTTGACCAAAGTGGTTATTATGGGTAGGTTTATGTGCCTTCTCAAGAGAAATGGTCATGTTAGGCTGATTATCTCCCTTCAAATCAGGTGCATGTTCCTGACTTAATTGCCCGTATGAAATGGGGGAGTATGCCCCCACAACCCTCTTGGACTGGAACAGAGGTGTGTATCTATTCCGGAGTGATATGTTGATGTGTCACACCCCTAGTAGGGAAAAATTTGTATTTCTTTCCCTATGATGCTGCTAAAGCTGTATTAATATTCTAACAGGCATCCAGAATATGAGCTGGGATTTGCTTCTGCTCTTTCACCATCGTCAGAATGTGCTTGGTGACTTCAGCTACCGGAATGAGAATATATGTCCATTCTCTGTTTGGAGTAGGTGTATATTTCTACTCTTGTCCTCCTTTTCTTGTTAGTGAATTCTGACAGTACTCATGTGTGGGGGAAGAGAGTTGAGTCTGCTCTAAATTTGTCATCAGGAATTTCCGACTAACTTCTCAGGATGCTACCAAATGAGACTATTGGCAGGATTGATGAATATTGGTAGGTGTATGTGTCTGATGTTTATTCTTCGTTAAGTATGGTTGACGAATTTCCATCAATACTGGAAAATGAGACTGCTGATAGAGTTTTTGATTGTAAAAAGGTGTATGTTCATTCTTATCAGTTGCCACAATATTAGATTGGCGAGATTCATTATTTGTAGTCAGATGAGCCTACTGGCTAGGTGATGAATTATAAATAGGTGTATATGTCTTCCTATAATAATCCACTTGAATTTCCTGGCAGGATTGGCGTGTTACTACTAGACCAGTCTACAAGGATGTAACATCATGACAAATATTTTTATATTCCCATTTGTTTCATTCCATCAAGTTGGCTTGATGGACATCTCCAGAGGGGGCATAAGTAAGAACCTACTCCTTGTTGACCAGATTTCTCCTCTGGCGGTTCTTCTGGCATGCTCAGGTCTGAGGAACCAGACCTGAACCCCTAAACATGGTACCCTTATCATGTTGAGGGTGCACCGCTGCATGAGTTTGGTGGTGATTGTTGATGGGTGCCCTCATGAATGACTCTTGTCTCCTTGAATTAAGGCCTTTAGTGACCTTCTCATTCACCACCCCATAATATGGGAGGGACTGGTGATTGTGTTCTAGGGATAACGACCCAAAATGGATGGATACGGTGGTTGGCACCACTTGCTTCTTGATCGCTTGTCGTCACTGTCCGGAAAACCATGGTGAATTATTGACTTGGAGGGCTTGTCGAGCGGACTCCAGAGTCAGAATGCTACTGTATTGATGGTATACCTTAACTAGTTAATTTGATACCCAGTGTTGACGATGCTGAGTAGGTGATGTCATTCTCATAGTGGAAGAAGATCCTGTAGGAGTAGCGGTAGATGCATTCACATGTGTGAACTTTAGAGAAGCCATTTCTATAATTTAGAGAGATCTTAGAAATGAGTTCCTATTTGATATAATAGACATAATCAAGATATGTTCGTCCACTACATGTTTTTTATGAGCACCTATGTTATTGATGGTTTTGTTGGCCCTCTCATTGAGTTTACGTAGGGGCCTAGAAAATAAGTAAAACATCATTTTAACTTGGATAAGGATTCATGTCAGGTTCCCCATTTTTTATTTCCTCTATAAATGGGGATGACCTTGATTGTTTATGTTTCAAACATTACAATCATCTTCTAACGGGATTGTTTGTAAAACCGGAAACATCCAATGATTCTATATCCATTTGGACCTACTTTCCAGAGGTAGGTGCTCATTATTTGTGGAACGATAAGGATTATGAATTTTCATTGGTCGAGAGGATGGGAGGTCGGACTCATCACACCTTTTTAGGGGGAATTATTGTCTACTCTTGGACTCCCTTTAATGATTTGAGTTATGTTCATGAATCCTTATTAAATACCATGTATTAAAATGAGCTTTCCTTTAGATCTGACAATCAAGGATTGATATGTATGTGATTTAGAGAATATTTTATATGTATTTGAGGTTCTTCATTGATAGAGAATCATCTGAATTTGTTTGATATTCTTTGTCAATGGTATCCTTCAACACATTATATAGAAATATCTTGGTCATTATGATAACCATACTAGTTTTAAAGCCGCTCAGTGGGGCACTTGAAGTTTATTATCGTTCAGAAGGACATGGATTATTTCAGAGTTGGGATCGTACCCACAGATTGGCTACCTATGTATCCTTGTTTTGAAAAAGAATCAAAACCCACATAGTTTGAGTAAAAAATAATGAGGTTTATGCATGATTGATGGCTCAATGAAAGATTCCATAATTACTTTTACGCTCTAAGATCACATGAGTCATGCTCGGTGTGAGAAACAAGAGGTATCAGAAAAACTTGACAATTGTGCCTTAAATGATGCAATTATAAGAAATGATATGGGGATTATATATGTATGAATGCCTAGATAGATGAATATCGGGACTTACTTCGGAGAAGAATCCCAGGAACAAGGTCCATAACAGTACGTTTTCTTTATCGATATTTGGATACTTAACTTTGGACTTAATCCTGAAGAGGATTCCCAAATTAGAGGGGACTTATAATTTGGTTTTATTCATGAGAATGAAGCCCCAATCAAGAGAAATTAATACCGGGGCATACTCTTGAAGAGGAGGCCCATGTTAAGGGGAATTATGAATGAGGCTTACTCATGAAAAAGATTCCCATGTTACGAGGACTTCATACTTTGGGGCTTACTCCAGAGTGTGAGATGGTATGTGAGTATGATATACTCTATAATACCAAATGTAGGATCGAATATGTAAACATGAGATGATCAATTACAAGAGGGTGGTGAATTGTACTTTTAAAAATTACTTGGTAACTTTTAAAGATGGTTATATTTAACTAGATTAAACAAGATAATTCACATGACCTCTAAATTCTATCAACTTTCTTAATTCCGGAAAAGTGATTCAAAAAATGAAACATAAGAAAACTTAACCACAAATAAGATTCTACTTTAAAGAATATAGAATCAATCTAAATCATAGTACAAGTGTGAGGAAGTATAAGAAAGTTATACTTTATTCATCAATAAAAATACACAGTGGAAAACAAATTAGTAACACTACAAGTAACTAGTAGAAGCTATTTTAACCCAAAGAGGAGGGTATCCAACAATCCTGGTTAAAAGGTCTCTTGATTTATACATTCATGAAAGCCTTTCTTACCCATACCAGGGTAATCCCTCGATAAGAAGATCAGAGTCTATCTTGCTATCCCTGCAAGCCCTCAACTATCAGGTAGTAGGAACCTCTATCTTCCTATCCACGGAAGCCCTCGGTTGTACACATCAACAATTGGAGTTGCACGAAGCCAATCTACACGAATTAAAGTTTGAACAAGCCATTCAATATTTCATCAAGAAGCTTGAGAGATTATATGTAACAGCCCGAGATTTTATGAAAAATATTATTTTTAATTTTATTAATGTCTTGTGTTGTACGCTACACCAAAAGGAGCTTGCACAACACACATCCTTAACTTGCCTTGCATTACACGCAATCACGACCTTCCTCGATAGCGTGTGTAGTACGCAATACCGAGGTTCACTAAACAACGATATGCTATTAAAATATTATTATAACTAGCCGTTATGAATAGTCATAACCACCTTTTAAAATTTTAGAAAATTTAGCTCTCAAAATGGACTTCATTTTTGGATTCGGAGTATCGAATTTAGCCTAAGGTGAAATTTTGGTACTTTTCGGATAACTTTCATATTCTGATGAATAGTAAAAATTACTAAATTATAATTAAAAACAACTTTTTTAATCGAAATAATTAATAGTGATAAATTATTAATTTGAGTGGTTTTAAAGTATATTTAGAATATATTTTTACAATTTAATACAATGTTGGTCAATGAATGTAATTTCACATTTAAACCAGACATAATCAAGTGTCAATCTTTTGATAGATATTGTTTCTTAAAAACACGCTATTTGTTTTAACAGCGGGATTTAATTATAAAATTAATTAATGCAACTTCTATGTTATGAATTTGGTAAAATAGACTTCATTTTTGAATTCAGAATATGAAATATAGATTAGGATGAAATTTTGGCATTGTTCTGGAAAACATCAATTTTTGATGAATAGTGAAACTACTAAGTGGTAGTTAAAAAAATTAATTTCTTCATAAATCTTAATTTTACCGCTTTTGGGAATGGAATTTCAAAAATCCAAGAGACACAGTTGATGTCAGTAAGTAAAATGTGGTTCAATGAGATGAAAATAATTTTTGGTGAATAGTAACTTTTTACTTTTATTTACCACGGTTAAAAGTAAATAGGGTAATTAAGGGTAAAAATGATATTATTATTACCCTAACACATGTCCTAATTCTATTGGACAAGTGTAATTCGACCAAAAACAAGCTTAGGAATAAAATATGACCATTTATGCCCACTTGGATTAGATTAGGACATTTATTATTATTTAATTCAAAGAAGAGTTAAAAGAGTTAAAATCAATGTTTATTTACTAAAACATTTTTAATATAGGGTTGTACATAAGATAAATTCGATTGTGAATATTAATTAGAAAGCTAAAAAGATTTCCTACATGATGGTATTTTATTTGTAATTTTTAGACATCAAATAATTTAAGTTATTTATGACACAAAGATGATGCAGTAATTATCTTATTAATGAAATATTGACATAATTGATATTATAAATACCAAAATAAATGTAATTTGAGAATTTTTATGAATTACACTAATTTTATTGGTTACTATGATATATTAGTGTTTATTTAATCAACTTGGTTCGAACATATAATTCTGTTATGACTTTCACAAAAATCATGTATCAAATAGTGTCAAAATTGACACAAAATAGTTTTTAAATCAAATATTATATTATTAATTGTTATTTTATTCCTAAAAATCTAAGGTTCAGCCAAAGGACTTAGATAAGGATATATATATTAATAATAAACAATTTGGGGTTCGTTTGGCATGTTATAGTAAGTGTATTAACCATATAGTGTAAGAATACAAAAAGACACGTTAACAGTTAAATTATTTAACTTAAAGTTAAATCTAATTGATAAGGTTAAAATAATACCCTAAACTTGTCTAAATCTTATTGGTTGATAGGATTTCGACCCATCCCCACTTTAGATCCGAAATAAGACCCTTTGGAACCATTTTAAACCGATTTTTACTTTAATATAAAATAATATTTTGAGGTATTCCTAAGGTGCCCCTCTCCTCCCTTATAAAAGGACACCTCCTCCCCCTCCTCCTCACACCAATTTGAGCACTCAAGCTCGGCCAACCCCTGCCAAAATCTCTTCTCCACTTCCCTAGCAACATCCTAGTGGTTCTGGTCTTCCTCAAAGACCAATTGTAGTGCCCTAAGAGGAGGTCTCAAAGAGTCGCTTCAAAGAAGAGGTAATTACCGTTACCAATTCTTTCATCTTTAATTCTTCATCCACTTATTCTTCTTAGGTTGTTTCATTATGAAGTAATAACATCAGTATCACTCATATAATGATATGTTATTATAAGTATGAAACAACCCTATTTCACCATCTATCCATCCTACGGAAAAAGAAATCACCGCGCGTGCGTACGTACGGAATACCGTCTCCACGCCGTGGTGTAATCTATTTTCCACCACCACCTTACATGGATGGGTATAATGGTGTAAATAATAACTATACATAGTTATTACTACATCATATTGATTCTGATATATTGTATAATCCACTCCAATTCAATTCAATATTTATGGAAATGATATCATCGCTCGTGCGTACGTACAGACTACCGTCTCCACGACGCGATGAGATTCATTCTCCATGTTAGCCATTTAAGAATGATTATAATGTATATATAAGAAATAATAATGAAATATATGACATTATAAAGCTACTGTATTTATGTATATATATATATCTATGTCATCTACTTACTTCCATTCAAGACAATAAGGAAAGGAAAACAGCGTTCATGCGTACGTACAGACTACCGTCTCCATGAACGGTGTTTTTCATTTCATTTATCTATCTATTATATATATATATACTGAATATATATGATATATAAATCATATTTTATATTCTGGAAGTAAGTAAATCATGATATAAGTAATAATAATGTCAAGAACAACAAGTCAAAACACCTACGATAAATGAAACGATTTTACCCAAAACGCTTCTTTAACATGGAATTTACAAAAGAACGGGTAATATAATGTCATAAGTGAACCATATATGATATAATAACAATGGATATGATTCTGTAATAAGTTAATGACATTATTTAAATCATTATACAGGAGGTTCGGACACATACGAAGCAAATCGGACCTAAGGTAAGGGAAATATCACAATCTCATTTTTATCCGAGATTGTTTATACTTTGGTATTTACTGGGGTGTATTTTATCATCCACATACATGTTTCTTCAATATGTAATATTATTTACATCCACCTAAAATTTTTTAAATCCATTTTTACCCTTCGGTGAGTTTTTAGTAAAAGAAATGAAAGGAATCTTTTGTCGTTTTTCGTACGAGGCACTTTTTGACTTTTCCGACAAAAGTACGAAGAATGTTTTTTTTAACTTATACGGCATGAATGGACTTTTAAAACAAAATTTCCAAGAATCTTCCTTTACAAGTTTTCAAGTTTATTTTTAATCAACATCCTTTATTTTAAAGTTGTATGACATGTTATGAAGGGAAAAATGTTTTTGAAGTAGAAAGGATATTTTCCTCAAGAATGGAGTTCAAGTATTTTATCAAAATTATTTTCCATCTAAGATAATAAAAGGGTTCTGTTTTTATCCCTATTATTACATGGATTTGATTATGTTGTGTTGGAAATATTTTTATGAATTCCTTTATCTTATATGAATTGTTTTATGATGTCATGTTGTTTAAGAATCCCATTTTTATTACATGGGTTATGCGATGATGTATGATTTATGATTATGTGGCACACATAAGAAAGGATGCATTATAAGATGGGTGGGACCTATATCTCCCTCCAATGCATTGGGTAAATATTTTATATCTCATGAGATAGACAGGGCAGGAACGGTAGGTTATACTGGTTCAGTGAAACAGGACTGAAACGAGGTTTACTCGATTCAGAAAGGGACTTTGTCCACTAAGATAGTCTTGGCAATGAGTCTTGACTAAAAAGAAATGATTCTCTATGATTATGTGTCAATGCCACAAAGTTTCATGTTTTAAGTTATGATTATTGTGATTACATTTCACTCCCATGATTTACCCCATGTTATGAAATTATGATCTCTTTTGCAGGTTAAGATTTCCAAAAGTTATGTGCTTATGTATATGATGTGATTGAAATTTCTTTTGTTTACCCTTACTGAGCATTTGAGATCACCCTTTTATGTTTTCTTTTCCCCAGGATATAAACAAAGGTTTCAGGTAAAAAAAGGAATATCTTTGTGGGAGATTTTGAAGATCTTTCACCACGATTAGAAGATTATATTCTGAGTTTCCAAAGACACTAAACTATTACGATCCTTGTGTGTGTGTTTTTTTGTTATGTACTAAGTATTCCGCAAATGTAATGTAAAGTCAATGTACGTCAAGTTTCGGGTCTTTACAGTTGGTATCAGAGGAAAGGTTTAGTCAACCTTTGGAAACTAGGATGCGAGAACTTTAGTGAGATCCCTAGAGATATTTATAAGGTTTGTCTAGGGATGTCCCTAAGGATAAGTATACGTATAGGATACAGTCCTATAACTACGATAACGATCTTAGAATTTAACCTAAGAAGTTAGATATTGTGGATACTCCCCCTTTATTATGTTGTTTTCCCTAGCATGATTTTTGCCTCTCACACTATTCTTTTTGGGTTTTAGACAATGGCTGGAACCCGAAGGAACCGTGTTGATCAATGAAATGGACAATGCAATGATTGTCCTCCAGAACAAACAAATGTTATGGGAGATGGAGTGAAAAATCTTATTGCTATAATTACACAAGCTATGAATCATTCTGGACTTCCAAATGAGTAGAGAAAGGAACAATATTCTATTGAGTCCTTCATGAGGCAACATCCACCTTCTTTCAGTGGGTCTTCTGATCCACTTGTTGCTGAACAATGGATCAGTACCACTGAAAAGATATTTTCAGTTCATCAATGTTCTGAACATGATAAAGTCATCTTAGGAGTATATCGTTTGGAAGGTGAAGCTGATAAATGGTGGAATCTTATCAAGAGTACAAGGCAAAGAGATGAAATTGAGTCCATGGAATGGGACGAGTTCAAGAACTTATTTTTCAATAATTACTTCCCTCGTATTCTTCGAACAAAGATGGAAAAGGAGTTTCTTGAACTAAAGAAAAAGGATGATGAATCTTTTGGTATATACGAAGCAAATTTTACAAGACTTGCAAGGTATGCATCTAGCCTTATCATCCAACCTGAAAGTAAAGTTGATCGATTTTTCAGTGGCTTGAAACCAAGTCTTCGAAGGAAATTAGCTATAAGAGACTTCAGTAGCTATGAAGAAATTGTGCGTTGTGCTATCAAGGTAGAAATGGAAGTTGGTGTTACATATCCATCTCATGGTTTTGACAAGAAACGAAAGATGGAGTTCAAGGAGAAACCTCAGAATAATGGTGAAAAGAAGATGAATGTTTCCTTATAAACAATGTGTGGAAAGATGCATGGTGGAGATTGTCATAAAGGGACTAGAAAATTTATTAAGTGTGGAAAATAAGGTCATCGAGCAGCTGAGTGTCGAAGTAATGGAAAAAGGGTTTCTAATGATGTGAATAAAGCAAACACTGCAGAGAACGCACCACCAACACTTCAATGCTTCAAGTGCAAGGAAATGGGGCATTATGCTAATAAATGCCCTAATCCAAGGGTTAGTGATGATCAACACGAGCAACCACTGAAGGAAAAGGACAAAGGGAAGTCACATGCGATCACTATTGGCAATGTTGAATATGAAAACGATGTGGTGGAATGATTAAGTGTTTATGTAATGGGATTCCAAAATAGTGTTGTATATAGTATCGTGGAATATTGGAATATTTATGTATTGGTCTATTGTGGTTTTCAATAATTTTATGGTACCATTAACCATGGAAAGTGATTGAGATATTTTTGGAAAAAGAATGATATGCGCATAATGAAGGGAAAATGAGAAAATTAAATATTTGATAGTATTCATGAGCTCAAGATTGATATAAGGACTAAGTGATATCATGGTTTGATTATAAAGAATTTTGAGGATTTTCGTATGTGGAAAGTGTTAACGTTTAACTGCATTCATGTTTTCACTAAGGTTCAATGGGTATTCAAGAGAATATATGATTAAGGACTTTGAATGTTTGGAATGTGACCAACAAAACATATCTTATGATATATGGGGATCAACGATGGTATTAAATCTCTGGTAATCGTTTTCACTATGTTATGAGAGTGGACTGCAGTATAATGGATAAGCCTAAGATTGAAATGGATTATGTTGGACATAAGTGAGTATTGTTTAAGGATAGATGTTTTTTTTTCGATATTATTGATGGGATGTTATAGTAATGTAGTTTTAGAAAAAGGACAACCTGCAGGACGGGCGACAACCCATCGCGTCGGACAAGGCTGTGGAAATCGAACCCACAACCAAAGTGCGACTGGCCTTTATCACCTCCCACTGGCTTACAGGAAGTCCCTATTTAGTATAAACTAGTTTTATTATATTAAACAGTATAATATATGAAGTATAAGTCCATTTTAGGAACCATATGTGATTAATCTCACTATAGATCGACTTATGTATATAATTTTTGCTAACCTTTTGATTGAGACAGATGGAATGACCCGTCATTCAATCACATGATCTGCTAACACTTCACGGATAACAAATTCAAATTCATTTATTTAAGAGATGAAGTGGAAATTGTTCAAGGCATGAACAACAGTGAGATTGTACCAAAATAAAGAAAGTATTTATTCTAATTCAAATTCTTCAACTTTAGGGAAACGATTTTGAAAACAAAAAATGTTGTCCTAGTGGTCTTATATCAGATTAATCAGATCGTACCTTAGATCATAACAAATTTATGGCTTTGTGATTGCTGGCTTTTCCATAGCCATGTTCTCTACCACTCTCTATCAGAACATGATGGTTAGATTTCTCTTCCATATCCATATTTTCACCTATGTGGAAACCCAGTGATTAGTTTATTTGGGTAACCGTTACGTTTCATACTTTTTTTTAAAGATTGTTTTTGATATTCCTTTTAATTATGTGGGTTTCTATTAAAGAAACTTTTGAATAGTAAACCATTTATAACCCCGACAAATTTCAAGGGCGAAATTCATTTTAAGGTGGGTAGAAATGTAACAGCCCGAGATTTTATGAAAAATATTCTTTTTAATTTTATTAATGTCTTGTGTTGTACGCTACACCAAAAGGAGCTTGCACAACACACATCCTTAACTTGCCTTGCATTACACACAATCGTGACCTTCCTCGATAGCGTGTGTAGTACGCAATACCGAGTTTCACTAAACAACGATATGCTATTAAAATATTATTATAACTAGCTGTTATGAATAGTAATAACCACCTTTTAAAATTTTAGAAAATTTAGCTCTCAAAATGGACTTCATTTTTGGATTCGGAGTATCGAATTTAGCCTAAGGTGAAATTTTGGTACTTTTCGGATAACTTTCATATTCTGATGAATAGTAAAAATTACTAAATTATAATTAAAAACAACTTTTTTAATCGAAATAATTAATAGTGATAAATTATTAATTTGATTGGTTTTAAAGTATATTTAGAATATATTTTTATAATTTAATACAATGTTGGTCATTGAATGTAATTTCACATTTAAAGTAGACATAATCAATTGTCAATCTTTTGATAGATATTGTTTCTTAAAAACACGTTATTTGTTTTAACAGCGGGATTTAATTATAAAATTAATTAATGCAACTTCTATGTTATGAATTTGGTAAAATAGACTTCATTTTTGAATTCAGAATATGAAATATAGCTTAGGATGAAATTTTGGCATTGTTCTGAAAAACATCAATTTTTGATGAATAGTGAAACTACTAAGTGGTAGTTAAAAAAATTAATTTTTTCATAAATCTTAATTTTACCGCTTCTGTGAATGGAATTTCAAAAATCCGAGAGACACGGTTGATGTCAGTAAGTAAAATGTGGTTCAATGAGATGAAAATAATTTTTGGTGAATAGTAACTTTTTACTTTTATTTACCACGGTTAAAAGTAAATAGGGTAATTAAGGGTAAAAATGATATTATTATTACCCTAACACATGTCCTAATTCTATTGGACAAGTGTAATTAGACCCAAAACAAGATTAGGAATAAAATATGACCATTTAGGACCACTTGGATTAGATTAGGACATTTATTATTATTTAATTCAAAGTAGAGTTAAAAGAGTTAAAATCAAAGTTTATTTACTAAAACATTTTTAATATAGGGTTGTACATAAGATAAATTGGATTGTAAATATTCATTAGAAATATAAAAGTATTTCCTACATGATGGTATTTTATTTGTAATTTTTAGACATCAAATAATTTAATTTATTTATGACACAAAGATGATGCAGTAATTATATTATTAATGAAATATTGACATAATTGATATTATAAATACCAAAATAAATGTAATTTGAGAATTTTTATGAATTAAAATAATTTTCAAGGTTACTATGATATATTAGTGTTGATTTAATCAACTTGGTTCGAACATATAATTCTGTTATGACTTTCACAAAAATCATGTATCAAATAGTGTCAAAATTGACACAAAATAGTTTTTAAATCAAATATTATATTATTAATTGTTATTTTATTCCTAAAAATATAAGGTTCTGACAAATGACTTATATAAGGATATATATATTAATAATAAACAATTTGGGGTTCGTTTGGCATGTTATAGTAAGTGTATTAACCATATAGTGTAAGAAAACAAAAAGACACGGTAACAGTTAAATTATTTAACTTAAAGTTAAATCTAATTTATAAGGTTAAAATAATACCCTAAACTTGTCTAAATATTATTGGTTGATAGGATTTCGACCCATCCCCACTTGAGATCCGAAATAAGACCCTTTGGAACCATTATAAACCGATTTTGACTTTAATATAAAATAATATTTTGAGGTATTCCTAAGGTGCCCCTCTCCTCCCTTATAAAAGGACACCTCCTCCCCCTCCTCCTCACACCAATTTGAGCACTCAAGCTCGGCCAACCCCTGCCAAAATCTCTTCTCCACTTCCCTAGAAACATCCTAGAGGTTCTGGTCTTCCTCAAAGACCAATTTTAGTGCCCTAAGAGGAGGTCTCAAAGAGGCGTTTCAAAGAAGAGGTAATTACCGTTACCAATTCTTTCATCTTTATTTCTTCTTCCACTTATTCTTCTTAGGTTGTTTCATTATGAAGTAATAACATCAGAATCACTCATATAATGATATGTTATTATAAGTATGAAACAACCCTATTTCACCATCTATCCATCCTACGGAAAAAGAAATCACCGCGCGTGCGTACGTACGGAATACCGTCTCCACGCCGTGGTGTAATCTATTTTCCACCACCACCTTACATGGATGGGTATAATGGTGTAAAGAATAAATATACATAGTTATTACAACATCATATTGATTCTGATATATTGTATAATCCACTCCAATTCAATTCAATATTTATGGAAATGATATCATCGCTCGTGCGTACGTACGGACTACCGTCTCCACGACGCGATTAGATTCATTCTCCATGTTAACCATTTAAGAATGATTATAAAGTATATATAAGAAATAATAATGAAATATATGAAATTATAAAGCTACTGGATTTATGTATATCTATATATATGTATGTCATCTACTTACTTCCATTCAAGACAATAAGGAAAGGAAAACAGTGTTCATGCGTACGTACGGACTACCGTCTCCATGAACGGTGTTTTTCATTTCATTTATCTATCTATTATATATATATATACTGAATATATATGATATATAAATCATATTTTATATTCTGGAAGTAAGTAAATCATGATATAAGTATTAATAATGTCAAGAACAACAAGTCAAAACACCTACGATAAATGAAACGATTTTACCCAAAACGCTTCTTTAACATGGAATTTACAAAAGAACGGGTAATATAATGTCATAAGTGAACCATATATGATATCATAAAAATGAATATGATTCTGTAATAAGTCAATGACATTATTTAAATCATTATACAGGAGTTTCGGACACATACGAAGCAAATCAGACCTAAGGTAAGGGAAATATCACAATCTCATTTTTATCCGAGATTGTTTATACTTTGGTATTTACTGTGGTGTATTTTATCATCCACATACATGTTTCTTCAATATGTAATATTATTTACATCCACCTAAAATTTTTTAAATCCATTTTTACCCTTCGGTGAGTTTTTATTAAAAGAAATGAAAGGAATCTTTTGACGTTTTTCGTACGAGGCACTTTTTGACTTTTCCGACAAAAGTACGAAGAATGTTTTTTTTAACTTATACGGCATGAATGTAATTTTAAAACAAAATTTCCAAGAATATTCCTTTACAAGTTTTCAAGTTTATTTTTAATCAACTTCTTTTATTTTAATGTTGTATGACATGTTATGAAAGGAAAAATGTTTTTGAAGTAGAAAGGATATTTTCCTCAAGAATGGAGTTCAATTATTTTATCAAAATTATTTTCCATCTAAGATAATAAAAGGGTTATGTTTGTATCCCTATTATTACATGGATTTGATTATGTTGTGTTGGAAATATTTTTATTAATTCCTTTATCTTATATGAATTGTTTTATGATGTCATGTAGTTTAAGAATCCCATTTTTATTACATGGGTTATGCGATGATGTATGATTTATGATTATGTGGCACACATAAGAAAGGATTCATTATAAGATGGGTGGGACCTATATCTCCCTCCAATGCATTGGGTAAAGATTTTATATCTCATTAGATAGACAGGGCTGGAACGGTAGGTTATACCGGTTCAGTGAAACAGGACTGAAACGATGGTTACTCGATTCAGAAAGGGACTTTGTCCACTAAGATAGTCTTGGCAATGAGTCTTAACTAACAAGAAATGATTCTCTATGATTATGTGTGAATGCCACAAAGTTTCATGTTTTAAGTTATGATTATTGTGATTACATTTCACTGCCATGATTTACCCCATGTTATGAAATTATGATATCTTTTGCAGGTTAAGATTTCCAAAAGTTATGTGCTTATGTATATGATGTGATTGATATTTCTTTTGTTTACCCTTACTGAGCATTTGAGCTCACCCTTTTATGTTTTCTTTTCCCCAGGATATAAAGAAAGGTTTTGGGTAAAATAAGGAAGATCTTTACGGGAGATTTTGAAGATCTTTCACCACGATTAGAAGATTATATTCCGAGTTTCCAAAGACACTAAACAATTACGATCCTTGTGTGTGTGTTTTTTTGTTATGTACTAAGTATTCCGCAAATGTAATGTAAAGTCAATGTACGTCAAGTTTCGGGTCTTTACAGTTGGTATCAGAGGAAAGGTTTAGTCAACCTTTGGAAACTAGGATGCGATAACTTTAGTGAGATCCCTAGAGATATTTATAAGGTTTGTCTAGGGATGTCCCTAAGGATAAGTATACGTATAGGATACAGTCCTATAACTACGGTAACGATATTAGAATTTAACCTAAGGAGTTAGATATTGTGGATACTCCCCCTTTATTATGTTGTTTTCCCTAGCATTATTTTTGCCTCTCACACTATTCTTTTTGTGTTTTAGACGATGGCTGGAACCCGAAGGAACCGTGTTGATCAATGCAATGGACAATGCAATGATTGTCCTCCTTAACAAACAAATGTTATGGGAGATGGAGTGCAAAATCTTATTACTATACATACACAAGCTATGAATCATTCTGGACTTCCAAATGAGCAGAGAAGGGAACAATATTCTATTGAGTCCTTCATGAGGCAATGTCCACCTTCTTTCAGTGGGTCTTCTGATCCACT
Organism: Viscum album; assembly: GCA_963277665.1. Classification (NCBI taxonomy): domain Eukaryota; kingdom Viridiplantae; phylum Streptophyta; class Magnoliopsida; order Santalales; family Viscaceae; genus Viscum; species Viscum album. The sequence continues at coordinate 1,282,055,723 of OY728135.1, forward strand.
TGTTGCCGAACAATGGATCAGTACCACTGAAAAGATATTTTCAGTTCTTCAATGTTTTGAACATGATAAAGTCATCTTAGGAGTACATCGTTTGGAAGGTGAAGCTGATCAATGGTGGAATCTTATCAAGAATACAAGGCAAAGAGATGAAATTGAGTCCATGGAATGGGACGAGTTCAAGAACTTATTTTTCAATAAGTACTTCCCTCGTATTCTTCGAACAAAGATGGAAAAGGAGTTTCTTGAACTAAAGCAAATGGATGATGAATCTGTTGGTATATACGAAGCAAATTTTACAAGACTTGCAAGGTATGCATCTGGCATTATCATCCAACCTGAAAGTAAAGTTGATCGATTTTTCAGTGGCTTAAAACCAAGTATTCGAAGGGAATTAGCTATAAGAGACTTCAGTAGCTATGAAGAAATTGTGCGTTGTGCTATCAAGGTAGAAATGGAAGTTGGTGTTACATATCCATCTCATGGTTTTGACAAAAAACGAAAGATGGAGTTCAAGGAGAAACCTCAGAATAATGGTGAAAATAAGATGAATGTTTCCTTATGCACAAAGTGTGGAAAGAAGCATGGTGGAGATTGTATTAAAGGGACTAGAAAATGTTTTAAGTGTGGAAAATAAGGTCATCGAGCAGCTGAGTGTCGAAGTAATGGAAAAAGGGTTTCTAATGATGTGAATAAATCAAACACTGCCGAGAACGCACCACCAACACTTCAATGCTTCAAGTGCAAGGAAATGGGGCATTATGCTAATAAATGCCCTAATCCAAGGGTTAGTGATGATCAACATGAGCAACCACTGAAGGAAAAGGACAAAGGGAAGTCACATGCGATCACTATTGGCAATTTTGAATATGAAAACGATGTGGTGGAATGATTAAGTGTTTATGTAATGGGATTCCAAAATAGTGTTGTATATAGTATCGTGGAATATTGGAATATTTATGTATTGGTCTATTGTGGTTTTCAATAATTTTATGGTACCATTAACCATGGAAAGTGATTGAGATATTTTTGGAAAAAGAATGATATGCGCATAATGAAGGTAAAATGAGAAAATTAAATATTTGACAGTATTCATGAGCTCATGATTGATATAAGGACTAAGTGATATCATGGTTTGATTATAAAGAATTTTGAGGATTTTGGTATGTGGAAAGTGTTAACGTTTAACTGCATTCATGTTTTCACTAAGGATCAATGTGTATTCAAGAGAATACATGATTAAGGACTTTGAATGTTTGTAATGTGACCAACAAAAGAAATCTTATGATATATGGGGATCAACGATGGTATTAAATCTCTGGTAATCGTTTTCACTATGTTATGAGAGTGGACTGCAGTATTATGGATAAGCCTAAGATTGAAATGGATTATGTTGGACATAAGTGAGTATTGTTTAAGGATAAAAGTTTTTTTTCGATATTATTGATGGGATGTTATAGTAATGTTGTTTTAGAAAAAGGACAACCTGCAGGACGGGCGACAGCCCATCGCGTCGGACAAGGCTGTGGAAATCGAACCCACAACCAAAGTGCGACTGGCCTTTATCACCTTCCACTGGCCTACAGGAAGTCCCTGTTTAGTAGAAACTAGTTTTATTATATTAAACAGTATAATATATGAAGTATAAGTCCATTTTAGGAACCATATCTGATTAATATCACTATAGATCGACTTATGTATATAATTTTTGCTAACCTTTTGTTTTAGACAGATGGAATGACCCGTCATTCTATCACATGATCTGCTAACACTTCACGAATAACAAATTCAAATTCATTTATTTAAGAGATGAAGTGGAAATTGTTCAAGGGATGAACAATAGTGAGATTGTACCAAAATAAAGAAAGTATTTATTCTAATTCAAATTCTTCAACTTTAGGGAAACGATTTTGAAAACCAAAAATGTTGTCCTAGTGCTCTTATATCTGATTAATCAGATGGTACCTTAGATCGTCACAAATTTATGGCTTTGTGATTGCTGGATTTTCCATATCCATGTTCTCTACCACTCTCTATCAGAACATGATGGTTAGATTTCTCTTCCATATCCATATTTTCACCTATGTGGAAACCCAGTGATTAGTTTATTTGGGTAACCGTTACGTTTCATACTTTTTTTTAAAGATTGTTTTTGATATTACTTTTTATTATGTGGGTTTCTATTAAAGAAAATTTTGAATAGTAAACCATTTATAACCCCGACGAATTTCGAGGGAGAAATTCATTTTAAGGTGGGTAGAAATGTAACAGCCCGAGATTTTATGAAAAATATTATTTTTAATTTTATTAATGTCTTGTGTTGTACGCTACACCAAAAGGAGCTTGCACAACACACATCCTTAACTTTCATTGCATTACACACAATCGCGACCTTCCTCGATAGCGTGTGTAGTACGCAATACCGAGTTTCAATAAACAACGATATGCTATTAAAATATTATTATAACTAGCTGTTATGAATAGTAATAACCACCTTTTAAAATTTTAGAAAATTTAGCTCTCAAAATGGACTTAATTTTTGGATTCGGAGTATCGAATTTAGCCTAAGGTGAAATTTTGGTACTTTTCGGATAACTTTCATATTCTGATGAATAGTAAAAATTACTAAATTATAATTAAAAACAACTTTTTTAATCAAAATAATTAATAGTGATAAATTATTAATTTGATTGGTTTTAAAGTATATTTAGAATATATTTTTACAATTTAATACAATATTGGTCATTGAATGTAATTTCACATTTAAACCAGACATAATCAAGTGTCAATCTTTTGATAGATATTGTTTCTTAAAAACACGCTATTTGTTTTAACAGCGGGATTTAATTATAAAATTAATTAATGCAACTTCTATGTTATGAATTTGGTAATATAGACTTCATTTTTGAATTCAGAATATGAAATATAGCTTAGGATGAAATTTTGGCATTGTTCTGAAAAACATCAATTTTGATGAATAGTGAAACTACTAAGTGGTAGTTAAAAAAATTAATTTCATCATAAATCTTAATTTTACCGCTTCTGTGAATGGAATTTCAAAAATCTGAGAGACACGGTTGATGTCAGTAAGTAAAATGTGGTTCAATGAGATGAAAATAATTTTTGGTGAATAATAACTTTTTACTTTTATTTACCACGGTTAAAAGTAAATAGGGTAATTAAGAGTAAAAATGATATTATTATTACCCTAACACATGTACTAATTCTATTGGACAAGTGTAATTAAACCAAAAACAAGCTTAGGAATAAAATATGACCATTTAGGCCCACTTGGATTAGATTAGGACATTTATTATTATTTAATTCAAAGAAGAGTTAAAAGAGTTAAAATCAAAGTTTATTTACTAAAATATTTTTAATATAGGGTTGTACAAAAGATAAATTCGATTGTAAATATTCATTAGAAACATAAAACGATTTCCTACATGATGGTATTTTATTTGTAATTTTTAGACATCAAATAATTTAATTTATTTATGACAGAAAGATGATGCAGTAATTAACTTATTAATGAAATATTGACATAATTGATATTATAAATACCGAAATAAATGTAATTTGAGAATTTTTATGAATTGAACTAATTTTCTAGGTTACTATGATATATTAGTGTTGATGTAATCAACTTTGTTCGAACATATAATTCTATTATGACTTTCACAAAAATCATGTATCAAATAGTGTCAAAATTGACATAAAATAGTTTTTAAATCAAATATTATATTATTAATTGTTATTTTATTCCTAAAAATCTAAGGTTTGGCCAAATGACTTAGATAAGGATATATATATTAATAATAAACAATTATGGGTTCTTTTGGCATGTTATAGTAAGTGTATTAACCATATAGTGTAAGAAAACAAAAAGACACGGTAAAAGTTAAATTATTTAACTTAAAGTTAAATCTAATTGATAAGGTTAAAATAATACCCTAAAATTGTCTAAATCTTATTGGATGATAGGATTTCGACCCATCCCCAGTTTTTCTCCGAAATAAGACCCTTTGGAACCATTATAAACTGATTTTGACTTTAATATAAAATAATATTTTGAGGTATTCCTAAGGTGCCCCTCTCCTCCCTTATAAAAGGACACCTCCTCCCCCTCCTCCTCACACCAATTTGAGCCCTCAAGCTCGGCCAACCCCTGCCAAAATCTCTTCTCCACTTCCCTAGAAACATCCTAGAGGTTCTGGTCTTCCTCAAAGACCAATTTTAGTGCCCTAAGAGGAGGTCTCAAAGAGGCGCTTCAAAGAAGAGGTAATTACCGTTACCAATTCTTTCATCTTTATTTCTTCTTCCACTTCTTCTTCTTAGGTTGTTTCATTATGAAGTAATAACATCAGTATCATTCATATACTGATATGTTATTAAAAGTATGAAACAACCCTATTTCACTAACTATCCATCCTATGGAAAAAGAAATCACCGCGCGTGCGTACGTACGGAATACCGTCTCCACGCTGTGGTGTAATCTATTTTCCACCACCACCTTACATGGATGGGTATAATGGTGTAAAGAATAACTATACATAGTTATTACAACATAATATTGATTCTGATATATTGTATAATCCACTCCAATTCAATTCAATATTTATGGAAATGATATCATCGATCGTGCGTACGTACGGACTACCGTCTCCACGACGCGATGAGATTCATTCTCCATGTTGACCATTTAAGAATTATTATAAAGTATATATAAGAAATAATAATGAAATATATGACATTATAAAGCTACTGGATATATGTATATATATATATGTATGTCATCTACTTACTTCCATTCAAGACAATAAGGAAAGTAAAACAGCGTTCATGCGTACGTACGGACTACCGTCTCCATGAACGGTGTTTTTCATTTCATTTATCTATCTATTATATATATATATATACTGAATATATATGATATATAAATCATATTTTATATTCTGGAAGTAAGTAAATCATGATATAAGTAATAATAATGTCAAGAACAACAAGTCAAAACACCTACGATAAATGAAACGATTTTACCCAAAACGCATATTTAACATGGAATTTACAAAAGAACAGGTAATATAATGTCATAAGTGAACCATATATGATATCATAACAATGAATATGATTCTGTAATAAGTCAATGAAATTATTTAAATCATTATACATGAGGCTCAGACACATATGAAGCAAATCGGACCTAAGGTAACGGAAATATCACAATCTCATTTTTATCCGAGATTGTTTATACTTTGGTATTTACTGGGGTGTATTTTATCATCCACATACATGTTTCTTCAATATGTAATATTATTTACATCCACCTAAAATTGTTTAAATCCATTTTTACCCTTCGGTGAGTTTTTAGTAAAAGAAATGAAAGGAATCTTTTGTCATTTTTCGTACGAGGTACTTTTTGACTTTTCCGAAAAAAGTACGAAGAATGTTTTTTTAACTTATACGGCATGAATGGACTTTTAAAACAAAATTTCCAAGAATCTTCCTTTACAAGTTTTCAAGTTTATTTTTAATCAACTTCTTTTATTTTAAAGTTGTATGACATGTTATGAAAGGAAAAATGTTTTTGAAGTAGAAAGGATATTTTCCTCAAGAATGGAGTTCAAGTATTTTATCAAAATTATTTTCCATCTAAGATAATAAAAGGGTTCTGTTTTTATCCCTATTATTAGATGGATTTGATTATGTTGTGTTGGAAATATTTTTATGAATTCCTTTATCTTATATGAATTGTTTTATGATGTCATATTGTTTAAGAATCCCATTTTTATTACATGGGTTATGCGATGATGTATGATTTATGATTATGTGGCACACATAAGAAAGGATTCATTATAAGATGGGTGGGACCTATATCTCCCTCCAATGCACTGGGTAAAGATTTTATTTCTCATGAGATAGACAGGGCTGGAACAGTAGGTTATACCGGTTCAGTGAAACAGGACTGAAATGAGGGTTACTCGATTCAGAAAGGGACTTTGTCCATTAAGATAGTCTTGACAATGAGTCTTGACTAACAAGAAATGATTCTCTATGATTATGTGTGAATGCCACAAAGTTTCATGTTTTAAGTTATGATTATTGTGATTACATTTCACTGCCATGATTTACCCCATGTTATGAAATTATGATCTGTTTTGGAGGTTAAGATTTCCAAAAGTTATGTGCTTATGTATATGATGTGATTGATATTTCTTTTGTTTACCCTTACTGAGCATTTGAGATCACCCTTTTATGTTTTCTTTTCCCCAGGATATAAAGAAAGGTTTTAGGTAAAAAAAAGGAAGATCTTTATGGGATATTTTGAAGATCTTTCACCACGATTAGAAGATTATATTCCAAGTTTCCAAAGACACTAAACTATTACGATCCTTGTGTGTGTGTTTTTTTGTTATTTACTAAGTATTCCGCAAATGTAATGTAAAGTCAATGTACGTCAAGTTTCGGGTCATTACATTATAAGAGCATCTCTCTCTAGAAATCGCTTTAACAACATGTAATCATAAATGTCAAAGATATTGTCAATTGTGTCAAGTTATTTTCAAATGAGATCTTATTTATAGTCACTCCTCCAACGGCCAGATCCCTCCTCCAATGGTCATATTCTTCATTGAACTTTGGAGGGACCTATAAATGTGTCACCCACATAGCAGTTAGTGAGTAACTAAAATCACGACATTGTTTTATAATAGAAAAAGTGAATGAATAACCAAAATCTAATATTTGGAATGTGAGAAAATATGAAAGTTCAGAGTCAACCAAAAATAAATTCGGAGTCTATAATACAAGGATATTCGGATTCTATTTTGTAGGATTTCAAAACCTGAATTCTATAGAATTTCAGAGTCTGAATTTCAAGGAAATTCAGAGTCTGGTTTCACTAGAATTCGGAACCTGATCTTACAGAGTTCAGAGTCGGTGTTCATGAGAATTCAGAGCTAGAACTCATAAGAGTTCAGAGTCGGTATTCAGAGAACTCGGAGTCAAAACTCAAAGATGTTCATAATAAGAATTCGTAATCAGAATTTGTAGTAAGAACTATACAAAAATTCATAATAAGAATTCCGAGTTTAACTTTACATAAGTTCTTAATTAGAATTCGGTGTCGAACATCATGAGAGTTCGTATCCAAAATTCATAGTTTAACAACCTGAGAGTTTTTTTCCAGTATTTAGAGTAGAACCCCATAAATGTTCATAACACGAATTCAGATTATAACTTCATAAATGTTCATAAAAGGGATTCTGATCCTAAAATAGAATGCTTCATATCTAAGTATTATACAATTTTGACATTTTAGACATGACACCAAATTTTATTCTTAGACAGGATGAGAAACAAGGTAAAATATGGTACCAAAAAACTTCCTTGGGAAAGAATATTTTTAATTATAGAAGTGAAAACAAGGGGTAAAATAATATTTCCCTTGAAATAAGATGTTTGTGATTTTAAAAATTTGGGGAATGGTAAAGTATTAAGGTAAACATTATTGACTCAAAAATCTCCCCTTACATGAAGAAATGAAAATGTCATAAGGAAAACCTTATTGACTCAACAATCTACCCCTTTTTGGAAAGAACAAACATCCTTACGAAAAAGAATATAATGATTTGGAATAAATTTCATATACTTTAAAATTAATTCTTATCTCCCTTTGTTCATGGACAATGGTGAATACGCATAACTCCCCCTTAGGCTTTGGAACTCTAAGGATTATATTCTAGATTTCTAGAATGAGAATTTTCTTTTGAATGTGGAAATCTTTGTAATGGGAAACCCCCCCTTACTTAGGGATATATCTTACTTATAAATATTTTACCTTTTCCCCTTTATATTTATTTTTCCTTCTCCCCCTTTATGATTTTCAAAAAGGGTTTGATTGAATGAAAAAATGTTGTACCTGAAATATTTGTATATACATGAAAACAAGACAAGAAACCAAAATTTCATTTTGATTAAAAGAATTAGTAGAAGTAAATAATGTAACAGAAGATCAGAGTGAGATTTTTTTGATTATTTTCCTTGGGCATTAGCATCATCACAATGGTCTTCAACTTCTTCGGCTCTTTATGATCATCCTCAGCATGCTTTTCCAAGACTGTGATTCTATACTCTTTATCCTTCAGGGATTGTCCCTAAGCCTTCAGCAATTCCTCTTGCTTCACAAACCTTTCTTTCATATCAGTCTGGAGATCTATCTCTATTTTAAAACATTGGACAACGGAGCTCAATATTTTATTCAGGTCTTTTACATCCTGAATTCGAACATTCTTTTCAAGGGTTAATGTTTTCTCAAAACTATATGTAAGATTATTAATTTTGGAGTCTCTAGTATAAAATGATTATTTGACATCTTCTTGGAACTGATCAAGATCACTCAAATCATCATTGATTTTCTTCGACTAGAGATTCATTTCCTGCAAGATTTTCTGTGGGACTCATAATTGATAAGGAAATTTTTGTGTTCTGCCTCAATCTTGACACATTTGTCCATCACCATAGATAAGGATTATGATTTATGATTCATGGTGTGTTGATGCATCTGGCATCTAGAATAAATTTTTGGAAAAATCGGAATAGTATCTACCAACTTCTTTAGATATTGAACAACAAAATCATGTTCTAATGCAGATGTCTACGAATCAGACATTTTAATAGGAGATGGTTCTTCCTCTAACTCTACCAGCTTCGTCTTTAAGGTTCTTCCTGTTTCTTTCTTTCTGATAATATCTTTTTTATGGGTTTCAACAACCACTTATTTACCCTTATGAATTTTCAGAATATCTTCCTCTCCTAGAGACTCATGCTCACTTCTAGATAATTGTACAATCTTGTCTTCATCAACTTTTTCCTTCTCATCTCAATATTCTATATCTTCGGGAAGAATAAATTGATGATTGTGTCTCTCTTCCTCATATGTATTGTTTACTTCCACTTCACCATTATTATCATCTCTAGGTCTGACAAGTTTTGAAGATTTGACTTGAGAAGTCCAGAGTGATAATTTCTCTAAAACACTTTCCTTTTCATGATACTCTTAAACTTAATTAATTACATCATTAGAGCTACCATTGGTCTCAGTTTCTTTCACTACTTTTGCAGCTTTCTCCTTTTCCATAGTCATCTCTTGTCGTTTTTCCATAGTCTACTTTCCCGGAGTATCACGTATTTTTTCCACCAGAAAACACTTCGGAACAAGAATATTTTCGGATTCAATTTCATTATCTCTCAGAAGGTATTGAAAAATTTCGGCCTCTAACATCTTCTTCTTCAGCTTATTCTCTTTGACATGCTTCTCTATCTCATCAACAACTTTTTCTTTCAAGGCATTAGCCTTAGAAGGATCCAAACGGAACTGTGGCTCACCTGATTTTTTATTCTGCTTATCCTCCCTCCATTTTGCAACAACTTCATTAGGATAGGCCTTCTTCTTCTTTGGTTTAGGAGGTACAGATTGGAATTCCTTAGACTTAAGGTTTTTATCTTCAACTTAAACTTGCTTAAACATTTTTTCTTGCCAGCCTTCTTTGATGGTTCTGTTTTTTCAACATTTTCTAGATTGGATTCTACCTATTCCTCAGGTAGATAATAGAACTCACCTAAATGCTTTGAGAAACCAACATTCATCCTCGTAAGAGTGTCATCACTGATAAACATAACACTGAAATTCCTTTCCCTAGAACTGCAGGGAATCCTGATGGATTCTAGGTACCGAATTATCAACTTCGAGAGTAAGGCGGGATACATTATAATTTGAGCTCTCATATTTTCATTCTTGATGTTCTGAATAGTAATGAGGATGTGTCTCATGAGATTAACCTTCCGGAGGTTTACTAAAAAATATAGGATATACATGTCACTTTTCCTAATGGTGTCTTTATCACCATTTCTCAGTACAATGTGACCTTGAACCAATAATTGTAAAATTCAATTATTGATAGATAGATGGGAAATTTTTGTTGTATTTACATCTTTGAGCCCAAGTCATTCCATAGTCTTTTCCTTAACGAAACTACCTTGAACCTCTTATTGTTTCTGGGAGAAAAATTCTGACCCCATTCATATGATAGCCCCACCAAGCATGTAGCCTTGGTGTAAGAGAGTGCATAAGTCTTCCCATAACTCTTAAAGGAAAAATTTTCCCACCCATATTCCTTGAAGAAGAAAACTACTTCATAAAATTATATAAGTAAATCCAGATAGGCCACATCCTAGGCTCCTGTCTTTGAGATAGCTATACTTTCCAATCCATTAAGCTTGATGTTCTTTGAAATTATAGAGTTATACTTATTGAATTTTTTTGGTGTACCAACCTATCCCTATATATTTTCCACTCCAGAATCTGCTTGATAGTAGACATATCATGAGAAGGGGATTCTGTAGACATTCAGACTGAGAGCTTCTGAAGAATTCGGAATAGGGTTTTGTAGAGGAGCAGAGCTTCGAGATGCGAGAGCTTGGAAACCAATGTGGGACAACCATCGGGGGTCCCCTTTATATAGGAGATGGAAGTGAACTTTAAACATTTAATTCCAATCTAACATTTGGGAAACCTTATAATCTGATCTAACAGTTGATATTATAGCTTCATGGAAATATTTGGTTGACACCAATATTTTGAAGATTTAATATGAAAACAGTCAGATTTAAGAAAACTCGATTCTGTGAAATTTTTTAAAAACAAAATAAAATAAATGTAAGTAAAAGTAATTTAGAAAAAAATAAGAAAGAATCATACCTTTCAGATTGCTAGGAAGATTATCCATACTAAGATATATTCTTCTTAATGAAATTTGAATAAAAAAAAATCACTAAGAAAATTTCAAATGTGAAAATTTTCATTACGAAATTGTCAAATCTGAAAATTTCCATTAAGAAAAAATTTCAAATTTGAAAATTTCCATTATGAAAACTTCAGTTCCGATGATTTTGATTAATAAAACATTAGTTACAATGATTTTCATTATGAAAATTTAGAAAATCCAACTAAAAAATATTTTCATTACAAAAATTTTGAAAAACCAACTGCGAAAATTTTCATTACGAAAAATTTGAAAAACCAATAACCTAATATGTACTTCCCCTATGAAAAGGAGTTTATTACTGTAAGTATATTGATTCAACAAGAAGTTAATTGAGGAGGATTACCTTCTGTTTATCATTCCTAACTTCTATTTAATGTATTCAAAACTATCAATAGGTAAAGATTTTGTGAAAATATGATCAAGTTGATCTTGCGTTCTGATGAATTGAAGAATAATATCTACTTTTATTGTGTGATACCTAAGAAGGTGATTCCTAATATCTATGTGCTTTGCCTGAGAGTGATGTGCAGGGTTTTTACAAAGAGTAATGGCACATGTGTTATCACACATAATTTGAGAGTTGGTAAAACTCAAGCCATAGTCTTTAAGTGTGTGCTGCATCTACAATACATGAGTACAACAACTTCTAGCTACTACATATTCAGCTTCAGAAGTGGAATGTTCTATAGAGTTTTTCTTCTTGCAATACCATGAAGCTAATGAATCTCCTAATAAATGGCATGTTCCGGATATACTCTTGTTATGCGTTATACATCCACCAAAGTCAGCATCTGAATTTTTTTTTAAAACAAAATCATTTCCAGAAGTATAAAATAGTCCTAAATCTATGGTTCCCTTTAAGTAGCAATTTTTTTTCACTACCATTAAATGATATTACATATGATTGGATTTATATCTTGCGCATAAGCATACTGAAAATATTATGTCTGGATGAGTAGTTGTCAAGTAAAGTAGACTTCCTATCATCCCTTTAAAAGATGTTTGATCTACTGGTTTCCCAACTTCATCAAGATCAAGTGTGTTTGAGTTAAAAATGCGAGTGCTTTTACTCTTAGTGTTTTCATATCCATAATTTTTTAGAAGATATTTAATATACTTATGTTAGGATATGTAGATTCCTTCTGCTTTTGTGGAAATTTGAAAACCATGGAAAAATTTTCACTCACCCATCATACTCATTTCAAACTCAGATTTCATTAGATCTGCAAAGGAATCGGTTAAGGATTGATGAGTAGAAACAAATATAATTTCATCAACATAAATATTCACAATAAAAACATTTTTCTTATCATTATTTATAAAAAGGGTTGGATCTTCATTTCCCTTGACATAGTTATTTTGAAGCAAAAATCTGTAAGTCTATCATACCAAGCTCAACGAGCTTGTTTGAGTCTATACAGAGATTTTTTAAGTATAAAAACATGATCAAGATGTTTTTTATCTTCAAATCTAGGAGTTTGTTCAACAAAAAATTCCTCTTTAACATATCCATTATGGAAATCACATTTCACATCCATTTGGAAATGTTTGAAATTAAAGAATGTTGTGAAGTCAAGTAAAATAAGAATAGATTCAAGTCTATCTACTGGAGCATAGGTTTCTTCATTGTTTATTCTTTCTTATTGATTATATCCTTTAGCAACTAATCTAGCCTTATTTCTTACAATGATTCCATTTTCATCACACTTATTTCTGAAAACCCATTTTACTCCAATAACAGAAGTTTCATTAGGTCTTTCAACCAAGGTCAAGACTTTATTCCATTAAAATTAATTTAGTTCATCGTGCATGGATTTTATCCAATCATCATCACCGGAAGCTTCATCAATGTTTTTTGGTTCTAGTTGGGAACGAAATGCTAGATGTTCTACTTCATTTCATAAGGAGCATCTATTCCTTAGGGGTTGATTCACATCACCAATGATACTATCACTGGTATTATTCTTAAGAAACCACCGATATGGGTTATTTAAAACATGTTCATCAACATAGGGTAGGAAATATTTTGGGTTAAATGTTTTAGAAGTATATTCTTGAACATTTTCCTTATCAGAAGGATTTTCTATAAAAGGATGATAATAAATTTTTCTGAACACGTCCTTGGATGTAGGTAAGGGTTGTTTAAAAACAAAAGGATCAGTTTCATAAAATTTAACATGTACTGTCTCCTCAACAGTACAAGTGTTTTTAATGAAAACTCAATATGACTTAGAAGTTGTGGAGTAGCCTAATAAAATTACTTCATCAGTTTTTGGTGATAATTTATATAGATTATATTTATTATTCAAAATTATTACCTTGCAAAAAAAAAACCTAAAAGTAGGAATGTATAGGATTTCTACCATTCCATAACTCATATGGTGTTTTATTATGAAATGGTCCAATGAAAAGACGATTTATAGTATAAAAAGCAGAACTTACTACTTCATCCCAAATAAGTTTTGCTACAGAATATTCACTCAAGATGGTTCTAGTTATGTCTTGATGAATCTTATTTCTTCTTTCAACAACACCATTTTATTGAGGTGTTTTGGGTGATGAGAAATTATGAGTAATGCCTTTTCTACTACAGAAAGTTTCAAAATCATAATTTTGAAATTCTCTATCATGATCACTATGAATAGTTTTCAATGGAAGGCATTTCTCATTTTTAACATGGTCTCTAAAACTTTTAAATAAGAAAAAGCTTCAGTATTATTTTCTAGAAAATAGACCCATGTAAATCTAGTGTAGTCATCAACTAAAATAAATACATAGTAATTTCCCCAAATGCTTTCATCTTATGTTTGATAATAAAGATCCATATGCACTAGCTGTAATTCATTAGTAGTTGAGACTTCACTAACTGATTTAAAACTTGATTTGTGTTTCTTTCTATATTGACAAGGATCAGAATCTTTTGAAGAATCAAATCTAAGCTCTGATAGATCCTTAGATATTACTTTCTTAGAATGTTTTCATAAATTCCGAAGGTTACAGTGTCCTAATATTCTATTCCATAACCAAGAATGATCTTCCATTGCACTAAGTCATGGTAAGTCTTGGCTTATATGGTCTTTTAATTTTAGTGTGTAAACATTATCTTGCATATTGGCAGAAAGAATAAATACTTCTTGGTAATTTTTTACTAAGCACTTATCATTCCTAGAATTCAAAAGGTATCCTTCATCACATTATTTACTTATTCTAATGAGGTTGTGCTTAAGACCCTTAACAAATAAAACATTTGAAATCCATGTTTTTCCACGAAAAACGATATTACCTATACCAATAATTTCTCTTTGAGAATTATCTCCGAAAGTTACTTTTCCTCCTATTATTTTGATAATCTTTTAAAAATAGTTTCTACTACCAGTCATTTGCCGGGAACATCCACTATCCATGTACCATGTATTTCTATTGGTACATTCCATATTTTCCTAAAAATAAGAAGAAAGGTAGACTTTAAGAATCTAAGATTTCTTGGATCCAGAATTGATAGACAACAAAATTTTTGGTATCCACATTTGTTTTAAAAAATAAGCTATATGAAACCTAAGAGATTGAAATTTATTCAAAGAGAAATTTTTCTTCAAATGCCCACTACTTTGACGTTTAGTGCAAAAAGGGGCACTAGAAGGAACAAAATAGTTGTCTCTGAAAACCAGTTTTTTGTTAGTCTAACCTACTCTGGTAGTGTTTCCTTATGGTTTAATTTCAGAATACATCTTGTCAAAATTTTCCTTCCCGGAGGTAAATTTTGCAAGAATCTTCTTAAGAGAAAATATTTCGGATTTCAGTCTGATGACTAAATTCCTATCCTCAGGAATCATTTCTTTAGAGTTAGATTTTTCCTCAAAAACTTTTATCTTTAAAATAGCATTCTTAAGAAGTTTAGAAAGTTATTCCTTAAGATAATTTGATTTCTCAATGTATTTAGAAGGTTTTTCAAAAAACTCTTCTTTATCACTATGATCACTAGAATGATCTAAAATCTATTTTGTAAGAATTTTGTCCCTAGTATTTTCCTTGTCTAATTTCTTAGAAATTTTAAAATTTCTTGCTTCAAGTAACTTGGTAAATCTAAAATCTTCTACATATGAAGGTAATTATTCATTTTCTGAGGATAAATTATCTTCATTAGAAGTACTATTTTTGGAACATTAGTCCTTATCAAGAGACAAATTTGTTAAAGCCTTGGCAGAGTATAACTTGGCCATAAGACATGTATTAGGGAAAGTAGTAGTAGCAATGAATCCCATATTCTTCTGTGCTGATGAATCATATTCAGAAGATTCACTTTCTGAAGAATTTCTATAGATATCACTCCAAGTATCATTAAATTTATGGCTTTTTGCGTGATTTGATCAATAGAATTTCTTCTTATTCCTTTCTGAATTCCTTTCCATATTTTCCTTTTTTTTCAAGAAGGGAAAATCAGGTCTAATATGACCTATTCTTTTACATTCATATCACGTAACTTCTACATATTTCTTATCTGTGTAGTCTTTCTTTATGTACATACTATTATGGTTCCTTTGAGCTACAATCTTGTTCATTCTCTGAGAAGGATTAACTAATTCATTCTCATACCTTTCTATGTCACTAGATTCTAACTGAATAATGACTTTCATTATCTTTGATCTATTTACTCTTTCCGGGGTCTTGGATTTCATATGTTTAGAAGTGGTTGCAAAAGAATTTCCACCATTCCCATTCTTCTCCATGACATTTTCATCATCTATCTTCATTCCTGTTTCATGCTGAAGAAGATTTCCAAACAATTCATCTAATGAATTCTATGTGACTTTCCTGTTCTCATCAATAGCTGTCCTCCTGGAATCACATTCATTTGGCATGATGTCAATGATCTTATCTACAAGAGCCTAATCATCCAATCCTTTTTCTCCCATATATTTTACTCTATTCACGATAGTCATAATCTTTTTTTGTACTTTTCTTATAGGTTCTATATAAGGAATGTTAAAACTATAGTATTCATCTCTCAACATAGCTCTTCTTGTTCTTATGACTATAGATGTAACAAAATGTATAACTTCAAGTTTCTTCCATATAATGTTTGCAGCTTCACACGATGATATATAACTATTGATGTTCCCTATTAGGGAATATAACAAAGTATTTCTAACTCTGAAATTTGATTGATATTCTGATTTCTCCGAATTCATAAAGGTTCTCAAATCCTTATCCGGAATCTTATAATCTCCATTCAGCATTAGATAGTTATCAACTCCTGTATTGATAGCAAATGTCTCCATCCTATCTCTCTAGTACTCATAATGTTTTCCATCGAAAACAGATGGTCTGGTAGGATTTAGGTTATCAATAGAATCAACATTTAAACCTTCCATCCTTAAGATAATATTTGGAACAAAAAACATGTTAGTAGTATGAGTTTGTAAACAAGAGAAAATATCCTAAGCAAGAAAAAGATATTGTAACTCTAAGAAAAAAATGAATCTGAACTAAGTGATTCTGAAAAATACATTCCGAAAGATATGATTCCAAATGATATGATTAAAAAAATCAAATCTGGGATATCTCTTTTGAATTTAATCTTGAGATTAATTCATATTGTACCAACCCTCTGATACCAATTTTGAGATGGTATGTGAGTATGATATACTTTATAATACAAAATATAGGATTGAATATGTAAACATGAGATGCTCAATTATAAGAGGGTGGTGAATTGCACTTTTAAAAATTTCTTTGGAACTTTTAAAGATGTTTATGTTTAACTATGTTAAACAAGATAATTCACAAGTCCTCTAAATTATAACAACTTGCTTAATTATAGAAAAGAGATTCTGGAAATGAAACATAACAAAAGTTAACAACCATTAAGATTCTACCTTAATGCATATTGAATCTAACTAAATCAGAGTACAAGTGTGAGGAAGTATAAGAATGTTATATGTTCCTCAACAATACGAATACATAGTGGAAAACAAATTAGTAACACTAAAAGTAACCTGTAGCAACTATTTTAACCCAAAGAGGAGGGTATCCAAAAACCCTGGATAAGAGGTCCATGGATTTATACTTTCAAGAAATACTGTCTTACCCAAACCAGGGTAAGCCCTCGATACGAAGATCATAGTCTGTCTTGCTATCCTCTCAAGCCCTAAACTATCAGGTAGTCGGCACCTCTGTCTTCATATCCTCAGAAGCCCTCGATTGTACACTGCAACAATCAGAGTCGCACAAGGCCAATCTGTATGAAGCAATGTTTGAACAAGTCGTTCAAACTTTTTGCATGAATCTTGAGATTTTATAATATCCTCTCCCTCTATAAATCACTTCAACATCATGTAATCACATCTGTCAAAGATGTTTTCAAGTGTGTCATGATCATTTCAAATAAGCTCTTATTTATAGGCACAGATCCAATAGTCGGCTCCCTCCACCAATGGTCATATTCTTCCTTGAATTTTGGAGGGACATGTACACATGTCACTCAAAAAATGGTTCGTGAGTAATTGAATACACAACATTGTTTTATAATAAAAAAAGTGAATGCATTACCAAAATCTGATATTCGGAATGTGACAAAATATGAAAGTTCTGAGTCAAACAAAAATGACTTCAGAGTCTATAATACATGGATATTCTAATTCTGTTTTGTTGGAATTCGGAACCTGAATTCTATAGAATTCCAAAGTCCGAATTTCAAGAAAATTCAGAGTTTGGATTCACCAGAATTCGGAACCTAATCTAATAGAGTTCGGAGTCAGTGTTCATGATAATTCAGAGCCAGAACTCAAAAGAGTCCGGAGTCTGTATTCAGAGAACTCAGTGTCAGAACTCAAAGAAGTACATAACCAGAATTCATAATCAGAATTCATAGTACAAATTTTACATATGTTTGTAATCAAAATTCAGAATCGATATTTATATAAGTTAGTTATTAGAATTTGGAGTCGAACTTCATGCGAGTTCGAATCCAGAATTTAGAGTTGAACTTCATGAGAGTTTATATCCAGAATTTGGAGTAGAACCTCATAAAAGTTCTTAACAGAAAATCTGATTAGAACTTCATAAAAGTTCATAACAAGGATTTGGATCCAAAAATAGAATTCATCATATCTAAGTATTATACAATTACGAGGTTTTAGACAAGACACTGAATTTTATACATATACGGGATAATAAATGAGGAAAAACATGGTAAGGAAAAACATCCTTGGGAAAGAAGATTTTTCCTTCTAGAAGTAAAAATAAGGGGTAAAATATGTTTTGCCTTGAAATAAGGTGTTTGTGATTTTCAGAATAAGAGGAATGGTAATGTCATAAGGTAAACCTTATTGACTCAACAATCTCCCCCTTATATGAAGGAATGGAAAAGTCATATGGAAAACTTTATTGACTCAACATTGAGGAGGAGACCCAAATCGGGGAACTTGGGGCTTAATCCTATAATGGATGCCCATATTAAGTGAATTTGAGATTGGGGCTTACTCCTAAAGAGGATGCCTATATTAAGGGAATTTGGAATGGGGATTATGTCTGAAAAGGAGGCCCAGATTAAAGATCATCTTATCATAAAGGATAAGGTTGAATTAATGAAATCTCTAACCTTAGTGACATAAAAATATGTAAATCACTAGGTTTTGAGAGATGTTCCACAGAATTCCTTTCAGATAAGGGATCTAATAAAGGAACCTTACCATAAATGGATTTGAAGAGGGTTTTGAAGGAAAAATATTGAAGAGGAGAGGTGGATTTGAAGAAAAGTGTTGAATAAGCAGGAGGGGCACCCAAAAAGAGGTAGGCGCGCAACTTCTATTGGGGCGCAGAAGTACCGGTCGTGCAAGTATACTTTCACGACGCATGTGTACATGCGCGATGGTTAACTAATAGGGTAATACTTGGGCAAGACTTGGCTCATGTCCTTAATATTATCCCTAAAATCTTCCAAAAGTGTGGCACATAAGTTTTGTTTAAGTGATAAGGTGGAACACATGTGTCTTCATTTCCCATAAGGGTTAGACACTTAGGCACACAAGTGTTGATGAATTTCAACACTTAGTCCTTTTTACCCCTCTTTAGATTTTCTATTCTAGGTAAGAATTTACCTTAGAAGTGTTCGGAAGACTTCAAGTAGAGATTAGGGAACCAAGATCATAAATCTAACTTTTGGAAATTTTCTTCCCAAAAATGGGGGCCCAGAACGGGTATTTATAGTCTATTGAAGACCTTCAGCGAAAATCAAATAGGATGTGCAAGTCACATGTGCGGCCATTATGTTGCACACAATTATACTTGCGCGACCATGAAGAAAAATTTACGGCCAATTCTTATACAAACCCATGTTCATGCCTTTGTGAAATTTTGATGTTTCTTCAAAGGATGGATCTCTTTATTCAAGGAAATTCCCCTTTTTTATTCATTAGACTTTGTGACATAAAGGAGCATCAACAGGGTCCTGAGACATATTATACACCACTTAGAAGAAGAAGAATCTATGTTTCAAGAAAACACATCAAAAACTAACCAAGGGTTTTCAGCCGCACACCATAGGGATACGAATAGGCCAAAGCAAATATGGAAAGTGATAGATAAATAATTACATGGATGAACCAGATATAATTATTTATAAAAATGGTACAAATAGTCGTGTATAGAGGGAGCCGAAAGGGGGTCGTCATGCCTCACTATGTGAGGGTACTGTTGTAGGTCGTTCCTCTCTTAGTGGGAGGAGATGTGGTCCTCCATCTTCTTTTCTCCCTAGAAAAATAAATTAAAACCCTAATACAAAAATAAGAATTAATATAATTATAGTAATAATAACCATCTTATTATTATTGTTATTACCATTTCATATTATACTTCATTGATAAACCGAAAACATTAAATTTAATCACTATCTAAATAAATTAAATATATTTTAATAAAACCCCTAATTCAAATCATTTAATTTATTTATTCTCAAACATTAATTAAATAAAATTAATTTAATCTAAAACTCAAAACAGGGAAAACCACACAGTTTAACTCGCACTATCTATCAAATAGTGTGCACCCCATGCGTTCACTTCTGGATACATTGAGTACCTTGCTTGACTGAACCAAATGGTTTGACTAACCATACATAGCCTATGAGAATGAATCCACCTCACCTTTTGCAAGGCACATGGTTTAACCTACACAGTTTGACTAACCATGTGTAGCTTGTGAAAATGCCACTACCTTTCCAATAGCAAGCCACATGGTCCCTACTATGGGCCTCACAGTTTTCAGAGAAACCATGCAGACTTGGAAATCAATTTTAAAAACTGATTTTCATGGTCCAGTGCTCCTAGATTACATTTTTTCACCTGATAATCTCTATGAGAATTTACCCAAGCCTGATGTCAATATATTAAATGGTCCCAACACACAGAACATCAACCTATATATTAGTTTTTAAACCAACCAATTAAGTAAATGAAAAGAGACAAAAAAAGCTTTTGTATTTTATCTGGGTTAAACAACACAGGACTCTACCGGTCAATTCATAGATCAATTTATCTTTTATAATGAAAATATGAACCTCAAATTTTACAAACTGTTCAAGTTCAGTTACAGTTAATGTACTATTTTTTCGAGTTACATGTGCTTAAATTAAAATTAATTTATAACACATATGGAATTTTTATTCTACAAATTAGATATAAATATTTAGATTCTATGGGAATATATTTTGAAAATTATCCCTCGTTACTTTTTTCGAAACGGATAAATTACAAATTATAGAAAATTAAAACTTTTAAAGAATTTAAATTATAGTGTAACACAGATATTAAAGAATAATATTAAAAAAATTAATTATTTATTCCTTATTGGAAGTATGTATCAACCCAATAGAACATAGGTTCTATTAATATAATAATTTGGGGAAATATTAGGGATGTTAGACCTCAAAATTCATAATTATTATGAATATTTAAAATAATGCATCTCCTCCCCAACAGTTATAGGGAACTCACTACCCTAACATCAGAACTCCCAAGACATTTTTATCAATAAAATACAACAAAATTAACATCCCAAAATCCATAACCTTATCCTAGAATCCTTATTTTGGGCAGAAATAAAACCATTGATGTCATTACTACCATCCTAAGATGGATTCCCGAAGAAGAGATAATGTTCTTGTAAAATCATTTCCCCTTCTCCACCACCATAATATTTTATGATAACATGATTATATAATAACCAAAATATCTTTCATATAATATGATTTTGTTATGTTTAGGGTACAAAATAACAATCACACAGTTCCAGCAAATGGGTTATGAAATTATAGCTCATGTGGGAAATGGACGACCTCCTCGCAAGCCAATGTCATTCGTTTTTTTATATTTCCACCATTCATGGATTAGAAGAATTTTGAAAAAACTATTTATATTAGAAATTTATGATATTTATAATGTGATAATTCTAATGTAATTTTTATACAACACATACCTTCATACATTCCACTTTTTGGGTTTATGATTACATTATTTGTGTGTACGACAGACAACCACATCGTGAAATGATGCTATTCAATCATGTTTTATAGAGAATGTATTAATGATGTGTTATGTATAAATATTGATATATATGACATAAAAATATAGTCACATTATAACATATAAAAATATATAATATCATTACCTTTTCTAGAGATGTCTCAAGCATGATTTCATATACTACTTTTATCAATTTTTTTTGGGTTTTACCATTAGTGCTTTTTTGAGGTTCCCACTAAACCAAACAAGTGTTTCTATTATGAAGGAATGGATATTTGGATAGAGGAGAGTCAGTCCACAATTGGTGCATGGTTTTCCCAAACCATGAACCCCATCACAAGAAACCATCACAACCTAGAAAAAGGGGATGCCCGTGGATAGTGCATGGGTTTCGAAAATGTTCATCTTAGTAGGTTTAATCAAGAACCCCAATATTATAGGTACAGTGTTTAGAAAACCACAACCCCTACCCAAGAAAGCTTGTATGAGTTTATAGTTAAACCAAAAAATTACATATAAATTTCTCCATCTCACCATTTTATCTGAAAATTGACTCTATCTCATACCTAATTCATTACAATAAACTTTACAGGATATCAGATGATTTGAGAAGGATCTTATCCTTAGTTCATATTAATTTGCAGCCCAGTTTGAATATATACATCTATCATGCTAAAATATTATTATCTCTTGTGGGTTCCCATCTCTTTCCATTTATTCTCCCATTCTTGAAGATGGTTTCCTCCCAATTTTTGGTTAGATCTGGATATAGTTTTGTGGGATATAGATCTATTATTTTTGTTCTAGATATATATTTTTTCGGATCATGATTTTTTGATCTTGAGTTTTAGTATTTGATATAGATCTTTTTCTACATCAATATTCAACTATAAATGGGGATATCTTCATGTGACAATTTTTCACCATTATAGAGGTTAGTGGTCTACTATTCAAATCTAAATGTCTTGATTACAAATATGTGTATGTAATTGTAGAATTTTTCTTGGGTTATTAGAAAAATAGTTATTTGGAGTTTAATAAATACAATTTATAGATTAATAAATTAATGGATTGTGGAATTGGGGATATATTTATTGTTTAATTGAATAATTAATCATTTAATTAATTATTGGGATATTGGGATTGTATAAAAGGAAAAATTAATTTTCGATCTAATTATAAGGATATATGGATAGTTGAATTGAAATAATTAATTAATAAATTAATTAAATATATATTGATATTTTTGAATTTGAAAAATTAATTGTTGAAATAATTAGGCAGTTAATGGAATTGATGAATTAAAATAGTAACTTATTGATTTAATTATCTGGATATATGGATATATGAATTTGAATAATTATTTATTTAATTAATTATTGACATATTGGAATTTTTGTATTGAATTTCACTAGTTGTTGAATTAATTTTATTTGTAGTGTTGTGAATATAAAAGTATTTTAATGAAATCATATAATTGTTGAATTCATTAACATGGTTTTTGTTATTAATTAATATATTAACTATTTAATAGGTTTGAGAAGATTAAGTGATCGTTGAATTAATTATTGTTATTGATGTGATAAATTACTTTTTTAATTTAGTAGCTTCATTAATGTGATAATGTAATTATTAAGGTGGCTTAATTAATTCCTGAACTAATTGATGAGTTATTATTGTATACATGATATTGTGGTTCACATTAAATATATATGTTGTGATATATGTGATATATGTGTGTGGGACATGGACTATTACTTATATGTCCATTAGTTATCTATGAGATGAAGAATGTTAATAATGGACTTCCGATATATAAATTGAGACGAATACTTGTAGGAATTAATATATATGATTTGAGATAGACTATAATAAAATTCCAATTATGAGAGATTAATTGATATAAAAATGGTAAAATGGTTTTCTAATTCAGGAAATCTTATAATAAATTGTAACAATTTAATTATAATATATAATATCCTCTAGGGACAGTTCAGACTCGATCATGGGCTAAACAAGTGTTTAGGTTTGGGTGTACTCAGAAACCCAAGAGTTTATACATTTAAATAAAGAATAACTGGTAATGTGATAATTTTTTACCTATGAATTGTAATTATTACATTATTCAACTACATATGTTTCAATTGACTGGACATTGTTTTAGACAATATTGGTGGGGGCCTACTGAGTTATAATCACACCCTTACCCACCTACATCATTGGTACCCAATTATATTTCAAGTTTGGATGAAAATATGACGAAAAATGCCCTTTTATAGATGAATGAAATGGGATGTTTCACGAATGATGTTACAATAGTTAGCATTGAGATCCAATTGGGTATTTTTTTAGTGTCTATTAATTTTGTTTATTCATATTTTCACTTGATACATGTTTGGAATTTAATATCAAATATTGGGTTTTTGATATTTTACTTCATGTTTTAGCCATAATGTTTTATTGAAATTATTTTGGTTCTGATATATCATTTGATTATTATTTTTTATTTATTTCCACCGGTGTATTAGTTTGATAAATATGGTGTAGTTTCCAAATGATTAATATTAGACCATTGTTACTAGTCAGAAACCATTATCATATGGGGATGTTATCTTGATGTCATGTGAATAACCATATTGGGGCTCGAATGTGTGGAACCTGGTTCATGACACTATAAATATGTTTCAGAACCTAGTTTTATTTTATTTTTCATTTTTCTTACAATTTTGATATGGTAAGATGGATACTAGGAAGATTCAAAAATTGGTTATCAGCTCATCCATGGGAGTAGCTAAACCATTTACGATATAGAACCCATGTACATTGGGTGGGATTATTGTTATTGGTTTGTTCTATTTCATTTTAATGATATTTCACCTAGGGTGATGAAATACAATTTGAGGTGACTATTTTTACATAAATATTTGAGATTTTACTTGTGGCTCAATAAAGAATGAGTGAGGAGTATTCATGCATAATAATAGGAAATTAAGGATTATTATGTAATTATTAATTATAATAATTATTTGAAAACAATGTTTTGGGTATGTTATCAAACTTGATTTTCTATTCATTTCATCTGAAATTTCTTCTAAAAATGCATCTAATGTGAAATTTGGAAAATGGTAAAATGATTAAATATGTGAATAAATTGGTTTCAAATGAAAAATATGAATAATGAGTATTTGATCTCCCTTGTTAACCATGACCTAGATATAATATGGTTAAGTGTACTGATAGCACCTCGGTTTCGACCATGTGGTGACATTTGAGGAAATAACTACATATGGATTTATGTGAATCATGAAAATGTGTTAATGTTGTGAAATCTAATTTAAAGTACATGTTTGGAATTATATATATATTCATCCCTAATGAGTTTTTTGAGAGTAAACCTTGAGGATTTTGATGGAGATGATATAATAATAGTCTAATATGAGGCAATGATAATGAAGAGTGATATAATAGAAGAAGAGTTGAATGATAACTTCACATGGTTCAGGCTGTTTATAGAGACCTAAGGAGGGTTTCATGAAGAATTTCTGAACAACACAAGATCTTAAGTTAAAACACCCACTAAAATTCACTAGAGAGGGTGTGATAGAAGAATAAAATTTATTTATTGAGTCCCTCCAGATTATACATGAACATTTTGAGACTCATTCAAAGATTTGGTTTATATTAGCTGTTTAAGTGGTGCTCGAATTAGAAAATATTTACTAGGATTCTCATTATCGGACTGAAATTTATAATGGTATGTTGTGGAATGAAATTTTGGAATGGTTCACAAGGAACATTTTTCTCAGATAAAGAGAGGGAGTAGAGAGCAGCTAAGCTCAAGAGGATGACTCAAGGAAGTATATAACAACCCTTCTCTTTATTACACACACAATCATGATTTATTATATAATCATACACATAATACAACACTGGGGAACTAGAGGTATAGGGTCTTGTAAAATAAGGGGAATTACATGATTAATTAATACATAAAAATACAACATTATTATTGAAAACTTCTTTTACAAGACCACAATAGTCCCTCGTACTTAGCATTGCATTAGATAACCTGATGACATATATGTGAAAAGGGTGAGCTAAAATCCTAGTAAGGGTGTAAACAATGAATAACATGAGTAATAAAATACATGTTAGGAAATAGCCATATCAATGGATCATATGAGAATCATGAACACTAATTCATAATATAGAATGATTATCATCACATGGATATGTGGCAAAAACATTTTACCTGATATTACCATGAGCCAATGCTCATTTCACAAGGAGCATGAGTAAACACACATTTCACATCAATTAGAATGAGAAAACCCTAATTGCACTTGATTTAACTTAATTAAACCCTCTTGGCACCTGACATATCATGATAATATTCTTTACCCAATGCATTGTAATGCTATAAGGGCGCCCCCTTCTTAATAATTTCATTTCATTAATAAGTGTTTCACATCTATCATATAACATGTATTCATTAACAATAATTATTTAAAAAATTATAATGTAAATGTGTAATTAATACATTAAATTATATAATCAATAATTAAATGTGCATAAAAGTGAATACTGTTGATATAGAAATGGGCAACGTATTCACTACACAATGACTTTGGCTCGGAAAATTGCTGTGCAATTTCATCAGCATAACAACGTGAAATAAGGATTCATAAACATGGCTGGTGATAGAGAAATGGGTGTCTCATAATATTTTCATGAGGAGGATATTAATGGGGTCATATATATTCATTTCCCAACATATTTAATGAAATTTATATTCATAATATAAAATAATTTCATTAATGTAAACGAGGATAGAGAAATCCCTTACGGAATTTTGGCATGGTAACAGATCTACATGGGAGTCATTACTGATAGATAAAGGGGTATATCATCATTTAAACAAATGGATAGTATATTTAGGAGGTTTTAAATCATACCCCTACATTTTTAATTTAAAATGCAATGGTATAGAAACATAAAAAAGTTTGACAAAAATGAGAGAGGAAAAAATCCCTTAATTGGATGTGTAATCCATAAGGATTGGGAGAGGCTTTAGAGAGGCTTATTGGGAGATTGGGGAACCAATGTAGGATTCTAGAGATAGTAGGGTAGAGTAGGGATGTGATACCAGGGTTTTGAGTGAATATAATTCGAAGAATTGGTGGGTTTATATAAGAAAAGAGAGAGAAATCGTTATTATTTATGTTTTGGACCCCTACATTAAACTAATAAAAAGCCCAATCCAATGCATGGTTTTTAAAAATGGATATTATAAAAAACTATTTTTAAGGCCAATGGCCAAAAATCATAAAATATTAGTCTTTCTTATGTGGAGGTGAGTCACACTCTCAAGTAAATAATTTTAAATGATAAAATGTATTATAATTCTTGGAGGGTCCACTAAGGCACCATAAAATTAATCAAACAAATCCAAAATCACATTATTTCAAAGTTAAAACATATATTGGGTGGAAATACTTTTTATAGCATGTTATTAAATCTCTATTTGATTATTATGTTTCCATAAAACACATTATATATATAGAAGGTATTAAATATTTACCCAAATATTAGACTAACTCAGAAGATTATGAAACATTTACCACCGAAAATTTCGACATCCTGATTCAAAAAATAATATTCATTTTATCCTAATAATTTTCAAATTTTGTGGAATTTTTATTTTAAATTAAAACAAAAAATTATCTAAAATTCATGTGTTTTAAAAAAACAACTTTCAATCCTTAATATGAATTAAAATTTTATACAAAAAAATTAAACAATAATTTATATTAAAAAAATTAATTTAGTAATATTAATTTATTAAAATTTTATTAAATTAAATAATCCATTTATTCATCAAAATATATTTCTTATTTGAATATTAACTAAAAATACTATTTGTGCATGAAAATCCCTTTACAAAATAAATGTAAATTTGTTAAACAGAAAAAATGCCCATAATAACGGTTCTAGGTTCTTGTTGCATATCCCCATATAGAGACCACATAAGACCTATGTTTAAGGTTTTTCATGGTGTCAAACTCTTGAGGTGGCTTGGATATACTCGATCGAGTGGTAATCTCTATTAACATCCACTTCTCTCGTAGGCGGTTCCATTCAAGCTTATAGTGTTGAATCTCAGCATAGGATTGGCCAAAGGAGAATCCCAATGATTCCACCTATATTCTAAGCTCTATCAAATGGGTTTTATATGGATAAATTCTAATGAATGCGAGAATCGTTTTCGTCAATCTGAGTAAATTGTTTTTCTAAAGCCCTTTATTTATACTAATCATGTGATCACTATTCACCGGTTGTATTAGTAATGATAGCAATTCATAATTATATTTTGAAATCCAAAAACATAAAACTAAGGAATTTCATGCATTATATAACCATTTTACATAATAATACATTTAATTAGATCATGAATAATCTTCATTAATAGTATTCTGGGTTATTACAATATTCACCACTAAAAAATTTTTCCTTTGAAATTTCATTTTCTCACACTAAAATAGATGAGGGTTACTCTACTTCATCACTTCCTCCAATTCCCACATTTCTTTTCCAACTTATGGTTTCACCCCAACACCATAACAAGGTGTACTGTGTTATTAAATAAGACATTTTTCATAAAATATATGATCTTCAATGGATTCTCTTCATAGGAGTGGTCATTATCCAATGGTAACACCAATTGATTGAGTACTTGTGATGAGTCATGTATGTACATCCCCAAAAATAATCCATGGAATACATTTTGTAATTGAGACAGGTTCGGTGGGAGTTCTAGTCGATAGACCTCTTCTCCAATCCAATCAAGGATCTCAAAAGGATTGATGTACCTTGGACTAAGCTTTCCCTTCTTCCCAAATCTCATAACTATCTTCCTTAATGATATACGGAGGAATAACATGTCTCAAACATCAATATCTAGGTCTCGTAAATGATTATTAGCATTACCCTTTTGTCAATTCTGAGTATATTTAATGTGCTACTGGATGGTCTTGTCCTTCTACATCATTTTTCGACCATTTCTGGAACAATGTATTATTTCTCCCCAACTTCATCCCAACATGCGGGTGTTCATAACCTCTTCCAATATATGGCTTCATAAGGATCCACTTAGATCTTTGGGTGGAAACTATTATTATAAGAGAACTCAACTAGAGGAAGGTGTTGATCCCATCCTTCTTTGACACCCATTGGGCATGCTCTCAACATGTCATACAGTGTTTGGATAGTCCGCTTTGATTGGCCCTAAGTTTATGGAAGATAATCCATACTGAAGTCTAGATCACTCTTTAGATCATGTTTAATACTCTTACAAAACATAGAGGTAAATCTTGGATCACAATCAGATAAAATACATAGTGTTACTCCATCTAACGTAACCATTTATCTTCTATATATCTGTTTTATTTGATCTAATAAGAAATCATATTGAATTGAAATGAATTGTGAAGGCTTTTTAATATGATCCACAACAACCCATATATCATTTTTTCCATTGGATCACTTCAATAGTCCAGTGACAATGTCAATTGTGATGTTCTACCATTTTCTAAATTTTTATGGGTAATGGTTTCATCATCCTATTAAAATTCCCCCTATCATCCTTCAATTTTTGACATACTATGATCTTTATTTTATACTCACCAATATCTTTCATCATGTTATCCCACCAATAAATATCTAGGTGATCTCGATATATCATTTCATTTCTTGGGTGAATGGAGAAATTAGAACTATTTGAATCATCCAAAATTTCATTCTATAACTCCAGATTTGATAGAGAACATAATCTTGATCCAAATATTACAATTCCTTCTTCATTATCATTTAACTCTAAGGATTTCCATTTTCATAACATTTTACAAATTCTTCAGAAATCCCAAATCATCCTTTTGATCATTCTTTAATATTTCCAAAAGAGATAATAGAGAAATCACTTTTGAATGTTTTGATTATTTTCCCTTCATTCTGATTCCCATGTCCATATTCGTCACATCTATGAATATTGGATCCTTTTCAATTATCATCAATGATTCAATTTTTGGGTCATTTATACTTAGAACATCTACCACCTTGTTCTCTTTCCCATGGTGGTAAAGGATTGGGAAGTCATAGATTTAGATCAGTTATAGCCTTCTTCATTGGAGCATATTCAACTCCTTCGGTATAAATATATACTTTAGGACTTTGAGATCTTTATATATTTCACCCTTATCACCAAAAAGGTAATGTCTCCTAAATTTTAAAGTGAAAATTACTACATCCAACTCTAGATCATGTGTTGAATAGTTTTTCTCAGGAACAATTAATTGCATTGAATCATAGGCTATGACATTGTCATTTGGCATCAACACACAACCCTGGCCCTTCTTCGAAGGATCACTAAATTCAAAAAATATTCTTCACTAGTGGTTAGTGTGGGCATGGGAATAGTGATAATCCTACTTTTAAACTCCATAAATCACTCTTCACATTCATCACTCCAATTAAATATGACACCCATATGAGTTATCTTGGTAAGGGGGTTTGAAAATAATGAGAAATGTATCACAAATCAGAAATAATATCCAGATAACCCCATGACGCTCTGAATATCTGTCACTGATGTTGGCCTGGGCTATCCATCAATTGCAGCTATCTTAGAGGTATCCACAAATATTACGTTTCTTGTGATGATATGACCCATAAATGAGACTTTATTCAACTATAACTCACATGTTCTATACATTTCATAGAGATTCTCCTTTCACATGGTCTCTTGTACAATGCTTAGATGCGGCTCGTGCTCCTCCTTGGTTTTGGAATATATTAGAATATCCTCTATAAAGACTACAACAATTTTGTTGAGGTATTCTCAAAAGACTCTATTCATTAATACCATTATTATTGACAGAGTATTAGTTAGTCCGAAATGAATTACTATGAATTCATTGTGCCCATATCTTGTACAAAAAAATAGTCTTGGGGATATCCTCCTTCTTCACCCTTATAGGGTAATATCCTAACCAAAAATTCACTTGGGAGAAGTATTGTGCTCAACCTAGATGATCAAACATGTCATCAATTCCTGGAAGAGGATACTTGATATTTATCGTTATTTTGTAGTGCTGAAGATAATCAATACAGAGGAGCATTGATCTAAACTTATTCTTAACGAAGAGGACTGGTGCACCCCATTTTGAAGCACATGAGCATATGGACCCTTTATCCAGATTCTCCTGTATTTGTTTCTTAATCACCTCAATCTCCACAAAAGACAATCTATATTGTGTTTTAGATGTTTGAAATGCCCTAGTTATAAGATAAATTGATAATTAAACATCTCTTCGAGGAGGAAGATCAGGAAATTCCTCAAGAAAAAATTCAAAAAATACCTTCACGATATGTATTTCCTCCAAGAAAGTTGCTTAAATATAATCAATATTATTGGAATGATACATGTGCTCATAGGGTATTAATATCCATGCTTGTGATGATAGTTCTATAGAAGATTTATCCTCCTCCTTTCACGTGTACAGAATCAGGGGTCAATTTTCCATATGAAGAGTGATTTCCCTCTCATGGAAATTAATTTGGGCTCTATATAAGGAAAGGAAATCCCTACCACAAATTGCATCAAATTGCACCATATGGAGTTTGATGAGGTTCACCTGAATGTTAAATCCACAATTTGTGATTAGGGATGAGTTAAATTCTTGGGTTGAAATGATTTCCCCTATTTTCATTCACACTGACATATTTACATCCCAGAATATTTTTGGTGTTGGGATTTCTCTACTAAAATTGTATGATATAAAAAATGGATAGAAATAGAATAAAAAATATAATATTCTATTCTTGATTGAATAACTAGTATACCTATAACAACTTCATTTTATGGGTTCTCTTCGGTGGGAGCGATGGTAATAGATCTCCCTTGCTGCTGTGGAGGTTTTTTTACCTCTAAAAATCCATAGCATAGGGAACATGTTTACAAAGGGAACTGGTTATTTATTATTGAAGAAATGAACAATGCATTTAGGGTTGAACAGTGAGTTCCTATACTCTATCCCAAAAGCAGGTTTTTCTTTTCAGCGATTAATAGCTGGGTCCCCTTATCTTCAACTCCTAAATAATTTCCTTTCCCCTTTAGGAAATTTCCATGGTTCTTCTTTCTGCACCATTGGAAAGTGGGGTGATGTAATTTCTTATTGCTGTTGGATTTATCTATAATACTACCAGAGTTAAAGTCCACCTTAATATTCTTATCAACATGATACCCCTAAGATTCTCTGATCTCATTTGGACTTTAACGTCAAAAAAGACAATTTCCTTATAGCTCTTGAAGTCACAGATTGCTAGGGATTCCCATAGGCTAGGTTTGATCCCATAAAGGAAGCGGTAAACCATTCATTCGAGGGTAATGACCTAGCCGATGTCATTTCATTCATTCCTAGTGATGTTTGTGTCGTACACTCTGATGGATTCTTCTTCTTTTTTCGTGAGGGAAAGGAACTACTTTTCTATATTATGTTAGAGAGTGCAAGGAAAATATTTATCAAAAAACATTTTCATCAAATCCTTCCATTCCAACACCTAGGTCTCCTCCTCATGCGTCGTATTTTTGATCAATGTCTATCATTGATAAACTTCACCCTCCATATGATAAGTATCCAGAATAACCATATCTTCTTTGGAACATTGAGGGATGGAGAATATCATTTCAATGGATTTGATCCCTTATTCTGCTATTGAGGGATTAGATGATCCATTAAAAATATGAGGCCTTTGTCTCATGAATCTCTCAATTGTGATTTTTTATTAATTGGGGGGGTGAATCTTCCTCTTTGACCATGTTTCAATTCAAAACATTAGTTAACTATTAGAGTATCGTGACAATATTTTTGATTTCTGCTCCCATCAGTTTGGGATCCCATCAGAACAGTCATCCCAATGATCTTAGAATAAGTTGTTAGTCTAAGTCCTCCTATTATCGGCCACTGGTTGTAATAAAAGGAAATTTAGGGGTAACACATTAAAAGGAAATCAATTGACAAAAAGGGATAAATTATAAATTATTTTAGTTCAATCTATGTTATCCATGATCTACTTCCCAAAACATATTCATAGAGTCATTTTTCCATTAAAAATGGTTCATACTAACCATATGAGTTTACAAAAGAATATTTCCCGGCTGTGTCATAACCAAGAGTGTTGTATGTCTCATTTTCGTGCACATGTTCCCATTTAATTCTAGCTAAATATTCTATTTTCAGGTATTCACCCTAGATACATATGTACCAGATCTGCCTCTACATGCTCATATCCAGACATGGATATATTTTCTTGATAAACCACATATTCAACACTCACCAAACATTAGGGATGTTTTTATTATACATAGTCTTATCTCTAAAGCTTTTAATATAGTTTTCTAATAATAATCCCAAAAATAAATAATCATATCAGTTGATTCCAACAACAACAACCATTCTCTTTATTACACAGTTAATTTTGATTTATTACATAAACGTGAACTTAGGAAAACTATGAGGATCGAGAGGTCCACTTTCGTTTGAAGTAAGGGAAATTACAAGTTAACTTAAGACATAAAAATATGATATCTTTATTGAAATCATTATTTACATGACCACTACATTCCATCATACATAGCATTTCATGCGATAACCTGAGGGAATAAAAGTGAAAAGGATGAGATATAAGCCTTGTAAGGGAGTAAACATGGAATAATATAAATAATAAAATTCATTTTCGGGAATAAGTATATCTATTGAACATAAGAAAAAACATGAACATGAAGGCATGATATATAATGAATATAATAACATGGAAATGTGGAAACAACATTTAACATGATAATAGGATGAGCCGAGGCTCATTGCACCTGGAGCATGAACAAACCCTCATTGGACAAGAATTAGAATGATTAGACCCTCATTTAACTTGAATAATCAGGAGTAATCCCTCATTTCACTTGGATTAGCTTCATAACAGTCTTTACCCATTGCATTGGAGCACTATCAGGGTACACCATGCTTAATCATTTCAATTCATGCATAGGTGTGCCACATGCATCATCTAACATGGATTCATTAAACATCATAATTAAATCAAATATATAGGAAGTGAGTAATATATAAATGGAAATATATAATATATAAGTAAATATTCATAAATGTGAATACCCTTGATAGATAAATGGGCATTGAAATTACTACATAATGACTTTGGCTTAGAAATTCACAGTGTAATTTCGGCAGCATAAGGACGTGACATAAGAATTCATAAAAACAGTTTATGACAGTGAAATGAGTGTCTCATCATGTGTACATAAAATGCAAAGTACAAGGAGTCATATAGATACATGTACCAACATATACAATGTAATTTAGATTCATAATACAAAATTATTTATTTAATGTAAATGAGGAGAGAAAATAACATACTGAATTTCTGCATTGCAACAGGGGTAAATGGAGGGAATTAATGAGAGAGTAAGTGGTATCTCGTAATACAAACCTAAATAGGGATTTATATGGGAGGTTAAAAATAATACTCCAACATTTTTAATTGAAAATTCAAGTGTATAGAAGCATAAATAAATTTTGAAAATAATTAGAAAGGAATAAATCCCTTACTTGGAGGTGTGATCCCAAAGGCTTGGTAGAAGTCTGAGTGAGGATTTTTGGGAGCATTGGGCACCTTGGGAGGATTCTATAAATAGTAGGGAAGAGTAAGGATGTGATACAAGGGTTTTTAGTGAAGATATGTGGGGGTTGGGTGGGTTTATATAGGAAAAGATAGTGAATTAATTATTATTTTGGTTTTTGACATCACACATTAAACTAAATACAACCTCAAATGAAACAACATTTTTTTCCAATGGTTTTTTCTAGAGGGGATTGTAAAACATTATTTTATAATTCCTACTACCTAAATTCTCAATATATTATTCTTTCTTATTGTAGGTGATTCACACTCTCAATGATATCATTTTAAAAGTTAAAATGTTTTATAAGTCTTGGAAGGACCAGTAAGGCACCATAAAATTAATCCAAAAAATATAAAATCACATGATTTTAAATTTAAATATATATTGGTTATTAAAACATTTTATTGTATTTTATTATATAACGGATGGGTCATTATGATGTCATTAAACACATTATATATTTAAACGGTATTTAATTTTTACCCAATCATTCGACTGCCTTATTAAATTATGAAACTTTCACCATTTGATAATTTAGACATCAATATTCCAAAAATAATATTAATTTAATCTAAATAATATTATAAAAATTTGATATTTCACTTTTAAAAGACATTTTTCAAAAATTCAGGGGGGTTTGACAAAAACTGCTTTCAAAACGTAATTAAAATTGCAATTGTAATAATAAAAATTATATAATAAATTATATTTAATAAAAATAAATTTAGTAAAAAAAATTTATTAAAATTATATTTAATTCAAAAATACATTTATTCATCAAAAAAAATTTCTTAGCTGAATATTAAAAAAAATTGTTGTTTGTTCTTTAAAAACTGTTTAGAAAAAAAATGCATATTATTTATACAAAAAAATAAATCACACAAGAATGATGCTAGGGTCTTGTTAAATATCCCCTTATAACACCCGCATTATACCTATTCTTAAGGCGTGTGATTGTGATAGACTCATGGGATGGATCTGATAAAATTGCTTAGGTGTAATCTCTATTAAATTCCAATTCTCCCTTAGGTGGTTCCATTCAAGCTTAATGTGTTGAAAATTGGCTTGTGCTTGGTCATGAGTGAATCCTAGTGATTCCAAATCCTTTCCGAGATCAGAATAATTTGGAATCGTATGGAGAAATTAAACTGGATGAGGCTGTCACAGCCTTTTTATGAGAAAATTGGATTTGATAAAACCCTATATTTATACAAATCATGTGATCACTGTTAAATGGATATATTAGAAATGGTAACAATTCTTAATAGTATTTTGAAATCCAAATATATAAAACCAATTAAGTGCTTATTTTATATAACTATTTTACATAAGAATACATTTAATTTGTTCAAGTGTAATTTTCATTAATAAAAGTTTCGTTCGTTAGAGACTATGTTCAGGATGGACTATGATGGAAACTATACAGATATTTATTGATTTTATATAGTGTATTTAGTGGATGATACTGCTAGGTTGGGGCTTTTTTTGGTTGCAGTTGAATGCGATATTAGTTCTGAGGTTATCATCTTTCAGTTTTAGAAAATTACTGAGGGGGCATATCAGTCCCCCTTATCTAAGGGGACCCTAAAAAAGCATCTAGTGTAGGAAAGATGGATATTGTTGGATGGACACGTGGTATTTCTTATAATATATAAGAAAATCTCTACAAAATTCTAGTAAGGTGGATAACAACAATAGTGGACTTGAGGGGATTAATTACTCAGGATTATACATCATACCTATGTTTTATTTCCCCAGCATAGTAGGTTGTACCACTATCACATACACTATCCTCGACAAACAACAATATGATGATTTCATGGTAGGATATGAAATCTATAGATGTTCTAAAGGAACCGAGGATAAAATGGTAATGATGGTCTAGTTATAGTGAATCATAGTATATGAAGGGTATTTTATACACTATATGAAGATGGTAGTTGGATTTATATGTTCCATGGTTGTAGTGGAAGTGGACACAACAATTCTGGTCAAGAGTTCCCTTATTAGCTGAATGGTGTAGCTTATAGAGCTCAATCTTCATCGTATGGAAGAGAGGTTAGAATTTTACATTAATTTCATCCTTAAATAGTTAATAGTGGGACTTAAACATCCATATTGAGTTGTAATATCCAAGTATATTTGACATTATCTTTTGCCTTATTAGATACTAGTGCCCCTCATTCAATTATTTCTATACATCATTTGTATGGTTTGAGCCTAGTAGTAGAGTTTGTGAGCAAGGTTATGATAATAAAAACTGTTTTGGGAGTATTGTCTAAAGACATCTTTTTGAGAAAGGGATATTCTTTTCATGTTGATGAGTATCATTTTTTGGTAATTTACATCTTATACATATCAGGTTGAGACCTAATTTTTGTTTGGATATGGTAAATAGAATACCAATCCCACTGTGAATGTTACTAATGGAATGTGGCCTTTATATATAATAAGGGTGAAAACTGTATTCCCCATGGATAGTGGGATATCCAAGAGGGGGGATAAGGTATTTTTTCTTAGCAATTATGAGTTCTCACATCCCAGGTTTCAAGTATATTTTTGATGTTGTAGGTGTAAATCAGGTTGTATTTCCACACATAGTGGATATGTTTTAATATGTGTTTCAAGATTAATTCTTAGGTATTCCACCTAATATTGATGTGGAATTTTCAATTATGCTCTTTCTAGGGTCTCATACAGTTTAAATTTCAATATTCAGAATGTATGTAGTTGAGCATCAAGAGCTCAAGACTAAATTGGAATTAATTTTTGATAAGGGTTTTATCCGTTCGAGTTCGACTTATTGGGGATCACCAATGTTGTTTGAATTGAATTATGGAAGGACTTTTTTATTGTGTTTTTATTACCAATGATAAACTATATGTCTATAAAAAACATATACCATCTTCCATATATCGAAGAAATTTTTGAATCAATTATGGGAGCTTGTATCCTTTATACATTTTACTTGGGATCAAGGTATCATTAGTTTAGATTTTGACCTTCTTATAAACCCAATATTTCTTTTAGAAGTAGGTTTTCAATATATGAGTTATTAATAACGATTTTTAGGGTGATGAATAGAACATAAATGATTATAGCCATGAGGAACAAATTCATCCGTCTATACCTAGACATTTTTTGAGTAGTGTTTTAGGATTACATCATGGTGTACTCCAATAATCATAAATATCATTTCCAATATATTGAAATCATCCTTATTACACTGAGATGGAATCATTTATATTCGATGCTATTTAATTTTCAGTTATGGATTGATCAGTTAAAGTTCTTTGGAAACATCACCTCAATGAAATTTCATTCAATGGATCCATAGAAGGTTTAGACAGTGGTGTCTTAGGAGTAGCTTAAAAAAATTTCATTATCCATTTATTTTTCGGACAACTGGAAACTATTGGAGATTCATCAAGTTATTTTCCTAATTTTATGCTCCTCTATCAGGCATGAAAAAAGGGTAAATGTTTTAATGTTTTAGGGAATGTTAGAATGCATTCATTGAGAAAAATAAGCACTTGAAAAATGATCCAATCATGATACTACATGAGTTATGTGAGGATTATACAGTGTTTTGTATTGATTCTAGGATTTTTCATGGAGTATTATTTATGCAGGAAAATCTATTTCATGCTATTGGTCATGACATATGACTCCACATGAATGGAACTATCCTACACAAAACCTTAAGATTGAATAATTGGTTTACAATTGGAATTGTTGGAGGCAATATCTGTTGGGAAAAATGTTTTATGTGTATACAAA
Source organism: Viscum album (assembly GCA_963277665.1). NCBI lineage: Eukaryota > Viridiplantae > Streptophyta > Magnoliopsida > Santalales > Viscaceae > Viscum > Viscum album. Next base: position 1,282,093,597 of record OY728135.1, read on the forward strand.
TCATAAGAGATTCATTTATATAGTTACCCAGAGAGATTAGAATATCTAGAAATATCGGTGGGATGAATATATGCAGCCATACAACATTGATCTTGCATGTATTCTAGGGATGGGAAATAGTGTTGTTGATGATTTACGTAAAAAGATTCAGATTTAGGAAGATTAGGAGTATATTGTTGAGTATAGGATGATGTAATTATTTTTGAGATGCATTTTATGGTTTAAGGGAGTTAGGATCAGATGACTCTTCAATCTATTTTAGTGGATTCTACCTGCTAGATGGAAAGAATAAAAATTATGTATGAATATGCCTACTGTTTATCCTTGAGGGAAGTCTATTATGGTGGATATTCACATTTATACCGGAATATAGATAATGATGAGATCATCTATTTCATGAATATGATTATTGCACCTATAAGTATGACAGAGGAGTTGATGTTTAAATTTCATTCCTCGAAGTGGTAGGTACATAAAGGAATGTCCCAAATATAGGGTGAACTATGACGACTGTTTCAGTGGTCACACATGAAAATAGAGATTAAAGGGTTCATTACTCAATGATTCATCTGGAATCCAAATAAAGTATAACATTAATGAATTTTTGGATTACTACAGTTGTTTCACAATCCAAAAATAGATGTCGGAAGTCATGAAAATGAACTTTTTGGTGGGTCCCTAAAGGATTCCTAAGAGTAATGATTATATTTAGGTTATTGTTTATTTATTGAAATGGTATCACATTTTTTACCTATTCAGGAGAAATAATCAGTGGAGTAGTGGGGAGAATTATATGTTCTAGAGATAGTCCATATTCTTGGGGTTGAAAGGACTATAGCTTCAGACAGGCACATGGATTTTACTTGGTTCATTTGGAAGGGATTTTACAATGTTATTGGTATATAGGTTTTACATAGTATGGAATTCCAGATAGAGATAGATGGAAAGTTTTAGTGTACAATAAATGTGGTTGAGGATATTCTACAAACAAGACTTCATGACATCAGTGGATCTTGGGAGAAGCCTCTCGAGTTTTTGGAGTTTTCCCATAACAAAATAAATCAAAAAACAATTTAGATGCCCCCATAAGAGGCTCACTATGATAGGCTATGCAGATCACATATATTCTTGTTGGAGGATGGGTAGTTAGATTTTCATGGACGTAGTCACATTTATGAGATGTTAGAGTAGGTTTGTTTGATTTTGAAATGTATGGTTATTTCTATGAGTATATATAAGTTATAAGTTGATAGATATCTATGAAACCATGATTTTATTGAGTGTGACTATGAATTCCATTAGTTGTCTCCAAGATTGGGTCACCACATGATATGGTGACATGGAAATTTTGCACCCTATTCTTTTTGGACCATTTAAGGATGTGGACATAATCAAGATGATGGAAAACCTAATGGAAGTAACACATTGATAAAATTATTTTCATTTAGTTTTTCATGGCTCACAACATCAGAGGTATCACAGTAACAACTATTTTGTTATCAATGTGGATGATGATTATATTGAGATAAATCTGTCATTTGAGGAGCATCTGATACATGTGGAGGATCAATGTGAGAATGTGTTGGAGAAAAAAACCATTTAAATAGTTTAGGTATTGTGGAGAAATAGATGTCTGATGATGGAAACAAGAAAAATATAAATAGATATTCATGCTCAGTGGCTTTATTTTTTTTCACATAATCTTTTGTATACATGGGAATATAGATCTAGGAAGAGCTATTATAAGGTTGAACGATTTTATGTTCTCAAAAAAATTTAGAGATATATTAGGGTTGATTTTAGGTACTATTATTATTATTTTTGGGAATATTTCATTTTGGCTATACCATTTGGGAATATTGGTTATAATTTGGTAAAATTAGAAGGAGGAGGGATAGTGTATAGTTGGCACACTTTTTTCCAAAACCATTTCCTCTAGACAAGAAAACTGTGTGAACCCAAACATAATGGATTCGAACAGCTCAGACGTTATTTTCCAAACAATTCACCCTCTTATGTGTACCGATGACCCACCCAAGAAGTGTCACACGTTATAGGGGAACAGTTTGGAAAGTTATGCACCCCTTCCCGGGAGACCATGGATGGGTTTCTAATAAGCAACAACAAATAGGTCAAAAAATCCTGAACCCCTCTTTTTAACCAAAAATACATCGTAGCTCAGACCTAATTTTTTCGATCAATTTTTGAGGTTCACGGAAAAATTCTGAAGCTCCTGACCTCTATTAATGATTATTTTAATACTGAATTCATGATCCTTACCTCTCTAGTTGTGGAATTCTTATAAAGTGTGGATTCTTATATCTTTCTAATTCTTCTCTCATCCTAGAGGGGTCGTTCTTTCATTTTTTTTGGTTAGATATAGATCTAGTTTTATTAAAATAGACCTAGTTTTAGTAGATATTGATATAGGATTGTAGATTTAGATCTAGATATGATGGATTTGATTGAACGATCATCAGTTTACTTTTTAGATTCAGATCTCATTATACGTCATTATTATACAAATATTAGAGATATTTGTGGGCGAACATTCATGAACATTGTTGAGGTAGTTGATTTATTGTCCAAAACAAAATTTATTTGTATCAATTATGTTTATGATATTATTGAATTTATATTAGATTATTTTAAAATGATTTTTCATAAACTGAATTATTTAAATTGGTTTATTTATTTATTAAGGGATTATGGAATGAGAGATATTTGGATTGTTTAATTGGAATACTTAATGGATTAACTAATTATAGGGATATAGGGATTTCTGAAATACAATGATTAATTTTTGAACTAATAAAGAAGATATTTCATTTGATGAATTTGAATAAATAATTTTCAAACAAATTATTGTTATTATGAGATTTTTGTATTGGAATAAATTTTTTTCAATTATTTATGGGGTTTTTAGGATTGTTGAATAAGAATATTTATTTCAATAAATCACTATTAGGATAGATGTATTATTAAATGTGAATAATTATTTGTGAAATTAATTATATTTATAATCATATTTTTGAATTGGATATAATTATTTGTTTAATTATTCAATAGAGATCATAGTTATTATGAAATTGATTGATCATGATTATTTAATTTTTTTTATTTATTAATAGAGTTGATTTGATTAATTACACGATAAACTAAATAATGGAATTGATGTAATTAATTTATTTTTGAATTAATTTGTTTTTTATGTGATTAATTAATTAATGAATTTATTAATGGATTGATGTGACTATGTATTTGTTAATTTGGATTAATTAAATAATGAATAAATTAACAGGTTATTGTGGTATGAATGATATTGTACTACATGTAAAATGGTGGTTTTTGAAATATGTGACATATATATGTGGGACATTATATGCCACATCAAAATACAATATAGAAAAATGAGATTTAAAAAGGTAACAATGGAATTATAATATTTGAATTGGGATGAACTATGGTGAAAATAGAATATTAAGATATGAATTGAGATGGGGAAGGGTATGAATGGAAAAATAAGATATGAATTTAGATAAATAATTTAAATAATATCATTCTGATAGACGAACAATGACAATGAATGGTTATAATGACATTATGAGGTATTGTATCCATTGGGGATAGATCAGACTCCATCATTGGCCAATGTAGTTATTGAGATTCAAGTGTCCTCGTAAACCTGCCAGTTTATATGGTAACATAAAGAATATTTTGTAATGTGAAAACTATTTATTTATTATTTTTTGTTATTTAAATATAAAATTAAATACACCTTTTATTTAAGGATATTATTTTAGCTATCGTTGAAGGTGTCCTACTTAGTTGTACTCACGTCGTACTCATGCTACCTGATATGTTCTCAAATAAATTTCAAGTTTGTTAGAGAGGTTAAGGGTAATGTTGCTGGGATGGATGGATGATATGGGATGGTGCATGGATGGGGGAATTAGACAATGTTTCAGGACCCTCTTTTAGAGTGTTCTATGTCTTTTTTTATTGTGTTTTTTTCATATTAACAGTTGAAAAATATTTTGAATTAAAGTAATACGGCTGAGTTTTTTAAATTTCATTTTTTGTTTTTTTCATCTAGGGATTTTATAATTTTTTGGTTGAGATAATATTGTTCTGTAATTAATTTTTATTCACTTTTTCTAGTATATTACTCTAATAAAAAATTTATAACCATCCAATGATAGATATTAGACCAATTATAATAGTATGAAACCTCTGGCATATGGGGAGGTGCTCCTGAGATGATGAAACTAAAAATATTAGGGCACTAGTGTGTAGAAACAATGTTATGATGATACAATATATCATTTTTTTCTTTCAATACTATAAGAATGTAAGAATATTAATCTTGTCTATGTATGACATAACACCTCCATGAATGATGCATTTCAATTTTTTATTTCTATATATTATAGATTATTAAATATATATATATATATATATATAATTTTAATGATATTTATATCTGGTTTATCGTTAAAAATATTATGAAATCATTATTAATGCAATATAAAAAATATATAATAAATCAAAACATAATAAATGACAAAGGTGTTTTTTCCAAAAGACAACATTAACATTGAATTGTAAATATATGAATAATAAAATACCATTTTGAAATCAGATATGGTTTTATATATTTGAATATTGTTCTTTGATATATTAATAAATAAATATATGAAATATACATTAATTTTTAATGAGTATAAAGAGGGTTAATACTTATGGTATGGTGATTTCAAGTCTCACATATATTTCTGAGAGACTAATGACAAATTCACCACTTCTTTCATTGTGTTTTTGTATATACCACCATATGATATGATAAATCATTAATATACCTCATTAAATGATAATAACTTTTTGTATTTATGTTATTATTTCATAGGGATTATGATTCAAAATCTATTCAAATAGTGTTGGAATTATATCCCACTATATACTTTTTTGAGACAAAAGATATAGTCATCACCTCTTTCTCCAATGTGGGGGATATAATTCCTATAAATGAATATTATTATTATTTTATAAAAAATTATTTCTATTTACATATCATTTTTAGGGTATCTTTTTCACGGGGTCTACAATTCCTATGTTTGAAAATCTGTAATGGATTTTTCTCTCAATTTCATTTTTTTGAATTGTTTGTTATGATATACACCTATATTAAATCATAAAATATATATACAGACCCTTTGATATGTAATAACATGAATATATCTATCCTCATTATATTTTATGTATAATTTTATGTTGTTCCTTCATGGGCATTATAATTCATTTCTACTAATGTCTTAATTATTTATTTTACATGTCAACATTTATCAAGATTATTTGCGATAAAATTTCAAATTTTGAAATCTCATGATATACCAATAATGATTTATTATTACTATTATTTTACTCTAGATATAAATTATATTTTCATATAATGGTAAAAATTTTCTTTCTTCAGTATATATAATAAATAACAGTTCTTTTGGAAAATAAAATATTACTTATCCCTTTAGTTATATATCTGTTTTTATAAAAAAAATTTTAATAGATATTAAATGATATTTCCAATTAATTTATAAACTAATTTTCAATTACAATTACATATAAATATTTTTTATGATTAATAAGTGTTTAATATATTTTAAAATCTTCTATTATGAGTTCTCTAAATTTTTCAATGAAAATTGTTTTCAAATGTTTTATGTATTTAAATTGTTTTTTTAAATAAAAAAAGGATATTTTACAATAGAATATTTTTAAAAATATAACTTTTAGTCTATAAATATTAAATATTAATTTCAATGAAAATTATTTTGAAATTTTATTATTTTATAGAAATTAATTTTCAATGAATGTATATTTTCTATATGAAAATTTCCAATTGATTTTTCAATACCCTCACCAATCTAAGATATAAACATTTTAAATAAATTATTATATATAAATTTTATGTCCCAAGGATACCAATCTTGTTCATTCATTGAATGTTATAATTATATTATGATATGTTTCTTATAAAAATAATTTCTCTTCTATGGGTTATAACATGGTGAAATTCTTATGAATCACAATTTTTTCAGGTGTTAGTTTATTTTTAAATGATTATTAAACCAGTCTATTTTCCGCATATTATTTTCTGAAGAAATTTTACTCATAAAAATTTCAATTAATGGGTTTTCATATAATTAATATTTAGATCTTGTATAACCCATAAATATGGTTTTCATTATGTCAGTAGTTAGACAAAAATCTCCCTCCAAAACATTGAGTAGTGGCAAATGTACTATGAGATCAGAGACTAGGTAAGTGATTGGGACATGCCCAAATATGATTTCACATGAGTGACTATCTCAATCCCAAAGATGAGGATACTCAAGTTATCTGTCAAGCCCATGTACATTGGTACACTGGTGATCTGACCATGCCCATAGATGAGGATGTAGAGGTGGTCATCCAAATCCAAAATATGAGGGTATACATGTGGCCAACCTATTCCCCAAAATCGGGGTACAGAGGAGGTCACCCCAAACCCAATATAGGTACATGGAAAGTTGTTATAATCATAACATTTTATGGTTATATTACTCAGTATCCTTGATATAATTTATTATGTTCATATACATATGTCATAAATTCCATGTTTTATGCTCTCATGGATCATATCCTTATATAACCTTTTGACCCATGATCTATGATGTGCTATTTTTTTATTCTATGATTCTTGTTATGATATTTTATTTAAAAGGATTGTTCATTCAAATTTTCGATCATACGCTCTCATAGCCACATGTTCTTGTTATTATTATGTATCTCCTTTATTTACCCTCACTATGAATATTAGTTCCCCATTTATTATTTTTTATATTCCCCGAGTTATAAAGAATGGGTTTATGTAGGATTACTAAATGGGAAGATCATTATGGAAAAAATTAATGATATTTTACTTATTTAGAAGGTTTTTTCATGTTTCTAGACACACTAAACTATTATGGTCATCATGTGTGTCTTAATGTAATGTATTCAATTGTCAAAAAATTGATTTAATGTCCATGTTTGTTAATCCTTTGACACTATATTATAATAATATTTTTTATATAATTAATGAAATCTATTGGTATTCCGAATGACAGGTAAAATACGAGTTCATGTGATGTTGGATCCCATAATAGATTTTAATTCTTAAATTGTACGGTCTTATGTAATAGATAATTACAAATTTTTTGACATCTCATACTGTTATTTTTATATGTGTGAAATTTTTGGAATACTGTATTTATAATCTAATAAGTTTTACCTACCCTTTATCTCCCCTTGTGACTTTAATAAAATATAGGTGAAGAGACTATGGAACATGGTATAATTAATTGAGGAATAATACATTTTATCACAAGAACACCCCATGAAAGGATTCCAACCCAAGATCCATTTATGCATCCATATAAAAAATTCATGGGAATTTATTACTATGTAGACATTTCGTATCCTCATGAGCGAAGTATGGAGATAAATAATGTTTGAAATATTTGTATTCATTAGTTATATATATATTTTTGGGATCAAGGAAGACTGATTTGATGATAGTATTGAATATTATATCTTGCTTGAAAAAATAGTCTATAAAGAAGAACAATAGTTATATGTGGTCAAGAGATTCCTAGAGGAACTAATAGGAGTTGATTTTCTAATTTGTGGAAAACCTCCCAATCACCTTTGATAATGGAGAACTATGAATTATTCCTTTTTTGGTCTTTTCAATTCACTATAATTTTTTTATTTTCTATTGAATATGTTTTCTTAATTGAATATGGTAATTTTATTATTCGAATTCAGTTTATTCTAATCTATTTTAAATTTATTCAAATATATTAAATATAATATTTATATCTGAATTAAAATTTCATAGTTGTGGGGTTTCCCTTGATAATAATGACATAAATTAGGTTTATCTTCATAGAGGTATTCATATTGTAGAATCACTTCCACAGAAGGAACAATAATCATATTAAGGAAAGGGTGTGATGTTAATGAAGAATTATGTATTTATTCAGGGTGAATTTTTGGGATAATTGAGAAAATAAATTAGGTAATATTTTTAGACACGAGGTAATGGAGTATATTGTAGGTGAAACATTATTTAATACCACTATATCAAATATTATTTCACTCTTCATTCCAATCCATTATAGACTTTAATGAAAAAATATTAATTACATTTTAGTTGGGATTGTTTCGATTTCTATTATTTTCACTAAATCAATCAAAATCATAAATTTCATATATTAATTATAAAAGTTAAAAAAATGTTGAACTTTTGAAACATATTAAGAATCTAGCTTGACTGAAAACCCTTAAAATAATATATTTTGTTTTTTTAGGGACAAATATATCAAGAATCCAACCCATTAAAACCCCTTATTTCATCTGGAACCATTTCTATAGAGGTTACATAAGTTCGAATAATGAGTTTTTTCATATTCAAACGATTGACCCAGAATTTTTTTTATCATGCTATTGAACACAAAAATTATTCTAGTATAAAAGATTTTATAATTTACATCGTTTCTTGTGGTTAATCACCCATCACAATAGTAAATTACTTTTATAAACTAGAAATTGAAAATAATAAAAACATATCTCTAATTTTTTTTGTTAACATGGAAATACATTTAAAAAAATCATATAGATTACCCAAATTAAAATATTAATTTTGAATTCAAATATGGTTCAATTATCTAATTTCTAATGAAAATTTAACTTCAAGAAATATATTGAAAAACATCATAATTAATATATTTATAATTGTGTTGGAATAAATCCACAAAGAGTCAGTACAAATAAAATTAATCGGGATATTTATAAATTAAACTTTTAAAGAGATTAAAAATATTTTTTTCAATACAATAATCATTCAATAAATATTTTAATTATTTTAAAATGCATTTCATGAAAAAATATTGAAACATCTAGAAAGAATATTTTTTGGTATCAACAAATATCTAGATGAGAAAATATAAAAATATCGGGTTAGATTAATGATATTTTGTTTTATTTTCACCCACCATATAATCCTTGAATAAAAATTTCTTCCATATATCATTCTGAGTAATTATCATACATTTAAGATAATGATTATGTTTCTATATTAAGATATTTAGTTGATATAAACCCATCTTCTTTTAAGAAAATAATAGCAAACATAAAAAAATTTATTGATTAATAAAGAATATAAAACCATCATCATGCTAAATATTCTCAGGGCGTTCCCACTCTCACTTATAAAAAAATTGATTATGTGCAAACATAGTAAAATAAATATTATAGAATGAGTAATTTTGTTTTATAACACACCAAAAACTATACAAACCAATCAATAAGTATTTATCTCCAAATTCATTGTCTAAACTATGCTACACATTAATATTTTTTTATCAATCTACACAAATTATCATAACTTATCATAATGTAAATTACATTTTTAGGTAGAAAATTTTAAAAAAATAATATGAAATACTGTAATAAAATTAAAATTCCCACTAATCAATGAATATAGAGTTTCATGATGGAATATCATAGCCTAAAATACTAAAAACATTTTTTGAAGGTCAACTAAAAAATAAAAAACCATGGAACATTAAAGAGGAAAATGACGCTCAAGATGGAATAAATTTTAATCCTTTATTCCCCCATCCAAAAAATATGAAGACATCCATAAAGATAATATTTTATAACATTATCTCATAATAGATAATTTTATAATATAAATATTAAAATTTTCCACTTATATTTGTAGTAAAATAAATCAAATTCGTAGAGCCTTACTATAAAAACAACAAATTAATTGTATGAAAAAAACACGTGATTATTAAGGAACTTAGTTGCTTTAGTTATCCAAAAGTTATCCAAATTTATATTTTGAATACTTCTTCTAATCAAGAACATACAGTTGATAGTCAATAGCAATTATACCTCTATATAGAACCATATGAATAGTATTCAACTTTTAATAAATGTAGTGATAATTATAAAACTTTTTTGAAGGAAAATCACTTTCAAAATTGGATTCATTTCTACAGAGATATAAAACAAATTATTGGAGGATTATTAAACCATATATATCTAAAAAAATTCTCAAAATGATCCATACATTCAAAAACCAAATCTTTTTATCCTTAGAGTAATACACAAGTGATGAAGTGCACTGAATGTGTTATTGATTATGAAATGCTATGGTATTTTAAGTAATTTCATATAAATATTACTTTTCATTATTTTCTAATGAAAATTAATGGATATTAATTATTTTGGAAATAAATATTCTTATATTAGATGAAAAAAAATGGGGTGAAAAAATTATCATATGGTGGAATTATTCCTCAATGATTCAGTTTTCCCTTCCTATTATGGACAAATATCAAGGAACACTTACCATTCCATACACCATTGGTGAATGTGAATTCAAGTATTTCATTATATACATAATACCATCAACATTAGTCATTAGTCATTATTATTTTTAATTGTTACTAGTTGAATGGTATAAAATTAAGGTAATTGTTATCTAGTTGTTTAACAATAATATAACGTACCCTGAAGGGATCATAGAATATATTTTGGAATAGAAAAGTGATATTATTTTTATTTAGTAATTATATATTTTTTGTATGAATGATTATTTATTATGTATATAGGATCATCGTATTCATTTGATAAATTTTATTAAAAATATCAATGTAATTATTAATGTCCAAAAAACAATGTAAATTTAATTTATAGGTGATGTGGTTGATTTTCATATTTTATAGTCCATGAAACTCCCAATGGAAGATAATTTATCACCTCTAGTGAACAAGATTGATAATTTTTTTACATAGTTCTTTCCTTATTTTACATGTAATAATATAGCAAATTATATGACAAATAATTAATTTTTAATCAATAATGGAAGTAGCTTCATGGAAATAAAGGTAATTAATTATATTTAATTTGAATACGAAAAATGTTTCATAAGAATATTATATTTTATTAATTTTTAACTCACAATTCATTAATAATATCTAGAGTCTATAATTTAGTAGGTATGTTTTCAATCAATATAGGACACTAGAAATCCTGATAGGGAGGGATGAGTTGGTTGTCAAACTTTTTCTTTTTATACATATTGATCTTGTTCCCATGTATGTATTAACTTGTTAATGTTGTCTTATATAATCATACATTATTCAAATATTTATATTCAAGGAGTCAACAAAGTTGTTTTAATTAGTTCACCAATAAGGGATAATATAAAGAGAATATTCTTATAGTGTTTTAGTCAAACTAAAGAACCACGTATCTTCACTAGTTGTGCGATAAAAAATTCAATACATAGTAACTCTATTCTATGATCACTTCCTTTACAAGATTATATTGAGTTCACACAACCTACCGCAAAATAATTCCATTAACTCCACTTATCTTACTTCTTTTGGTTAAGTATTACACAATTTAATGACTTGCATGTCACTTCATAATGTAGAAATTTAAATCATTATACCTATTTAAAATGAGACTCTTCTTGAACTATCTCTGTTTTCGACGCTTTTGTCGTGGAGCGCGCGTCCGTCTACATTAGTGCGACAGGAGAGGCTTTGTTACCCCGCATTCCTGCTTTCCAATGGCGGGTGGCATCTGTTCCATGTTTAGGGACGTTTTCTCCTTGATCAAAATAGGATGATGAGATGTCAGTTCTTCCATCTATAGATTCCACCTCGGAACTCGTCACCTCATCCGGGTCTCTATCATAGATATAATACGTTTTTTATGAAAATCTTCCTGGCACCATATCTTCGTGGTCACCAGCTAATTTCGTTGTTTATTTTAGTATATTCCAAGGGTTCCGGTTAGGGTAAAAATCTTCGGTTAGAGGAGTACTCACACTGGGTGTCACAAGCGTGTCTGGACGTTGGGAATTGGTGTGTATCTCTTATGTCACTTATTATAGGGCTTATCGAGGGCGCAGATGCCTGATGCATCCCACATTGAACGCTGGGAATCATATTCCATGGGCATGTATCTGAGGTTTTCCTAACCTTCTTGTGTTTAACACAGGGTATGCCATAAGTTTAACCTCTAGTTGAGAATGATTGGACTGATCAGAACACTGATTAGAGTGGATCAGATGGAGAAACCCCTGGAGGGAACACTGATATTGGGGCCAGCATGTGGGAAGCTTCTCAAATGTTGTGGAGGGTAATGAGGTGGCATGATCTCACTGGGATGTGGTAGCCCGAGTGAGAATCCGGATGGACAATGGTTTTGGGCTTGAGCCTCTAAGGGACCTCCTAGGTATCACCGTGGTAGAGAATCAAAGTCTGCGTAGTTCATCTGGAGACGACTTACCGTCAAATGAGGTTGATAACGGCTTACTGCTGAATAAAGTTGCAACGGTTTACCGCTGGATAGGGATTTTAATGGATTACTGCTGAATAAGGTCTCAATGGCTTACCGCTGGATGGGATCACAATGGAATACCACTGGATGGGGTCGAACCGACGCGAAGAATGATGGAATGACTTTGTGGTGGGCTTGAACTTCAGGGAGGCTTCCTACGTACCATGCATTGACATGGATCAAAGACCACATAGTTTAGATGGAGAATATAATTTATCATCATGTGGGATGGGGGAGAACCGACTTGATGGGGGGTCAGAATGACCAATGGATGGTGGGATTGAACCTCGTGAGGCTTCCTATGTACCCTTCCTTGGCAATGATCAAATAGCACGTAGTTCGGGATGGTGGGAGGATTACACTATGATCCGGACCAAGGTGGTGGGGCTTGAAACTTGTAGAGGCTTCCTACGTACCATGCATTGACATGGATCATAGTCCCTGTAGTTCGGATGTGGCGTGTCAGGGAACAGATGTGAAGATGGACCGGGGGTCCGATGGGTGTTGGTCTTGAACCTCGTGGAGGCTTCCTACATACCCTGGCTTAACAAGTATCAAATTCTATATAGTTAAGGTGGTGGGAATATACGTGAAGGGGGTCATTGTGACCAATGGTTGGTGGGCTTGAACCTCTTGGGGGCTTCCTACGTACCCTGCCTTAGAAAGGATCAAATACCAAATAGTTCAAGACGGTGTGGGGATTATGCTCTGAGGTGGCCCATGGTGGTGGGGCTTAAACCTCACACAGGCTTCCTTGGAACCATACCTTGACATAGATCAAAGTCCCCGTAGTTTGGGTTGGGTGTGGAATACAGTTTAACGTCATGTGGGATGGGGTGTTCTCATGGTCCATTCTTACTCTAATCCCACACGAGTTATGCTCGGTGTGAGAAACAAGAGGCATAAAATGCCTGATGACCACATCGCGAATGGTGCGTCCGTGGGAAGCGGAGTGGGGATGACGTGTGGAGCAGCCCAGGAAGACGGGGCCTACTCTAGGATTGAGGGCTGAGGGTGACAAAGCGCAATGGGAGAGGGATTTCAGATGGAAGAAAGGAGAAGAACCATTCCCCATTACACCCTTGGATTGCCTTCGCGCCGAGTGAGTGAGGAGGAACAGGGGCGCTGCCTCCTGCAAGGATGGTTAGGGTCATACCCCAAGGTGGTCAACCTTCCCCGCGGACAAACTCCACTCCAATAAAGAGTATATCATCTTCTGTGAGGGATGATCCCATCCCCGTGGAGACGAGTGGGCGTGGAGAATGTCTGAGGTGGGGGGACCCAGTGTGTGAGGCATGGGGCCAGGTCACACTTTAACGTCATGTGTTAAGGATGAAGGTGCCTGGAAGCTTAATGTCTAGAAGCTCAGATGAGGTAGGTTTGCTCCGCACCCCTAGGACTTACATAACCATTACCCTATACTCCTTGGTGCAGAGAGGGGATATGTAATGTTGTAGTGAGGGGGTGTTGTGTGGTGTACCATCGAGGGGTCCACATAAGCATGTCTATGGGAAGAACCAATAGCCATTAGCATGACTATTCTAAGAATCATTAGGTGATGCAATGCGATGGGCGGTATCTTCCATGGGACTTTGAAGTCACATCGTGCAAACCTGGAGGGTCGCACTGGAAAATGATTTTCCAAGTAGAGGGGTACATATGTAGGGGCCTTGTAGAGCATTATTTCTCCGCATGGTGGGGGGAACATGCGTAGGGGTGTGCATCATGAAGTGGGGTTCCATAGCCTAAGCAAGGGGTAGAGGTGAAAATGGGAGGTGATTCTCCAAGTGGATGGGAATTCGTGGAGTACAACCTTGTGGAGCAAAGGTTCCTCATCAAGAAAGGTGTCAGGAAGAAATGTGCTTGGTGAAGTAAAGTGACCCTGCCCTAGCATGTGGATCATCTTTACATGAAGGGTGTTTCATGAAGAATAAACTCTCTGTGACCACCCAAGTCCCCTTGGGGATTCCCTTCCTTTGCGAAGACCCATAGGATTCGCGAAGGGCATCCCTCTCGGAAGAGGGGATCAACACGGGATGAAGGGGAGGAACTTCTCCGAGAATAAGTACCTCACATATCTCCTCGTTCGCAGATCCGATGAAATCTTCGCGATTCGGGAGCATGGAATCTAAATGGTAGTATTGTCAATTTTTTGGGCTCAGGGGGAGGCTGGTATTTTTTGGCAAGAGGCACCGGGAAGTAAATCTCATGAGGCACTAAGACGGGATTTGTGGCTTTGCAGCGGGCTCACGAATGTCAAGTATCTTCGCAAGAATCCTTCCACCTTTCTTTTTAATGGGATCATGAATGTAAAATACGTTTGTGGATCATCCTACCTCCTTGCCTCACAGTAGGCTCAAAAAGGTCAAATGTGTTTGCGGAGCGTCCCGCCTCCTTGCTTCGTGGAAGCTGCGGTGCAGGGGAACTCCCCGAAGTGGATTTGTGAGGCAGTCAATGGGGCCTTTTTTGGGCCTCTTCTTTGTCCAGATTTTTGGCCCCAACAAATGCAACCCCCCCCCCCAAACATGGAGCCGCAGAGAGATCAAGGGTAGAAGTTTGAGGTAAATCGCCAAAATCATCGGCTATTTGCGATGCATCCAACGATCATTCCCTAAGATGACGTGGGTTGGGGACGATGTGAGAAACAAGGTATGGGCACCTTATCACCACATCCAAATGTCGAAGTTCAATCCAGGCTTCGGGCATCTAGTGTTTGAATAACCGGTCTAGTTTTCTGGGAGGAAATGGGAGAGACCTGACTGGAGAATCAAGCTCTTAGAATAGCCGGATTACAATTTTCCTAGCATGCTCCTGTGCACGAACGGGGTGACACTAGGGGCACTGAAATAAATGTGATCATATGGGGATGGGAGGTGTGAATCACAATACCCAATATTAGGAACATTGTAGGGGTGGTGAGACAATAGAGAATAAACGTTGACCACATTCAAAAAATATCATTCTTATTGCCATAGCTAGGAGTGGGGATAGAAAATGAGGGGTGACTATTGACCAAGATCGAAATAGAATACCACACTCAAAATGTCATCCATTAGTCTTTCGGAAAATTGGCCTAGGACAATATGAGGGCCATAGGCCGAGCATCCATACTATCAGGGGGGTCCTCTAGAGGTGAAAGAGGATGAGGGTCCGAATAAGGGGAACACAAAGCTTGGAATGTGGAGTGAGGGTTTCTTTGAATAAAATCCAACACACTCAATGTTACACCACCGTGGTGGGATCCCACTATTTGGACGCATCAGTTTGATCATGGATAATTCTTTATTTGAGACATGTCCTCTCTGGCAAGGGAGCCTTCACCTCCCAATGTCATCATGGGGCATCCCGAACTTGTTCAAGGAGAAGTTGCAGTTGCACAGTTCCCCACAAAGGGTCAGTCCATGGGGCCATAAATGAAGAGGAACAGGACTTATGATTCCTGGGGCTAGACCCTAGGAAATATATTGGGGTGTCTCTATGTATCCCCTGAGTATGGTAATCAATCTTTATATAGTTCTGGAGGCACAATTTAATGTCATGTGGGACAATGAGAAGCCGGGCTGCGCCGGTGCACATCCTTCCAAAACCACTAAGCACACGTGAGTCATGATCGATGTGGGAAACAAGAATTAATGGGGGACTTCACGATATATAAAGTAACATGTTAGGGCAAAGGGACACCTTGTAAATGTCTAACCAACGATGTTAACCCATCCATTTAGCGCACCTAGACGCGCGAAGAGATAAATCCGAGTATGTCGAAATTCCACATAAACATAAGGAAGTAAAAATGTGTGAATCATGACGCTCAAAATCTAGAACACAATGATAGCGGCGTGATGATGGAGGATAATTTTTGACCATGGAGGAAACACAACATCCACATTGCGTTAGCCTGTAATGGGGACAAACAAATCAGGGTCGACCATTGACCATGTACGAAACACAGGACCTTTCAAAAATGACATCCGAGAAACATAGGTATGTTGGTCGGAAATGATAGGAGAGACCTTAGGCCTAGAATCCATGCCACCGAGGGGTCCTTTTGGATGTGTAAGAGGATGAGGATCCAAATAGAGAGCTCACGAATCTTTTACATGGAACGAGGGTAATGTCCCCATGGAAATTCCATACTTCCATCTCTTTGTCAAAGACATCTAAATACGACAATGAGATGTATTCGATAGAGGGGGTAGAGTCCATTCCCATATGGAGATCATAGTTTAGGGCCGTATAACTCAGACCATAGATGGTAGGAAACATGGGAGACACATGTTTGGGTAACTACAAAACCCGACGTGAAAGGGAACCGAGGGTTCTGACCACCACGTGTTCCTTGGTGAGGTCTTAGGTCAAGGGACCAAAAACGAGAGTTGAGATGGGCCTGAGGCAAAGTGCACAAGAATTCCTACGTACCCCATGAGATTGGGGATCATGCTGCACCTAGATCTTGAAATGGCACGGTGAGGTAAAAGTGTCAGGGATAATAAAGGCGTGTGGGTGTGGCCCTCACGCAAAGAGAAGTGTTATTTGATAAATATTGTTTGTCCATTAAGGTGAGTGGTTTTTTTGTGAACCGAAAGGCCTATGGTTGTTGGACCTAGCGTATCCATAAGAATAATCCCATAGAAGGAGTTGACAAAAGGCATCGAGTGTGACCAATAACAAACATGGTGTCTCCTTGAGTGAGAACATCATGATGTAGTGATGTTTTTCGTCATGCAGCCAGGATGATGATGTCATAGTTTAGGGTTGTGTGATAGGACTAGGAAGCATAGAATAAAATTTTATGGCATGGACATGCAGGAATACACACAAAGCGGTTCAAATTTCCCGACTTGAATGGGGACATAATTCTACATTACACTGTACGGAATTCTGAGAAAGGAGCCTCAGGCCAAGGGGCCTATATAGATATAAGAGAGAAATGGGGGAAGAGAAACTAGATTTCAAATGACCTCGACCACAAAAAAATACGTCTGGGTGGTCTTACGTATCCCATAAGGATGGGAATCAAGCCACACATAGTTCTAGACGAGATCTTAGTTTATGGTCTTAGAGCTCGGACCATGGATGGAGTGAAAACCTTACAAATATGTGAAGACCTCAACCAGATCCCTAAGCCCACATTAGTTAAAATCGGTGGCGGAAAATGGGAGGAAGATTTATTTTGAAATACATGGAATGCACGATAAAGGGAAATCAGTCCGGAGCCCCTAATGACGCCCATATTGCTGCTTCGGTCCTCCTAACGCATAGATTCCCACAGAGGAATAATACCAAGAGATTCAAAGTTCTACTTGAACATGATGAGGTGGAAAATGATTTGAATCATGTAACTAACATTTTGGTCTTAATGGGGTTGGCATGGTGGTGGATGATAGTTGTTGACCATGTTTGAAACACAGTACCACTATCGTGTTAGCCTAAAATGGGAACAATAAATGAGCATCGACCACTGACTTTATTTGCAGCACGAGATTTGTATCGGCTTGCTGTCGGTGAATCTCGGGGAAGTTGGCCTGTAATGTTAGGAGGTCCCTTAGGCCTAACATCATGAAAATTGGGGGTACCTTTAGGTGGGAAAGGTGATTGAAGCCCTAATGAAGGGGAATATAAATCCTGAAAAGTGGGTGGAAACATGTTCGTGCAGAGTCCGACATTCCAGGTAATAAACCAGAGTACCCTTAGGCACATTGGTGAACCACTGAAGAGGGTCGACAAGGGTGCTCAGGAGGGAGAGGTACATGGAGTTGTAGTTAAAATCCCAACGTGAATGAGGACACAATCCCATACCACATCGCAAACTCCCATCCTAGGGGAAGGGTAGCCCAAAGGGCCAAGGAGAAATGCGAATTTCCTAGAGATGGGGTTGGATATGATGTATAGATATTCGGGTGGTACGACATATCCCTTAAGTATTTGAATCAAGACAAATATAGTTCTTGAAGGTACCCGGGGGTAAGATACCCTAACAAGGGAGGTGTGCGACATGGAGAATAACCCAACTTTGAATGAGGTCATAATCCCATAACATACTGTACACTCCAAGTAAGAACTTGGGTCGAGACCCAGGACGGCCAAGGGGCCTAAGGCTAGGCCTCGGTCAGGGGGGGTGTGCCTGAAAAGATTGAAGTTTAACATTTTATAGTGAGGACGAGGGTTGGGGGCCCATGATGGCCATGGGGCCTGAGGCTAGGCCTCAGTCAGGGAGGCCTTGCCTGTTTTTAGTTTAACGTCTTGCAATGAGGATGAGGGTCAGGGGCCCTTGAAGGACAAGGGTCCGGAGGCTAACCCTTAGAGAGGTAGGCCTATCCAGTTTTTTGTTTAATTTCTTATGGTGAGGTTGAGGCCCAGGGGCCCAAGAAGGCCAGGGGGCCTGAGGCTGGGCCTCAGCCAGGGAGGCCTGACTAGTTTTTAGTTTAACATCTTGCAGTAAGGATGAGGTGGAGGATAAGGTGTCTCATCCGGGGATGTGTATGGCGTGGTGAGCAACCCAACATGAATGCGGAAATAATCCCATACCACACCGCACAATCCCATAAGGGAGAACCTAGGTCGGGGGACCGAAAAGGCTAAGGGGCTTGATAGTTGGCATCACTCAGAGAGAGTTCATCTCTTGGAGATACAACAGGGTAGAATGAACCACTAAACTCAATGTTTGGGACATCTTGCAGTGGCCCTAACGATCCAAGATAGCTGTTGACCATGTTCGAAACACTGCATCCCAATAGTGACCTGAAATGGGAGCAGCAAAAGAGCATCGACCGCAGACCCTATTCGAAACGTGAGACTTGATTTGGCTTGTTTCTCAACATCATCTTGGAATTTTTACCAAAGTGTTAAGAGGGTCCTTATGCCTAGAATCCATACCATTCAGGGGCCCTTCTGGATGAGGAAGGTGATGGAGTTCAAGTCATGGAGTGGGTGAAGCATAGTTGTACCCATCTTATGAAAGAGGCGATCATCTCCAGAGAGTGGGACGTAAGACTATATCGAGGTTAGATAAACATGAATTGGGGAAAGATTCTACACCCCACCATATGTCTTGACCCAAGGGGAAGATTCTGGCATTCAGACTGGGCTAACAGATAAAATGTTTGGGCGTTCCTACATATCCCATGAGGATGGGAATCAAGCCATATTTTGTTCTTGATGGCCATGCGGTTTAACATCGTGTGGTAAAGACATGAGAGGATAGAATAATGGGAGTGGGTACATGGTGCGACCATTAAAACCCTTGCATGAGAAGGGCTAAGGAAGCCTACACTATATCGTGCAAGGATCCTATGACAAAACTATACACATGGGAGATTGTCAAAGAGAAAATCTCATGGATAGGCTCAAGATGAGGCTTCTAATCATTCCTACGTATCCCATGTGGACGAGAATCAAGATATACGTAGTTATCAAAATGCATTTTAACATCATGATAGATGATGTATAGTTTAAACTCATGCAGGACTAGACAATTTACGGTCATGCAGGACTGACATGCAGTTTAGGGTCATACGGGACCGACGTGCAGTTTAGGGTCATGCGTGCATGACCATCGAAATTAATGTCGTGTAGGACCATCCAGTTTATGGTCTTGTAGGACCATCCAGTTTAAGGTCGTTCAGGACCATCTAGTTTAAGGTTGTGCAGGACCATCCAGTTTAAGGTCGGCAGGACAATCCAGTTTAATGTCATGCTGGACCATCCAATTTAAGGTTGTGTAGGAACATTAGGTTTGGGAAAAATATTCCTTGAGGGACTTGGAATTAGTGGGAGGGGTCATATGCTCACCATCAATGGTCACAAAAGAGTTTTCTCCATTGGCGTACACCCTATGGACTATGTAAGTTGCTTCCCATTTGGGCTCCAACATGGGTGGTTTCCTACCAGGGATCATTGGTGCTCAGGGGGAAAATACAAGGTTTCCTCTCAAAAAAGAGAAGAGGACAACCTTTTTGTTTAAGGCTTTAGCCATCTTATTCTGATGAATTTCCAGATTGTGTAGGGCACGAAGCCTATTCTCATCAAGTGCTTCAAATTATGCTAGACGAATTTCAGCCACCTTATCCGGAATCTACTGGTCATAGGCCACAGTGTGTAACAAAGGCAACTGGATCTTAATGGGAAGAATGTCTTCAGCCCTGTACAACAGGGAATATAGAGTCACATGGGTGGAATTGTGAGTCATCGTCCGATAATCCCAGAGGGCATTGGGGAGCTTGTCCGTCCAACTCTTCTTATTCTGGCCCACCATTTTCTGAAAAATGTTAGAGAGGTTTTTTTTGAATGCCTCAGTCGGTCCATTTTACTACACATGATAGTGGGAGGAATGGTTCGAACAGATATTGTACATGGAATACAGTTTCATTAGCTCGGCTGATCGAAAGTTGGTGTCGTTATCGGTGAGGAAAACTTGAGGGACTCCAAACTGGTAGATGATATTGGAACTCACGAAGTTAATGATGTAATGGTCCTTGACTTCCTTGATAGAAATTTACTTTTCCCACTTGGAAAAGAAAGCAGTGGTTGTCCAGATGAACCTGCATTGGTGAGCTATCGCTGGTGGATATGGTCCCACGACATCGAGTCCTCACACCGCATGTGTCCAAGAGAACGTGGTGGAGTGGAGAGTTTCTGTCGGCCGATGCAGAAAGTTAACATGAACTTGACATGCATGACATCTCTTGGATAACTCAATATAATCATGGATCATAGAGGTCCCAAAGTACCCCCAGTATTTGGATATGATGGGACAGCTTCATCCCAGCCTGGTGGGAACCATAGGAACCGACATGAACCTCTTGCATGACCTGTGGAATCTAGACTCCTTGGATTAAATTGAGGAGAAAACCATCGAAACCGCGCTTATTGAGGATCTGCTCAAGACTGGGACCACTCTGGAGGGTAAACTACAGCGAGCGGTGTCGGATTCTCTTGCATTAGGCTCGATCAGCCGAGAGGCAACCATTTTAGAGATACTCAACAAAACGGGCTCTCCAGTTGGGAGTCGATTCAACCACCGCATTTGAAGTGCCTATCGGTCCTGACGTGGAGGATCTAGTGGTAAGATGGCTTACTCACAGGCCATCATCATCCTATGGGGTTATGGGATCAATGAATCTCCAGTGTACCACATGTATAATCAGATCATCCAGCTCGGGCTCTACAAGTGATGCAGATAAGCTGGCCAAAGCGTCCGCTCGACCATTATGTTACAGATAGAAATGGTTAACCTCCGTTCGACAAGGGAACTGGGCCATTTGATGGAGGGTGCGCTCCAACAATGGTACGAGATCTGGCTTCTTGATAATGTAGTCCTCGTATCATTTCTTGATGACTATCTCAAAATACTCTTTCACCTGAAAATGGGGCGCATCGATCTCGAGGGCCTGCTCGAGGCTAGTGATAAGAGCCTGATACTCTACCTCGTTGTTGGTGCAGCCTTCTGACAACATGAATGAGTACGGAAAAACGGCTTACACCGGGGTAATGAAGACGATACCCAGGACCACTCTATTGAGTCAAGGATCACTGATCCTCTTACCGGTAGGTCTCTAGGAGGCTCCATAAACAGTCATATGCCAATATGGGATGACATGATCTAATGAGAGAATGGACTCATTGGGAAAATCCAAGTCTATGGACTCGTCTGTGGAGGATGGATGGGAAGCTATAAAGTATTCCAATTCCTGCCCCCTGTTAGCCTTCTGAGGCACAAACCTGATGTCAAGTTACTGGAGGATTACCACCCATTGTGCTATACGACCAATCAACATGGGACGATTAATAATGTACTTCAATGGGTATACCCGAGAGACCAACTATACCTCATGGTGCTACATGTAACGTCACAACATCTAAACAACAAATATGAGCACAAATCATCTCTTCTCAATTGCAGAGTATATGGTATCTGTATCAACAAGAATGTGGCTAACGTAGTAGAGATTGTTCTCTATCCACATGTTGTTCTTCTAGGTGAGAAGGGTTCCAATAGATCGGTCCAGGGATTTCACGTAAAAGAATAGAGGCGTACTGGAGATGGGTGTCATCAAGACCGGAGGCTGGATCAAGTATTAATTATTTTCCTCGAACGTGGTCTGGCACTCTTCATCCCATTCATAGGTAGAGCCTTTCTTCATTAGCCAAGAAAAGGGCTTAAACATGACATACAGATTCGTAATGAATCAGCGTATGTAGTCTAAGTGGCCTTGAAGACCTCGAAGCTCCCGCATATTGCTCAGGGGAGGCATCTGGATGATTGCCTTTATCTTTTCCAGGTCGATCTCGATGCCTCGGAAACTGATAACAAATCCACGAAACTTCATGGAAGTGTCCTCAACGACACACTACAATGGGTTCAACTTCATTGGGAGGGATCATAGGAAGATGAACATTTTCTCAAGGTCCTTGAGATGGTGCTAGCGCTGGTGAGATTTTATCACTAGATCATCCACATATCATTCCACAAATGCCCTAAGGATTGGATTTAATATGCGATGCATGGATCGCTGATAGGTGGAACCTCCATTATTCATGTCGAAAGGCATATCCTGGTAAGAAAAGGTACCGTGGGGAACCCTGGAAGTTGTCGACTCATCTTCCCCAGGAGCCATCGGGATCTGATTATACCTAGAGTAACCATCCAGGAATGAGAAGTCTTGGAACACGGTCGTAGCATCAATCAACAATTCTATCACCAGA
The DNA here is from genome assembly GCA_963277665.1 of Viscum album. Classification (NCBI taxonomy): domain Eukaryota; kingdom Viridiplantae; phylum Streptophyta; class Magnoliopsida; order Santalales; family Viscaceae; genus Viscum; species Viscum album. The sequence continues at coordinate 1,282,116,742 of OY728135.1, forward strand.
AGTGGAAAATGGTCCTTCGAACAGTGAAGGATGAGATCTCTGAAGTCGATACAGACTCTTATAATTCCGTTCTTATTTTGTGCTAGCACAATGTTGTCTTTCCACTTGGGGTAATTGACCTCCTTGACGAAGTTGGATCTGATGAGCTTGTCAACTTCAGCCTCAACAATGGCACAGTGAGAAGGGTGCATCTTTCTAGGAGGCTGGTTGAACACACGATGGTTTTTCGAGATACCGAGATGGTAGACAAATACTTTGGGATCTAGTCCAAGCATCTCATCGTAACTCTGGGAAAACACATCACTGTGTTGTTTAATGAAGTCTACGTACCACTACTGCACCTCAAGGGACATGGTGACACTGATCAATGTGGGTCTCGGATGTGCCTCACTACAAAGGTTCACCTGTACCAATTCACCGACCGTGGCAGAGACGCCTTCTTCAAAGGCGGGGGAGTGGCCTTTAGATCCTATTCTTCTCTTGTAGAGGAGGGATTCCCAGTGGGTGAGGCTTCCCATGTGTCAGAAGAACCTAATGAGAGGCCGGTACGAGCCTGGACAATAGTGGACAGTGCATCAAGATATTCACGCGCTGTTGAGACCAAAACGATGAAGACAGTCGATCTGATCACGTTTGATCTTCATCCCAAGGGGCCACGATTGATGATATCAAATAAATAGTGGACCATAAAATTGATCCGGTTTATCCTAGACCGGAAAAATAGACATGTATGACGTACTTTCGCTACCATGGGGCGAACGTCCCGATACCATACGGGGGTAGGACGTTCTAGGATCACCTGAGCCTGGTTTGTGTAGGAGTTCGAGGTGATCTTCCATCGATGCATGGTCTTGAGAATATTCCTTTCATCATATACTAGAGAATACAAATAGTTTCCCCATATAGATGGTTGTGGATTCCAATCGATAGATTGGTAAAACATAGGCGTCATCCAGACTTTCCCAGGGGTCACTGGTGACTGTGGCGGGCTCAACCTAACTTCCCAAAATTTTCTTATCCTTTATCTCGTAATAGTCAGTGTACAAATATCGGGCTTCTCAAGTGGCGAATGGATATGAATCACCTTGGTGCAATCCAACTCGGCCATTAAGGTATTACTTGAGGTAGTGGTGACATGATGAGGGACTGCCGCGTGCAGATGGATCCACGATCTGCACATCAATGCATTGTATGTAGTGTCCTGGAAGGCGAACATAAATTTAGTACTAGAAACTAGGCCAATGAACTGGGTCTTCAAATAGATCTTACTGGCTTGGGTCACCTCTAACCTGTCATATCCCTGGATCCTTAAATCAGAGGGAGTCAGGTCATCCTCGGATAACCCTAGCTTCCACAGTGTCAGTATCTGGATAAGGTTGTTCTGGGAGCCAGTGTCAACAAGATAGAAGCTAACCTCCATGACATTAAATTGGTCATTTGTGTATATAGGGAATATGTGGCCCTCTTTGGGAGAGCCTTCATGCTCTCCGAAGAATGAAATGATGGCCTGGAATTCAGCAGTTTCAACTGCTTCAGCATGAATGGCTTCGGTAGTTGCTACCTCCGTCTCAAACTTGAGGGGGCTTCTTAAAGCATCAGTGAGGGCCTCACGCATATATGATGACAATCAGAGGTACTGAATGATGGAAAGACTTGCTGGGATGATGTCAAGGTTCTTGAGAACATCATAATTACGATCCAGTTGTGAACTTCTGCTTACAGAAGGCCGCTCTGCGATTGGAGGCATGGCGGGCCCTATCAACTGGACCAGCGACTGGATAGTGCAGGGAACATTCCTCTATTCACTAGTCAATGGATAAAGAGTAGATGTCGGATGTGGTCTAGATGAATGAGGTCGACCTATAGAGGGGTGAAGCTAGTCGTCGTACGACCAAAGTGGCTCTACCTGATCCAGTACCACAAATGGTGGCGGTGGCGGTCCTGACGACACCAGATGAAGAGGCTGTGAGTGCTAAGATCTACGCTGGGCATGTTGTCTGGTCTTAGTTCCATGCAATACCTAGAGAGAGGTGCTGACTGACGATCCTTGATGACCCATAGAGTTGTGGATTTGCTGACATTGGCGTCAGATGGGGATGTTGGGGAGGTTCTCCTGGAATTCCCCCTCATCATGAGTCATATAAAGGTTTACCAACTCGACGGTGTTAACTGAAGCGTACCCTTGACTGTCACTTGAAGAATCATCCACCACTGGGTGGATTCTAGGAGGGATACCCATCTCATGGGGCATGAAGTTACCAAGAGTGCGGGACGACGATGTCATATGTAGGGAACGTTTCTTCTTCTTGCACCACCAATGCTTTCTCTTTTGGGAAGAGGATAGCTGAGATGATGATGTAGAGGTGGTAGTCACATCATTAGAAGGCTCTGGAATATTCAAGAATGCCCGAATGATTCCAGGGGTGCAAGTAACCATTTTACGAGCCCTACAGTCATCGTACTTTTGGGATCCACAGCTAGAAACCTGTCGCCACTCAGCTTTTCTATCGCAACTTCTATCTGACCTCACAATGAATCCTGCCACATGTGTTGGGATCAGGCCCAGCCTGACTATGTTGTTATCGACTTTTTATTGGATCCAATCATTAAACACATACCACTTATTGAGCGTGTTCCCCAGAATCCGATGATAGGGGAAGTAGTTGGGGTGAACGATGAGATTTTCCTCTACCGTCCTTCTTCACTCAGGCATGCATACAATCCCCTACTCTAGGGAACTACGGATGTAACAAGGGAACTGATTCTCGCTGAACTAGTAAGTATGGTGTATTCTTTTTGGATAGAGAGCCCTTGGAACCTGGCCGTGATGAGGAGCCGGAGGGGTCTGTCGAGGAGGCTGATCCTAATTGTCCCACCTGGGAGGTGATGAAACATTTTGTGGGGGCACATGACGATTCTAAGGATGCTGTAGAGCTAGACGCTGTGCCAGAGGTGGAGGACCTTTGCGAAGCTGCGGGGCTGGTGCTACTGGTAGCAATTCTAGCTGCATGGGGGCTTCTATTTGGGCCCCCATGGTGGGATCAGCTCTTGAAGCTCTCCTTGTTGGGATTACAGGAGGCAACAGACGTGCATGTCAAGCCTATTGCAGGGCTTCCTCAAGGTGTTGGGCCTTGATGGAGAAGTCTCAGAACCCTTTGGGATAGTTCTGGGTGATCAGGGAAGGAACCAATTCCATCATAACATTCCCTACGCACATTGTCAGTAGTTTCATCTGATTCAGTGGAATGTCAAGGGAGTATGTGAGCCTCTTCAAATAGGAAACAAAGTTCATGACTCTCTCATTAGGCCTTTGTTTTCTCTTGAAGAGGTCTGTGATGTATGTATTCCTGGTGGTAGAGCTGAACTTGTAGAGGAATTACCTGCGAAGGTCCTCCCAACTGGTCATGAATCCGACGGGGAGCTGGCTGTACTAGACGAATGATGACCCCTCCTGTTTCTTAACGAAACAGCAGATCTTGGAGCCCTCCTACTGCGCTCAAGTCCTCAACATGGGACCACACCTTGAGTTTATGTGGGACATATATTGAGGCATGTCCCCATCCCCATTAAAGGGGGGGGGGGGGAAGGTGAGATTCCTGAAACCCGTAGGCACTGGCACATCATCTACATATGCCGGATATGTCTTTCCATCTGGTTGGATTTCCACCTTCCGCATTTCCAATGCCACAAGGTGGGATATGAGTGCCACTATAGGATCATCTGGGCAGGGTCCCTGTCTTGATGGAGATCTCAAATCACGAGTGTGTTGTTGGGCTCTTCGACAAGGTAGACATGCTCAGTGGCTCATTCAGTGACTGGTGGAACAGCCTGCGAGGAACCTGGGGGAACCCGGGCCAGAATCCTCAGATTGTCCCGGTGATCAAGAGGGTTTGGTGAGACATATTTTGCCCTATTGTCATGAGTTTCGGCTTCAACCATGTCCACAGGAGTGGTATGATTAGGGCTTCCTGGAGGCATCTCACCGGGGGGAAGTTGTTCCTGCCCGTAATACCCCATCCTAAGATCCCCATAGTTGGGTTTTCACTATATATCACATTCAGTGAGGAGTTCACTGACCAACCTCTTTATCTCAACATGTTTTTGGGGGCAATGTGGCCTTCTTGGAGTCTTTCTCCGTCTTCTGCACTGAGGCGGATGGGTTGGAGTGCTTGACAGCTAAGACATGCAATTTTCCCTTACCAGCATTATGGCTAAGTACCAACACCTCGGTGGGCACGGGGAGACCAAGGAGGTTCCTCTGCTGATGAGTAATCCTCCATGAGGGGTCTAATAGTAGCGGCACACCCTCTGGGGGAAATTATCTATCGAGAAAATCCATCTAGTCCTCTTTTTCCATGACGTCAGCCATTTGTACCGTGACCCTTCCCGGGGCCATGTCCTCAATATTGCATATCATGTTGGGCAACCATTAGATAGGGCTGAAGAAGAGGGAAGCATACTGCCCCCAAAACACAGACTTACACATGGGGGGTAGCCTCCCTGAGAATTTTGAAGAGTACATCGATACTCTGAATGCATTGATGCTGGAGGGCCTCATGGCGTCTTGGGGACTCGGGGCGCCGGGCCACCGGGAGTGCGACCGGATTGACTAGATGACACTACTCATTGATGTCTTCAACATGCATTTTACTACTTTGATAAACCATGAACTAATGACATTGAGTGAAACGTGTCACCATAGGGTGTAGCGGAGACACTCAACTTCTTCTAGGGTGAGGGACTCGGGTATGCAGAAATCCCACGCTGCTGCGGGCCAAAACATATTGGGGAAGTGGTCCGCTAAAAGGATTCTCCAGAAGCTCCTCAGCTCAAATTCGGGGTCTGGCCCTATTTTTCCCCACTCGCCAACTAGGGGTGGTTGAAGAATTGACAGTGGTACTGAGGTAGACCGCTGGGATGGCAGGTTGGCCGGTGGAGAATACGGTGAACGGGCTGACTGGCCGCCGATTCTTGGGATGTCCTCTAAGGAGTGTAGTGACCTGGACGCTACATCATAATAGGATGGGATGATGGCCACCATTCCTAGCTCAGGGTCCAGGGCTGGTGGTGGTGGGTCGTGATGCTGCTCGCCCACCCTTGGTCCCCAGAAAATCTCTCAATGATCTATTCTAGAGTTAGAAAGCGCTTCTGGCGATGATGGTGTTGAATGCACCACCGTAACCTATGGGGTCGCCATATTTTCATCCTCCTAGATAAAACTACGAATGGAGGTAGGAATCCTATGGACATCGCATTCTGGGAGTACCAGGCTGATGCACCTCGTCCCTACCCCATCCCTTTACTCAGATGAGCGAGGGGAGGTTTCCTAAGATGAGTCGCACTCTACTTTAGAGTCTGGGAAGTGGACCAGTTTTACCTCTGTCCGGGCCTTCACATGATTTTTCTTATGGTGGCGACGACCCATCTTCCTGCCCCTGGGTGGATCCTTGGGACAGGGCTGATTTCTGACATGTGGTCTGTTGGCCATACTGGTGCCAGGGCGGAGAGGGTTCTCACTTGAGGCAGCCAGGGTGCGAGGATCACCAGGACAAATGTCGAAGGGGACAGGGGGAGGACCTCCATGAACATCAATTGAGTGGGAGAAACCTCCGTTGGAACCGATGGGAGCATGGGTAGGACCACTATTCTTGGTGTGGGTGGAGCGTGGCTGTCCTTCACCCTTCTGTTTTTCAGGGAGAGGAGGACCTACTCCTGCTGTGTAGAGGATGTATGAAGGATTCCCACTTGTAGAGATATCTGATGCATAACATCTCCACGTCGTTGGTCGGGGTAAGGAGGAAGGGCTCCATACCCGGTGTGATGGGTACAAGAGAGGCTTTCGTACCAAACATCACCGTCGCAGGGCATACCTTCATTCCGATTGGGGTAGCATGGGGAAGACCTCTATGCCGAGCCTTGAAGTAGAGAATAACCACGCTCTAAGTGGTAGTGGTATGAGGAGGACCTCCGTACGGGGTGGCATCGCTATGGGTTGGTTCGTAGTGACCACTGCTCGTGCCTGCGACAAGTAGAGTCGACCCAGCCTGCCCGTGTGGCAGTTGGGGTCTCGATCTAGGTTGGGCATACGATCACCCTTACTCAGTGTGTGTAGGGACATGATGATATGCACCGATGGTGGCTCGGGACACAGTTGCTATCGATATTGACGCCCCTTAGTGGGTGTTCTCATCTCAGGCCGGACGCTGGCGTCAGGTCGGAAGATCCGGTGATGGTGGTGCAGGTGCATATCTTACCTGCTCCTCTGGCATGTTTGGGTGGTAGCGTTGACACGGCCTGTTGGGGGCCCTTGATGGGTGCCCCTGGACTGAGACTCTGACCGGGCTGAGCCAGACATCACCCACCTCATCAGCGTAAGGCAATGAGTCATCAAAGAATTCCGGGGATAGGCTCCCAAAATGATTTAATGTTGGGTTGGGGAGGAACGGCTCCCTATGTGGCCCTCGAGGGATGCATTGACGGTGGGGCCTGGATGCCTCCAGGTCCAGGCGGTCCATATCCATAGTTATGATTATTCCTTCCTCATCGTAATGACGTATGAGGTCATTAATTACCATTCATTGGATAAATTTAGATGGGGAGATTGGGTGTGGGGGCCCCACGTTCGTAGATGCAGAAGCCGTTGTGGAAGCGGTGAAGCCACACATAGCAACTATGCTAGCATTTCCCCCACCCCTACGTTGGCGGGTGGGCGGTGATCGCGTTGCTGTGGTAGCAACCAGATTCTTGAGATGTATAGGGATGAACTCATCAGTAATGAAATGAAAAAGGAATCAACTAAAAATTGCCCAGTTCTATCCTGGATTCCTTGACCGGTAATAGGGATCCACTCTTACAATGACGAAAAACGGGGTGTCTAACGTTCTACTGCTCCAACTTCTGGTGAGTTTCACGCCAGGCCCGCTATTTTCATGGTGCGACTCGGCACCAGATAGCTAGTTTCGGTGAAACGTCAATCGATGGATTCCCTGAGCATTACTATTCTCCATTTTGTGGATAAGATATTCACGTTGGGTTCACCATTTCTGTTTCCAACACATTTTTCAGGCCACGTGCGTTCGCCTGTTTGAGTGCGATAGGTGCGGCTTTGTTACCCCACATTCCCACTTTCCAATGGTGGGTGACATATGTTCCTTGTTAAGGGAAGTTTTCTCCTTGATCGAAAAGGGTTGATGGGATGTCCATTATTCCTTCCATGGATTCCTCCTTGGAACTCGTCACCTAGTCTGGGTCTCCCACAAAGATTGAATATATTGTTCTTGAAACTCTTCCCAGCACCATATCTTCATGGACACCAGTTAATTACGTTGCTTCTATTTGGACATTCAAAGGGGTCCGGTCAGGGCATCAACCTTTGGATAGGGAAGTAGTCATGCTAGGCATCACTAGCATGTCAGTACGCTGGGGACTGGTGTGTCTCTCTTCTTTCCATTATTATAGGGATTCTTGAGGGTGTGGAAGCTCGAAGAATCCCACATCAAATGTGGGGAATCATATTCCATGGGCATGTATCTGAGGTTTTCCTCATCTTTCAGTGTTTAACACAGGGTATAACAAAATTTTAACATCCAGCAGATATGGATCAGACAGATAGAAACACTGATTAGAGTGGATCAGACGGAGGAACCGCCTGGAGGGAACACTGATATTAGGTCCTACACGTGGTTGAATTCCTAAATGATGTGGATGAGAATGTGGTTGGGTGATCCCACCGGGATGTTGCGGCCTGGCTGAGAATTAGCATGGATGATGGTTTTGGGCTTGATGCTTGAAGGAACCTCTTACGTATTCCATAGTAGGGAATCAAAGTCCAAGAAGTTAATCTAGAGATGTCTTACCGTTGAATGAGGATGACAAAGACTTACCACTAAATGAGGTTGCAACGGCATACCACCAGATAAGAATTTCAACGGCTTACCACTAAATAAGGTCACAACGTCTTACTGCTGGATAGGATCACAACGGCTTACCGCTGGATGGGGTCGAACCGATGTGAAGGAGGATGGAACGACTGAGTGGTGGGCCTGAACCTCATGGAGGCTTCCTACGTACCATGCATTGACATGGATCAAAGACCACATAGTTTAGATGGAAAATATAGTTTAACGTCATGCGGGGTGGGGGAGAACCGACATGAAGGGGGTCAGAGCGACCAATGCGTGGTGGGATTGATCCTCGTGAGGCTTCCTATGTACCCTTCCTTGGAAAAGATCAAAGACCACGTAGTTTAGGATGGTGTTGGGATTATGCTCTGAGGTAGACCATGGTGGTGGGGCTTGAACCTCATAGAGGCTTCCAACGTACCATGCCTTGACATGGATCAATGTCTCTGTAGTCTGGATGGGATGTGTCGGTGAACCGACGTGAAGATGAACTGGGGGTCTGATGGGTGTTGGGAGTCAACCTTATAGAGGCTTCCTACGTTCCCTGACTTGGTAAGGATCAAATAACATGTAGTTCAGGTGGAGGGAACCAACATGAAGGGGGTCGAAGTGACCAATGGGTGGTGGGCTTGATTGTTCGGGAGGATTCCTACGTACCCTACCTTGGAAAGGATCAAAGACCACGTAGTTCATGATCGTGTGGGGCTTACACTCTAAGGTGGCCTAAGGTGGTGGTGCTTGAACCTCGTAGAGGGTACCTACGTACCATACCATGACATGGATCAATGTAACTGTAGTTCAGGTTGGGTGTGGAATACAGTTTAACGTCATGCTGGACGGGGGTATTATCATGGTCGATGCTTACTCTAAGCCCACGTGTGTCATGCTTTGTGTGATAAACAAGAGGCAGAAATGGCCTGATGACCACTTCGAGAAAGGTGTGTATGTGGGAAGCGGAATGAGGCTTCCGCATGGAGCGTCCCATGAATTCAAGGCATACTCCAGGATGGAGGCCTGAGGGAGAAAAAGCATAGTGGGAGTGGTATTTGGGACGGAAGAAAGGATAATCACCATTTCACATCATTCCCTTGGCTGGCCTTGGCACCGAGGGAGTGATGATGAATAGGGGTGATGCCTCCTGCAAAAAAGGATAGGGGCTTACACCAAGGTGGCCACCCTTCCCCACAGACAAATTCCACTCAAATAAGGAGTATATCATCCCCTATGAGGTATAATCCCATGTCTATAAAGATGCGTGGGCATGGAGAATGTCCGAGGTGGGGGGACCCTACGTGCAAAGCACCGTGCCAGGTCACAGTTTAGCGTCATGTGTTGAGGATGAAGGTGCTTGTCAGTATAACGTCCTGTAGCTTGGATGATGTGGGTTTTATCTACACCACTAGGACTTACATAACTATTACCCTCTACTGCTTGGTGCAGAGAGTGGATAGGCAACACCATATTGAGGGGGGGTGTTTTGGGGTGAACCATCCTGGGGTCCACGTTACCGTGGCTATGAGAAGAAGAAATATCCATTAGCATGCCTATACGAAGAAGCATTAGGCGAATCAATTAAATGGGTGGTATCGTCTAGTGGACTTTGAATTCACATCATGCTAACCTGGAGGGTCGCACGGGAAAAGGATATTCTAAGCAGAGGGGTCCATAGGCAGGGTCCTTGTGGAGCTCTGTTGCTCCGCGTGGCAGAGGGCACTAGCGAAGGGGTGTTCTTCACAAAGTGGGTTTCTATAGCCTTAGCATGGGGTGGCGGTGCAAATGGGAGGTACTTTGCAAAGTGGAAGGGCATTCTCACAGCATAGCCTTGCAGAGAAAAGGTGCCTCACAAAGCAAGGTGTCGGGAAGAAATGTGCTTCACGATGTATAGGGATCCCACCTTAGCATGTGGATCATGTGTATATGAAGGGTGTTTCATGAATCATGAACGCTCCGCGACAACCCAGGTCCCCTTGGGGATCCCGTTCCTTCGCGAAGACCATTAGGCTATGCGAAGGGCACCCCTCTCGGAAGAGGGGATAAAAATGGGATGATGGGGAGGCACTTCGTGGAGTAGAACTACCTCGCACATCTCATGGTTTGCAGATTGGAAGAATGATTCATGATTCGAGATCTGGGAAGCTGAAAGGTCATATTATCCCTTTTCTGGGATTAGGGGGAGCCCTATATTTATTGGCTAGAGGCGTCGCAGAGAGGATCTCACGCGGCGCGAAGAGGGGCTTGGTGGCTTCACAGTGGGCTCGCGAATGTCAAGTGAGTTCGTGGAGAATTTCACCTCCTTGCTTCGCGAAGGGCTCGGGAACATCAAATGTGTTTGCAGAGCGTCATTCCTCCTTGCTTCGCAGCGGCCGCAGTGCTTGGGAACTCCATGAAGTGGCTTCACGAGATAGTCAATGGGGCCATCTTTGGGCTTCTTCTTTGTCCCGATTATTAGTGCCAACAATATCATTAATTGATTCATTTGAATGCATTGATAAAATGCTAAATATATCCAACACCTACTAGGAGCACAAATCAAGAACTTGAGTCAAACTCCTACTCCTACACAGAAATTTTGATCTTTTCATTGAATATTCAATTCCTAAAATATTTATCTTTATCAAAAACATACCATGAATTTCACTTCATCTTTATTGACAAAAAGAAAATACTATGTGAATGATTTTCTATGGTAAACTCTTATGCGCAAAACTATTTCGCATTGCAGGATTGTCAGATATTCTTTTGAAAAAGTTACTTCTAATGTTAGGGGAGACCACATATTTACAGAACTAGTTATACAAATGTGCAAGTTCCTTTTATGCCTTACCACATTCATGATAGGCTACATTTAACACTGTATTTTATGTTTACAATATTTTTTCATGATTTCAACATTTTCATGAAGATCATGACTTTTCCAAAATTTGATGTGAAGATTTTGAAATTCCACTTTCACACAACTTTTTTTGACATTGTTTTGGGTTGTAAGATTAATTCATGAAATATCAGATTTTTTTACAATCATCTCATGACTTTTTCATATGCTCATTGACCTCAATCACATAAGACACTCTATTTATAGATTTTTACTATGACTGGACATGGTTCCAACCATCTACTATGTTGGGTTTGTTTAAAATCAGCTAGATAAATTCAATAAATCACCTTCCATGGATTAAAACCCAAAAAAATATTAGAGAACTCATACAGAACACAATGTCTACATGATCAAATATTAATATAGAAAATAGTATAGGAAGCATTAATTGGCATCTCATGTTATGGAATGATAAATATAAACAAGAGATGTTCTATGAAAAAAATCACTATTTCCACATTCCACATAATTCTAAACATGTCATAAAATCATTGAATACAATTTACACATACCTCTTTAGTTTCATCAAGTCCCAAAAGCATTCGACGGATGGTAAAATCCCTACGGACAAAAAATATTAAAACATTGAATTTATATATTCACCAATTTTTCAAATAAAGCTAAATGATGTTTTATTTGAATATATATATCATACAAATAATTATGCTAGAATGTATCTCCCAAAAAATCCTACATCACATCCATAATCAGATTTAAATAGTTAATGAATATGATGATAGGGGACTAGCCATAACCTCCTCAAACACTGTGACATTGATAAAAAATGAGTTTTAACCAATTTTTCTTAAACACATATAATTCGAATGGCTATGTTAGAATGTTAGAGACATGTTCATCTATTCAAAATGGATTATTTTTAATTAGACATTGATAATAATTTTTCTTTTTGGAAGTGAAATATGATCATAATATGATTTGAATGATTTATCTGAACTAGATTATCTATAATATTGGTCACACTCTTATTGTCATAATAAATTACTATTAGATGTTTCTCCACCTCAAAAATATATATTAGTTGTTTCTTTGATGAATGTATCAGAGTTCAACACTTTGGTGCAGATATATACTCTGCTTCAACCATTATAAGAGAAGTGTTTAATTGTTTATTCCTCAATCAAACCACACATTTGTGTCAATAAAAAAAGAACCACTATTAGTAGAAAATTATTAACAAAATCTCTAGACCTATCAGTATAAAAAGTGATATTAAATGATTATTTATTCATATTACAAAGTATATACAAAAAATAGGTGTACATTTAATGTACCTCATGATTATTTTAGTTTCACTAAAATTATCTTTCCTCATAATACTTTTAATATAGGCCAATAACCATTTTGAAATGATAATATTATTCTTTATTTAAGTCATGTATAAGAATATTTGAATTATTATCCTATATATTCTAAGAACCACATATATATCAGACTCATTCTTTTAATGTTTATTCGATACCAAAATCAGCATCGACATTGGTTTGGTTTCGTGCATACTGAATTTCATTAGCTACTATACTGAATATTTGTCTAGTGAAATGAAGATGTATTCTTTATCATGAATCAACTAACACCCAAAAAAATATAGCAGTTCACCAAATCAAGGACATTTTAAAATTAATATTTAATGTTATTATTAAAATTATACAATGATCGTGCCTTATTCTTCAATAAATAAAATCATCTACATACATAAGAACCATATATTGATGTGTATCACTATTCTTCATGTAGAGGTTATTTTCAACACCTCATATTTCAAATTTGAGATTCTTAAAATAAGAATCTAGTGATGAATACTATATCTATGGTTATGGATTTAATCAATAAGGTTCCTTATTTAATCAAAAAACCTTCATTTTTTCATTAATAATTATAAAACCCAGTTTTTTCAATGTGGACTTCATCTTCAAGAACACCTTTTATGAATGATTTTTTGAATTCCATCAGATAATATATGTAAACAATTTTAATCTATCTAAAAATAATGATATTGATTGAATCTAGTCTATCCAATAGAGGAATTGCTTCTTCAACATCAATGAATTCAATCTATGAACTGATTTTACACACCATGATCCCCAAATTTATGATCACACTTCCATCTTCATTAAATTTATTTTTTAAAAAAACACTTTGTTCTGATCAAAATTTGATTGTCAAGTCTCTTAACAAAATCCCATGTCTCTTTCTGGTAAATTTGACATAGTTATCCATTAATATAATGACCAAAATATTTATTCATTGAAACTTCATTAAAAGTTGTTTTTTCTGTAATTTATAATAAGGAATAATGTTATTAATTCAAGACTTTCTTCATTTGTGTTGTTTTGGTCCAATCCCCAATGATGTTGGATTGATCAATTTATCCTATTATATTCTTCCTGAAAGGTTCTGATGATATTTATACTGTAATGGATTCCTCTTTTGATTCTTCTTCTCTATTATCATCATTTGTTGATGACTGATTATTTTTAAAGCATACCATCATTTCTACATTAGAATATATCCATTATCCACATTTTTCTTAATCATTTTTCATATCATCAAATGATCGCCTTGAACTATTTAAGGATTTTTCATCAATGATATTAACTTAACTTCTATCCATAATTAATATACAATGGTTAGTGTAACATTTTTAAGAATTAATATCCATTGAACATCAAAGGAATATTCTCACATCTCCAGCATCACCATGCATTCCTTTATTGTCATTAATTTTTACAACGAATCATTTAATTCCAAAATATATAAAATACTTTAGAGAAGGAATATTCCATACCAAAGCTCATATGGTTTCTGTATTTTTCCCATATAAATCCCTCCTCTATTTTCAGTCTACAATTGTTATTAAATATATAATTTTGTGTAAGGATAAAAGATACGACCCCCAATCAAAATAGTTCTGGAAATATTATAAACATAATGATTGCAACATTAAATAATTATATTTTTCCATTGTGTTCTAACTTCATCACTGACATTATTTATTCTTTTTTTTCCTAGTGTTTTTCAAATTTAATGGATGTGTATTCTCCTCCATTTCCAGATCTTATAACTTTGATTGTGTAGCCAATAACATTCTCATCTATTTAATGATAAAATTTCATGAAATAAATAACATATTATTTATTATGTATAATACTTTCACAAGAAATTATACTATAATCATAAATAAAAATAATAATTTAACCATCTCAATATGTATCACCCACATTTATGGGGCCACACACATCTATATGGAAGTGACCTAGAGTATTTGATACCATTTTTTCTCAGGCCGATGTGAACACCTGACCACAATTCCTCACATGAATGAATCAAATTTATTTATTTTCCAATCACACTTCAGATTGGGAATATCGATGAATATATTCTATATAGATATCTTCAACATGATCTCTGGATTAGTGTGAACCGAACATTTGTTCCCCATGTTTCTTGAACGTTGAATGTTTTGTAAAATAGGATTTAATTGCTGTCACCCTAGTATAAATATCCATATATTATGAATTATTTCATGAGATATCTAACAATAATTCCATTGATAGTGCACCCATTTTGATTTAATTTCACTATCAATTCGGAGTCACATAGATTACTCATATTGGAGAGACTGTGATTTCAACATTTCACAGACATAACAATAGTTTATTGAGTCCATTATATACTAGTTGGGTACTCTCACCACCATGGATAATTAAATCTCCATCATTTCAAAACCTCATAGTTCCATATACTCATTTCATAATAATATTTATTAAATATGAATTTCAATTAACATTGGATGAGAATAGTTTATCAATAATAGACATTCTATTGTTCTTTGTGTCTTTGAAAGTTATTTTTGTATGATTGTATTTATTAATTTTATTATTTTCCTTCGATGAGATAGATAATTGAGTGGAGGATAAAATTTAACATTAAAATATTGTATCCATATGCATGAGTTCAATACACTCAGATATTTCTTGTATTTGAAAATAGTTATTCGCAATAGAAACTATTCCTAGTATGCTGGTAATGGATTATATCTATATTTTGTGGGTAATTCTCCCCCACATTTTATCTTCCAGTAATAAATTATATTATATCCATAGTTCGAATAGTTATAAATATTATCCAAATAAATTATTTCTTGTATATGATTGATGATATGGTTTAATTTCTCATTTTTTGACAACCAATGGATTCCCTATTTAGATATCTCTTTTATTCATTAGAGAATGATATGTTTGAGCATATAAAGCTAAAAAATTTAAATTTAGAAATATTTAACACATTCCCACATCCATTCCAAATAATATACACTTCTTTCTTAAATTTTGTTGAAATGAGATAATATATGGATACTTTAGGATAATTTTCATCTCTTTCTGTTGATTTATTTGATGATTTATTTTTTAGTACCATAATTGCCTTTGTGACTTGTCAAAAATTATTCTTCCCTTTATTTTGTAATATCTTGTTTCTAACATTTGATATTTTATCATCACATCTAATTTCATTTTTCCCAAATACATGTCTCTCTAAAAATTTAGATCCCTCCCCACTCATTTATAACCAAGTTTTTTTCCATTCTAATAGCTCAATATCAAGGAATATTTTAAACAATATATTCTTGTTTTTCCCTTGAATCCAAATCACAATCTAGTGTACTCTGTAGTGTGACTACATCATTTTAGCATTCTTAATGTTTATTATTCTTATCCTCTAGTATGAGTGTAAGATCATTTATTAATATTTATCTATCTTCAATGATAAGTTTAATTTCCATAACTTCTTTTGTTATTTCAAGATATGTTGAATTTTCTTATTCTCCATCATCCGATAAGTTAATTTATACTTCGAGACAATAAATATACAATGATAAATATTACAAAATATATCTCTTTTTTGTGTTTTTCACTTATTGAATTTCAAGATTATCAAGGGAATCCTCATGTTCCACTTTTAGATCAACAACAACAATGATCTGATTAACATTATCAACATCTATTAACGTTTATGAATTTCCAACTATATCAACTATGAATTCTTGGGTTTCATGTTTTAACTCAGGTTCATCATCCTCAAAAATTTTATTGTCAACATGTTCTTATTTATAGAAAAAAATATCTCTCTATAATTTATTTCATGATTTGAAGTCTCTATTTTGGGGAAACCATTTATATGTTTTCTACGAGATTCTTTCCTTTCATTCTTTATCATAAAAATAACATGTGCACTGAGAGGGATTGATCCATCCACTACCACATAAAAAATAGTCTAGAGTAATATTTCATTCAAATAAACTTTTTTATCTCTTGAGTTTTTTTTGGAAAATGGAGAAGAAATTACATCTTTGTCTTTACATTCGTCAAAAATATATATGGAAAACTAATTTCTCTACATGGATTTGAATTCCATTTATATATATAATATTTTTTCATCTTATGGTTTGACTATCATTTCATAATCCACTAGTCTTTTAAGAAAAATATCGAGAGAAATTTTAGATAGGTTCCTTTCTTCAAGAGATGTCAGTTTTGGATTCCACTGGGTTGTAATATATCTTAATATTTTCATTAAAATTTCAATATATTTAAATTCTTCACCAAGTCTTAAAAATAATAAAAAAATTGGTAATTATATTAATAATTGTATCTTTATTTTCATAATAATGCATTTTATTATAATCAAATATTATGTAAAAAACATGATATTTGGCCTCTTTCAATTTATTATGTTGTTTATATATTTACCTTTTTTCCACATAGAATTATTTATTTTAAAAATCATTAAATTAAAATATATTTTATTAGATAAGGATATAGTAAGGGTATAATATACTTTGCAATCTACATCAAGCATCATTTTATTTGTTTCATTCATAAAAAGTCATATCACATTAGTGACATGTAGTCCCTAAGTAGCCAAAAATAGAACTTATATGCCAATGGGTCTTGAATGAGATCACATTCCATTCAAAATAATATAATAGTTTCTTCCATAATAGAGGTGGAATCCCCTAAATTATATTGAGTTATCCACAAACAAAATAGAGGAAAGATTTAACTTCATCAACTTGTATGCTCTTATACCACCTATAGGACCCTAGAACACACAGAGAGGGAAGGGTTAATTCATGGGTCACCATTTTATTTTAATGTGATGGGTCATGGTCCCATGATTGTAGGAAAATTTTAAAATATTTTTGGGTTCATTCTGAATTCAACCATTCTTATGTAAAGAGATAAAAAAATTGATTAAATTGATTCCCCATTAAGGGATAGGCCAAAAGGTATATGTATAAAGTGTGTATGTCATACCAAAATCAAGTAAAATTCAGTTTTTGTGGGTTAAAAATGATCAAAAGCAGTCACATAGTATTCGTAAACCATAATTAACCCTATTTTAGGTATACCACTCTGCCTGTATTGGAATACATTCGTTGAGTCCCCAAGATCACTACTTTAGGTGATGTCATACTTAGTTTAACGAAATTCAACTCACATTAGTAGATTGAAATTAAATATTTTTTTCTATCTGTCATATGAATCTACTTGAACTATATTCATTATATGATTAACTGAAATACACTGATCAGAAAATTATTTTATCCAACACCTTCTAGTAGTAAAAATGGAGTACATTTGCACCAAACAAGTTATTTCATATAATTTTTAATTATTGTCTCACAAGATTACATTTATTTAACACTTTTCATTCACAGAAACATACCATGATTTTTAAATGGTCTTGATAGGAAAAAGTGACACCATGCTTGTATGATTTACTATGTACAATAATTTTGTGCTAAACTTTTTTACATAGTGGATTTATTAGACTACATTTTTAAAATGTTACATTGAAAGTAGGGTTGCAGAATTATTTATATACCTTGATGAAATTTCACTAAAGTTAATTGGGAACATTCCCCCATGAATGTAAGCTTGATTATTACATCATATTTTGCACTTAATATTCTTTCAGGAAATTTAATTATTTTTCTGCACCTCTTTCCTTTACTATATTTTGATGTGAATATCTCAAAACTCCACATGTATGAAATAGATTTGACATCGTATTTGCTGTGTAAGATTCTTTCACACAATTTATACTTTATTTGTGAATCTAATGCATTAACAATTTTTTTTGTGAGTATCTTGAATATATAAAATTATTTTCAATATTAGTTTTCTATAAAGTATTTTGAAATTTCAATAAATATTGATGAATATAATTAATTTTATTGATTTATTAAATCAATATTTATTACCAAAAAGTATGCAAAAAAATATACTCATTACTATATTTCTTTTCCTAACATCAATATAAAATTTGATCATACATGGAAAGAATTATTTTTAAAAATTTATGTTGTTGAGTAATTTCAACCTCATATCTCCAATGAGAAAAACACAAATTAGTTGGAATTTAAAAAATTTCATGAAAATAAAATATTTTAATTCTAAATATAAAATGTAGAAGCTCGACCACAAAAGCACATAGCAAGTGTATACTATAAGTAAATTTGAAGGACTAAATGGAAAAAATTCCAAAGGAAATAATATTTTATTATTATTAGTAAAAACGATTTATACACGAGTCTTGTATTTCAAATGAATACAATAATTACAAAAAACAATTCGAGGATAAATTTATTTCATCTTATATATCCCTCAATATCATTCATAGTACACATAACAAATTCTTTTGTATCGGAAAAAAATAAGGGTAAGATCAAATTCTCATTTGTGTAAATTATATTTTGAGGATCAATGAATCCATGATAAAAATAATTATGGATGGGTAAAAAATTGAACATGCATACCATTTAATCAATAATATGAAAATGATGTGATAGAAAACATGAAAAGATAATAACTAGAAACAAATTATATCCAAATAAATATATAATTAATAATAAATATAAAAAGGTAGAAAATTGAAAACATGTTCTATTTAATCAATATGATTAGAATTAAATTAACCAATAGATTTTAACATATTAAAATATCATGGAAAATAATAATTATAATAGTAATTTCAATATATGAGATGATAAATTATTACAATTCATGTTTATGGAATATGAAAATCTATACTATCAAGATCCATCATTTAGAAAACATAAAAATAAAGGTAGAAACACATTTAATTTTAGTAACATATTGGTCTAATGAGAACCATTTCAAGAATCGATGGATTTTAGAAACATCAGGACCACCCATCACTACATGTTCAATGCATTATTCATATTGAGTATTATATTTAATAAATATAAAATATTACTTATCAAATATACATATTGAATAAATAATATAAATTTATCAATAATTCAACATATAATCAAATACAGTTCAATTTAAACCCCAAATGAAAAATATCGTAGTGTTCATGAAATAATCAAATCTTCGAAATATTATATGGATATTTATAATAAATAATGTAAAATTATAATACGTTATTGAATATATAAAGGGTAATATCAAAGGAATAGATGAAGTTACTACAAGTAATATTATTAACTAAATCTATTATAAACCATGCATAAGAATAATAAGCTTGATATCTATAAAACAAATATCATCTTGAATTGGAATAAAGGGGTTTTGTCATTGATAAATAAAAATAATTTAAAATATATTCTAAAAAAACTATTGGAGAAAATTTCAATATTTATTTTTAATACATTTAGAAATAATTCTTTAAAAATAATATTTAAAAACATTTTCTTAAAATTTTCCTTTTAATCATTCAAATTATGCTTTGAAGAAATGATGTTAGGTAAATCCGTAAAAGCTATATTAGGTGAAAATAAAATCCCTTTTTCACGGGAAACACTAGAAAAATATATTTTTCAGAAAGAGACAATAATATTCCTTTGAAAACATGGGTAAGAGAAAAAATTTAATTTTTTTAATAAATCCTTTAGAAAATGTCCAAACATTTTTGGAAGACATTTTTAGAAAATTTTGGTTTTGGAAGAAAAGCAGTTCATTTACGTAAGAGAGAATGAAGTTATGTATTCATAAAGAAATTTTCAAAAACATTTTGAGTAACAAAGTGTCAAAATGGATCTATTAATTGATTGTGGTCTTGAATATTAATAGACAAGAATATGAAAGTGGTTATTAAATAATGGTCAAATAATTTAATACAATATAAATTCATGTCTAAAAAATCTAAAAAAATTGATATTGTGAATTAAAACATTCAAAATACCATAATGTTTAAGTATGGATCGATCAATGAATATATTTATTTGTATCAACATAAAATCCACATAGGAAGTGGATATAAATTAATAAATATTCAATGTAATTTTACATATAATTATAGATCATTAATGAAAATGTGGATTCAATATAATATAATGAAAATGAATTTTGTTTTGATATTTCTTTTCCACTTGGAAACTGTTAAATCTAATCCCCATAAATGAAATAATTCAAACTAAAACCCAATATATCATGAGAAATGAAGGAATCCTGATATTACATGAAAATGTGAAGTACATAAATCATATATATGAAATTAACTGAAAAAAAGAATTTTATTATTCCAAGATAATGTTTACAATCACAAAAGGAAGTGAGACTACAAAGATTATAATTATAAATGTTCATTAGGAGAATAGCCATTAATCATTCTAAAGTGTCCTATACTACATTGAATCGTAAGAATCATAATATTCAGGATGGTATAACATTAAATTGAACTAATAATATCATAAGAATTAATAGTTTCACGATATAAAAATTAAAAGATTAATATATACACCTTATAATGATACTCGGTTAGTATCATCCAATAAGTCTCAATAGAATGTAAATTAAATGAAATTCGTTACCTTGTGTTTTTGTTTTGGGTAGACATAACATATACTATAATTAAATGTGTCTAAATATGTCACTAACCTATAAAACAATGATATTTATTTTTATAATATCATATATAATATTATTTTAAAATCATATTTCACATTTTTTAAAACTCATTCCTTGTTTTAAATATTTCAGGTGTAAATATCATACATTCTCAAGTATGTTTTTACTTGTAATTTGTTGTTACAATTAAAAACATGATAATTTCATCATCTACGTAATTTAAATTATGATTTTAGTATCATATATATCCATTATAAATGAATTTATAATAATTCATGATATTTAAATATAAGAAATGAAATGCACTATTTGTGGTGATGGTATGCTATACGTTTGCTTGAATTCAACAATAATATTTTTTTGTGTTAAATGAATGAGATGGAAATGATAAATATATATATTATATTGATAGTAACATAT
Organism: Viscum album; assembly: GCA_963277665.1. Taxonomy (NCBI): domain Eukaryota; kingdom Viridiplantae; phylum Streptophyta; class Magnoliopsida; order Santalales; family Viscaceae; genus Viscum; species Viscum album. The sequence goes on from OY728135.1 coordinate 1,282,137,837, forward strand.
ATATTTCATATATTTTACATAATTTTATTAATATCATATTTATTATGTTCCATGTATATTGTGAAAGAGTCACATCGCTCTAGGGATTTTGTGGTGCACCCTTCACCAAACAATGATATTTTAATTACACAAAATAAAATATATAAATGTATGTGTTATAAATTAATTATATAATAACAAATTCATAAAAAATACCATATATATAATATTTAAATAATTTATACATGTTAATTCCCATCATGAGAGGCGGTAATGGAAGAACTAACAACATCATCTTGTGAGGCAGTTGTTCTCCGTACACATAAACTGTAATTTTGTTACCCATTAGATAGAATTTGTTATAATTTTATATATAACTAATAGAATAAAAACATTTATTTATATTTAGGATATATGGGTTTTTATATAATTATGGAAGAATAAAATTTTATGGGGTGGAGAATGAAAATAAAACCATGGATCTTGAGAAGTTTGTTACCACTTATTCAGTTAACTACATTGGTATTGCACGAAAGTGATATCTTTAATGGATTTATTCCCATTGATAGGCATCTAGAATGAGGGTTGGTGTTATTTGGTATTTTTCAAAGATATTGGTTATTCCAATGTCCCTTTAGTGGTGTAAGGAAGTTATAGGAGAGGAGGCATTTTGATAGTTGAGAGGGAGTGGCGCGCACATGAGCCTCAACCCAGTTGGTGAGGACTCGCTAGGTGCATCCAAAAGACCCAAGATCAAATCTGGGTGGAGGCATATTTCTGGTACTGTAGCAATACTATAGCAGGCCTGTAGTAGTACTGTTGTAGGCACAATTCGTTACTGTAGCAGTTGAAACTATTCATCCATCTGGGCCTTCGGGCCACCGGTTTGGTCCTCGGGTCCTGCATGGATTTCAAGCCACCCAAGGCCTTTGGGCCAGTTGATTATCAAGGCCTTCAGGCCACCTTAATTACTTAGGGACACCCCAAGGCCATCGAGCTACATGAATGCAGGCCCCAAACACACCACAAAAATGAGCAGCCCCAAAAGAGGATTCAGAGCAGGTGCACTCACCAGAGAAGAGCCAAATGGATTATCAGAATGAGAGGGTATGGCTATTCCATCGGTACTATCATGTGCTTTCTCGAAAAGCCCAGCTAGATGGTTATGCAAAGCTGGAAAGCTATTATCAAGATGCAGATGCTGGGGAGGGGTAGTTCCTTGTAGATAGTCTAGTTGAATTCCCTAAGACGTTTGGGTCATGTAATCTCCTAGCCTATGGGCCATGTAATCTCTGAGCCTATGGGGCTCATAAGGGTTCCCCCTCATCCCTTGAAATGGGGGTTATCAAAAATCAATAAAAATTAAGGCCTTCGGGCCATTCAGGCTGGATGAGTGGTGCTCTTGTAAATTTGGAAAAATGGAATTCATCCTATTTTATTCATATTGGATATAGCTACAATAATGGAAAAAAACAGCACAATGGATGATATGGTTGATATAGGTCAATAAAATTTATTTGGTACATTTTTAAAGGTTAATTTGTCCCTTATGTTTTTGGATTGGATATTTGTTAATCATAATTTTACTTTAATCATTTTTGAAAAATTTAATTACATTCTCTAATATTTTTACTCAAAAACTATATAGAACAAATTATATGTTATAAATTATTCTTATACAAAATATTGAATAATGTTTTTTAAATTCCAATCACATAAGTGGCGGAAATTAATTTAAATTTAATCCCATAGACGAGACAACAATAGAAGTTTTTAATGTAAAAATGTTCAAACGTCTTCTATGTTTTTATTCCTAATTTAAAAAGTGAAATTGATTACCAAAAATATAATTTATTTAAATGATAGAATATTTTATCTAATTTAAATTTAAAAACCATATAAATTATTATTTATCCCTATTATTTAATTTAGATGAAAAAATAGTTCGGAATTAAAATTCAGAATTTTTCAATATTTATTAAAAATGAAACGTTAGAGAAAAAAGCATATGATCTATGATAAATTTTAGGTTAACATTTAAAACATTAAGTGTATTATTACTTATTGAATTTTAAATTGGTTAAAAAATTTAATTTAAAATTTTCATTCCATTAAAAGGTGTTAAAATTTCCTTTATAAAAATACAGGTTTTCTGTGTAATATTTGTGTTTTCCTTATTATATGCCAATCAAATATATTGGTTGAATATACAAAATATTTTACAGAATATATATAATACTTATTACATTAATATCACTAATTAATTCTAATTTTATTATTTATTTAAAATAATGAATATTTGTTAGCATAAAATAGTTTTCTATAAAATTATTATGTCTATATTCAATTGCTTCATATATTAATTTTGAATTTATTTGTAACATGTGAATTAATATTATATTTTTATAGATCATATATATTTATAATCAATTAAATACATTTCATAAAAACTAATTTAACTGATAGGTTATATCTTATTATATTAAATAATAACATTATAATAATATATCACTGTTCCGTAAAACATAGTCTTGTGCAAGGCACTAAAAAACTCATTGTTGCGTGTTACCAATAAAAACTTATTTTAATGTTGATTACATGCTATCAACTATATTAAATTTAAATAAAATATCACAAATATTACAAATTCTCATGGATATTTTATTCCCTTACTCTCTTGCTGTTTCATGTCTCATATGTTATTAAATAAATGTCACTCTTTTAGAGTTTTTGTGGCATGACATTATCCCCACATTAATTTAATTTCATAATTGCATTTTAAACATGATATTAGAGATACAATTATTGACGTTTTATTTTGATTTAAAACCGTATTAATGAGAACAGTTCATAAGAAATACTCTATAAATGAAAGAATGAGAATTAGTATACTCACATAAAATAAAATATAACTAGGTCTCTAAGTATAAGACCATTAAGAGAATGTAAATTTACAAACATTGAATAAAAGTGTATATTTTTTCAGGGAATGATTTATTTCATCTGTCAAAAACAATTAAAATATCAATGTGATTTTTTGGAACTCAAATCCAGAAAACTATGATGATTTAAAAGTTCACTAGTTCAAAAAAATTAAGGTATTACAAAATAATTTTTTAGATATTTTCCCTTAGGTTATGAAATTATTTTATAGAATAATATATTAAAAAAATTACATACATGATAAATTTTTATTTCCTATGAAAAAATTCAACAATTGGTTTCCCTTCAATAAATTTATAATTCATCCCCTATATTATGAAATTGGTATCCAAAAATTTACTTTTTTTCCTTTAATCGCTAAAACAAACATTTAATTGATAATAAGGCCAATAGAAGTGAGAAAATCCATTAAATTTGTATCTAATTCTTATTCAATGAAAATATGGTTAATGTGTTAATCTATATACATATAAATATATTTTACATGTTCATAATTAATATCTATTCATCAAATTTTTCAACTAAAGACAAGTACACATTAACAAAAACATTGCGTATGTAGGTGTTGGGCGTAAAAACCTTATCATCCTTCAGTTATGGGTTCAAGATCTATAGATTTTTTTAAATTGATTGGCTGTCAGCCAACATTAATTTTGTCATTTTACAGAAACATATTAATTAAAATTACAAAATAAATATGATGGACGTATCTGAAATAAGTTTAGTCACTAAATATTCTTTAAAGTGTGTATTTCAATACACCTGCAATAGATAAATACTTCATGCTTTTATTTCTACATATATACTTCAATGGGGTATGGTTTATCCTAGGTCATTAATTGTATTTATCGATTCAAATTATTTATAATTTTTTGTCGATAAAATATGATTTATCATAAGAATATCCCTTCGTAGTGCCAAACCAGGTGTGAAGTATGGCCCGTTGCTGTTTACCAGGTTACGCTGAGTCAAGAATGACACACCTTGTTTGAGTTCTTAATCAAAAGTATGTCTCCACCCGAACCATGTCTACATCATTTATCCAGACATAGATTTATTTCTAGGAAAATCATATAATCACTATCTAACTAAAACATTTAGATGTTCTTATTTACATATCTGCAATTCTACCTTAGGGAGACGTTATGTAGTCAATATTTTCCTAAAACTAATTCCCATGATTTCTAATAATATTATTTGATATAAACTATAGAAAAACAACCCCAAAATCATGTTTCCAATGTCTACTACCATTAAAATGGAATTATTAAAATACAAAAAATCCTGAAGGACCCATGAGTTTAGTATTCATGGTAAACTAGATACATATTTGAGTCATATATTACAAATGAATACACTAATTACCAACTATTTGTTTTCATTATAGTATAATTATTACAAATAGTATATATCTATATGTCATTCATTGTATGCTTCATGGATTATTGGGTATTGGAAAAAACAAGGGAGAGATCAAATGATTAGTAAGGGTAATATATAACAGATGCAATATGGCATCAATGAGAATAATAATTATGGCAGGGTAAAAACCTAAACACCCATACCATGTAATCCAAAACTAATATGGAATTCTATAAAAAATATGGAATGATAATAACTAGAAGCACATTCTATTCAAATAACTATATAAGGAAAATCAGCAAGGATAATTTAGAATCTAAAAAACCATTATATTTAATTAATAAACTATGATAAAAATATATTCAAAGATCTTATCATATGTAAACATCATGGATAATAATAATGATAAGTGAACTTTTTAGGAAAGAAATGATTAATTATTTTGTGTCACGTCTATGGAAAATGAAAAACTTTACTATAAATATTCACCCTCCAAACTATTTAAAACATCTAGTAGAAACCTATATAATATTCCCAAATTATTTTTCTCATGATAATATATCGATATATCAGTTGTCTATATATACTGTAGGCCCCACAAATCATTTAATGTCAAAATAAATATTCAAACCATGTAATCGATTTAATTAATAAAAATATTTCTTATCAAATATCCATATTGAATTAATAATACATATTTATAAATTTTTCCCTTGATAATAATATAACAAGGAAAGTTAACACCGCATTTAAAATGAAAAGAAATTCAGGTAATAATTAAATCCATGAATGGTGACATTGATATTTAGTATAAATACAATTTATAATGATCATTGTAAACTGAATATTTCAAGGGAACAAAAAAAGAATCATATCAGTGAATGTGAATACTATCCATGTCCAAATAAATCCTAAACCAATCAGAGGAAGAATAATGATTGTATGAATACATAATATAACATATATAGTATTAATAATAGTTTATGTCATTGATGATTAAAAAATATATTAAATATAATTTATAAAAACTATTGAAGAAAATATCTATTTCATTTTGAGGAACAATTTTTGAAGATTTTTCATTGAAAATAACATTTACTTTTCATAAATATATCCATTTAATGTTGAAATACATGTTTTGAAATGTTATGTCCAGAAAATCTGTATATTCTATATGATTTATGAATAACATTACCTTTTCATGGTAAAAGGATAGAAAAATTCCATGTTAAGAAAGTGATAATAACAGTCTATTGAAAACATGTGTAATTGATAAATAGAGTGAAAATATTGATAATAAATAATTTTGTAATTTTAAAAACATTTTATTGATAAGATTTTTAGATAACGTGATTATTTGAAAAAAACATATTCTATAACTAAAGTAGACATAAAGTAGTGTTTTCCTAAAAACATTTTTAAATCATTTTGATTACCAATGAGTAGAAAATTTTATTATTTATTGGTGAATGTCTTGAATAAACAATGTATAATAAAATATATGTTTTCATTAAAAATGAGAATAAAAATTCACTTAATGGGTGTTCAAGTGGAAAAAATCCCAAATAAATTGAGATAGTGAAGTAACCCCTTTGAAAGTCCTTAATAATGATATTTAAATCAATAAATAAATAGATTTTTATGTATTAACTATAAATACACATACTAAATTTTTAAATAAAATTAGAGATATTAAAAGTTATAATACCCATAATAATAGAACATGAGGAAGTAATATAATCGAATAAAAAAGAATTATGTTATGAAATTCCATTTCCACTTGATAACTTTTTTTTCATATCCTCTTTGATGAATTAATTCATATTGAAAATCAAAATTTCCTAACAAATAAATGAATCATGAAATTATATGAAGAATTTATAGTATGTACACCATTTATAAAAAATTATTCAAAACATTTATAGACCAGATGGAAGATAATGTTTATTAATTGAAAAGTGAAGTGATATTTCAATGATAACCATTAAAACCATTCACAAGGAAAATAATCATAAAACATTCCAAATTTTATGATTCCACATTGGAAAATTGCAATCATAATCTACATAAAGAAATAAAATTAAATGATAATTATAATATCATGAGAATATAGATATTCATGAACAATTATGTAAATAGATATTACATACACCATAAACTCAAGAAAGTTCATACCAACAAATAACCCTCAAGGGAATTTCAATTGAGATAAAATCCATTACTGTTTTTTTCTTTTTTGGATGAATGTACACTAAACTCTAGTATTAGGGTTTTGAATATGTCATTAAAATATAAATAAATATACCTATATTTATAATATCATATATAATTTTCCTTTCATATCCTATTACCTGCTTGATGACAACTGTTCATTATTTTCTTCATTTTCAGTGTTAATTTCCATGGTTGTCGAGTAAGTGTTTAATTATTATTTATCATTCCTATTAATTAGATCATCATTTCATCATATCCAGATTTTAATCTATGATATAAATTTTACATATATCATATATATATATATATATATATATATTTATTTATGCATTTATAATAATCCATATTATTTAGTAATAATAAAATAAATGCACCTTTAATGGAGACAGTTGGTCGTACGTATGCGAAAATGATACATTCATTTCTATATCATATAAAAATAATTAAATTTAAATTATATAGATATATATAATAATTATTTTATAATATATATGACATATATGTTACATATATTTATTAAAATAATAAATAATACATTCTATTTATAACATGAAGGAATCATATCGCTTTGAAGTGGAAATTGTCCATAATTCCACAAATGATATTAGACTAAATAAAAAATGGAAAAGAATAATGTCATGAGTAATAAATTAATTATAGTAGCATAAATTAATATAATATATCATATATATCCTATATAAACAATTTCCTTAAATAATTACCATTATAAGAGGTTGTAAAGGAAGATTAAACAACCTTGTTTTGCAAGTCATTAGTCCGTCATTCACACAACTGGTATGTTCATATCCAGCAGATAAATGTTTGTATATGTGTAGATAAAAACATTTCATAAAACAAAAATCATTATATTTAGGATACTACTACTATTATATAATCATGGAATAAAAAGAATTTAGGGTGTGGAGAACGAAAATATATCTAATGAGCTTGAAGAATTTTTTAATCTCTTTTTCAGGTAACACTTTCTAGGTAAAAAATGGGATTTTTTCCCAGATTTCATTTCAATTTAAGAATTATAGGATGATAGGTGGTGTTATCAATGAGTTTATGGTCTGATCATATTCGCGATGATGTGGCCTGATAGGTGTGAGGAAGTGGGAGGATAAGCCATTTATAGTAGGGGGGGAGTTCCACTCTATTAAAATTTGGAAAGTGGAATTCCAACCAGCCTTTTAGAAATTTATATTACTCCAATAAATTAAATAAATAGATTAAATGCTTCAAAGGGTCAAAATTGTTCCATAAAATAGTCATTGAACAATGTTATAGGTCATTTTGGCACTAAATATTCAGGATTTTTCGATTTTATGCTCGATTTCCCCTTAATCATTGAAATTTATTTTAATTAATTTCCCTAATTTTTTAAGTCAATGGGTAATTTGAAAAAAATATAAATTATTCTACTTCCAAAAACAGAATACATTTTTCAAATTCCAATAAAAAAAGTGGTATAAATTAATTAAAATAGTATCTCATAGAAGGGGTGATAATGTGGGGGTCTAAAGTAAAATCATTCCAAATATTGAGATGTTTTTGTATATAATTTCAATGTTAAATTTATTCCAATGAACTAAATTGAATTATTTAATATTTTAAAAATTTCTTAATGTCTATTGATACTATATTCTTTTATATTCTTGGTGTTTCATGTCATACATACTATCGAATAAAACATAGTCTTTTATAATTTTTGGGGCATTACATAAAATGAGAAATTAGATATCATAACTAAAAAATGGTTATCAAAGGATAAATAATATAAATTTAGTTGTCACCATAAAAAAAATGGATAAATATGATGGAATTTAACTTAATTAATAGTAATTAAGACATCAATTTTTCTGAATTTAATTTTATTTTATGAAATTGAAGAAACTACTTGGAAATGAGTATATATATTATTGCAGATAGTTTTATATCTCTATAAAGGTGAATTTGACACCTTGTTGGATACTGAAATCATTTTTTACTTATAATAAACAATATGTGTGTCTTATATATGTTGTTCCAAAAAAGATTAATTATCGATTTAGAAAATAATTCTTGTCTACTTGTTCTAATTTGGCTTCCAATCAATTGGATGATGATAATTTATTTAAAACAATTATCGACATCTAAAACACCTTATCCTCTTCTATTTTAGGATGGTATAGATGAAATATTTCCTATGAAGACCTCTTATTATTTTATTGATGGATTATTGAGTAATTTTTAAAACTCACATAGCACATAAGGATCAACAGGAAAACCATATTTTCATTCCCTCTTGGAAAATATTGTATATAATAATACTTTTTTGTTAATTTAATTATATATTAATATTTCAGTTTTGTATAGTTTTTTATTCAATTTCTGTAATTTTTATGATTAAATTTATGAAATATTTTACTCTATATTGATTATCTTAAGAGTTATTTTTATATTATTTTATTATTTAATCAAGAATTGATAAATGGTCCGTTATGGATATAGAACAAAATAATATATCCCAACATAATTATCATTATTATAAATCGGGATTACCCATTATATTAATGCTTTACATTTTATATTTTTCTATTGGGATAGTTTTCTGTCAATAGTTAAAATGAAATTATTATGTTATAGCTTCTGCATCTGAGACTGCAGAACATGTTTAGTTTAATTAAACAAAAATTGATAACGATATGTTGGAAAAAAAATTATTAATGGAATTATTGAAATTATTAGTTATTATTTAACTTTATTTTTTTCACTGGCCAATCTATAATAAATTTGTTGGAAAATAGACAGGTTAGAAACCCATTATTTTTTAGATGGATTTTTCAAAATAATTTGATATTGAAATAAATGGTAGAAAAGGATTTTAAAATAATTGTACTGTCTATTATATTATATTAACAAATTCCCTATGTGATAAACTTTAGATCCATCAACCATGAAATATTATATCCCATAATTAATAATTACATATCTTCTATAATGAGAGAATAATATGTTATGTTCTTTTAAATTATATAGATAAAATGATGTTGCCAATTGGTTTTATAAGAATAAAAAATATATTATAATGAATTTTAATAATAAATAATTTTGGGTTGATCCAGACATGTGAAATTTAGTTTATGAGAAAATAATCTGGTGATGTATAAAAGTTTATACATTTTAATAATTGTTGGATATATTACATATATTGATTATTATTTTTGTAATATTAGTCCCCAAAAAATATATAAATTTTATTGAATCATGTTTATATTTTCCTAAAATTTATATAGTTTTATTAAAATTCATTATAATATGTTTCACCTACCAATGTGTGTGTTTCATTTCTGAGTAGAATGTAATCCCTAAGAAACCCATTTTTAAAAATGATTAATGTTTGGGGTATGAATTTATTTTAGGAATTTTGAAATAATTTTATATGCCTTAAAATTTTATTTTATTTTATATTTTTAGTTCTTCCTGGTATAGGATATTCATGATATATTTTATGATTAGATATATGTTTTAATAGGGATGAGCTAAAATTAGTTTTATTGATACTGGATTCCATGATTTTTATCAATGATCTAGGGACCTTTATATTAGAAATTTTTTTATATAATTTTATAATTTAAGGATTTTTTAATGTTATTTTTTATCATATAAACAACTTATAAATAGAATGGTTTGTTTGAAAAATAAAAAAATAAAAATTTTATTTTAAAAAAAATCAACCTAATAATAAATGATTAGTGTTTGTGATAGAGTGATGATATTTGGAATTATACAACTAAATTAAAAACACTAATTTTAATTTCATATTTTTACATGTGTATGAAATAACTTTTCACTTTAATTTCGAGTATGGAAATAATTTTTTTGGTTATTAAATCAAGTAACATTAATATATTTTTTTCTATGAAAATAATGAATAATATAATTCCATTAAATGAATGAGATTTTATATAATTTAAATGAAATTTATGGGAAATAAAAGGATAAATATAATGATTTTATTTTTTTAATGATCCTTATAAACAATTCACATGATAAGAAAAATTGTTGCTATTAGAATCTAGATGGGTTTTTCCCAGGTAATTTGTTTTTTCCGAACAACCTGGTCAATTTATTTTCAATCATGTGTTTCCCTTTTGAGAAGGGAAGAATAAAAAAAGGCTATGTCACATCATTCATAGTCAAAGGTAAAAGATTAATATCCCCGATAGAATGTTTTCAAGAGCCTATTGGGAAGAAGAATAACCTCCATCTATTTGACCAGAACAGAATCCTATGTTGATCTATTTTAATTTAGTTTTGATTAATCTACACATACTGATTTTTCATTTTCATATAAACCCATTTAAATTGTGTAAATATAATAAAGATACTTTTTAGGTGGAAACAACCATTGTTATATTATTATTATATTTTTTCATTTGAAATATTATAAAATTTAATATATATATATATATATATATAATTTTATTTTATGATTATATTTTTTCATTTTATATGTTCTATAATTTTTCAGATCAAACCAATATCCTTGTAATTTTTGAAATAAATATTAATGGGGGATTTTTTAAATGCATGGAACTAAATTATACTAAACTATGAATAAAACATGTTCCAAATTCTGTGTTTTGGGAAATTATTGAAATGAACATTAAATTCCTGAATCTGATTAAAAAAATACCTTTCCGAAATTTTAAATCAGTCATAATTTTTTACGATAATAATTAATTCTCATATTATAAAAATTTACCTCACTTATTAACAAAACCAAATAATTAATGATCAAAATGTAATTCTTCATGTTTGTATCAAAACATGTTATTTTAAAGCACATGGGTAGAATTGTATAATAAAATCTATTTCTTATAAAGTAGAAAAAATTTCCAAAATTAACCTTTTAGTTTGGCATAATTTATATTTAATTTCATTGATAGAACTTATAAAACCATGAAAAAAATTAATGATGACATACTATTATCTAGTAATCCAAAAAATATATAATATAAAAGTTAAATTACGTCATCTAGTTAAATTCATGTTTTGTGGTTTTATATATATTGTTGGATTACACATAATTTGAGGCCTATTTGAGGGGAATTATTTAGTCTTTGAATTTGGCTTTTATTTTAGAAATATATTCAGAAATTTTATTTTACTTATGTTGTTCTGATGACTATTTCTGAAAAAAAATGTTTAAAATAAGGTTATGATGGATTGTTGAAGTGAAAATTATTAAAATAAACTATAAGAATAAATAATGAATCAACATCATTCTAAATAAGGGAGACAAATTATAAAAATAATTTTAATATTTAATAAATTAATCCTTCCTTTAAAAAATTAAAATTTAGAATAGATATTCAAAATATAAAAATAAAATTTCTATTCTATGTATGGTTGTTGAGTGGGATAATAATTTTATTAGAAATATTAAAAGTATTAAATATAAATTAATATTTTATAAGTTTTTTGAACTGATTCACCATCAATAGTTGTAAATACATGATGATTTTCAGTGAAAACTATAATCATATATATTTTATTTAAAAATATCCCAACCACATTTTTATTATTTTAGTATTATTATATTATAAAACCTACCTTTCCAAAACTTAAAAACATACCTTAAAATATATACAGTTAAAGAAAATATGTTCCTATATTTTGGTGGATATTTAGTAAATCATAATCCAATGGTGATTTTATATATTTTTTATTAGAATCAATATTCATAAAAAAAATAATTCACTAATATGATGTATGTTATAATGAGGTAATTGTTTTGTGCGAATGGGATGCTTAAATATCTATAAATGGGTTGACTAAGAGTAATTATTTTTTTGGAATAATGTATTTTGAGGAACCATGGTATTTTTTTCCAAAGGGAATACTTCTAGAGTCTTCACATTCCATTTTATCTTGAAACCATTTTCATGAATGAATTTGGTTAGTTTCCATCTTGAATACACTTTTTTATAATATTTTCCAAGGGTTGTCTAATATATAAAGTTAAATAGCCTATCTAAGTGTTTAAATTTATTCATTGTGGAATTTAATTTTACTACAAATATTTTAACTTAGTTTAACTACATGAAGGTATAAGATACATTGAATCCATTTTATAGAAGAAACAATAATAATGTCGAGTAATTAGTTTACTATTCAAAATAAATTAAATGTTCACCCATATGTAATTGTGTCTATATTGAGATATTTAATTATTTAATATTTTTATAAAATAAGTAGGAATATACTAAAGGGTTAGAACAGTACACTATTGTTTTCTCAAATCTAATTTAACAATTCTTTTCACTTCTTAATGCTTATTATGTAAGAAGAATATTAATTATCAAAAAATACATTTTATGAGTTTTGAATTAATAATTGTTTCATAAGAACCATAGAATAAGATCAATTATTTAGTATTTAATTAATAGATCAATAAAATCAACGAATTAAACATATTTAGAATCCTATTTTTCATACATCCAAGAAAACCACAATATTTAACTAATTAGGTTATTGAAATATTTAAAAATGGAACCATTAAAATCCCTTCACTCACTCTAAATTTCTCCTCGTATAATATTAGAGGTGTAATTTAATGGGCTCACATGATCTTTTTAGAATCTATATAGGATTCTTAGACAGGTCAGAAAACACCATTGTATAATCATCACACAATAATATTTTTTAGGTTTTCATAAAATACTATCTTAATTCGTTTATTTTTATTGTAATAAAAATATTTTATTAGTTATTTTATGTTAAGTATGATTTTAATTTTGAATTCATTACATTTATTTGGAATTTAGTTTGTTTAATGTAATATATTGGAAAAGTCATGTATATTATATAAATTTTTCTCACATATATAATATAATCACTATATGTCAAATATGAGCTAGTATCTAAAAATGTATGATATATAATGGGGAGACATTAATTCTCTATCATATCTGATCATGAACTTTCATAAATACATATTGAATAATTGAATAATCTTTATGATTAACTCAGATAAGTAATATTGTTAATGAAATTAAATTTAACTCTCAAATTGATAGGTTCAATTCATATCATCACTTGTTAGATTAATTATAGTGAGGAAAATAAATCGAATAACCTACTAAGATTATTTTTTATTAAAAATATATAAATTTAAATCCAACCATATGATGGTTCCATTCAAATTTTCAAGATTTATTCATTATAAAATTATTATCAACCTCATTTCCATTTTCTATAAGGCATCATTTATCATATAATAACTCAATTTCTTGTCTGTGATGTGTATGATATTTTAGAATAAAATAAAACATTGAGATGTATAGTTTCCATTAAATATATCCATAACATGTCTTTAGTCATTAATTGATTACTGTATTCCTAATCATTCATATTTAATTTTTTATAATATTATTTTATACAATTCAACATTTTTATATAAATGATCACATATTAAATCTAATTAAAATACCATTGTATTTTTTATGTTAGGTAAATTCATTTTTTCCAATAAATATGAAAATTTATATTTTTCTTAATTTATATCCATTGAATAAAATTTTAACTAAATTTCATGTCAAATAATATATTTCATTTGGAAATTAAATTAATTTAAAACAGATTATTATATAATAAATTACTATAAATGGATAAATAATTATTCTAATATCCACCTTACCTTTGTAATATATAATTTACTTATTTTTGTTAGTAATATATTAAAACACATATAGAATATAACATCCACATAATTCTCTCTATGAAAAATCGTAGTTCATATAATTTTATTTTATTTTATCCTTAAATAATTAATTCTCAATTTTTAAATATGTTTTTATAATGAATTTTGTTTTTATTGATTTATATTTTCTACTGATATTGATGTATTAAATTATATCCTATTATAAATATATTTATCATTGTTTATTTTTAATGTTCTAGAACAAAAAATATATATATTTTATCGTTTCTCATAATTGTAAATTATATCATATAAAATATACAACACAAAAAGAACCCACATGTTTGGTATAATTTGTTATTATCTACAAAACTATCATATTACATAATAAAATCAATTTTTAATAAAAAAAATAAACATCAAACAATATTCCTTTAACCAAATGATATGTTATGTAATGTTTATCATAAATAATTAAAGCATTAAAAAATAGTCAACATAAATTCTTTTTAATACCTTTCTTAAATCATTGTGTCTCAAGTAGGAATATCATTCTATATCAATACTGATTGGAATACCAACATGATTTATGTACATAGATCAATTTAATAATATAATTGAATCATAATATATATTCATCAGGAGTAATAGAAAGATTATAAATCAAATCATTAGAATATGAAACCAAAAAAGGATACCAATGAAAGTGTGAAATTGACCATTGAATGTAAATTTAGAATCATAATAAAATATTCATGACCCATGAAATCATAACCTATTAATTTTTGTAAAAAAATAAGAAAAAACTTAACATATGTCATCGATCTCTGTTCAGAGCCTTATAAAAAGATAAAAATTTAAATCCAAACCATGTCGATTTATAAAATTTTCATTATATATAAATAAATAAATTTTGGGAAATAATTATTTATCATAGACATCCATAACATATATACACCTTAATTTGTGAACATTTCTATCAATATGTCATCAATAGATTATAAAAATATATGAGGAAATATAATTCTTCTTGTAATGTATTCGAGAATCATATTGTTCTTAAAACACCATGAGCCTAATGAAACACCATATTTATTAGTTCCATGTTATATTAGTCATTCAAAATATCATGATTTACACATATAATGAAAATGAGAAAAAAAAATTATTTGTTCATATCAAAATATGAAATCAAGAATTGGGTGAGATGATACCAAACATTAAATCACAAATACTGAACAATTTAATACTTTATATAGTTAGACATAGATAGTTGATTTGAATTAATCATAAATGGTGTATCATCTATTTATAAAAATTATATTTATTACGAATCATGATATGAGTTTTTATTAATTATCTTTAATATTAAAAAAACAATTTTTTATGACCCTGCCAACATTATTTTTATGGTTAAAAATTCATCTAATCATTTATATTAATAATAAATGCCTCAATAACTAATCTGTGAAAAACAAATATAGATAATTTATATGAAACATGGATTTTAATTTTTATAATATTATTTATGTAAAAAGTATTTGTGAACATTTCATGAGGAATGTTTTTGTATTTGAAAATTATAGAAGGGATATAAAAATTAATTTTCAGTATAAAATAATGTATAATTACATAATAAAAATTGAACAAATATTAAAAAATAAAAATAATTGATAAAATATTTATTTTTAGTATAAAATATTAATATTGATCTAAAACATTAATAACCTGCATTTCCATGTATTTTTTAATGAAATTATATGGGATTATTTCAAGACTAGGATCTAAGATGGCATGTAATTCCGAGGCCCGAAGTGGATGCAATGTATTTGTGAAATATATTCAAACTTCGTTAAATACAAATGCGATTGGGGTTTTATAACTTTTAAACCAGTTCTCGGATCAAAAATCATAGATCACCATTGAACTCAGAGTGTTGGGATTCACCTATAAAGGGCCTGACATTGGCTGGTGTAGGGAAATAGTGGAAAGTTGATTTTTGTTATAAATAAAAAAATTAGATATATATTATTTAATTTTCAAATCATTAAAACTCATAAATGGTAACTCATATTGGAATTTTAAGGGTAAGGTTGAGCTCATGTAGATGTGATTCCCTTAGGGGGAGCCTAACATTGACCAGTGTGGGCCTGCATTGAAAGTTGGTTTTTCAGATTTAACCGTAAATAACATAATAAAAATAATAGTTATTTTATTTTCAAATCATCATAACTCACAAATGGTAACTCAAATTAAGAATCATACCCCACCATTTAGTTCGTAATTTTATATTCTTATAAGGTGGAGCCTAATATTGATTAGTGCGGGATGAGAGGGAGTATTAATTTTCAATCTATTCATAAGAAAAATAAAATAAAATAAAAAGTTATTTTATGAGATTTTATTCTTCATTACGTAGAGACTCCTCTACAATGCTGTGCACCAATGAGGCGACAATAAATACCATTAATGAACTTCATTCACGAGTCAGCGTAAAGATGCTACAATGCAGCATAACAAAAATATTGAATTCGGATTCATAAATTAATAGAATAACAAGCTATGTATGATTGTTGTTAAAATCCTAGGATTTCATTGAGGATTTGGTTGGTGGTGATGATGAAAGATGAATACACTTTTTTCCTACCTTCAAGGAATCTGTAGCAGCAGTGGGATGCAGATCCTGAATCAATAATGGAGTTGCACGTTCCCATTCTTCCTCAACCAACTATCCTTTCCTTTGATGGGGATTATAAGTTTCTGTGTGAATTGATTTCCCCTAGTTCATTCATTTAAACGATGAAAGCGGGTCAAATCACAGACCATTTAACCTTTGGATCGATCATTCAGGCAGGATATTCTAGGATAACTTATCCATATTTAAATTGAATTAAATTTATTTCCATGTTCAATCCTTATAATAGGAGTGGATCAACACAATGAAAAATTACTGTAGAGGTTCATTCCTCAAATTATTTGCATGGATTTATTCCTCCCTCTTTACAACGTGTTATTCATGTTCCTTATAAGGTTATAAATGACTGATTGTTGTGCACCAATTATTTGGCGCACTGATCCCAAAACATTTACTCCCCACCACATTGTTATGAACGAGTGGAGGTGTGATGAAGATGATGGTTGATCATAGTAGAGAGGGCTGCGACCAGTATGGCCCACACTGGTTCTGGGAGGCGACGCCGGTCTGGTGTCGCGTCAGACAGAGGAGTTCGTCTGTAGGTGGATGGATGCGTTGATGAATCGTAGTGCCAGCAAGGAAATACATCAGGCTGTGGTGGTGAAGGATAGTGGTGCTAGCAAGGCCTCATATTAGTTTAGGAGACCCTCGACTAAGTCGTAGGTTGATGAGGGAACGTGGTCCATGGGAACATGTTTGGAGGGGAGGCATCCAACCTCCACTGGCTATGTGCAACACAAACCAGATGTCGTTCAGGAATTCGGGGTTGGGAGAATTGGGCCACAATTGCATTTCATGATAGTGAAGCAAACATGATTGTTTGGCAGCCCTGGAGGAAGGAGAACAGGTCTACAATTGTGGGCCATGTAGGGTAGAACACCCACCCTCTAGGTGGCTTGGATGGTTAGAACCTTCCAGACAAAGTCAGACATGGCTGGAGGAATTGGATTGGGTCACTAGGTGACCTAGTGGGCTAGACCCATGGCCAAACTAGGCCATGTCTCGGAAGGCCCAATGGGCTGGGCCACATGGCTACGTTGGACTCGGTTAGCCCAAACCTATACAGATCAGGTCAAGTTGGCCAAAATTGTTCGGGTCGGTCCAACCTAGTTGGACCGGGCCCAGAAGCATACAACCACTATTTATTAAAACGCTAATATCATTCAAACTAGGGACCTGATTGACGTGCCTCGTATGACACTGGGACCCTTGTGATGAGATTGACATTTGGGTATACTATAATTGAGTTTTCATGGATTTCAAGATACAACTGATGTCTTTAGGATTATATTTTCCCAGAATCAAGTGCACTATAGAGAAGGAATCCTAAGGATTGTTGTGACATGAAGGATATGACGAACCAATATCAGTTGTTGAGAAAATGAGAGGACATTAGTGGTCCAGAATATTAGAAGACTTTGGTGGTCTAGAAGACGAGAAAACCTCAGTGGTCCATGACATGATCGAACATCAATGGTTCAATAGACGTGTGTTTCTCAGTGGTCTTGTAGAGGATCTGACCATAGTTGTCCAACACAAGAGCCATCCATACTGTTCCTACAGACAAGCAGACCACAGTGGTCCAGTAGACGAGCACACCTTAGTGGCCCAGCAGCCAAGTAAACCTTAGTGGTTCATCAAGGATTAGTCCCTTAGTAGTAAGAGATGACTCATCTTTACTACTGCAAATATTACTTCATATAACTTGAGTAATACTTTAGGTGAGCTATAATTGCATTGGGGTCTTGATTTTTTGTCTCAATTTGGGGAAACACCTTTAATTTTTGGGGACCCTACTGTGTATTTTTTTAATCAACCCAATATAGGATTCACCAAAAATGATGGGTCTCATGAAGGTGACTAACTCTTCAACATAGACCTTAGTGGTCTGGGACTAGGTGGAGCTCAGTGAGATGGGATAGATGAGAGGACATCTATGGATAAAGGCAGTTACCTTTAACCCACACATCAGTTAGGGTATTGAGAAAACAGACCACGGTAGTTGTACATTGTGGTTTTGGTCATTTATTTTTGACCATTTGTACATTCATTTTTTATTTTAATCTTTGTAACTATGTCAGTGATAGTTTTGGATTTTTTTACATTACATAGTTTGATATATGTGCATGAAAATATGTTTAAAGAATAATGCCTTCCCTATTTGGGATATTCCTCTTCGTTGCTAGTCCACATCCCATGGCCTATGGATGGTTGGCATGGGGTAGTCATAGCATGGGCCCTAAGGGGAAGGTCCTAACAAATTGGATTCAATGGTGGTTGGTTTTACTTTAAGAACCTAGAGTCTATGAGTTTAGTTTTGGGAACTGTGTCATGTGCATGAATATTGGATTTTAAGCCAAGGAATCTAGTTAAGATATGGCGGCAGAGTATCCATACACCAGGATGCTGGATTATGCTTTTCAACTCGATACATGAAAACACAAGTTGCAGGGAAAATGATGGTACATGCATCATATAGGAATGGGTTGGGTTTTCATGGAAATTCTAGATTTATTTCACCCGGTATAGTCTATTGATCATGGTATATCTTGTTTTTTTTCAAAATGTTTCCGCATAGACATCTAGTCAAGATTCCACCATTGATCACAAGGATGATCTGCGAGGTGACAAGATAAGTATAGGGGTTCATACTAGAGACCAAACCATTTGGTGGTATACCAAATATTCCACCACAAGTGGAGTATCACATAGTACTCATATTTACAAAAAATGAGAACTGTGGGATGAGCACCTTACTTGAGTTTCAGTGATAGAAACCCATTGGGTTCTAAGGCGAGCCCGACTCACAGTTTTCTATGGAATGGCATGAGGTGGTGACTATGTTTACCATCTAGTCAGGGCAATATTAGAATATATGGAAGTTATAGAATTGAGCCTTCTATGTGGCTCATGAGGGTGATGATGATATTTAGATTATCCGATCTTATGATGAGGTGACTTTTCTCTGGATAGAGGTTTATAACCATTCTAAGAGGAGGGGATCATTCCATAAATGATAAGGGTTATTCATGCCCATGATCATATATGGATTCAAATGGACTACATGTTAGTTGATTAGTATTCATTGAGGCGTAAAGACCTTTATCGGTACTCGATGAATATGATAAGACCAGTGCCTCAGGGCTTATTCTTCTATGCGAGATGTGTTTAGGTACATCGGAGCAAGGACTATTACTCTGAGTATTCCTCTTTATGATAGGGTGAGAGAGTGCACCATTGTGGTTTAAAGACACTTACACGAACAAATACAACTAGTGGATGTTATTAGTGGAAAACATAGAAGCACATGTCAGTCTTAGAGACATTTATGTGTGATACATTACAAGAATAGGTCCAAAGATTGGGGATCTAAAACTCAAGGCTCGTACAGTGAGCATAGTCAACTAATAAAGAGGTGATACTTTTCAAAGTATGGTAAGGGGCATATCATAGGAGATTTATTGGTCCATATTACTGATAGTGAAATTGTATATGGGCTACTGGTGTAGAAACAGTGATGGGAACAAATTAATCTATAGGCCTATAGATGTGGAAAATGAGCTAGGGGATAAGAACGAGGTGGTATACATTTTAACATGTTACAACAACCACGAAAACTTGGTCTATAGTAGGCTTATGGATTTAGTGGATAGGGATAAGAGACTCAATAATCACTCCTATACTGACGGTGTTTTCTAATTCTTGAGGAGATTCTTTCATTTGGAACCTCTTACTGGAAACGTTAATGCCTAACATTGTCAGTTTGGGTATAGTCATTTCATATACAATATGATCATTATGAATGTTTTAGAAAATATTATTTGGTATTTTCACCACATTGGAATTTTTTTTCTTTGGTCAAAAAAGGAAACCTAAGAATCACATGAATGAACTCATAAATAAAAAGGTGTTTCTGATCACACTGGATTTGGCCGTCCTTACCCACATGGAAGAAGATGTTTTGAGTTCCTAGTTCACAGAAGTAGTGTCAGAGTATGAGGTCGTCTTTCTATAATATGTTCCAGGAAAACCTCCTCATATATATCTAGACATCAACATTTATTTTTACCATCGAAGGACACAAATATCTACACCTACAGATCAGTTGGCTCCCATAGAGATGTGAGAGATGAGGTTATATATGGAGGACTTTTATAGGATGGGGTTCTTAAGGCCCAGCCTTTCACCATGGTCTTCCCCAATATTGTTTTCTATGAAAGAATATGGGAGATTAAGGTCATGAATTAACATCTAATTCTAGAACCAGATGAATGTGAAGAACAAGTAACCTCTACCGAGGATTTATGACCTCTTCAATCAGCCGAAGGGATCGATATGGTTGTTGAAGATTGACATCATATCAGGCTATCACTAGGTTTGAGTACAAAATGAGGAAATCTCAAAGATGCCTTTCACCTGTTTCTATGGCCACAACGAGTACTTAGGGATGCCTTTTGGAGTAAAGAATTCCATTGTAGTGTTAATGGGGATCATGGACATGGTCTTCCTTATGTACTTAGACTGGTTGGTAGTGGACCACATTGATGACATCTTAGTGTATTCTGTTTTTTAGGAGGAGCACATGATGCACTTAAGTATGGATATGGACAACCTCTGAGAGCACCAGCTTTATAGAAATCTCTCGAAGTGTGATTTATTGATATGAAAGGTTTAATTCTTGGGATATGTAATCTCAGATTCTAGAGTTGTGGTGGACCCATCAAATATTGAGGTGTTACATTATTGGGAGCTAACCAAGAGAGTTACCATGGTGTAGTGTTTTCTTGTGTTTTTTGGGTATTATAAGAGTTTTTTACCTGACATCTTCACAGTGTAAAACACCCAAGAATGCATTGAAAAAGAAGGGAAAACCCAGTGAGTGGAGAGAAGGATGATAGTAGAGATTTCTGTGGTAAGGCAGAGCTTGACGAGTGCTTTTATATTGTGGTTTCCATAAGAGGGTGCCAACTACGTGGTGTACTATGACACATCATGATTTTATATCGGACTTTTCTTGATGTAATGGCATGAATTTATTTCTTAAGGATCATGACAGTTGAGACCAAATGAGAAGAACTGTGAAACTCATGACCTTGAGTTTGTAGTGGTAGTCTTCAAAATATATCTGTGGCGACACTACCTTATAGACGAGTGATTCATCATCTACTATTTCCACATGAGTCTCAATTATATCCATTCAGAGAAGGATTTGTACCTAAAATAGCGGTGTAGGATATAGTTCCTCTAGGAATATGACCTTGAGATATTCTATACTCCTGGGAAGGGGAACATGGTGGCAGATGCTCTCAGTAGAAGATCAAGTTCATAGCTACTGAATGAGACCTCAATGAAGTTAGCCTCTTTCCTGATATCCTTTTGTGGATAGAGATGAAGGAGCTTTTCTTTAGTTGATGGTAGTTTCCCCACCACACATATAGTTATTCTGGGAGGTGTAACACGGAGATGTTAGCTATGAGACTACACAAGCCCAGATGTCCACAGAGTATGCCCCTGATGGATATTATAC
This sequence comes from Viscum album, assembly GCA_963277665.1. Lineage (NCBI taxonomy): Eukaryota > Viridiplantae > Streptophyta > Magnoliopsida > Santalales > Viscaceae > Viscum > Viscum album. The sequence goes on from OY728135.1 coordinate 1,282,160,247, forward strand.
AGGTGGGGAGCCTGTCATTATTTTCAGAGGATGCACCATAGTACCAGTGGAGTTATGGGAGGAGTTGACGAGGGAGTTCCCTACAACCTCATTGGTAGTATATATATGTTTGGAGAATATGTTCCAGAACATCCAACATTAGTACTGGTGGTCGTAGAAGAAGAATACAGTGGTAGATTTTGTCTCAAGATGCCTCACATATCATAAAGTGAAGGATGAGCACCATGTTCTAGTAGGTTGGACACAACCGTTAGAGGTACGAGAGTAGATGTGAGATGTTATATCGATGGAATTCATGATAGGCTTACCACAGACGTTGATGGGGAATTATACCATATGTGTGATCATAGAATGACTCACCATGTCAGCTACTTTCTACCCATTCAAGAACAAGTTTATTTAGAGATCATGAGATACCTCTATGTGCAATAGATATTTCAAATTCATGGATTCCAATCTACTATAGTCTCAAATCATGATTCATTATTTACATCCCAGTTGTGTATGTGATTAAAAGAGGCGTTTGGGACTTCAATACGCATGATAAAATCCATTCACCAACAAATATATGGTTAGATAGATAGGAACACATAGACCATAGAGTATAGGCTTCGTTCTTTTGTTCTTCATTTTGTTCATAGATGGGAGAAACACCTACCACCGGTGGAGTTTGCATACAAAAAAACTACCACTCTATAATCAGTATGGCACCATTCGAGGCACTATATAGACAAACATGTATGTCGCTTTTATGCAAGACATACCCAGGTTTTTCATAACTCACGTGTCTATAGATGGTACATGCTACCCCTGAGTAGGTGCATGCCATCTGAGAGAGGATTAAGAGTGCATAGAGCTGATAGAAATCCTTTTCTAATAGGAAATGGAGACACTTGGATTTCAATATGGTGGACCACGTATTCATACATGTCTTTTTTCGATGAGGTATAATGAGATTTTGATGGGGAAACAAGTTATCAATGAGGTTCATTGGACCATTCCTAATACATCTTTGATTGGGTGTGGTGGTGTACTGGTTGGCTCTACTAGCATAGTTAGAAAGGGTTCTGGTGTCTTCCACGTATCCCAGTTGAGGAGATACGTGCATGACCCTTCTCATGTCATCAACCACTACATGTTGGAGATTGTAGACTACACATCATTCGTGGAATACCCCCTGGGGATATGAGATCTACAGGATATGATTATTTAGGGATGGTCGATTACTCATATACATGTTCGTTGGAAGAACAAGAGTCTCCATAAGAGAAAGTGGGAACAGAAGGCTCATATTCGTACTCAGTACCCCGTTTTGTTTGATTAGGCATTTTTTAGCTTCAAGGACATAAATCGCAATATGGGGGAGTATCGTAACACTATATAATTCCATGTAATTTTTTTAAATAAATGTGATTATTTCAAGACCAATCTCTAATAAGACAAATAATTATGAGGCATGGAGTGGCTAGAATATATATTTTAACTATTTTTATTGTTTATTAAATAAACATTGGAGTGTGTATTTTAAAATATTAATCCAGGACCTCGATCAAAAAGGCAAGGGCACCATTGAACTCATAGTTTGGGGATTCTCCTAGAAAGGTCCAAACATTGGAAGGTGAGGGCCAATAGATGAAGTTATTTTTTTCTGTAAATAAAATAAATGAGTAAAGATAATATTATTTTCAAATACTTACAACTCATAATCCTTGAATCAGATTAGAAATCTAAATGTACAGTTGAGCTCGGGAATCTCTTCTTCCTTTAGGTGGAGCATAACATTAATTGGCATGGGCTACCTGTGAATTTTTTTATTTTGAAGAAAAACATAAAAAAAATAATTTAAATAAAATTTATTTTATTTTCAAATCCTCATAACTCATAAACTGAAACTATGATTAAAAATATTTGACCATTGTTATGTTCGTAATGTTATTCTCTCCTTAGGCGAAGCCTAACCTCAACTGGAACAGGTTGAGGGTGATTGTAAATATTCATTATTTTTTGAAAAAAAATAAAATAACATAAAAATTTATTTTTATAAATTTTCATTATCATTAATAATAGACTCCTCAGTGCAGTGGTGCTGCGATGAGGATACACATAATCCCATTACAGAACCTCATTAATGAGTCAACGTAATGATGCTGCAACATAGTGTAAAAGATACGTTGATTGAAATTTTTTCGTGTAGTATCCCAATAGGAAATGCAGGAAAATTGGCATAATTCAGTGACATCTCTGAGTCTTTTTTGGGTGCTGATGATGAACGCCAAACACAAATTCTTCCAACATTCAATGAATCTCTAGTAATGAAGGATACAGATCAAGAATTGTGAAGGGATGCTCGTGATCCCAATATTCCTTGACCAACAATCCTTTCCCATGTAGGGTTTGATACTTTTCATTGTGAATTTTTCTCCACCATTTCATTCATTTAAATGACAAACAAGGGTTAACTCACGAATAAGTTAACCTGTGGATCGATCATTCATGCGGGATATACTTAGATAACTGATCAATGTTTCAATTTAGTAATTTGATTTTCTTTGTTCAATACATCTAACAAGAGTATATCAATACTGTGATTAATGAAAAAATAGGTTCATCTGCATATTCATTGTGTGGATTTTTAACTCCCTCTTTACCCGACAATCTTTTCATATTCCATTGGGTTATATACAATAGATCATTGCACGCCCATTCCATGGATCATTGAACAAAAATTGGACCCACCATTTTGATGACCCATTGGAGGTGCGGAAATGATGGAGGCAGGTCATAGTAGAGGAGGTCGTGGCTAGTGGGACATCGTGATGTAGATGTGGTGCACCACAATGGAATACCATGGAGGAAAAGGCCTTGGCCAGAAGGGGTTGTGATAGTGTTTGGTGGTGGAATTGGGCGGGTGTAGTGCCAAACAGAGGAGTCATCCAACAAGAAGCTGATGGCGGTGCAGAATCATAGAACAAACATAATGTTGTGTCATGCTGGGAGGCCATGGAGGTGAGGGAACATGGTCCCAATGAGGATCTGTGTCAGTATGAGAGAACTGTGTCCATGTCGTAGGTTAATGGAGGGCCACAGTCCGTGAGTCCATGTGCAGAGGGGAGGTAGTCGGCCTCCAGTGGCTATGTGTGGCACAAACTGGATGTCATTTGTGCGTCCGGGATGGAATGAAATGGCCCAAAATTAGGGAATGGGATGGTGATGTGAAGAGGGCCACAGTGTGGCCCGAGTAGAAGGAGAACCTCCCCACCATTTCAGGCTGGGTCAAATGAAATATAGGGCCACTAGGAAACCCTGATGGTCAAAACCAGCCTGATCAAGTCAGACATGGAATGAGGAATTGGACCGGGTCATTAGGTGACATGATGGTCAAGACCCACGTCTGAACCAGATGGGTTTAGCCATCCCCAATGGAACTGGCCACTAGGCAAGGCTGGACTAGGGTGGGCCCAGACCAATCCTGGTTAGGTCTATCTAGCCGTAATGGGATATCTCATGCACGACCCCCTACACCCTCCCATGCTGGGTTAGTTGGGTCAGTCCGACCAAGTCTGATCGGGGTCGTACACAACTGCCCCTATTTACTAAAACACCAATATCTTTCAGTCCGGGATTCTGATTTACATTCCACGTACAACATTGAGACCATTGTGACTAGACAATCCATTCGATAAGCATTATGTGAGTTCTTGTGGAAGACGAGATACGACAAATTGATTGAGGATTTGATTTTCATAGAATCAATTGTGATGGAGAGCGGGAATCCTAAGGCTAGTTGTTACATGAAGGATATGAAGAGAAGAAAATAGTGGTCTAGTAGGCGGGAGAACTTCGGTGGTTTATAAGAGGAGGTAACATAGTGGTCCATCAAACCAATAGTCCTCAGTTCTCTAGAAAACTAGTGGAACTCAATGGTCCAATAGACAAGAGGAACCCAGTGGTCCAATAGACGAGCAGACCCCAATGGTGTTGTAGATGATCCAAACATAGTGGTCTAACAGATGATCCACCCTTAGTGGTCCGGTAGATAAAATGACATTAGTGGTCCAGTAGACGATCAGACCTCAGTGGTCCAGTAGACGAGTGGACATAGTGGTCTAACAAACGAGTGGACCTCAGTGGTCTAGAAGACGAAAGGACCTCAGTGTTCTAGTTTCCAAGAAAACCTCAGTGGATCATCAGGGGTGAGACCCTCTACAGTAAAAGATGATTAAGCTTTATGACTAAAAATCTTACTTTATAAACCCTGAGTTATACCTAGGGTGGGGACTCTATTTTTTGTGTTATTTCTTTTTGGTCTGGCTAAGTGGTATTTCCTTTGTGGATTTGGTTTCCATATTGAGTATTGTGTCACTCACCCCTATACGGGCTACGCCCACTCCTTTCAGTTCTCATGAAGGTGATCAAAACTTCGACAAAGACCTTGGTGGTCCAGGACCATGTGGTGGTATGTGAGATTGGACAGACGAGCGTACTTCTATAGATACAGGTAATTACCTTTTCCATACCCTTCATATGGGGTCTCGAGCGGATGGAATGTGGTAGTTCTACTTTACTTTGGGGGTTTAGGCTTGTATTCTATACCCTTTGTACATTCACTTGTTATAGTAGTATCAATTTTTTTCTCAATGATAGTGGTTGTTTTCGTTGTGTTTATATTCCATAGTTTGAGCTTGGTTTCTATGTACAGGTTTAAAGTCAAATGCCTTCCCTTTTTGGGAAATGACTATTCTGTGCTAGTTGCCAGCACCTGGCCAAAGGATGGAGGGTATGGGTAGTAACGACCTAGGCCTTGGGGGACGATTCATGACAAAAACACTCAATACATTACATTAGACTTATATTTTACCATGACATCTTTTATAATGTAAAAAATATTATGATTAGGAAGAAACTTCCATACAAATAGACAAAAAATATATTGTTATATATTAATTGGGTAGAACATATCAATCATACAAAAATATAGTCATATAAATAATTGTATAAGTCATTCAAATGATATTTAGAAATTAAAAAACTCAAACCCTACAATCATTATTTCATAATAATTCTCTAACATTCAATGTAATCAACTAAGGATTTTATTTCATTACTATTAAGAAATTTTTCATTATTTCATATTTACTAATCAAACAGTTTTATAAATAATTATTGGTTATCCATCATTCCATATGATTCATGATATGATTGATATTGTGATTTCAACCTACGATATATTTCAATAATTTCACCATATCTACAATATTAAGGGTTCATAGAAAATAATTTGAAGATAATATATCATGTTCCATGTTTATTTCTTGAAATTATAATATTTTGTTTACAAAGGTCCACAATAAATTATCACATTTTTTGTATTAGTAAAATAAAAAAAGTTTATTTTATTAATTATTATGAAAATACATATTACAATTTTTAAATTATAAAAAATTTAAAATTCATTATTAATATCATATATTAATATTATTTATGTTTTATTATTCATTAATGATTTTAATATTTCTGAATAGTTCATGTATGTGGTTTAACCAACACAAAAAACTGTGGAATAAAAAAATGATTAGGAATATATGGTTATGCTATTGGAATTACTCTTTTATGAAAAAAATAATGATATCAATTTTTTTGAATAAATTTTTGGTGTGATTCAAAAATAGGCGTTTAATGAAGAATAAAAACTTATCTAGGTAATGTGAAACACATGAAATGAATATTTAATTCCTCCATTATGAAAATTATAGGATTAGATGATTTTGGACCCCATATTTTTACATTAATATCATGAACATAAATTTGGATTATTATATAATATTATATGGATGATATGGTGAGGAAATTGAATTAAATGTGTGATGTTGAGTGGCTGTATGTGGGGAAATTTTATTTTTTAGGTTTCATGCAACATAAGAATATAATCATTCAATAATGTTAAATAAATTAATTTTAGTATTATAGTTTTTATTGAGATGATCTATGTTAAATAAAAGTCATGATATACCACATGCACATAAATATTAATCAATTAATTGGTATATTTTATATCATTTCTCTAATGTATAACTATTTACCATGATAAATCATATATTACCAGGGTTATATAAATTAATCCATAGTAATTGAATTTTCCATTTCATCTTTTTTTACATGGTAATTAATGATATGTAAATCCTTTAAAAATAAAATTTTTTCATATTATATACGAATAAATTTAATAATAAAAAACATCCCAGATATTAAATTATTAAATTTTCTTTCACTAGAATGATTTTAAAATTATTTCCAAAAAATATTTATCATTCCATTAAATTTAAATTTTTTTCATCTTAATGAAAATTATTTTTCAATATATTTCATATTATAAATTTATCTTCCTATTGAAATAAAATATTGTATAAGAAAAAACATTAGACAATTAAAATATTTATTCAATCATTGATAATAATTTTTTTATTCAATTCAATTCAAATAATTATTTTAAATATATTATTAATATTTGTTTTATACAATCCAATAATTTTATCTTTTAATAATAGATAAAAAATTTCTTTTATTTTTAATTTAAATCAATGTAAAATGAATACAAATATTTTTTTAAATATATAGATATTTTCAAAAAAAAGTTTGAAATATATTTATTTTAAACCCAAATTATTTATATGTAAGAAATATATACCAAATATCATATTGATAAAAAAATAATAACTTCTATAAAACAATTATAACTTTTTAAATATTTCAATTTGATATATATATATATATACATATAATATAATAACAAATGAATATATGTCAAATAAACATTAATAAAATGACTATGTATCTAATAAACAAATAAAAATAATAATACATTTTGATATAATTGATTCAAAAAATAATTAATAAAATTTAGTTTTATTTTATATTTATAAATTTTTCTATTTTTTTCAATCCTCTGAAAATTATCATTAGTCATTAAATCATCATGGGCGGTCAAGATGGTGGATATTTAAATATGAAAATAATAATATTTACATAGGTATTTATTCATCATAATATTTATCTAATTTTGTTTATTTAATATTCATTATGATAAAATTTATTTTATAATATAGTATTATAATAAAATAACAAGTCATTGCTCATTTTAGTCGGGTCTTGTGGCTAAGAAGATATACGGAAACATATAATATATCCAGTGTTTTTTATTCTAAAAATATATTTTGTGAGATTGTGCATCACCCTTAGAAAATTGTATACATAATTATATATATTAGATTAATATATATGAGTGTTATTTTTTCATATCATATGATATCATTCTAATGTCTCTTCATAAAACAAATCATTTCTCTCAAAAAAATTAACTATTTTTCTATGATTACATGATTGTAATTTATCTATTAAATAAATTATATACTCTGGTTTTCTAGATAAAAGAGATAATCATCCCATTATATAGTCATTGGGTTCAGTACTTATAGTCAATCTAAAATGTTGTTCCCCAAAATTGATACTGGCTAGATGTTTTGACTAATAGGTGGTTGTTAGATTTCTTAAGAAGTGCAGTCCATTCCATAAAAAATCATTATTTTTTTAGGATCCAATGAATCTATGGCTCATAATTTGTAAAACTCGATATAATTTATTTTTTATTATTACTTTTCACAAAACTCTCATATAGAACAACCTTTTTAAAATGAATCATTAATGTGTGATTAGCAAATCCTTCATTCATTAATATATAGCAGTACATTAAAATTAACATTACTATACATATATATTTAAAAATTAGTTCAATTAAAATGGTAATAAAATAAATTTTAAATAAAAAAACATTATTAGAATAACCATCATCGTACTATCTCATGTAGATCATAATGTTAGTTGTAACTATATAAAATTAAAATAATAATAAATATTATAAATCAATTATGACAGATCTTAAGGAATATGATGGATGATTTTGGATTTGTATGATACAATATATTCTGACACACTTATATTTTATTTATTTTTATTGAAATAAATACTGTGTTCTATTTAGTGTACCCTAAAAACATTATTGTTGAAATGATAAGTGATATAGTATTTAAATATTCAAATATTAACAGTGAAAAATAGTCATTCGATTAGAGATGATAAATAGTGTAATGTCTTAGGGTTTTGATGTATGACATTGAAATACATATAATAATATTTTTAGATCTATGCAATAAAATGAGGTAATATTCTGATACCCAATGAGCCTGAAATTAATTTTTATGAAATATATTTCATATATTATACCATGCACAAGTAGTTTTCCCAAAAAAGTAGAATAAATATGATATATTTCCTAAATCGTAAATATGAGTGAGTCTTCAAGTATAGAATCTTCTTTTAACCATCGGTGTGTCATTATCATTGATAGCACATGCCATTTGTAAAAATTCCATTGTGTGTGGAAATGAATAAAATTAACAAAGTAATTTTTTTACATAACATCGAAATTAATCAATAAATATATGTGAATGGAGGTTGTATATGGGATGGATGGTAAACCATGGAGATCTATGATCTATTAAAGAAGAGTGTTCTTAAAAAATGACGACATATGGAGATGAGTTTTGGAAATATACACCAACATAGATCAATAATTGTGCCAATTTAAGGAACAAAAATTATTTTTTCATCAGAAATCAATCTAAATTGATGTTGGAAATTTTTTTCATTGGATTTATATTTTGTTTATCATTTATATGATCAATTATGATAAATCAACCAAAAAATTGATCCATGAATCAAGCATATTGCTGAATGGGTTTGTTTCAGTTAGCAATAGGGTGAATTTATTTGTGATTATCTGCAATGTCTTTGTTAATAATTTTATCATCTAAAAATTGTGGTCCACTAGAACAAATAATTTAGTGTGTTTCTCATCATTTTTACTTATTATTTTATCCACAAACTCTTCATTCATCATGTGGGTTCTCTAGTGGCTCGGTGTACAATATTCACTAAGGAAGTCACTCATTGTGCAAATAATTCTTGGCGCAACAATTTGATATTGTAGATTCAGGCTAGAAATTATTTTATGGTGGTTATACAATAGAATAAGATGTTTATTATATGTTTTGGATACCTCATTTTACTATTCTATAATTCTCAATAAAGAAAACCTTCAAAAATGTTTTTGGATTGGTTGGACGGCCAGATCTAGAAGATCTGATGATGGAAACTCCGGACCAAATATACTAAATTATTCTATCATGAAGCACATATGAATCAATGGTCGAATAATTATGGGAGACGAGATGATTCTTGATCTTTATTTGATGAATTTTACAAATAACAAGAGCTGTATAAAGGAACTATAGACCATGTGGGACCCTCTCAATGGAAGATGTGGTTTTGAAAGAATGATAAGAATCAAACGACAAGAAAAAGTGTCAAATGCCTTGAGAAATCTACCCAATTGTTTGATGTAAACCTCAGAAGGTACACAAACAAGACCATTGGGTACATGGGCATGAGAACATGCTATACTCTTATACTGACTTGTCTATGTGAGGTATAAACTTTCCATGCGATGTACTAATACATGGGAAATGTATAGGGGAAAATGCATCAAAATTACTATTTCATAAATATGTTTACATATAAAGGATGTTTACACTATAAGGACATTAGGTCTAAGACACATGAATTTTACCACTTCTATACGTCTACTACTTCTATGTTGAAAAGGATCCCTTTTCCTATATAACATGGTAATTTTTTTTGTTACGATGTGTTCCCTATATTATGTAAATTATCTATGGTATAGAATCACCTCCTACACAAAGATCATCAATAAATTAAACATGAAATCATGGATAATGTTATTGGAATACTTATCTGAGGCTCAGATTGATATACTCAATCATCCTCTATCTTTAGGGGTAGTTCATAGTATTATAATGTCCTGAACTATGTGATTGTTGATATTATATTTGGAGGGTTATTATAGATTGAGTTGATGATATAATCCATGGCCATGAGATTTATGATCATATGTGTATCACATCTCATTATTCATCTGGTGTATACATTTCATGATGATACTTAATAAGAACTTATTCTTATATTGACTAAATTTGTGATACATGAATCATGGATTGTGTTCACTTAGTTGAGTGGTTTGTGGATCCTTCTTTAATGAATCCTTTAATGGAATTATTATTTTGAAATTATCATGAAATCGTGAATCTTTGTTGGGTAAATTTTATTATTTTTTTATATGCTATATAAAAATATTGTTTTAGAGTTTATTATTACTCTTGACACTAAGTGTTTCATGATTTTGTGGTATCTTAATGTGTATTGTTATACTCTATCATTAATGGGATTTCCTCACATGAGACATTTCTTATGTAGACTAAAGACATCTTTGTAGAGTCCTTGGTTGACAATGAGTAGGTGGAGCTAATTTGGGCTAGAAAAAACTGAGGATTATTTTGGTGTTACACTTTACAGTAATCTTCTCTATTTGAGTAGGTTAAGCATTACATTACATTTTTTTGTTGGATTGTATTTGGTCACTTTTTATGCTTTCCAGTACTTTTTATCTTACTCTAGTTGTGGAATTGTTGTTGTGTAAGCTATTCTTTTAAACTGTTTTATCTTTTAACATTGTACGGGATTGGATATGTGTGCGGGTAAATGAGCCTAAGGAAAATTCCAACCATATATGGGATTTTACTTCTTGGTGCTAGTTGTCATCCCATAGTCTATTATAGGAAGACTTCTGTTCATTTCACCTCATGCCCCTACGGGTTGGGTTACGACACAATTGTGTTAGAGAAGTACCCATAATGATGTTTTATGACATTTTATAGTATTAGGATTGGTTTTGGATTTTCATTTATTGATCTATGATGTTTTATTGGGAGCTTGGAAAAGGTGTTAAAGTGTTTTTATTTTGGAAGTCAAGATATATTGTCTAATGTTGGTTTAGTGACCGAAATATCCAATCCCCGAGACCGTGATAACATCCTTATTTAATCCGATAATATAGGCAGTGGTTTTAGGGGAATCATTGGTGAATAAATCATATAGGAATGTGTTGTGTCTTCCATATCTTTTTTGAGTAATCTCTTTGTATATACTCAATGGCAGTGGTACGTCATGATAACCATCAAGAGTATTCTATGATGACTACCAGCTAGGATTCTGAGATAGTGTTATCATGAAGATAAACTGAGTGGAGAGCATCCAGATCAGGGATCCATACATGTTGATCTTTTCTCATGGTGGGTCCCGAGAAGTGATACCACTTGCTATGTTGTGAAGAGAAACTTTTATGGATCTAGTAGATGATCATCTTCATGTTTATTAGCTGATAGATATAATAGGTAATAGTGGTATTACATGTAGTCATTGCATGTTATACATGATTCAGTGATGAGGGTTGCAGAGTTTCCCCAATGATACAATTCCTCAGGCGGTATAGGTTTGACTCGTGGCTGGGCTCTAGTCTATTGCATGTACCTACCACATCTGATTTGATGAATATGATTATGATCATTTTTCTACATTGAGGTATAGTTGGTTCAAGTGGTACCATTATATGAAAAGCATATGATGATTTAGATTTAAATGTTTCAGATATTATATATCTCCTAGGTTTCACTATTCAATAAAAACCCTTCTTGGATGGTGCAAGTCCAGCATGGACATCTGTTGCGAGTGTCCCACAGGATGAAACCCCTCTCTGATGGTTGTAAAAGCTATGATTCTTCACATTTTGTCATAGTGCATCAGTTGAACTATTTTTCCATGACATTTGACCAGAATTTATACATAAATGGGCTGGGGGAAATTTCCCCACCAAGACACTTCCTGAATACATGATCCAAATTTATCCAAGAGATTCAGTTACACACCAATTTGATAGTGTAGAGGTGTGGTTGATGTGTTTCTATAACATGTTCATTCTAGGTTTCTATCTATGTTAATGTGTTAGAGAATTCCCTTGTATTTTTAAACATTTGGGATAGTTAAATAAATAGTTCTCTCTGTTGGGATATGTTGGGGTCTTGAGTACTGTTATAGGTACAACAAGTTCCTTCACATCCCTAATATTAGTTTTCAAATGGTGCTATGAGACACATTTCTGTATTTGTATCCCATATTTGAGTTCTATTAACACCAATGGATAATAAATTCTGAAGCTCTTGACCTCCATTCATGATTATTTGAATACAGAATTCAATATCTTCACCTCCCGAGTTGAGGGATTCTTATCGAGTGTGGTTTCCTATCTCTTTCTGATTCTTCTCCCGTCTTAGAAGGGCAGCTCTTTAGATTTTTTTTTCGTCAGATATAGATCAAGTTTTATTAGAACTAGATCTAGTATTGTGGACTGATATCTATATATGAGGGATTTGATTGATCGATCATGGATTTACCTTTTAGATCTTGATCTTGTTCAAATCCATTATTGTACTAAAATTAGGGATTCCTTCAGCGAGCGTTCATGACCTTTATTGAGGTAGTTGGTTTATTACTCAAAGCCAAATTTATTTGTATCATTTATATTTATGTAATTATTTAATTTATATTAGATTATTAGAAAACAATTTTAAAAAAACTAAATTATTTAAATTGTATGTTTTATTAATTAAGGGATTATGGAATCAGAGTTATTTGGATTGTTTAATTGGAATAATTAATGGATTAATTATTTATGGGGAAATAAATATTTTTGAAATACAATGATTAATTGTAGAATTAATAAAGAATATATTTGGTTTTATGAATTTGAATAACTATTTTTTGAATTAATTATTATAATAATGAGATTGTTGTATTGGAAAAAATTTTGATTTAATTATGGGTTTTTTAGGATTATTGAATTGGAATAATTATATGAAAAAATAATTATGTGGATATATGTATTGTTGGATAGGTATAATTATTTGGATAATTAATTATTTTTATATTGAGAGTTTTGAAATGGATATAATTATTATTTTTAATTATTCAATAAAGAGCACTGGTATTATGAAATTGGTTGAATATGATTAATTAATTTTTTAATTAATTAATAGGGTTGATGTGATTCATTAAATGAATAACTATTTAATAGAATTGATATTATTAATTTATTTATGAATTATTTATTTTTATGGGATTAATTAATTGTTGAATTAATTAATTGATTGATGTGATAATGTCTTTATTAATTTGTATAAATTTACTCACGAATAAATTTACAGGTTGTTGTGGTATGAATGATATTTTGATACATGTAAAACGGCGGTTTTTGAAATATGTGAAATACATGTAGGGGAAATTATATGCTATATAAAAATACCATACATAAAAATGATATTAATAATGGTAACAAAGGAATTATAAAAATTGAATTGAGATGAATAATGGTAACAATAGAATTTTGAGATATGAATTGAGTTGGATAAGGGTAAGAATGGAATAATAAGATATTAATTTAAATAAATAATATCCATAATATCATTCAGAAAGACGAACTATGACAATGAATGGTTATAATCACATTTTGAGATATGGTATCCATTGGGGATAGATCAGACTCCAGCATTGGCCAATGTAGCTATTGATGTTCGGGTTTCCTCGCAAACCTAGCGGTTAATATGGTAATATAATGTATAGCTGATAATGTGATAACTATTTATTTATGATTTTTTGTTATTTATTTGTATAATTTAATACACCTTTACTGAAATGATATTATTTTAGCTATCGGTGAAGGTGGCCTACTAAGTTCTATTCACACCGTACTAATGTTACCTGATTGGTACTCAAATATATTTTATGATTGATAGAGAGGTTATGGGTATTGTTGCTGGGCTGGATGGATGATATGGGATGGTGCATGGATGAGGGAAGTAGACAATGTTGTATGATCATTTTTAGAGTTATCTATATCTTTATTTATCTTGTGTTTTTTATATTAACACATGACATGTATTTTCAATTACACAAATATGGTTGAGTTTTTGATATTTTATTTATTATTTTTTTCATCTAGTGATTTTATAAATTTTTTGTTAAGATTATATTGTGTTGTTATTAATTTTTATTCACTTTTTCTAGTGTATTACCCTAAAAAAATTATAATCTTCCAATGATAGATATTACGCCCTTACTGCATGTATAAATCCTCTGGAAAACGGGGAGGTGTTCCCAAGATGATGAAACTCAAAATATCAAAGCGCTAGTGTGTGGAAACATTGTTATGATGTAACTATATATCATTTTTTCTTTCTTTCAATACTATAATAATGTAATAATATTAATCATGTGTATGTATGACACACCGTCTCCATGAATGGTGCATTTCAATTTTTATTTCTATATATTATACATTATTAAATATATATATATATGGAAAATTTGAATAATTTTTATATCATTTGTATAATTAGAGAAAATATGAAATCATTATTAGTGTAATATAAAAAAATATAACAACTGAAAAATTATAAAAATTCAGAGGTGATTTTATCCAAAAGACAACATTAACATTGATTTGATAATATATCAATTACAAATGACATGAAGAAATCATATATGTTATTATATATATGAATATTTTTCATTAATATATTAATAAAAACATATATTAAATATACATCAATTTTTAATGAGTATAAAGAGGGTTAATACTTATGGTGAAGTGATTTCATATGTCGCATATATTTCTAAGAGACTGATGACACATTCACCCCTTATTTCATTATGTTTTTGTATATACTACCCTATGATATGATAATTCATGAATATAACTCATTAAATGATAATTAGATTTTGTATTTATGTTATTATTTCATAGGGATTATGATTCAGAATCTATTCAAATAGTAATGGAATTATATCCCACTATATACTTTTATGAGACACAAGATATAGTCATCACATCTTTATCTAATGTGTGGGATATACTTCGTGTAAATTTATATTATTATTATTTTAATAAAGTTTTTTCTATTTAAAAATCCAATTTAGGGTATCTTTTTCATGGGGTCTATAATTCAAATATTAGAAAATCGGTAAAGGATTTTTCTCTCAATTTTTCTTTTTTTGAAATGTATGTTATGATATTGACCTATATTCAATCATAAAATGTATTTATGGACCTGTTGATATGTAATAACTTTATTTTATCTATCCTAATGATACTTTATGTCACATTTTATGTTTTTCCTTCATGGTAATTATAATTCATTTCTACTAATTTCATATTTATTTATTTTACAATCTCAACATTTATTAGGATTGTTTGAGATTAAATATAAAATTTTGAAATCTAATGATATATCTGTAATTATTTATTATTCCTATTATTTTACTCTAGATATCAATTATATTTTCACGTAATGGTAAAAATTTTCTTTCCTCGGTCCATATAATAAATAATAGTTTCTTTAGAAAATAGGATATTTATTATCCCAACAATTGGATATATATTTTTATCAAAAAAATACTTTTAAAGATATATTAAATGATATTATAAATTAATTTATAAACTCATTTTAAATTATAAGGACTTAGGAATATTTTTATGATTAAGAATATTTTTAATTTTTTTTAAATCTTCTATTTTGATTTATCAAAATTTTTTCAATGAAAAATGTTTTCATATGTTTTATGTATTTAAATGGTTTTTTCAAATATGAAAGGATATTTTCCACTAGAAAGTTTTTCAAAATATAATTTTTTGTCTATAATTTTTCAATATTAATTTTAATTAAAATTATTTTGAATTATTTTAAGTTATAGAAATTGTTTTTCAAAGAAAGTATATTTTTTATGAAATTTTACAATTGAATTTTCGAAACCATCACCAATCTAGATATCATCATTTGATATATTTATTTATATACAAATTTTATGTCCTAAGGATACCATTATTATTCATTCATTAAATGTTTTAATTTTATTATGAAAATATTCTTGTTAAACTAATTCTCTTCCATGGGTTATATCATGATAAAAATCATATGAAACACAATTTTTTCACGGGTTAGATTATATTGAAATGATTAATAAACCTGTCTATTATCCACATATTATTTCATAAAGAAATTTTAATGATAAAAATTCAATTAATGGGTGATGATATAATTAATAATTTTGATCTTTTAGAACACATAAATATGGTTTTTATTATGTCACTAGTTATACCAAAATCTCCCTCAAAAGTGTTGAGTAGAGATAAATGTACTATGAGATAAGAGAGTAGGTAAATGATTAGGAAATGCCCAAATATTATTTTACATGTGTGACTATATCAATACCAAACATGAGGATACTCAAGTGTTATGGCTTTCCCATGTATATGGGTACACTGATGATTAGACTAGGCCAAAAGATGAGGATGTAGAGGTGGTTAGCCAAATCCAAAATATGAGGTTATACATGTGGTCAACCCATACACAATAACCAGTGTACACAGGAGGTCATCCCAAACCCAATATAGGTACATGGATGGTTCTTGTAATCGTAACATATTATGGTGATATTATTGGGTATCCATGATATAATTATATATATATATATATATGCCACAACTTCCATGTCTTATGCTCTCATAAATCATGTCATTATACAGCCTGATGACCCATGATCTATGATGGTCTATTTTTTTATTCAATGATTCTTGATTATGATATTTTATATGAAAGGAATTTTTTTCGAATTTTTCCTCTTATGTTATCTTATCCATATGTTCTTATTATGATTATGTTTCTCTTTAATTTACACTTACTATGAATAATAGTTCACCCTTTTATATGTTTTATATTCCACGAGTTACGAATAATGGTTTTATGTAGGATTACTATATGGGAAGTTCTTTTGGGAAAACAGAAAATATATTTTACTTGTTTAAAAGGATATTCCATGTTTCTAGACACACTAATCTATTATGGTCCTCATGTTTCTCCTGATGTAATGTATTGAATTGTCAGAAATTGATTTAATGTCCATGTGTATTAATACATGGACACTATATTCCAATAAAAATTCTTATATATTTTATGACATCTATTAGAGTATAGAATGACATTGATAATACGATTTCATGTGATGTTGGATCCCATAATACTTTTGATTTCTTAAAATGTATGGTCTTATGCATTAAATAATTACAATTGTTTGTGAATCTCATATTGTTCTTTTCAAATTTTCGAATTTTTTTGAATCATGTATTTATACTCTAATAAGTTCTCCCAAACCTTTATGTCCCATTATTAATTTAATAAAATATAGGTGAAGAGTCTATAGAACATGGGAGAATAAATTGAGGAATAGAAAATTTTATCACAAGAACACCCCATGAATGGATTCAATCCTAAGATACAATGATGAATCAATAGAAAAAGATCATGGTAATTTACTACGATATTGACATTTTGTATCCTCATGAGATAATTGAGGCGATAAATAAATTTTGAAACATTTTTATTCGTTAATCATATATATATATACATAGGGGATCAAGGAAAAATGATTTGATGATGGTAGTGAAGACTATATAATTCTAGAAAAATTATTCTAGAAAGAGTAATTATAGTAATAGGTGGTCAAGAGAGTTGTGTAAGAACTAATAAGAGATTTTTTTCTAATGTGTGGAAAATCTCCCAATCACCTTTGATAATAGAGACCAAGGGATTATTCCTATTTTGGTCATTTGGATTCACTGTAATTTTTGTATTTTATATTAAATATTATTTCTTAAATTAATATGGTCATTTTTTTATTTGAATTCATTTTCTTCTAATCTATTTTAAATTGATTTCAAATATATTAAATAAAATATTTTTATCTGAATTAAAATTTCATAGTTGTGGGGTTTCCATTGAAAATAATGACATAAATTAGGTTTAACCTATGGGCGGTATTCATGTTGTATAATCACATCCACAAGAGTAAGAACAATCATATTAATGACATGGTATGAGGTTAATGAAGAATTATGTGTTTATTCTGGTTAATTTTTTTTGAGAATTGAGAAAATAAATTTGGAAATATTTTTAGAAACAAAATAATGGAGTATATAGTGGGTGAAACATTTTTTAGTACAACTATATCAAATATTATTTCACAATTCATTCCAAACCATTAGTGACACTATTGAAAAAAATCTTGAATTGCATTTTACTTGAGTTTGTTTTGATTTCATTTATTTTTCCCTAAATCCATCAAAATCAGAAATTTCATATATTAATTGTAATATTTAACAAAATGTTGTACTTTTGAAAAATATTAAAAATCCACCATTACTAAAAACCCTTAAAATAATATATTTTATTTATTTAGGGACTAATATATCAAGAATATTACCCATGAAAACCCCTTATTTCATTTGGAACCATTTCTATAAATTCTTCAATTTTTCGAAAAATGTGTTTTTTCACATCTAAAGGTTTGAACCATAATTATTTTTTATTTTTATTCTATTGAACCGACAAATTATTCTATAGAAGAAGATGTTATAATTTAAATCGTTTCTATAGTTAAATCCCCCATCACACTAATAAATGACTTTTTCAAACCAAAAATTGAAAATTATAAAAACATAACACTAATAGAATTTTCTTTAACATGAAAACACAATTAAATAAAATCATATAGATTACCCTAATTAACCTAATAATATTGAATTAAAATATGGTTCCATTAACAAATTTCTAAAGTTAAATTAACTTCTATACATTGATTGAAAAAACATCTTCAATAATATATTAATAATTTGGTTGGAATCAATCCATAATGAGTCTGTAGAGATCAAATTAACCTGAATATTTATCAATCAAAATTATAAGGATATTAAATATATTTTTTCCCATAAATTCATCATTCTATAAATATTTTAATGAATCGATATGTAATTTCATGAAAAATTATCTAAACATCTAGAAAGAAGATTTAATGGAATAAATAAACATCTAGATGGGCCATTATAAAATATAGGGTGAGCTTAATCAGATTTTTTTTATTTTAACCCACCAAATAATCATTGAATAAAAATTTATTCAATATAATTTTCTGTGTAATTTACTTATGTTTAAGTTAATGATTAAGTTTCTATATTAATATATTTAGTTTAAATAGACCCTGCTTCTTTTAAGACAATAATATCAAACATAGAAAATTTTAATTAATAATAAAGAATATAAGACCATCATAATGTTAAATATTATCAGTGTGTTCCCACTCCCACTTCTAAAAGTTAAATTGATTATGTTCCAACATAGTAAAATAATTATTATAGAAATATCAATGTTTTTTATAACACATCAAAAAATCATACAAACCAATCAGCAAGTATTTATCGCCAAATTCATTGTGTAAATTCTGCTTCTAATTTATATTTTTTATCAATGTACACAAATGATCATAACTTATCATAATGGAAATTTCATTTTTAGGAAGACAAATTAAATAAAAATAATATAGACTGTAATAATAAAATTAAAATTCCCACAAATGATGGATGAATGAGTTCCCAGATGGAATATCACAACCTAATATACTAAAAATGTTTTTCGAAGGTTAACCAAAAAAATAAAAAACCACCCAACATTAAATTGAAAATTTTTACTCACAAAGGAATATATTTTCAACCTTTATACCCCATCTAAAAAATATGAAATAATCTACAGAGATACTCTTTTATAATATTATCTCTTAATTGATACTTTGATATTATAAATACTAAAATTTTCCACTAATGTTTATAGCAAATAAAATCAAATAGGTGGACGGTTACTATTACAACATCAAATAAATTTTAAGAAAAAAATACGTGATTGTTAAAGAAAATAGTTTCTTTATTTAACTAAATGACACCCAGGATGATATTTTTAATAATTCTTCAAATCCAGAACATACAGATGATACTCACTGACAATTATAACTCTATATAGACCCATACGAAGAGTATTACACTTTTATTAAATGTACTGATAATTCTAAACCTTGTTTTAATTAAAATCAATTTCAAAAATGGATTCATTTTTGTATAGATATAAAACATATTATTGGTGGTTGATAATACCATATATGTCTCAAAACAGTTCTCAAAATGTTAAATATATTCAAAAAACACATCTTTTGATCCTTGGAGTAATATACTAGTGAGGAAGTGTACTAAATGTGTTAATGATAGTGAAATGATATTTCATTTTAAGGAATTTAATGTCAAAATTACTTTTCATTATTTTCAGAACAAAATTAAAAGATATTAATTTTTTTGGAAATAAATATTCTTATATTAGAGGAAAATAATTTGGGAGAGAAAATAATCCTATAGTGGAATTATTCCTCAATGATTCAATTTTATATTCCTATTATGGCCATATAACAAGGAACATTTACCATTCCTTCCACCATAGGTGATTGTGAACTCAAGGATGTCATTATATACATAAGATCACCAGTATGAGTCATTATTCCTTCTTTTTGTTCATCATTACTAGTTGAATGGTTTAAAATTAAGGGAATTGTTATCTAGTTGTTTAATTATAATATAACGAAACCTGAAGGGATCATATAGGATATTTTGGAAGAGATAAGTGTTATGATTTTTATTTTGGACTTATATTCTTTTCATAAGAATGATTATCGATATGTATATCAGATCATCTTATTCTTGTGATAAATTTTATTAAAAATATCAATGTATTTATTATTGTTCAGAAAACTTTTTAAATTTAATTTAGAGGTGATGTGGTTGATTTTCATATTTTATAGTCCATGAAATAGCCATGGAAGATCATTCATCACCTCTAGTGAACATGATTGATAATATTTTTACATAGTTCATTCAATTGCTTACATGTAATAATATTGAAAATTATATTTCCAAAAATTAATACTTATTCAATAGTGGAACTAGTTTAATGGAAATAAATGTAATTAATTCTAGGATATTTTGAATTCAAAAAATGTTTCATGAGATCATAGTATTTTTTTTTTAATTTTTACCTAATAATTCATTAATAATATTCAGTGTATGGAAATTAAATGATATGTTTTTAGTAAATATAGGACACTATAAATCCTGATAGGGAGGGATGACTCGGGTGTCAACCATTTCATTTTATACATATTGATCTTGATCTCATGTATGTATTAACTTGTTAATGATGTCTTATATAATCCTACAATATTCAAATATTTATATGCAAGGAGTCAACAAAGTTGTTTTACATAGTTCACCAAAAAGGGATAGTATAAGTAGAATATTATTATAGTGTTTTAGTTATACAAAAAATCCATGAATCTTCACTAGTTAGAGGATTGGAAATTCAATACAAGTAAAACTATTCTAGGATAACTTCCATTACAATATTATATTGATTTCACACTTCCTCCCTCGGAATAATTCCATTAACTCCCCTTATCTCACTTCTTTCGGTAAAGTATTAGACAATTTAACGACTTGCATGTCACATCATAATATTTAAATTTAAATCATCATACCTTTCTAAAATGTAACTCTTCTTGAACCATATTAATAAATTTATTCATTTGAAATAATTGATCAAAAAATAAATATATCCAACACCTGATAGGAGCACAACTCAAGCACTTGAGTGAAACTCAAACTCTTACACACAAATTTTAATCTTTTCATGCAATATTAATTTCATAAAAACATTAACTTTATCAAAAAAATACCATGAGTTTCACTTCATCATGATTAAAATAAGGAAAATACTATATGAAATATTTACTATAGTGAACTTGTATACACACAACTCTTTCACATTGCTGGATTATCGGATATTCTTTTGAAAAAGTTACTTCTAATGTTGGGGGAGAGCACATATTTATAGAATTCGTCAAACCGATGTTCGAGATCCTTGTATTCCTTCCCATATTTTTGTAATCCAATATTTAATATCATATTTTATTTTTACTATCGTTTTTCACAATTTCATAATTTTCATAAAGATCATGACTTTTCCAAATGTTGATGTGAACATTTCGAACGTCCACTTTCACGAAACTGGTTTTGACATTGTTTTGGGTTGTAAAATTCATTCATGAAATTTTACAAGTTTTCACTCATATCATGACTTTTCCATATGTGCATTGACCTCAAACACAAACTAGACTCTATATATAGATTTTTACCATGACTGGACTTGGTTCTAACTATATACTCTATTGGGTTTGTTTAAAATTAGCTAGATAAATTTAATAAATTACCTTCCATGGATTAAAACACAAAACACACTTGATAACTCATCCAGAACACTATGTCTACATAATCAAATATCTGGGTTGAAAATAGTATTGGAATCATGAATTGTGCTCTCATGTTTTCGAATGATATATATGACCAAGTGAAGTTCTAATAAAAAATTACTATTTCCACATTTCACATAATTCTTAACATGTCATAGGGGTATTGAATTCTATTTCCGCATACCTCCTTAGTCTTATCATGTCCAAAAAGCATTGGATTGATGGTAAAAACCCCACATACAAAAAATATTAAAACTTTGAATTTATCCATTCAACAACTTTTGAAATAAATTTTAATGATACTTTTTCTTCCAAGTATTTTGATTAAAAATAATCCCCCTAGAATACATCTCCCACCAAAACCTACATAATATCCAAAAAAATTTAACCAATCAATGAAAATGAGTATATGGGACTAGCCATAACCTCCTCATACAATGTGACGTTCATAAAAAATGAGGTTCAACCAATTTTTCATAAACACATATGTTTCCAATAGCTATGTTATAATGTTAGTGACATGTTAATATGTTCCAAAATGATTAGTTTTAATCACTCTTTTTAATCAATTTTCTTTTTTCGATGTGAAATATGATCATAATATGATTTGGATGGTAGTTCAGAACTAGATTCTCCATAATATCAATTAAAAAATTATTTTCATACTAAATCACTATTAGATATTTCACCTCATCAATAATATCTATTAGTTGTTTCATTGAAGAAAATATCGGAGTTAAAGACATTGTTGCAGAGATATACTCCACATCAACCATTCTAAGAGAAGTGTTTTACTATTTCTTCCTCAATCATCCCACACATTTCTGTCAATAAAAAATGGTCCAATACTAGTGGAAAATTATTAACAAAATATCCATCCCAATCAGCCCCAAAAAATGATCGTCAATCTTTATTTATTCATATTACAAAGTATAAACAAAAAACAGGAGTACATTAAATGTACGTCATGATTATTTTAGTTTCATTCAAATTTTCATCCCTCATAATACTATGAATTTAGGCCAATAATCATTTTGCAAAGATAATATTATTCCTTATTTAAGTCATGTGTAAAATTATTTTATTTATTATCTTATGTATTGTAATAACCACATATATAACTTACTCATTCTTCACAATTATTTTCTAAAAAATATCATCATCGACATTTGTTTGGATTCATGGATATTGAATTTTTTTTACAGCTATATAGAATATTTTTCCTTTGAAATGAAGTTGTAATCCTTCATTTGAATCACCTACAACCCCAAAAATTATATCAGTTCACCAAATCATGGACATTTAAAATTAATATTTGATGTTATTATTAAAATTATCCACTAATCCTTTCCTTATTCGCCAAAAAATAATAACATCTATATACACAAGAACTATATATTGATCTGTATGACTATTCATCAGATTGAGGTTATTTTGAAGACCTCCTATTTCAAATTGGTGATTTTTAAAATAAGAATTTTTTGATGAATAACATATATATGGTTCTGGATTTAGACCATAGAGTTCCTTATTTAATTTAAAAACCTTAATTTTTTCATTACTTATTATAAAACCCATTTTTTTCAATGTGGAATTTTCCTTCAGGAACCCCTTTTATGAATGATGTTTTGACTTCCATCTGATAAAATATGTAAACAATTTTATTCTCTATAAATAATGATCTTTATCAAATATAGTCTATCAAATGGAGGAAATGTTTCTTCAATATCAATTCCTTCAATATATAAATAGATTTTACACACCATGAGCCCCTGGTTTCTAGTCACATTTTCATCTTCATTACATTTGTTTTTTAAAAACACATTGTGTTCTAATCACATTTTTATTGTTAGGTCTCTTAACCAAATCCCATTTCTTTTTCAGGTCAATTTGGCATAGTTATCCATTAATAGAATTACCATAATATTTATTCATTGAAACTTCTTCAAAAGTGGTTGATTTTGTAATTTATAAGAAGGAAGAATGTGGGTAATTCCGGATTTTCGTCATCTCGGTAGGTGTGGTCCAATACCCAATGATGTTGTATTGATAAATTTCTTCTCTTATATTCCCCATGAAAGGTTCAGTTGAGATTTCTAAAGTAATGTATTCCTCTTCTAATTCTTCTTCTCAATTATCATCATTTGGTGAGGATTGGTTATTTTTTACGCATTTCACCATTTCTATATAGGAATATATCCCTTATCCACTTTTTTCTTAGTCCATTATCATATCATCATTTGAATTCCTTGAGGTATTTATAGATTTTTAATCAATGATATTAACATAAATTTTTTCCATAATTAATCTATAATGATGACTGTAACATTTTGAATCATAAATCTCCATTGAACATCAAAAGAATATTCGATCATCTCCAGCATCACCATGCATTCCTTGATTGTCATTAATGTTTCTAATGAATCATTTAATTCCAAAATATATAAAATATTACCAATAGGTAATCTTCCATACAATATGTTTTACAGTTTCTTTCTTTTTCCCATATAAATCCCTCCTCTATTTTCAGTCCACATTCCTTCTTTAATAGAAACTTTTGAGTAATGATATAAGATATGACTCTCAATTAAAATAGTTCTGGAAAAATTATAAACATATTTATTTCTAAATTCAATAATTCAATTATTCCATGGTGGTCTAACTACATCCATAACATTTTTAATTCCTTGTTTTTCCTAGTGATTTTCAAATTCAATGGATTAATATTCTCTTCCATTTCCGGATCTTATAACATTGATTGTGCATCCAATAACATTCTCATATATTTGATGATGACATTTCAAGAAATAAATAACATATTATTTATTAGGTATAATACATTCACAAGACATTATACTATAATCATAAATAAAAATACTATTTTAACTCTCTCAATATGTACAACCCACATTTATAGGTCCACATACACCAATATGGAAGAGACCAAGTATAGCGACCCAGACTTTTCTTAAATTACTATTACATCATTTAAAAGGTAAAAAAAATAATAGTATTACACATGGAGGATCCAGAGGTTTATTTTTTGGTAAAACTAGGACTACACATAACAAGTACAACATCAAGCATAAAAATTCTTTTAATATCTTCTTCTATAGCTTCTTAGTAGCACTTGTCCTCTCCTTAGTACATGTATCTACCTGAGGATATACATAAAAATGGGTGAGATAAAATCCCAGTAATAGGATAGATAAGAACAATATAGCATGGGGTGAGCATAATCATGACATAGGAAGAAGATCTTGAACATGAGAAGAGCATACACAATAAACTTGAAATGTGGCAAAGCATAAAAATGAAACATCATGTCTTAGTGGTTAACTACCACACATACTTGTGAACAAATATAGAATCATGTTCACGCATCATTTCACATTTACTCATGAGATTCATCACTTATCCAATGCATTGGAGCGCTATATAATTCCGGGCGCACCCGTCACATTTAAACATTCATATTGCGCTATATAACTCTGGGCGCACCTGTCACATCATAACATTATCATTATCATGCTTTCCACATAGAAAACATATCAAACATGTACATAAATAAACCATGTAAAGGAATGGGGTTCATCTCATAATAACAAATTCATAATATTTGGGTTCCCAAAAGAAAGAGGGAACAACATACTTGATATAAGAACCATCAACCTTGAATGAGAGGTAAAAGGTGAGATCTTGAAAGAAGAGTTCTTTTGGAAAAAAATTTGATGGACATAAAAACCAGTTACAAATATGTATATCCCAGAAAAGTAAAGGAAAATATGAAAAAAAGACCTTTGAGGAGTAACCATATCAAAAATGGAGTGAAAGACGGAGAACCCGAAGGAAGCAAATTGGGTTCGAGATTTCCCCTTACCTTGTACTCGAATGCCTACTTCTCTTTAATGTCCTGTATAATGACATTATATTCATTAATTAGAAATTCCAGAACCTTTTATACATTAATAGGGTTCATTCTGGTTTCATTATTTCATATTATGTTCCTTTGGATGACTTATAGAGTTTAAAAACATTGATCGGGGATGTTCGTTTTTATGGTTTTCTTGAGCGGTCCACTTGTATTCTTAAATTGATGTTTGGGTAGATCATGGGTAAACAACTAGAACTGATATTACATGTAATTAATGATATTACAGAAGCTTGAATGATTTTATAATGAGTTATATTAGATCCATGTGGCCGAATCATTAGATAAGAATTAAATGGAGATTATTAGGGCTAATTTGAGCGGTTTTTGGATCACAACCAACTCATTTTAAATTTTCACTTAGTAGTATGGAAATAGGTTATTTCCAGAACGTAAAATAGAACATAATACATATAAAATATTCTGGTTCAACCAAAAAAATGGTTTCATGACCAGATTTGAAGGTAGAAATGGAAGAAGAGAATATGTCATTTTTGAAGGTGATAAATTATCACCACATGAACAACATTCTCTTTAATAAAATAAAAGGAAGAGGGAAAGGGTGTGGGGTGATATAATATACCATTAGGATCATAAGATTACAATATATGTATAATAATGTAGTTACAAAACAATTTTGATGAAGATAGGTAGGGAGAGATCAATAAAAGAACTTGAACTTGAAAGGAAATTAAAGGAGAAGAGGGAGAGAAATTACCTTTAAATCCTCCTCTTAATAACCTCCTTAAGGGCCTATGCTTGGTCTTTTGATGAGACCAGGAGCAATTGGATATGGGGAAGGGTCTAGGAGAGATGATTGGGCAGAGCATAGACAATTCTTGAAGCCTGAGAGGTGTGGTTTGTCAAGAGGAGGGGGATGGTTTATTTATACACGAGGAGGGAGGTGTTTTGGGAAAAAAATATTAAATAAAATAATATATCATAATTTAGACTTGTAATAGTATTTTTTGACATCCTGAATCATATATTAATATAATAAAATTCTTTTTAGGCTTTAACTCTTCTATATAATCCAAATTCGTTACTTTATTAAAAGGAAAGTGAAAGAAAGAGAAAAAGAAACTTTAAGAAATAACCTTTTTGACTTTAGGCTTTGGAAAGTTCTTTTTAGGTTTGAGAATTGAATTTATTGTATTTCAAGGAAAATTTATGAAATTTAATATTTTTTGGCCGAATCTAATGTTCTAGAATGTTTATGCCATAATTACATCATTAATGATGCAATTTAGTGTACTCCGATTATGCGAAAAACTGTATTTTTTACTATTCACCCGAAAATTGAAGTATTTCAGAATAAACCCAAAAATTTACCCCTATAGTTTTTCGATGTGTAGAATCCACAAATGATGTCCATTTTTCAAAATTAATTTTCTAAATATTATTAATTTAATATTTCATTAAAATCAAAATTTACTTTAAAAAACAGTTTTTAAAATTAAAACTGATTTTGCAGTTCTTTCAAAAATTTCTTATGGTCTTATGAAATTATCTAAAAACTATTAGACATTGATTCAATGAATATATTTCAGGAAAATAAATATTATTTTAAATTAATTAATTAATTATAATTAATTATTTATGACTTATGAAATACCCAAAATGTTTACTAAGCTCAAATTATCACTTTCTATGATGTCTAAATTTTATTTTATTAATCATAGGCAATGTTACTCATATTTACTACTCATGAGGGACATATTACTATTCATAAGGGTATGATACTATTCATAAGGGTAGGTTACTATTCACCAAAAATTATTTTTGTTCCATTAGACTCAAAAAACTATATTGAACACAACCGTGTATGTCAGATTTTTTATAATTCCAAACCTAGGGGTAACAAAATTATGTTTAAAGGTCACTTATCACTTAGTAGTTCATAATTTTGTGTTTCTATGACATAGATATAAAAAGGGAATTTTCCATTGAAAAACTTTGGGTCGTTACATTCTTCCCCCCTTAAGAAATTTCGCCCCCGAAATTTCACTTTACACAAACAGGTGAGGGTACTTCTCCTTCATTGCCTCTTCCGGTTCCCAAGTTACTTCTTCAAACTTTTGGTTCCTCCACAACACTTTAACAAGGCGGGTTGTCTTGTTGCGTAGAACCTTATCCCTTCGGTCCAGAATTTTTACCGGCTGCTCCTCATAGGAGAGATAATCTTCCAGCTGTACCACCTCTGAGTTTAGTATATGTGAGGGGTCTGGAATGTACTTCCTTAGTAGTGATACGTGAAACACATCATGAACTTGAGCCATATTAGGTGGAAGTTCCAAACGATAGGCCACGGCTCCTATACGATCAAGGATCTCAAAGGGGCCAATGTAGCTTGGGCTTAGCTTCCCTTTCGTCCGGAATCACATGACTATCTTCCATGGAGATATTTGAAGGATGACTTTATCTCCAAAATCGAACTACAATTCCTTCGACGATTGTTAGCATAGCTCTTTTGCTGACTTTCAGCAGCTTTGATGTGTTTCTGGATGACTTGAACCTTCTCTGTCATATCTTGAACAAGATCGGGACCAAGTAGTTTTCATTCTCCAACATCATCCCAACAGGTTGGAGTTCTACATCGCTTCCCATAAAGAGCTTCATACGGAGCCATCTGAATACTCAAGTGGAAGCTATTGTTGTATGAGAACTCAACCAATGGATGGTGCTGATCCCATCAACCTTTCAATTCAAGAGAGAATGATCTTAGCATATCATCAAGTGTCTGAATAGTCCTTTCAGACTAGCCATCAGTTTGGGGGTGATAGGTCGTGCTAAAATTTAATTCAGTACTCAAAGCATGTTGAAGGCTCCTCCAGAATTTAGAAGTGAACCTTGGGTCACAGTCAGAGACAATCGAGAGTGGAACACCGTGCAATGTCACTACTTCCTTCACATATATCCTTGCAAGTTGTTCAAGTGAGAGGTCTTCCCAAATAGTGATAAAATGGGCAGTCTTGGTGAGTCGATCAACCAGAACCCATATCGCATTATTTCCTCTTGACATCTTCGGGAGAACCGTGAGAAAGTCCACAGTAACATTTTCCCATTTCCACATGGGTATAGGCAATGGCTGCATCATACCTTTGGACTTTTACCGCTCAGCTTTAAATTTCTGACATACCAAGAACCTTGATATATATTCCGCAATATCCTTCTTCATGTTATCCCACCAGAAGTGTTCTCGGAGATCACAATACATCTTGGTACTTCCAGGATGAATAGAGAAAGTTGAGGTATGTTCATTATCGAATAGCTCCTTCTTTATTCCGGGTGATGTAGGCACACAAAGCCGTGTTCCAAACCGAATCACACCATCATCGTCGATATGGAACTCTTGCAGCTTCCCTTCTTTTACTACATTAACCCTCTTTTGTATCTCTACATAATCCCCTTGTGCTTCCTTAATCTTCTGTTGGATGGATGGTTGCACAATCATTTTGGCAAGGTATGATGTATCCCCTACCCTTACGATTCCCAAATCCATCCTTTGCATATCAAACAAGATAGGGTCTTTCTCAATCCTCAACATGGATAGAGGAGCATGTTCTTTCCTGCTTAGAGCATTAGCTACCTTGTTCTCCTTTCCAGGATGATAGTGAATAGAGAAATCGTAATCCTTGATTATCTCAAACCATCTCCTTTGACTAATGTTGAGCTCCTTTTGTGTGAATATATAATTTAGGCTTTTGTGGTCGCTGTATATGTCACACTTCTCACCATAAAGGTAATGCTGCCAGATTTTCAAGGCAAAAATCATGGATGCCAGCTCTAGATCATGCGTCGGGTAGTTCTGCTCGTGGATCTTCAACTGTCGTGAGGCGTAGGCTATCACATTATCATTTTGCATTAGTACACAACCCAAGCCTTTCTTTGAAGCAAAACATTCTCCACTTTTTGGTAGTGTGAGTACAGGTGCAGTGATTAGCCTTCTCTTTAGCTCCTTGAAGCTTCCCTCACATTCATCCATCCAGACATACTTTACCCCTTTCCTTGTTAACTTAGTTAGCGGGCTTGACAATCGTGAGAAGTTTCTCACAAAACGTCGGTAGTACCCAGCTAATCCAAGATAACTACAGATTTCTGTGACACTAGTGGGCCTGGGCCATTCTTCAATTGCATATGTCTTTGAAGGGTCCACAGAAATTCCCTCGCTTGTGATCACATGTCCCAAGAACGTGACTTGATTCATCCAAAAGTCACACTTTCTGAACTTTGTGTACAACTTCTACTTTCTCAATGTTGCCAACACAAGTCTTAGATGTTCTTCATGTTCCTCCTTGCTCTTGGAGTAGATGAGAATATCATCGATAAACACTACCACAAATTTGTCGACGAAATTTCTAAAGACTCTATTCATCAAATCCATGAATATTTCTAGGGCATTAGTAAGTCCGAAGGGCATCACCAAAAACTCATAGTGCCCATACCTTGTACGGAAGGCAGTCTTCTGAATATCTTCCTTCTAAACCTTTACTTAATGATATCCAGAACGAAGATCCACCTTTGAGAAGTATTGAGCTCCTCTTAACTGGTCGAACAAGTCATCAATCCTTCGGAGAGGATACTTTTTCTTTATGGTGATCTTGTTGAGTTCCCGATAATCGATACCCAACCGCATAGTTCCATTCTTCTTCTTCACAAAGAGCACTGGCGCACCCCAAGGTGATGCACTAGGGCGTATGAACCCTTTGTCCAGATGCTCTTGCAACAGCTTCTTTAACTCCTCCAGTTTGATAGGAGCCATCCTATAGGGGAACATTGAGATAGGAGTAGCTTCGGGTTTGAGTTCAATTGAGAACTCTACCTCACGATCCGAGGGAATTCCGGGTAGCCCTTCGGGAAATACATCACCATATTCCCTTACGATGGGAATTTCCTCAAGGTTGGAACTTTCCTTTGACTCAAACATTTGGGGAAGGTATGCTTCTTCATAGGGAATCATCACCCACACCATTGAAGGATTTCTCAAAGGGGATTCATGATCTTCCTTGCATTTGTAGTGGAGCATGGGATGGTTCGGAATATGAAAATATATTTCCTTTTCCCGACAGTTGATATGTGATCTATATAATGAGAGCCAATCCATTCCCATTATAGCATCGAATTCCACTAAGGGAAGTATTATGAGATTTTCAGGAAGAATATTCCCACATACGTCAACAAGAGAAGAATCAAACACTTGGCTTGCAATGATTGCACCACTTGGTGTTTTTACAGATATCTCTACATCAATGTTTCGGGGCTTCGATTCTATAGTTCTAGAAAACTTGCACGATATAAAGGAATGCGTAGAACTAGAATCAAATAAGACTTTTGTCATTCTTGAGTGAATAGGAAGTGTACCTTGTATGACTTCATTATCATGTTCCACATATGTAGTAGTGATGGAATAAGCCTTCCCTTGTTCTTTTGGTTTTGGTGGATATTGGCGCTGATTACCCTCGAGAGCTCGAGGTTTAGTGCACTGGTTTTAATAGTTCGCTAGCTCCTTACAGTTGTAGCATTGAACCACAAGTGGTTCTCTCCTTTCATCGGCTACAGTATCCTTCCTTTTCATGTCTCTGCGACACTCGTAAGCTAGGTGTCCTTCTTTCCAACACTTGAAGAATTTCCCCATCCCTTTGAGGCAGTTCCCATTGTGCAACTTCCCAAATTTTTGGCAAGTGGGTAGTTGTGTTTTCTTCCCATCCTTATCACTAGATCCACCATCTTAAAACTCCATCTTTCTTTTCTTATCACCATAGCCATGGGACCATTCTCCAAACTCCATCTCCACCTTGAGAGCACACTGAAAAACATCTTCATAACTCCCAAAGTCTCGAATTTCAAGAGCACTTCCATGATGTGGTTTTAATCCACTAAAGAATCAATCAATTTTGCTATCATTGTTGATAACAAAACCTGAAGCATACCTTGCGAGCCTTGTAAAATTTTCTTCATAGGTTGTGACAGATTCTCCTTCTTTTTTCTTGAGCCCTATGAATTCTCTCTCCATCTTCGTGCGAAGAGTTCATGGGAAGTACTTATTAAGAAACATTATCTTAAAGTCTTCCCATTCCATCTCATAAATTTCATCCCTTGGCTTGGTGTTATTAATAAAAGACCACCATTGATCAGCTTCTCCATCTAGACGATAAACGGCTAGAGTCACCTTCTCCATCTCGGAACAGTGAAGAACAGAAAAGATCTTCTCCATGGAGTTGACCCACTGTTCTGCAACTAGTGGATCAGAAGATCCACAAAACGTCTGTGGTCGTTTCCGCATACAACATTCGATAGCTAGCTGCTTCCTCTTTGGTGAAGGAGGGAGTTCCCCATTATTATGGTTATTATTCATAACCCTGGATAATTGGGTAAGCATCTCCATGATGTTTTGAACTTCACCTCCAAAATCATTGGGGATGTCGTTCGGGCAATCATTGCATTGGCCTTCGCAAGAGTTGTTGGCCTGATTCCTCCTGGTTCCCACCATTTTCTAAAATAGAAAAGGTTAGAACAAAACATAAGTAAACAAGTCATGAATAACTTATTCATTTAAACAATTATACCAAAAACATAAGATATGGGATCCCTAGGTAAATATCCTTGTGTGCATATTTTTACTTAGTCTCATGGTAGAGGTTTTCTTTAGGGTACACTAATCCTAATTCCGAAATTAACTAAACCTTTCCTCTGATACCAACTATAGCGACCCAGCCTTTTCTTACATTAATATTACATCATTTGAACGATAAAAAACATAATACTATTACACATGGAGGATCCAAGGGTTAGTGTCTTGGGAAAACTAGGACTACACATAACAAGTACAACATCAAGCATAAAAATTCATTTAATATCTTCTCCTATCGCTTCTTAGTAGCACTTGTCATCTCCTTAGTACATGTAGCCACCTGAGGATATACATCAAAAGGGGTGAGCTAAAAGACCAGTAAGAGGATAGATAAGAACAATATAGCATGGGGTGAGAATAATCATGACATAGTAAGAAAATATTGAACATGAGAGGAGCACAAACAATAAACTTGAAATTGGGTAAAGCATAAAAATGAAACATCATGTCTTAGTGGTTAACTACCACACATACTTGTGAATGAAGATAGCATCATGTTAACGCATCATTTCACATTTACTCATGAGATTAATCACTTTACCCAATTCATTGGAGCGCTATATAATTCCGGGTGCACCTGTCACATTTAAACATTTATATTGCGCTATATAATTCCGGGTGAACCCGTCACATCATTACATTATCATTATAATGCTTTCCACATAGAACACATATAAAAAATGTACATAAATAACCCATGGAAATTAATGGGTTTAATCTCATAATAACACATTCATAAGCTTTGGGTTCCCAAAAGAAAGAGGGAACAACATACTTGATATAATAACCATCAACCTTGAATGAGAGGTAAAAGGTGATATCTTGAAAGAAGAGTTCATTTGGAAAACATTTTGATGGACATAAAACTAGTTACAAACATGTATATCCCAGAACAGTAAAGTAAATGATGAACAAAAGACCTTTGAGGAGTAACCATATCAAAAATGGAGTGAATGAGGGAGAACCTGAAAGAAGAAAATTGGGTTCGAGATTTCCCCTTACCTTGTACTCAAATGATTCCTTCTCTTTAATGTCCTGTATAATGGCATTATATTCATCAATTATAAAATCCAGAACCTTTTATACATTAATAGGGTTCATTCTGGTTTCATTATTTCATATTATGTTCCTTTGGATGACTTATAGAGTTTAAAAACATTGATCAGGGATGTTTGTTTTTATGGTTTTCTTGAGCAGTCCACTTGTATTCTTAAATTGATGTTTGGGTAGATCATGGGTAAACATCCAGAACTGATATTAAATGTAATTAATGATATTACAGAAGATTTAATGATTTTATAATGAGTTATATTAGATCCATGTGGACGAATCATTAGATAAGAATTAAATGGAGATTATTAGGGCTAATTTGAGCGGTTTTTGGATCACAACCAACTCATTTTAACTTTTCACTTAGTAGTATGGCCATAGGTTATTCCCAGAACTTAAAATAGAAAATAATACATATAACATATTCTCGTTCAACCAAAAAAATGGTTTCATTACCAGATTTGAAGGTTGAAATGGAAGAAGAGAATATGTCGTTTTTGAAGGTGATAAATTATCACCACATGAACAACGTTCTCTTTAATAAAATAAAAGGAAGAGGTAAAGGGTGTGGGGTGATATAATATACCATTAGGATCATAAGATTACATTATATGTATAATAATGGAGTTACAAATTTTTTTTGATGATGATAGGTAGGAAAGATCAAGAAAGGAGCTTGAACATGAAAGGAAATTAAAGGAGAAGAGGGGGAGAAATTACCTTTAGAATCCTCCACTTAAGAACCTTCTTAAGGGCCTATGCTTGGTCTTTTGATGAGACCAGGACATATTGGACGTGGGTAAGGGTCTAGGAGAGATTATTGGGCAGATCTTAGACAATGCTTGAATCTTGAGAAGTGTGGTTTGGCAAGAGGAGAGGGAGGGCTTATTTATACATGAGGAGGGAGGTGTTTTTGGCATAAAATATTAAATCAAATAATATATCATAAGTTAGACTTTTAATAGTAGTTTTTTGACATACTAAATAATATATTAATATAATATAATTAGATTTAGGCTTTAATACTTCTTTATAATAGGAATTCATTACTTAATTAAAAGGAAAGTGAAAGAAAGAGAAAAAGACACTTTAAGAAATCACCGTTTTGACTTTAGGCTTTGGAAAGTTCTTTTTAGGATTGAGAATTGAATTTATTGTATTTCAAGGAAAAATTTATGAAATTTAATATTTTTTGGCTGAAACTAAAGTTCTATAATTTTTATGTCATCATTACATCATTAATGATGCATTTTAGTGTACATCGATTATGCGAAAAACTGTATTTTTTACTAATCACCTGAAAATTGATGTATTTCAGAATAAACCCAAAATTTTACCCCTACCGTTTCTCGATGTGTAGAATCCAAAAATGATGTCCATTTTTCAAAAATAATTTTTTAAATATTATTAATTTAATATTTAATTAAAATCATAAAATACTTAAAAAACAGTTTTTAAAATTAAAACTGATTTTGCAGTTCTTTCAAAAATTACTTAGGGTCTTATGAAATTTTCTAAAAACTATTAGACATTGATTAAATGAATATATTTCAGGAATATAAATATTCTTTTATTTTAATTAATTAATTATAATTAATTATTTAGGACTTATAAAATACCAAAAACGTTTACGAAGTTCAAATTATCACTTTCTATGATCTCTAAATTTTATTTTATTAATCATAGGTAATGTTACTCATATTTACTATTCATAAGGGCCATATTACTATTCATAAGTGTAGGTTACTATTCATAATGGTAGGTTTCTATTCACCAAAAATTATTTTTGTTTCATTAGACTCCAAAAACTATCTTGAACACAACAGTGTATGTCGGATTTTTTAAAATTCCAAACATAGGGGTAACAAAATTATGTTTAAAGGTCACTTATCACATAGTAGTTAATTATTTTGTGTTTTTATGACATTGATATAATAAGGGAATTTTCCATTGAATAAACTTGGGTCGTTACACCAAGAATATTTGATAGCCTTTTTTTTCTCAGGCCGATGTTAACACCTGACCAAATTTCCTCAAATGAAAGAATCAATTTCTTTCAATCACACTACATATGTGAATATCGATGAATATATTCTACATAGATACCATATACATGATATCTATATTATTGTTATTCAACCATTTATTCCCCATGTTTTTTGTTCTTCAAATGTTATGTAAAAAATGTTTTCATTTTTGTCACTCGAGTATAAATATCCATTTATTATGCATTATTTCATGAGATATTATCCAATAATTCCATTAATAGTGCACCCATTTTGATTTATTTTCACAATCAATTTAGAGTCACATAAATTTCTCACACTAAAGAGACTATGATTTAAACTATCTGGAGACAGATATTTAGTTTATTGAGTCCATTATTTACATGTTTTGTACTCTCGGTACCTTGGATCATTAAATCCCCATCGTTTCAAAACCTCATAGTTCCATATAGAAATTTTATACAAATATTTATTAAATATGAACATCCATTAACATTTATTGAGAATATTTTATCAATAATATAGGTTCTATTGTTCTTTGTGTCCTTGAAAGTTATTTTTGTTTGCTTGGATTTATTAATTTTATTATTATCCTTCCATGAGAAACATGATTGAGTGGAGGATAAAACTGAACATTACAATATTTTATCTGTATGTATGAGTTCATAATACTCATATTTTTATTCTATTTGAAAACAGTTATTCGCAATAGAAACAATGCCTAGTATGTTGGTATTGGATTATCTCTATATTTTGTGGGAAATGTCCCCCCACCCCCTTTCGCATCCTATAATAAATTAAATTATATCAATAGTTTGAGTATAGATAAATAATTTCCAACTAAATTATATCTTGTATATGATTTAGGATATGGTTTAATTTCTCATTATTTGACAACCACGGAATTTCCTTTTTAGATATCTCTTTTATTCTTTAGAGTATGACATTTTATTGCATATAAATCTACGTAATTTAAATTTACAAAGAGTTAAAAAAATATCACATCCATTCCTACTCATATACATTTCTTTTTTAAAAAAACATACTTGATATAATATATGGATACATTAGGATAATTTTAATTTCTTTTTTAGTTATATTTGATTATTTTTTAGGACATCAGTTGGCTTTGTGATATGTATAACATTCTTCTTCCCATTATTTTGGATCATCTTGTTTCTAATAGTTGTTATTTATCATCACATAAAATTCCACTTTTCCCATACAAAATTTCCCTCTAAAAATTTAGATCATTCTCCAATAATTCATAACAACTTTTTTTCCTTCTAATAGCTTTATATCTATGAATATTTCAAACAATGTTTTCTTGTTTTTTCCCATGAAGCCAAATCACATTCTAGTGTACTCAATTGTGTGGCTACATCATTTTAATGTTCCTAAAATGTGTTATCCTTATCTTATATTCGGAATGTATGGTCATTGATGAATATTTCTTTAACTTCAATAATAACGTTAAATTCCAAAACTTCTTTTTTCATTTCAAGAGATTTTGAAATTAATTATTCTCATTCATCCCATAAGTTTATTTATACTTCAAGACAATAACTATACTATGATAACTATTATATAATATATATATCATTTCTTTATTTCATTGATTGAATTTCAATATTATCAACGAAATCGTCATGTTCAACTATTAGGTCAACCGTAATAATGAACTGTTTAACATTATACGTATCTTTTAAAGGTTATGAATTTCACACTATATCCATTAAGGATGATTGGGATTGAAATTTTATCTTTGGTTCCTCGTCTACAAAAAAAATCATTTTTATCATGTTATTATTCATAGAAATAACTATCCCAATATAATTTATTTCAGTATTTGAAGTCTCCATTTTAGGGAAACCATTTATATTTTTTCTACAAGATTCCTTCCTTACTTTATTTATTATACGGATTACATGTGCACCAAGAGGAATTATTCCATCCACTACCACATCAAAAATATTCGACAGTAATATTTCATTCAAATCAATATTTTCCTCTCTTGATTTCGTTTTTGAAAATAGAGAATAAATTAAAACTTTTTTGATATATTCATCAATAATAACTTTTGAAAGATCATTTTTCTACATGGATTTGAATGACATTAATTATATATGTTTTTTCTATCTTATTGTTTGAATATCATTTCATAAGCCACTAGTCTTTTTGGAAACTTATCAAGAGAAATTTTAGACATGTTCATTTCCTCAAGAGCTGTTAGTTTTGGATTACACCGATTTGTAATATTTTTCAATATTTTCATAAATTTTTTTATATTTTTAAATTCTTCCCCAAGTAAAAAAATTAATAAAAATTAGTAAATCTATTAAAAATTTTATCTTTGTTTTCATAATAATGTATTTTAATTTCATCGAACATTATGTTAAAAACATGTTATTTGGACTCTTTAACATTATTATGTTGTTTATATAATTACCAGTATTTTTCACTTAAAATTCGAAATTTTAAAACTCATTACATTAAAATATATTTTATTATATAGTGATATAGAAAGGGTATCATGTACTTTGGAATCTACATCAAGCATCTTCTTTTTTGTTTCATTCTTGGAATGTCTTATCACATAAGGGACATGTTGACCCTACATAGTAGAAAATCGAACTTCTATCCTAATGGATCTCAGATGATTTCACATTCCATTCATAAGAATATAAGAGTAAAATACATAATAGAGGGGGTCTCCCATAAAATAAATTTGGTTACCCATAAAAAAATATTGTAAATATTTAACTCTATCAACTTGTATGCTCTAATACCACCTGTAGGACCTGGAACACCCAGAATGGGGAAAGGTGAATTAATGTGTCGCATTTTTATTTTAATGTGATGGGTCACGGTCCCATGATTGTAGGAAATTTTTTAAATTCATTTTCGAATCATGCAGAATTCAAAAATTCTGATGTAAAGTGGAAAAAATAGTTTAAATTGATTCTCCATTAAGGGAGAGTCCAACAGGTACATGTAGAAAGTGGGCGAGTGAAACCAAAATCCAGTAATACTCAGTTTTTGTGGGACCAAAAAATCAAAAGTAGTCACATTGTTCTAATAAAACATAATTCACCATATTTTTGGGATACCACTTTGCCTCTATTGGAATACTTTTATTGAATCTCCAAGATCACTGCTTTGGGTGAAGTCTTACTTAGTTTAACGAAATTAAACTCACTTCAATAGATTGAAAATAAATATTTTTTCCCATATGTCTTACGAATCTACTAGAATTATCATCATTATATAATTAACTAGAATACACTAATAAAAAAATGATGTTATACAACACCTTCTAGTAGCACAAATGGATAACTTGTGCCCCACACATGTTCTTACACATAAATCTTAATGATTTTCTCACAAGATAAAATCTATGTAACCCTTTTCATTCACATCAACATACAAAATTTTATACATGTTCTTGATAGGAAAAAGGGACACCATGATAGTAATATTTACCATGTACAATAATTTTGTGCTAAACTCTTTAACAAAGTGTATGTATTAGATCTTATTTTTATAAAGTTTCATTTAATGTAGGGATGCCTAAATATTTATAGAACTAGATGAAATTTCTCTAATTTTAATTGAGAGGCTTACCCCATGTGTGTAAGATTTATTATTACATCCTATTTTTGCACTTAATATTCTTTCATGAAATTTAATTATTTGTGCAAATCTCATTCCTTTAATATATATGTTGATGTGAATATCATGAAAATCCACATGTCTAAAACTGATTTGACATCATATTTACTGTGTAATATTTTTTCACACAATTTCTACTTTTTTGTGATGCTCATGAATTAACAATATTTTTTATGATGATCTTGAAATAATACAATTATTTTCAATATTTATTCTCTATAATTTATTTAGAAATTTAAAAAAAAATTGACTAACATAATTATTTATAATGATATTTTAAATCTATATTTATTCCCAAAAATAATGCATAAAAATATACCCATTACTATTTTATTTTCGTAACATGAATATAAAATTTGATCATATATTGAATAAATTATTTGAAAAAATTTGTGTTTTTGAGTTATTTAAACCTCATAACACCAATGAAAAAACCCACAGTAGTTAGAATTTAAAAATTTTCATGAAAATAAAATATTTTAATTCTAAAGATAAAATGTAGCAACCTGAACCCAGAATCCCATAACTAGTGACTACAAAAATTACATTCAAATGATTAAATGGGAAAAATCCAAAAGGAATTAATATTTATTATTCTAAGTAAACATGATTTATACACTAGTCTTGTATTGAAAATGAATACACTAATTACAAAATATTTTTTTTTCAAGCATAACATTATTACATAGTGTATATCCCTCCATATCAATCACATTACACTTAACATATTCTTCTGTATTGGGAAAAAATAAGAGTACACTCAAATTTTCATTTTTGTAAAGTATATTTGAAGGGACAGTGAATAAATGATAATAATAATTATGTAATGGTACAAAATCGAACACACATACCATTTAATCAAAAAATATGAAAAGGATGTGGAAGAAAATATAGAATGATAATAGTTGGAAACAAATTATATCCAAATAAATTTATAAAGAAGAATAAATATGGATATGTAAGAAATTGAAAACACATTCTATTTAATCGATATGATTAGAATGAAATTAACTAATAGATTTTAACATTTTATAATATCATAGAAAATAAAAATTATAACTGAAATGTATATATAGGTAAAGATTAATTATTTGAAGGCATGTTTATGGAATATGGAAATCTATACTATCAAGATCCGTCTTGTAGAAATCATAAAAATAAAGGTAGAGACACATTTAATTTTATTAACATATTTGTCTAATGAGAACGATTTGATGAATCGTGGGGTTTTATAAGGTTTGGTCCCCACCCATCATTGCATGCACAATGCATTATTCATATTGAGTATTCTATTTAATTAATATTATATATTACTTATCAAATATACATATTTAATAAATAATATGGATTTATCTATAATTCCACATATAATAAAATAACGTTCAATTTAAACACCACATGAAAAATGTTATATATTTCAGGAAATATTCAAATCATAGAAAGATTAAATTGATATTTATGATAAATAATGAAAAATGATAATAAGATATTTAATAGATCAAGTGTAATATCAAAGGAATCGATGAATTAAATGTGAATAATATTATTAACCAAATCAATTATAAACCATTCATAAGAATAATAAGCATGGTATCTATAAATGATATCCCGTGTGGAATTGAAATAAAGGGGTTTTTTCATTGATGAATAAAAATATTACAAAAGATATTTTGAAAACACTATTGATGAAAATTTCAATTTTTATTTTTAAAAACATTTGAAATGGTTTTTTCAGAATCACATTTAAAAACATTTTCACAAAATTATCATTTTAATCATTCAAATTATGCTTTAAAAAATGATGTCAGGTATATCTGTAAAAGTTGTATGAGGTAAAAATAAAATCCATTTTTCATGAGAAAAAGAAAGAAAAATATATTGTTCAGAAAGAGACAATAATATTCCTATGAAAAAATGAGTAAAAGAAAAAAATTATTTTTTTAAATAAATCATTTTGAAAAGGTCAAAACATTTTTGGAAGACATTTTTATAAAAAAATGGTTTTTGAAGAAAAGATGTTCTTTTACGTAAAATAGAATGAGGTTATGTTTTCATAAGGACATTTTCAAAAACACTTTTAGTACCAAAG
Source organism: Viscum album (assembly GCA_963277665.1). Classification (NCBI taxonomy): domain Eukaryota; kingdom Viridiplantae; phylum Streptophyta; class Magnoliopsida; order Santalales; family Viscaceae; genus Viscum; species Viscum album. The sequence continues at coordinate 1,282,201,880 of OY728135.1, forward strand.
AGTAAAAATGGTACTATTAATTTATAGTAGTATTGAATATTAATGGACAAGAAGATGAAAGGGTCTAATAAAAAATTGTCATATAATTTAATACAATGAAAATTCATGTGTTAAGAATTTCGAATAAAATGATATTGTGGAGTAAACCATTGAAAATACCATAACGTTTATGTATGGATATATCTATGAATATATTTATGTGTATGAACACAAAATCCATATAAGAAGTGGAAATAAATCAATAAATATTCAATGTAATAATACATATAATTTTAGATCATTAATGACATTATGGATTTAATATAATACAATGAGAAATAATTGAGTTTTGAAATTTTTTTCCACTTTGAACCATTTAACTATAATCCCCTTAAATGAAATAATTCCAACTAAAACTCAATATACCACGAGGAATGAATGAATCATGATATTATATGACAATATGGGAGTACAGATAGCATATATATATGAAATTAACTGAACAAAAATAATTTTATTATTCCAAGTGAATGTTAAGAATCACAAAAGGAAGTGAGAATACATAGATTAAAATTATAAATTTGAATTATGAAAATAATCATTCATCATTATAAAGTGTCCCATATCACTTTGAAACATATGAATCATAATATTCATGAAGTAATAAAATTTAATTGAACTTATAATATCATAACAATTAATAGTATCATGATATAACAATGAAAAGGGAAATATATAAAGCATATAAATGATAAATGGTTCATAAGAAAAAACAAGTCGCAATAGAATGTAAATTAAGATGAAATACCTTACCTCGGTATTTTTTGGGTGAACATACATTAAAATATAATAAGAGGTGTCTAAATATGTTACAAACATATACAATAACTATATTAATATTTATAATATCATATATAATATTATTTGAAAATCATATTACCCATCTGTTAAAATTCTTTCTTTATTTTAACTATTTCAGGTGGTAATATCCTACATTCCCATGTATGTTTTTACTTGTTATTTGTCGGTACAATTAATTACATCATAGTTTCATCATCTATGTAATTTTTATTATGATTTTGGTATCATATATATCCATTATAAATGAATTTATAATAATTCATAATATTTGAATATATGAAATGAAATGCACTGTTCATGGTGATAGTAGGCCACACGTATGCTAGAATTCAACATTGATATTTTTATTGTGTTAACGTAATGAATTGGAAATGATATATATATATATATAATAATTATAGTACCATATATATGTCTTATATTTTAAATTATATTATTAATATCATCTTTAATATGTTCCATGTATATCGTGAATGAGTCTCATCGCTCTGAGGATTTGGTGGTGCACACTTCCCCAAACAATGATATTTTAATTACACAAAATTAAATATATAAAGTTATGTGTTAAAATTAATAATATAATAATAATGGAATATAAATATCATATATATAATATGTAAAAAATTTATACATTTTAATTCCCATCAAGAGTGGCAGTAAAGAAAGAACTAACAACATAATTTTGTGACGAGGTAGTTCTCCGTACACATAAACAGTCTGTTTGTTACCCTGTAGATAGATTTTTTTTATTAGTGTAGTTATAACCAATAGAATATAAATATTTATTTTTATTTATGATATATGGGTTTTTATAGAAATATGGAAGAATAAAATTTTACGAGGTGTTGAATGCAAATAAAACTACAGATATTGAGAAGTTTGTTACCACTAATTCTATTAACTACATTGGGATTGAATTATCAATATATCTTGGATTTATTTATGCCTAATAATAGGAATCTATAATGAGGGGAGGTGTTATTTGGAATATTTTATCGATATTTTTAAATCCATTGCTCCTTTAGTGGTGTGGGGGAAGTGATAGGAGAGGAGGCATTTTGATAGTTGGGGAGGAGTGACACTCTTGTAAACTTTGGAAAAGAGAATTTAGCCTAATGTTTTGAAAATTGATGTAGCTCCAATAATGGAAACAATTCAATACAATGGATGATATGGTTGATATATGTCGATAAAATTTATTTTGGACATTTTTAGAAGTTATTTTGTCCCTTATGATTAAGGATTAGTTCTTAGATAATAATAATTTCACCTTATTCATTTTTTAAAAAAATTAATTACATTCTCTAATGTTTTTAGTCAAAAACAATATGGAACAAATTAGATATTAAAAGTTATTCTTCTTCAAAATATTGAATAAATTTTTTCAAATTAAAATCACATAAGTGGCATAAATTAATTTAACTTTAATCCCATGGATGAGACAACAATTCATGGTTTTAAATTAAAAATGCTCAAATGTATTCTATGTTCTTATACATAATTTTAAAAGTCAAATTGATTACAAAAAATAAGATTTAATTAATTGATAAAATATTTTCTCTAATTACAATTTAAAAACAATATAAATTACGATTTATCCTTATAATCAATTTAGATGAAAAAATAGTTTAGAATTAAAATGCGGTATTTTTCAATATTCATTAAAAATGAAACGTCGCATAAAAATAAATAATTCATATATATGCAAAATTTTATGATCACCTTTAAAAAATTAAATTTATTATCACTTAGATAATTTTTAATTGGTAAAAAATTGTAATTTAAATTAGGTTTTCTTATTAAAGGATGTTAAAATATCCTTTCTAAAAATACACCTTTTTTGTAACATTTTGTTTTTTCAAAACATATACCTATCAAATATATTGTTTGAATATACAAAATATATGACTGAATATATAAATTATTTATTACATTAATATCACTAAATAATTTTAATTTTTTTTATTTATTTAAAATAAACAATATTTGTTAGCATTAAAATAGTTTTTAATAAAATTATTATGTTTATAGCCAATTGGTTCTTATATTGATTTTGAATTTATTTATAACATGTGAATTCATATTTTATATTTATTGAATATATATATATATTTATAATATTAATTACATTTCATAACCACTAATTTAACTGATAGTTTATATCTTATTATATTAAATAATAATATTTTAATAATAAAACATTGTTTGGTAAATCTCTGTCTGGTGTAAGGCATTGAAAAACTCGTTGTTGCATGTGATGTAAAAAATAATATTGTAACGTGTATTGGATGCTATAAAATATATTAAATTTAAATAAAATATTAACTATATTATTAATTCTCTTGGATATTTTATTCCCTTACGCTATTAGTGTTTCATGTCTCACATGTTATAAAATAAAAGTTACTCTTTTAGAGTTTTTGAGGCATGACATTCTCCCACATTAATTTAATTTCATAATTGTAAATTAAAATTCATATTAGAGATATAATGATTGATATTTCCATTGATTGAATTCCCACCTCCTGAGAATGGGTTATAAAAAATACTCTATAAAATATGGAATTGGAATTACTATAGTCACATGAAATAATATATAACTAGGTCTCTAAGTATGAGATCATTTCTAGAAAGTATATTTAAAAACATTGATTAAATGAGTATATATTTTCAGAGAATGATTTATTTCATCATTCAAAAACAACTGAATTCTCAATGGAATGTTTTTGACCTCAAATCCATAAATCTATGATGATTTAAATGATCAGCAGTTCAAAAACATTATATTATTTGGAAATAATTTTTTAGATATTTTTCCCATGTTAAGATATTATTTTAATACCATTATATATATATAAAAAATACATACATGTTAATTTTTAATTTCTTATGAGCGATTTCAACTAGTGTTTTACCTTCAATAAATTTATAATTAATCCCATAAATCATGAAATGGGTTTCTAAAAATTTACTTTTATCCATGAACCACTAAAATAAACATTTAATGGTTAATTTGGCCAATTAAATTTATAAAAGACATTACATTTTTCACTAATTATTATACCAAAAAATATGGTTAATATGTTAATCAATATACCTATAAATATGTGGTACATGTTCATCATTAATATTTATTTATCAAATTTATCAACTATACATTTGTACACATTAACCAAGACATTGCCTCTGTAAGTGGTTGGAGTTAAACCCTTATCATCCTTCAGTTATGGGTTCAAGATCCATAGACTTTTTGAAATTGATTGGTTGTCACACAACATTAATTTCATCATTTTCTAAAATCTTATTAATAAAATTTATAAAAAACATATTTCGGATATCTCGGAAATAAGTTTAATCACTAAAAATTCATTAATGTATGGATTCCAACACTTCCTCAACATGTAAATACACCATGAATTTATTTCTACATATGTACTTACCTAGGGTATGGTTTATCCTAGTTCATTCATTGTATTTATCTATTAAAACAATTTATAATTTTTTGTTGAGAAACTATGATTTATCCAAAGAATATCCCTTGGCAGTTCCAAACCAGGTGCGAAGTATGGCCCATTGTTGTTTACCAGGTTATGCCGATTCAACCATGACACAACTTGTTAGAGTTATTAATCCAAGGAATGTCTCTGCCCAAACCATGTCCACTTCATTTATCAAGTCATATATTTATTTATAGGAAAACAACATAATCTCTATCTAACTAAAACATTAAGATGTTCTTCTATACATATCCACAATTCTACCATAGGGAGTTGTTATCTGGTATATATTTTCATAAATTTAATTCCCTTATTTTGTACTAATCATATTTTGATATAAACTGTAATAACCCAACCCCAAAATCCTTGTGCCAGTATCTAATACAATTACAATGGCATGATTACAATAGATCAAATCCTGAAGGACCAATGAGATAAGTATTATTGGTAAACCATATACATATATGAGTCATATATTAAAAATAAATACACTAATTACCAAATATTTGTTTTCATTAGAGGATACGTTTTACAAATAGTATATATCTATATATCATTCATTTTATTCTTCATGGATTATTGGGTATTGGAAAATATATGTCTGAGATCAAATTATTAGTAAGGGTAATCTATAAGAGAAAAAATAATTCATCACTGAGAATGATAATTATGGGAGGGTAAAAACATAAACACCCATAACTTTTTATCAAAAACTACTATGGATGTGTATAAAAAATAAGGACATATTATAATTTGAAGAAAATTATATTCAAGTAATTGTATTAGGAAAAATCAGCAAGGATAATTTAGAAACTGAGAACCCTTTAAATTTAATTAATAAACTGATAACAAAATTCATTAAAAGATTTGATCACATGTAAACATAATGGATAATTATAATGATAAATGAACATTTTATGAAGTAAATGATTAATTATTGTGTGTCAGGTATAAGGAAAATAAAAACAATTACTATTAATATTCACCATCCAAACTATTTAAAACGTCAGGTAGAAACCTATATAATTTTTCTAAATTATATTTCTCATGATAATCTATTGGTGAATCAGTTATATATATATATTTTAGGCCCCACCAATCATTTAATTTCAAAATAAATATTCAAATCAAGTAATCGGTTTAATTTATTAAAATATTCATTATCAAATATCCATATTAAATTAAGAACAAATATTTATGAATATTTTCCTAGATAATCCAATAACAATGAATGTTGACATAATATATAAAATGGAAAACAATTCAGCTAATAATTATAACCATGAATGGTGACATTGATATTTAGGATAAATTTAAAATATAATGATCATAGTAAATTTAATATTTTGAGGGGAAAAAGAATCATATAAGTTAATATGAATATTTTCCTTGTCTAAAAAAATCATTAACCACTCAAGGGAATAATGATGATGTTATGAATACATAATATACTATATATTGTATAAATAAAGGGTTGTTGACATTGATTAATAAAAATACTATAAAATATATTTTAAAAAAACTATTGTTCAAAATATCCATTTCATTTTGACAAACATTTTTGAAATATTTTCCATTGAAAATTATATTTAATTTCATTAGATTTATCCAATTAATATTGAAATAGATGTTTTTAAAAGATATATACATTAAATCTTATGATTACATATGACTTGTGAATAACAATACATTTTCATTGTAAAAGGTTAGAATAATTCCATGTTTATAATGTGACGATAACAGTCCATTGAAAACATGTTTAAAAGATAAATAGAGTGAGAATTTTGTTAATAAATCATTTTGTAATTTTAAAAACATTTTATTTAAATTATTTTTTGAAAACATGATTATGTAAATAAAACATATTCTCTAACTAAAATGGATATAAAATAAGGATTTCATAAAAACATTTTTTAAACTATTTTGAGTAACAATGAGTGGAAAATTGTACTATTTATTGATAAATGTAATTAAGAACCAATGGATAAGAAAATTTAGGTTTTTGTTAAACAAATGGACATATAAATTCATAAAATATATGTTTATGTGTAAAACAATCCCAAATAAAATGAGATAGTGAAGTAACCCCTTCAAAATACCTTAATGATGAAGTGTGAATCAATCATCGAATAGATTTTTGTGTATTAACAATAAATACACAGAGTGTATTTTTAAATAAATATTGAGATATTTAAAGTTATTATACCAATAATAATATAACATGAGTAAGTAATATAACCTAATGAAAAAGAATTCTGTTATGAAATTCCATTTCCCCTTGGTAACTTTTATGTCATATCCCCTTTGATGAATTAATTCAGATTGAAACTCAAAATATATTAACGATTGAATGAATCATGAAATTATATGAATAACTTATAGTATGTACACCATATATAAAAAATTATGCAACCAATTTTTTGACCATTTTTTAATATAAAGTTTGTTAATCAAAAAAGGAGGTGATATTTCAACGATAGCCCTTAAAAAATTTCTCAAGGAAAATAATCATAAAACATTCCAAAGTGTATGATTCCACATTGAAAATTTTGAATCATAATCTCCCTAATTAAATAAAATAAAATTATAATTATAATATCACGAGAATATAGATATTCATGAACTAACATGTAAACAGGTAGTACTTACACCATATAAACTAAAGAAAGTTCATTCCAAATAATAACCCTCAATGGAATTTCAATTGAGTTGAAATCCATTAACATTTTTTTGGGATGAATGTCCATTAAACACCAGTACTTGGGTTTTAAAGATGTCATTAACTTATAAATAACTATACATATATTTATAATATAATATATAATATTCTTTTCATATCTTTTTACCTGTTTGATGACAACTGGTCTTTATTTTATTTATTTCTGGTGTTAATTTCCATGTTTTTTGAGAATGTTTGGAATTATTATTCATTGATCCTATTAATTTTAACATCATTTAATCATATCCATCATTTAATACATGATATAAATTTCATATATATCATATATATATATATATATATGCATTTATAAGAGTCCATATTATTTGGTGATAATGAAGATAATTCACCTTTAATGGAGACAGTGGGTTATATGTATGCGATAATGCTAAATTCATTTCTCTATTATATAAAAATAAATACATGTAAATGATAAATATAAATTTGGTAATTAAATTATAATATATATCTCATATATTTCATATATGTTTATTAAAATAATATATAATACATTTTAGGTATTACATGAAGTAGTCATATCGCTTTGAGGTAGAAATTTTCAATAATTCCACAAACGATGTTATCCTAAATAAAATAATGGAAAGGAATAATCATGTGTAATAAAATAATTATAGAAGAATAAATTCATAATATATAACATATATATCATATATAAACAATTTTCAAAAATAATTCCTATTATGAGAGGAGATAAATGAAGATTGAACAACCTTGTTTTGCAAGGCAGTAGTTTTTCATTCACACAAATGGTTTGTTCATATCCTGTAGAAAGATGTCTGTATATGTGTAGATCTAATCATTTCAATAACCAAAAATCAGTATATTTAAAATACTACTAATTTTATATAATCATGAAATAAAAATATTTTAGGTGGTGGAGAATGGAAATAAATCTAATGAGCATGAGGAAATGTTTTATCTCTTATTCGAGTCACACTTTTTAGGTTAAAAATGGGATTTATTCACGGAATTCACCAAAATTTAAGGATTATAAGATTATTGGAGGAGTATTGAATAGATTTTTGGTCATATCATAGTCAAGATGATGTGGATTGATAGTTGTGAGGAAGTGGGAGGAGAGGCCTTTTTTAGTGGGGGGGGGGGGGGAGGGCGTTCCACTCTATTAAAATTTAGAAAATTGAATTCCACACACCATTTTAGCAATTCATATTGCTCTAATAAATGTTCCAGTTAGATAAAATTGTTTATAGGGTCGAAATTGTTCCTTACAATTGTCATTTGACAATGTTATTGGTCATTTTGTACCTTAATATTAAGGTTTTTACATTTTGTGATTGATTTTCCCCTTAATTATTGAAAATAATTTCATTTAATTTCCCTAATTTTTTATTCAAAGGGTAATTTGAAAAATAAAAAATTATAAATTATTCTAATTCCAAATATGGAATACATTTTACAAATTCCAACCACAATATTGGTAGAAAATAATTAAAATTGTATCCCATATAAGGGGTGATAATATGTGGTTTTAAAGTAAAAAAATTCAAAAGTTTTCAATGTTTTTATATGAAATTTAAATTTTAAATTTATTCGAATAAAATAAATAGGATTATTTAATATTTTAAATATATTATAATGTATATTGAAACTATATTCCATTATGTGTTTGGTGTTTCATGTCATACAATCTATAGAATAAAACATAGAAATTTATAATTTTTAGGGAATCACATAAAATGATAAATTGGATATCATAATTGGAAAATTGATATCAAAGGAAATTAATAATTCAAATTTATTTGTCACTATAAAACAAAATGGATACATATGATGGAATTTAAATTAATTAATAGTAACTAAGACATCATTTTCATATATATAATTTTATTTTAAGAAATTGAATAATCTAGATAGAAATGCCTATATATATTAATGTAGACACTTTGAAATCTTGATAAAAGTGAATTTGACACGTTGTTATCTATTCAAAAAAAATTTAGTTACTAAAAAAAAATATGTGTGTCTTATATATGTTGTTCCAAAAAAAAGATTAATTATCGATTCAGAAAATAATTCTTGTCTGCTTGTTCCAATTTGGCTTCTAATAAATTGGTTGATGAGAATTTATTACAAAATTATCGAAAACTAAAAAAAGCATACTCTTCTATTTTATGAAGGTATGGTTGAAATATTTCAAATAAATATCTCTTATAGTTTTATTGATGGATTATAGACTATTTTTCAAAACTCACATAGAACATAAGAATCAAAGGGAAAACCATATTTTAATGCCATATTAGTAATTATTGTATATAATAATAACTTTATTTTATTTTAATTTTATATTAATATTTCAATTTTATATAGTTTTGTTTTCAATTTAAGTTATTTTTAATGATTAAATTTATGGAATATTTTACTCTATTTTGTTTATATTATGTGTGGTTTTTCAATTTTTTATTAATTAATCAATAATTGACAAATGTTCCGTTATGGACACGGAAAAAAATCCTATATCCCAACCCTATAATCAATATAATAAATGGGGTTTTCCCATTATATTAATTCTCTATGCATCATATTTTTCCATTGGGATAGTTTTGAGTCAATAATTAGAATAGATGTATTATGTTATATCTTATGCATATGAGACTGTAGAACAAGTTCAGTTTAATTAAACAACAATTGATAAGGAGATGTTGGAAAAAATATTAATTGAATTATTGAAATTATTTTTTATGATATAACCAGAATTTTTTCACTAGCCAGTCTACAGTAAATTTTTTGGTAAATAAACATGTTGGAAACCAATTATTATTGAGATGGATTTTTTCAAAATTGTTTGATATTGAGATAATTGGTAGTAAAAATATTTAAAATAATTGTACAATCTATTTTATTTTATTAACTAATTCTCTATGTGATAAAATTTAGATCCATTCACCGAAAAAATATTTCTCCTCTAATTAAGGATTATATATTTTCTATAATGAGAGAATAATATTTAATGTTTTTTAAATTATATTTCTAAAAATGATGTTACCAATTGGTTTTAAAAGAATAAACATTAAATTATAAGGAATATTATTAAGAAATAATTTCTGGATGATCCATACATGTGGAATTTATTTTATGATAAAATAATCCGATGATGTATACACTATTAGAATTCTTCCCCTTACCAATAGTTCGAAACCATTGTTAAAGGCCTGGAAACCATTGGTATATTTTATACCAACGGTTTCCCAAACCATGGCCAAGTAATCCTTAGGTAAAGTATTATACCAATGTTTTGGTGTAAATGGTTGGTATAAGTGTTATTGTAATAGATATAACAATGGTTCTGTGTAAAATGTTGGTATAGGTGTTAGTGTAAGATATATATGAATGGTTTCACAATCAGTGGGTATATATTGTATTCATCCAAGGAATACGGTTATTAAAACCATTGGAACAAGTTTATACCAATGGTTATAACAAAACTGTTGGTATAATATACCACAAAATTCTATACCAACGGTTTTGAAAACTATTGGTATACATCTGCTTAGCTCCACAGCTGCCATCAACCCTACACCTCTACTCCAGCAAGCATCCCCCTCCAACATGCAACTCTCCATGACCTGCAAAAACACATACACACCAAGGATACAAAAGCCAACATGGTATATTTAAAATTAATCCAGAATTCTTAAATTTAGAAATTTAAAATTCATTCCTCACTCAAACAACAACACAAGAGAAAAATCCACTATCCAATACATCCAGAATTGAAATGAAATAACACGCATAACACCAATAAAAAATTAAAATCCAATACATCCAAAATCCAATACACATAATAGTATAAAAAATTTAGAATTTATTACCAATAGAACCAAAATCCAAAACATCTAGAATTCAAGAATTTTGAATTGAAATTCAATAACACCCATAACCATATTCAAAATTTAGAACTTGCTACTCACTCAAACCACAACACCAATACACACAAAGTGAAAAATCTTACATGTTATTGGTAGCACATGGGATGTTTACTCGTGGGCTTCGGTTGACTATATTTAAACCAAAAGAAAAACTTGGGCAGAGTGGATTTGGTAGAGTGGAAAAGGATCATGATAACCATAAGATAGAAAATGGTAGTAGTCAGGTGCTTAGACCTAAGAAGAGTTATAGGAAGCACATGGGATGTTTATATTCCTCTAATGACTATGTATCGATGTTTAAATGGTTCTTGATGTGTTAGTGGGAAACATTGTCCAATCTCGACATATGAGATGGGTTACCGAAATAGCCTACATGTTTTTCATAGACATATCAATTATAACAAGGGGGTATGTGAGTAATTTTAATTTGGTCTCCTGGGGGTGATGTGAGATGAATCCCAAATTTGGGTAGTGGTTATGAATATTCAATTATTTTTTTGGTATTGGATTCCCAAAAGGATTTTTGTTTGATCCTAGTACCCACTGTTTGAGGATGGGATTGGTGAATTAAATTTCATGAGTTTTAGAATAGGGGTAGGATTTCCTCACATGAGAAGTGGATTGTGTGTGGCTAGACTATGGATCATTGTGTTAAAGTATCAATAAAATATGTATACGTTTGGTTAGTTTTCCGTATGCCGACTGTTTTCACCGAAAATGTTGTCAATTTTAAACAAATGATAGACATGTCAAGTGATACCGGACACACCATGCCTCAGATTGAGGTTGGGTTAACGGGTACACATCACATACGACCCATGGATCGTTGTCCGAAACTATCAAGACAATCCGAATTCATTTGGACGGTTTTTTGTATACTAGTTGTTGTTTTCACCTAAAATATTGTCTATTTCAAATAAAATTGAGACACATTGATTGGTACCGGCCACATAATTTCTCATATTGAGGTGGGGTTGACTCGTACCCATCAAAAATTACCCATTGATCATTGTGTTAAAGTATCAACAAAATCCGAAGAGGTTTGGTCAGCTTTGTGTAGGCCAGCTGTTTTTACTTAAAAGAGTATCCAGTTCAATCAAAAGAAAGACACCCTGAGTGGTACCGACCACACCATGCCATGTATTGAGGTGAGGTTGACTCCCACATGTCACAAATGACCCATGGATCCTTGTCCAAAAGTATCAACAGAATCCGAATGTGTTCGGTCAGTTTTCCTTATGTCAGTTGTTGTTTTCACTTAAAATGTTGTCCATTACAAATAAATGTGAGACACTTTGAGTGGTACTGGCCTCACTATGCTTCAGATTGAGGTAGGGATTACTCTTACACTTCATAACTATCCCATGGATTGTTTTTCTAATGTTTTAACACAATCCGAATCTATTTGGTCGGTTATTAATATGTTACTTTTTCACATAAAATTTTGTCCATTTCAAATAAAAGTGATGCACTTTGACTGGTACCGGCCACACCATCCATCGGATTTAGGCAGGGGTAACTCTTACACATCAAAAATTACCCAAGGATCATCTTCCTAATGTATCAACTGATTCCTAATGCATTTGGTTGGTTTTCCGTATTCCAGTTGTTGTTTTCACTTAAAATATTGTCCACATAAAATAATAGTGAGACACTTTGAGTGGTACCGGCCACATCATGCCTCGTATTGAGGTGGGGTTGAATCATACTGATCACAAATGACCCATGGTTTTTTGTGATAATGTATCAACACAATATGACTATCTTTGGTCAGATTTCCGTATGCCAGTTGTTGTTTTCACTTAAAATGTTGTCCATTACAAATAAAAGTGAGACACTTTGAGTCGTACTGGCCACATCATGCCTCAAATTGATATGGGGTTGACTATTAATGGTAAAAAATGACCCATGGATCATTTTGGAAATGTATCAAGACAATCCAAATACTTTTGTTCATCTTTCCATATGCTGGTTGTTTTTACATAAAAGAGTATCCATTTCAAATAAAAGTGATACACTTTGAGTGGTACTGGCCACACCATGCCTCGAATTAAGGTTGGATTGACTCATACACGTCACAGATGACCCATGGATCCTTGTCCTAAAGTATCAATGGAATAAAAATTAATTTTCAATGTTTTCCGTATGCTAGTTGTTGTTTTCACTTAAAATTTTTGACCATTTCAAATAAAAGTGAGAGATTTTGAGTGGCACCAGCCACACTGTGCCTCGGTTTGAGACGAGGTTGACTTGTACACATCAAAAATGACCTATGGATCTTTTTTCTAAAGTATCAACACAATCTGAATTCTTTGTTCGCTTTTCCGTATGCTAGTTTTTGTTTTCACTTAAAATGTTGTCTATTTCAAATAAAAGTGAGAATCTTTGAGTGGTACCAACCACCTCGTGCCTCATACTGAAGTGGGGTTAACTGATACACATCAAAAATGACATATGGATCGTTGTGATAAAATATCAACACTATCTGAATATATTTGGTCAGTTTTCCATATTCCAGTTGTTTATTTTAAAGAGTATCGATTTCAAATAAATGTGATACACTTTGAGTGGTACCATCCACACCGTGCCTCGGATTGAGGTGGGGTTGACTCATACCCGTCAAAAACGACACGTGTATCCTTGTTCTAAAGTATCAATAGAAAATGAATGCGTTTGGTCAGGTTTCCATATGTTTTTTGTTGTTTTCACCTGAAATATTGTCCATTTAAAATAAAAGTGAGACACTTTGAGTGGTACCGGTCACACTATGCCTCAGATTGAAGATGGGTTGACTCGTACATGTCACTTGGGAGTTTTGAGTGCCATCAAGTGCAGATTGAAGATCTGGGTGAGTGTAATACTTTCCTTGATTTCTATTTTTGATTAGTGTTTTCAATATTCTCTCATCTTCTTCCAAATCTCTAAAACAGTCTTTTCCATTGGGATTTAGGGAGAATCTTGAAGAGATCTTAGATTGGGATCCGAGATGCCGAATTAAGTGTGTGATTGTCCCTAGAATCAAGGTATGTGGTCGATGCTTGGTATGGATGTAATAATAATGGAATGTTAATTAGATTGGTATTTTGGGTGAATCTTGAAGAGAGCATAGACTGGGCTCATTTACCATATGATGTAGTGACTGGTGTGATGATGTCGGTGATACATAGTTGTGCGAGCTACCTAGTGGAGGATGAGAATATATGTGGCGGGGCTTATGCTTCTTATGAGGAGGATTGGTGGGGCTATCTAGGGTCTAGGGAGGAGGGTGGGGGCTGTACAGGGTCCAGGGATGGTGGGGGGCTATCGAGGGGGTTGTCTGGGGGGTGTCTGGAGGGCTGTCTGGGGGACTGTCCGGGGTGCTGTCTGGAGAGCGGACCGAGGGGATGTCCGAGATCGAGGGAGGAGGGTGGGGGCTATTTGGGTGGCTATCTGGGGTCTAGGGAAGCGAGTGGGGGCTGTCTGGGTGGTTGTCCGGGATTCAGGGAGGAGGGTGGGGGCTATCTGGGGGCTATCTGGGGGGTTGTCCAGGGAGCTGTCCGGGAGGCTGTCCAGGGTCCAGTAAGGAGGGTGGGGGGGATATCTGTAAATAATAGTTTGTCTTTATCATTACTTTTAAATGTGTCAAAAGAAACATTTCACATATATTCATTTCAGTATGCATTATGTCTATGAAATGGCGTAAAAAATTGGTTTACGAATAAGGCAAATCAAAAATGATTCACCTCTTCCTCCAATTGTAACAGGTTTTAGTGGAAGCATTCTTTCTCTATAAAAATTTATTTTGACCCTTCGCAAATGAAAAACCATAAATTTTTATTTCATTAAGCACATATGTTCTAGAAATACACTGAGGTGGATCATCAGTCTATGTGGTATTATCAAATCATCGACGATTATTTCTTCATGGATGGTCCATTGGAATGAATATTCAATGTCCCATAAAACTGAAACGATAGTGATTTTTCAGTCTTATAAATCATGTATTCTTCATACAAATAGGACATGACAGTTTTCCCTTCATGCTCCATCCAGACATCATTGCATAATATGGAAAATCATTGATCGTCCACATAAGTGCAACACACATCTATAATATGTCTTTATAATATGAATCGTATGTCCACACTACCCCATACCAAAGAAGTTTCAACTCATTTATTAGAGGTTGCATGTATAATTTAATATCAATGTTGGGATCAGAAGGGTCATATATGAGTATACTCATGAAAGTGAACAGTTTTTTCATACACAATCCTGGGGGGAGATTATAAATGTGTATAAAAACTGGCCATGTGTTGTGCGAAGTAAGCGTCTACCCAAAATGATTAAAACCATCAGATGAAAGACCCAACCTCACATTACCCATGTCAGCTAATAATTAGGATATTGAGCATCAAATCTCTACCATGAAAATCCATCTGCAGGGTGATCCAACTAATCATTAGTCTTCTTTCTCTCGGTATTAGGCCATCTCATTTTTATTGATATTTCATCAAACATAAAACGTTTCTGGAGACTGTGGATCAACAGCAAGTTCCACATTACTTTATGTGTCACATGGGATGGTGTTCCATTATATTTTGACTTCCATCATGATTTTCCACATTTTATACAATTATTTGGTGCATCAGTTTCCTCCCAGAATAAACTAATATTTTTGTGAAAAAATGAATTTTGTTTCTTGAAAATCCAAGTTCCTCAAGTAACTTCAATGCCATATAGTTGTTTGAGGGACTATCTACATCATATGGAAGTAAATCCTTAAATAAGTAATGAATGTAATCGAATGATGTATTATAAGTCCCACACATATTTTCCCATGAAACAATCAGATTAAAA